>JARFXM010000003.1:3859862-5146483 GCA_029532625.1 Lomentospora prolificans
GCGATGGTATCCGGGAAGCTCTCCAAGCCGAGCCACGACGAGATGATGAAATCGATCCGGGAGAATCGAGCGAAGGTATCCAAACGCTTCATAGACAGCCCCCGCCACTTCCTCACCGTTCACGCAGTGGAGTACATCGACGGTCTCTTAGGTCCCTTGGGCTGTGCTCCCTCGGTAGGCAAGGTCTTGGGAAGAGCATTTCGAGGGAATCCAATTCGTGCCCTGAGTGTCTTCATGGCGGTTTACTTTGGCGTTCCAAGCAGCGCTCAGTGGAGGCTCTTTGGCTACGGGAGCAATGAAAAGCTCGCCGTGGCGACGGTGCTAAGGATTGCTCATGGCGAGGAGAAGTTGTCCGAGGTGGAGAAGCAGATTCTTGGATCCGCTGCAACCGTTTGACTAATAACCAAATGATCCCTTCTTTCCCTTTGGATAGGGCTGGAGGGGATCGTCTTCTTTGCTTCTTGTCACACCTGCCCGTCTGGAGTAGGACTCGTATTTATTGGCCACCACCAACATTCCTTGTCGATGCCATTTTCTTATGTTGTAGGGAGTGCCCACCTAGAATCGGCGGTACCAAAGGTGCAAGGTGTCGCTGTGTCTGCTACGAGCTTGGTTTCTATACGATTGTGGAGCCAGATCCGGGGTTCATCACCTACTTGGCTATTAATCATGTACTACTTTATTCCCCCCGGGTTTATTCTTCGTATTAATATATCCACGTTTGCTTGTATCTCCCCAGTTGATCACCACGGCCACAGACTGGTACGTATATCTCACCTGGCTGACGAGTCAGAGCGCACGCTACAATTTATTCCTCCTATAGATGACAATGCATCCATTGCAAAGACGATTCTTTGAGGAAGAGCCATGGCAACCGGCCGTTTCTGGACATGGACGAAGGACGCACGTGGCTCTTTAAGAGGTCGGCAACCTGTTGGTGGTGTTAGTGAGCTGCTCCGTAGCACGGACATACTTGTCCCTCCATCAAGATAACTCCAAGCGCCTCCTACTACAAGATGGCTCAGCATTGGATTTAGTGATCACGCACCCGCCATTGATCGATTCGTAGCTGGCCAGACGGGCGCTATTATTAGGCTCAAGCTACCCCCGGAATCCACAAAATCTCCGGGCATCGGCGCACAAGCACCCACATCATACATTAAACGACGCCCCGGCCGTCTTGCTACATCGCGTTCCCTACAAGCTCCCTCCACCTGACGCTGACGGGGAGCACTCTATTTTCCTCGTATATGTTGGCACGACCGAGGAAGGCAGACCTGTAGGAGCAGCAACTTCACAAAAAGACATCGAGCGATGACGCAGGTTTCCCCGCTTCGCTGGGGCTGGCTGGACCAACGCAAAAGGGCTCCCTGGAACCCGTCGTTACATTGTGGAAACTAGCATGTCTGGCTGGCATTCACAGCCGGTGGTCCCCATCTGTTGTGCTAGGGGTCGAACACGAGGCTCCGCCAGGCTGCCGGCATGGCCCGTGGTGAGCCCGGATTATCTTCTTTGCTAGGAGCTAGGAGTTGGCAATGTTACCGTAGTCGAGGTTGTCTAAAACAGCCTGCGAATTGAAGAAGAAAAGCGGCCATCCCACGTTCTTTAGAGCGACCTTCTTGGCACGTTACATCTAGAGATAACAAAATCATGCATGACTTACCTGACTGTCTACGGATGAGAGTCCGTTGTGAACCCAGGGAAACGGCCCTTCCGACGAGGCATGGCTAATTTCACCCTTATTCCTTACAGCCTGGTAATATTCTTCCTACTGCTTAGCCTCAGGCGTCGAGTGGAGTGGTTCGACCTTGAGACGGACGGACCTCGGGGCCTTCCTCGAGCGGGTTCTCCCGGCGTCCAAGAAGCAACGAGATCGACGGGGTCATTCCGACCGCCTTGTCCAGTCAGACCCAAAAATAGCAGAGTTGGGCAGGTGAGGCCGATGCACCCGCATGGCAAACGCCGTATTACCAGGCCGGACGTCGTTTGCCACTAAGCTTTCCGAGAACCAGGTAAGCCAGGGCGTTTGACAACTGGGAGCGGTCGAGCCGTTGCATGAAAAGCGCGTGTCGCTTTTCGAAGGAGCCACGGCAGCATCCGATACTTTTGCCCTTTTCTAATCATCACCCTCCCCCTTTACCGGGTTGGCTGAAATTGCAAGACTCGATGGCAAGACATACAGCCGGACTAAGACGGAGACGTTGCGATGCGCTCCAGTGAACAAAAAGATCGACGCAAGTCACTGGGCGGCTGGGTGTTTGAATACGAGGACGAGGTGGGTACGGGAGCAGCGAGATGTCAATGATATTCACCAATGCCAGCCGGTTGAGTAACACTGGAGGTTCAGTGCTCCCCACAAGCCCGGCGCAGCGTAGCAACGGGATCGGCAGATCGATCTCCTATTAGTGCAGTAGCGCGCATGATAAAAATGGCATTCGGTCGAGGCTTGGACAACTGACGTACAAATACGGCCGGTAGAGGCTGGCATCAAGAGCAGGGACCCTTGGATTTCAGGGTTAATAGAGGAAATACTGAGATTTACTGATCCAGTTTGACACATTGGTATATTGGCGTGTCTCAGCGCCAAGGTACATCCATCAAGGATGCGGCACAAACAGCCAGCAAGCTTTGAGCCCAGCTGGCGCTGTGAAATAGTCCAGCCAGCTGAGGGCTGGTCACTGAGCCCGGCACTGGAGCTCGTCATGTGCTAGCCTAAAATCTTGGAGGTCTGGTTGATCAATCGGCCGCTTACCGCCAGCCTGGCCAGCTAACAACCCAGCCCCTGTTTTACTCAGCATCCACTGATAATTGATCGATCAATCATTGATGAATCCGCTGTAACGTTCAATCTCGTCCTTATTGTTTGCTTTTGCTTGAAACGGATGCTGATATTTCCACCCTCCATCCCTGCATAGACGAACTATCCATCGTATAATACACCTAAGCAAAGCGTCTAGAATATTACATGTAAGATCGGTCAGGCAGGATCCTGAGCTTCGTTGGGCTGCCAGCCCGTATTCAGGATTTTCAGCACGGCGAGTGACCCGAGCATGGCCTCAAAGAACACTGCTTTCTCAAGTGGCCCCAGCCCGAATAGTGGACTCCCTAAACAAACAAATTCTCGTAAAAAGCCAAGAATATACGGAGTAACGGCCCAGGGATGCATGGACTTCTCGCCATGTCGCAGGGAGCGGGTCCCGCCATTGGGCAAAAAGCAGATACCTAGGCTGGCGAGCTTCTGTCGGCTATGCGGCTGGCGATATGACGCTCCAATCTCCAGAAGCTCCCCACCACCGCCCAACACGAGGATTGACAGACATGCTGGCCGTCTAATGCTACCGTTCCAGGCCACCGTACCACCTATCCGCGAGAACTGGATCTCGTTCTTCCTTTTCGACATTCCGAGGCTCTAGCCGTCGCTTGGCTTTTTTCGTGTTACCCGGTTTACCCGCTCCTGGCATTCCAGGCCTTGTTGTGTATATAAGGAGGATATGGTATCGCGAGTTCTAGCTTTTGGATCCCGACTCATCATCCAGCATCAGAATCAACCCAAGACTCTTTGACTCCTCCTGCATCTCCAACCTGATACTTGGCGAGCCTCGAGTTCTTTACAAACCCAAACACAAAATACAATGAAGTTCACCGCCGTCACCAGCGCTCTTGCTCTTGCCGCCTCGGCCACCGCCGCCTCCGGTATGCCAACTGCTTCAAACTTTCTACCTTATGTGTTGGCTCGCTAGAAATAGGGTGTATGTGCTAACATATCCATGCAGTCGGTTACGACCAGGGCTTCGACGACGGCTCCCGCTCCATGCTCACCGTGAGCTGCTCAGACGGCTCCCACGGTCTCGCTTCCAGATTCCCTACCCAGGGCAATCTTCCCAACTTCCCCCATATTGGTGGCGTCCCTGCCATTGAGGGTTGGAACTCCGCGAACGTAAGTAGATGCTTCCCATCTCCGAACCACGCCAACCTCGCTAACGCAGTGCAACAACTCGTAGTGCGGCTCTTGCTGGAAGCTCACCTACAATGGAAAAAGCATCTACGTTCTCGGCATTGATCACTCCACTAGCTTCAACATTGCCCTCGGCGCCATGAACGACCTCACTAATGGCAACGCTGTCGGCCTCGGAAGGGTGGAGGCCACGGCTGAGCAGGTCAGCTCATCTTTCTGCGGTCTCTAATTTTCTCATAGACATTCGACTTCTAATGTTAATATCCATTGGTGGGGCGATCTCTCCCGTCCTCACTTTGGGTTCGCGCGCCGGGGGGGCGGGGGGCGTTTGAAAGATATGAAAGATATGAAGGATATAATTGAGATCTCTTAAGCGTATATGGGAGATCTTAAGTGGATGCGCCTTCTGGGGGGAGACGAAACGTTACGATTGTAATTACACTATAGACGACCTACACATTCCTTAATGACAGCATAATTCAAGCGATACATGGACTTGCGCTTCCAGATGGCCCGTCGGGGCTATGCGAGACTCACTCGTACTAGAGACCCATGAACATTCTTCGCTTGCAAATACACTATTCCGGTGGGCAAAATATATAAAGCCGTACGGGACGATATCGACATATTGATCCGTGGCGGAAGGCCGGTTCGGGAGAAGCAGTGGCGCCTGCAGGATGACGCAGCATGGCCAGACCACAAAGCACTGCAATGGGTAAAGGTGGATAGTGAGTACTCGGGTGCATTAATTGGAACGGCGTCTAAACGCACCGAGCGGCTGATGCGGAACTTTAAACATGACCCCTCCCAAAAGTATCGTGAGATTGTAAGCTAGAATGAAGCTAGAGTGATGGCGGAAGAGAAACAACCCGGCCCCGCAAACAGGTCAGGAAGCGGAGACAGCCTCTGCTGCTAACGATGGCTAGCTTTAGCTAATCAGTAGGTGAGGCTGGCAATGGGGCAAACTGCAATGTTGCAATGTGGGGGAGGGGCAATCACTCCTTGTGCTGGCTCTCTCTTTAGCTCCTTCTGGATGCGCCAGTCACGGACTGACTAAGAAAATAAGCCAGCTGGACTGCAGCCTCCTTCGCAGCGAGGCACCCATTTTACAGTTGGTGATTGATTGAATCCCTGTTCGCCGCTGCCTCCTCCTCAGCCACCTGGCAGCTAGCTCTGTTCTTCCTGCGGATGGGCCTGGGAATCCTCTGGTATTCTTTTTCCTTCCATCGTACGGCCAGCTACTTCAAACTCTGTTCGCCGTCCGTCGTTGTAGTTTTCACCCTTTTTACTGCCTTGGAACTATCGGCTGGTGCTGGAGTGTTGGCGGCCCCGTTGGAAACCGTGCCCCGTCCCGGTGTTATCTCCAACCCCGGGCAGAACTGGGTTAGGTTGACCTTAGGTTGGGCGACACGCAATACAACGCTCGCTGCTCCCCAGATGCGAGAGTTTCAACATCGATTCTCCCTTTCCATCCCGTAGACACCAAGTGCGGAAATCAAACTCTCGCAAGTGGTTATCCCACGCCAACTCTCCCAGTTAGGAAACCACCTGATAGCCACCGAAAACGCTTTTCCGCGGCTTGAGCAGCTTTCTAAGCGCCGCCTGCTCAGGCCCTGATCGTTACGTTCCCTAGCCTACGTCCTCACATCGACATCAAAGGAGAGCGCGCTGGTTCTTAAGAGGACTGTTTCTCCTGAAGCCAGCACTCAGTTCTCACCTCGTTGTTGAGCGCCTGCCTCGAGCCCCAGATGCAGAAAATCACTTTCACTTCGCTCCCGACGGAGCTTCACTTCCAGATACTCTCGTACCTGGACGTTGACCCTCCATCTTACTCGAGGTTCACCAACAGACCGACCCCTCACATGCTGGAGTCAGAATCAGAGCGCCCACTAAAAAACGCCTCGGAAGTCAACAAGAAATGGCGAAGTGTCGCGCTCCCGCTCCTCTTCCGGCACACGATCTGGAGGCTCCAGCCCTATCGTCTAATACAGCTGAGCGACTGTACAAACCCTAGAGATATTAGACTCATCAAGTTTCTCATAGATCACAACATTTGCGACCGTATCGATAGCATGGTTTTACTCGTCGAGCCGCCACTTGATGACGATGACGAAGTTGATATCCAACCTCCCCCGGAGGCTTTGCTCGCCAACTGTGAGATTCTTTGGGATACTTTGTTCTCGGTTATTGACCCTCTGAGATTTACTATAATCTCACGCCCGGCTCGCTTCGGTCTGCTCCTGGCCATTCCTCTTGATTTTAGAGAGTACTGGAGCTACGGCAGCCACGAGCACATCCTCTCCTTCTCTCGCGATAGTCGCTTCGTCACCCCGCCTCCCCAACTACCTGCAAGCGATTCAGTGCTTTCCATTCGTAGCAAGCTTTTCACCATAAGACCCTGGACCGCGACCCTCCTAAACGAGGGCTGCAATCTGGGCGTCTACAGAACATATGACCATCACCGCAAGCACCCTCCCTCCATCCTGTCCGCCCTCCTATCCGGTCCCCACACGGCCGGCCTGCACACCTTCCTCGCCGACCGCCCTCTGCTAGCCCCTTCTGTTCAAGACTTTAGTTATATTGCTGAATTCCCCATTGCCGACCACTTCCTAAAGCTCGTCCAACACCTCCCGCTCCTTCGCCGTTTGTATGTCCAGCTAGTGCCTAAACCACACATCCTGAAGGATGATTATGAGATGCGCAACATTGATCCGCGGGATCTTTGGATGGAGCGGAACGCATCGTACGCCGCTCTCATGACGAGCCTGTTTACTTGGACGCCGTCGACGAACTGGCGATCCCTGCGCGTGTTCGAGAGCGGAGACACGGCCGATAAAGTAGGAACACCTTCATCTAAAAACCGACAACCCTCTTTAATCTAGTAACCCATGCTAACCACGTGTAATCTCCCTCGACAGCAAGCTTGGGATATGGCAGCTCACTTCGTACTCCATGCGCAGACTAAGAAATGGGCTATTGAGCGCGAAGGGGTCTTTGTTTGGGAGGAACCCGATGGCAAAAAAGCCCAAAAGTAGGTCCTAATCACATACCCCAAGAGACCACACTATTTGCGGAGAGAAGAGGGAGCTGACTCGTTGTTTCTTTTTCTTCTTTACTCTCCAGCGAGGGCAACTTGGAACGCCTTGCCTTTCGAGGAGTAGAGGTACTACCCTTTCCTACTATTGCCAACTATCTCCACGACCTGTAGGCTGCAACAGGGGGTCGGGTATGGTCAGTGCCATACCATAGCTCTCCAAGGCGCGATGCAGCAGTCCCAAAAAAAAAATAAAGGAGAAAAAAGAAAAAATAAAAGGAAGTGCTAACCGGAGGTTTTTTCCATACCCAACGTTCAAAGAGGCTCCTGAACCTGGCGCTTAATTTGAGCAACCCAGTGCGAGCGGTTGCGACACAAGGAAGGTGATGGAGGCGACGGGCGAGGTTGAAGCTTGGGTTCGCCCAGGGACACAGCTAGAAGAAATGGAAACAGCGAATGGCAACGAAGCAGAATATGATCCTTCTCTATAAAGATGAAATGTGTACTTATGACGACGGGAAGTAAACCCCCGAATATGACGAATGCGAGCGAATGGAAAACCGTAGTCCATGAGTCCATGAGCCCTCTCGACCCGCGAGTTCCAAAGTATGTTAGTTTCCCTGATATAGTATATGCAACCCCTATAGCCAAAAGAAAATACCGGTGAAGAATACGTTCTAATACACCCATCCTTCCTTCTCCCGACCGTTCCCCCCCCTTTTCCCCCGGTCCCTAAAAAGAAAAGAAAACAAAAATCCTACGGCTCCTCAGACGAATCGCTCTCGTCGCTTCGCTCAAACTCATCCGCCTTCCTCTCCGCACCCTCCGACATTTCCCGCCACGTGCTCCAAGACAACATGAGGAACGCGACGGTGATGAGGGCGCCGCCCAGGACAGAGGCGGCGCTCAGCGGCTTCCCCGTGAACAGCCAGTCGACGACGGCGACGACGAAGATGGTCAGCAGGGAGGCGACGCTGCTGAGGACGGGAGAGGTCAGGCTGATGAGGACGAGGAAGGAGCCGGCGAAAGTGGCGTTGGCGATGACGGAGATGAGGAGGAGGAAGGCGGTGTGGCCGGTGGGGAGGACAAAGGTCTCGACACCGGTGAGGTGGAGGATGGGGAGGGGGATCCAGAGGACAAGGAGGGTGAAGACGCCGATGAGGGAGCCGAAGGCGTTGGCGAAGATGGTGCCGCGGCCGGGGGAGACGCCGTCCGGGGGGCAGGCGAAGCGCTTGTAGAGGACCTCGTAGAGGCCGTAGAGAACGGAGCCGAAGCCGATGATCAGGTTGCCGAAGAAGCGGCGGGCGGCGGAGGGGTCGGGGTTGTTTGTGCTGGAGCCGCCGGCGTCGCCGTAGGCTACGACGAGGACGCCGATGATGGCGACGGCGACGGCAATGGACTTGTCCATGCGGAGGGGCTCCTTAAGGAGCGGCACGGAGAAGGCGTAGGCAAAGAAGGCGGAGCAGTTGTAGATGGCTGTCAAATCCGAGGGGCTCGTCATGCTGACGGCGATGTACCAGCTGAGGCCGGCGACGGTGAGGGCTGTCGTGATGCCGGCGGTGGCCTTGAGGAGGTAGCGCGCGGGGTGGGCCCTGTGCATGACGCTCGCGCGATCGACGTCGAGCCTCTGCAGCTGCACCATGGCGGCGGTACTCTTGAGCAGCTGGACGTGCCTCCTCCAAAACACGCCCCAGGGCATGTCGCGCTTCTGGAGCCGCAGGATCAGGAGCTGGACGGGCCACAGCATGGACCAGCTCCCGTGGGTCAGGTACAGCATGCAGTAGGCTTTATCCCAGCCCAACTCGCCCTGGATGTAGGCCGACAGCTCGGTCTGGATGGCGAACGAGACGAGGATGAGGGCGAGGAAGAAGCCGGCGTACGTGTAGCGGCGGCGGGCCGCGTCGCGGGCGAGCTCGGAGGGGCTGATGCTGCGCATCGTCGAGCGGCGAGAGAGGAAGGGGCTCCTGGGGCCGCTGGTGCTGTTGGGGCGGCTGCCGGGCGAGCTTCGGGGCCGGGGTGTCGAGCGGCCGCGTTCGACGTCTTCGGGCTTGTGGAGAAGGGGGGTCGCTGAGCGGCCCTCCGTAGGGCGGTGGAACGGCGGTCTTCTATCCATGGTTCGTGGCTTTTTTGTCAAAGTTTTCTCTATAAAGGCGCTTTTTTTTCCCCTTCCTTTTGTGTATGATTGAGCAAAATCTATCGCTTTTCAAGGATCGAGTCGTGTCCGCGGATGGCTAAGCAAGGCGTCGTTCTTCCGCCGGGCCTCACACCAGTCCCTGAGATGAGTTGGGCCGTGGTTTTGCATGTGGCCGCGCAAGCGGTGGGGCGTGGCGGCGAGGAAGCAATGGTTTGAAGAGGGATCGTGAACGGCGGGCACATTCAACAACTATAAAAACTGACGGGAGGAGCAGAATGGGAAAAAAGGGAGGAAATCTCGTTTAATTTGGTTCAATGATGCTCGTCACAGTGGGGGTGTGTCGCCGGCAGGCCTGACTGGACATGCAGTATGCGGAATGAGAGGTCCAGGTGGCCGGTACCTGATGGCGTCATCGATGGTCAGCCGGAACCCTTTCGTCGCTTTCCTGCGCTGTACAGGGCGAAGAGAAAAGAAAAAGTCCACGATGGAGTCACTGTCGAGTGCCGCTCAGGTTGGGAGACGGAGGAGAGAAACGTCGGGAGGAAATGAATTGATCTATCCGACGATGCCCAGTTGATGCCCCTTGGAACGAGAAGATGGGACAAGGTTGGGCGGTGGGACGAAATACTTACACACAAAGGATTTTAGAGTTTGATCGAACAGCCTGTCACTGCTCAAAGAGGCGGATTTATGATGATGTTTGGGGCAAGTTCAAGGTTCCAATGTCAGCACAACCAGCCAGCCAGCCAGCCAGCCAGCCAGCCAGGGCCCGACAAGGGCGCGATTGAGGCGAGTCAGGTCGGCCTGGCAGATGGCGTTCGCTGTCCGTTGCCAGCCAGCCATCCAATGTCTCAACTCAGTATTACTGTTGACAGCTCATGCCCGATTTGCGACAGTGCATAAATCTCTGGGCTCTTAGTGGCCGGTTTCAGTAGGTGCCAAGCCTGGAGGGACCCAACAGTCGCCTGGAGCCTTCTGTGGGGTATTCACCAACGTTGGATATTGATTCAAATGCCTGGCATCATCTATGGATGGCTTGCTGGCCAGTCGGGCATTTCCTCACGGACACAGCCCACTTCTCCATATTGGTGTGTTGGACGACCGGGGGTGGGGGGGAGACTTTCCCCAACCAGCACACATCGTCATTAACTTTGCACTTGACCAAAGGTTGTGTTTGTTGGGATTGCTGGCGATGGGCAGCACGCACTCGTTGACGTCCGGCGGCATCTCAATCTCACCGACTCCAGACTCTTGACTCCCCAGAAGTACGAAGGTACACACAGTGTTCATCAATGCCTCCTCAAGTGCTGGCTGCAAGTTTCGGCTATTTTATCTTTTTGCGGAGTCCCTCAAACACGAATCACTCGTGCAGAAAGCAACTTGAAGGAATAGGCCAAGCATCACAATGGATCACACTTTATTCTTCTCTTCCCGGGGGAACCAAAACGTCTGGTCGATTTTGGAATACACTCGGAAAAGACAACGTAGCTTCCTACGTTCAATGTTTCTGTGCCTTTCCACCCCGGCCCCCGTATGGAGAAGGCTTAGCTGACCTTGCGATGTACTCCACGATGACACTTTTTTAAAAACCTGCACGGCGCCTCGCATGCCTCTCTCTGCCTCTTATTTGCTGTTCGCGCCAAAGAGCACGTCCTGAGTATTGTAGCCATACTTGAGCTCCTTGTGGTAATAGGGCACCGCGTCGGCCTGGGTAATGGCCCACGCCCTGTCCGTAGCCTCCACAACCTCATCAGGCAAGGGACCCTTTTCCAAATCATTCAGGTTGCTCTCAAGCTGCTGCAAGCTGGACGCACCGATGAGAATACCGTCGTTGCCATCCGTAATATTAAGCGCCGAGTGGTGCACAAGCCACCGCAGGGCCGTCTCGGTCATGGAGAGGCCGTTCTTCTTCG
The DNA here is from genome assembly GCA_029532625.1 of Lomentospora prolificans. Lineage (NCBI taxonomy): Eukaryota > Fungi > Ascomycota > Sordariomycetes > Microascales > Microascaceae > Lomentospora > Lomentospora prolificans. Next base: position 3,870,899 of record JARFXM010000003.1, read on the forward strand.
CGGCCTCCTCGATGACCTGCAGCGCGTTGAACGTACTCTCGCGGAAGTACCTCGCGCGGTACATCCCTCCCATGCGGCCGACGGAATCGGAAAAGCGGCCGTCCGTGGGGATGTCGGCGGCGGACTTGATACGGCCGGTGAGGAGGCCGCCCGCGATGGGGTTGTAGACGACGATGTCGAGGCCGTAGCGGCGGCAGGCGTGGATGAGTTCCCTCTCGATGCCGCGGGTGATGCAGTTGTACATGCCCTGGTAGAGCGTGGGGCGCACCCAGTTGTTGTACTTGCAGGTCAGCACGATCTCGGCCACTTCGAACGAGGTGAAGTTGCTGAGGGCGAACTTGACAAATTTGCCGGCCTTGTGGAGCTTGTCGATGGCTTCGAGGGTTTGCGCAAACGGCGTCTCTCGGTCCTAACCGATCTTATTAGCGCTTTACAGGAACGGAACTTGTAGGGGTGGAAAGCTTTGAGGCACTCTAGAGACGTACAGCAGCGTGGAGGTAGAGGATCTATGACGATTGGAAACGTTAGCATCTTTTCCCCCATAGCTGGGCAAAATACGCAGGCACGACTCACATCCAGAGTATCAGTGCCCAGATCCTTCAGACTCGCTTCCACCGACTCGAGCACCTTGTCGGGGGCGTTGCCGGCGGGCTCCGAAGGGTAGATGACCTTGGTCGCGAGGGTCAGGCCGCGCTCCTTCCACTTGGCTTCGCGCGTGAAAGCCTCCTGCTTCTTGCCCACGTACATGCGTGCGGTGTCGACCTCATTGTAGCCGCGGGATTGGAAGTAGTCGAGCACGTTGTTGAACTCGCCAATGTCGGTGATGCGAGCGCCCGTCTCGGTGTCGGGTCCAAAGGTCATCAAACCCAGGATGATCCTGTTGTTGGGGCGGGGCACGACGAGAGGCATGGTGGATGGTTGTACTGATCCACGAGGGGGGGTATCGAGGAATAGAAGAGGTTCACGCGAAGAGGGCCGAAGGGTGGGTTATTTACTATACAGCTAAGTTGCAAAGTGAGCGGGAGAAGAATGGTCGTCTTTATATTCCAACAAGCTATCAAGGTGGGATTGGTTGGACCCCGCACAAACGAGGTTAAGGAGGTTGAATCCGAGTTATCGCCAGCAGGCCTAGCTAAGTCACGTCACGGTATAATTTCACGGCAAGATTTTGCTCTAAAAGCTCCAAGAGTCGGCCGTGACCCCACCTCGAGATCTTGCATCATACCTGCGCCGTAGCACCCACGACATCCGGCAGCCAAACTCCGGCCAGGGAATTACTGCTAAAATCCGACCAACGCCAGCAGGGAGCCAGCGAACCTGAAGGTGCACAGTTGAACCCCACCTGTGCTGCTGGCTAGCGTGGGTGTAGCCAGCCAGCGTAGCGTGGCGTAGCTGGCCGAACCGGACCCGAAACCGCCGCGAACATTAGTGGTCGGGGAACATGATTTGATAATGTTCGTCATGGAAATGCGCCATCGTTGATGGCCTGGCGGGGTTGCTATCTCAGCGCGGGCTTTTTTTGTTTTCTTTTCTTTTTTTTTTTTTTTTTTATATATCTCTCTCTCTCTTTCAGCTATATCCCAACTGCCTCACTGTGAGTTGAGTCACCGGGCAAGTCAAGTTCAGGGCGAACAGCCATTGTCGAGGGGGTTTTGCGGATATAACAAAGTGCAATGTCCATTAAATCCATACTCACCCTCCACTGGAGCTCAGGAAAGGAAGGGGAAAAGAGAAAAGCAAGCTTAACGGTACCATCAAGCCGAGATCAGGTTGTCTTTGCCTCTGTTCGTGGTTGTACAGTTGCGCGTGAATGCAGTCTTACTTTAGACTAATCAGCTATAAACACAGCACCGCCAGCGTTGCGCTATCTTCGGGGATTTAGAAGAAGAATCCCGTCATCCTCGATCCAGGGTCAGACCGAAGTCGTCTCCCAATAGCATACAATGTTTCCTCTCTCTCTCTCGGCCAATGCGGCGTAGCCTGATAATCCTCAAGTGGCCACTCCTGATAATGCTATTCTCCCAATCGGTGATCAGTCAATTTAAGAGAAGGAGATTTACTGACCCGATTGCTTACGCGGCTACATAGTCGTACGGTCTCCAGGTTTCAATCCTGAGTGCTCTCTCTTCAAACGGGCTGCTGGGCCCTGAACAAGGTCGAAAACTTTTATATTACGACCGACATGTTGGTTTCCACAAGTGTCATGTTTGTAGGAAGGACAGGGTGTTTGCAAGTAAGCAACGTGAATATAAAGCGAAAAGGCATTCTTCATGTTCCAATGAGTTCACTACCAAGCGATCTGCTTCAAGCCTCAACAGCTGCATTCGACCATCAAGGTCACTCGACGCTTGATCCTTTCCATCCAACTGCATACAATCATTTCTATTTCCCTCGTCATAACTTCTTACATCCCCCCAAACACAATGCGACTACGACTCCAAGCTATCTTCCTCCTGAGGCGGTGGCTGAGGGGAGGACAACAAACTGGGAGGCTAGGACAATAAGACGGTTGGCAATTTATAGGGACCGTCCTGGCGCGAAGGAATGAGACACAGCCAGGAGGTATTATTGATATTTGATAAGGAATATCACGGCGCTTGGCGCAAACAGAGTCGGTGCATTTATTGGCATTTAGATCTAGAGGGAAGCCAAGCATTTTAAATTTGGCCATTTGATACCCAACTTGAATTGAAGTCTTGCATTGAGCATGAATTCATCCAAGACTAAAGTCTTTTCTTCCCTGCGTCTCCTTTTGTGAGCAGTATTTTCTGTTGAGGATCACTTTGTTTTGTTCAATGTCCCTCCCCAGTGATGGCTGTCAATGTCTAAATCCGGAAATGGTATGTATGTACAAATGAAATTCGCACTGAATGAGAGCTGTCAATCCTCGGCCCGGGTGCAGCTTAGCTAAGCACCGATACAAGTCGCCCGGATTGGATGGAAAACCTGCTTCCCGCGAAAAAAGTCCTTTGGCAAGTGAAGTGATTCTTATTACCGAGCAAGAAGCTGCACGATATAGCGTCACCTCTGATTTCCCTACTCCCCCTCCCCTCCCCGAAGTCGCCATTGAGCCGTTTCCCGCGAACTCGTCGTCTCAACGCCCCCAATTCTCTCCGCCTGCGCGACGTCTCTCAAACACAAGGCCTTGTCTCCCCGGGTAGACACCACAACCATCAAGCATGGCTCCCAGAGTTTCCGCCATATCGGTACGCTCCTCCCCTCGCCACCACCTCGAACACAAGGAATAAAGGAAAAGAAAAAGAAAAGAAAAGAAAAAAAAGGGGAAAAAAAACCTAACCATGTCCCTCTCTCACAGCTCCTGCGATCAGCGACCCGCGCCTCCCTCACCTCCACCATCCTCGCCCCCCGCAACAAACCGGTCCTCGCGCGCCTCCTCTCGGACCACACCCGCCAAGCCATCGACAAGGCCGTGGCCACCGCCCCCGTCGTCCTCTTCATGAAGGGCACCCCCGAGTCCCCCCAGTGCGGCTTCTCGCGCGCCTCCGTCCAGATCCTCGGCATGCAGGGCGTCGACCCCGCCAAGTTCGCCGCCTTCAACGTCCTCGAGGACGACGAGCTCAGGCAGGGCATCAAGGAGTACTCTGACTGGCCTACCATCCCCCAGCTGTACATCGAGGGAGAGTTCATCGGCGGGTGCGATATCCTCGTGTCGATGCACAAGAGTGGGGATTTGGCCACGCTTTTGGCGGAGAAGAAGGTACTTTTTGAGGAGGGCGAGCCGGAGAAGAAGGATGCGTAAGGGAGACATGAAAGAGTAGAAGATGGGGTTGGAATTAAGGGGGAAAGAAAAGGGCGAAGCAAAGGAGGCGAGGGCCTATCTTGACGGAATATACGCGGGCCTAGAATTTTTTGCCATTCGGCTGGGTTGCGGAGAAGTAGAAGACTTGTACAATAGAAACAGACACCACACATGTATAACGGTATAGAATTCACGACAAAGCCTGGCCACGTCGTGATTTTTACTTTACGGGTTCTCTTATATATATAATACCACTCAAGGGAATCCAAATCTCCAAATCCGACCATACCCTCTTGTCCACCTTCCACAGACAGCAAGTTCCGCACACAAGAGCCCCCCCCCACCGTTCTAGCGCCCTAGAGCGGATACGCAGCCCCGTCGCCTCGCATATCGCTACCCGCAGACCACACCCTCGTCCGGGCCACTGGGTCGGCGAAGCGCTTAATGATCTGGCCCCGCCCAAACAAGCTCCTCTCCCAGCCCTTGACGACCTCAACATGGTGGCCCAGTTTCCTCAGCCCTTCAACGGTGTCCTCGCCCATGCCGTCCTCCACGCTGACGACCCAGTCCATGACGCCGTCATGGTTCGGCTGCCCAGCGGTAATGCACACCCTCGGCGCGTCGAGAGCCTGCTGCGGATCCAGCCCCGCGACGAGCTGGCCCAGCAGCACCTGCACGTGGCCCTGGGGCTGCATGAACCCGCCCATGACGCCGAACACACTGTGCAGCGACCCGTCCTTGATATTGGTCACGAGGCCCGGGATGATGGTGTGGTACGGCCTCTTCCTGGGCTCCAGCACGTTGGGGTGGCCGTCGTCCAGGCTGAAGTTGGCGCCGCGGTTCTGCAGCGTGAAGCCGCATCCCTTGGGGACGATGCACGTGCCGAAGCCGCCGTAGTTGCTGTTGATGAAGGACGCGGCGTTGCCCTCGCTGTCGGACACGCAGAGGTACACGGTGTCGCTGCTGCTGAGCGCCGGGGAGACGAAGCCGCCCTTGCCGCTGGCCGGGTCGCCATGCAGCACGGGAGGCGCGGCCGCCTTCTTCGGATCGAACAATTTGGCCCTGTCTGCTAGGTACGCCGGGGACAGGAGTTCGGCTGTTGGGACCTTTGTGACATTTGGGTCTGCGATGAACCAGCTGCCGTCCGAGAAGGCCAGCCGAAGACACTCGACAATGGTATGAAGATAGTCGGCCGAGTTGAAGTCCTTGGGCCCCCAGCGCGGGATAGTCCCGGCCTTCTCGAGCTCCTGTATCAAGCCGAGCGTCATCAAGGCGATGATGCCCTGCCCGTTAGGCGGGTGCTCCCACACCTCGATGCCGTCCCCGCCGTTATCGCCGCCCGCGGCCCCCTGAGCGGTAAACTTGATGCTGATGGGCTCCACGGGCTCGCTCCCTTGCTCGAGGTGATGCTGCAGGTCATCTAGCGTCAAGTGGCCGCCGAGATCCTGCACGACCTTGACGAGCTCCTCTGCAATTCTCCCAGTGTAGAATCCCTTCTTCCCTTCTGTGGCCAAGGTGCGGAAGGTCTTTGCTAGCTCGGGATTCTTCATGATTTCGCCGGCGCGGGGCGCGCGCACGCCATCCGGCGCATTCGGGTCGTTCTTGAGCATCTCGGCAAAGTTGGGCGACGCCTTCCGAATCAGCTTTTCAGATTCATCCCACTTGTATCCCGTGTTAGTTACCCCACAAGGAAGACTCAAGCAGCAAAACTCACAAAGTACGCCGTCTGCTCCGAAACCGGGAACCCCTCCTCGCCCAGCTCAATCGCAGGCAAAAGCACGTCCTCCAACGTGACCTTCCCGCTCCCGAACCGATCAACCGTGTCCGCCCACCCGGCCGGTGCCCCGGGCACAGTCACGGCGTGCACGCTACTCATGGGAATCTTGCGACCCTTCTCGCTCGCCGCCACTCCGAGGTCTTTCCGGATCGTCTCCGCCGTGCATGCGGCGCCCGAGCGGCCGGAGCCGTTCATGGCCGACACCTTGCCCGTCTTGGCGTCGTAGTACAGGATGAACATGTCGCCACCGATGCCGGTGGAGCACGGCTCCGTCATGTTTAGGCCGGCGGCTGGTGTTTTCGAGTTAGTAGATGGCTCTCAGTTTCACGATACCTCGGGCTATTCCAAGTGGCGCGAGGCAAAGATGCTTTGGGGTAACCCCCGACATACCAACGGCAACAGCTGCATCCTAGGGCCATATGTTAATTTCCAAAAAAGAGAAAAACAAAATAATGTTCATCTTAAATAGTTGGCTTTGTACTAGCCCTCACCATGGTGCCACGACAGGGAACACAAAAGATGGAACTCACCGCAGCATTTCCTCCCTTTTCCAGCACCTTGATCCCACATCGAGCCGCTAGAGGCTGGGTACAAGCGACAACCCCCTTGGTACTGTGCACCACGCTCCTCCTGCTAGGGAAGCCAAAGGCGCCGCTCTGCGACAGCGTTCCCGTGGTCGCGGGCGGAGGAGGGTATGGCGGGTATAAGAAAGAGGGGTTCTGTTCGACGCTCATGGTGGCAATTGCGCACTGAGGGGCTTCAACATCAATTATAACCCAAGGACGGCAAGTTGGGATCTAATAGGCCAAGATGCGCCCTGTTTCGTTTCCTAGCTCGAATTCCGGAGACGATGGCACCGAATATATTAAGCGACTATTCCGCGAAAATATTCAAAGATGTCAGGGAGAGAACCACCCAAGAAATATTGGAATTTATACCCTTTCGGCAGGCCCTGCGTCGTTGATCCCTGATGGCTGCTCACCTGCCAGGCTTGGTGCACATTGAGTCATTCCCCTCGGCCCGAGACGGAGAGGGCTTGGATGCGGGGGGCTCCATCGGTCGACTTCGGTTACCACGCGGGACTGTCCGCGTGCAGAGACTATAAAGGTCGACTCGTATCCTTCCAGACCTTATCTCACCACTACGACCTTTTTGCTTCACGGGTGGCCATTCGAAAAATTGCCTTGATCGGCAAGCAGTAGCCAATTCGTTCTGGTCATCATCATCTATTAACGTTTCCATGCTGTATCTAGCGACAGGTTGAACAATTTCGAAATCCGACATTGCCTCGGCCGAAAATGTCGTTTGTATGGCGCTGCGCTGCGCTGCTTATTCCCATCCCCTACTAGCAAATGCTCTTGACAGACCTCCCATCAAATCGCCTTTGCTTCCTGCAAATCTTCCACGGCTACATGCTACTTCAGGCAAGGATGTCTCCAAGCGAGTGCTAGGACTGCGTACTCCCTAACCGCAGATTAGAACCAGAACCCGCACGTTTGCTCATGTAGCATCCTGCATAACCGCGCACACAGAGACCGATGGGGGGAAGGAAAAAAAGAAAAAGAAAAGAAAAAAGTCCCGACTCTTTCTGCTTAGGACGGACGGGTCTAACTCGTTTTCATTATTCCCATCTTTTCGTTCATCTCGCCTCGTCGTCACTTAGGCGAGCTCACCAATACCAAGGTGCTCAGGGTCGGCCTTGACGATACGCATGGTGTTGGTGTTACCCATACCGCCGCGCCAGCCCTGCACCACGACAATGATCTCGCCTCGGGAGAGAACATCCAGTTCAATGGCCCGGGAGACGCCCCACTTGATGCGACGGTCAACATCTTCCTGCCAGTTGACCTTGTTGAAGTCGGGCTTCTCCTCAGGGAAGAAGAAAGGGTACACGCCACGGTTCAAGTGGCCGCATCGCGAAGTGTGAGCGTTGCGCGTGATCATGATGATGGGGCAGACTGGCCTGTACTTGGCGAGGAGACGGGCCGAGTTTCCGGAAGTGGAAAGAACGACAATAGCTCCGGCGCCGAGATCGAGGGAGGCACGCACGGCCGCCATAGAGACGGACTCGGTGGTGGAGATAGGGCCGTTGTGAGGAAGAGACACCATCTCCTCGTACAGGCTGATGTAAGGGATCGAGGCCTCTGCGCGGAGGCAGGCATCGCTCATCTCACGGACTGCGAGTTCAGGGTAGGCGCCCTTTGCGGTCTCACCGCTAAGCATCACGCAATCGGCGCCGTCAGTCACAGCGTTACCGACGTCGCTGATCTCCGCACGGGTGGGTCGGGGGTTCTTGATCATGCTCTCGAGCATCTCTGTTTGTCGCCTTGTCAGCAAGTCTGCTTTCTCAGGGTTGGTACGGGGAATTTATCTGGAAAAGTTCAACATACGGGTGGCGCAGATGACGGGCTTGCCGGCCATGTTGCACATGGCGATAAGCTATCGAAATTTGTTAGCATGGCCAACTTTTTTTTTCCAACTAGCCATAGGCGCGCGAGTGCGACGTACCTTCTTCTGGGCGCTGAACACTTCGGCGGCGGGGATCTCGATACCCATGTCACCACGAGCGACCATGACGCCATCGGTCTCGGCGAGAATGTCCGCAAAGTTGTTGAGGCCCTGACGGTTCTCAATCTTGGCAATGATTTTAATGTGAGCACCGTCCTCGCCGAGGACGTCGCGGATGTCGCGGATGTCCTGGCCCCTTCGGATGAAAGAGGCAAAAATCATGTCGACATTGTTCTTGACACCGAAGCGCAGATCGTTCTTGTCCTTCTCGGAGAGAGCGGGAAGATCGATATCGGTGTTGGGAAGGTTGACACCCTTCTTGGACGAGATGAAACCGTTGTTGCGGGCGCGGACCTCGATGGTCTGCTCATCCTTGATGCTAAGGACGTCGAAGGCGAGGACGCCGTCGTCAACGTAAACGACGCGACCGGGCTCAATCACCTTGGTGATGTTAGTGTAGTCAACGTACCTAGAACGGCGTTCCCGCAGATTAGCATGGCGTAGCAGGGGATCACCGTTCGGTCTACTTACATGTTCTCGGCATCGCAGCACTTGGCGTACTTTTCGTCGGTAGTGATGTTCAAGATGGTGCCGGCGGAGATGGGAATGTCCGCGTCGTCCTTGGTGTTACCGGTTCGAATCTCGGGACCCTTGGTATCGAGGGCAATGGCGACCTGACGGCCGGCCATAGCCTCCTCCGCAGCGCGGGTATTGTCAATGACGGACTGGTGGTACTCGTAGGTGCCATGAGAGAAGTTCATGCGGACAATGTTAAGTCCAGCCTTTCAAACCAAGGCGTTAGCAAGCTAAATTTTGGCCCCAAGGGTCTCAATGGCGGTGGGGATCGGCGGGACCAATGCATCGCTGCCACGAAATCGCCTAAGCTGGGCAATAGACCCCGGCACACTTCAGGTCCCCCCGCCGCTTCCCCCCTGTGGAGGTATCGAGAAAGGAGAATCAAGCCACGGCACAAAAGAGCTAGTCGCGGCAGAAATGAAGCGAGCATGAAATTGCAGTATAGCACTAACCTGACGGAGCCTGTTGATAGCTTCAACAGAGTTGGTCTTGGGGCCAATGGTGCAGATGATGGAGGTTCTGCGGTAGTTCTTGGCGGGGGTACGAGTGGTGTCGAGATCAGCCAACCAGGCGATGCGGCCGCCAGTAGCGAGGAGGCTGTTGGAGCTGCCCGCGGCGGGCGCAGGAGGGTTGTTGGGAATGCTCCATGAGTACCTCTTAGATATAGAGTAACGCTTTCCGTGAGACATTGTACCGTCGATTTATGAGTTTCTAGAAAAAAGATGAAGCTGGAGGGTGAGGACAGAGTTAGCAAATTAGCTTCCACGGAGAGCTTTGTAGCGTTTAGCTCTAGGGTATATAGCGGAACGCCACAAAGAAGAGTGCAGCACAGCACGGTGTGGAAAGGATATAAGAGAGGCGTGATGTGATGGCTCTATTGCAAGAGTAAAGTAGCAGAGAGAGACAGGCAGCTTTCCAGGTGAGAGAAGGATGGGAGAAGCTCTTACTTGGAGGTAAAGTTTGATAGAGAGGAATTAAGGTAATGATGGTCTCGAGAAGAATATTCAGGAGGAAAAAAAAACCTTGTTGATGTCAAGGAAAATGCCTCGTAAGACCCCACCTAGAATCTAGCAGGAGTACAATGATAAGGATGAGAAAAAAGAATCCCTGGGTATGTTTCTCAAGAAGGGAAGCGTGGGAGATATTTTTTTGTTGTGTTTGGCGAGGAAGGCGGAAAAGAAGTTGGGCTTAGGCGGGGTAATTGTAATAGCATCAAGTAGGTATTTTCTGACAGACATTGGCCACAGAAAGAACGACCGGCCAGACCACACCACACCAGACCCAAGAACCCTAGACGCGGTGAGGGACAATTAAGGGACAATGCACAACAAATCTGGTACATCTTGTTACATACCTGGTTCCCCATCATTGTTCCCAACCATTGCTCCCATTTGATGACTCTCCTTGAGCTCTTTCCTTCTCAGTAGAACATGTTGAACCAGACAGGGAAGGAGGGGCACAGGTCTACTTCATACAAGTAACATGCTGATGCTGGGGAGGTACCTTGGGACATAGCCAACCAACGAGCCAAGCATTATGGTTAAGAGCTGTCCCAAGACCTTAGCCTGCATCAAATATTCCATCCACCCACCCAAACCTCGCAGATCTGCCACCGAGCTACCGGGTACTTGACACAGTTGCAAACGAAAACTGAGACTTCTTATCTATCGAGATACGCCGCAGTCATCAATCATGGAGCCCCTTCTTCTGGAAAGCTGAAAAGAAAAAAACCCCCCCAAGAGCTCTCGATGCAGGCTCCTTTGTCCCTGCGACAAGCTCGCCTGCGTTGTGTATGCGGTCCGTTCTCGCCCCATTTTACGCAATTCTACCAATGGATCTTCGTTCCTCAGAAATTGTCTCGTCAACGTCCCGCTTCCTCGAAGCATCCAGTAACATTTCCAGTTTCAGCAACGGGGGGAAAAGGGCACGCGGTCGCCTTGGTCACCAAGGAGAAGATTGTCCGTCCAGCCCTGTGCTCCTGGGCGTGGCCTGGTCTTTCCTAACCATGACAATCGACCTTTATTCAACGCTTTTGCGCCCACTTTAGATAGACGTCGCACTATCCTCGTACTACATCAGCTGTAAACTAAATTAGCATGAGGCAACGCCATTGCGTTAGTCAGCCCCGTGCCAAACGCACCGGACCCAGCGTGAAATGGCTCGCCGTTCTTCTTGTGTAATAGTGCACAACTTGGTAGGCGAGTGTGCTTTGGAAGCTAGCCAGCTGGCTAGCCGCAGTTGGTGTTCAGCGGCTTGGAGCTTTTTGAGGCCAGCCATTACGAAGTTCCAAGAAAAGATCGATAGGTCTCCACAGCGCGATTCTCTCATACCGAAATCACCACGACCTCATTGCGCCTTTCCCCTCGCTGATCCCTCGAATCAAGCCCTTTTCTAGTCCCCGTACGTTTTTCAATGCTCAAGCTGCTAGTCGTTAGCACTGCTACCACCCGTACTTCGTATAGGCTATTATTCCCTTCAGCCCCGTTGAGTCAACCAGTCGCCCGTGCCCTGTCCTTTTGTTTTTCTCTGACATTGCATGTTCTGCCTGGCGCCGAGATATGACCGTATTAGGGATTCGGCCCACCGACACAGGCCCATCTGGCGGAAAAGGTATCCTTCTGGCCCGAAATCCTCTCCATCCCAAGACCTGCAATATCCGCCGCCATCCCACGCCCCACCACTTAGGCTGTCGAGCTTCTTGACGCTAGCACTCGTCTGGCTGCTCGCGCGCACGACGTTGGCTGCTACCTTGGCCCGTTTTTTCTTGTCCCTTCTTGTCAAATCGGCCCCTCTAAAAGGGGAGCTTGTTGCTATTACGACACTTATGGACACTCTCGGTGCCGCGACTCCGAGCGAAGGAGGGTCCGCCTTTTTTTTTCCAGTTCTTTTTGGTCGCCTTGTCACCATTAGCGTTCGAGTGGCAAGGCGTTCTGTAGGTTAGCCACGTTATATATCCATCCATTGGATCCATCCATTGGATCCCTCCCGTTTTGTGAGTACAAACATTGCTGTGAGTGTGTGTGTGTTTGTGTGTAAGTAGCGGAAATATATCTCATCTACTTCATGCCACGAGTGAGCATCTCATTCCATATCATTAAGCGGCTGAGCATGCAAGGCAGTAGTGAACCTGGCTGGATAATCCCGCGTTCCGGGATGGCATTTTGAGAATATTTTTGATATTGATACATCTAGGAATACATATATATAACTCAAACACGGATCAATCTTGCTTTTCCGCCACCTTTTCCGGGTATGCTATCCGGGTGTGAGCGAAATTAGGCAAGCATGTTGTCAACGTCGGCTGCTGCTGTGGCTAGATCATTCTCGATTAACCTCATCGATCCTTGGTTTGGCTTCAGATCTAGTACACGTCTTGACTCTCTCAACCACTGTCACCAACACTACTCTGATTCTGCTCATGGTGCGGCTGTTGTTGATCCTTTCTATGCGCCTTCGCTTTCTTGTGTATGCAGTACTTGCTGTGTCCTCCGGCAATGACAGTACGTATGGTATTTCCTTGTGGCACTCCGACTTCGGTGCCGTGATGCTCAAAGAGAAACGCCGTAAAAACAATGTAATCGGGAAAAAAGAAAAAGGGAAAAGGAGATAGTATGAGCAGGAATCGCCGACCAACGCCTTGGTAAACTCAAGACACTATTCGTGTCGGAATGTACACTGATCCCCCCTGGCACATGTGCCTTGCTTATAAAACACGCATGGTTTGGTTCCAATGAGGGCCCGGTTGACCGGACGATGGGGTGGGAGACTGCCGGGTGTTTTGTTCTTCCCTCGGCCACCACCGGCACCTCCGTGCCTGCCATCTCGGTCGCGGTCGCGGTCACGATCCCGATCGCGATCCCGATCCCTTTCTCTACCACGGTCCCTGTCCCGGTCCCAATCGCGCGAGGGGATGTCGTCGTAATTCAAAGTCATCCCCTGGTCACCGCTGGAGTGCTGCTGCGGAGGTGGCTGCTGTTGTTGGGACGCCATCTGAGTCAGCATCATGAGCTGCTGGTATGTAGGGTCGTTGGGGTGGATATGTGGAGGTGCGCTTGTTGATCCCGCTGCTGGAGCTACCGCGTTTGGCTGCGGCTGCGATTGTCCTAGGGCAGTTAAGACAGCCTGAAGCTGGTCGTTGCTGTTGGGTTGTCCCGTTTGAGCAGAGGCAATCGCGGCCGGGGCCGCCTGTGGAACACTGCCCGCCTGCATCTGCTGTAAAATTGCCATGTACGGTGCGTACGCCTGCTGTTGGGCATAATACGCCGCCCAGGCATCTGCCCCAGCGTGATTTTGCATTGCCGTAAAGCGTTCAGACTCCACACGGGCTCGTTCCTCTGCTTCCCTCTTGGTTCTTGCCACAGCATCCTTGTTATATCCTAGCCACCATTCCTTTACCGCCTCCGCGTTGTCCTTGAGCCATTCCGGAGGCTCCGTGGCGGGATAAGGTCCTGTTAACTTAGCGGCAGCCTCTTCTACGGCGTCAGCGGCATGCTGGACGCGGGGGTCGGGATAGTCTTGGCGACGGTGCGTAGTACGGGCCATCTCCCGCCCGGACCATTGCTTAACTATGTCGCTAGTAAGGAGCGCAATGACCTGGTCCGCTAACGGCAGTGTCTGGTTCGCTGCGGCGGACAGTGGTTCCAAGGGAAGCCGCGTTGACGCATGGGCGGGGATTTGGCCGGCAGCGGCGGATGTCCGTAGACTGTCGAGTATGGAATTCACCTGGTTGGCTGGCGTTGACTTGGTGCCAATTCGCTTCATCGCGTACTGCAAAGCCGAATCCCGTCCGAATTGCTGTACCTCTTTCCAGCGGCGATGAATTTCTTCGAATCTAGGATCGTCCCGGGGAAGATGCCCGATTTTGGTCTCTACGGCCAGCTCGGATTTGCCGACGACAGGACTCTTGGGAGTGGGGGGGATATCGGAGATGTCTTGGTAAATAGCGATGAGGACCTTCTGCTCACGCTCAGCCATAAACTTCTGCTCATCGGTATCTACGACGAGACGGCCTCCTCTGGTAGTGTACGTTTTCATCCTGTAGTCGTCGGGGATATTGGAGAAGTTGACAAGGGTAGGATCGAGCCAAGGACGATAGGGTAGATCATCCTCTTCATCATCATCCTCTTCTTCAAGGACCTGTCCACGCCTCTTGAGTACCATGCCCTCTCCCTTGTCATCGGCCGCGTCGCGAGTCATCCGAGAGTCGAACCCGGTATCCTCCTCGTCCTCCTGGTGGAAGTACCGCACCTGCTCGAGCTCATCATCCGCCTTCCAACTAACTCTCAAGCGCCGACGAGCTTCTTTACGTAACCTCGTCGCCTTTTCGTCGGGAGTTTCCACCCTCTCGCGTTCCTCCTTGGACTCTTTAGCGGTGGGTTTGACCTCGGCCTTAGGCGCATTGATAGAATCGAGAAGCGAGGCGATACCTCCAAGAGCGGAGGATGTTGCCGGGGGCTTCGAGACCCTTGTGATCTCCGGCTTCGATTCTGGCTTGGGAGTCGGTTTCTTCGGCTCAGCTTTGATGCCTGGCTTATCCTCGTCGAGGGCCTTGCTACCGGGATCGGGCTTGACAGACTCAGATTTAGTGGCTTCAACCTTTGCTAAAGGTTTCGCTACTGGACGACTCTTTCCAGGCAAAATGCCCACGGGTGGTCGTGGTTTAGGCTGTGCGGACTTCGATGTCGTCGAGGCTGGCGCAGGTATCGGTTTCGAAAGTCCTTGCGATGAAGAGCCTGGGCCAGATTCAATAGCTTGCTTCTTAACATTGCGGGATTCGGGCTCTTCGACACGGGTTCGTTTTCCAGGAGGACTGTCAGTCACCGACTTGGATGACGCAAGCTTCGTCTTGGGAGCAGAAACGGACGAAGTGGGTCCGGATTTCTTTGGTGAAGCCTCGGGTTCCGTGTCCTTGTCCTTCTTGATTCTTGACACAATGGTGGCTAACAATTCCTTGACTTCCGCATCACCTTTATCAGAGAGGCGCCGTCGGATATTGTCCAAGTTGGTCTGCGACGCAATCTTTTGGGTGATCTTGAAATTGGCAAGAAGTCGAAGCGCGGATTTTAGCATTTGACCCGAGAAGTCACCAGCTTTGAAACAAGCAATCAGTAGGTTCATGAGGTTAAGAACCAGCTTGCTATGGCCTCCCAGATTTTCCAGAACCACTTCATCGCCGACCTCATTAGCGGCGTCTAGCGTACGACAGAGAACTTGTTGCTTCAAGTCGGAGTCGGCCTTCAACTTTGGTACGTCCTCTGTTTTGTTCTCCTTAGTAGCCTGATCGAGAGCTTGCCTAGCTCTCATCATCTCCGCCCGGCGGGCTATGATGTATTCACCCGCTTGCTGGACGGCACCGGCCAGGAGCGAAGTAGTGCGGGTGGCAGACGCGTCGATATGCACAATGCCGATTATATCCCAGGCCGCACCTTCGACGGGATCAAGCGGACGAACTTCAGCGCGGACCTAGTGGAGTAATATTAGACACATGCTCAGAATACTACTATGTGATACGATGGGGACATACCGGCTTATTCCGTTCTTCCTCAGCGAGTTTCCGTGCGAGCCTCTCAGCTTTCGCTTTCGACGCCTCGTCTGTCTTAAGTTGCTCCTTGAATGCATCTTTGTCAAGGTTTTGTTAGTATAGAGAGCAAAGGCATGTGATTTCAAACGTAAACTTACGAGGATACTCCGTATATTTAGGACGACGAGGGCCGAGGTCGCTCATCGACTTTTCAAACTGGGCTAAGAGATCCTTGGCGTCTCGTTTTCGGTCCTCTAAACCGGCTCCGCTATCCGATGGCTTGAATCTGTCCGAAAACTGACCCTGGATCTCACAGGCGAGAGCACGGCCGGACGCAGGAAGAATTGGCTTGCGAGATTGAGAGGGTAAAGCGACAAGAGGCGCTAGTTTGTCATAGCTCTTGGGGGCTAGTAATGGTTAGTATGTCAAGAAGACAACAACTTGCGGGCCGAGAGTGATTTGGTTCGACTTACTAGGAAGCTTTATAGAACGACGAGTTATAAGGTACGGGGCGCCTGGAACATTAGGAAATCTAGTCCTTCCACTGGCGGACAATTTCCTGAAGTCCTCGAGAGCCGCTTGGTCATCCTTTGTCATGGTAGGCTGAAGCGACACTCCTCCTTGATCATTAGCTTTGGGAAGCGTGTCGGTTTGTGAGTCGCCTGTATCTGCATCGTTCTCCAGGGTTTTCTTGACTGCGCGCTTCCTCTTCTTTGCCACAGGTTCGGTGGAGATATTAGAATCTACGGATGCCTGTGACGGGCTAGGTGCAGCCGCCTGCTCCACAGTGCGTTTGGTTCCTTGGCTATTGGCGGTGGGTGCAGGAGACTGAAGGCTTGGAGAAGATGAGGGTATGGGCCCGGATGTACTCCTCCCAGTTTGTGCAAGATTTCCATGTTGCGGAACAGGTACGGGAGACTGCGTGGGCGCAGATTGGTTGAATGATGAGGCATGATGTTGTAGATACGCCTGAGGGTACTGAGGTTGTGGCTGGTTGAGGTGGCCCTGTGTAGCCGGGCTAAGCTTCTGCTGTGGCGCTATGTGTTGGGGATACGTCGCATTCGATTGACCATACAGCTGGCCCTGCGTGATTTGTTGCCGCGTAGGCTGAGTATAAACCTGGTGCTGCTGATAATTCGGCTGCTGCACTTGTTGTTGCGCCTGGGATTGCGACTGTTGGGGTGCAGAGTGCGTCGGCTGTTGTTGCGGCTGGGTGCTGGCTTGTGACTGCTGATGCTGCTGCTGCTGCTGAGCCTGCTGCTGCTGGGGAGGGGCTATCTCGTAGGGTTGTCGAGCACTAGGTTGATGGCCTTGGGACCGGCTCATGGGCTGGGAGGGAAACGAGAGGGGTGACTGGTAGGAATGGTCGTTGCTGGAAGGAAAGGAAAAGCTCTGCTGCTGAAAATTTTGAGCTGGCGACTGGCGCTGATGGGGCTGTATTGGAGAAAAGTCGCCTAGACCAGCTACTAGATCAAGTTTGCCTTGAGCAAAGAGTTCTTGCTGCATTGCGTCGAAGCTTGGATCCAGGAACTCCTGGCTATTCTGATATGGAGGCAAGCTGACTTGGCCCGTGCCAAAGTTACCTGCAGTAAGGGAAGAAGTGCCATTTAGCCCATCACCCAAGAGATGCCCTCCTGCATGTGTAGTAGCTGGATAGAATCCTGCCCCGTTCGTTGCTGACTGGTCCAAAGAGAACACAGCTGGTCCCGCCATAGGTTGAGACCAGGCTTGTGAGCCATCATCCAGCTGATCAGACTGATCATGGAATCCATAGCTCCCCCAGTTGTTATTGTTATCAGAAGATGAACCATTTGGACTTGGATTCCAAGACTGCATCGTGAACACAAGTCCAGGCGGATGAATTGTGGAATGGGAGAGTGGCTTGAACAGGTGTCAGCAGCTGATATATGGATGTCAGCTCTAGATGATGGGAACTTGGGAGGAATTACAAATGAAGTCACTCAGTAACAAAAGTGAAGATGAAGAGGTACTTCTGCACTAACCTTATATGATAAGATACCTGCCAAGAAGAATATGTGTCAATTAGGAACTTAATAATGAGACTCGCCATCAGCCAAACATACCTCAAAAGGGGAATAGCCACTAACCCAAGTTAGGAACTAACAGCGCGAGACTGCGCGATGGTATGTCTGGAAAGTTGCAAAGGAAGAATTAGCATCATTCAAATAGCCGTGTCGCTGTGCTGAAAGAAGTGTCTGAAATTGAAGAAAAGAGTGAGCCCATTTTCGCCGCCACGAAAAGTGAGGGAAACGTGGTCATAGATTGTCTCCGGCCTTGAGTTCGTGTAGTTTCTCTCGTGAAAGAAAAGACTTTGGCTGAATCGTGGCCTATCGCTTCAGTAATTGAGGGGGATATCCCATCAATTGATGTGTTTCTGTGGACTCTGGAAGACAGCGTTTTGCCTCGCTCCCCATTCCTCTCGGACCTCGTTATAGCTGAAGTAACCTATCCAAGCTGAAATTAGGGTCGGTTTGCAAGATTTGCAAGACCCTGTCCCTAGTTGAAGCAAAGAGGCGAGCAAGAACTGAAGAGGTGCTTTTAGGGGTGGCTCGTGATCCGGCCCATCCCAGCTCTCTCTTGGAGTCTCGCCCCAACCACGAAGAACCCAAAGCGCCACAAGCCTCCGCATGCATGTGAAGTTATGAGATATTATCATGCTGCTGTCTCGGCCGTACGAGAGCTTCCGAAATTTTCAAAGTTGGACTTGTCCGACCAAGGCGACTATTGCTCATGCTTGTAAACAGGAAGCAAAAGAGTATCCAGTCGGTACGCGAGCGTGGGTGATGGAGAGGTGTCTACTCTGTCCTCCATACTCTGCACGCGACACTCTTCTCTGAACATCTGTTCTTATAAATTCTCGCACCACGCAGCCATCGTCCGCAATTTAAATATGCAGGGCGATGGAAGAGGCATCCAAGAATAGGACTTCAAGATATCACATACAAAGCTGATGAGGTGATGGTCGCTCGAAGACGCGATGGTGGATGTCGACGGGGCAAAGGTTTGGAAAGGATGGAATGGGGATGTTTGGGGGGGTATAGCGTCTCCAGCCGTGCAAAGGAAGAGCAAGGGTGAGTGCGCCGTGCGGGACCAGAAGAATAACCTACTTGAATTTGTTCCTCCAATCTACAGAGAAAGCAACCATTCATAGTGTTGTTTCCCATTTGGCGAGGGCAGTTAAGGTGAGGAAAAGGTTGACGATTACAACATTTGATGGGCGGCTAAGTCGAAGACTTTTTAAGAAAAAAACCGAGCTGGCGAACCTGATGGGGGCAAATCGCGTCCGGATGCGGGTGTTGGGTTGATCTGGGGGGAAAAGGTTGGGTACAGTGCAGGCAGCACGAGACGCGAAAAGGTACAACCAGGTGGTGGCGCCCGACCTGGATGAGAAAATTGCTAGCCAGACACAGCTTCGCAGAGTCGGCAAGAGGGCGAAAACTCAGGAACACTGGGTCGGAAAAAGAATAGAAGGTGAGCGCGAATATGAAGCGGGGATGAGACGCTTGTCAAATAGTTGTTTACCGCTTGTGAAGTGATGCGCTTTCGAAGAAAGGGGGTTTGAGTTTGATGTTGATGCGAGTCTGATGGGAGAAGGAGAAGAACAGGAGGCAGGCAGGGAGACGGGGAAAGGGTCCCTGTACAAAAGGGGAGCTGGGAGACAAGCCAGCTGGCTCATTCCTGTTTCGAATCGGCCGTCTTAGGTAAAAGCCCAAATGCCAGAGCTCCTGATCCGTGCTTTCCTTGCTGACATCAACCGTCCCTCTCACAAGAGGAATTCTTCCCCTTCAAATGGTGGAGAGTAGCCGAAGATTTTCCGACCTGACATCACTACAGTCCCGGGCCTATCGTCTAACACTGTGCTGGAGCATCCTCCGTCTGGCCAGCAGAGCTTCTTCTTTAAGGTGCAGGCGCCCACCAAAAGAGAGATTGCGAATTCGCCCTCGTCGGACCTGCGCACTTCTATATGCGCGGTCAATGAAGGTAGCTCCTTCGTCCTTATGGTTGCCCATTGACCAAACTAACAGAAGCCAGAACAACACCCAAGAACCCCTACCTCGCAGCCACCGCTCCTAATAGAGGTGCCCCTCCTCAAACTGAGAGGAAGATCCCAATATGGCGACCAAAGAGAATACCTTGAGGGACAAGCAAATCGGTTTGTGTTGTTTAAAGTTCCGTATACAGAGGATACCGTAATCCCCTAACCGCGTGCCTTTAGCTTCCATTAAGCGAATCCTCAACCTCAACCATGACCTCGGAGCAAACGATGCAGAGGATGCCAATGCCAACGGTGGCATCCGCTCCACCTCCGCCCAGATACTAACATCCGAAGGAGATCCTATCTGGAAGGTTCTTGTTTTCGATGATCTCGGTCGCGATGTAATCAGCAGCGTACTCAGAGTTAGCGACCTAAGATCCATGGGAGTGACGATGCATATGTAAGTCTTCAAGCTCGAACTGCCGAGTAATTGGAACGCCTATTGATATAACCTCGATGTTTCGAAGGCACATTGGAGCAGCGCGGCACCCAATCCCCGAGGTCCCAGTTATCTACCTCGTTGAACCGACGTTGAATAACTTGAAAGCGATCACAAACGATCTGCAAAAAGGTCTTTACTCACCCGCCCACATCAACTTTCTCTCCTCGCTTCCTAGAGTCCTTCTCGAAGAGTTCGCTGCGGAGACTGCAGCGGCTGGTACCTCGGAGCATATCGCGCAGCTATTTGACCAGTATCTGAACTTCATTGTCGCGGAGCCGAACCTATTCAGCCTTGGAATGCAAAAAGAGCACACATACTGGGCTTTGAATAGCGCAAAGACAAGCGATGCTGAGCTTGAACAAGTGGTTGACAAGATCGTCAGTGGTTTATTTAGTGTTGTCGTGACATTGGGTACGTCCATATCTCGGTATTCCTTTGCTTTTGTATCCGCCAACTGACGCTGGCGTAGGTGTTATACCCATCATTCGATGTCCCAAGGGCGCCGCAGCCGAGATGATCGCGACGAGGCTCGATCGGAAACTCCGAGATCATATCCTCAACTCTAAAGACAATCTATTCTCGCCGGGCGCCAGGCCTGCCTCATCCGCCGGAAGCACTCCCGCATCTCGCCCAGTTCTCGTCATCCTTGACCGAAACGTCGACCTGATTCCAATGCTGTCTCACTCATGGACATATCAGTCTCTAGTACATGATGTGCTCAATATGAAGCTAAATCGAATCACTATAGAGACGCCCATCGATGAGAATAACCCGTCGAGGGGCACTTCGAAGAAAAGCTATGATCTCACGGCGAATGACTTTTTCTGGGCCAAAAATGCGAGCCTACCCTTTCCTCAGGTCGCCGAAGATATAGATGCCGAGCTTACCCGGTACAAGGAGGAGACTGCTGCAATCACGAAGAAAACTGGCGTTGCAGATCTAGAAGACTTGCAGAACGATACCAGTGCGAGCGCCCAGCATCTCAAGGCGGCCATCACACTATTACCAGAAATGAGAGAACGGAAGAGTATCCTGGATATGCACATGAACATCCTTGCAGCGCTACTTACCGGCATCAAGGACCGACAACTAGACACCTTCTTCGAGACTGAGGAGAATGTACTAAAACTTACAAAGGCTCAGGTACTCGAGATCGTCAAAGACGGAACCAAAGGCAACCTCCCAATAGATAAATTGCGATTGTTCGTCATTTGGTTCCTAAGCACCGAGCTCGATGTTACTCGTTCTGAATGGGAGGAATTCACTCGGGCCTTCACAGAGGCAGGCATTGACGCGGATTCGTTGGCATATATCCGACAGTATGCTTCACCCACTCTTGCATATCCTCCTTTGATCTTTGCTAACAACAATAACCGTAGAGTCCGCGCTACCACTAAGATGACCCAGTTGACGACCATCAACAGCACATCCACCACCCAACAGTCGTCCTCCACCGACCTTTTCCAACGCTTTTCCTCCATTTCTAACCGCCTCACCGATCGACTAAAGGAAACCGGTGTCCCGACCGGTCTCTCTTCCAACTTCGAGTCCCTCATTGGTGGCATTAAGAACTTCCTTCCAGCGAACCGTGACCTCACCATTACCAAGATCGTAGAGAGCATCATGGATCCCTCAACAGCATCTAGCTCCGCCATCGCCAAGACGGAGAATTATCTCTACTTTGATCCCCGATCCGCTAACGCGCGGGGTACCATGCCCCCTCCCAGTGCCATCCGCTCTGTGGGTGCTAATCCTCCCGGCGGCATGCCCGGTGGGACCGGATATGGGGCTCAGAGTGCCGGTACAGGAGCTAGCTTCGGTCAAAGGAGACAGGGTTTCACCGATGCCGTCGTCTTTACCGTCGGTGGAGGCAGCATGGACGAGTACGGCAACTTGCAGGAATGGGTGGCCAGGACGGGCGGCGACCGCGCGAGGAAGCGAGTGGTTTACGGAAGCACCGAGCTATTAAACGCCAAAGAGTTCATTAAGGAAGAACTCGAAAGGCTGGGAAGGGAGATTGGTGGTTGAATCAATGAGGGCGCCCAGGGGAGAGGAAGGACGGCCTAGTAATCTATCAGTCAATTTGTTGGCGATGATATGGAGAGAATGAATTCATCCTGGGTTGGCTTAGATGCTCAAGGCGAGCGTTATTTTAGTCAAAAAGTAGGGTTTATGATGACGCGCGGTTTATATCATTATGCTAGCCATAAATATCACAAGAATTCTAGAAACTCGGTCTCTCATCGGCACCAGCTGTCGCATCATAGTAATAATATGTGACAATGCATTTCGGAATCCCAGAGGAAATAGCATCAAGAGGCGCAAGTAGCAGAGAGATCATAGACATTATTTCGAACTAGAACCTAGGCATTCCAATCAAACCCTGAGTCAACTGGTAGAGGGAGGTGCAATGGCATTGGGGGTATGCCCCATCACCATCATAGATCTCATTTTCCCCATTTGGCAGTTGACTCGTCGGGCTGGGGTGTGTCCCGACTAAGAATTCAATCATGAGCATGAAGAAGAAAACGTCAAAGGCGTAAATAGCAAAAACAAACACACCCGAGCAAGTTCTAAATACAAAGAAGAGGAAGGAGAAAATGAAGTAAAGAAGAGTATGAGAAAGCCTTACGTTTCATCAAGGGTATTGAGTATAAGGAAAATTGTATAGAGCCACACATGAAGAAGTGGAACAACACGCAGGCCCGGGGAGACGGGGCGTATCCCAACGCGCGTATGAACGCTCGACAAAGAAGTGCAAGCGCAAGGGAAAGCCCTTCTAGCAGTGCTGGGCTGAGAAAGTACAAGCAAGAGTTTCAAACTCTCCTAAACTCCTCCCAATCTCAGAGAATCAAACACCTTTTATACACCGCGGAACATTCTAACGACAAGGAACCACATGGCACCGACGAACTTGAACGCGCTGAGGCCCGCAACGCTCCACAAGACGACACTCATGTAGATGTTGACGCGCTGGTCATCATCGGTCTGGTTAGGACTGATGTGGTCAAGACCGGCAGCTGAGAGTACCGCGGCAATGAGGGCGAAGTTGGAAATCATCCATCCGAGCACAGTTATCGATCGGATAGCACGGTAGTAGTCCATCTGTTTCTCCTCGAGCTGTGCAGGTGTGGGCGCCTTCTTCTCAACCTTTGGCTTCTCACGGAAAACGGCCAATTCCTTCATATACTGCGCGTCGAGATCCGTCTCGTCAGGCAGATCAGTCTTGCCAGTGCCGTCCTTAGTCGAGACGGAAGGCAGAGCCTCTGCCTTGTCGTCACCCTTGGTACCCCATGAGACGTCGTGAGTGTTGCAGAAGGCGTAGACGTTGAGAACGTTGACATATGTGGGTGTGAGCAAAACATATTGGATCAACGATGTGACCATATGCCAGGGGTCAAACATGAGGAGGGATGCAATGAACCAAATTCCGTAGGTAGCTGTGACCGAGATGATCAGATTGTAGAAGACAGGGTTCTTCAGCAAATCCTCAGGACTGAAGCCATTCTCATCGTTGACATCTTTGAGGATTGCGTTCACTGAGATGAAGATAGCCGCAAACATTAGATAGCTAGAGGAGGATTAGTATTCATCATACAGCATCGGTAAGGGGCTGAGGCAACATACACCATGATAATGGCCCAGAAATAAACCATGATACCGTAGAACTTGCCAGATCCCGCCGGACGATTGCCCATGGAAAGGACAAAACAAGTCATGAGAGAGATGCCGTATAACCAGGCGAAAACAATGCCCAAGATATTTCCCACTTGTCCCAGAAGGCTTTCGTCGGCCAAACTCGTCGTGAGAATCTTAAACACAAGAAAGAAATTGCCGAGACCGAACCAGGCGAAGATCATGTTGATAGTATTGAAGACGAACTCGAGGAAGAACATTAATTTGCGGAAGATGGAATGGTCAGAGCGGAAGAACTGGTGGAAGTGAGCAATGGCGTAGACGGCGGCGAAGAATGAGCCGTTCAACCAACGACGTCGCTGAAGAACTAGTTCCTGGACTGTATCGGGCACATCAGTCTCGCCGGTGGCAGACTTGACGTACTGCAGAATCCAGTGACAATTGCGTTTCGTGACAAGCTCGAAACAGAGGATACGATCCTCGGCGAGGTACATATTAGCGGTAAAGATACCGGCACCAGCACCATGAAGTTTCTCTCCAGCAAAGTATTTCTCAAGCGGTCCCTGGCCGTTCTTGTCGTTCTGGAGGGCAACATATCGGTAGGCCGAGAATGCACCGGGCAACACGGAAATGAACCCGAAAGCGGACTCGAGTGGCTTATCGAGAATGTTACTCATCTTGTATTCGAAGTTTTGTGTCGCAACGAGAGGATTGATCAAATTCTTTCCGCCCGTTCCCAACATGGCCTTGATCTCACCACAGGCACCGGCGCACATAGGCTCTAGGTCGAACGCCCTCCAGAGATCATAAATGGACCGCCCACCGGGTTTAGTACCAGCATCGATAAGAACACAGATGTTGGGGTCAAGGACCCTGCCAAACGCCTGGAAGAACCACCTATGTGAGTTGATCTTCTTCTGGTTCTTCTCCTTCAAGCAGAAGAGGATTTGAACGGGCTGCTGTTTCGGAATGAGCTGGACAACATCATTCTTGATCTGCATGCCCACCTGGGTTGTGTATTCGTAGATATGAGCGGTGACATCCTTGTTGTTGACCTGTTGCTTGGCAATGCCTTCTTGGTAAACACCCATACCGGCGAGGAGTGCCCTAGTCCTAGGGTTAATCTTGCCACGACCGTCACTAACAACGCAAACCACAATCTTTTTCCAGGCATCCTTGCCCCATGTCTTGCTATTACTCCGGTTGCACATGTACTCGACGTTCTTAAAAACACCCATCATAGTCCTTGCGAAAAGGATTTCATCTTCGTTGTACATGGTGACGACGATAAAAAGCTCCGTCGGACGAGGCTTGCTGAAAAGCTTCTGTCGAAGAGTAAAGTTGTTCTCGTAGAACTCGGAAGGGTCACAGGTGGCGGCGGTATATCGCATGTGGGTAAACTCATCGCGTTCGCCATGGGGAAGCTGGTTGAGAAGCCTTGGAGGGACAGGACAATCAAGGACGAGGTTGCCGCGGTAAAGCAGGACCTGCTTCACCGTCTTCCAGCGTTTGAGCCCTGCGCCCCCTTGTGGTTGCTGCTGTGTCTGGGGGGGTTGATAATCAACAGGGTCTCGGTATGCTTCGCTCAGAGTTGAGTCTTGGTGTCCGAGCATCGGTCGGTTATCGTCATATCCGTACTGGTCATGGGGCTCGGGCTCGTATGGCTGGTTGTAGTAAGAATCGTGGTGTTGCTCAGGGTTGACCCCGTAGTCGCCTTGCCCTTGGTAGTTTCGATCGTAAGTGTTGCTGAGGTTATCGATGGAGTGCTAGAAAAAATATTAGGCCAGGTGATGGTGAGAATTGCAAGCCGGACTTACAGCAGCGTTCAACTGGAGGTTATCACTAGGGCTATGATAACGATTAGGCCCGCTGGGCATCTGAAGATGCGTCGCATGGCGGTCATCGTACGGGTTATCGTCCAGCTGGTAGCCATGCTGAAGAGGGTGCCCCGGCGACGGGGTCCTGTGTAGCCTGTTATCCATGGGATAATTGTCGTCTAAGACGGGAGTTGAGAATGTTAGAATTGGCCTCTGGAGGCTTTATCTATGAGTGCTGCGATCTATCGCCTCGACGAGCAACAGGAACGAAAGACACAAAGGAAACCAAGTCGGCCGAGTCGTGCGAGCGTTGCGTAGGATGAGTATAAGAGAGATGAACCCAAGACTATGCCAGTGCCAGACTGCGCCACGTCGAACGTACGTGGTCTGTCCAAGCTTCAACTCGGACGGGCAAGGAAGAAAAAAAGAATGTTGCGGAAAGTTTGCCGGCTAAAGGGGCAGAGTGGAAAGCGATCAGAGGACAGCCGGACGATTAGAGCAAGCCAAGCAGCCACTTGGTGTTTGCGTAGCAAGGAAAAAAAGAGTGTGAGGTGGAAGCGACCGGCGGAACGACGAGACGAGGATCGCGGCGGGGAAGATAATGGCAGAATGCAAAAGCATTAAGGGAATGGCCAGGAGAGGAGGAATAGATACTTGCCTAAGCGATTATACGACATCGTTCCGGCCCCAATGTTCTCAATACAATCGGGTAGCCAAGTGTTTGGGAGTGTGGTAGAATGCGACTGGACGTCAAGCTCGGCTTGCCCTCTTGGATTGGACGTGATCGCTCCAAGGGTTCACTGATGGGTGGTGGGGGGAGCTTCAGGGGGACACGGCTGGCCTATGTAGCTTCGTCAGGTGTCACCAGGGTCGGGTTCCCTCTCCGTCCAGGCGCTTTGCTGCTCTGTAAACAATCTCAAGTCGGGCACGCGCGTGGTTTCTGCCGTGGCAGCAGTCGGTTGGCAAGCCTGAGTTCGAATGTTGGGGTCCTGGCGATTGGAGACCGGCGAACTTGTCTGGGTCCGTCAATCTCCACAAATATGATATGAAGCGAGAGAAAGGATGTTCGTGGGAAGCTGGCAAATATCGCCGAAAGAACGTCGTCCTCCTTGGTTTCAAGAAGATTAATACAGTACCGAACACAACCAGGACCCAACGAGCGTGGAATAAATTGCAGTCGAAGTCCCGAGGAAGGAGGCAGTCTTCTTGTGGAAAACGAGCAGGCACGGGTCGCACCCGCTCGGCGCAAGCTGCAAACGCTCAGTAAATAATAAGGGGGCGGGGGGATGTCGCGTTTCAGAATTGGCCAGGAAGGCGCAGGACTGACTATCCCAGTGTCCCAGCGCCGCTCCCTTTGCGTGTACAGTGACTTGCACCGGACTTCTTACACTAGCGGCTGCTTTGGTCGGAACTACTACAGTTCCAAGCCACGTTCCACGCTGCTTTTGAGTTCGAGTTTTAAACGCCCCCAGGGCTGCTGGGAGAATCCCAAATCCAAGCCACCTCGACCGAGAGGGAAAGAAACATCGCCAACCCGGCCAATGTCACGAGGCCCTCACACCCACCCGATCAACCAGCCGCTTACTTAGCGCATCCAGCCGTTTGCCCAATCGAATGTCAAGCCATGGGAGTCGTTAGCTATGCCTTGATTTCGCCTGGCTTGGCCGTTCAGACTACCTGACTGTGCCTATTATGGAATTTGAGCTGATCTAGACTTCCAGCCCAGCCCAGTGGTTGGATGTGGCCAGTGGCTGCGTAAGCTCGCATTGGTGAAAGGCTGTACGAGCGGACGCTATGAATGGCCCCGGAAACAGTGCGACGAGACTTGGAAGTACCACGACAGAACATTGACCTTTAATAGCCAGCAGGTAATAGGATCTAATTCCTTTCAATGGTTCAAGGGATCAGTCAAGGTCAGTCCAGGTTCTTACTCGTAGGTTAACGGCAAACCGGCAAGTTAGTGCCCCGTCGTCATTTGAGTCGTACATGGTAATACGCAAAAGGGCAAAACTCATTTTAGAATTGTCGCTTGGCATCCGTCGAGGCTCCCAAGCGAGATAAAAGTGAACTTGCCAAAAACTGCAAGGAGAGAGGCTGCCCCGGTAAAAATGCTGCGTGTGGTGTGAATTATCGCACGGGTTCCCCAAAAATAAATAGGGTAATATTCGCCTCCAAACAGATCACATTGCCAGCCATCTGAGGATAAAGTGTCCTCCCCGTATTCGAAGAGCATACTGGTTCCAGGGGCAGCCCGAACGCCACATTGGGGCTTTGCCTTTCAAGTTCAAGACCATTGCCAGCGAGGCGATGTAATTGGTTCCCCCACAGTCGACCCTGTGCATTCACATTGCGACCAGCGATGCACTGCCCCTGAATTACGCAGTTGCAAAAATCCCTGCTGATCTAATGCCGAGTTTCCACTTTTCTCCGTTCTTCAGCAACGTTTCCAGCCGCTGGGGAGAGGGATCTCAATGTTCCAGAGTATCGAAGGAGGGAGATGAGCCGCCATGCCAGTTCCGAGGGAGATCAACCGTGGATAAGGTTGCCTTCCGTTTCACAAGCCTTAATGCACTTCCTCTTCCGATCAAGGTCAAGTCTATGCCTATACCTACTTTCCAGGCCATGATGCAAGCCGGGTTCCAGCAGCGTTCCAACCCTCATCTTCATCAGCATCTGTAATATTGCAGACTGGAGGGCTAAGCCTTGAGCACAAAGTCTTGCTCGATCTGCCGTGACCCCATGAAGCTCAGCGGGCAATAGGCGCATGTATGTAATCCTTCCTCATCTGGATCGGACCTGACTATCACCCCGCGGGCGGCTGAAGGAAAACATAATTCGGGGCTGATCAGCTTGAAATCCGAGGCTGCCCTCGTGAACTGCACGTCCGGCGCTGTGCTCCCATTCCGAAGGCTGGAAAGGGCTTTGGTTCGCCTGTCAGTCCTTTCATAGGCGAGGGAACCCTAACCACGTTTTGAGATTCGCTGCCTGGGTTCTCAGCTCCGTAGCCCCAGCGTGGCTTACTTCGTAGCTTCAGGGTATCAATTGCGGCGCCCGACCATTGATCTTTCCACTGGCCTGCCAACTGTCGGCTCGTGAAGGCATCTGCCTTCTGCTGTTGGGCTGCCCATTCAGCCATTGTCGCAAGTGTCAATACAACAGTGCAATAGACTTTGCCACCCTGCGTTGGCCCATGTCGGTCGCCCCACGTGTTTACTCATCAAGGGACGAGATCCAGCCCACCCGCATTGAAATCGTTAATGGCGGGGTCCATGATGCGCTCAGCAACCATCATGAGTCAGAGGCGAGTTGTTGATAGTCTATCGTGCCTCCACGATGTCTCAACCGTAGTAAACCATGGATTCCATTTCGTCGCAACCAGCTATCGTGAAGGAAGCCCAGTGGCAACGGGGCGTCAGCGTGATGCTTCGAGAAGTGAAGTTAACGTCTATTGAATAGTATTCGATATCAACAGGTAGTAGGAGATGATCTCTTGGATAGCGTACATTATTAGTGTGTCTCTGAATCGATTTGCTTGTCGAGCAGTCTTGGGTCTTGCCCATGGCCTGGCGGATGCTGGCTTGGTGGGGTGATGGAGGGGGTTTCCAGGGCAAGCCCAGGGGCGCGCCACTTACACTTTATCACTTTAAACCACCCCTCAATATTCCCCAGCGTATCTCCGGTCTCCGTCATCGGGGGACTATCTTCAAATTTTCCCTAGCACGCACGCACACCTCCCGCACTTCGACCACTCTCGTCGTGCCTATTGTGATATCTTCAGCCCCAACGTTTCCGAAAATGGCACAGATAGACACTTTTACCATCAGGACTCCCTGCTCCTCCGCCAACATTGGCCCAGGCTTCGACGTCATCGGCCTAGCCCTCTCCATCTACCTCGAGCTTACCGTCACCATTGACCGCTCCAAAACCTCGTCCGAGCAGCCCCTCAACTGCTGCATAACGTACGAGGGCGAAGGCGAGAACTCGGGTGATATCTCCCTCGATCCCTCGAAGAACCTCATCACCCGGGTCGCACTCTACGTGCTTAGGTGCCATGGCCAACGCGCCTTTCCCATCGAGACCCATGTCCACATCAAGAACCCAATTCCGCTCGGCCGTGGCCTGGGAAGTTCCGGTGCCGCTGTGGTTGCCGGTGTTATGCTTGGAAAGGAGGTCGGTGGGCTTCACCACCTTGACAATGACAGGTTATTCGATTTCTGCTTGATGATCGGTAAGTGGCCCCGCGATATGATGCCCCGCGACCAATTACCCCACGTAGCCCACATCCATGTTTCCAGCATCCGACCACAGGATTTTGACATGCGCCAACTTATATAGAGAGACACCCCGACAACGTCGGCGCCGCGCTATTCGGAGGATTCGTCGGTACCTATCTCAAGCCCTTGTCTCCCGAGGACGTCGCCCGCGTTGAGATCCCCCTGAGCGAGGTTCTCCCAGAGCCTGCAGGAGGCGTTGACACGGGAAAGAGCCCGCCGGAGCCCCCGTTCGGAATTGGTCACCGAATCAACTTCCCCTGGGCCAAGGAGATCAAGGCGATCGCCATTATTCCCGACTTCGTCGTTGCCACCCACGATGCCCGCTCGGTCCTCCCCAAGGACTACTCCCGCGCTGATGTTGTATGTGTTTTCCCGACTTTTGTAGCCATGATGGCTTGCTAACCATTTCCGCCAGACCTTCAACCTTCAGAGGATAGCACTCCTGCCAGTTGCCCTCGGCCAGTCCCCCCCTGACCCGGAGCTCATCTACCTCGCAATGCAGGACAAGATTCACCAGCCCTACCGAAGCACCCTTATTCCCGGCCTGGGAGAGATTGTCAGCTCAATGTCGCCTTCCACGCAACCAGGATTCCTCGGATGCTGTCTCTCGGGTGCCGGGCCTACCATCCTCGCTCTCGCCACGAGCAACTTTGAGGAGATTGCCAACCGTATCATCGCGATATTAAAGAAGTCCAACTCTAAGCCCGATTTGGCTTGCCAATGGCGCATCCTCGAGCCTGCCAATGGGACTGAGGTTATCAGGTAGTATTGCCGTCTAAGCGACGATATTGCGAGTCAATACGGTCACCAGATAAGACCAACCGGCTCACGGCATCAATGGGGGCGTGATATAAACTACTAGGATGGGATTAACATTGTGCGGTCAATGGCGTCTTGCACAATTCCCAATACTTGCATCAAGCGGTCTAGGCCCCTTAGATAGTCTGTCTGGTATTGCCAATACGATGGCCTACACGGCATCCTTTGGGAAAGGAAGCAGTCAGGCTCAACACTTGAGAGTTATCTTCCAGAGGAAGACGTTTTTTGTTCAATCAGCATTATGATAGATGAAGATATCAACGATTTAATCGGCGATCCCTTGTCCCTCGCTTCGTTTCCCCTTCGTAAAGCTCTGTAGCGCTTTTCCGTGTTGGGTCTATAGTTGCGTGTGCAGCCACACGTGTAATGTGGGCGCGCCAACTTGGTCGAGTATAATATCCACATCCGCAAGCTCAAAGAACAATTCATTAAGTTGGATTCTCCTCGTTATCCATCACATACGGCCATTGCCTGCAGAAAGCACGCGATCCCGTCTGCTCTCGCCTAGTTAAGCTGCAGAGCGTCAGACTAGTAGTTGGGTCGGTGACGACCAGTGAATCCCTGATGTTGTATGTTTATATTTTTTATAACTTTTTTTTATAAGTATTTCCCCTGTCCTGGGCCTTTTCCGTAGGGACCCTAGCTCACATGGTGCTCGACATACAAGTCTCGCCGTGTCACTTATTGAGAGATAGTCGCTCGTCAGAGTCGTATAATATTACTTTCAATTTCATGCTTCATGCGTGTCCAAGGTCTACCGCGCAACGACAGCCTATAAACTTCCGCCTACTGTCCCGCAAGCCTCTTCTCTTCCTCTTCAGACGCATCAATGACCTCCTGCCACTTCTCCCAGTTACCCATCCCGGCAGCCAAAGGCGCCCTGCCACCATCTACATCGCCGAACCCCCTCAACCTGCTGACGGCCTCCTTGATACCAACAGTGCCGTGCGCGACAACGAGCTCCTCAACAGAGCTAACCTTGAACTGGATTCTCCTCCTCTCAGCGAGCTGCTCGTCAGTAGGGCGCGGCTCCTTGGCGAGCTCGTAGAGGCGGACGACGGTGCGGGGGAAGAAGCCTGCAGAACCGTCAATGGTGCCGGCGCCGCCGACGGAGATGACGGGGAGAAGCTGCTGGCCGAGGCCGGTGAAGGTTAAGAAGCGGGAGTGGTCAATGGCAGGGTTGGATGCGATGAGGCAGTGGTGGGAGAGGTCGCCGTGGGAGAGCTTGCAGCCGACGATGTTGGGGTGCTTGGCGAGGGTGACATAGGTGGAGGGGGTGACCTTGACGTTGTTGGAAACGGCGGGGTAGTGGTAGCTACGAAACTTTTTTAGCCTTACACTTCGCGAGTAATAGTCCAAAAAGACAGCTTTTTCTTTTTTTTTTTTTTTTTGGGGGGGAAGAGGGGGGGGGGGGGGGGGGGCCGACTCACATCATAACGGGGATGGGACTCCTGTCAGCAACAGCAGTAAACCATTTGATCAATCCATCTTGCGAGGTGCACCCGGCGAAGTATCCCGGCACCAACACAAGACCCCAACCGGCACCAGCCTCCTTGGCCACAACAAGCTGCTCGACAACGTCCTCCACGTTCTGCGCCGCGGTACCCGCGATTATCGGGTAGTTTTCGAAGCCGGCCGCATCGAGGCCCTTGCGCACGCCAGAGAGAATTTGCGCGCGCTCATCGGCGCGGACGTGCACGGCCTCACCGGTGCTGCCGAGGATGACGAGACCGCGAATGCCCGCCTTGGCGAGATAGACGCTGTGGGCTACCTGCGTGTCGATATCTGCCGGAGGAGAGATGGGGTCGTAGTTTTGGGCGGACTTGGAGGCGAAGAAGGTCGGGACGGGGACGTAGACGCCTGCCGGGGGGGGCTGAGACATTGTACCGTCAGCCATTGGAGCTAGAAGCACCGAACTGTAGCGATGAAAGATGGTGATGCTGTATACGGCTGGGGATGGTATGGAGGCACGACGCGAGGAGTTGAAGTTTAGTAGCGACGACAAGTGACACGGATGCACAATTTCTGGGGAAGGGGGAATCAGCGAGGAAGGGAGGGAGAACGAAAGCTTGAGAGGGAAGAAAGCTAGAAAGCTTCCCTTTTACTAATAACGCAGGTAACACGTCTCGCTGCCGCACGAGTTGGACCCATTTGTAAACGCGGGGGAGGGGAAGCGACTGAAGCGATCTGACGTGCTGCCATACCAGTGGATCGGCCAGCGAGCACTGAACACGAAAGGAGGGACCCCGAAGCTGACACGGGCCTCTGCCGGTGGCTCGGATCGGGCTTTTCGGGGCATTCATACAGCGAAACCAAGTGGGGGACGTGGTGTTTAACCCCTCCTGTGGCACTAGCTCAGCACTAACACCGCATATCCGATTCCTCGAGCCTCGAGGTAACTGTGGCAATTCCGGTCTCGCCAAAATCGACTGCGCTTTTAGTAGCTTTAATTCGGCCGCGGAGTTCGAGGATTCATGAAGGCAAAAAAAAAATAATAAAAAAATAAATAAAAAAAAAATGTGTGCGTGATTCGGTTGCCGGCTTTGAGACGGAAGTTCCGACTCACTTGCAAATCTGCACGAGGTCGGCAGAATCCCCCCCAAACCGACCATGGACGTTCCCCATCAAGTGGATGATTCATATGTGGGGGCAGTCTTTAGAAGAAAATGGCTTACTTGTCATCCTCGTTTGGTTCTCGCTTGCATTTTTCGCGCCAAGTCATGGCGGAGGGGGTCAACTCCTTTCAGCGGGGAACGGTATGAACGAGGAGAGATATCCTCTAGTTGTATTATATGGTGTTTTCTTCTCGTGTTGCTGCTTCCAAAGTCGGCGTCGTCTGTCCATGGACCGGTCGCTTCCGTAAAACAAAGTTTATTAATTGACTGCAGAGAGGCAGCTTCTCGATAGAGTGCAGTGGATGAGACTCAAGAGCGGCTGGTCTATTCCGAGAACATGTTGCGGCTCCGGCACTCTTTTACAAATGGCTTTCGGGTTGCACAGGAGCAGCTTCCAACCACCTTCCATGGATCTATCTTGGCAGAGAAATAAGTTTGCTTTGTTATCGAATCGGCTCGAATCTCTGGGATGATCGTATTTGCAGGTAAAGGTGAGGATAGAGTCAAGGGCAGCAGCGATGCGGCCCATGTCATCTATGTATATCTTTCCGTTCGGGGTGAATCTCTCCAACTAGGTGATCGAACGAGGCACGCATTGGTGCCGTAGACGCCGAAACAGATAGCCAAGGGAACATGGGGCTCTAGGTTATGAGAGAAGGAGCCGAGTCACGCAAGAAACTCTTCCTCCAACCAGTGGGAGAGCACAATCCAGCCCTCTGTTGCTGTAGGCTTGTCTACTCTGACAATGATTGCGGCATGGCTGTGCTTGTCTTTATGAATCCACACCGGATATCTTCTCCAGCCAACACTGTTGAGCGAGTCAATCATGGCAAACTGGCTTGGGGTGAGAGCCAATGTCGGCTCACTCGGCCTTGAAAGTACTCGTTCCTTTGCCATAACCCCTTCAGTGTCAGACTCAAGGTCCATCGTCTCCCCTTCAAAATTACCATTGGGGTCTTTACCGAGATATTCGTTTTCGTGGGTGTTATTCAGAGCTTCATACGTCCGCTCCGCCTCCTCCCGAACTTCCATTATCCATAAGGGCATGCGGTAGTCCTCCACTCTGATACCAGCCAATCCTTTCTCATGAAGCCTTATGCGGCGCGAACTGGATAGGTTCCAATAAACGGACCCCAACAGATAGATTACGAAACCCAATATGCCCATAGCTACCTGGAGGGTAGAAAGTGGTAGACGCCTGAGTACGCGTAAAATAGCTAATGGTGTTGCTGATGGCGTTATGGGTGGCATAATTTGACTTCTCTTTGCCACCGGTTTCTTGAGATCAATGATGACATCCTCGCCTCCACGAACATAGGCGACGTCTACTTTGCTCATGTCGGAAAACGGGTCGGTCTTAGATATACCAGTGGTGTAATACACGGAGGACGTGTCGTTGACCACATTGGCATAAGCCGTATGCCTTTTGAATTTCCTCAATCCTTTCATGAATATGGACTTTGGATCAGCCATTACGGAGAGTAGGGGTAGCCCCGTATCTCTGAATTTGTCGACCATGAACAGCTGCCGTCCCGACACGGATAGTGTTCTTGCGCCAACCACGTTCCACACATGATTTTGCCAGCCCTTAAGAGGAGTGCGAACCCCAAGATGGGGCGTCACAAAGGTGGTAAAAGTCTATGGGCTTTTATTAGCAGGAGATACAAATAGTCAATACCCGATAGAAACACTCACCATGCAATCGAACGTGTCAAGGATCCCTTTGGCATACAAAAGCCCGATGGCATAGCGAGCAACTAAACCGCCGAGGGAGTAGCCAACAATGCTCAACTTAGTAAATAACCCCCCCTGGTCTTGGTGGCGTAGATCTCCTCTTCAATCTCGGTGCTCACCCGCTCACCTCCCAGTTCTATGCCATCATGTGTGAAACTTTCGCTATTGCGCTTAACAATAAGGAGGTACAGTTCATCAGCCCCGTACTTGGATCTCAAGGCCTTGGCAATATTCCTCATGTGGTGAGGATTCCCCCATAACTGCGCAGGCAATTCTGGTGAGTCGCCAGCTTAATACCGAGGAGAAGTTGGAGAGCTGGAACTTACACCATGAACAAGGACGCACAGGTGATTCGCATTCGAGCTCCCGCCTACGTCCTCCATTGCGGGCCTTGAGCGGTATCCGGAGTTGATATATGAGTCGGAGTCTTCCGTTCGTTGGCTGTGCCTTGAGACTATATGTGAAGGAATTTCTCTGTTGAGGAGGGAGGAAACAAACAGTTATAAAATGCAACGAATAGATCAGCAAACGAACGAATGATGGCTGGCCAGAGATAGTGCGTATAGATAGCGTGTGCCCGGCGGCGAGATAAATAAACTGTTTGGGATATGCCACCCTAACACCCAAGATGCAGGCGGGGCTCGAGTTCACTATTGGACGTGTAAGAGAGGAAGGTGTACCCGGGCCGGGTCCGGACTCCGCCTGTGCCTTTTACGGACATTACTGTTCAGCACTCAATATTGGCCAACCCTCTATGAAGCGACATAAGCAATAATAGTACCTCGCTCAAGGTATATATTACGGCTGACCCCGTCTTCAGATGCTGATCCTATTGATATCTTAATATACATGCATCATGTTCTAGTCGGTCAAGGTACAAATATCTCGAGGAAAAGGGCAGCACCATCTCAAAGCAAGCTTCTTGTACTCACAAGCAAGGTGAGCTTTCTTCGAGGGGGTAGATCCCTTTGATAAGGGGTCATCATAGAATCTTCAGCTCCTGTTTCGGAGCTATCATTGATGCCAGCGCTGGCGGTGTAAGTCGCAAGCTCCACTGATAAGCCACCGACCAATCCGAGAGCCCAGGCTGCAGCGCATCTACCCGGCACCAACGTCTATCAGTCCCCAAGAGAAAGCTTCATGGACTTCTACAAAAGCCATAGGCCATATTTGGGAAGGCAGGTTCATGGCCCTAACGCCGGTACCCGAGCCGGCATGGCCATAGCTACCGAGCATCCTGCATCGTCCGTTAGCCGCTGTAGATGATCATACAAGAACGTCGTCGCACGCTGAAAATGCAAACCCGTCTACCAACGATCCAATATATATTATTGACTTCCTGCGAGCGTAAGCTTTTTGATTTTCTTTGTTGTCACTGATATCGGTGTCTGCGTTGAGAGTTTCATGGCCAACATTCCTACTGTACTCTCGAGAGCTCGCCCTCTCCTTCGAGGATGCCCGCCGTACATTGGCCCTCAGTGATTTGAGACAATTATATGAACTGCTAGCTTATTGATACGCTTGAATCTTTTCCGGCGCTTTCTCTGACTTGAAGCTGAAGACTATGGTGATTGAAGGCCTGGGTCCTGAAGAGTCCGGCCGCCGAAGCGTCTCGCCTCCACTCGCACGCATCCGTCTGAGTGATGGAAAAAGAGACGCATTATGGAGCCTAATCATTGAATCCAGCAGCTTAGAGGACAGGCTATCCTTACAAAAGCAACTTATTGATTTTTACCCCCCTACCTAGAAAGAAGTGCACAAACAATCAAAAAGTGGAAGAAGGCGGTTGACCAGTCAGGAGTGGTGAGGTTCCTTGTCTTGGAAACAAGCGCCCGCCTTAGTCAGCTGGTCTCCACACCCATACATCCTTGTTAGTCTTGGCTGCAGCTCTCCTCAAGCTGTAACACCTCACCTCGTTCAGCTAGTGATGTCAAGCTCTGTTGCTTCGCTTCACCTGGCCTCACTTTGGTCCTTTGCAGCACCTCCTGACGGATCGGCTTAGTACCCATCCCTAGATATTTCCAGGTTTCTACTGATGTTTTGAAACTTAATAAACAAACACTCCTTTGACCTCTCTCCCACCCCTTCTAGTATCCTTCCTTCCTCGAGCATCTCATCCCTGTAATGCTCCGCTCACCCAGATATATATATATATCGTTCACAACCACTCCCGTACGATATAATTCCAACACCAACAACGTCGCTTCCAAATTCAACAGGCTGATCTGATTTGGGATCCGATGCGCGCAGTACCTCCTCCTACTGCCCAAGCCTCTCCCACCGACCCCAGCCTTGTCTTGCCTCGCGGCGCACCAGGACGATCCGTCTCCGCCTAACCAAGTAGCCCTGTTCAACGTCTAAGAACCGAAAGCCGTAAAACTATGCACCCACGATGGATGCTACTGTTCTTCTTAGCCTGAAGAAGATCCCCTGTCCCAAGAAAGACAAATGCCCTAACGTCGACTGCCTATTCCAACATCCGAGGGAGCTCACTAGCACCACATCAGATAATTCCGGTGCCGAGTCTAACGCTGAAATCAGTGACAGGAAACGCAAAGACGACTCCGAAGCGGGCAATCCCGAACCGCCAAAGAAACGCGTTAGGTCAGGCGAGGAGGGAAGGGATGATGCCCAGAACCAGTCAGCC
This sequence comes from Lomentospora prolificans, assembly GCA_029532625.1. Classification (NCBI taxonomy): domain Eukaryota; kingdom Fungi; phylum Ascomycota; class Sordariomycetes; order Microascales; family Microascaceae; genus Lomentospora; species Lomentospora prolificans. The sequence goes on from JARFXM010000003.1 coordinate 3,908,081, forward strand.
TTAGTTCAGGCCGTGTCCAGGAAGAGCATTCCGACAAAGCCAGATGAAGCAAAGCCTAAGAGTTTAGAACGCTCTGTCTCACCCCCTGGACTTAAAAGGAAGTCTGGGTGCCTGCCCCTAGACAAGTTTCAAGGCAGCCCTAAACCTTCGGCCGCCTCCCAGATCAAGCTAGCATCTCACCAGCCCTCTAGCACCTCTGCATCAGGGACTCACACAGGGCCAGCGCCTCCGGTTAAGAAATCCGCCAAACCCGAGGCTCTAAATCCTCGCATGGTTGCAAAACCTCCCGCAAAGTTCGAGACTCGGCTTAAGCTTCTTAAGCTCGTCCACACAGAGCTCACGCGCCTGAATGACAACCTCAAGAAGTCCGAGCAGGTAGACAAGTCCCAGTCAGCAGCCGCGGCCGATTCAGTGGCCGGCGCCTCCAAGGCTGTCACGAATGGTGGACCAGACAAGAAGGCCTCGGGAATGGCACTCTCCGACCAGGAGCGGATCTTGGTCGCCCTCGAGGAGGAGGAGAAAGCCGCACTTGATAAGCCCGACATTTACACCACTGCCATGCGCAATACATACATGAAATATAAACGGATGACTGTGGAGCAATGGAGGGAGTTTTGCAGTTCTAAGAAGAACGCTGAGAAGTCTGCTTGCAACCCCACGGATGGGGCAAAGCCCGTCATTACCGGCTTAACACCAACTCAAGAAGTCGTTATACTGCGCCGATTACTCACTCCTATTGACAACCTATCCAAACATGGCTATGTTTCGTCCATCCCAAGTACTGAGGATATTGTGAACGCTCGAACAGTAGCCAAAATGCTTCAGGGCTGGGAGAAATGCGCGCGGTGCGATCGGCGATTCCAAGTTTTCCCAGGTCGAAGAGAGGAGGATGGAGCGCTGACCTCGGGTGGAGTTTGTGTTCACCACCCTGGAAAGACGTATTTCCAAGATCGACAGCCTGGTGACAAATCAAAGCAGCTCAAGCGATACAAATGTTGTGGCGAGGCTGTCGGTGACTCTTCGGGATGCACGAGGGGAGATACACATGTCTTCAAAGTTTCGGACGTTAAAATGCTTGCCAGCATAATCAACTTCGCCGAGACTCCTGAGAACGAGAAACCCCATGGATACCCAGTTTGCTTCGATTGTGAGATGGGTTACACGGTCTACGGTCTTGAGGTCATCCGTGTGACTGCTACCTCGTGGCCTTCGGGCGAGGTGCTCCTGGACGTCTTGGTCAGGCCCAAGGGTGAAGTCCTCGATTTGAATTCAAGATATTCCGGAGTCTTTCCCGAAGACATGGTTGAGGCTGAGCCCTACAGTGGATATGACCCGGAGAACCCGCCACTACCGACCGAAATCCCCACCACTTCAGAGGATGCGACCAGGCGCAAGTACAAGATTGTCGGATCTCCCGAGGCAGCTCGCGAGCTTTTCTTTTCTCTCATCTCCCCAAGCACGCCTCTAATCGGACACGGCCTCGAAAACGACCTCAACGCTCTGAGGGTCGTACATCCGACGCTTGTTGATACCATCCTGTTGTATCCCCACAAGCAGGGGCTTCCTTACCGGATGGGCCTTAAAATGCTCGCAGCCCATCACCTGGGTATGAAAATTCAAGTTGAAGAGCCGGGCTCGATCCGTGGCCATGATAGCGCAGAAGATGCTCGCGCCTCTGGCGAACTTGCGAGGTTGAAGGTTAAGGGTGAGTGGGACCGGTTGAAACTCGAGGGATGGTCCATTGTCCATGGCGATATCGTCCCACCTCCTTAGGCTAGGAATGGTATTGATATCATGAGAGAGTGGAATAAGATGAGAGTCCAGGGCTTTCGACGAGTCGACGGGAAGTTTGTTCCTCCACCAGCAAGACATCGGAAATAGCTTTGTAACTAGCATGGCGACGCAGCATCATATAGTAGTATCGGAACGGACTAAAGTGGGAAATGCATCGACGAATGGGTATGGCGTTTTTAGTACATAGGAACGATAAGCGATGGTCAGTTCTATCGGCAATAAGACACACTATCAATCCAAAATTCTGTTGAGACTTTGTTCTCGTATTTTCTTTCAGGTTCCCATACATTAATGGGTATAATTACATTTGAGCGGATAATGTTTTCCCTGCAGTCGTATCGTTACATACCGTTTTCACGCGCTCCACCCACGACTTGTATCTTCCTTCCGAGTCTCCCTTAAGCCCTTCCTACAGAAAGGAGCATTTGACTGCCGCCTCCCTGCTTACCGTTGGGTAGATACGCCACGTTGGGGTTGGAAGCCAACGTCTGGGCAATCTCCCTGCTCGCCTCAATCTTTCGGATCTGGATCAAGCCGTCGCCGGCTTTGGCGATAGCCTTGCTGATTGTGTCGGCACTCTCAGCTTCACCCTCAGCACGGATGACGTTGGCCTGGCGCTCCTGCTCGGCCTTCTCGACGATGAAGCGGGCGCGTTCTGCGTCCTGCTGGGCAATCTGCTTCTGCTCGACGGCCTTGGTGAACTCGTGGCCAAAGGTCATGTGGGTGATGGAGACGTCCTCGAGGGCGATGTTGAACTCGGAGGCGCGGCGGGTGAGGTCGGATCGGATGCGCTGAGAGACGGCTTCTCGCTGGGTGATGAGCTCGGCGGCGTCAAATTGGGCGACAATGGCCTTGAGGACTTCGTTACCGATGGAGGGAAGGACGCGCTCATCGTAGTCGGTGCCAAGATTCTGCCAGGTGTGATTAGCTTTTGTTGGGAAGCTCTGAGGCGAGCTACGTCGGGCATTCAGGGTAAATATTATACCTGGTAGATCTTGGGTAGAGCCTTGACATCGGGCCTGTGGAGGACTCTCAAGGTCAAGCTAACCATCTGAAGATCCTTGCTACCCGTCGTCGTGGCGATGTTCCTGGGCTTTGTCCTCACATCGAAGAGGATGCTCTTCTGTAGCCAGGGGACAAGGAAGTGAGTACCCTCATTGACAACCTGTTCCTTAACACCGGCCAACCTGTCGAAGATGACAGCTCGGTATCCACCTCGCACGTCGTACATGGACTGCTGGAGGAAAGCCACGCCAACGGCGGCGGGCACGGCCATCCGGTAGGCGAAGTTGAGAGCTTGCGCCATTGTGAATTATCGGTCCTCTAACACAAAGGTCCTATTTGGGGATGATATTATTGGGCTTGAGGGGTGGGTTGGCGGAAGTATTACTGTTTGATTTCGCTTTCAAGCTGAGGTCGTGCAACTTCGCATCAGAACATCCCAAATGCTTTTCAAAGCTCTGCTCTCGGGTCGGCAAATTCCGCCAGATTTCCGGAGCTTTCGGGTGCACAGTGCCCCAATTGCTGCACGCTCGACTCTATAATGTTTGATGACTAAGGTATCCATCTCGGCCAGCCAATCACGGCCCATCCAATCGCGAACAGCAAGTCTTGATTTCTGCTTCCCGAAAGCTCGCCTGATATTCCCGCTATCCTCTTCGAAAAAAAGCCCACCACAAGCCAATTTACGACTCCCTTCGCAACAGCGACGCACCGAGTTCACCATTCCTCGAGATGAAGCCTACCCCGAACCTTAACGGCGGTGCCGCGCCCCTTCCCGTCGGCAAGTACGGCCAGTAAGTCGCCCAATTGAAAGTTTCAGTCGGGGCTCTCCGAGAACACCCGACTGCATTGTCCCCGTTAGGTGCAGATGGAATTGATCTAACTGTGTGTTTTTTATAGCTACCTTGGTCATTTCGGTCACTTCGGTAAGTCGATCGACATCTATGAGACAGTGATGCTCTGCTGGGGAATTGAAGGGTGATGGAATCTGGGAGTCGTTCAAGAAAACGGAGAAGCGCCTCGGGTGACTCGATCTCGATGGGTCCGGTTGAATATGTGGACGAATATCGAGGAACATATCGAACGACTCCGTGGAGCACATCTATATCCTTCAATTAGGGAAAGGACTCGATGGATATGTTGGGGACGATGGACTGACTTGTCGCATAGGTGGTCAACCCCAGAAGGGTATCATTACCTACGGTCTCTCTGCCAACCGACAGAACCCCTTGGCCCACACCGCCCATGACGCCGTCTTCAACCTCTGGAGGCGATTCTATACCCAGGTCTTCTTCTGGGCCCCTGCTGGTATCGCCGGTTACCTCGTCCTTGACTGGGCCAACAAGAGGTATGTCCCGTCGACACACGAGGGGTGATCCCCCCTACGTGCCTGCGGAGACTTTTACTAACCAGGCGCAGGAACCACTACCTCAACTCCAAGGCTGGCCGTGCCGAGTTTGCTGATGAGGAGTAAATATTGGTGTTTGATGGGGGTTGTGTGGAAAAGATGTGCCATATAGGTGGTTCTGTATAACTGTACCTTAGACCGGAGGACGCAATAGATCCTATGTCTCATACTCTAATCCCATGGGCTCTCCCTATCACGTCGTTTCCGTTACGGAGTGAGGAAAGCACATTATACTCCACTGCTAGCCTCCACTCCATTCAACCGCTGGTATTTCGCTGCGCGCCCGGAATCCTTCCACATTCTACTTCCAACATTCCCGGATCAAGAATTGCTGGTTTCTCTTCCGGGCGAGTTGTGTACCGCTCTACTCTCACTGGACTGTTATAGGTTGAACAAAACAGCTGTATCGTGAAGACGAACCGCCTCAATCGGACCTGTTAGCTCGCGTTATAAGTCCCCAACACTACAAATATGCAACACAGTCAATTTTACGCTCTATGTCTACATCGTAAAATAAATTTGAAGTCCCTAGGTTAGCGGCGAAACAATGATCAATATGCTTGATTTGTCGACGCAGTGGTGATAGACTATGGCTCACACTATATTACATAATCAGAGCGGTGAGTGTGGGCGGTTCTAGGAATTTTTTCAGAGAAAAATCATCTGGGCAAAAAAAAGCTGCGGCTCCCCTCCATTGAGAATCTCTCGGCCTTAGTAGTATCGGAGGAAGAAAAACTTTGACGACGACGACACAGGACCGCCGAGGAGATCAATTGGGCCAGCGACTTGTCGACGACCCTGATCCAACAATTCTTGGTCCAAAATAAGGCACTTTTTCTTACGCCCCAACCACATATTTTCACACCCGTTTTTCCAAGGCCGCACAAAAAGCCCGTCGCCATGGCCGCAGACCGCCCCGAAAAGAAGGAGAAGAAGGACAAGAAGGACAAGAAGCGAAGCGCCGACGATGGCGTGAAGAAGGATAAGAAGGACAAGAAAGACAAGAAAGACAAGAAAGCCAAGCTTGCCGCGGCACTCGACGAGCATCTCCAGGCCGAGGCGGCGGCGTCCGCCATTGCTAGCGGTGTCATGGCGGTGGATGAGGAAGTCGCTGCCCCCGTCGCTGCTGAGACCATTGCGCCTGTGTCTATGGTTCCCTTTGCCGTCCCTCTCGCGGATGATAAGAACATGAAGAAGGTCCTCAAGGGAGTTAGGAAAGGTAAACTCCCCCCCCCCCCGAATAGCGATCACACGACATCTGTTTGCTAAATTTCTACAGCGGCCAAGAACAACGCTCTCAAGCGCGGTGTCAAGGAAGTTGTCAAGACGCTCCGCAAGTCCCCTGCCTCTACCCCCACAAACCGCACCTTCCCCGGCCTCGTCATCATCGCCGGCGACATCTCCCCGATGGACGTCATCTCTCACATCCCCGTTCTTTGCGAGGACCACAACGTTCCCTACATCTTTGTCCCCTCGAGGGCCGAGCTCGGTGCCGCTGCCAAGACGAAGAGGCCTACCAGCGTCGTCATGATCATGGAGAAGCCCGAGACGAAGAAGAAGGCTGCGGCGAAGAAGGACGAGAAGGATGACGGCGAGGAAGATGGCGAGGGCTACTCCGAAACCTACCAGAGCTTGGTCAAGTTGGTACAGAAGGAGACGGAGAGGCAATCCTTTTGGTAAACCGGAGTAGAGTGTGGGCGTAGTTTGTGTGGAGTTTCCGTGTGCTGTGTGCTGATGTGTCTGGGGTTTTGCTTCCTGCGACGGTTTCAAGGTCAGTGATACTCGGAGATGACTACGGCAGAGATCCATTGAACAGTTGCTTTGAGCAACCCTGTGTAATATCCCGACATGCCAGGAGGGGCGATATAAAACGAATCTTGGGGGATTTGGCGTTGAGGGTAGTTTTTTCTTGTTTTTCCCGGTAGGCATAGTTTCAAAACGAATCACATGGCCATATTTTGATTGCTCACAAATCCATTCTATATGGGCTCCATCGCCGGCATGTTATTCATCGAGGCAATCGCGAAACATTTCCAAATAAGCTCACATATTACATCACAGGCTAACAAAGGAAGGGCATGTCCTCGTAGTTGGGAGTATAAACGTTTATTGGGAAACAAATTAAAACCCCAAAGCTTCAGTAATTACTAAAACATGACCCTCTCGATAGATCGCTGAACTGCAGAGGGCACCCTGATTTTATCATACATTCCAGGTTATTCCTTCAGTCAAAAGGGTTGGTGCGGGTTCCCCACCAAGTGAGCAGTACGGAAAGGCCAATGGTCTCGAAGAGCTTCGCGGCGATGCTGACACCAACAGTGTCGAATGGACGCCTCTCGTGGAAGACTTGGGCGATGTACTGCATCGTCTGGTTAGCATCATGTCAACCTCAGGTTGAGCGGCCGACGAAATTCTTATAAAATCCAACTTACGGTAGGAGCAGAGGTAGCCAAGAAGACGAGACCGCCGAGGTATGCGGCACCCTTATAGCTGAGGGTTCCGGTAGCGTTGATCAGAGCACCGATACCATACGACTGAAGGGCGGAGCCGACGAGGGTGGTGCCCCAGGCGACGGCAGCCGAGGAAGCCTCGCGGGATCGGAGGAACTCCTCCTTGGTGTTGGCGGCCTTGGCGCGCTGGTAGGTCTGGCCGAAGAGAGGGCTGAGGATGGCGAGCTCAGCAGTCTGGTTGAAGATAGTGCCGAGGGCGATAGCCGAAGGCTTGACGGGGGGAAGGTCTGCGACCTGCTGTTAGTCGGGGCCAAGATCCATGATTCGACCAATGCTTCCAAGGGTCTGGGGGACCACTGCCCAGCCGGGGCAACATCTTCACATAATCATAGCTCGCGTTGATGAAGGCATCGCAACAGGTGGGTTCGACTCACAGTGAAGAGACATATTGACTGATGTTTAGTTCAATTTGGTGAGGATGAGTGTTCGCTCGATGATATGAGAAAAAGAACTGTAGATTGGATAGGGAAAACGTCAGAGAGGGGGAAGGAACGTGGGAGCACAGGGCCTTTTATGTCAAACAACAAGAAAGGGTGGAGAGTACCAGAAACGAGGAGAAGCGAGCGGGAAGGCACACCTGTCGAGGTAGCCAAGGACCTTGATTCACCCCTTTGCGTGTGCTTTCCCCGTGGGAAACATGTTCAGCAATGCCGACATGGGTGACTTGGGCCGACTCATTCGCAAGTACCCGAATCCGTTACAATGCGCCGTGTTAATACATCATGGTGACTTTGATTTCTCCTGACAATAAGTCACGTCTGATATGCACGTCTGGATTTCCCGCTGCGAGCCTGTCCACTACCTGGGCGGCTGTGCGATGATGTCACTCAGCTTCGCTGGTGCCAAGACACACTTTTGGTTACTTTTTGGCTGGGTCGTTTGGCGGGGGCTTCTCAATCCAAGGTCACCCAGCGCCGGAACACATGGCGTGTACCTAAAACATCGTCATTGCTGGCTGATCCGTCGTCGAAGGCTCAGAAAGAGACGATGGATTCAGGATTATTAGAAAGCTTTCTGTAGATTGAGGCTATATGAGATTTATGCCTAGAAGAAATTATCATATTTGTCCCTCGCCGCGTGGGTTTATGGGTGGAAAAAGTAAATAGGAAACATGTCAGCTGTGGAGTGTCCAGCCAGCTCTGTATCCAGGCAGCAGGTACCGATTTACAGTTTATACGTGCATAGACACCACAATGGCTTCATGGGAGCAAGAAAGTACGCCACTGCTTGCCCCTCGCTGCTCCTCGAGCCATTGCGTACAGCGACCGATCCGTAGGTAGTGTTCTCGGCGGGTGGTGCAGCTGCAGTTCTCGCTGGCTGCTTACACGAACTCTATTGGGCAAAGCGGAGCAGAGACAAGGAGGCTCTCCCAGCTAGGCCGATGCCTCGCGCTAGGGAAATATTATTGTGTCACTATTATCAGGTTTCTCCATAACATCATGACAATACATGGACTGTTGCGGGTAACCAGGGCGTGCGGAACCCAGGTGTACCAGGCGTGTATTCGGCGTCACCAGAGCCCTATGTAGGGCCCTACCCGGGATCTCAAAGTATCCATTAATTAGTTTGATGGGCTTATTACCACCGAGGCAATGCACACTCGATCCGGCCCTGTTTTGTCTCCGAGTCCATCTGTGTGGGTAGTGGATCGCGAAATCAGACGGGGAAGGGGGTCAAGCCAGCTGTTTTCTGTAACCAACCTTGTCTGAAAGAAGAGAAGCAGAAAAGGCCTATTAGTCCTTCCCATACCCTGCCAAGGAGGTGCCTTGCCTTTTCGTCAAGAGCCGCCATGGGTCCAGGCGCCCCCGCTGACATCATCGACAGGTCAACTCTTTGATTTCACATTCCTGTCCCACGCTTGAATTTTTTTCTTCAGCTCTTACGTCGTTTACAAGAAAATGGCGGGGTTGGTTATTCATCACGTAAAAAGACCTCTGGATCCCGAAATTAGTTTCCGATGGAACACCGCGGCTTAGCTTCGATGCCTGCTCCCCTTTGGGCCGAGACATCGTCATTTACACATGCGCATACCATGAGGATCGATTGCCCTTCATAGCTTCCAGGCAAAGGAATACAAGTTAGCGAGAGCCTTTTCCGGTTTGTACATCTGTATAGGTGCTTACCCGGTTGGATCTCGAAGCTTCAATGTTCAGACGATGCATACACTCGAGTGACTAGCCTCTATAACACCATGCTGCGGTTATCGTAATTTCCGGAATGGAGGGCTTCTTCGTTGCCGAAAGTATTGGCTCTTCATCATTTCTATTATCCTACACGTAATACGCAATCCATCGTACAATACACCACGCCCTCGACGAGACAACGCCGGTCCACCCTATCATCAATCGCTTGTAATCGCTTCAATTACCCCGGCCAATGCAGCGCAAAAATTATCAAAACGTCTCTCGTCTGCATAAGAAACAAACGAGTTTATATGAAATACCTTTGATAGAAGGGGAAGAGGTACATCCACCCATTCCCCTCCGTGAATGTTGAATGCTGAAGGTCACGCTGCTGCCATTTTTCAAGCCATGTGTTGACCGTCCTCGCCGCCCCGTAATGCTAACAACGCTCGAACATCCGACACGTACTGAAGACCCTCGAGGAATGGGACCAAGTGAAGAAGATCACTGTCCGTCGGGTCGTTGATCCAACCCTGGATAGGAATAGCATTGTCTACGCCCAAGTCAGCCATCTACACTACGCAGGTATGCAAAACGGTGGCTGGAAAAATAATCCCAAGAGATATAACATACCTTGATGGAACATATAACTCAGCGGGCTATTGTCCAGGATCATGACTTTGCTAAGATCTGGCTCGACGGAGCTCAGATCTTTGATGAAGGCACCATGACGGAAAGTGCAATGTTGGCGGTAGAACCTCGCGGAGAAGAATTTGCGCTCCTGCTCAAGCCAGTCAATGACCGGATCGGCGTACTCCTGAACTGACGCCGTAAATATGACCAAATTATACCACTTGCACACCTTTTGCGTGGAAAGACATGAATTAGCATCACTCTGTATACATGGATCGAGTTTTGGGCAAGACATGTGGATAGCCCCTTACCCTGCGCAAGAAGTGATCACAAAACGGCCGCTTGTGGACGTAGTATAAGATGGGATGTTGCGGCCCAATCGACGTTTGTCCACCCGCACCAACCAGTGTCGTATTTAGACGCACTTCAACCATGTGGCCAGTGCTCATACGTCCACCTTTGGACATGCTGTGGATTAGGGTTTCGTCGAGGTCGAGAATCAATGTTTTCTGGTGTTTAAGAGGGGTCGGCTCTACATTCAAGTAGGATGGCTGGCGCCTGGGAATCAACGGACGAGGCGGAGCCGGGGTCTTAGGATACCGCGTAAGAGCACCAACGGGTGAGGTGGGAGACTTGAGCTGTGCGGAGATGTCGGGAGTAGCGAGCTGTCCAGATTTGCCAGTGCGAGGAGCGGCCGATTGCGTCTTTCTATGCCGACGTTGTCGTAGAGCATCTTCGTTGCTAAGTTTAATTCGTATCGATTTCTTTCCGGCGATCGAGTCTTCAGCTTCATCAAACGACTTGGACCGGGCATGCCGGGTGCTGCTATGGGATTTACTTCTTGTTCGAGCAGCGAGCTTCGCGGCATCGCGTTCGGATTCCGAAGCTGCCGAGGAAGAACCGGAGGACACGGAGGAGCGCGGGCGAGTGTTCGAGTGTCGGCGAGCATGAGCGCCCAAAGGTGGCCCATCCTTTTCGTCAATGGCGAATTCGGACTGTTTGGAGGCCGTGGTCCCATGGGCCTTCATGTCGTACCATGCGGAAAGTCTCCTCAGCGGATAGAAAGGTGCAAACTGGCCTTGTTCGTTGCAGAGGAATGCAAAGAGATAGACGCCAGGCGCGGCCAGGGTTGAAAGGAACCAACGGAGCGAGTTGATTAGAGACGTAGCTATTCGGCGGGGGATGAGATGCCAGGGTGCCGACCGCGTGTTTCCGTCGCCTAATAGCGGCGAAGTTTCATCCAGAGCACCGTGTTTGGCGTAGTCGGATTCGGATATTATATTAGGGTCATCTTCCACCTGTGGCGGAGTGCTCGATTTGGAGTCGTCCCCGGCGGCTTTTCTACCGTCTCCCGAGGCAAGGTCGGACTGGACAGCGAGGCCTAAGGACGTGATGGAGTTCGAGCGGGAAGGGGGGGTACTTGGTGGCGGCGAAACTCGGGCAGAGAGAATGTTGAGAGAGTTCATCTTTATGCTGCCTGGCCAGCCATGGGGCTCCCAGTCGCAACTATCGGGTCGGAAAGAAAAATTCGGCGAGGAGGGTGGGTTGGGTCTCGGGAGGCTCCGACTGAGCAGGCGAAGACGGGGTTTGGGGCCGTGGCGCACAAAGCCTTTATAGTAGAGGCCGTCGCAGTAGGGTCAGATGAAGCGAGCGTGGGTACGACGGGATCCGTCAAGGGGAAAGGCCACGAAAGCAGAGGCGGCCAATAAACAGATTCTGCTCTCAATTTCAAGTCATGGGGACCGAAGAGGGAGGATGGAGTTAAGATACTAAGGGTCGTTCGTTTACAGCATCAAGGGTCGTGGGAAGATTAGGTTTCTAGCGTGTTGAAAGTTCCAAGAAAGAGCTCGGCCGAGGCGATCAAAGAACACAGTGACAATGTGGTTGACGCTAACGGCGGATCTTTGTAGGATTGGGTTTGGGCTGGCGCCTGAGGTGATGGGAGGGGAAAAGGGCCGTTGAAAGAATGCTACGAGAGGGGTTGAGGGATTACCAACAGATGATTTGGGATCACCAGAGGATATCCGTGAAGTCAGAGTTGGAGGAGGGGAGACTGACTTGGGCCGTTGGAGGGATTGTCGCAGGGAAAGTTGAAGCGTTCCAACAGTGTTCCTGATGGGGTAGTTTTAGTGCCGATGCTGGTGCTTGGGCGGGTGTGGGTTCGGGAGTTGCCTTGTTTGTAGCAGCGTTGCCAGTGAGTTGAACCCTTCGGGAAGTCTGCACCGTTCACGTGCAAAGTATCGGCTTGATCATGGATCTCAGTGGCCCAACCTGCAGCAGAAAGGCGACTAGGCCATGCATCTAGTCAGACTTGTTTTCGCGTTTTTTTTTTTCGGCAACGATGTACAAATACAAAGGGAAATGGCTCGGGACTCGGCCGCCGTGTGATAAACTATTTCATCAAGATTTCCGGGGTAGGGTTGACGGGCTTGATTGCGAGGGGGATGTTGGGGATATTGAGGCTCTCGGCTTTTGTTGGGACCAACTGATCAAGCTGCGCTAGAATGTGGTACATGTGCTATTAATATAAACACCCTGCACACACGAGATGTCAACCAGGAGGTCGCCAAGTGCGAACGCGGGAGGCATTGATTCTACTGAGGTAGAGGGAGGAAATATAGAGAGCTACGGCCAGCTACGAGTGAATGTAAGATTTGATGATTCAGAGTGTAGATCGTGAGACTAGATCTGAGTCGTTGTTCTCGATCCCCCGGATCAAGCAATACTGCTTTAAGCCAGTAAGGCCGTGCTCATCCGTCGAGGGCGCTAGGGAAGCCGGACCTCCTTGAGCTGAGTCAGAGCGATTGACTCTGATCATTGATGCAAGCTGACTTTGGTATTAGCCTCGAGGTAGCATCGCACATCCTACGGCTGGATAGGTAATTAAGGCTAAGTATCTGCTCGCGGCCATGGGATTTGGAAGATTTGGAAACTTAGCTCAGCATTGTCGAACGATTATTGTGTTATTAGAGGGTTTCCATGGGCAAAGGTGGACAACATTATGAATGTACATTATGGATCAATTGGTGAATCGTGGTCCTGTCATATATTACTTGTAGCACCTGGCCTCAACTGCTGCAAATCGTGGCTTAGGCTCCGTGTCGCAGGATAATTACTAGTACCTTGGTATTAATTGCAGTGATACGTTGGTCTCAATATTTGCGGCGTTAGTGGCTATCCAGGATAACCACTCTGGACCGCGCAAGAAGCAGCAAGCCGATTTTTTTTTTTGGGCGTTGTCTCCATTGACTCATCCACAAAGCTACCCCACCAATACCAGTCCATGCCACCCAGAGAATCGCGACTATTCAGCAGAGCACATCAAGGGCATACTATACTCTCATAACCATAGTAAAACCTTGTATTATCGTCTACTTCCGTACGTTCGCCGATACCACGCCTCAGAACCACTTCGGAGTCCCCGGTTTCTCACATCGCCCTGACCAAACCCCTCCCCCGCCCGGGATGGCATCCATCAGCGCTATCAGTCATATGGCGGCCTTAGATAAGTTCAATAAGTCACTCAAGGGCCAATCTTTGGAGACCTCCATCTATAGCCTTACTTCGTACGTTGAGTCTCCCCGGCCGTGTTTTCCTGGGAACCTTTACTGATGCTGCTGCAGTCTCCTCAAGCTCAGGCAGATCCAGGGCTCCGAGCCATGCGCCGTCGCAACAGCGAATCTCCTCCTCCAAGTTGTCGCAAAGTCCAAGGTGTCTGAAGTTGACCAGCTTCTCGCTCACATATCTGCCGTCGGTAGCCAGCTAGTCGCAGCGCAACCCAAAGAACCGGTCGTAGGAAACATCGTGCGGCGAGTCCTAGGGTTAATAAGGGACGAGGCTGAAGAGGACCGGAATGGGGGTGTCAGTCGATCTTCGGGGCTCGCGACGCCGACGGAACCCCAACCATTGACAGGTGCAGTTCCAGCTGCCGCGCCTGGTACGGATTCCCTTTCGAACCTACGACAAGCTCTCGCTCGATCCTCCAATCACCCCGCGCCGGCTGGCTACTCGATCGGAAAGACTAAATCTCTGCTTCACCTCTTGTCAGCGGCCGGCCCTACGGATGGAAGCAGTTTATCGGGGGTAAACATTTCGGGAGCATCCACCCCTACAGGCCACAGTCGGGCTAGGTTCCAGGCTGTGAGGGGGGAAGTCATTGACGGAATCGAGGAGATCAAGGACGAGATCGACCAAGTAGATGATCAGATTTCGGCGAATGCCGAGGCCCAAATACGGCCAGGTGAATACGTCTTGGTGTACGAACCCTCGGCGACGGTGCGGAGGTTTCTCCTGAAAGCTGCTTCGAAACGTAAATTTACCGTTGTAACCGTTGTTCACCCATCACGTCAGCAACAATCAGCTAGCAGTTATGGGGATCTCAGCAAGGGCTTGGCCAAGCATGGGGTGTCTACAATCAACGTGGTTAGCAGTGCAGTTATGGCGTACATGCCCCACGTTGACAAGGTGGTTCTGGGTGCGCGCGCGGTCTTTGCAAATGGTACCGTTCTTCTGAACGCGGGCGCGGGTAACATTGCGAGGACGGCCAAGAAGCGAGGAAGCGCGGTCGTGATTCTGAGTGGCGTCTACAAGTTCAGCCCGGAGATTCCCTTTGACGAGGAAGCCTTAGTGGACTGGGGCAACCCGTCTCAGTCCGTCAACTACTCAGATGGCGGCATTGTCAACCATGTGACGGTGCAAACCCCCACGACGGAGCTGATCCCAGAAGATCTCGTCGACGTCTACATAACTAATCTGTAAGTTCTTCCAGCCTCTATTACCTCTCTGACTGCGCATCCTTTGTGTCCCAGCATTGGAACACCGAGTTTGAGCTAACCAAATGTTCGCAGTGGTGTCCACTCTCGGGATCATCTGTCTAACATCATCGACGAGCAATACAAGCCGGAGGATCTTGATTTTTTCATTCCAGCTGCTGCCCGTTGAGAAAGTATGGGGCTCAGTATGAGCACTCGGGCCCGCCTGTCGTATGTGGCATGGACCAGGAGAGACAAGAAGCGCAGGGCCGAAGTGGGCTGCGTGTCGTGTACAATACCTTTCCCCAAAGGCTACGAAATGATTGGAGGCTCTGCGGAAGCTTAACTAGGACAAAGAAAAAAAAGGTGGGCTAGCGGCCGAGATGCTGGTGATAGTGATCAGTTTGTAATTGTTCCTGATTTGAGCTCGGCTCGGTCTATTCGGATTCGCATTCATTTCCACGGGGTCTGCGGCACGGAGTTTCCGCAAAGTGGTCATCGCTCTCCCCAGTGGCTGGGTGCGAGTCGGGCGGGCGAATCATTGGAAACCCTCTGCCTAGGAAAAGGCTGCTGCCTGTATGCAGTTCAGTATTAACTCTGCTGGGGCACCAGCTCCCAAGCAAATAGACTCGATTCGGATAGGGCAGAGAAGACAGGCACGTTCCACGGCCGCGTCAGCATTTACGACACATGCGGCACCCATTTACCGAGAAGGCTTGGTGGCTAATGTGCTGGAATCAGTATCGATGGCGAGCCACCAGCCTGGCTGGCTGCTGTCGAAGTAGTGTGTCAGCCACTGAATCACCCCACCACCAAACCCAGCCAAGAACGCTACGCTCCAGAGCTCGCTGGCGATCTGGCAGCCAGGCCAGTTGGCCATCCATCGATGCCACCCAAATGCCCCCGTGCCACCTAAACCCCCGCCAGGCCATGGACCCTGGGACAGACATGCCGACGACAGGTGTCATCGCGACTGTCTTGCGACGAGGAAATTGCGTCTTCGTTCGCGAATGCCTCTGCTGTTTTACCCAATCGAGGAAGTCAATAAAGGCCAGGTTCGCAAGCTCCCTCTTGCTAGATCCATCGCCAGACCTTATGCCCCTCTCGGATCGTGCCTGAAATATACTTGCTCGAATCCTTGCTAAGCAGGAGCTGCATGACGAGAGGGGATGGCTGCTGGCGTGTGTCACAGCCCCAAAATCTTATCGACGACTCTTCCAGCACAGCCCTGTGTGTTTCTGGACCCCTTGTTCTTCGTATTTGATGTAATGAAGTACTCGGCGCTATACCAAGCATATTACCAGTACTTGCCCGTTTGGGACCGCGAGCGAGGCGGCACTGGTACAAGCCCAATTTGCCCGTACTACATATTCTTGTCATTCCCACCGTCTCACTCCTCGTAGCCCCTCCGGCCTCTCAGGTTCTACCATCATTCCAGGGCCATCCTTCCCTGTCCGGAATACCTCTTATTCTTTTCTTCTTTGTAGAACACTTGAAAAATAGCTAAGCGTACACTAATATGCAGTCGTTCAACGATGTCCCACCTCCGCCTTATAGCGAGACGGACATTTACTCTCAGACAGCCGGTAACCCCTCCGCCAGACGCCTGTCCGCGGGCCGTCCCTCGCCCCACACTTCGCAACATGGAGATGATGCCTTTTCTACGTCGACCGGGGGCGATGTCATCTATACACCGCCGTTGACTCCTCAGACTTCGCACAGCCATCCTGTCGAGCCTTCGGCTGCAGCGACGGCTTATTTTGATACCCGCCCGGCTCCGGACACCGTCCCAACCCAACACTTCGAACACACTATCGTTGTAAATGCGGATAGCACTCCTGAAGACTTCCCCGTCGTGCCCGGGTTTTCACCCCGAGACGTGACGGAGCAAGACTGGAGGACTTTTCTGAACTTCTTGATGCCAGACCATTCTACGAGAAGCAATGAAGCGGTGGTGGACAGGAAGTTGAGGGCTGAGAGCAGCAACGCCAGTACCATCGGAGATGCGCAGGCCCAAGTTAGCGCCATCAGGTCCGACAACGGCTCAGCCAGCTATTCTCGCCAAGCTATCGAGCGCACTGTTGAGGAGTGGAACGCATGGTTTTTCTCTCCTCGTGGCATCAGGATACGCTTGGCTCCCGAGCCCCAAACGAACCGGATGCCTGGGGCATGGGACCGATCCTTCGATACCACCGCCGGGCCTTCCGGTACACAACCCGTTCCACCCCAACCTATGCCTGCCACAGCTGGTCCCATGCCGAGCAATGCCCGGGGCATTATCAACTTTGGCGGTCTTCGAGTCACCGAAGACGGCATCTACCTTGGAAACAGCATTGCCGCGGACCGAAGCGGGATCCGCGTCGGTAATCTTACCGCGGGTCAAGCTGGCGTGAAGTATGCGGGACGGGACCTCCTCCCAGGAGACTACGCCCCGTTCCAGCCTCGTAGTCGCGGTTGGAACCACTATGGCCCCTTTGGAGTCCCTCAACACGGCTCGCCTTGGGCGGCCCATAATCACCCACACAGTCCACACAATTGGGGTCCGTTCGGCAGGGCTCATTCCCACGGGACGTCTACCCACAGCCAACATTCCGACACCTCAGAGTCGGAATCGGATTCTGATAGTGACGGGGATGACAGTGCTTCGATAGGGTCTCTTCCCGATTATGACGACCTTGACGGTCAGCAATACGCAGTCTATTCACAAACCCTCCAGCAGTGGCTTGACCGTTCTACAACACCCGTCACGAAACAAGACATCCGCCAGCTAAAGGTCCAACTACGCGAAGTTCGTTTGAGGTCCAGCGATCTCACCTCTGCGCAGAAGAAAGAATGTGCAAAGGAAATCAAAGCCCTTGCTCGTGAGCTAAAACACACATTGAGGCAGCAGAAACAAGAGAGGAAAGAGCTCAAGCGGAAGGAAAAACAGCGGAAGCGTGCCGAGAAAAGAGAACGGAGAGAGCAGAGGCGGGAGATGAAAAGATCTAGGAAGGACCATGCCCGCGGAGTAACTGAACCTGTCCCTCCTGCGCCTCCTACTCACCCTATCCCGCCCGTCCCGGCCGTCCCCCCGGCTCTCCACATTTCTCCCGTGATCGCGGACCCTATGGGCTTCATGGGACGTTGTGGTGGTCTTCCTGGCCGTGGTTCTGGCCGTGGATGTGGTGGTCGCGGAGGTCGCGGTCGTGGTCGCGGCCCTTGGAGCGCTGGCCCCTGGGGACCGGGACCATGGGGTATGGCAGGAAGTCGCGGCGGTCAATTCCCCGGTGCGTGGCCCGATGCACATTCACAGGACGCTAGTGACGGCATAATCAATGGATATAATGATGCTATTCAGAAGTTGGAGAAGAAGATTGAGTCGAGAGAAGCGGAGCTATCAAAGCTCGAGGTCGACATGGCGATGGGTAACTTGAGTCGAGGCTGGGGTAGTGCTAGGAAGGCGGAGAATAAAAAGGCTAGCCTCGAAAAGGAAATTGAGGCCTTGCAGAGCTCTGTCGAGAAGTTCCGGCTGCAGGCTGACGAGGAGTATGCGAGAAAGGTGGAGGCGATGGAGAATGTCTCGTAAACGGAACGCCTTCTGAGCGCGGCCGACCCAGCATGGATGGTTGGAAATATTTTTTTTTTTTTTTTTTGGTTCTTGTTCCGTAGCGACCTGTATACTATACCCTTAAAACTCACGAGGATTTTCATAGATGAATAAAATAATGTTTACCGCCAGAACACGTTTTTACCATCTGTGAACGCAGTCTATGAACATGCAACTTTTAGAAACCCCTGCCAGTTCCGCGAAACCCGTGCGAAGCCCAAGTCTGTTGCCGCTATGCAGAAAGAGAAAAGCCGATTCATAAACCTTTTTACTGCACTCGAAGCCAAGCGCACCCTCCACGAATCCCTAGATGCTCATCGTGATGTCTTCTGAACCGCCCGTCCACAACCCTTTAGCTTTTATGCGTCTCATCCCTCTCCACCAACTCACCAACCCCTAACGACCTTCCGACCTTGACCTTCCTCTTCTTATCGGCTGCCTTTCCAACATCGCCGACGGGCTCGCCCTCATCCTGGGCCTCTCCTTCCGCACCCTCGCCTCCCTCCTTCTCGCGAGCCTCGTCGACGAGCTCGCGGATGTCGGTAAAGTCTCGTTTCATGCAGAAGGCGTCCTCGCCGTCGGCGTAGTACTTGGCCTCGGTCTTCTCGGTCAGGAAGCCGAGGGTATCGCGGTAGAGGCGGATGGCAGCTTGGTTGGAGACGCGGACGTGGAGGCTTACGTATTGCGCTCCAAAGGTTTCGACCATGGCGAGTTCTGCGAGAGTTGGTTAGTTGCTACAGTCATGCTCCAAGTTTGCGCCAGCGCAAAGTGCTCGTAGGGAATGGATATGGATTTTTTTTGGGTGTTGTTTTGGGGGGGGGGGGGGGGGGGGAACATACGGCTCTGACGCATCAACTTTTCTGCGATTCCTAGCCTCCTGTGCGTCCGCATGACGGACAAGCTAGTGATGTGACCGTGCTGGACGCCGTCGGTGGGCTCCTCCTCCATCTTGGCGAGAACGTAGCCGACGATCTTGGGGTAGTCGTAGGGAGTCTTCTTCGGGCGGGAGACGTCGACGGCGACGAAGCTCAGCTGGGGCCAGGAGAGGGCATGGTAGAGGTAGTACTTGAGGAAGTAGTTCTCGGGAAGGTTCTCGAGATTGGCGTGTTGTATGAGCGGAAGGTCGGAGGGCTGCAGGACTCGAATATCCATCTTGGCGGGGCCTGGGGCGCGTGACGGCGGCTCTGTGCGCGATTGAGGTGCGACAGCAGGCAGAGACGTTTCAAGCAAGGCAGACTGCTTGAATGGACTAGGTTCGGCCGTTTCTTTGGTGCGGGGGGGAGGTGGACGCGGGTTAAGGTTGAGGTTTGATGACAAGGCTGGAAATGTCAATGTGAAAGAGTCTATGGAACCTTGTCCCGTCCGTGTACAGGTGGCAGAAATAGGGAAGCCGACAGCCCACTGAAGTCGGCTCCGGTGTAGGGTGGGGGTTTCGGTCAGAAGCGGTGCCAGTGGGGTAAACCAAGGGTCTGCCTCCCGACCGGCTTGTACTCTGTAGTTGGTTGGCCTGTCTGGAACTCTACAAAGTATTGGATTCTCTGAAAGCGCCGGGCGTGCGGGAACACGACCAACTATTTGTGGGCAACAATCCTCTTCGTCTGAAAACCAACATCCACGCCTCTGGCAGTCGACTTTCCGCAGCCATGACGCCAAGGCGGAACTTGAACTCCAAAGTTTGTGCAGCCTACTCGTTCTGTTTGGTTGCTCTTAGCTTATTTAATAATGGGTTGATACATTAGACGATAATGGCCCCTGTGGCTGCCTTCACTATGGCATGCATCCTTTTCCTGTAAGGTCTACTGCACTCTGGTTCTGGCTTTTCGAGGTGCAGCTTCTCACCGAGTCCGACGTACAGATACACGCGATCATCTATGCGCGCAGCTAAGGAACAGTCTGTGAGTCTGATGATGCCTACATATTAATATGTGTTTGTGTGCTCATGACCGTGGCAGAGGATCAGGCAGGCTGGATATCGCGAAAATAGTGGAAACAGACCGTCGTGACCCCTGATGGAGGTATCAGGGGAAACATCAACAATTGAAGCACCGGGACAATCAACGGTTTAGCGCTTCCTTTGGGGCATTTAGAAAAAAAGTTGATTCAACTTAAGGACTGGAGCTTGTGAATTAATTATTACATTGCTTGGATTAACTCCTTGATCACGCAAGAGCCCTCAAGAACGCATGTGCTGCTGCCAAACTCAAGAGGTCGAATCGAGTATCGCGTCATGTGCTTTGCTGCGACCGCGGCAAGAATCGGGGGTGGTCCGTCACACTCGGGTTGTCGGCTTGGTGGTTTTTGGGAATGCCAGGGAAGAGCCATGAGATAACCATGACGATTTGGAGCTGGGCAAGAGCCAAGTTACGGGTACAGTTGCCGCAGGAAAGGAACCGACGGTACTTTGTGAGTGTGCGGAACGCAGCTGCATGTGCAAGTATTGCCTCATTGGTCTGTAGAGGGATATCTCGACCCGAGAGCTGGCAATTGATGCTGCAAAACCGCCCGGACGGACCCATGTGTATCGCTAGGGACTGTCTGCTATCCGTAATTCCAACAGTACGATTGATCCGCAAATGCGGGGCCAACCGGGCGTCTTGTTATCAAATTATCAGTCCAACTGGTGCAGGAAACGGGGTCTGGAGCAGGGCTTTTGAAGCTAGAGAGTGAAATATCTGGGAAAAAAGTCGTGATCGGCCCTGGGGTTTCTCGCACTGTAATTCCAAGGCCCCACCGACCTCGGATCTCAAGCAGGCGAAGATTTTTTGGCTGGTCAATCCCCCAAATCTCCGTCATCTGGTCCAGATCTCCAAAGCGCCTTCCCAAAAAGCCGCCAGCGAAAACCCAGTGCAACCTGCATCTCTTCCGCACAGTCTATTACGTCCCTTTTACCTGCCAAACTTTCCTTCTCCCCCGCGGCCGCTTCTACCTCCTCGCCCTTCTAGATTGTGGTATAGGAACCTCAACTTTCCCACTAGCAAGAGAAGGCCTGGGTTGGACTGGTGCACTGAGGATAGCCATGTTACCTGGCTGTGATCTATTTTAGCGGAGACTCTACTTTGTCTCTCGCACATCTGACCCATCTCCCCTCCTTCTCTTGCCCATTTTCTCTTTCTTTGACTCCTCCTTCGCGATCCCAGTTACACGCCCACTCAAAGCCGATGCCCGTGCCTCCAGATTCATGATCGAGAGCGACAGTATCGACCTACCTTATTCTCCAAGCCCTCGGAACACCTGGACCGTAACTGGCCAGGGAACCGAGGACCCGAGTTGACCCAGCACCCACATACTTGATATTCTCTTCAGCACACAGAAACACTCACCACCCCCGCTCTTATTACCCCTAATCTCTAATAAAGATCTAGGGCAGCAATGTCCCACGAAGAGCAACCTTACCGTTCGAGCACCCCCTCATCACATGAAGGCCACCACTATGTGACGTCCGACGTGGCCGACGTATCTCGCGCAGCACCATACACACCTCATCGGCAAGATCACCTCCCCGACCAGGGAGGTCTTTCAAACATGAGTAACTATTCAAGCTTGACCCCGTTCGAGGCGTGGACTCTGAGGGCATCTAAGAGCCAATTTAACGCCACGGCCGGTGCCCTCGGAGGCATTGCTTCAGGCATAGTTACCTGCCCGCTGGATGTGATTAAGACAAAGCTGCAAGCACAGGGAGGGTTTACTCCGATTCAGAAGCAAGGTGGTCACGTCGGCCACCCCAAGTTATATAATGGCTTGGTGGGAACGGCGACGACTATCTGGCGAAGTGAAGGCATACGGGGCATGTACAGAGGATTGGGTCCTATTGTGATGGGCTATCTGCCCACATGGGCCGTCTGGTTCACCGTATACAACAAGAGCAAGGACTACCTCACTGAGCACTACAGTATGTGCCGTGCCTACGACTTCCCACCGGTCATTCCCCGCCCGTACGCAGCCTATAGGAGAGAACTCTACTAACAAACGCCGTCTTTAGAATACCCCTTCTTCGTAAACATGGCGTCTTCTATCATTGCGGGCGCAAGCAGCACAATCGCAACAAACCCCATCTGGGTTATCAAGACACGGCTCATGTCGCAGGGGGTTTCCCACCAAAAAGGTGTGCATTATGACCTCTTCCCGAAATCCTCCAGTACCCCGACATCAAGGCCAACCCTCCAAGTGCCCTGGCAGTATAGGTCGACCCTCGATGCGGCGCGGAAGATGTATACTTCTGAAGGCATCCTGTCCTTCTACTCTGGTTTGACACCTGCTCTCCTGGGACTCACGCACGTCGCCGTTCAGTTTCCCGTATATGAGTTCCTCAAAATGAAGTTCACCGGCCAAGGCATGGGGTCGATAGAAGGCGAGAAGGGAGAAAAGACCTGGTCTCAGGTGCTTGGTGTACTCTGCGCCACGGTCCTTAGCAAAGTTCTCGCCAGCAGTGCCACCTACCCGCATGAAGTTATCAGAACAAGGCTCCAGACTCAGCGACGCCCGGTTGCGGGTGAGGCGTACCTACAAGGTCTCAACATAACACCCGGCGGCGACCCACTGCCGCTACAAAAGCAGGAACTAAAGTACAAGGGAGTGATCAAGACGTTTCGGACGATCCTCCGCGAGGAAGGATGGCGTGCGTTTTACGCCGGGATGGGAACTAATATGATGCGAGCAGTTCCCGCCGCGGTGGTTACGATGTGCACGTACGAGCTGTGCATGAATTCGTTCAAGCAGACTCGCCAAGTCGCTCAAGGCAAGGCATCTAGCGGTAGCGACGATGGATTACGCTTCGCATAAGGCTCGCGCCTTCGTTCCTCTCCCCCCCCCCCCCCCCCCTCCCCTCTTCCCACACCCCAAAAAAAAGAAAAAAAAGGAAAAAGAAAGGAAAACGGGGGGCGCCCCGGGGAGGGGGGAGGATACACCCAAAGGGCAGTTTTTTCTAGCGGTCGGGGTCGGTCGGTCAGCTGATTTTGATACCCATTGAAATGTATAGACTAGCATGGAGTCTTTGACTCTATCTCTCCCATGTCCGTCTCTCCCTCACAATGGCTTGGTGAAGAGGTGGATTACAAACCCCAGATCGGGGTATATTTAGTCGTTGGTCAGGGGGACTGGTATTGTTGTGCCTCAGCTATGACTCCTACTAACACTGCATTGAACGAGGGCATGACGGATTTATTTTCCTTCCTCATTTTCACTGTTTCTTGGCAGGCGAATGGCATAGAGAATTGAAGCATTTTCCCAACCTGACCTGCAGAGACCAGAGCACGTCAGACCCAGACCTTTCCTAGGCCCGGAGACATGAGGGCTTGGTGCTTTTTGGGGTGTCTTTTGCCCTTTTCGATGGCTGAGCGACGCAAAGTGAAACCCAGGCGCCATCGGAGTAAGATTGCAATTCTTTTAAACATATAATGGGCACGACAACAGCAGTGGTGGGAGGAGGCTAGTCCATTAGGCAGTATAAACTAAATACCGGGTTGTTATCGAAATGCCGGGATGGTCTATGGCCGGAGCTATCTGATCTCCAAGCAGGGCGGCTCTTTCCGAAAATGGTGGTATTGGAGCTCCCACCAGGAGCTGTCGGCATTTCGCATCTTGATTGGTCGCGACAGCCTTTGCGCTCCGGGGAACCCACGCGCTGCTGCTGTCGTGCTCACCTCGCCCTCCCGCTCCCTCGCTCATCCAACAACCTCTTGTTTTATTTTCCCATCCGGCCCCCTTTCCTTTCCCTTTCATCCCTACCTAAGCATCAGCGCATTCATCGCTCGCTCGTGCAGACTATTTGCGCAAAGGGTACGATTACAGTTTCTCTAGAAAAAAGACGCATAAGCCTTCCCCCCAATATCGCATAATGCCTCCGGTCCTGCGCAAGCGCAAGGCGCCCGAGCCACCCCCAGCGCCGCCCGCGGCCAAAAAAGCTGCGCCCAAGACCGCAAAGGCCGCTTCCAAGGATAAGGCTGCGCCCAAGAAGAAAGATGAGAAGCCTGCGAAGCCCGCAAAGGAACCGGCTTCCGAGGCAGCTGCGCCACCCAAGGTTGGCGACGTCATCTCCCTTGATGGCTTCGGCGGCGAGATTGAGACCAACGACGGCAAGAAGACTTCCCTGAAGGCCCTTGTCAACGAGTCCAAGGGCGGCGTTGTTCTCTTTACTTATCCCAAGGCGTCTACCCCCGGTTGTAAGTGTCGTGAAATTTCGCATTTTAGAGCGCCGCTCTCGAGAAGAGACCCGCTTGCGCGGCGCCTTGAGCGCACTTTTGTTTTATTTTTTCTTTATTTTTATTATTTTTTTATTTCCTTCTCCCTTTTTTTTGATTATTTTCACTCCTGCACCCTTTCTCTTTGCCGGCCGCTGACATAGTTGACTTCTTTCTCGTCAGGCACCAAGCAGGTCTGCTTCTTCAGGGACTCCTACGATGAGCTTACCAAGACTGGACTCGCCATCTACGGTCTCTCGGCCGATTCGGGCAAGGCCAACACCACCTTCAAGGAGAAATACAAGTTGTCGTACCCTCTCCTGTGCGACCCGGGCGCGACCCTCATTGCCGCTATCGGTTTGAAGAAGTCGCCCAAGGGTACCCAGCGTGGTGTTTTTGTTGTCGACAAGACCGGCAAGGTCCTTGCCGCCGAGCCTGGCAGCCCTGCTGGCACTGTGGATGTCGTCAGGGCATTGGTGGAGGGCTCTGGCGAGGAGGCGAAGGATGCGCCAAAGGAATCTAACGGCGCCGCCTCTGGTGAGAAGAAGGAAGAGACCAACGGAAAGGAGGAAAAGGAAGAGAAGACCGAGTAGTTGATGGTCTCAGTCACCATATGGGTTTTGGTATGGATAGGGATGTTTTGGGATTATGGGGGATCGGGACTAGGGTGTTTTTGAGCGATTGACAACTCGTTTGAGCGAACTTTTTTTGTACTTTTCCCTTTTTTAATCGTATAACTATATAACTATATATCACCATCAAGGGATTCCGTCTTATGTTGCTCGGGCATCTCGGATTGTGTCAGTGAGAAGAGGGCCATGCTCTGCTGGCTGGCTGCCCGCTGAAGCCCCAAAAACGAAATTGATAATTGCGGCATGGCGACTGGTTGACAGGGGTGGCCCTTGTGTTTAGCCGAGGATTATCCACGGCTCTCGCTTCCAGCTCGCCAAATATCTCTCGACCCTCAATTGAAGGTCATCAACCGCCTGAACGAAGTGACAATTCCGATCATCTACTCGCAACCATGGCCTCCAAAGTGGTAGCAAAGGCCGCCGGCGGCGTAATGGAAATCGCCCAGGTGAGTTTGAAAAATCTCCACCTCTACTCCCGCCTCTGTGGTGGTTCAATGCGAACAACGTCTGGCATCATGCGAATCTTCCAACCACGAACTCCCTAATTGCTAACACCACTCTGCTCCAGAAACAAACTGTCCAATCCACCGGTCTCTGGGAGAAACTACGACGGTCCCTCGCCATCGATCCCAACCGCTCCAACGGTGTCCCTCTGAACCCCTACTTCCGCAACCCGACCCCCGGCGCCCAGGACCCTCTTTCCTACAACGATCCCGTCACGCTCCCCGCCGGCGACATCGCCGACAACCCCTACTGGAAGCGTGACACCCGCCGCAACTATCCTCGCCTCAGCGTGGTGAATCAGTCCGATGCCGTCGCCCTGCTGACCGTCGGCAGCGAGGCGGCGCCCAAGGCCGAGCTCATCGGTGACGCGGGCCAGCAGGCTCTCGTGGCTGCCAAGGAGGACGGCCAGACCAAGGGCCTCGCGGCTTTCTTGGAGCAGAAGACGGCTAAGGCCGTCGCAGCTGATGTGCTCGTTGATGGGTTGCCGCCTTTGCCGAGTGGCCAGAGCTTGGCGTCGGGTAGCTGGGATGTGCACAAGTATAAGCTTACGCCGGAGAAGACTGCGTATAGTGAGCTGTGAGTTTAAGTCCCTGAAGTTCGAACACTGGGAGAACTCTCTCCAGTTGGCTCGTGCTATGTTGCGTTTTTTTTTTCCTTTGGCTAACAGAGAGATACAGGTATCCCTGCAGGTCATTCGAGTAGATTTTGGAGTGAGCGAAAAGCGTGTACATGTACATAAAAGAGTATCATAGAGGAATGTGGTGGTAGAATTCAAATTCTTTTTGTGAAACTACTTTTCCGCGTCATCCATGCTTCTCCGCTAAACAGGTAAGGTCGTGAAAATCGTCTACTGTATCGTCACAAGGGGATAAAACGCCGCCAGGGCTTCAAGCCTCTCCATCCTTCAAAGTCTTTGCTCCAATCGCCCGCTCTATTACTCTCACTTTTCCTTGTGCCTTTCTTAACCGCTCGTCAAAGTCTTGAACCGCTTCGTCGCTGTTCTCCGTCGAAAGCGTCCCCGGTTCCATGAGGGCGTGGACGGACTCGACGTTCTTTGTCAACCTCGCATTGTCCGGCAAGGCCGGCAACATCAAACTCGATTTTTCGCCTGATATGCCCTCCGCTACCGCCTCCTGGGCCTCGGAATCCCCGCTCGCCAAGGTGAGGTTGGTCCGGTCGGATCCTGTCGCCGATGAGGGGAGCCGGTTCGCCCACACGACTGCCCTGCTGTAGAGCCTCCCGCTCTCGGAAAACTTTTCGAAGCCCTTGGCCATCCCGAAGGATCGGCCTTCGATCTTGCCGGCGCGTTTGCCGTCTTCGTAGCCCTGGTTGTAGCCGCGTGTGTATAGGTCGTCCTCGAGGGTGAGGGCGCCGTCGAAGAGGTCTTCGCTCATGTTTTGTAGAGGGGGCGCCGTATTACTTGCGTTCGGGTTGACTTTGCTCTTTTTTCTTTTTCCAAGGGGTAGTAACTCCTGGAGTACCAACGGTGGAGTGGATGAGATTTATATTGGCTTGCTTTGTTGATGTGATTCGGTATCGCTGTGAGATTTGGTCCAAGGGAGTGATTCATATTGATGAAAATCGATCCAGTGACAACTCAATAGTGGGGTGCCCGAATCGGGAGGACTTCAGTGGCAACACAGAACGCTGGCCGTCAGCAAGTAGCCCACTAACAGCTGGCCAACAGACACTTGAGATTGATTAATCGATATCCACCGACTCAATCCACCAGTGAATCTCCTCTACTGGCACAACAATATTTCTTAAGTCTCATCGTCCATGAAATGATCATACACCCCGGGATACCTGCTAGCCACAGAAGATGAAAATCCCCTAAACAACCGAAATGGATAGATTTGACTACACTCTACTCTATTGGGTTCCCAACAACATGCCTCCGTTCGCAGACACTACTTGACCGGTGCACCAACCAGCATCGGGCAAGCACAGCATCGATACAACGCCGGCAATCTCGCTACAATATGCCGGCCTACCACCGCTCGTCTTCGCATCCTCGACGATCTCATCAGCGTCAATACCGTGCCTCGCCCTCATCAACGGAGTATGCTCGATGAAAGGCTTAATCAGACGCTTAAACTCATCCGTGTTCCTCGCATACATTTCCGTGAGTACGGGGCCGGGGTTGATGGCGTTGACGGTGCAGTTCTCCGAGAGCTCCCTCGCCCAGGTACGGGTCATGGCCTCGAGCGCCGCCTTGGACCCGCCGTAGACGGACTGTCCGACGAAACCGCAGCCAGCGCTGATGGAGCTCAAGTTTACGATGCGGCCGCTGCGGTCGTTGGGAAGGTAGGGCTGGGCGGCCTGGACGAGGAGGAGGGGCCCGAGAACGTTGATCTTGTAGGTTATGTCAAAGTCGGAGACCTTGATGTCGGGGAGCTTGTCGTTGTAGGCGACGCCGGCGTTGTTGATGATGATGTCGATCTGGAACTTGCCATCCTTCTCAAACTCGGCCTTGGCCGCCGAGATGAGCTCGGAGGCACCCGTGGGGGTACCGAGATCGGCCTTGACGGTGAAGGCGCGGACGTTTTGCTCGGTCTTGAGCTTCTGCGCGAGCTCTTCGGCGGATTGTTGCGAGCTGGCGGAGGTGTAGCAGAGGATGAGGTCGCAACCCTTGGTGGCCATGTGCTCAGCGATCGCGAGACCAATGCCTGAGCATCACGTTAGACACGATAACGCCCCAATTAGAACTCAGGTCAAGAATGCGTACCTCGAGATGCGCCGGTCACAATTGTGAGCTTTCCTTCTAGAGGTCGAGACATCTTTGTAGTTCCACTTCTATGAGGTTCAAACCAAGCTAGTTTATTTCGGCGAAATGACGCTGAAGTTTACAAGGCTCGCAGGAAAGCAGTAGCAAGCAAAATATGGCAAACAAACCACACAAATACGCCGAAAGAGACAATGGATCTCCGTTCTATCCTCGGGTGAAAGGGACCACACGCAATTTATACATGTCAAGTCTTGGAGATTGGTTCGAACCCACTGTTCCGCAAAGTTTGGCGAGAACCTCTGCCCCGCCACCAGCTAAGTTCGCCGCCTATGGAGGGGCGGCCCCCTCGCTGGCTGTGCCTACTACTCTACCGCACCAATAAGCGGCCCTGTGACAGCCTGTAATAGCGGCTTTTTTAACGGCCCCAGCTCGACCCTCAGGGTCATGCCTCGCGGCCAGTGTATTGTGCGGCTATAGCTTCGAAATGGACCTAAATTTTATTGATGGCGGTCGACTCGTTTAGAGTGTGGAAGAGAGTCAGCTCAAAACTGTGCCCGAGTGCTTCCGGAGTCGGACTTTGAGAGCTGTAGCGTTCCCGCCGCATAGTCTCGGTGTTTTGTTTTAGTAACGAGATTCAAGACTGTATAAGTCCCTCAAGGCCTCGGAATTGCAATTAAGCAAAGGGAAGGGAAATGACATTGACATTCGTAGCCAGAGCTGCCAGCCCTCAAGAGAGCTGGTGCTCAGGCAGGTTACCGTGAACTAAGCACCTCCAGGCTGGCTGTATCGCTGGAAAGCCACACTATCACGTGATGATATCCGAATTCACCCGTCATCCGCCGCCGGCCAATTGGACCACGGCCAAAAAACTCCAATCAACCTCATCTGATTTCAATCGAGGTAATTACTTGTGTCTAGCAACGAGAATCGACCCAAAAAAAAAAACCTACCGCCGGCGACAGCCCCCATCGCTCCACGCTCCGAACCGACTCAATTGAGACGCGATCGTTTTCTTCCTTCTCGCCTCCTTCGCTCGCTCTTTTTCCCGACAATGTCTGCCATCACCAAGCTTACCGGAGCGACCAAGTTCGTCGCGAGGCGCCCTTGGCTCCAGGGTGCAATCGACAGGCTTAACGCTTGGCAATCGAAGTACTACCGCCAGCTTGGTCTCAAGTACGCCTCCCCAATCCTTATCTACAGCTGTTTCTGGAATGGAGTATATCTGGAGGATTCGGCAGCGCTAGGATGAAATGAGCGTTGTTGGAGGATCGCATCTTTAAGGGGCCCTTTTGAACGATGGCTAACTGAGTGACCTCGGCTTTGCCGGGGACCGAATAGGTACGACGATATCCTCGACGTCGAAGACTCTCCCGTCGGCCAGCTCGCCCTCAAGCGTCTTTCGCCCAAGGACTCCTACGACCGTGTCTACCGTATCCGCCGCGCTTTCCAGCTCTCTCTTTCGCACAAGATCCTCCCCAAGGAGGAGTGGACCAAGGTTGAGGACGTGAGTTGATCCCGGGGCCTCTCTTCAGGCACCAAAGCCCGACACTCCCCATGGCATCCCCGACACGCATTGTTTTCTCGGGGCAGGGCAGGCTACGTGAAGATGTCGAAACGGCTTAGAATTTGGTGGTGTGCATGCGAACATGTGACTAACCTACACCAACAAAACAGGACAAGCCCTACCTCCTACCCATCATCGAGCAGATCGAGGCGGAAATAAAGGAGAAGGAGGCTTTAGACTCGATGGAGGTTGTCAAGACGCACTAAGCTATTCCCCCCCTCCCACGACGAGTGCATAATGGAGCCACGGGCTTAGATGGAGGGCAGTGTCATATGGTACTGGGCTTAGAGGAACCAAGCGGCCCTTCCTTTCCGGGGCTCTCGCCCTTTTCCTACCACTTTGTATGCTAGTCCATGTATAGAATTTACACATTGATCTACTCTTGTTTGTGTTGGCCCGAAATGCATATATATATATATATATATATTTCCGTAGCTCGAACACTAGCATCATAGTCTGCGAAAACGAATTTCCCGAGCCACGCGTCAAGCCAATATTCACGATGGAGAGCTCTAGCCAGATTCATAGTTTCAGTCCTAGAAAGTAATCGGAGATTATACTTGGAATTTGAGCTACACGAATATGTACCTAACATGCCCCCAGTTTCTATTCAAAGAGAAACAACAAGTCCAAAGAAACCAACAAGAAAAATCAAGGCCTTAATCAGAAGCATCCGCAACTTTCAAGGATGCCACTCGACAACTCACTGACTATACTCCTCCTGCTCCACACGCGGTAATGACAAGCTATCCCGATTGAAACAGACTTGGAAGCTCACTAGTCTAAGATTACAACCACCGGAAGATATACGAACACGTGTAGAAGTGACAAAGGGAAACCGAAAGAGGGTAAAAGGGAAGAAGTCGAATTTCCAAAACATCCAAGTTCGGTTATTCGAGGAAGAAAACTCTTCAATGACGGGGACTAAATGCCTCGATTTGCCCGTTACCGTCACGATCTCACCCGGTTTGAGATCGATTAAGGTGAATGGGAAGCCGAGAACTGTGAGTAGAGAGGACAAGAATGCCCGGGATGGTCTCTTCGGCTCAGTATGGTCCGCGTTAAGAAAAGGAGCTTCAGCGGTGAGTGTTGTTGCGAGGGGACGTTCGTGGACACGCCTGATAGCCACCCAACCTGCCCCTCTTAGCTATTAGAATCGAATTCATAGCGATTGCTGATGCTGTGTGTGTTGAGAATGAATCATGAGCGCTCGTACAAAATCCCCTTTTTCCTGACACCGTTTAAAAGAAGCCCTTTGTGAAGGCTGATCCCAATAACAATTATGATGCAACAAGGAAACGCAAATGCGAAAAGACTTTCCGGACTGTCGGATTATGCCTTGCCGCCCTTCTCGGCGGTGTCGATGTGCCAGACAACGTAGTTGGGAAGGCCAATGACTTCGTAGCCTGCCCTCTTCGCCATTTTAGCGAAACCTTCCGTCTCGGCCTGGTTCTCGAATGCGTAGCAGGGAAAGTTGATACCTGACCTCTGGTTAGTATCGATAGCATGGCCGCAATGATAGTCTTCAGATCAACTCTTACCAGATCGGTGAACATCAGCCTTGACGAGAATGCTCACACCACCAACACCATCAAGCTCAATTTCCATGTTCTGATCGTCCCTCCAGTCACCCATCTTGGCCATGTAGTTGCGACCAGTATTATACTGCTTGTAGCCTTGTCGAATAAGTTAGTTATCGTTGTCTCCTCAAGGTTGGACAAGATAAGCACGTACCCTCAGCAAGAACAACATCGGGATCCAAAGTCTTGCGAAGCTGACGAGCCTGATCAGACTCGACCC
The DNA here is from genome assembly GCA_029532625.1 of Lomentospora prolificans. Classification (NCBI taxonomy): domain Eukaryota; kingdom Fungi; phylum Ascomycota; class Sordariomycetes; order Microascales; family Microascaceae; genus Lomentospora; species Lomentospora prolificans. The sequence goes on from JARFXM010000003.1 coordinate 3,939,292, forward strand.
ATGAATTGTAATCAACTGTGCGTATAGTCAGTCACACAAATTATTCTCCTTGTAAGTTGAAAGGGCGTAAAACTTACATCGTCCCTCGATATCCTTGCCTTCGTCATTATATCGGTGGAACCAAATGTCTAGACATTGGTTAGATTCATCGTCGTTCACCTCGCAGTTTGAAAACACTTACTAGGAACAATGATATCCCTGTCATGCTCCATGAAGTCCTCCAAGATTCTCTTGGGGCTCTCAACGATGTCGACATCTCGCCAGTACACCCAAGAGTGCTCGGGTTTGAGGGCAGTGGCAAGCAAGTAATTTCTAGCGCGCCCCATAGCTTTCCTACGAGGACCTTGAGCCTCAAAAGAATGCCTCTCCTCAACGTCCTGGCTCAGCATGAAGTTAAAATCCTTCTTGATGATGGTGGCGCTATTGAAGGAAATATGGTCATCGCGGCTTTGAATGCGGTCAAGCTCATCCGCGAGAACAGCGATGGTATTATCAGTCGAGTCAGAGATTAGAAAAGCGAGGTCGATGAGATGATGAGGATAGGTCAGCTCAGAGAGAAGTTCGAAGTACTTTCCAAGATAGGGAGCAGCGTCCTTCAATGGCGTCAGAATCAGGACACGCTCGCCATTCTTGACGGGCTCGGGGGTAGAGTTAATGGGATTAAGGTCGAGATGTTGTATCGAAGCGGCATTAACCTCGATGGCCTTGTGGTTGTTGAAGATGACGGGGGTCTTGAGATGGCCGTACCAGGCGGCTTGCTCGTTCGGCGTCATTTCCATCGGAGGCTTTGCCGGGCCCCAACAATAGAAACTAGGAGCGAAGATTGTTAGCACCGACGATGACCATACAACACGCAAGATTATGTCGCGAGTCCGTTGGATCGAAATGGGTGGGTAAGGGTCCTGAGAGCTGTCGTCTTACTTTTGCATCTCTGACGCCGAGCTCGAGACACCGCGCCATAGTAATAAGAGGAGTCCGGCAGCAGCCACGAGAAGGAGAACTCTTGTCCTCGTAAGGAATACCCATATCGCCCTCGCCGGCGGGAGCTGAGCCCGGGCAACCTTCCAGTTATACCCCTTGGGAAGAAGCATGGTCTCCGAGAAACCAGCGCGACGCGTCAGACAAGAAAGGACCGGCGATCGGGGATTCGACTCGCGTGCTAGGAAGGAGCGGTTGAATCCGTACGAAGAGCACAGGAACGTCCAGCGGGTCGAAAAAAGGAGAAAAACAAGGCGCAAAACGACACTGGTGATCTGATGTCGGGGTAGAGTCTTTGGAGATTCAACTATTCCGAGCAGAGCGGGTGCTTAGGGGGAAAAAAAGTACGAGGGTACCAGGCTAATTAGAGAACAGGGTACATGAGGGATACCGTGCGTCTAAAGTAAGGTACCTGCGGCGCATTCCCCCCAATTCCGGTTTTCTCGAATCCTCTGCTGGCGCTACGCCAGCAAAGCCTCCATTCCGACCCTCAGGGAAAAAAAAAAAAAGAAAGAAAAAAAAAAAGGCAGTGATGGAGCCATCGCCTGGTGAGAATTCGCCGCCAATGCTCTAAACCCGTGATAGCCTAGATTCTGGAGCCTTTAGAACAACATTCGAGGCCCTATCTCGACGCATTTTCACTTTGTAACCAGGTAAATTCTTTCTGAATAATACCCTTTCTTGACACCTATGGCACAGTACCCATGAGTGTTAATCTTACAGCCACAGCCCCATTTTATTGGCAGGAATTGATAGAACTCCGCTTGCATGGACCAACAGAACCGCATGCCGGATGGGGAAAGGGCTGGATTTTGTCCAACATGATAAGGGAGGGAGTATCGACGGGGTATTTGAAGTCTTCAACCGCGATAACGCGACTGTCAAGGATAATGATTAAGCAGGAACTTCCATTCTTGATGGGTACGATGCAGGGATACGAGATCCGGCTCATGCTTTAATCATTTTGAGTTGGACATGATCCTGGAGGTAGCAAGCGAGATCCCACCACTCAAGAGTCTTCTCAGTTAACGGGAGAGGCATTTGCTGCCCGGCGTCCAACATCTGCCCAGTTTTTGAAAGGCCGATTGAAGCTGTACTTCGCATCCGAATTAGTGCAATTCCCATCCTCTAGACGGGAGTACTTGTTCCTAATCCTGCGTAGCAGCACGAGAATACGGTAAAACTGGATCGTCCTCCCCTAATACTACGAATAGGTAGCCAGCTACCAACGAGGCGAGTGCCCCTTCCACAGAATCTTTAACCATTTTTGTGCCTCTTTGTACCTGATTCCATTGCCTCGCTTGGCAGCGAGTCCGAGTCTCTCTCTCCCATACTTTGCACCCCTTTTTAGTCGACAAGCGCAGTCTCGGTCGCCCCAACTCCAGCGTTAAAACTCGCCCGCATGCAAGAATACCTCGATCGAGATCCATCTCCAGAAGATGGTGGCCTTCGCTGCCACACCATCACCACGACTCGTTGGACTTTCTCGTAGCAGTACGCAATCGCTTACGCCTAGCTGCAGCCCCATATCACATGTCATGCGACCTCCATGGTTTCTTCTACTCTTGGTCAATTGACAATTTCCTTCCACTTCAACGTCGGAATCGAAACCGGCCAGCGAACGTTGGGAAACCGCTTTGCTGGCTCGCCCCGAAATGTTTAAAGCATGATTAGAGAGAGAGCTTGGGCGGCCTTTTCCTGTCCCCCAAATGCACCTTCCCTTCGGGATAATTTAGCCTACTTTGAAATGTACAACGGGAAGGTACCATGCACGTTGAGAAACGGCCGAACCTGGCCAGTCACGTCGAACAGGGTTCTCAAGAATAAATTATGGTATTCCGGATTGGACATTGGCCTGCGCTCTCCTGATGAGGAGAACATTCCTCTGCCGATCGCTTACTCATCTTTAGCTTTGACTCGAAAGGGCGTACGGTTGTTGGGCCCGACTCTAGTATCCCGAGGCTGGCGAGAGCTTCAAGTAACCATCGTAAATTTGTGATTCCTATGCGCCATTGTACTTTTCAACCCCAGCTAAAACAGCCTCCCATCCTATATTATATGGCCGATTTTGTGGTCGTTCTGTCTGCCATCTTCCATCCGACTCACCCGCGTGGTCGGTTTTCACCAGGCGGACTCGCCACTCTTGGAATCTAGGCGTCGAGCAACACATCACTTACACGATTCACAACCACTTTTAAGCATCCTGCAATTGCCAAAACCAACTCTAATCCCACAACCGCTTGGGGTAGATATTCGGTTTCTAGGAACCGGCGAAAAAGACGTCCAACACCCAAAAGTTGTGCAAAGTTCTCCATCGCCCCGGAGATGACGACTCGTCGATCCGCCAGGCTTGTTGCGCAAGCCGAGCTCATGGCTCCAGTATCCCTACCTACGCCTACTATTAAGGCCACCGCAAGCAAGAGGAAGGCCGCCACTACGGAGATTCCATCTGCGGAGACGACTGTACCGTCTACGCCGACTAAGAAGCGCGCTCGACCCAACAGGTCAGCAGCGGTCCCCGTGACACCCACTTCAAAGATTGTCAATGGGCCTAGCCTAATAGCAAACGGCATCGCAAAGCCCAAGTCAGCCGCAGTCAACAGAGTGGCAGATCCAAGGGCTACAAATGCGACTCTAGTATCGCCCATGACCTCACGGATAGTAGCTTCTAAGCCTGTGGAAGATGTATCCCCCTCAAAGGTCACCAGCATCGAAACCACAACGGAAAACATACTCGAAGAAGCATGCCAGCACCTCATCAAAGTCGATGACCGGATGGGGCCATTGGTTGAGAAATTTCATTGCAAGATGTTTTCACCTCAGGGGCTTGCGGAAAAGGTTGACCCATTTGAGTGCCTTGCCAGCGGCATCATCGGCCAGCAAGTCTCGGGAGCGGCCGCTGCATCGATTGAGAAGAAGTTTGTCGCCCTGTTTGAGGCTGAAGGGGCGAAGGGGTTCCCCCCACCATCCCTCGTAGCGCCGTGTTCCATAGAAAAGCTTCGCTCCGCCGGTCTCTCACAACGGAAAGCGGAGTATATCAAGGGTCTTGCGGAAAAGTTCTGCAGCGGCGAGCTATCAGCGCAAATGCTCATCGACGCCCCTTACGATGAGCTCCTAGAGAAACTGATTGCTGTTCGAGGGCTCGGCCGCTGGTCGGTTGAGATGTTTGCCATGTTTGGTCTCAAACGCATGGATGTCTTTTCGACTGGCGATCTTGGCATTCAACGTGGGATGGCCGCCTTCGTAGGCCGCGATGTAGCCAAACTCAAAGGAAAGGGCGGGAAGTGGAAGTACATGTCAGAGGCGGAGATGATTGAGATTTCGGATAAATTTGCGCCCTATCGCAGTTTGTTTATGTGGTATATGTGGAGGGCCGAGAACGTCGACACTAGTGTGCTCGAAAAGTCTAAGTAGAAGGGTCTGAGGCGACGACGGTTACTTTTGAATTTCTGTAAGTGTAGTGGTAAACATGTGCTGTACCGGCATGTCGTCTCTCTTGGATGGTAGTTGATGATGTGTCTGCCGTTCTAGAAACATTTAGAGTTGGGCGAATCATACCATGGAGACGTGCCTGGCTCTCTCGTTCAAAAAGGAAGTTCGTGGTTAACCAGCACCCACCAAGGTTCCGAACATGAATCAAAGTATGCTCCACCCACAGGATACCTTGGGTTATTATGTCGAACGGTCTGAACCGGGCTTCCTGCTGCTTCTCTTACCTGGTATCCTTTTTTCGAGATCCTAGGCCGACCACGCACCGGGAACAAGAAAGCTTCACATGGTGATCGCCGGGCCCAGAGACCAGAGAAAGTTAAGAGGGATACTCGAGCTTACTCCAGCCAATCGTTGCCAGGATGCGGGACTCTCCATGTTTGACAATGTGTCGCACTCATGACGAAGCTTTGCCCAATATTGGAAGGATGGGAGGAATCCCAGCTTGGTTTCTGAAAACCGAATGGCGATGCATCAATAACCAGTGTGTTACAACCTACTGATTATTAGATGGGAGAAGTCGGCTTTACAGCAAAATCAAGTTGAAGTTGGCAGCGGTTGGGATTGAAAGATTCCGTCTGATGTAATCGCTAGTATGCGTCTCCTTCCACCGCATCAACCCGTGGCTATAGTGCGACAGGCTCGCGTCCAGTTAAACTCCCGGTAGGTGGGCATACATATCGTCCATGGTACTCTTGCGGAGTTACAATTAATACCACAATGTCCCGATTGCCAATAATATTCGTGGTGGTGGCTGGGTCCAGGCGCAGTAATCTTGATCTAGTGCGAGTTGAATCGAGGACGCTTTAACTTCAAGCCAGAGGAGAGGGGATGGAGTGGAGGAAACCTTGAGTTGTGACGACGGGCTATTGGCGTTACAGCGGAAGGCGATGGGAATAATCGTAAATAGGCGGCATTGCCCGATGGTGTAAAGAGGTTGGGTTGGGTGCTAAGAAAGGGCTGGATACTAGAATGCATTCTCACAATTTCACCTAGTTATTCCCGGTTCTAAGACATCGGAGTCATTGAGGCAGCAGTAATGTTCTCACCTTCGAGGTCAAGATCGCCTGGCTAGCCGACGTAGTGTGCTCTCTGCTTAATGGGGCCTCCGAGGATCCACGAAGGTCGCTGCCCATTACTCCTCCCTTCATGATGCTAGGTGGTGCGCATGTCCCTGCAAACAGCCGATTCTGCTACCCATCAAGTTGATAGCAATCTAGGCTACGCCAGACGTTCCCATCCCACAGCCATATAAAGGCGCATGTAGTTCATTCCGTTGTTTCATGTGGTCCTAGAGTGCCCGAATCTAGGCGACTGGCGAGCAGTTGGTGTCACGACCCGTCGAGCGTACTTCCAAGCGGACCTGCTCGCTGGCGGCCTCAAGCCCGAAGCGATAACCCTTCTGTGGGATGAGGATTTCGAGGGGTCGCCTGATGCTATCGCCGTATCCTTTGCCAGGCCTATGTTTTGTTTAGGGGCGCACACGAATTTGAAACATCGCTTTGTTGATTTCGATGGAAGAGGGGGGACACAGTCATAACAGAATCGAGGCGCTCAGTTATGATTGAAGAAGTCCCGGAATTAGTGCATCCCAGAGTTCAATCCCTAGTTGATCTCTTCAAATACCGGAGCGGGATGGGCTTGCGTCTGCTTGATCAACATCAAATTGATTATGTCGAAACACTTATTCCAGCCGCGGTCCTCAATTATGGTTGGCCCTTCCTCAGTCTCCGTGGTTCCCAACCTGGCTTCGAAGCCAACAAGTACGAAATGTGCCGTACAATACTCGGCACTCTAGCTCCTGAGTGGTTCCAAATTATGCTACCTTAGTGCAGCCCATCTGCGGGAAAAGAGAATAATCTGAGACTATCGCGCTACATGGGGCCGAATTTCAGATCTTCAGATTTTATTGAAATGAAAATGAGATCCCCACCGAAATTACCTTTTGGTGGTTGTTGGCAGTGGCTTCTGGCCAGTTAGGGGCAGAAATCAGGGCAGGAACGGGCCTAGCGCGGGTTTTCGCTTGCTCATCGCTGGCTGGCGGCCCACATGGTCCGGGCGGTCTTCACCTAGGCTGCGAAGTACTGACTGAGGGTTGGACGCCAGTACTGCGTGACTTGCAAATGGAACTGGCCAGCCAGCCCAACTGCTCCTGGACTTCTCTATTAATCCGTCAAAATACCTTGCTCTTCCAATCCAACTACTCCGGAACTTCTGAAAGCTCTGAAACTTATTATTATTAATCTCTCCAAATGCCACCCACTTCCATCATGCTACCAATATGCACCGAGTATCAAGATTCCCGCCACCTCAATTGATGTATCGGGGTATTAATACGATGAAGGGCTATTGCCATCTTTCCGCTTGATGGAATTTCTTATTTTTCCCTTGACCAAGGCAAAGTTGTGCGTTTCCCAGCTGCCCAGCGACGATGACGTTGCTCGCCCAGCAGACGGACAGGTGGTGGATGGTTCCAAGGGAGCAGAGAGGGGTGGGTCTATCCCCCGACGCAAGGTACCACACCAATCCAAGGTTCCAGGAACCGAGACTTAGAGTACCTAGAGCCAGAGTACCTGCACTCATGCCATCCACGAACACAACACTCCAGTGATCAACTACAGATACAGCACCACTGCTGGCGCTGGCCGCCGCGGACTGTGCTCCAGTGCTAGTTTTCTGCGCCATGTTGTTCGTCCGTCCCCTGTCCAGCTGGCCGTGGTCGTCAGTCCCAATCCACCACCTTGCGTAATACAACATGACGAGTCTGCACTAGCTGGATCATGAAACCTTCATCCAAGATATCATCGATTGGCGAGCCATGGTGGAACCATACAAAGGCAAAGAGCGATTGGGTTCTCCGCCACATCAACTGAGGGAGCTATTTGATGCGCCTCCGCATGGTGGAATCTCTCCGCCCCCGCTGTTGGCGTCCGTTTCTCGATCGACAAGACGAGCGCACGTATCAGAGAATGCCATGTACCACGCTGTCGATGGCCACGGTAATGGGAAGTCTTTCTAGGATTGAGAGCTTCTCGGTCGCGTCGGAGTGGACAATCGATCGAGAAAACAGATGGGCCTACTGCGTAGCATCCATCTCTCTACGAGCAGAGTCGGCGACCAAGTAAAAAATGATTGAATACCTATTAATTACCTCGTAAAAAAGCTTCAATGCTCGTGCTCGTATCCATCGCAGAAAGTGCACTGCGTTACATAGTACTCCACGCTACAGTAGCTCTATGGTAGTGTGGCGGGTTTCCCACAGTAAATTTCCCATGCACCGAGTGGTGGGTACATTACTGGAAAGTACCTTGGTCTCCTCGGCTCAAGCCCCTTTGTGTTCCTGGCACCGCCTGTCGCAAGATGCACGCCCTTGCCAAGCTTTCCCACACACCCTCCAGCGGAATGCGAGAGTGGGCGAGCAGGTTGGTGCTCCTGGTCGCCACTACCACGGCGTTTCCCATTGTTCCTGGCTCCTTCTCTCCTTTTGTCTACTATCTCGCGAATATCTCTCCAACAAAAACATCTCCCTTCGCTTTCCTTATTCTTCCTCCCTATTTTTCTCTTCTTTCCCTCGCTTCTCCCAGTCTTCCGTTGTTGTAATTCCCCCCCCAGTTGGTATTATTCAGCTCGACCTTCCCTCGATATCGCCAGAACATAGGAAGAAACCGCTCGCTCCAAAGATCCAACACGTTGGAAAGAGAAATTGGGCCAACGTCACTCCACCACCCCCGAGCTCACCGATTCCTACGCGTAGTTCGACTTTCTAATCACATAGATAGTCTCGACATTCACAGAAGGTAAGAGCTCATCTAAAATTTGCGTCGCCGCTTGCTCTCCTTCCTTGAGAGCTCGTCGCCTTCCCTTTCCACCTAGCACCCCATTGCCGATACACAATCGACATTCCCGAGCTGTTCCTGCCAATTAGCCAGACGGATACGCATCGTCCGTTGTCGTTCTTGCGGAACTGGGCGCGACCCGTTTTTTGTGGATGGCCATGACTAGCGATGCCAGCGTTTGGCCTTCCTTGGTTACGTTGAACAGCCCGTTGTAACAGGGCCTCCTCGAAACAATTCAAGCCTAAGGCTTTTTCGACCACGAAGATCGATTTAATTTCAACAGGCCTTGTGCCAGCTTATACACCCGACTTAGCGTCCTCCTCGTTTCCAGTTTAACTATCTCGGATACGCTTTGTTTTTCTCAAGAATTGAAATATCTGTGTGACCACCGTATCAGCATTTAACTGACTCACGCGAGTGATCCTAGATCAACACATCACAATGTCTGCCAGCAAGATTGTCCTCGCCCTTGCGGCCTTTAGCGCCGGTGTTGCTGGTAAGTGTGCTCTGGATGAGGAAATCCCGATCCTACTCTCACTGGCTATGTCTTCTATGTCTTCGATACTGACGGTTTCGTAGCCCAATCCAACTCCAAGTGCTCGTCTTCCACTATCACTGTCGCGGCTCCCGCCGAGGCCACTATCAACTGCAAGACCGTCGAGGGCTCCATCGTGTTTGAGGCCTCCGACGACCTCTCTGGCGCCATCAACATTAGCGGCCCTGAATCCATTAAGGGTGACCTAATCATCCGAAATGCCACCGCTATCAACTCCCTCTCTAGCTCCTCCATTGGCAACATTGGCGGAAAGTTCGAACTCGTTGGTGCCCGAAGTCTCGGCAGCCTTGACTTCACTGCCCTTGAGTCCGTTGGAGAGATCTCCTGGATCTCGCTTCCCGCTCTCGAGTCCGTTCGTTTCGGAACCGATGGTGTCACCACCGTGAAGACTGTCCGTATTTCCGATACTTTCCTTTCCAGCTTAGAGAGCTTTGGTATGGCCTCTGTCGGAACCTTCCAGATCGACAACAACCAGCGTCTCACCACTTGGGAGACCCGCATGACCAGCATCAGCGAGAAGCTTATCGTTGCCGACAATTCGGGTGATCTCGAGGTCTCTCTCCCCGCCCTCGTTTGGGCTTCCAACCTCGATGTCCGTGGCGTCAAGAGCCTCAGTGTACCTCTTCTCAAGGCCGTCAACGACTCGATTCAACTCACCTCTAACAAGGTCATGGAGTCTTTCATCGCTCCCAACCTTACCCAGACCGGTGATGATGTCTCCTTCAGGAACAACGACGCTATGACCAACATCAGCTTCCCCCTCCTCGAAAAGACTGGTGGTAGCTTGACTGTCCAGAACAACACCAAGCTCTCCGATATTGACGGCTTCCCCAAGCTCCGCCAGGTTGGTGGTGCTGTCACTATGCGCGGAAACTTCAGCAACATTGAGCTCCCTAGCCTTGACGACGTCAAGGGTGCTTTCGACGTCTCTTCGACCGAAGATATTAGCGAGGACTGCTCCGTTTTTAAGAAGCTTGCTCCCAAGTCTAGCGGCGGCAATGGCAAGATCCAGGGTTCTTTTGAGTGCTCCTCTAACAACGCCAATGCCAACCAGGGTGGCAAGGGCGGCAAAACTAGCGACGACAAGGAGGATGCTGCCGGTATCCTCGGCGTGCCCATCACGATCATCGCCAGTGTCGCCGCTTTCGGTGCTCTTGTGCAGCTCTTGTAAACGGATACGAGAGGCGTGGAACAGTGCGAGCTAACTCTGTACATGATTTCGCGGACTCGGAAGTTGGTGGCGTTTCCGAGCACGCTTCGGGGTGTCCACCCTTATGACGCTCTTTGTCGTGTTTTTCTTTACCTTTAAATACCATTTGTTTCATCGACTTGAAAAGGAGGCGGTGATGCGTATCATCAACAGCATGGTGCTCAGGTCTCCCATACGACACGAGAGGGAACGAGCCAGCTGGAGTTTTCTACATATTGGGAATTCACTATACTTAATAATTACTCGGCGGCGATTCGGTCACTCTCATCCCGAATCGTGCGGCCAACCGATCCTTTCTATAGTGAGGAGCGTTAACTAACGTCGTCGGAGTGTGTTGCTTTGTCTATGTATGGAAAGGCAGATGGTGGAGGTGGTAGAAGAGTACAATACATTTTGCTAGCCTGTAGAGTTCGTTGCCTTGTTCCAGTGTATCGTCATATGTAGTCCAGATTCAATCGACTGTTGCGCAACCGCTAGGGAAAGCTAGCGGGCTTTCTGTAAGGTTCACCTGGAATGTGGGGGGTATCATTAAACTCTTGCCTATCTTCTCGATGCTATAACACGTAGATCGAACTCGCAGCTAGGTGCCTCTAAAACGCGAGTAATTGCTAATTGTAGACACCCTTCTCAAATCTTTCAGAATCGTAGAACTTGGGTTGTATTGCGTTGCCATTGAAGATGCGTCCGTTGAGCTCGTTCACAGCCTTGGTGAACACAGTTAGTCTCTGATGCGAGCGGTGCTGATACCGGGCAAGGAGGCAAGAGGCAACATACTCTTAAGGCGGAGACCTGATCGGTAAACTTGATGAAGACTTGTCTTGTGTCGATATCGATGTAGAGGCGCTCCACACGACCGTACTATAGAAAAGAAGAAAGCTCAGCATTTCGGACAACGATACGAGTGACGGTTATGAAGGGCTCGCGGGGAGGAGAGAAGAATACCTTGTCGCCACATTCTTCACCAATCTCCTGCCCCAAGCCCGAGGCAACCTCACCGCGCAGATCCTCCATGCCCTCCAACATGTTTCTCAGCACAATGACTTCGCTCATGGGGCCGAAACCGTCGTCGTCCTGCTGGCCAGGCTTGCGGTTTCCACCCAGGATCTTGGACCGCGCAGCGGGTTCGGCCCATCCTCCGCCGTCTGCATCCGATTTCTTCTTCCGTTTCTCAACCTGGACTCGGAGGGGTTTGACGATGCCGGATTCGTCGGCGCCGAGTCCGGAACCCTTGGTCCAGCCGTACTTGGACATGAGGCGTTGGGCGAAGCCCTTTTGCCCGGGACGGTTGGAGCGGGGTCGATCTTCGTCTCCTTCGGCTGGGCCACGATCGGACGTCGAGGAGGCACCGAGGCCGAGGGCTGGCCTGTAATCTTCTTCCTCCTCTTCTCCTTCGGAGTCGCGGGTTGGAGGTGGATCGTAACGGACCGGTGCGCGTGAAATCGATATGCCTTGGTCTTCAGCCGGAGGCGGGGGAGGCGGAATTGGTGCGGATGGAGTCGGTGCGCCTTGAGATAGGGCGAGACGGCGGGCGTAAGCGTCATCGCCGGATTGATCATCGGGTACGGAGGCTCGTGGAGGAGAGGGAGGCGGCGGAGGTGCAAATGCGTAGCTCGGGGGAGGTGCAAACTGGTCTGCATCAAGACTATCGTTAGTATCACAGAGCGTCGACGATTCTAAAGGCTAAGTGGCCATACTTGTCATGGACCGTCTGCGGTCATCCTCCTCACTGTCCGAATCCGAATCCCTGTCGCCTTTTCTGTGCCTATACAGTAAGTCCTTCCACTCGTGTATCTCTCGAATGCGCTCGTCACTTTTGAGGTACTCGTCGACGTTTGTGGGCCTAGAAGGGTCGTAAATCTCGTCCCAGTCCGTCTCCAACTGTTCCATCCGCTTCTTCTTTTTCTTCCGACCGCCCCTCTGGCGCTTCTCTCCGGCAGCCGCGCTGTATTTCCAGTCGTCATCGTCCGTGGCCGCCCACGCCGCAAGGTTGCTCTTGGCGGGAGGGTTTGCTGGTGCGGCGCTCGGCGTTGTGGTGGAAGCTGAGGTGGGGGCCGGCTCGACTGAGGAAGCCGGTTTGGAGACGATTGCGCCAGGGATTGTCTTTGGGAAGGATGGTTTGGGCTTTTGCTTGATCTGCGGTCGTCTTATGGGCTGGAAGCGAAGGGCTGTGAAGGCACATGTGAGCATTTCGCCTAGGGTTACCCATGAGAAGACAAGCTGAGGAATAGCGCGACACACCTGGATCTATAGGTTTCTTAGCCGGTTGCGTGTCCGGCGTATCGCTATAACGTACTGGCGCGCTCGATATTGTGGCCGATGCATCGCCTGAGGACTCGAGGAGATTCGCGTAGAGTGAGAGACCGCCGCCTCCCTTTGGAGGGGGAGGCTGCGATGGAGCCGACATTGGTGCGGCAAGATGATGCGGTGGTTGGAACTTGACCGTTAGGGAGCTCAACAGATTCAGTAAGTTCCAGGCCAAGAATTATTCAGGGTCGGCGACTCCTCAAGGTTGCGCAAATGGGTGATGTGACAATCAAGGTCTTTGTTCACGGTCTGCAGAATTAGAAGCGCAGGGCTCTTTCTCGACGGTTGAAAATACCAGCCTGACGGTATTTTGCAGACATTTGAGGCTGGCTTCTATGCTGGGCTATTAAGCCCAGAGCCGGAGCCCTGCATCGGATATGCTGGCCAGCGGACTTGCCACAGCGCTGATTGGCGCAGTGGCAGCGCAGAACCAGCGGGCCGACCAGGGTGCAGAGGCGGAACCTTACTCAGTATTAGGTACCAAACCATTGAAAGTTGAGGAGCTACAGTACAGTACAGCTTGAGTGGCCAGCACTCTGGCCAGCCAGGAATTACTGTGCACCCAGCCTGGCTGGCTCCACTCTTGCGGGCAATTGCGCCATCAGCAAGTTGCCGAGTCATCAATTGATGGACGATTACCAGAGCTTTGGACTCTTTTCGGGACACACTTGTGACAGACAGCTCGCATGTTCCCCTGCTTCCACAATTCCATCTGTACCAACATTGAACCCCTGAGACACACGACGATAGAGAGACATTGTATCTCGTTCGGATCTCACTGCGGGCGAGCCCAACTATCTGTTTTCACAATCTATACTTGCCCACTTCATCTGGATATTCCAATTGACATCCGTTTCTCAGCTGCATTACCCCTGCCGCGCTGATCAGGAGCACCTTTTAATTTTGGATCTCGGCCAAATACTTTACTTTTTGATAACTTGCGACGCTGGCCATGGCGTTGACACTCAAGACCGCCATCAAGGGCACCAGTGATGCCACCGCCGTCATCATCCCTAGCAAGCCGGTACCGCTCACCGTCACTTACAGTGGGCTCAACGCCGAGGTCGCCACTTTCCAGGCCAAGCTTGCTAGCCTCGGTATCAAGACTGGAGCTCCCGTCTCTATCGCCCTCGTCAACTCTTATGAGTTTATCGTCTCCTTCTTGGCTACTTCGTGGCAGCGCGCTATTGCAGCGCCTCTAAACCCGGGCTACAAACAGGAGGAATTCGAGTTCTACATCGATGATGTCAAGTCAGCGCTCGTGCTCGTCCCCAAGGGCGCCGTCGCACAGAACACTCCTGCCGTGAGGGCTGCGAGACGGTTCAAGGCCGCCATTGCCGAGTGCTACTGGGATAGCGCCAAAGGCGAGGTCGCGCTTGATGTGAAGGACCAAGGACAGCTCGGGGGCAAGCAGCACGTTCAGGAGCCCCAGCCCGATGATGTAGCTCTCGTCTTACACACGAGGTACGGATCTTTGCCATGAGTGCGCCGCCGAGGTTTCGAGGGTTGCTAACGGTCAAAAAAAACAGTGGAACTACCTCTAGGCCCAAAGTTGTAAGTAATGGGCGAAGCAGAGAGAAGAGAAGAATCCCATCACAGAGCGAGACTAACATCCACCTTTGCAGGTGCCTCTGACGCATCGCAACTTGACTCGGACCATGAGTACGTTTCCCGTATATAACCGAGTTGAAAGATTACCACCTAACAATTTGCCATAGGGAATATCCAACAGACGTACCAGCTCACCTCCAACGACCGAACAATGCTCGTGATGCCGCTCTTCCACGTCCACGGACTTCTTTGCGCACTACTAGCTCCCTTCTTCTCAGGGGGGTCGATGGTGGTACCAACAAAGTTCTCTGCTTCAGAGTTCTGGGACGACTTCATCACCCACAAGGCCAACTGGTACACCGCCGTGCCCACCATTCACCAGATTCTCCTCAAAGGGCCCGCCCCCAGCCCCCTCCCGAAGATTCGATTTATTCGATCATGCTCCTCGCCGCTTTCGCCGACCGTGCTGGAGAGACTCGAAAAGGCATACCGTGCACCTGTGCTCGAGGCTTACGCTATGACCGAAGCCGCGCACCAGATGACGTCCAACCCTCTTCCTCCTGGCAAGAGGAAGCCCGGCAGCGTTGGCGTTGGCCAAGGAGTCGAGATCAAGATTCTCGATGATGCAGGTGACGAACTGCGGCATGGCAAGGAGGGGGAGATCTGCATCAGGGGAGAGAATGTAACCAAAGGATACCTCAACAACGAAGCAGCCAACAAGTCATCCTTCACCAAAGGCGGTTTCTTCCGAACTGGTGACCAAGGCCTCAAGGATGAGGATGGATATGTCTTCATCACCGGCCGCATCAAGGAGTTAATCAACAAGGGAGGCGAGAAGATTAGCCCCATTGAGCTTGATAACGTTCTCACGCAACATCCCGCCGTCTCCGAAGCCGTCAGTTTCGCCATCCCTGACGAGCTCTACGGCCAGGATATTGGCGTTGCCGTTGTCCTAAAGTCGGGCGAGAAGCTCAAGGCTAACGACCTCAAGAGCTGGGTTTCGGAGAAGTTGGCCAAATTCAAGACTCCTAAGAAGGTGAGACCATTTTCGAGCCAATGCCTTCAGCCACGCTTGGGTATAATGGTAGACTAACTAACTGAAAAATGTACAGATCTACTTCACCGAGGTAATGCCCAAGACGGCCACTGGAAAGATTCAGCGCAGGATTGTCGCCGAGACGATGCAGAAGCAGGAAAAGGCCAAGCTCTAAGTCGCCCGTTTCCGGGTCCAGTGTATGTGCAGGATGTATGGATACATGTAGTCAGCGGCGCTTTTTTGTGTGAGCCTAGTTATATGGATTGCATGACTGAAGAAATCAAGTCATATATATGCAATGGACTAAGAAGATGTGACAGCTAACCACCCAATCCACCTTGGTATCCATTATTCCCCATCTTACCACTGCCTCAAGTGGCTCGGGCGAGCAACGGCACGGACCGCACTTGATCAAAATGAAGTTGTTCTGAGGCCTTGGACAAGCTAGTTGCCGGTCGCACAGCATGGGAAATATGTCAATTGATGCTCCCTTGCCCCAAACCAAAGGGCGTGGCGTGGGGTCCTGTCATTTGACATAATAATACTTCAATGCGTTGGAACAAGTATATGGATGTGAAGCTCGGCTGGCTCGGCCAGTGATTGATAATTCCAAAGCTGGCTATACTGAGGTATATATACTATGTTCCAGTGTGAGCTGACCACCTGCAACAGCCAGCTGGCTGGCTACCCCGGCTCTAACCGTTGCTGGCTTCGGAACAAACAGCCTGGCTGGTCAACCCGCAGCAGGCCACCTCTTCCCTCTGCCGCATCAAACCCCACCAAGAAAGCTGCGCCATTCCGAGCTACCTCCACTTCCACCTTCGGCACCATCGACGACGAGACCGCGAGCAGCCCATTTCGGTCTGGCTGTATTTTGTATCATTCTTAACCTCTCACTCGTTCTCCCCTTCTCATCCCCCTTCTTTCCTCTTCTTTTCCTCCTCCTTTCCCATGAGTCTATTCCGTCGCCTCAACCCCATCGCGACCCAATTCACTTCCATTCCACTTCCGGCCCGCACGCTTCTCCGCCCCTCCATAGCTTCCTCGTCTGCCCCGCGCCATCCCTCTTTCCCAGGAATAATATCCCCCATCCGCACCATGGCCACCCCCGCCAAAAAGACCGAATGGCTCGTCATCATCCCCGACAAGGAGGGCGTCCACGAGAAGAGGCTCGAGGTGCGCCCCAAGCACTTTGAGGGCATCAAGCCCTTTGAGGAGTCGGGCAAGTTCAAGATGGGAGGTATGTTTTCTTCCGGCATCGAATCTTTCTCTTCTTTGTTTCTTTCCCACCCCACCCCCCTTCTTTAGCTCCCTCTCCTTGTGCAGTGGATATTTGAACCTCGCAGATATGCTGCTGATGCATGAATTAATTTTATTTTCTTTTCCCTTCTCCAGGTGCCGTCCTCAACGAGGTTCCCAAGGATGGCAACCCCCAGAACTTTAGCTTCTATGGCAGCACCATCATCGTCGTTGCCGATACCAAGGAGGAGGTTCTTGACATCATCAAGAAGGACATCTACACCGAGAGCGGCGTTTGGGACATTGAGAAGGTTAGCCCGTACAACTAGTCTAGCTTTACAAGTATTCGCTAACAGTTCTCTCTCAGGTCCAAATCTGGCCCGTACGTTGACGTTTCTTCCCTTGCTCCCTGCAAATGCCGTCAACCAGTGTCACTAGTTACTGACTTATATCCACAGGTTCTCTTGGCCTTCAGGAACCCCTAAAAGTAAAACCCTGGGCGAGAAATGTGTTAATACATACCATACTATGCGTATTGGTAGTCGAATATAAGCAATATGTTACAGTTCCCATAGTCACAGTTCCCGTAATCACAGCAAGATTAAGAGGCCAGAGAAGGTGAGATAGCGTAAGAGCAGCGGCATAAACAAAAAAGATCGGGACTCAAACGCCCATAAAAACTAGGCAGAAATCGGAACATCGTTAAGAGGCTTAATCATCGCTCCTTCATCCGCATCATCGTCGGGTTCATCCTCCATCTCGGCATCGGACTCAGCTTCGGATGCGGTTCTGGACTCGAGATCCATGCTTGACGCCTCCTTGGCCTTGGCCTCGGCCGCTTCTGCCGCAACCTTGAGCTCTTGAGAGAGGTCGAAGCAATCTTCCAGTAGCTCCGTCACCCTTCCTTGGCCCTCGGGAATGTCTTCGCCGACCATAAACTTGCCGTCCACGCGCATGTTGTCGATCGAGTTAAGCTATGGCGAAAGAGTTAGCCGGTAGAAGCCACGCCGTATCCATAGAACTTGCGCACATACCTTCATGCTATAGGGGTACACCTCTCTGAGGTTCCTGATGCCACCGTTATCTCTTACCTCCGTTAGACATCTCTTTAGTGTCTTTAGTTGGTTATACACCGGTAATAGTGCTTCCGAGACTGGCTGGGATGCCATCATAAGCTGAAAAACGTATCCATAGGACCTTCGAATCAGATAGAGCAGCATCTAATTCGCAATGTTAGCGCCATTTCACCGTTCATGTCCATCGACAGTCAATACACCCACCCTTTTAACGTAGAAGTCGGCTTGGTTCCCTTGCTCATCTATCCAGTTTCCATCAACCCGCATGTCATCTATCCGGTCCAAGGTACGATGATAGTCGTACAAATCCGCCTCTCGCAGGGCCCAGGCATGGGTAACGGAGAGCTTCTCGAGGTGGTTCCGAACGAGTATGAGCTTGTCATAAAGCGGTCTGAAGCTATCAGAAATGGCCCCTTTTCTATGATTTATTTACCCAAGTTAAATCAGACAGTCTCATTAGTTGCGGGGTTGCGGGGGTTGCCCATCGGCGACCTACCTCTCCAGAACGGCATCGGCCCAGCCGAGACATCTATTTAGAACGTCATTCACGATGTCATTCCCCGCGGGTATTTTTCCGTCCTCGGTAACAAAGTTTCCGTCTTTGCGCTGGTCGGCAATCTCCTGCGCCTTCTTTTGTAGCTCAACAACCTCCGATGTCGAGACCTGTGATATGTATTAGTCGACACCGAGTTCAGGAAATTAGGATAGGTCTCGGCGTGAGAGAAGGTAAAAATGCTTACCGTAGGACGAGTGTTAGCCCTCGAAATAGTCCTGATAAGTGAAATGATTCTTTCATAGATATCGGGTAAGGGCTCTTCAAGCCTATTGAGACGCTCCCGCAGGGCCTTGAGGGAAACGCGGCAGAGCTCAATGCGCCGCGAGAGAAGCGCCACGTATGGCCGGGGGCATGCTTGGTCTCGGCTGACATTGAGGGAGAGCTTATTCAACGTCTCTTCCATGGCGCACAAGTCATGAGCCGAGTAGAGGTCACATTCGGCTAGGTGGTCAAGGAGCCTCAGGATAGTCGTGGTTGGCGCATATACGGCGGGGGCCTCATTATTCCGGCCGATTGTTAAAAAGCATAGGGATAATATTCGGAAACAGCTGTCTAGGACGTGCGCAACTGTTTTTAAAGCGTCAGTTTGGCGAACTTTGATAGATATTAGCGGAAAATTCAACGTGTTCCATAGACATACGCTGGTTCTTCGGCTTGCCCTCGACAAAGCCGAGATCGTCGAGTTGATTCACTTGGCGAAGCGTCTCGTTATAGAGGGGTATTACCTCCTGGCTCCGGAGATAGGTAGTGCGATCGGTCTTGAGGAGCACCAGTTGATCTCGAATCTGAGAGAGCTTGTTAAGCACCTCGCGATCGCGGGAGTTATCCGGTAGCGGTAACGCCGGAGTTTCCATTGAGAGTCGTTTGCAGATTTTCTCCTGTTGTCGATGTCACGAAAGATTGGGTAAGGTTTTACGAAGAAGATTTTGGTCAAGTTAGGGAATGATCAGGCATTCTATAATAAAGGTATCGCAATGGAGCAGCTGCCACTCGGGAATAAGAATAGGCACAAGCAACCAAGTCGGGCGAGAGTCGGATTTTATTTGATGGAGTCGAGCAGTGCTGTGTGCTGACGACAGAATATAAATGGCCAAAGGGAGACTGCCGGGTGGAGTAAAGGACAAGAGACGTAGAGGTCAGGTTCACTTGGGAGGCGGGAAAAGGTGGTTATCACGAGGTGAGAGGTGACGGCCTAGGTGGTACCGACGACGGCCAGCGGAGGGGTTTGTTTAATGGGCGACCGAACCTTAAAGCTTGATGGGGCGTGTTGCGGTGTTGCCGCTGGCTCTCGAAATAGAATAGCATGATGACCAGTGGATCCGCGTGAAGCCACTCAGGCTAGTGGGAGCTGGGAATCTATGGAACTGGAAAGACATTGGGTGGTGGTAACCCACCCTAGCCTCGAAATTGGGCAAATCCATAGATTATTATCAGCCAGACGGAGCACGGTCGCTTCCTTGGACCTGCAAATGTAGAGCCTGTCTAAAACTTGACGAGGTCGACGACAGGAAAAGGGGGGGTGAAGGCGAACGTTGTGGTGTGGCGACAGGAAAGGCTATTGATGATTTGCAAAGCAAAGGAGCCGTCAACCACGGCCAAGCAGGCAAAGTTGGCCCCTCCACGCGGTTCCTGTAACCTGTACAAAGGTGCATATATCCATGTAATGCCAGGCAGCATATGTACTGCAATGAGACAAGCACTGGCCTACTATGAGTTGCGGGCTTCTTCTAGTACTGTTCGCCTGCCACATCTCGTGGCATCGCATCGCGGGCCCGCAAACGTCCCTTGCTCGAATGCACGATGGATCACGCACGGCACTTCCGCTTCGAAGGCACGGCTCAATCAAGGCCTAGATTTCTCTTACTCAACATAGAAGGTCCTGCCGAAACGGTTACATGCCACGAGCCGAAGTCTCGACAATTGATTTCCACCCCGCGGTAGAGCGTGCGCGCACGGCACCCCGGAAGCCACGGCTACGTGATCGGTGGTAGCCGGTCTAATCGAGGACACGGGACGTCGGGAATTGCGGTTGTGATCTTGATCCTCTAGCGCCATAGTATTATAGACGCCCTTTTTCTGCGATCCCCCGAATTAATGAGGTTACCTATTCTTTGGTGTTTGCAACTATCCTCGATGACCTGTATCTGCATGTGCATCATAGGCTCCCGGGCCCGAGAATCCTTATGACGAAAGGCGGGGGAGGGGAAAGTCGATAAAAGCGCCCAAAGCCACTGATGCTCCCTGCATGACTATGAGCAGGGTGCAAAGCCACTGCGAATTGAATTGAGCAATTACCCTTGTACGAAGTATGTCAGTGGCACACAAGCTCGACCTCGACTTAGTCATTGATTAGCCTGATGACTCATCCAAACACAATTATGCCGGGATCAGAGGTGAATAGGTCACATGATCAGGTGCCCTCACTAAATGGTGGGGATGTGCAGGCACGGACCACAGACATACACCACAGACTCTGCTTAGGTTTCCAAGCCCTCCAAATCCCAAAAATTATCCAAGGGAAATTTCAGCCTTGAAGAAAACCACCTTCGACATCCTCCCACCAATCCATTCCACCAACCCCCGGATACCCTCAATCACAACCCTCAAAATGTCGAACTCTGAACTCGCTGCTTCCTACGCGTCGCTCATCCTCGCTGATGACGGCGTTGAGATCACTGTGAGTTACCTCTTATTTCCAGCGTCTTCCCACTTAGACGACCTCGCTGTTTCGAGGAATTGGACCCCGCCCTCGACTTGGAGATTCGAGAAATTTCATTCCAACCCGAGAATATAGAGAGATGCGACGAAGGGACGTTGGTTTTGTGCTATTTGGACGGTTTTCTCTAACAAAATTCTCTCGCTTATTATAGGCCGACAAGCTCCAGACCCTCATCAAGGCCGCCGGCATTGAGGATGTCGAGCCCATCTGGACCCAGCTCTTCGCCAAGGTACATCTTGACTAGTTCTATTCCCGCTTCCACGAGCAATAACCTATCTGTCTCGAGCACGACTCAAATCCATCTTCCCGTCCCGAGAACGAGCAAAGAAAACGATTTGCTATAGACATATATACTGACGGAGGCTTTTTTTTCTCGCAAATAGGCTCTCGAGGGCAAGGATGTCAAGGACCTCTTGACCAACGTCAGCGCTGGTGGCCCTGCTGCTCCCGCCGCTGGTGGTTCTGGTGCTGCTGCCGGTGGTGCCGCCGAGGAGGCCAAGGAGGAGGCCAAGGAGGAAGGTCGGTCACTTCTGCTGCCTTGGCAGCTGCCCATCTCTCATCATCGCGAAACTGAGTATACTGACCAATCCCTACAGAGAAGGAGGAGTCTGACGAGGACATGGGTTTCGGCCTTTTCGACTAAATCTCAAACCTTGAACGACTTTTTTCTTTGTACTTCGGATGCATGGCTATGGGGGTCTTTACGTTCAGCCGATCATAAAAGGATACGGTGGTGTAACAGCGTTCTGCTGCCTGGACACAGGGTTCGCAATTCTCATAGATTGTTAATATGACGAATTGCGCTCAAACAAAAGCAATTGGAGTTCAGGTTGCTGCCCACTTAGACGGTTTATTTGAGGAATATCGCAAAACAAATCAAGCCAATACTTTTTGCACTCGACGCCTGTTGTACCGCAAACACCCTTGGTTTCTATCTGTTGCTACTGAAATTGCCCCCCTCCCCGTTTGATAACGCCGCAACCGTATGCAAGTCATAGCATGCAACTCCGCCCCTCAACAACCCTAGGCCTCTGTATAGAGTCACGTCATGAACCAAGCCCAGAAATCAGGGTTTCTATTTGACATTCAGAACGGCCGACGGGACTAGTCCCGCCTCCTTCAGGGTTTTTCCAAAGTCGAGTTGACCCTCGAAAGTCTTGCGCGGGAAGGTCGTGGAGAAGCTTGTGACTCTGATGGACTGTTCCGACTCGAGCATTTGCGCAACCTCGAACAGTGTAGTCTCGGCGGGGAACGTCTTCATGACGGGGCCGTTGCTTGTTTGCAGCTTTAGTCTCGCCTCGTTGTGGTCGGCCTTTCTAGGGGGGGCGGCAGCTGGGCCGGGGGCAGGAGCAGAGGCCACCGGACTCTCAACAGGCCGTCCCTCGCGGGCAGCCTTGTCAGCCTCAGCCTTTCGCCTGCGCTCTTCCTTATCAGCTTCAATCTTGGCTTTAATGCGTTTCTTGGCTTCCATATCCTCGAGTTTTTCCTGGCGTTTCTTGGCGGCCTGCTTTATCTGCTCCTTTCGCTGTAGCTCCTCCTTGACATCTTGCGCGTCCCTGGTAGACTTCATGCGGATTTTCTGTAAAATAACTTAATTTGAGTATGGGGTTGGCGAAATGGTCTGAGCTTTTGCGTCTACGCACCTCGTTCCGCTTGGCCTCTTCGCGCTCTAGAACGGCTTGGTTTTCACGCTTCGCTTTGAGCTTCAGGCGGAGCTCCTCGAGCCTTTGGGCCTTCTGCTCTTCTGTGAGGGGCGCAATTTCCTGCGTGGATTCAGAGAAGTCGGTATGGCCGCTAAAATATTCGAAGGTAAGCATTTGGTCATGTGAAAGCCGACGGGCATATCATTGTTCGATTACCTCTTCGTCGCGTGATAGGAGGCGAGATCTGCATTCTTAAATAACTTGCCGCAGTCATTGCAAACAAGAGATTTCATGCCTCCTTCCGCAGACGAGTCAACGTTGATATTGGTACCTTCATTCTCGTCCTCGTCGTCTTTCTCGGCTTCCTCCTGCGCGACGAGCTCATCGAGAGGCTTATCCTGGTTCGCTTCCAGCCATTCAAGAGCTTGGTTTACTGGTAGGCTAGGCGTCAGTTATATGGCGCCATGGTTTCTAAATTCCTGACTCGCGGCTAGATTTGCTTACAAGCGCCGGCTTTCTTGATCGCGAGTTCGGCACGGGCTTTGTCAAAGCCCATCTCGAGCAGAAGATTAATGTCGGACTGACCCATGGTGATGGAGGGGTTATTCTGCCGGATGTGGTGGTGGGGTTGTCGTTTGCGGGTCAAGGAGTAATAGAAGACTAAAGCTACCGTTGGCAAATAATAGGTTCGGCGTGTAATACGACAGAGTAGCAGGGAAGGGCGGAAGTGATTTGATTAGGCGTGATCGAGGGAAGGGAACAAGATGGGTTTGAAAGAGCTCAATTGTAGGTCGGAGTTGGATGCTGAATGACAGGTGGTCCGCGGGGTTACTCAAGTGTCGTGCCAGTCCAGTTCTGGTGGCAGGCACCATCCGCCATTGGAGAGCGTGCGTCAGTGTAAGCGGGAGCTTCCTTGGGCCAGCGGCTGCCTGCCTTGGCTGGCGAGCTGCTGGCTGCGTCCGCTGTGGCGAACTGAAAGTCTAGCTCAACATTTATTATCCCTGTTCCGTAGACTTCTATTTGCAAGCCTTGCTGGGACAGCTGTTATTCCTCTACCAGGAGCTGAATATCGAGATCTTGAGTTTCCCAAAGTCTCCTCATCTTTGGCCTCAGAGTACTTATTCCTTTAGAAGAGCGAACACTCTCTTGCCACTGATTATATCGATCGCACGTGTCTGAATTGTTTGAGGAAATATCCAGGGTACAGCAGACGGGCTTCTTTGTAGAATCTACAGGTCAAAGACTTCAATCCTTATGGGTTGGCACATTCTTGGATTGAAAGGGTATGCCATCTCTGGAAGTAATTTGCATCTGCAGTCCATCGCTGGCTTTGTCTAAGCCTCTGGTTTGCGGACAAGGGCTGCCAGCTAACATCTACATAAGTAGGGATATAGAGCATTCGAAAGTCGCCTTGAGAGGCCGATATTTGACCGTTGCCCACTCTCCCCCAAGCTTGTGGCACAAAGAAACCTGTCTGTACAGAGCTCCTTTGTACAAGCAGAGCGCAGCCAGCCATGGCAAGACTAAAGCTTAAGGGCTGCAACGGGTCGTCCTGTT
Source organism: Lomentospora prolificans (assembly GCA_029532625.1). Lineage (NCBI taxonomy): Eukaryota > Fungi > Ascomycota > Sordariomycetes > Microascales > Microascaceae > Lomentospora > Lomentospora prolificans. The sequence goes on from JARFXM010000003.1 coordinate 3,963,042, forward strand.
TAGTGGTTCTCGCAACGTTTTGGGGTGGAAGATGGCAAGGATGCGACGTTGAGGGTCAATCGAAATGACGTGTGTGTTCAGAGCGCCAAACTGCCCGTCAATTGAGAGGAAGTATTATTATGGAGAACTGGGCATGTACATGGTTCGCGGGTCGGGACATGAGAAATGGAATGAATTGAAACTGTGATCAATTGATGTAATCAGCCCTGAACTGACGCTGATGCCAGGCGATGCCATTGGCGACCTGGTGTGTGCAAATAAGGGAGGGACATAAGTACCTATACTCAAAGCGTTTCAAGCGCTGCGCGACGTGTCTTGTACTGAGACAAGTGCCTACAACCTTACTCTGCACAAGGCCCCAGGGCCAGAGTTCATATTACCAATGGAACAGGCCCTCGGTAATCTGCCCATCCCGGTTGATATCCATTGATAGAGACTGAAACCTGGCCTGTACTCTTACCTCTCAACACAGACACACACCACACACAAGCTTCATCAGGTGCCACTGCTGGCCATTTTCTATTGCGTCGTGACACGCACCTAATACACCCAGCCTCTTTTCCCGTTGATAAACCCCGACAAACGCGACTGTTTATTCATTTCATCCGTCGACTTGCCTGCTTCTTCCTCTCCGACTCTCTCCAGAGCACCGCGATACATGATCGTCGTCTTCCCATAAACCCCCCCCCCCCATATACTACCGTCCAATATAGTTTCTGCGAACCGATTAGCATATGCCAACATGTCTGTCGACATCGATCCGTCCGAGCTGAGCTTCCGCCGTACGTTTATCGCCAGGATCTGCGCTGCTACGCCGCCTCGAGTCAGGACTAACTCTGTTCTAGGACCGTTCACCCAGGAAGTCTCGCAAGTACTCGTCCTCAAAAACCCGAACCCTAGCCCCGTGGCGTTCAAGGTATGGAATTCATGTCATTTATTTGGGAGGAATCCCCGACATCGTTCGTATCTCGCTGACCACCTCGTGCTAGGTGAAAACAACCGCGCCGAAGCAGTACGTTCGCCCATCATCCCGTAATCTCGGTCGCTCTGGATAGACTGTTGATCTCAACTTCTTTTCCCTTCTCTAGGTACTGTGTTCGACCTAACTCTGGGCGCATCGAACCTGGCCACGATGTCGAGGTTGCTGGTAAGCACAGTTTGCTTCCGTCCTTCTTTTGAAGGTCACATGCAGCTAACCAGCTGACTTCTGCGCACCAGTTCTCCTTCAGGCCATGAAGGCCGACCCGCCCTTGGACGCCAAGTGCCGCGATAAATTTCTCGTCCAATCCGTCGTCATCACTCCTGACAAGGAGTTCACTACCGTAGCCACGGTTGTACGTCCGCCACCGCGCCATCCGGAAACCATCCACACGCCCGAAGACTAACGTTGGTATTTATAAACAGCTTGACTCGGCTGATAAGAACTCGATACAAGAGAGGAGGATTCGTGTGGCTTGGCTACCACCTTCTCAGAGTGCGAAGACGCATGACTCGATTCCTGCTGCTCTCGAGACACCCATAAAAAACTCCACTGCAGACGTAGGTCTCTCTTGGATCGTTGATCCTACAACCGTTGAGTCCCAAACTAATGGCCCTCTTAGACCCAGGACGCCACCCCCGATATCTCCCGAGCTTATGCCTCCCCTTCGAACAACGCCGATACCGTCTCCAACCCGTCTCCTCCTCCTTACCCCGAAGAATCGGAGCCCGTTACGAAGGAACATGTGGAAGAGACGCCAAAGACTACTGCTGGCCAGATCAAGTCCCAGATTGCTAGCATCGCGCAGCCCACCTACGAAGAGCTTAAGAGAAAGCTAGCCGACGCCGAGGCTACCATCGAGTCTCTCCGACAGGAATCCGTTCTTCGAAAGCGCAAGGGGGGTTCTGACGACGAGAAGACCTCCCAGGGACAGCAGCTCGCCACTGCTACCCGACAAGTTGCCGAGGGTGTCCCCGTCAAGATCGTTGCGATACTCTGCTTCCTCACCTTCCTTTTGTCTTATATCTTCTTCTAAGCGTGCACCTGCTCAATACCCGGCTTAATTTCGAGAGGTAGGCAGTTGCCGCTTTACTATCCTCGCTTTCCCCCCTAGAGTATGTGTGGCACAACTGCAACTTGCTTGGAATACGAAAGTTGGTACGAGTGTAATAGCATTGCTTCTATCAAAGGAGTTGTACGACGGCGAGATGAAGAAAAGTGAGAGAAGTAGAGGGGAAAGGTGAGATCTGTACGTTAAAGGGAACGTGTTATACTGTTCGGCGTATTTTGTGTGGGACGTGGAAGGAGGAACATTTTGTTTCTTAATTATTCTCGCCTTTCTCTGTTACTCGAGGCCTCCTTGGCCGCACCTTGTTGAGAGATCCAGGAGCTAGGACCACCCGGCTCTCGAGCCTCTTCGACTGCACAACGCAACACAACCAGCAAGGCCGACAATGGAGAGAGAGGAATGGAGAAAGGGAGAAAACGCATGGTGTGATTACTAGGATAGACGACTCGACTACTACCCCCGTTTCCCTTTGTTCATTATTTTGTTTCCCCCTAAAGTCTCTTTTTGTCTTTTCTGTTTTGTCACCCTCCTGTCCGATTGTTTCTTTTTGGTAACGCCCATGAAGTCGAATTAACGAAAGCGAATGAAACTGAACAACCATGCATCGTGATATTCTAATAGGGCATTCCACATGTAAAATTCTAGTCCCTGTTCCCCGTTATTAGGCCCCTCACAATAGGTATCCACAGGACTCGAGTCATCATCCTGAACACCAAGCACTCTACTAACATTCTTTGAGGCCAAACCGTCCTTCTCTGCTGGCCCATGACTGCCCCCACAGGCACGAGGTAAAACTTAGAAAGAGGAAGAAGAGTGAAAATGGACCTTCTTTTCCAAGAAGCTCGTTATTTAGGACTCAAGTTCCGACTGCTTCCACTTAGTAGCGCCGCCAACGAGGCGCCCACCTTCCTTCCTCTTGACTCGGCATTGAATGCCAACGTTCTCGTCCCAGATGAACCTCCACAGCGCATAGGTCCAGCTGTGATGCTGGGGGAGGTCGTCGTAGAATTCATGGGCAATCTTATTTAGTTTGTGGAGACGGGTCCAAGGTACGGCGGGGAAGTCATGGTGCTCGTTGTGGAGGCCAACATTGTAGGTGAGAATATTGGCCGGGCCGTAGTAGGAAAACGTCTCGGGGATAGGCACATTGTTGTTGGGGTCACGCTGCTCGGGTGTGACAGTTTCGTACACGTAATGCTCAGCAATGAAGTGAGCCGCCAAGGGATGGAGAGATCCGGCGAGGAAAGAGCTCATGATGAAATAAGCGATGGCGTTGGCGCCCAGGTTGGTATAGATGACATAGTCAAAGGCGCCTTGGACAAGGATGTTCACCCAATGGACCCAAGTAAAGGGGACGCGATATACGAACATGGGGCGGACGGCGTAGAAAAAGATCTGGAAGGTCGCGAAGAAGGCTTTGCCAAGGATGGAGTCAAGGAAGACGGCCTCGAGGGCGGTGGGAAGATCAGTATCTAAGCCATCAACGCCAAGCGACTTGTGGTGCGTTAGGTGGTACGGCTGCCAGAACGTATACGTTAGTTATCAGAGCTACCATCAAGTCTGCGAAAGATGCTAGTCTCATACGCGGAAGGATGCACTATAGGGAATGCCGATAGGTAGGTTGGCAAAGACGGCTAGGAGACGGTTCGCTAGTGGAGATCGGAAGGCCAAATTGTGCGAGATTTCATGAATGGCGAGGAAAAGGTTCTGATTCGCCGTTGCGCCAACGATATAGGCGGTAGCTATAAACTTCCAGTTCAAGATGGGCGTTTCGCGCAGCAGGTAAGCGATGAGGACCTGGATACCGACGACACCGGCGACTACATATTTCGTGAGGGGTTCGGGACCGCAAAGCTTTGTTACCTATTCACCAGAATCGGGTCACATGTCAGCAATCTCGGTTCCCTTCTCCTCATCTAGAGGAAGCCGATTGACGCTTGAGTAGCAGGCTGAGGAATGATATACCTCCGGGTGCGCCTTAATGATTGCGAGACGGCGGGTGCGATGAGGCTCCTCGGTGTAGGTCCAGAAGAAATCATGCTCCTTGACCTCGAATGGTGCCTTCTCATCCTTCTTGGCTGATCCATTAGCTCGGGACTTGACCGCGGGGGCCTGGGTGGCCGTCGAGGAACCGGCCATCGCGACTGGAGATAATCGTAGGAGCTATAAAGAATAGGAATATAAAGGAGCGACGGCTCGACCGAACAGCACCTGCGTAGTACGCGACGCAAGCTCTCGGATTCCTAGGGATGCGTGAGAAGAAAAAAAGATGGATGGAAATTCAAGAAACCCCCGGGAAGAAAAGCATTCCCATCGGTCAAGGTTGAATTGGCGACGGCACAAAGAAAAAGATCAATCCAGAAGGAACAAAAAAAGGAGCGCCCCTGTTCATGTGGTCCAAGTGTTGTCAATGTTCCTGGGTAGCGTTATTTTAATGTGGAGGACCCCTAAGATTAGGTCTGTTGAGGTTAGATTGAATGCTGCCAGCTCTGTGCCAGGATCAATTGGTGGTTATTTAACATGGGCTAGGCGGGCTAGGCGGGCTAGGCCAGCCATCTCCTGTTGTTAACTTCCATTATCTTTGGCTGCTGCCTTTCGCCCGAGTCGTTCGATCCCCCACCCAGCACCAGAACCTCTCATGCTAACCTGACCTTATTTTCAAGCCCATCTTGCCCTGAGCCCCCCTGCGGGCAACGTGGTCTGGCACACGAGAGCCGTTGGTTCGACTCCTTATTGACCCAGATGTACGAAGTAGATGCGGTGTGCGGTCCCCTCAACATTGTTTCACCCGCCTAAGACACGATGATATCCGAAGCTGGCAGGGACATGAGAATTTGGTACTTTGTGGTTCACATCAATGCATGCCTCGGTCGTGTTGTGCATGCTTTCCTCACTGATTTCTAGCAGCAAATCTTGCAACGCTGCGTACGCGCGTCAACAGGACTTGCCACTTCCCCAGATTCGCACCACCTGCCACCTGAATTGCGACCAGACTGGGCTGGAAAGTGCGCACCAACGTGGTTTGGAGACATTGTTCTCACTCGTGTCATCGAACAATTGTGGAAGCATCCACCAAACTTCAAATCGAATGTCACCATTGCGGTTCGTTATCCACGCACTTGTAAAACACGAGCGTGCTAGGCTGGTTTCTTTTTCTTTCTCCTCTCCCATAGCGCTCGCTTCCGGCTTCCAGCTTCCAGCTTCCAAAACTCCACCCTAGGATGTCGACGTTGCAATGTCGGCCGGCGATCCTGAGCCATAGGTCGGTGCATCTACTACTCCGATACACCATCATGACTGTCGCGTGTAGCCTTGCTTATGATCTGGACGACGATCTCTAAACGTCGGATTTTTATTATCGACTAAATCCCACCAGCCAGCTGGCAAAAAATGGTCTTCTCCATGCGGCATCACGATCCGCATAAATGCTCTACCCCATGCCTTGCGCTATCCTTTCTCCCTGAACCAGCGAGATTACATGGTTCTATTCGCCCACCCAGTCTTCTAATATATTGCGGTGTAATATATTCCAGGACATATTCCTGTCTCCTCCACTTTACCCGCCCGTATTCTCCATCGCCATCTATATACCTACCATCCACCATGCCATAGAAGGCTCCCCCTCCCGTTGGCCCCGTGCCATTCGGGTTCTATTTGTTCTCAGCTTGGCATAAACCGGGGTTGATGGCTTCCTATAAGAGTCGCTTGACAGCCAGATTTTACGTTGCTCTTTCTTAGAATATCCGTAGAGTACCCATAGAGTCTAAGTGTAGATTCTGCTCTGTGATGTTAACATAAGTGAAAACGGGCCCGTCTTCTCCCTTTCTATAGCCTTCGACATGCGCTTCCTTGCTGCGCTTTTCCTCCTCGCTACCGCCGCCTTGGCGAAGCCTGAACAGATCAGAGGCGTTCGGGAGCCCATCTACCACCTCTATCTCCAAGCGCATCCTAGCGATCCGACCAAGGTTGTCCTTGGTCCCGAGGCATCGGCTGATACTTTCGAAATCGGCGGCACGATCGAATCCAGTACCACAGGTCTATTTATCAACATCGGAGATGACAGCACTTCTTACAAGACCTTGACTTTTGGTGAGGCTGGAGAGACGACGGCCTGGGGACTTGAGGGCGACACTATCATAACGACTACCGGGAGCACCTACGGAAGGCGTAAGTTCGAATGCCCCGTTCTGTCGACCGGAGTGCTTGGTCTGGGGTATGCTACTAGGGGCGGAAATGCTAACCCTACAACCTTCAGAACTAAACTTCCTTGTGTGTGATATCAGCGGAGGCTACTGGGAGGTATTCCTCCAAACGGGAAGCGATGAGCCTAGTGGTAAGACGTGTAGCAACTACCAAACCATCCATCTTCCATGCCTGTGTTAGATTCTTCCTGCTCGAAGGCGACGGCGATGGACTGGACCCTTGGTATCATTGGGTCTCATGGAGGCAAGCCACCAAGAGGGGACTGATCATCAATGCTTGCGTGGCGAGAGGTCTTCTACATGGAGTGCTGGTAAGGAGCACACTAGTCTAGCGGTCGGGTTGGATTTATACCAATAGAACTCGATATTTCCAACGTCTTTTGCAATTTGTGCCCAATCTTGAGTATCGGCTAATGCGTACTAGGGGAGACCTAAAAAAGCTGAGTATAGCTGATGACAGCGACTTTCCAGGCTCACCGTAAACCGCGGATGGAAGTATATTACATCGATCCAGATGCCGGTAGCTGGAATCTGGACGAACTCGTTCTTCGAACTGCATCCGCGGCCGTGGTGCCAATGCCTTGAATTCGGAGGCGGTGGCTGTCCAAGGAAGGGGCTTGCGACGAATTCCACCAACTTAGAGACGGTGGTCTCCCACCAAGACGCACTGGGTAAGAATCACTGGGAGAGGCCAGTGAGCGCCGCAGGTCGTGATGTTTAGTGCGGACGCCGACCACACTTTCTTGCCAACAAAAGGGTAACAAGCGAAAATGGCCAGAGCCATGAGAGCCATGTACCTACATATCCCAGGCCAGCAGAATCATGTTGGCCGCGATTTGACGCTTTATCGGCTTGACTGATCAGAGGCAGTTGAGGCAGTGCAGGTTAAATCAACCAGGACATGGCAAACGGGAGTGACATCATGTCAAGAGCTCTGTATGCAAGTGCCCGCCCGACACCGGGTGGGAGGGCGTTGATCCCGAAAAACAGGGGAGCGGGTTTTTGATCGGGGACAGAGCTTTGAAAGCTGTAATTCTACTACTATTCAGCGCCATTGTTCTTTTATATAGCCATACCTGGACGCTGGATATCGGTCAGGCCTGTTAGAGATAGCGATGCCATGCATGTGTCGGCCACTTTGCCGAAAAGGGGGTGCATGCGACCTCAAGTGGGTTTAAGACCATGACCATCAGCGGGAGTCTAGATTCGCGTGACCATGGAAAGATGGGTTGAACAAGTCCATTGTTAGATCCCACTTGACCTAGGTGTGGGGTCATGGTCTTTCTCAGTTTCGTCGATGGTTAGTTTCCAGAATTTAGTGGCTGCACAGTTGGAGTAGACAGTGACCTAGAATCTTGTTCGTGTATTGTTCGAATTGGGTTGAGAGTGGTGATGACTGCGGCCGGCAGATATCACAAGAAGTCGGGGCAGGTCCAATGACAAGCGAGAAGCCAGGCCGTCATACAAGGGTGCAACAAATCAAGACGCAGCCTCGCACACCGCGACGAGGTCGGGGTTGGTGAAGTTTGGTATCAATACCTGATCGCAGCCGATTGATGGATGTGGTCGCCAGCGTACCTACGTACTAGATGCGGACGGCAAAAGCGCGATACAACATGCAGCCAGCTCACCTCTCGCGTTGGAAGAGAGCCGATCTAGAGTCTGAAGGGGGTGTGCTTGGCCCCCAGCGCAGGGGGATACAGGCCGCTTTCAGAGTTTCCCCGTTCAATTATTTGCAGCTCAATACGGGTATTGCATCTACAGGCCGCCAGGCGTTGGAAGACCGCGCGCAGACTTAGGGCTTCCGTCTTGATGGCTGGCTGGAGTTTGGGCGGTCTAAAGTGTGTGCGATAGCGTAAAAGTGGACGCAAAGGTATAGGACTAGTAGCGCAGTGGAAGTTGAGGGCAAGGGGAAGGATCAAATCAGTCTCGAGTGGACATGATTAGCGAGGAGCGTCATGGAGTGTGAGCCTGCAGTAGGCACCTAAGCGGGTACAAAGATACAGCATCTCTACATGCAAGTGACTCCAAGTACACTTCAGTCCGAGATCAACTTCCAAGAAGCACGTGAAAGTAGTGCTATCAGGCACCATTACCACCATCTGTACATGTACTCTCATGTCACTCTCGCGCTGGATGAGCACATGCCCGTGGGCTTTATTTCCTCTTCTGGCCACCTCACTTTAACATCTTGGAGACATTGGTTCCCTTTCCCTTGCACTCCTTTCGACGAAAGGGAAGCTATCAACAAAATCCTTAACCCGACTGTCGGTCACGATCTTTGTGAAGGGTGCTTTTCGAATCGATGCTTGTGTGACTTTTTGTTGTCTAGTTTCTCCAACTAGTCTTTTCTGAAAGCACATGCTTCCCTAACCCCTGCAATCTTTTTTTCCCTTATCCTATGGCATGCTCAACCGTCGCCTGAACTTCTCTTTCCCTTGAACCAACCCGCTATTTTTTTTTTAACACACCGGGAACGCCCACGGTCTTGATCGATTCATTCAACTCAGCCTTCTCTCCGAACGATCGAGCTGCGAGCGACAGAATCGTCAATCCATTTCCCCCTTCGACCACTCTTCTACCAACCCGCACGCTTGGCACGGCACGGCCAGCCAGCCATCACCCATGTGGTGGCTTTTTCAAGTACTGCTTAGCGCTCTCTTCCTGCTTAGCATCGTCCTCTCGGTCCCCATCGCCTTCGATGTTGGCGGTCGAGATAGCGGCCTAGCGTACAGCTTGGCCCTCTTTTACTATTACTTGGCCTACTCCACGATAAGAGCCTCGACCAGCGATTCACGAGCCGGACGCACCATCAGTGCTGCCCTCCGCCTTTCGCAATGGGTCATCATACCCGCACTCCTCATATGGGCTCTCGGACGGTTCGCTGTCGATGCCGAGAGCGCAACTTGGGTGGAGAGGACGTTTAATCATTTGGCAAAGCAGAAGCCTGCCACCTGGTCTGAGTGGGTAACAGGCGTGGTGGAAACCGTTACCCTTGGAGGGTGGGATAAGACCTTGCGATACTCGATTCCCGTTTTCCAACTCTTGGAGGGGTTCTGTACCCTCCTTGTCATTCAGGCTGCGGGGCAGATGACGAGGTGGCTCGTCAACCAAGGGCGAAGTGATACCTGGATGGTAAGTTCGCTCCCTTTTCACACTCTGCATTAGTTGAGCCCATACTCGAACGAACCGTTTTAAAGGCGGAATCTGAGGAAGCCAGGAAGTACGCTTGAGACACTGAGTTACTGACATAACGATAGATTGCTCTACTTGCTATGTCCGGTTCGATAATCGCGAGCGCGGTTTATTTCCTTTGGCGCGTGGCCCAGTTCCCCCACATTAGCAACAGCGATGCCACGCTCATCGGCATCACCATGACTACAGCTTTTTTCTTGTGCGCCTTTGGCATCACAAGCCGGAAAGGCAATCCGGTGGAGTCCTCGCTTCTATTCGCGTACGTTGTACTCTGCATCTACCAAATCTTCACCGACTATCTTCCTTCAGATGGTTCGATGAATCACACCCACCAAGCCGAAGCACAACCCGAATTCCCACCGCTGCCCCCTATCATTATGGCCTCATATTCAACCTTCCTCCATATGCTTGGCTCCCTTCCTACTGCCGTACATTCAGCTTTTGCCCTGTTTTATGCCGCATTCCAAACCACAACCGCATCCGTCATCATTTCCCTCTTATACCGAATCATTGTGTTTTACCTAGCCACTCGGATCATTCCCGCCGTGCGCGAGTACGGAGCGCAGGCGATAATAGAAGATTCCCCCCTTGAGGATTCCGACGGAGCAAACAAGCTACTTGAGCTACTTTCGTGGTTCGCCCCGTCCGTCTTGATTGCCATCTACACGAGCCTTCTTTTGCAACACTTCACAGTCAGCGATGGGCCTGACGGTTGGACGTTGCGCGGAGGAGATGCCGCCGGAGGCAACCTATGGAGGTGGATCAATGTTGCGGCAACGATGGCCCTTTACGCGATTGAACTCTATCTCGGTAACGATGAGACGAATCACTGGAAGGTAGATTAAGGGAGTAATAGCCAATGCGTTACGGGGATGGACATGGGGAACCATCGGGGTCGGGTAGCCAAGACAGAAGGGTCACTCCTTGGTCGCCACAATGCCGAGTGGGCCTACCCCACCGCACTGGGCTTATTTATCGTCTATGGGGTTGTGAGGAACATTCGACCCGAAGGTCTCCACGAATGAGACCTACTACAAATGCGAGTCTCGTGCGGATGCATGTGGGAGACGTTGCGCTGGCTTCAGCAAAGCAAGATGAGGGCGCGCGCGCGAAATAGTGCACTTGCGACGGTGTCTGGGGTTGGACTCTTTTTTTTTTCCTTTATTTCTTGTAACGAACGACTTGATACGACTATTCCCCCTTTGTTACAGTCTTCTTGGGTTACGGACGAGAGGTGAGCCATCCACAAGAGTTGGCAAAGCCTCAAGATAATTTCTCTTGACACGGACACATGTAGCTTTTCGATTTCGTATTAATGGAAAAAGTCCGCAGAAAAGAAAAGGAAAAGCGCGAAGAAGCAGTGGTATGATGGGTCTCGATTCGGAGTTTCTGTCTAGCTTCTGGCGTGAATCCGCATACGACGTTTGTGCACTCACTACGTGTAATTACTTCATCCACATTATCCCACTTAGCATCGACTGCCATACTTCTCCAACGCTGGCTGGCCTCTTCCGATCTACATCCTCGGCACCGAACTAAAAGTAGCACCCACCTCAGCATCACTGGGTTGAACATTTAATTTCGCCGAAAGCAACGAGAGTCATACCCAATAATCTGTGGTCATATACACTTACTATTCATCAACTCTCTACCTCAAAGCAGTTGAATAAAAAATAAAAATCACGTCTAGGAAAATGGCGACCGCAAACACGGGGCCTCTCCCGCCCCCGCCTTCTATCTCTAAGAAGACGATACCCATGGCGGGGCTCCTCGTCGACGTCTACGGCCTGTCCGAGCTTTCGGCGCCCACTGCAGCCACCCGAATCACCTGCCTCTGGCTGCACCACCCGCGCCTACAAACCAAGGCGATCATGGGCGACTTCGCGTGCCGGGCCGTGGGTGCGTGGAATGAGCGGCGCAGGGCCGCTAAGCCGGAGAGCTGTACGGCGAGCCGCGGCCTCGTAGCGTTAGCGTTCGATCAGCGGAATCACGGGTCGAGGTTGGTGGATGAGCTGGCTAACGAGTCGTGGAAGAAGGGTAATGAGACGCATGCTTTGGACATGATGGCAGCTGTGAGGGGCATGGTGGAGGATACAAGAGGGCTGATGGATGTCGTGGAGGGCTATCTTGTGAACTCGGGGGCGGAGGGGGCGGAGGGGGCGGAGGTTGATAGACATTACGTGCTAGGAAAGAGCCTGGGGGGGCATAGTGCTTGGCAGCTGATGTTTGGAGATGAGAGAGTTACGGCTGGGGTCATGATTATCGGGTGTCCGGATTACATGGGTGAGTTACTTCAAGAGAGTCGGACCGGGACAGAATGATGCTAACGAGGCGACTAGCTTTGATGTCCAATCGAGCCCGAAAATCCAAGCTACCTACTTATAGGTCGGAGGATGGAGGGGCTTCGTTCCTAGGCAGTAAACACTTCCCCAGAGACCTCATCAAGGTGTGTCGTTCCGCCGATCCAAAGGGTCTGCTTTTCGGAACGGAACCAATCGCCGCGCCGTCTCAGGGCGCAAAGCAAGAGGAACTAAAGAAGTTCTTTGACAAGACCATCAAGAACAAGAAGTTCCTCGCCTGCTCGGGAGCCGACGACAAGCTCGTGCCGTACAGCATGTCGGAACCGTTTATCAAATTCTTCCAAGGTGCGGTGAACGGGTGGTATAAGGAGGGCAACGTTCTGGTAGATGATAGAGTGTACGAGGGTGTGGGACATACTTTTAGCGAGGGGATGGTGAGGGATGCGTTAGAGTTCTTTATGAATGCTATGGATGAGGAAGTTAGAGAAGGGAAAGCGCGGATATAAGTCATTGGCTGCCATTTATGGAGCGAAACTGATAATCAGGCTGCAAGTCTGGGGTAGCTATAACGACAATGAACGGCCAGCCATTTCTGATGTAAGACGTGACGGGAGCGTTTCCAAAGAGACCGCATCGAACCAGAGAGTCATACAACCCGGAAAACCGCGGATGATGATAAGTTCTACTGTGGCTTGTAGATTGCATTCGTGTATTCCTATGTTCAGACCCACGCAGCCTAGTCTCACCAGGGACGAGGGGCATTAGGATCCAAAACTTCATAACCATCCTTGAACGGAATCGTCGCAAGACCACTCCGCCTCCGCTCATCGTCGTTCACAAACAGGTCCTGGTTGACTCCCCATGGGTTCCGCACTTTCCTCTTACCGGCGAGTGATTCTTTGACTCCATGAGGATCCTCGGTCCACTGCCTTAGCGCAATCTCGACGCCCTTGAGCGCAGCCTCCTTGGAGGCACTTCCCTCAGCCATCTCGGGCGGGTCGACTCCAACATAGTCGGTCCTGTCAAGAGGGAATCCGATCGCAGCGCAGTGACCATCATAGATTCGTGACTTCTTGAAGGCGTGGCTTACAACGGTAAGACGCTCCGGCCATTGGTAGCCATACAACCGCCAGAACTCTACGATTGAAAATAGGACGTTGTAGTAGGAATCTAGGGCGCGCTCCTCTGCGAGCACGCGGTAACCCTCGGAAGGGGGGATGATGCCAAAGTAGTTATTCTGGACGGCGATATTGACATAACTCCTCGCCTCGGTGAGCTGTGTCTCCTTGCGGGTTGGGCCGCTTCCTTGATCTTAGCATCGATGCGGCGGGGTGAGGCGGGGTTGAGCGTAGCGAGACGACTCTGAAGTAGGTGGTTTTCTTCTTACCCAGAGAACATGAGTACGGCGTTTTTGTCTTCTGCGAGGCACCTGAGGCCAGCCTTGATATGATCGACAAACGTGGGAGTTTCACCCTTCTGAAAGGGTGCGATGAGCCATTCCGATTCATCAGGCCCGAGAGACTTGCCACCAAGCCAGATACCGTGGCAACACACAACGACGAGATGGGAGGGTGTCGGCATTTTTTTTTTCTTTTTTTTAGTATTCCGACGTTCGTAATGACGGGTATTTTAGTTAATTCGGATCTGAAATCAAGATCACGGAGGTGTTCTATACAGGTGAGCGAGTACACCGCCATAAAATTTGTTAACCCTCCTTGGCCAGCAGCATTTCGAGTGGATCTTGAATCTTCACGATCCAATTATTCATAGAAACGGTCCGATTCCCCAGCGACCCAGACCCAAGAGCCAAGAAACGGGCCTCCAAGCTCCATTGGAATCCGCCGCCGGCGTTTCATCCTGCGCCTACCTCGGTCTGTTCTATCCGAAATCTACAATTTTGCGCCATCCACCCATTTTAGGATATCTGCGATTAGGTATAAGCTTCCCGTAACGACGATAGGTGTCTCATCCTCCTGGTTTGAAGACTTGGCCATCTGACAGGCCGTTGCTATTGCTTCTTCTATTGTATGGCAGCCCTCAATGCGGGTCTGACTGGTATTAAATCCTGGCAATGAGTGCACTGCGGCTTCCAATTTTCCGATATCTAAGGGCTGTGGCCGGAAAGAAAGAAAATGGTCATCAGAGCTTGTGCTGGTCTTTGGGCGCTGAGGGTGGTCGTATTCTACAGCGACTATCCTGTCGCTGGGCCGCAATAGGGGTAGTAAAATTTCGGGAGCAGTTTGTTCTCTCGGGTTCGACATTCCAAGAACCCAAGTGATAGGCTGTTGCGAACCAGACTTGGTGATCCGGAGATGCTCATCAACATGCTTTGCTAGCACTGTGGATGCGTCCAGGTTGTGCGCTCCGTCAAGGATGATAGGTGTTGTTCGTCCTTCTCGTTTCCCTATCGATGTGGTACGGATATCAACTGGCTGTAACCTGCCCTCCATATGGGCGCCTGGGAGTCGGAGAAGTTCGGATATGCTTAGTGAAGATGCTTGATAATCTTCGAGCTGCTCGCAAGCCTTTATGGCGCATATCGCATTATCAAGGACGTGCTGTGGCCAAATACTGGAAAGAGACTTGGCCTCTTCGCTTAATCGTGTATCGTCAGTCGACAGGATGACCTTGGAGCCGACTCGTCGCGCAGTGTCTGCGATCACCTCGAGAGCCTCGGGTGAGTTACGGCCGTTCACAACGCAGGGTGCACCGTTCATAATGGCGGCCTTTTCGGCCGCAATCTTCTCAATCGTATCTCCCAAATACTCTTGGTGGTCAAGCCCAATCTTGGTGATGACGGTGACGGCCTTGTTCTTCATTACGTTGGTCGAGTCCAGACGTCCTCCGAGTCCGGTTTCAACGACACCGTACTTGACTTGGAACTCATCGAATGTGGCAAAGGCGGCGTACGTCATACGCTCAAAGTGAGTCGGCTCGTCACTCAGCGACGCTTTGCCGGCGTTGAAGTAGAGAGGGCGGAATACATCCGTGGGCACAGGGGAGTTGTTTATGAGGATTGAGTCCTCAGGCCGCCGGATAAAGGGTGACGTGAAGCGGCCATGGGAGATGTTGTCACGGGTGAGCAGAGAGGAAACGTAGGAGCAGACGGAGCCCTTGCCGTTCGTGCCAGCTACGTGGATGGCCTTCCATAGCTGGGGGCTGCTCCCGTAGAGGCGCTGCATACGCTCCAGGCCGAGCTTGATCACCATCTTGTACGTCTATAGTACGAGTTCAATTGTTTCCTAGCGACAAGGCCTGGTACCAGTGAGGCTTTGGATATATATATATATATATATCTATTTCCCACATTCAAGGGATCATTTCTATCTACTCCCAGTTACTTCGACGGTACGAAAGAGAAGAACAAAAAAGCAGCAGAACGATACAAGTAGATTTACCTTGAAAGGAAATCTGGGTCCTCTCTGGGGTTAGTCAGAGCGATTAGGTCTCGGTAGACCATTTCTGAATTGCCATCGATTTAGGGGATGTGGTTTTGATGCTGACTCCATTGATCTCAGTTCAAGTGTAATGAGGGAAGCCGGGGTAATGGCATCGTCACTGAGCCCACGGGGGCGGTTCCAGCTACGACCAGATCACATGACTAGAACGTGTTCCGCAACTGGCGGAAAGGTGTGGCGTTGCCCCTGGCTATTAGCCTTTCGATGACACTCGGGCGCTTGTGGGATTTAGTTAGCAATATACTTGAAACTGCTGTGTAATATGGCGGCAGGAATAAGTGCCCCCGTATCACGCATTCACATCCCAGGGCACATCTCCCCCTTTGGTCCGTCGTCATTCTAGCACGCTGCAAAGCTGGCAAGAACCAGTCATCATCCTGCATCTCCATCTTTCATCGCCCTGAGCCCCCCACACATCTCGCCATCTCGTGGTCCAATCTAGCCTTTCGCGACAGTGTCGGAAAAAAAAAATTCGCGGGTTGGACGAGTCCTCGAAAACACGACATCCCCACTCAATCCGCGCGCTCCGCGTCTCGTCTCATCCGCGTCAGCTTGTGGACTGTTCGTGGCGTCTTGACAGTACATCGCGAATGCGACACCGCCACGGCTGTGCATCAGGGGATAAATAATTCTGGCCATTTCCATCACTGCAGCTTACCGCCAGGAACTCGGGCCTTGTCATATTTTTCCGACTCGACAGTCCATCCCTATTTGCGACTCGACCATCGTCGCCTTGCACCTCGTTGTCAATATGGGCCTCCCGTAAGTCCGCATTACCCCAATCACTCAACTCCATCCTGTAGAAATGGTGCTTTGCAACCCCGATCCATCGATCCCGCCCTCTTCTCCATGCCGGCGCTCGACCCATCCTTCGCCGCCCTTATCGATTAGTTGACCGGCATCATCGACTCTGCATACTCATTCCCCTCCCTCTTGCCACTTAATCTCCGATGTCCCCGTCGTGCGTTTGGAAGGCAGTATCTAGGACAGTCTCGCGTTGTCGGGTTGAGGATTGAAACACCCCGGAGAACTTGAATTCTCCATCCACGGACGAGGTGGCATCGTGTTTTCTCTCGACCATCATCGCTTTCATTGCTATCCTTGCTTCTACCGACCATACGGTATCGTCTCTACACATGCCATTTTGTCCTTTCGCCACGGTCGCCGGAGCGTCAAGTTCCGGTTCTGGCAAATGGTCTAGCGCTAACATGCTCTTAGACTTTACGTCGCCCGTAGCCCTAGTTCCGAGTCGGATGCCCAGACTAAGAGACGCGAAAAGATCGCTGGTTCGAGTCGAAGCATTCGACGGCGCGCGCGTATCGATGACCTGGCGCGTGATTCGGAGCGCGAACGCTCCCGCCGTCGTCAGCGCGCCGTCTTCATCGCCAACTACGTAAATGAACGAAGCAGTGATGAAGACCAATCCCCTCGCCGTGAAACCTCGCAGCTCAGTAATGTGAGGCCATGGGGCTTTCCGGAACTCAGCTCTCGGCATCATCGGCGTAGTTGGGAACGCCCTGATACCGAGCGACAACGACGCATTGAGGATCGGGTGCGCGAACAGGCCCGTGACCAGGCAGCCTACGAACAGGATCTCATGTCCAACATACATAGGGATTCTCTTGACCCTGCACCTGCCGAAAATGAGGGCGAAACGGGCTCTGGAGGGGAATTGAGGCGCCGGATGGTAAGTTGACACCCCTTCCACGCACTATTGGTGTTCATTTACTAAGTCGTGCTCTTAGAGTGCCAATGTCTTGGAGGGCGTCCGCCGTGCCCGTGAAGCGCGCCGGGCTCGCGACGCTCAGCGACTTCAATCGTCTATAAACGCTGGTCCGTTGGGCTCGCGCCAGGTGACGTTTGGGATTGATCCATGGGAGTTATATCTCATGCAAACTGGACGCATCGCCGAAGCAGAAGCTCTGATGGGTAGCCTCCATGGCCGTAACCGCGGCCTCTTCCAAAGTCCCGCTCCTGATGAGGATGACGATGACGACAACAATGAAGCGTGGGATACACTTCTTACAACTCTAACCCCTGATCCTCAGCCTCCGAGTGTGGGGTCCTCGTTCGCGTCGGCAACGGCTACAAGCCAAAATTCGACGCGTTCTGCCTCGTCCAACAGGGTGCCGGCTACAACGCACGACTGCGGAGGGGTTTGTGATATTTGCGCCCGAGCGCGAGCCTCGTCCGCCTCTACGTATCCCCGGCTTGTTCTGCGGCCTGATTTTGGACGCGATCTGAACCATGGCCTCGACACCGGTGTCTCCGCGCCTGGAGATGGACCGCGGCCTTTCACGTTCACGTTTTACGACCGACGGCGACACTGGCGACAAATGCGAGACTTTGCCCGAGAGATACGATCGGACTCTGTCGAGCGTTACACGGAGCGCATTATCGAAGAGCTCAACCGCATCGAGAGACGCGGCGGTATCATTCCGGAGGGCACGCCCCTGAACTGGCGGCCACCCCTGGTCCCGGAGGATGACCAGCCGGATACTGTTGGGGACGAGGTAAACGATTACGGAGAGGAGATCTTGTGATTCCGCTGTGTCTGTTACCGCGATGCTCCTCTGTTCAATTTGGGAAGAACGATGGTTCGATGGCGAAATGCAACGGCGTTTCGGCGAGCCCAACTGTAATCACACCCAATGATTGCACTATTGCATATCGATATGTTTCGTGTTTTCTGCTTTCAAGTCGCATGCATGACGGGATATAATAGGACTGGATGAGTGAGCTGACCTCGCCTTTTGTATATCAATTTCACATTCACAAACATTGTGGTCGCAGCCTTGAACGTGGCTGAAGCCTGGTTGGTCACCAACCTAAGGTTTCGCTTACGAGGGCGCTGCTCGATCATCGTGGTTTCGTGGATTATGCTTCATATGGGTCAAGGGTATGAAAAGGCCCCCTGGTTTAGGGCGGTAGCGGGCGAGCAAACGGCGTTTTTATCTTGGAAGAATCCACAGGCAACACTCCTGGGCTTGTATTGTTCGAATTTTTATTTTAGTAAGGCCACGCCGATGGGGGAGGAGTGAGGAACTCGTCCCGATCAGCGCAAATTCGGATCAGGAAGCCTTGTTCAGCCGTAATAACAATGCTGCAGTTTTGCGTGATGCTTGGCTGAACTAGGTGGACTCCAGCATGTAAGAGCGGTTGTGTCCGATACAGTGTCTCATGGTGAGGTATGATTGCGTAGAAACACTTGAAGACAAACCACGGGTCGAAGAGGGGATCGGTCTTAATGCTTTCCATTATTGTCGAGTAGGAAGGCGAGAGTGTCAGGTTAGTTTGGTGCTATAGCTCATGCTGTGCACCAACGGCAACTCTCGACCAGACAATTGTCATGGATGTGACACTGCCTGCTCTGGTTTCCTTCCCCTTGCGCGCTACACCCACCCTAGTTGCCCGGTGGCATTGTTTGTGCACCTTGGACAACGCGACCTTGGTGAGACTGCTGACCTGCACGATTCCTTGCGGGAAGAGATGGGGGGCTGTGACCGAGGATATCATCATCCTGAGAGCGTTAAGATGCGCATTCGAAATGTGGATTAAATCGTAGACTAGTCTCAGGTCGTCATTTTGCCCTGCGTTTGAAGTAGGCTCAAGATCACGATGGGTTTCGCGTATTTATAGTCCACACGCAACGGTGCAATTGTCCCGCGATATGAGCGTGCTTGAGCCAAAGGGAATGCGAGGTTGAAACACCGAGCGAGCCACACACAGGTTGGGATGTTTGCCGTTCCATACTATTGCCATCCCCTGCCCGTTTCCCCTTTAGTATCTTTGCCCCTCGGATTCATCTCGTGCTCTTGGGCGGATTCCCTCTCGTTAATGGTGCTCACGGATAGCTGGCGTTGCCATCAATATTCCTTGGTCTCCTCAATCTCACTCTTCATCTTGGCTCGGTGACCAGTCGCATTCTCTATGCGGTGTAAGACGTAATTTGACGATCCCAGGAATCAATTTCCACGCGCATTCAATATGTAGGTCGACCAGCTATACCTGAACCAGAAGCGCCACCGGCCTGGACCAGAGCTGGACCAAGGGCGGCGGCATATTGCATGTGGCATGGGCTCAAGTGCGTGCTGGAAGTCAGGCCATGAAGCCAAAGTGTATAACGGTTTGATGAGTTGAACAGGAATGCTGATATCGCCAGTGCCACACAATATCCCGTCGCAGCAGGGTCTGCTTCAGCCAAGTCGTGCTTTGCCTGTCGTTGAGCATTCAAAGTTCCCGCTGGCCGTTGATTAGGACGACGGGGCAATCTGCAGACTCGTTGAAGCTGCAAGCTGCGCTGCACGCCAGGCGGTGCTGCAGGCCAGCGCATCCCACCCACCATTACGGTAATCTGGAGGCACGACAGGAGGGCTCAAGCTGGCTAGCACAGCCAGCTGGCTGGCCTGGCTGGCTTCTGAGACCAGTACCCCACACCACGCCTGGACGGACTGCACTGGACATCCAGTCGATTAACATTAGGACCCTCCAAGACGCGCCAGCGCCCTCGACTCCTTCCACACTACACAATTGACCCATCCTTGATCGATATTACCGGTGCGTTGTCCCCTAATACCCGCCAGCTAATACTCGCTGCCCACTGGATACCCACGACGACCAACAAAGCTGGCAATTGGAACTTTGATACCCACCGCGCTTCGACATTGACTGTCTCGCGTGCTTTTGAATGAATTGACCCCGTTCATGTTGTTTCCCTGTTCCTCGACCCGCCTGGCCTCCGTCCATCCCAACTTCCTGACCCACCTACCTCTATTGAAGACGGCAAAAGCCCGGCGGGAAGGCAACTGCAAACTAGAAGACGGGAAAATCCCTTGACCTTGCTCTCTTTAACCCCGTCCGCCTTCAGGTTAAAGCCACACGACGGCCCAACAAGGTCAGGACCAGAGAGGTTAATACCGACATGTAAAAGAGCGGACCCTGCAACGTGGGAAACAGGCGGAAAAGAATCCCACGAGACCCACTCCATGGCAGCACGGCAAGGCGGCCCCTGTATGGTTGTGAATGTGATTTCTTGATTTCGATTCCCATCCCTTTGACGCACCCGGCATACGCGACCGCTTCCCTAACCGTCTCTTTCGCGTTTTCCTTTTCCCCCAAACCTGCATAAGGCTGGCTACTGACGGGTCAGAAGAGCCAAAAGAACAAAAAAGGCTACTCTCTGCACGACCTCCGTCCCAAGCTCACCACGAATTTTCCCCAGGGGTCGAGACCGGCATTTCCCTTACATCGAGAGCACGTCCGGCGAACGTGTGGTTCTGCCCCACGAAGGGACGAGACCGACCCGACTTGCGAATTTCATTGTGACCCTCCACATACCTCGCGACCCTCTCTCTCTATCTAGCTGGCTCCACCTCTCTACTTTACCACGCGGGGCTCGCTTTTCTAAAAATTGAAAAGTTGCCAAACGAGCACGACCGATTGTACAAGACGAGAGATTCCAAGCTGCTCGAGAACCGGTGCCACATACCCTCTCGATACGTTCCTTACATCCCACATTTGCCGCCACCGGGCCATCTAGTCGGCCATGGCGCCTCAGGCCTCGTCGTCGGCTGAGCGCCACCCTCAGGCCAACGGAAAACCTGCTGTGGTGGCCTCGAGATCAGAGAAGCCTCCCGGCACCCCGCGGAGGGATAAGAGCCACGGACGAGAGAGCTCGGCGGTCCAGGACCCCGGTCTGAAGGACTACGTGAGTTTCCCAGAGCATACCGGCCGGGCCTTACACGGCATACGGGCTCAAGGGTGGAGGAGTAGGGACTGCCAGTTTCTGGATTGGTCTTGACCGACTTGCTCTTGAACCTCGGAGGTTGCGCACATACTGACTAACGATCCTCCGTTTACATAGCGTCTTGGTGAATGTCTGGGTAAAGGAGCATTCGGCTCCGTGTATAAGGCTTTCAATTGGGGCACCGGAGAAGCTGTAGCCGTTAAGCAGATCAAACTAGCGGACCTGCCAAAGAGCGAGCTTCGCATGATCGAGGTATGGCTTGCAGAGGCCCCCATACCCTCAATCATACAGCTCTTGGAAGCTATCTATGCTGATGAACTTTGGTCTAACAACGCTGAACAGTCTGAAATCGACTTGTTAAAAAACCTACATGTAAGTGACAGCTTGAGAGCGTGTATCTTTTAATCGCCCGAGTCGAAACTAATAAAGCCTGTTTAGCATGACAATATTGTCAAATACATAGGCTTCGTCAAGTCTGTCGACTGTCTGAACATTATTTTAGAGTACGATTCGCCTTCCTTCCCTTCCATTCGCGTTTGACGGCCCATCGCCTGACTAGCTAGCAGGTACTGTGAAAATGGCTCTCTACACTCCATCCTCAAGGCGTATGGGAAGTTCCCCGAGAACCTAGTTGGCGTCTATATGACCCAAGTTCTACAGGGCCTCCAGTATCTCCACGATCAGGGTGTTATCCACCGGGATATAAAAGGTGCTAACATCTTGACGACGAAAGATGGCACCGTTAAGCTGGCCGACTTTGGCGTGTCAACGAGTACTCTAGCGGGAAACCAAGACAAGGAGGCACAAGTGGTAGGAACGCCGTATTGGATGGCGCCAGAGATCATCCAGCTGTCGGGTGCTAGTTCGGCCTCCGATATATGGAGCGTTGGCTGTACAGTTATCGAGCTCCTCCAGGCGAGACCTCCCTACCATAACCTTGCGGCGATGCCCGCGTTATTTGCCATCGTCAACGATGACCATCCGCCTCTTCCTGAAGGCATATCGCCCGTGAGTTGCTGCACATTTCATGCAGGATTCGACGAGTGCTGAACTAAATGCGTTGTGTGTCTAGGCTGCAAGGGACTTCCTCATGCAATGTTTCCAGAAAGACCCCAACCTGCGCGTAACGGCACGGAAACTTCTCAGACACGCCTGGATTGTCGGTTGCCGGAAGAGTGAGCCGCAAGTCTCCAAGGCACCGTCAAACTTTAGCCAGGCGGTCGAGGAGGTCAAGCAGTGGAACAAAGCTCTCAAGTCGTCCGAGACATCTCTCCGCGCTTCAACAGGCTCAGATAGCGCGCCTGCCATGGCGCCTGGACACGGCGGCCTGCGGTTCCGAGAAGCTGATCCTCATCGATCAAACCATGCGACCCCCGCAAGGGTTGCGCTTGCTAAGCCGCGGGCTCTACCAGCGGCCTTTAGGTCACCCGAGCTGGCGGACGACGATAACTGGGATAATGACTTTGCAACGTCCATCTCGCCCAGCGCTCTGCACTTACCTCACCTCAAGCCACAGGATAACTTTGGAGGACTCCTATCAGCTGACCGTCTCAAGGCATTCGCATCTGCGGTGGATCTCAACAATGTTTCCGAAAATTATGACGATGACTTCGAGGGCGAGCTCCTTACTATCAAGGTCCCCAAACAATCTCATGACGATAGCTTTGATGCCCAAGAAAAGACGATACGACCCATTAGCCGAAAAATCGAAAAGAGCCAGGACTCGGCGAAGTCGCACTCGCGCAAACACTCGCGAACGTTTTCAAGGTCTAGCACAGCGCCCGTGTCTGGTGGAAGGTCTCCAACGAAGTCAAGTTTTGCAAACAACAAGATCGAGCTTCCTGCTCGACCGGACTTGATGTATCGAGAACAATCTGTCGAAGACTTCTCCGATCTGCGTTTCGATAATGACCAGGTGTTCAGCAAGGACCTAAACCTGGCTGTGAAGAGGGTAGGGATACGTGATTTCGTCGCCGAGAGCATACAGGGTACTAACTTTTTTTTTTCTCTATCTTGAAGGGCCCGCGCCAAAGTGACGCCCCGCAGCTATTCCACCCGTCCGACCTAACCAGCCTGCCACGCTCTATGCAATCGCCGGCGGTGTCTGGTAGCATACGGCGGCAACCGTCATCTCGCCCCTCGGTGTTGCCCGACCGGCCCTTGCGTAGGTCGAGATCGTCGGCGGAGATTCAAAAATTCGTAGAGCCCGATGACGACGAGGACTTTTCTGATATCCTTGGTCCCGGCGATGAGCTGACTCCCAAGGACGAGAGCGATGGCGGCTCCGAGAATGGCCTTATGTTGGCTTCTAAACTGTCTAGCAGTTCCTGGCTTGGAGACGACGAAGAGGAGGATGACCCATTTGCATCAATGGATCCGGGCTGGGATGAGCTCGATCTCAAAGCGAATATTGCACGAGACCGGCACGCACGATTGTGTGAACGAGTAGAGGAGCTTGTGCGCTCGTTGAAAACTACAGAGAGCGAGGACATACTCTGTGACTTGTCCGAGAACTTGGTACGTTTGTTTCGTCCTGATTCTGAGAGGCTTACCCCATCGCTAACCGCTTTTCGTATTGATAGCTCGCCCTGCTCTGGGAAAATCCTGAGGTGAAGAGCCTGATAATCACTGCCCATGGGCTTCTTCCGATTCTCGAAATCCTCGAACCTTGCACAGTTAAAAGCCGGCAGCATATGATTCTCCAGCTATTGAAAGTCGTTAATGCGGTAAGTGGAAGCGAGTGCACGGTGGTCGACGGGATTCTCTGAGCATCTGCTAATATTCCTGCTGGTGTAGATCATTCTGGATGATGTTGAAATCCAAGAGAATCTGTGCTTCGTTGGTGGAATACCTATCATCACCAAGTTTGCAGCGCGACAATACTCGAATGAGATTCGTCTCGAGGCTGCGGCCTTTGTTCGACAAATGTATCAGACCTCGACCCTAACACTACAGATGTTTGTGAGTGCCGGTGGTCTCAACGTTCTGGTGGAATTCCTCTTCGAGGACTATGATAGCGCGAGAGATCTTGTGCTCATTGGCGTCAATGGCATCTGGAACGTATTCGAGTTGCAGGTTCGTTTCTTCTCACTCATGCTTGTGCACGCACGCGGCTAACATTCTCGGGCAGGGTCCTACTCCAAAGAATGACTTTTGTCGCATCTTCTCGAGGAACAAGATCCTTTATCCTCTCGCTCTTGTTCTTCATAGGGTCCTCGATGAGGAAGATGAGAATGAGCTGTCGGAGTTGATTGAAGGCCGGATTGTCAACATTTTTTACTTGTTCTCCCAAGCTGAGAGCTATGTTAAGGAGGTTGTCGCGGACCGCCAAGTGTTAAAGAGTACGATCGTGAAGAACTGCGAAACCGATTTTCCCATGTGAACCCAGCTAATTTGGCGAATTAGGTGCTCTCAAGGACTTGCGTCGCATGACTCCGGCTCACCAGATCACGATGCTGAAGTTTATCAAGAACCTTTCTATGCTCTCGACGACTTTGGAAGTCTTGCATTCTGCGGATGCCATCGACTTCTTAATCGATCTACTCAGCCATAGCATGAAGAAGGGCCACAATCACTTCCGCGAAATTTCGAACCAGGTTCTAAACACAATGTTCAACCTCTGCCGCCTCAGCAAGGAACGCCAGGAAGATGCAGCCGTCGGAGGCGTCATTCCGCTACTGCTGCGCATTATGAAGACGGAGAGACCACCCAAGGAATTTGTGCTCCCCATTCTTTGTGACATGGCGCACTCGGGTAGGACTGGGCGACGGTTCCTTTGGCAAAATAAGGGCCTCGACTTTTACGTATCTTTGTTGGCCGACCAATACTGGCAAGTCACAGCGCTTGATGCCATCCTGGTCTGGTAAGTCTCACGCGCTTCTCGGTACATCTGAAATCTGATTGTTTACTCATGTCCTTTTTCACAGGTTACAAGAAGAAACAGCCAACGTTGAGAACCACCTGCTCGAGAGCGAGTTCACAAAGACCATCCTGTCTTCGTTTAGCACGAATAAGCTCAACTCATTCGACTCGAATCTTCTCGAGCCGCTGCTTAAACTGCTCCGTCTAAGTCCCTCGATTGCTGCGTCTCTCGCGGTTCCAGAAATGTTTGCGGGTATTTCCCAGAGGCTAGGCCACAAGAAACCAGTCGTCAGGCTGAATCTTTTGCGCCTTGTCCGCATCATTATCGATGCCTGCGATCCGGAAATGGGTTTGGGCAACGGCAGCAACACTCTCAACAGCAAGCAGGTCCAGTCGCTCATGGATACTATTCAGCTTCTTGCAGAGAAGGATTCGGCGGTTCTGGTCCGCAACCTCGCTTCCGAGCTAGTGAAGTTGAGGATTGGCGTAGAGCCATTCCCCGATGTATTAGCGGCACCGGTTGTGATATCAAGCGCTGCGGTCGGACCGACTCGACGGTCTGGGTCTGGGAACAGACGAAACAACTCCTACACGCCACCGGGCTTACACGTCTCAATGTCTATGCCACCTACGCCCACGCAGCCAGGCTCCCGGCATCGTCCTAGTATATCTGCTTCGGGAGGGGCATACATTGAAGTAGCAGCTAGTCCTCGAAGGACACCAGCCTCCATAACGCATGAGCGCGACGCTATTCTTTATCGACCCCGTAGCAGGGACGGTCCTACAGGAATACCGCGAAGAGTTAGCGGCGATGCGTCGGCAGCGGTCAGCATGCTGTCAAATGGCAGTTCGTCGAGCAGCACACCAATTCCTGGAAGGAGCCGATTGCCGAGAACGTCGCTGTCCTACTCAAGGTCTAGCATGTCTGGGGGCCAGCCGCCAATCATTAGCCGGTCAGAGAGTGCGTTGTCGAATAAGGAAAACGTTGGCCGGGCCTCTAGCGGTGGCGCCTCGGGCTCGGCGACGGGTTCGCCCGCCCCGATCAGTGTCATCGCCGGGAAGAGAAGGAGTAGGGCACCCAGCTCTGACTCGAAGTGGTCATGAAGGCCACCAAGGCTGCGATGACTGACTGATTTCTTTCGTTGCTTTATCTTGCCTTTTTCTCAACTTGTCATCACGCATCATCTGCTTTTCACACACACACACAACACATATGCATATCAGGGACCGGACATTAGGGCATACACAAAATTCAAATTTATCAGGGGGGGTAGTATGTGAGGAGTTTATTTTTCTTGAAGGGAAAGAAGATGGGGACTGGCATTTATGTTTAGAGCAGTCTTAGGCTCCTTTGCCTTTGTTTCGTACTCGTACATTCTTTGTTTTCCCTTGCTGGTTTTCTTTTGATGCTGAGATGGATGCATGCTTTGGGGGCAGTGAAGGTGACACTACGATGCAATAGGTCTGGCCAGAAGAAGGTCTCACATACTGGAAATGGGATGGATGGGCGGGCACTCATGCATGGAATACATACACATACGTTACACGGCGGGCTTTACCTAAACAATTCCTTCCACGCTTTCCCTTTACCTCGGGAGATGACGCCATTCCTCCCGAGTTGACTGGCGATAGCGGGAGACGGACGCCGGCCGGGATACAACTGGGCCTCGAAAGGAGGTTAGGTTTTTTTTTTCTTTTTCTTCGTTTCTGAATCGATGGGGCACGAAAGATGGATGATAGACGGCGGATTGACGGTCTAGGATGATGACTGACTGGTAAGCAATTGCGAGATGCTTCGAGTCAATAACACTGTTTTATGCCTTCCAAGAGAGTCGCTGTCTTGCTGTCGAGTATGGAGAGCTTTTGCTATTCTTTATTAGTGTTTAGCTTGAATGGGCCTTGGAGCTCATCTGATCTACGTTGATGGCATAGCACACAAAGAGTCAAGGTTCGTTGTACAGAGGTCAAGTAAAGACGCTACGCTAGGTGGCAATGAGAGCGAAATGCGACTGAATTCAAGTGAATGACTAGCCCACTACATATCCGCCCCCTTTCTTCGTAGACGACGCCTCGAAAAAGGAGAGAGAGCTTTAGCCTCGGCCACAGCTTCTCCTCTTTGGCCAGAGCACCGTCCCGTAATAGTCAAAGTTTGAAAAATAGAAAATAAAAAAAGTAAAAAAATATTGGATAGGAACACCCACGAGGCAAGCCCACGATAGCGTAGGAGCATTGTCGCGGTGAAAAGGTACACAGGCCCGCCGACCCAGCGAGCCCTTCCCTTCATTGCCTCAGTTTCCCGATACGCCGTCCCAGCGATGGCGTAGAAGCACTTTCGCTGTCGAGATTTGTTTTTTTAATCCGTAATCACCTCTTAAAATTTCCCAATACCTCTTTTCCCCTTCCCTCCTCCCTTGTTCGTAATAAGACATTATTTTGTGAGCTCCTCGGATGACAGCGTATGTAAACACAAATGGGGTATCATAGAAAGAGACGATGAGCCGTAAGGTAACATAGGGAAGGAAAATGAAAAACGAAACAAAAGATGTGCGAAGAAGTTTGAAAGTAGAGCCTCGTCCTAAGTGAACCACTCGCTGCCAAGGATACGAGGAGAGAGAGGTGCCTTGTGGACGATAGCGCGAGGGCATTGTCGTGCCGGCCAAGACAGGATCTCTTCGTTCAAGTAGCCGTGATGTTGATCGATTCCCTTACAAGGACAGGGCGGAGAAGCGAAGGCGATTTGGAATCGTGTGCGAAAGAAAATAATTGGGTTGAAACGAAAGATGTTCCGATAGGCATGTTGAATTACCGTGGAA
Source organism: Lomentospora prolificans (assembly GCA_029532625.1). NCBI lineage: Eukaryota > Fungi > Ascomycota > Sordariomycetes > Microascales > Microascaceae > Lomentospora > Lomentospora prolificans. Next base: position 3,990,665 of record JARFXM010000003.1, read on the forward strand.
CATCATCCAGAGCATTGATCAAATAAATGCAAGGTGGCCTTTCCGAAACGGTCCAGGACAGGCGAAGATCGTTAGCGGGCCCCGTCCCCCTTCCGTACCGTATCCAGGGTCTAAAGGAGCTCCCTCGGGGGCTTCGCCCGGGTACGGCGCGGATGGAGACGTCTTAGTTCTTGAGCCAAGGAAGGCAGCCCCTCAGGCCGCGCTCCTCAACCTCTCTCTTCGCCGCGCCGTCATCAAACGAACTAGCTGTGTCATCACCGGTAGCTCCATGTCTGCTGCGCTTGGCGCCAAAGATCCTTAGGAGTATCATGTTCGTGATGCTGCTCAATAGGCTGATGCAAAGGATACCAATCATAACGAGGTTGCTCTTGCGGAACTGATGAGGACCCTTGGCACTATCCGCAGGCCAGCCGGTGTAGAGAGCATAGGTGGTGACGATACTACCAAGATTTCCCAGGCCGGAGACCAGAGCAGTGGCAGCGGCAACACCAACTTCGCCGTGGCGGCCCTGGAAGACTTCGTTGGTCCAAGCCATGCAAATAGGGACGGTGGGACCGAGGCCGAAGCCAACCATGAGCAGACCGCCGTAGCGGGCCCATGGGTTCTGTAGGGCGAACGTAGTGGTGAGCAGGCCAGTGATTTGTATGCAGACGGCAATGGAGAAGAGAATGGCACGACGCGAATGGAAGCGGTCGGAGAGCGGGGTGAATATGAGAATCGCCATCAAGTCCATCTAGTTACGAGGTTAGAGCTTGCCTCCATTGGGCTAACGTGAAATGGAGCAACTTACAATCCATATGGGTGCAAAGAGCAAGCTAATCTGTATGCCCGTAAAGTTAGGGTTGATGGATGCGATAATGATGCTTCCGTAAAGTTGGGTGCCGATTCCCACTCCCACAACGCCAAAGTACATTAACAACAAAGGCCATAAGCGCCAGTCCATCAGGACATAGCCGAGGTCTTTCAGAGTCCAGTGCTGGGTGTGGTAGACTCGACGGAGCTCGTGGTAATGGACAAGAGCATCTTCACCGGTGAGTGCCTCGGGCGTCGCAGGGAGGAGCCTCATGATTCCGGAGCGTTGCCTCACTTCGCCGGGAGGAAGAGGCTTGTCGGGGAGCCACCAAAGAAGGCCGATACCGACAATAATGGTGACAAGGCCATAAAGAAGGAACATCCAGCGGAAGCCCGTAAGGCCGCCAACACCATCCATGAGTTGAAAGCCGGCGGAGATGAGGCCAACCACGGCGGCAGAGACTTGGGCAGCGGTGAAGTACATGCCGATCCTCTTTCCAGTCCTCGATGGAGGGTAGAAGTTGGTCAGGTAGAGAGACATGCCAGGCCACATGCCCGCAATGACAGCACCGAGAAGGAATCGGAGGAGCCTTTGTATAATGTTAACCCAGAGGCTAGCACGACTTAGAAGCCGGGGATTAAACGTACTTGGCACTCCACGGCTTCTGGACGGCGGTGAAGCAAGCCCCAACAATACCAGTGGCGATGACAATCCTAGCCATCCAGGCGCGAGGACCGACCTTGCTCATGATCAAGTTGCTCGGAAAATCAAAAATGATATAGGAAACGTAGAACAGCGAGAGAGTCTGCGAGACGTCACTCGAAGACATGCCCAAGACTGTAATAAGGTCATGGCCAACATCCTTGTTCATCGTCTGTGCGATACCAATGTTAGAACGAATAGCAGAACAAAGAAAGTAAAGAACCCAAAATGCTGGTGACTAGTGTTAGTAGAGAATCGATCCCGTCGGAATGGTAGAAGGGGCTTAGTTACACACCAGGAATGATTCTAAGGTCGAGTTTCCGGTACACCCTCTCGACCGTCGCGGTATCATACTCTAGCTGCTGCTGCTGCTGGGGTTCGTCTGACTTGCGGCGGCCATGTTCGTAAGCACCCGGGTGAGGCGACTCGGTCCGGGTGACGGAACGGACGTCGGCGGAATATTTGCCGTCGACGCTGGCTCGCGCATCTACTACCCCCTCGGCCATACTTGGGCTATGAAGCAATGGAGACGCGTGCGACTAGTCCTTTCAGGCCGGGTCCAACAATGGTGAAAGCTTGAAAAATGAGGGGTCGGAAGGAAGGAACAGCAGCCGAGCTGTGATAATCGGACGGAAGAGACGTTGAGAACTGAGGGTTTAAGGTGATGTGATGAAGGAGATGAATGTGGAAGAAGTAGAGTGGGCGGACGATGACCCCAGCGATGGGGAATTTATTCCAGGAATTTTCTTCTCTCTTGCTCACCAGCCAGTAACCCCAATCAAAGCTAACTCGTTCGGGGTGGCATTCTGGGCGCTGTGGTTGACCGTCTACTGTAACACTAATGGATTAAACTCCGACTATCAGTAGTAGCTCGAGCAAGAGCTCTACTCGTAAAAGCCAGCTGGTCTAATTGATCAGTTTAGTGGTGCCACGCCTGGTTGCAGAAGCTCAGGTTGAACGGCTGAGACAGCCGCATGGGGGGGTCTCCGCGTGGTGGAAAGCCGCGGCTCAGTAAAACAGCGAGTGCTATTGATCAATTGATCCATCCTTCAATGTACCACCCTAGTGGCCCTCATGAATTTTACCCTCTAACATTCAGTTTCTGGTAGGTAATGAGAACGCGACCCTGCTCGCCGGCTCGCGCTGGACAGCGAGCTACTGCAGCCAGGACTCCCAAGTCACCCAATAAGGAAGAGCAGAGCAACGCTGGCGAGGAGATTGAGTGATGCACCCAATGGGTTGTGGTTATCATTGGAGGTTGAGTCTAACGGCGGGCGTCCACGAAAGAGTGCCGATCGGCAGCGTGAAGCAAACGGCATGAGGGAGGCCTTCAAGGCATCACTCAGCTCGACCCTGGTTTCGGGAGGACTAGGTCGCTAAGGTTTCCAGATTAGAGATTTCGGATTTGGAACCAGCTGGGTCTGCATTGCGAGTATCAGCAAAGGGACGAATCGGGCTGTAATCTGGAAATAAAATAGAAAGAAAAAAGTTAGTGCCGATGTAGGAGTGAGGAACTCCGCCCGCCGGATACCCACGCCGCTGGCATTCACATCAGAGTCAGCCTGGCAGGGCCGGCCCAGTCAGGTCGAAGAAGGTCAGAGATTAGCGCGCTGCAAGACGCTCGATGCACGAGCCGCCATGCGTGCTGTGGCTGCATAACCATCTCGGATCCAGCTTGTTCACATTTCGCGGCGAGGGCTGTCAGAATACTATAATGACCCCGCCCCGACACGGCTGGCTGGCTCCGCCTGCCTAGGGGCGCTCCAGGACCAGGCAGGTGGGTGACAAGGGCCGGCCAAGAACATGGTCAGAACCTAAAGCCAGCTGGAAGGAGAGCAGCCTGAGGCCGAGGCCACTGGAGGACTCCAGCTGCAATCGTGCTCCCACACTCGTTGATCAAGCAGCGGGGCCAGCTCTCTTTGGGGGCCCGACCCGGGGGATAGGTTTGACCAAAACTTATCGAAATAACCGACGATTGGGTTTTCCCACCTGGAAAGAGGCCGATGAACAGAGGCTTATTTGTGTAGTTCATGATCTGAATGCGGCCTCCCACGTTCGATCTCAACGCCTAGCCATGGTGAGCCACATCAATGCCCCCTTTCGGAGGGACCACGGAAGAATGGCCCTACTACTCCATTATTTCATCGAACGCCATAAAGATACGCGGGCATGTTCGGATTCAATGATCTTATCTCCCGCCTTGATGGGCTCTGTATTACCCCACATGCAAGATCTGCAGATGCCCTGAACAAGATGCAGTTAGAAAGTATTACTTGATGTAAAATAATTACGCTGGTGTTTCTGCCTTGCGCGCGGGTGATGGTGCCTCAGGACAACTTCCAGTCCATGATTTGAGCCTCGTTTTTCGGGATTCAAACTCGGCGCATGCATGGCTGGCTGGCTGGCTGCCTGCCTGCCTCTCCAACTTCCCCCCCGATATGGATCCTTTTCGGAATACACTCCTTCGAGACGAGTCCTTTAATTCCCTCAACCCGGAATCAGGATCCCAGGAGGTAGCAACCTGCCGGTCTCCACGCCTCGACAGCTCCCGAATAGAGGGTTGGCTCGCACTCTGCTGGTGGCTATCCTTGTCACGGCTAACCTGCATCCAACGTCGCCCCCACCTGTAACATCATGTTGGGAACTAGATTGGCAGATGCACAGCTTCGGTTTTAGAGTTTGTATCCCTCTGGAATGGCAGCCTAGCCCGTAGGACCAGCAGCATCCCATCTTTTCGTGGTCTTGACATCCTGTCACTGTTCTCAGCATGACAGGCGGACTAAGTACTTCCCCACACCCATGTGGAACATGCACCCATCATCTCAAGACCACGCGGGTGATATCATTCTTTCTTCCCGGTACCGGTGACAACGGTAGGTCCAGAGGCCGTACCGTGGTTGCAATATCTCGCCTTGTTAGTTGCGCACCATGCGTTCCAGAAGACGCCCATCATGGCGCGTTTGACCGTGCACGAGCGTGCATCAATGACTCGACTCACCCTTTGGCTAGCAAGCCTTGCCAGAGCCCAAGTCGTGGCCCGCACGGAGGGGCGACTCATATTCTGCCTGGTGCTGAATTTCGAGCCTGCTCCTGCCCTCCGAGTGTCGGTCCGGTGGCGTTCTCGTCTGGATGGTCGCGACGGGAGCCTCGCAGGCAGCTCTAACGCCGAATCCTAGACTTCACTATCAGCCGCTCCCCCTCTTTGGTTCGGTTGTGAGTCCTAGAAGGTGATGAGCTTCAACATCCAGCCTACGTGCCATTATTTCGAGATGCACAATGATGTACACGTCAGAGCCTCCAGGAAGCTGTAAGTCCTGGCTGCCTATCGCGCGTTGTCGAACGCGTCCAGGCAACAGGTCAAGTACCATTTTAGCCTCATCATGAGGCAAGTCACTGTCTACTCGCTACTTTCTCGTGGTTCCGAGATACCGCATCCGGCCAGGCAGCTTGGTGTGTCTACGATGCTCACCGAACTTGGCTGGTTGTCTCGACCTTCCATTATGGTTAGTCCGGGATCGTTGCTCGTCTTTCGAAGCTGTATCCTCTAGAGCCCGGCCTTTGCTCCGGCGTCTGCTACAGTGTTATAACTACGAGAAACCAATCTTGGACAAGGACCGTGTGTTCACCAACCAAACGAGTCATAGCCCTAATTTGGGGTTGCTCGGGCTCCGGAAACCGAGCTGGCAGGGCACTGATGACAACGCAACGCCTAACGGAGCGCTCTGCCAACGAAATAATTGATCTTGTCTTCTATGCTTTGGAAGAAATGAGTTGGCCTCAGCCCAATGAAGGGAGTCGCGGCGTTCTTCTGATGGTGTTAGGTTGTGTCTTCGAGAATGCGCGAGCTCCAATTTCTCATCAAGGAGCCGTTTGGATAGGCACAGGGTGTTCCGTTGGACAAGGAGGGAGACCAAGGACGGGTACCATCAGACCGACCCTTGGGTGCACGCCTCCCTGCGCACTCCAGAAATGCCAGCCTACAGAGTCACTTCCCGAGACCCAGCTGTTGGATTTATGTGGAAGCCTGTAAGCCATATATTCTAGGATGGAGCTCAGCCCAAAGATGGAGACCGGGATTTGGTCAGTACAGTCAGTGAGTCATCGGGTGGCTACCCTCCTTTTTGGGCACTAACAGAACGGCGCTTGGTTTAGGTCATGAGAACGAGAAGCATCTTACACAAGTCTCTGGCGGCCCCAAATGAGAATGGGGTGGTGCCTAGACACCCGACGACTATTTTAATAAACGCCAGTTTCTACGGCCTCGCCAGAGCGGAGAGCGTTCCTGCATTGTTCTGCGAAAATCCATGGCTAGAGATACAAAGTACTTCTGAGGTACGAGCATAACGCACAGCCTGAGGTGGCCACTCATTGCCAGCCTTTCAACAAGTTCAGCCTCTGCGCCTCATTTATCCACGTGACGCATTGCCACCATAGGTTGCGACCGAACCTCGCTGGCGTTCTAGTCCTGTCGTAATTACTATTACCAGCAGCACTTGTCAAAAAGCCAACCGCAAAGCGCTAGCGGCACTTCGGCTCACCAACCAACCGCGTACCTAGATTTGAAATCTAACTTCAACACGCCACCACAACCTTCCGTTGTATTATAAAGTCGCCCCGTCGCGACCGGATTCTCAACCGACCACGACAGCTTGGAGTCAGAGCCGTACTCACGACGATAATTCGCCACCTTCGCAACGCACACGCGGCCCAGCACTCGTAACTCGTGCGAGGGCAAAGCAAACACCAACTCCCCCGTCCTTGAGCCATAAAGGTGCTTAACCTCGCGACAGCTCAGTCATTTTTCTTCCGCCACCTACCCACTTTACCCAACTCACGTCGGTACCTACAAGTAGAATTTCGGCCGACACTTCTTGACGCTATGGGGACAGTTTACGATTCAAGGACGTTCTTGCACGATGCGTCCTATCCGTCCATGACGGAGATGGATCACGACCACCACCACGACCGGCCGACAGATAACGATGGCACCGATCGATTCGGCGAAACAGACGTTTCCGAACTAGCAAACTATCATCCAACCGCGCCTTCGCTCCTACCTCCCGAGCGCACATCACTAGACGATTCCGAAGAGAGCCGGTCGATCCTCTTACCAGATGCATCTCGCCTGGACCTTCCAGCGTCCCCACAGTCTGGTATACCTGCCTTGGCACCTGAGCTAGCCAAGGCGAGCGCGGAACATGCTGCGGCGGCAGCGACGGGTCTCGGGCCTGATCTCACGGCGGCTGATCTCGCTCCTGCTCTCGCTCCTACCACGCTATCTTCCTCCACTGCCGCGATGACAGGCATGGTCGACATTCAAACAGCGAAGCCCATCGTAGCCTCCCGCACCAAGTCAAGCCCAGCCGCTGCGGCGCGGCTAAAACTTATTCCAAAGCCGGATCGTGCGGTGGCTCGAGGCCCTGGAGGCAGATTCTACTGCACTGTTGAGGGATGTATTGAAGTGCCTCATGGCTTCAAGCGCCGCTGCGAGTGGAAGTCAGTCAACAATCCATCCTTTTTCTATTGATTATATATTCTGTTAGGTTTCACTTTTCCACTAACGTGTTTTTTGTTTAGCAAACACATGGACAAGCACGAGAGGCCCTACCGATGCGAACATGACAGTTGTGAGAAGCTCCCAGGATTTACATATTCAGGAGGACTTTTGCGACATGAGCGGGAGGTTCACGGGAAGCATGGGGGGCCAAAGAAGACCCTGAACTGCCCGTATCAAAACTGCAAGCGGTATAGTGGAAAGGGCTTTTCTAGGCAAGAGAATTTGAACGAGCACCTCCGCCGAGTCCACACTGACGCCACTTCGCCTCCCGAGGAGAACCATCCGCCCAGCAGCGATAACGATAGTGAGCGCGGGCAGAAAAGGAAGCGCTCTCTTGGAGATTTAGCTGATCGGGGGGACGGAGGCGTCGATCTCCTCGAGGAGGTCAAGCGTCTGCGCCAGGAGAACCAAGAACTACGGGATGCGTTGCAACAGCAACGCGAAACTCAGATCACCATGGTGGCTCAGATTGCCGATCTGCAAGGAGCCCTGCAACTCAACGGCGCAAACATGAGCACTGCCGCGTAACTTGCTTGGCATATCGGTCCGCCACCGGTTCACCTTCTGCGTCACCGAACCGGGCTTTCTCATGTGGGGAGACCTACAGACTCTTGGTGTCTAGGCACATGTCCACAATTCGACTTACAAGGTCATCTTTCTACGACATCGACTTGTCATCGTCGTTTCCCTTGCTCACTTTCCTTTCTGCATGCCACGCGTTTACGATCACACGGATATAACATACCCTTTTCCATTTATCATTAGACCAGGCTTGGGGGAGACTGGTCGAAAACAACAGCGCCACTGCCCCCCTCCTTTCTCATGTCTCGGTTATCTGTATCGCCCCTTCGTCGCAATCGTTTCCTTCCAGTTCGCCTCATTGTATACCCCTGCCCTCCACTCAGAGGCGCGTCACTCTCCGAATAGACTGCACAGATGCAACACACAATGTACAAAGCTTTCCAGGTTCACGCTTCCTTTCCTCTATCTACACTCCTCTCCCGTACCCGCTACAGTGTCTAACAAGCGATGATTATGACTTTTCTTTGTCTTTTATTCCTTCATTACGTTCTTACTACTCTACCCGTCACCCCAGTCATTCCGCACTCCTCTTATCAAGGTTACGAAATCTTATTGAATCCCTTGGACGCGCGATCGCTTCTATAAACGGAGTCGGCGCTGGGCGAAGGTTCGTTATCCGTGGGAGAGGTGTCGGGAAGACTCTATTACTTCGAATGTAGTCCATCTGTATCATTAGGTGTGTCACGATAATAAGGCGAATTAAATAGAAATCAAAAACGGTAGAAAATGCGAGAAAGTCAAAACGACCCCATCCATCTTCTGGTAACCATGAGCTGGGAGATGAAATGTGCATTTCTCTCGAAAGCGAACAGCCCAGTCGTCAAAGTTATCAATATGTACACCCCGCGGTGTATGCATCGGTGTGCATGTAGATCCTCTGGTAGAGCAAGGTGCTGACGTACCTCACGTCCAGCTGCGTCTTTTGATGCAAGAAACCATCATACTCTCCGCCTATTAGCTGGCTCTTGGTAGCGAGTAAAGCACTCTCCAGCTCGTCCCAGGGCCTTCTGTGCTACCAACACCCAGGCTGTGGCAGAATTATTACTATTTTTACGTTTTTTTCTTTTTTTTGTTTTTAGTGACGATAGATCTCTCCCTCACGGCGTAAGCTGAGAGACCAAGCCCGCCTCGCGGAAAACGTGAGGCAGGTGTGCCGAATACCTCGCTCGGCGAAGAGATTGGGTCGCACGTCTGTGCTCTTTCCTTCCATGATACACCGCCCCCTGTTAAAGTTGCGTGGGGAAACAAAACCATCGGAGGGCTCTAATACAAGGCCGCGTATTCCATCCCCAGCTCGCCCGTCCGACTCTTACTTTGCCAGAAAGGGAGGCGCAAGAACAAGGTCTTGCAGGAGTAGTTAGTTCGTAGTGTGGGCAGAAACGAAAGGATATGAATCCTGCGCGGGACATGCGAGAGCTAAGAGTGCATTCCCGGCGATCCGGCAGCGCCAACGTCCGGGGGCTTCGGGAGTCCTTGCGCGCGCGTGCTACGTAGAATCACACCGGAGAGCCTCGCATCAAATACGACATGCTTACAAAACACTACTTTTTCAAAGGATTTAAGCAAACGACGGGTTAGCATAAAATAGACTAGCTAAAGGTAATTTAGGCAGAAGAGAGAAAAAAAAAAAAGACAGCGTCAACGAAGTGAAAGAAAAAAAAATACCAAGACATTCGGGAGCAGCGGAAAGACTGGCGTGACAAGTGATGCCGCGGTGCTTAGGGGAGGCAAACGATGATTCCCGGGCCTGCAGCGTCAGCAAGTTGCAGAACCATGCCAGAGCCAGCCTCCTATCCGGTTGATTCTTCCATTTGCGAGTGCGACAGTAGATGCAGTGCAATGGAAGCCAGGTAGAAGAAACGTGAGGCACTCCCGGAGTTCCGCTCCAAGGCATCCTGCTTTCCCATCCCCCATAACGCGAACTCCCACTCTCCGTTATTGTGGTTCCCTTCACGCACTAACATGTTGGTTTGCATTGGCTCTCTCATTGGAGTCGTACTACCAGCGCCAGGCCCTCAGAAGAAGCCGACATCCTCCGTGAACGGTCCCTTTTCCTGCTGCCTACACACCACCCGCTCCCGTCCTACGGAGGTAGTCGACGATTTCTGACAAATAAGGCCTCGCACTTGAGTCCACGAGCGAGTGTGCGAAAATTGCTGGCCGGAAGAATCGGGCGTAGACACTAGGTCGTTTAGGAATGCTCCAATAACGTTTCGTTTCGTAGCCTGGAGCTCTCTTCCGGTCTGTTCCGTGGTAGTGATGATGGCTTGGCACAACGTACTGTGGCCTCGAGATTAAGTAAGCCTGACGGTAGGATCGGTCGACGAGAAAAGCCTAAGTTTGCCCATTCTCTCTAGACGCGGGTCTGAATGTCCCGCTCGTAGTATGCCTGCGGCATTGTGGCGCAGCGGCGGGTAAGGCGGGTGCCTCAGCACACGGCCTATGGGCGCGCCAAGCCATCGACGGTCGATGCCTCATTGACTAGGATTTGCAGGTAGTAGCTGTCATGGGGGTGCATGGAAAAGAAGAAAGATACGCCTATGCCTTCACTTTCAGTCGAATCCTCCGCCAACTTGGCTCTGGAATGCGGTGCTGACGCTCTTCTCGTCGTCATCGATGCGGCGCGTATAACGGTTACCCGGCGCCATGCGACCATCGCTCTCGACGTACCGCTTGAATCGATCCTTCTGAGCGTTATTGGTTCCGTGTGGCAGGCTACGCGCGGCCTCGTGCAGGCCAGCGCCAAGACTGACACCGCCTTGGCCTACACCCTTGGCCCCGATAACGCTGGCCGTAGCATCCGTGAGCTCAGAGTTGGCAACGCTCTCTCCAGCAATACTCTCCGTGGCACGACCGCCCTTGCGCCCACCGGTCCTGCTGGTGGTAGGCACACCTGGAAGGCCTGGCCACTGTTCGGGAGTGAAGCTGGAGAAGATATTCGCAAACGCTGGCCCAAGTGCGGCACCGCCTAGTGCAGACCCGTGGATAGAGGATGCGTCATCAGGTATGTATGACAGCATGGATCCCGCGTCGAAATCGCGCATAGAGTGCGGGCGTCCTTGGTGGCGCCCGTTGGGGTATCCATTAGGGTGGTGGTGGTTGTTGTTGTTGTTATTGTTGTTGCTGTTGTTGGTGTACTGCTGCTGAGGGTTGGGGCGGGCTCTTGAAGGCTTCGGTCTCGGGAATTGAATCAAAGACGTTTGTAAATTGGTAAGGGGGCCTTCGACCAAGCATTTTCGGTCCTTGTAGTGCACGAGAAGGTTGTGCCAGAGCTCATGCTTTGCTAGCACCTTGGGGTTACCCAAGATGACCAAACCATATTTGGCCCGAGTCAAGGCAACGTTGAGACGACGGGGATCTGACAGGAAGCCGATGCCCTGGTTGTCATTGGATCGGACACAGGACAACACAATGTAGTCCTTTTCTCTTCCCTGGAACGCGTCCACGCTGGCCACTTCGACCTCCTTGTAGGCTTCCTTCTTGAATGTACCAGTATTCTGCATCGTGCTGACGACCCAGCTTCTCTGGCCCTCGTACGGCGTAATAACGCCTATATCGATAGGCTTCACGCCTGCCTTGAAGAATCGGGTCACAACCTTCTCGACGTTGGAAGCCTCAGTCCTGTTGAGGTAAGAGGTACCGGAGGCAGAAATTTCCTCGCTACCATAATTAGCCCAGAACATCATGGGAGTCTCCGCCACCGGCCAAGGGAAGTCGACATCCTTGCGGAGCCGCTGCTCGTAGGTTACACCGTTCTGGAGCTGACCGTCGTAAAACATGTTGGAAGGGAACTCAGACAAGCAAGGGTGCATTCTGTACTGGATGTTTAAACGGATGGGCGGCATTCCCAGGTTGACAAGTCGCTCGAACAGAGACTGGTTGAGACCGGCCTTGGCGGCCTTCTTGTTCATGATGACGGGACCCAGCTGTTTGTGGTCACCGACGAGGACCACCTGCTTGCATCCCAGCACGAGGGGAATCAAACATTCCGGCTCCGCGGACTGGGTCGACTCGTCGATCAGTACGTTTCGGAACTTCATCTTTGCCAACCGAGGATCTCCAGCACCGACGCAGGTGCAGCAAACCACATCCGCATTGCTGAGAATCTCCTTCTCCGCAGCCTTGGTGAGTTGACGGAACTTTTTCTCATCCTGGCTAGACAATTCTCCCTGTTCAGTCTTGAGCTGAGTAAGCTTAACGAGGTTGGGATTCGTATCGTTCATTCGGACTTGCTCATGGAGGGCAAGGAAGCTGACAGAGGACTCGACATCTTCTCGCGACTTTGCCGTCAGGCGAACAACCTTAAGATTGGTGCGATGGATCCGCTCGCAAAGCTGATCAACGGCGACGTTGGAAGGTGCGCAAACAAGCACTTGGCCGCCGGTCATCTTAACGAGATGGTAAATAATGGTGGCCGAAGTAACCGTCTTTCCAGTTCCAGGGGGTCCCTGAATAAGACTGAGGGGCCGCTGCAAAACCGCTCGAACAGCCTCGCTCTGGCTCTGGTTGAGATCAGGCAGATGGGGAGCATTCATGCGCTTCGGAAGGTTCACTCGGCCAACGTCCTTAACTTGAACCTCGTGGCCAAGGAGCTTATGGAAGATATAGCCCGACACACTCTGCTCTTCAACTGCAAATGTCTTCATTGCGAGCTGCATCCGGTCGTATGAGGTAGCCTTCCACACGTAGTCGGCTGAGAAGTTGAGTGTACACTCGGTGGGTGGGGCCGGGTCGTTCGCCGTCTTTCGCAGCTCCAAGGTTACTTCGTCCGACTGGTTGTTAGGGATCTTTATAACATAACCAACTCCTTCCCATGGTGCGTGGAGTTCTCCCTTGTAACGAAGTCGCATTTCATCACCAACGGCAAGCTTGACATCTCCCGACTCGATCTTGCGTAGTTCAAAGCTCGCCATTTGTCGACTGTTGAGACCGACGGACCACATAACCTTGAGATCGTCCTCGGATTGGGCCTCCTTCAACTTCTTGTCGTAGTCAGATTCCATCTTGACGAGCGGCCCGAAAATGTTTTGGTAGTGATAAGGGTCTTCGTATCGAAGAAGAACAGGCTGGGGGTCATCCTCAACATTGGAGATGGCCTGGATCGAATACACGGTGGCATTCGCGTTTTCCTTCCACGCCTCTTCAAGTTTGGCCATCATGGTAGGCGTCAGGTGGCGTGCTCGCAATTGTTCGGCATCTGAAGGAAGCGAGACGAGCCAGTTGAGGAACGCGCGCTCCTCAATGAGTGGTTGCCATCTAGAAACATCCCAGCTGATGTCCTTATTGGAAGAGGTAGCAGCACAAGGCTGTCGGCAAAGCAAGACGACCACGGAATCAGATTTTGCAGGGATGAAGCCGAGCAGGAAGACGTTCTTGGTTCCGCAGTTATAACATTCGAGCGTAGTATCTCCGAGGGCGGAGTCCGGATGGAGCTGGACTTCCTTGTGACGTGCGCGGACGAGATGGTTGATGATGTGGGAAGCAGCACTGCTACCACGGGCACTACAGAACCATTTATTGCAGGCGAGACACTTGACGACGGAGGCGGGAGAATGGATACCGCAGTACCTAGAGAGTAACGTTTAGTATGAAGCTCAGCTATGTCAAACGAAGTATAGCGGGAGGTGGAAAATCTCGGACATACGCGCAGGCATGCTCCGGGAGGTTATGTTCGTCGTCCTGGCCAAGGCTCAGACTTTTCATGCCATCCACGGGCGCACTGGTAAGGCTGTCGACATCGTCATCGTCGAAGAGCTCGGTCTGGTTGTCATCGTCGTCATCTCGACGTCGCCCAGCACGAGCTCCATGCTTACGGTATAACAAGGCCTCATCGGCGTCGAGGTTAGACAAGTCATCACCGCCAGCCTTGATCGTAGCGGCTGAGTCGGATATGAGATGATTGCCAAGATGGGTGAATGCGCCCTCCATTGTGTGGCGGTCGTACGATGGATGGAGAACGTCTTGGTGAAGCTAGTTATCTCGGACTATGATGTGAAGAAGTTAGACGTTGCGAAACTCCAAGGAAGGAGAGAGAGGCGAAAGACAACGGGAGGGGTCCCTTGAAAGTGGCGGGAGTTGGCCGCGAACAAAGACCCCGCGGCATTCTAGGCGACGGATGGTTTCTTGCCCCCGGATTGGCGAGGGAGAAGGAAAAGTGTAATACTGACTCTCCGAGTAGAATGGTGGTCTCCCCTAGCTTCGCGGACAGGGAGATGGACGTGAATTCTGCGTCTGGTGTATGTTGATAGAGGAAGGAAACCAGCGTCCACAACAGATCACATTCTCGCGGTTTTCGCTCGCTAGATCCCCACCTAGGGACGTGGTTGGAGTCGGCGAAAAAGGTACAGGGCCAGCTCGCTAACTGCAATCGATTTGGACCTTCCTTCTCGTTCTCGGTCGCGTTGGAGGGTGGTTTCCGGTTCGGGGAAAGGAAGCTTGCGAGAGTAGTAACCAAAGCCGAGAATTTTTGGTGCGCGATGCTGCAGAGCAAAGTACTAATCTTTGTACACTAATACACTGAGAAATGGGCGAGGTTAGAATCAAATTTCAGTCACTGGCACCCCCGGAAGTTTTAGTGGTACCACGCGAGGCGTAGACAGGTACATGCTAGTGACGGCTACAGCGGGATTCTACCTGGTTAGCCGGGATGGGGTACTCGAAAAGGGATCTGTGGATGCTTAACTACCAGCCAGACCCCACATAAATCCTTGGTGTATTCTCGGCAGAACCGATAAGAAAAGCCGCCTCAGAGCTTATCGATAACGATACCAAATTTTGGTGGAGGGGGCTTTTGTATGCAACATAATTTTTGCCGTCTTGTATCTGGACCTGGGCTTAAACTGGGCTTCAATTCTCTGTTCCAGGATCAATCGCGAGGGAAATTCTAGTCAAAATGATTGTAGGTATTTCTGAAACTCTCTCATATCCTCTGTTCTGCAGCGCGCTAATACCTGCTGTATCAGCGCAAACAAGCCCGCCAAAGGCGCGATTACCTCTATCGGAGGGCGCTCATTCTCAAGGAAGCTGAAATCAGTGAGAAGCGCTCGAAACTACGGAACGCCATAGCCGCAGGCCGATCGATCGACTCCTCAATTGCGCAAGACAAATCTCTACGCAAAGATTTCCAGTATGACGAATCAAGGCAAGACCTGGATGCCAACGAGATGGCCGATCTGGACGACGAGTACCACCTCTCAGGCATTCAGGATCCCAGGATATTGGTGACGACCTCGCGCGATCCTTCCAGCAGACTTGCGACCTTTTCCAAAGAGATTAGGCTGCTTTTCCCGACGTCTATCCGACTTAACCGTGGTAATCTCATTCTCCCGGACCTCGTCAGGTCATCCCAGGGCGCCGGCCTCACAGACATGATCCTCCTTCATGAACACAGAGGCACGCCGACGGCCGTAACTGTTAGCCACTTTCCCCACGGCCCTACCGCTTCTTTCTCTCTGCACAACGTAGTTCTTCGTGGAGATATTCCTGGCAGTTTGCGCGGCACCGTAAGCGAGCAATATCCTCGTCTCATCTTTGACGGCTTCGAGACTCGCCTCGGTCAGCGAGTTGTCAAGATATTAAAAAACCTGTTTCCCCCAAGGGACCCGCTTACCAATAAGCAAAAATTGGGAAGCCGTGTTGTGACTTTCAAGGTTTGTCCACTCACTTCTTTACTTACTTCTACCGCGACCTGTGTCTAATGCTGGTACGCAGAATATTGAAGACAGCATCGAAGTGAGGCACCACGTCTTCGTTAAGACATCATATGATAGCGTTGAGCTTGCAGAAGTTGGCCCTCGAATGACGATGAGGCTCTTCGAGATCCGCGCCGGCACCCTGGAGAACAAGGATGGAGATGTTGAATGGCACCTATCGCAGTACACGAGGACGGCGAAGAAGAAGAACTACCTCTAAGCGGCCGAGGACAGTTTCAGTAGAGAAGCCAGTACCATTGGGCTTCTTTGAAAAATAGTGCTAGGAGGACGGTTCCTTCGAAGCAGTCGTGGCCTATTACCCAGAAGAGCTCTTCAAAAGTCGTGACAAGGTACTCTACCAAAACTCCTTTCGCTATCCAGGCGAAGAGGGCCATCCCATTGAGCACGAACGTCATGAGCCACCTTTTCAGCCAGCTTCGGGTGCTTGGCTCCGCTGTCCACAGTCCCCTATGGGCTATTGCCATACTTAAATGAAGGGTAGGAAGGCGACACGGTTCGTCATCGAATCTATTAGAGCCTCTTTAGGATGATGCACGCAGACAGGCGAGTCGCGAGTTCAGAGATAAACACCCGTCTCATTTGTATATACACGGAATACCAACATAAATGGCATGATTTTGAGTCAATATGCATACCAACGATTCTTTCTTTATCCCGCACAACCTTGCCTGACTATTCCAATAGGCTGCCAGAGAACCCCCAGCTGTTGTGTGGCTTTCCTCTTGACATGTTTCGCATTGCCATCTTTCAAGACACTAAAAGACGGGAGAACGAGAGCGAAGGACCCTGCACCATTTCCATTGAATATCTATTCGTACAATTTTATTACCCTCCCTCCTTTACAAAACAAGAAACGAAAGAGCGAGGTATTAATATGTACAAAGGACACGACAGCCGGGGCAATTGGAATAGATGCAGCATCACTGGATATCGCTTTCCATCCCGCGCCTAGCTTTTTCTCCTGTTTAAACGTTTCCGGGGTTGACTTCCCTTCAAAAATTTTGCAGCCGGTCTACAAGACGCCACATTTGGCCGGCCAACATGCATTCATATCCCTCCTTTTGTTCAGAATGCCGTAATCTAGTAAAAGTGCTATAGACGGCCGCCTAGAAAGCTTGAAGAAAAAAAAGAAAGAAAGTGAGGTAGAGGCACGTTAGAAGCTGACACGCGATGAAAGCTTCGAATATTTGTTGTTGACATTATCAGATTTACACGAGGTTCGCCGACCTCACCTTGCTTACGAGCTCAGGGTATTCTTCCTGGATCTTGAGCTGGCAAGCGGTAGCTTCGCTGTAAGATAGGGCGTTGACCATCTCAAATTCGGTGCGGGCAAGGTCCGCGGCGCGCCTGAAATAGCTGAGAGCCTCTGCAATGTTGCCTCTTTGGAGGAGAAGCTGGGCCATCGTTGCAACGGCGATATCACACTCGGGGTCGACTAAGGAAAGGTTAGCAGGTGAGGTAGCGAGCTTCAGGAGGGGAACGTCATACTTTCGAGGGCCTTTTGGCAGAGCTTCTCGGCCTCGGCACTGTCCTGCTTCATCTGGAAGATGGCCAGCGACTTGTTAACAAGGGGAAGCACATTCATCGATCCCGGGTTGTTCTTGCTTTCCAACTCGACGGCAGTTTCAAATTTCTCAATAGCCTCATTCACTTGGCCCATATCCAAGAGAAGCTCTCCGTAGTAGTTGTAGACGTCAGGGCATTTGGGGAAGTTCTTAACAGTCCTCCTAAAGGTGGCAAGGGACGAAGCCATGGAGCCCATCTTGTATTGTGTGACACCGAGTTGGATGTGGGAGAAGATGAAGTCACGGTCAAGGTCCATGGACATCTGGTAGTCCTTGGCAGCCTCGGCGAACTCACCCTTGATGAAGTGAAGCTGAGCACGGTGATAGTAGATATCGGGGTCCTTGTCGTTGACAGCGAGAGCCGTGGTGAAGTCCTCGAAGGCCTTGTCAGCGTCGCCCTGCTCGAGCCTCATACTGGCGAGCTTGATGTGAGACTGAGTCATGGAGGGATCGAGTTCGATAGACTTGGTAAGATCGGCCATGGCATCTTCGTGAGCGCCGAGGAGACAGCGAAAAGTTCCCCGCATGTTATAGGCTAGGCCCTCGTACTCTCCGAGATCACCCAACTCGATAGCCTTATCAAAAGCCTGCCTCGCCTCCTCATATCCTTGGCTGGTCTTCTGCTCGAGCGCACGGAGGCCGAGACGGAGCTGGTCCTTGCCGGAACCGGCAGGCAGCTCAACCGAATCTTCGAGACCAGCAGGCCTAGGCTTAGCGCGGAAGCTCACGAAGTAGTTGTTAACAAAAGTGTGGCTGGGCAGAGTCTGCTTGCGATCGGCCATGCGCTTCTGAGCCTCCTCGCTGGCGACGACCTTAAGGAGTTTCTCAACAGCATTGGCAGCGGCCTGGTTCTGGAAGTTGTCGATGATACAGGCAAGGGTGTAGCCGACGAGGGCATCACGGTACATCTTCAACTCTTCGTAAGCCTTGGCGCGGCGGTTGATAGCCTTGAGATATACGCGGTCGATGCTGAGAGCGGTCGTGGTGTCGTCGACGACCTTTTGCCACTCGGAGAGGGCACTATAGCAGGCGGCGCGGTTGGAGTAGTAGATGGGATCCTGCTTGCAAAGGATCGCCTGAGAATACAGGTCGATGGCCTTGTTATAAGACTTATCGCCGTATGCCTTGTTACCGGCTCGCTTCAATCGGTCCGCATATTCGGTACGTTGTTCCGTTGTGAGCTTAGCAACAGATTCTTCATCGATGGTGGGAAGATCATCTTCGGATTCAACGACGGCAGCCTTGGGCTGCTCCTTAGCCGTCTCTTTAGACTCGGGCTGCGCCGTCGTATCCTTTTGCGCCTCGGCGGCCTTCCTTTCGGCCTCCTTCCTCTTACGGCGCTCCTTCTTGGAGAGGCGGGGTTCTTGGGGTTGAGCCTAGATGAAGACGCAAACAAGTCAGACGACGAAACTCGTACCGAGAAAGGTGATCACGATATCGCGAAAGGATCGTTTACTCACTGGGGAATTGAGATAGTAGACTACACCAGCACCAGTGAAGACAACAGCAACACCAGCAATTGTGTAGACGACAGCCTTGTTTTCCGAGACCCAACTCGTTATGCGATCCCAGAGACCCGAGGACTGGTCGACTGGGATGGCAACGGTCGGTTGACCGGGAGGGATTGAGGGAAGGGGATTGGACATGATGACTATTTAAAGAGAAAAAAAAAATACGATTCCTGATAACAAAGAGTTGATCAAGGTTCGCCAAGAAGGAAGGAAGAGAAAAAAGGGCGTAGAAAGTATTGAGAATAACCTCAATGGGAGATGACTATGGAGAGTGAAGATAAATTTTCCACAGATAAAATCATCAAGAAAATCGTGACGCGAGTAGTTCCGTCAGCCGAGCTTTGCTAGTACTAAAAAAAAAAGCCCAAGCTCTTAAGGATTCAATCCAAACCATTGATTACAACTCCTCAGCCAAGACTCGAGACAGGTCCAGTATTTTAGCGGCTCATGCCACTATCAAATTTGTTTACGGCCAGCAATATCACACTGTGCACTCAGCAGGGATATTACTAAGATGGTCTGACATATCATGGTTGGCTTGCTCGAGTGCTCCTTCCTCCAAAGGCCAATCACATTGCTTTGATTTACTGTAGTATGCTTTCACCAGTCCATAGAGGAGAGGCATCACAAGCCTCGGATGAGAAAGCTAAAGCTCTTTTGCTAAATTCCTGATCTTGTAGCTAGAGCATGTTTGACCCAAGTAGATGGAATAGCGACTGCCCTAATAAGAAGCAGAGTAAAACAGCCTAGTCAGAAGCTTCGGGTGCCCCGGGTATTGCAGAAGTGAGCATCACTTCAGCTCTCCAAGAAGACGGGTGTCAGAGGCGACTTGCAGCTGGCCTGGTTGATTCGGGGGATTCTTCAACCACACGTGCTGATATTCATAAATCTCGCCCTTTGGAAGCTCCATCAAACTCATTTTCAGGAGTTTAGCACTAGAAACAAGACCGCCTAGCAAAGAGCCCACTAGGGAGAAGACTAGGTTGTTACTGTGAGCATCTTCATATCAGGGAAGAGCATATCTATATTGTGAAGAGTGGATAGAGGGTAACGGCTCTGAGGAGAGTCTTCTGATCGGGCATCACCCTCTTTGCGACATTCCCGGTAATACTTGCAGCCGCGGCGTCTCAGGTCCTTTTAGCTTCAAACTTGCCCAAGATGAATCCCTTTGCGCCATTGCTCAACCAAATCAACTCGCCGTCCACGATCGAACTAGCCTGGACCATCTCCTCAACTGCATATCCACTAATAACCTCAGTTAGCAAAGACGAACCCCGGTAGTCAGAGGGGAATCCGAAAGCATAAAACATACCTCTCTATAGCCCACCTCCTCGTGGTCCCGTCCTGTCCACCGCTATCCCCCTCTAGCCCCCACCTCACCCTCACCGGCGGCGTCACCCATCTTCCTCCTCTCCAGAAATACGGCGTCGTCAGACTCGCCTCCATGATACCCCCATCGTCAGCAGCCAGCAACACCTCCTTCGGATCGCCCACCTTGATTCCAGCCCTCTCCATTGCCCCATTGTACATCTCCCGCTTCGTCGTCTTGTAATGCGTGTATGCCGACTTCTCGGTTCCGGCATCATCAAGCACAATAGTATATCTCGGCGCAGCCTTCTCTTCCTCCGGAGCCGCAAGCCTCTTGGGAAACAGATCCTCCGCCGTCCTCTCCTTCTCGTCGGCAATCCCGACTTCAAGTTCTCCTTCTTGGTCAATAAGGATCCGCACTCGGGCCGGCTTGCCGTCTTTTCCCTCGGCCGTGACACCTTGCAAAGCCGTCGTCTCCAGCCGCGCCAGCCCCGCATCTCCCGATAAAACAGCCGTGGCCGCGTCCCAGCCCCAGTACGTCGAGGCCCGTAGCATCCGATCACGGTGGAAATCTAGCATGTAGCATGGAGAAGCCCGGCGATAGTTCCACCCGGCGTGCGCAAAGTCTGGGTTGTTGTGGAGCGCTTCGAGCTTCACATCATAGCGAAGTGAGGTAAAGATCTTGAATGGGGCCATTTTGCTCGCAGCGAGACCGTTTGAAGAGTGAATGCGCGCGTTGTGGAATCGTGCGAAACGCCAAAAAGATGGCCAACGTGTGAAATAGCGTGCAATTGGCGGTGTTGTTCTGGTTTCGATTCGAGAGAAGCTTATTATTACATTTAAACGTATTTTTCGGGTCTGACATCCCCGCGACCAACCGATCTATTCGTATATTCCTGCGCTTATGACTCAACGGCGACGCAATAAGCTACGGGGATGAGTTCCGCCGGCCATGGTATGGTATCTAGAAACGCCTCGCTTTCCCGTGAGCCACTCACTGTCGATCACTGCGTGGGGAAGAGGAACTGCTGTCTTCTGCCTGGAATTTTTTTTTTTTCATCTACCTGTACCATGCTGTCTATATATGCTATGATCCTCGGATGAAACAATGACAAGACCGAAACCGATCCAAATGCTCCTTTGAGATGGTATATACACACGCTCCTGAAAGTGGGAGGAAATACAATGCCGTCCGTTTTCTTCTTACACCTCATTGAATCTTCAAGCCTGGCTTGGGCCTCCTGAGTGGATGGGCCTCAGTGTTGAAGACGTAGTCATCCAGGCTGATAACATCAGGCGGAGAGAAGATGAGATAAAAATACTTGAGCGTTTCGGAGAACCAGAAGCTCTAAATCACTAATTAGCCTCTTGAGAAGAGCCTCGTTCGCATTCAGGGCTAGAAGTTGCCCTTACCTCCATGGAGTCGAGCTTCCGCGTCGCTCCGGTTTCTTTGACATCAGCAATGGCCGAGTTCGCCAGGGGCGTCTTGGTTGCAGTCTCGATCGCCTTGAACATTCTCCACGCAATGTCGAGATACTCCTCCTTGCCCGTGATGCGGTAGGCGTAGAAAATGCTCTCAATCGCTTCCGGTCGGAGAATATATCGAGGGTCCTTGACCCATTCGAAACCCTCTGGCAATTCCTTGCCGATTGTCTCTGAGGGTTCCTCCTCGACGTCAGACTCGCAGGGCCCGAGGCTCGTCGTCTTGCAAGGCACCAACTGGAAAACTTCCGGCATCAATCCAGTAGGGAAGCTCTCGTACGCCCAGGCGCAGCCGCGGGCAAGCTGCTCGCCGTAATCGACGTAGTCATCCCGCGAAAATATCTTGCCCGCTAGGCCATACATTCCGCCAGCAAAACAAGTCAAATGCTCACCTTCAGCGTTGAGTTGCGGCTCTGCGTTGTCACGGAACGGCACCACTACACGACCGGAAAAGAGAAGGTGGGAAGCATTCTTGGTCAGCGGTCGGAAAAGAAGGTGATCCCTTGCGGTATCTAGAGACGCGATCGCCATCTCCTTGTATACCGGATCTAAGCCACCCAAGAGCAGGTGCATCTTTGGCAAATATTCGTAAAGTGAATCTGCGCGGCCGCCGAGCGTAAAAGACCGCCCCGTAGCCTTCTCTCTTCGGAAGTTAATCTCGATGGGCCACATGCCTGGGAGCATGGTCTCGTTCTGCATCTTCTTGAAAGCATCCTTGATCCTATCAATGGCATCAAAATATTTGTCGTTTCCCGTCAGCTGCGCGAGTCGCGTAAACTCCAAGGAGAGAGTGCCAACAGCAGCGGATGCGTCGTTCTCGCCCGCCACCTGCAGGCCTTTAAGCGCACGGTCAAAATCGAGCCAGAAAGGGGGCATTCGGTTCGGGGTATCGAACGACATGTAGAGCAGGTCACCCAGTTCTATCGCCTTAGCCAGCAGAGCAGGTTGGTGGCTCAAGTCGTAGGCGCTCAGCAGGCCACCAAGGTGTCGGATCGTCGTCTCGAATACGTTCAGACTCGAATCGCGCGTGTTCCCCCAGTCTATCTTCGCAACTGAATGGAGCGCCTGGGCAAACTCCTTAGTAAGCCCCATGATCCATAGAGTATCGAGCCCATCGACGACCGTAGCAGCCCATCCCCCAAACGTAGTCTTAGGGGTGCCAGACACAGGCGCCAGCTCATCGTACATCCATGCCAACTTTCTATACGACTTCCAGCCCCTCAGAAAGGTGGCGCGCACCTTCTCACGTCGGGCTGCCAGCTCATCTTTCGAGATGCTTGTTGGATGGTCCGCAGAGAAGGTGTGTTGTACGCGCGGGAGCTCTAGCGGTTCGCCGGTCGGGAGCGACCTGAATGACTCGACCGGGTTCGCGTGGGGGACGGCCGCCCAGTCGACGCTCGATCGGAGAAACTCGACATCGACAAGCGTATATAGGTCTTCGTTAAACCACAAGAGTGTCCGGCCGGTAAAGTAGAGGACCAGGGCCGCCGAGATGAAGAGGACGACGCGTGAGCGTCGAAATACTGCCATCCTGGATCGATTCCTCCAGAGCACCGGAAACTGGCGGCTCAATTTAACCGCCTGGAGTTTCCCTTTGTGTAACAGCTCGATTTGGCAGAAAGACGGCCATTGAAGTGAGGTAGGGAAATTGAAGAGGTCAAAGATCTAACCAGACTTTGCCCGCCGTGCCAGGCGGAAGGTTCAAAATAATATTCAATGGCTTAGGAGAGGGAGAGCCAGCCAGTCAGCCGTCCATCAATATTTGGGCTGTGGCCTCTCTAGGGATGGACGGTTCCCTGTCATTCCAGGGTTCCAGGGGTCGGGCTTGGCCTTTGCCAGCCAAGAACATTGAGCTAATAAGTTGAAACATTGATCCACCACTCTTCGGGGAACGGCGCCCAACTTTCGGACGATCAGTGGGTGCGGCAGGCTGGTCTGTTCAACAGGGACCCATCAAATTGATCCATTCATATTACAGCAAGGGAGAAAGTAGAGGATGGTCTGGTCGGCAGCCCGCCAATCATTCGTGAGATGCGAGATCGGCCTGGCTACATGCACACTAGGTTTACACAGTCCCAATGTTCAATGCCGGTGGCATGCGGAGTGCGTTTATAAGGAGCCAGCATCAATTCCATCACTTATCAGCGGATACCTGCTGAATCTCCGGTTCAGGGTAGCATTATACACTCTTGTAGTATGTCGGTATTTCGGGGGCAGGTGCGGTGCACATTGATGATTTTCCATCATGGTATTCATGATTGTCATTTAGTTGAGGGCTCCTGCCTTCAAGAAAAGGCCTCTCCGGGCCTTCTCGTCTATTTATCTGACTCCAACTACCACGCTTATCTCATCTCTGGATTCTCGCTTACCGATTTTTTACTTTTATCTGAGATTTTCCTCCATCTCGTCTCCAGATTTTGACATGGCTGCCCATCCTCTCGACAATGCGGCTCACCAGGCCCTCACTCGCAGTAAAGGTTTAGTGGATCTCGAATACACTCCTAGGCAGGGCTGGCCCATTGGCCTCAGCCTCGAGCCCTGCTTCCGCTGCGCGATCTCGGTTCATCTTAATCCCTTCATCCTTTTTATGTAGATGGTTCGGGCGGGCACGCTTGCGGCCATTGCTCGTCTACCAGCTCCGCTGTTTCATGGTTGGTTCGCCTGTCGTTTCCCTTGGATTTAGCTAACAGTTTTGCTTAGTAGATTTCTCCCGCTCTTCTAGGGTTGTTACAACATATGCTCGTCATTCGGTGGAGACTGTTCGGACTCTGGTCCTCGAGCAGGTGGCCGGCAATCTTGCTACCGCCCCCTTGGCCAAGTTTCAATATCTTCCGCGGCTGTCCTATGGTATCTCGAAGGCTACCCTTAATTATATTGATGGGGGTGGACCTAGAGAGGTCCTGGCCCATGAGGAGCAACGCTCCCTGTGAGTTTCCCATCTTCGGCTGCGGCTGTTCTGCGACTGATTTTTCGTTTTTCCGCTTAGGTCCCTGATCTAGCGATTGCTCGTCGGATCCAAGCTATCTCCAGGTGCCAGCCTGCGGGGTCGCCTTGCTCGTCTCAACCGTTTGGGCGCATTGATTACTTCGGGCGAAGAGCGCCCACCAGTGCTCAATATA
The DNA here is from genome assembly GCA_029532625.1 of Lomentospora prolificans. NCBI lineage: Eukaryota > Fungi > Ascomycota > Sordariomycetes > Microascales > Microascaceae > Lomentospora > Lomentospora prolificans. The sequence continues at coordinate 4,014,996 of JARFXM010000003.1, forward strand.
GACTGCGAGCTTTGGCGCGTCCCGAACAGCTGGGGTCGTTCCGTGCTGTCTCTTCGCTCGAACGACACCTTGTATGCCTCTCGTCTTGGGCATCGCACCTGCCGAAAGGTTGTGGGGGGGGGGGGGAAACATGGGTGAGGGAGAAACCTCCCACAAACTGGACACACAAAACGTCCTCCTAACAGGTGAACCCAATATGATCCTAGCCACGACGGAAGAAAAGGCTCTTATCCCTATAAAAACAAGTGTATTCTATGATACATGCGCGGCTATTCACCTATCAGGGATGAAAGCATGTTCGAATCACTTGAATACCTTGAATCCTGCGATATGAGCATCCTCGCTGGCACCGGCACTATGGGTATCACAAGAAAAGGAACAGTCCGCATCCCGATCGAGGGGAACCAGCGCGGGCCTTCCGTAGCAGTTCACAATGTCTACTTCAACCCAAACTTCCATACTAACATCATATCAGGCAAACTATGATATGAAGAAGGAAAAAGGATTGACGAATTTACTGACACTCTACGGCGGGCGAGGAATAGAGCAATATTCGCGAAACCCGCGTGGGAGCCCCGCCAGATGCTAGATGTTATATCCACACACACTTCCCAGATATCAAATACAAGACGATCGCAGCTACGATATCCCATGAAAGCAAAAGGGTTGAGAACCAATCCAATCCAAGGTCCGGTTACCCACATCTGATTACAGAGGAAGATAAAACTACTATCCCCAACACTATCCAGGCCAATCCACTACAAGAACCCAGATCTTCTTACCACTGTCAGCCATAAGGTCAAGGAACGATCTATTAGGATGCTTCTACGCGAAATGAACCTTCGGAAGTGGCGCCAGCGAAGACGACCTTATATCACTGAAGACTACGCTGCCAGAAGGCTCCATTGGGCTCAGACATATCAGCATTTTAACCCCCCAGGACTGGCGATGTGTGATATGGAGCGATGAGTGTACTGTTGTAAGAGTGGTCGGTTCTGAGGTCATCTGGACCTTTGAACGTCCTTCTGAACAGATAAAGAATGGTACGATTAAACCAACAACTACGAAGAAAGGTATTAGTAAGATGCTCTGGGCTGCCTTTAGCTATGACCAACGGACAGATCTGATCCCTCTGGATCCAGATCCACAGTCGCGTAGTGGGCGGGGGGTTATAGCCTGTGTGATCCGCGATTTATCCGCGATCTCTGAAGCAAAACGGAAGGCCCTGGCGTGGCCCACGTGGAACGGTGACCCCAGCGACCTCCAGTTCTTCCTGGATAGTGTAATCTTCAAGCTCAGCGAAGACGGGCCACAGGGGTTGATCGGAAGTAACAAGGTCGCATGGTATGAGATCATGTACGCAATTTCCTTCGAGAAGAGACGGAGAATCCGCCAGGTTTGGGCGAGTGGTGGGACAGGAAAGGCCTACCCTACCTCAGAACTCCTGGAACATATCGCCCGGACATTCGGCAACGCCCAGCCACGGGCGACAGCCCAGGACCAACTCCGCAACCTCGTTCAAGCCGACGGCCAACCGTTCGGAGAATTCCTCCCTATTTTCGAAGACATCATGTCGACTGCCAGCGCGAATCAGTGGAATAACGACGCCCAGCTCACCTGGCTGAGGAATGTGTTCTCCCCTACCCTAAGGGATGAACTGGTAGCAAGCAATATGCCCACGGATTACTCAGACTATTTACAGGACACACCTTGCACCATTTGTCCGACCAGGAGATATCTTCATGCAAGATAACGCAAGAACACATACTGCTAGATCTTTATGGACCTATTAGAGGCTCTAAATATCCAGTGTATGGTCTGGCTAGCATTTTCACCTGATTTGAACCCTATCGAGAATATCTGGAAGCCAGTAGGGTCCCAAAAGTCATTGGCCACTTTTTGCCCCGCTTGAACGCGGCGCGTACATTTCCCCATTCATCACCCTCCCCCTTCTTCTTCCTCTTTCTTACCCAAATATCCATTTTTTCTAAAATAGATGGACCAACAGAACTCCGCCATCAGGAGCTTTCTCCAGATATCCGGAAAGCTATATGGGACCTATCCCAACGTGGATATACCCATCGGAAGATTGGATCTATCTTACGCGTCCCAAAATCGACCGTTTCATACACTATCAAGTTAGTTAAGGAGAACATCGCGAAGAAAGCTCCAAATCCCTTCAAAACGCTCCGAAGACCTGGCCGTCCTCTGCTAATTAGTCTAAGAGCAATGAGGTCAGTTACTCGTGCAGCAATCCGGGAGAGAAAGTCCTCGCTCATTGAGCTTTCAACACTTTCGAAATCTGGCCGCCATCTGATACGAAATTAAGTCCGCAACATCCTTAAAGAAAAGGGTATCCAACGTTTTGAGGCCCGATGTAAACCAGGCCTTACTTCCAAGCATAAACGGGATCGCCGCGCCTTTATTACTGCTAATCTCTTTACAAAATGGGAGCAAGTATGCTGGTCAGACGAGGTCCACTTCTATAGCTATGGGAAGCCTGGCAATATATATATTTCACGAAGGAAAGGCGAGGAATATCATGAAGAGTGTACGCGGCCTATATATAAAGTAGCTGGCTTCACGATTTCAGTCTGGGGCTGCTTTATGGGTAGGCATCGCGGGCCTCTTATCTTCCTTGATCGAGCTTTACTACTATTAATAGTAGTAAATATGGGAACGAGATCTATATTCCACATTTTTTACCTCGCGATTCTGCGAACCTACAGCGAACGTTCCCCGATCTGACTCCGTGATACTTAGGACCTTCTTGCTTAAGTGTGACTATGTCACATCCCCTTACAATTCTTCAGCTTCCACTTAGGCAAGATGGCGTCACTGAGCTCAGACAGCGATCCTACTCCGAACTCGAACGTGGAAGCACCAGCATCTCACATCACTTCTTCACCAGAACCCATAACGTCTCCGGGTGCTTTCCTACCACAACCATCAGAAGGAACTATCGGAAATGCAGTCACCTTACCTGCAGAAGCTTATGCAAAACTCATCCAACTTGACAACGCCGAACCCACGGCGAAGATCCCCAACTACAAAGCACCACCTTATTGTGTTAAAAAACTCACCAAGGATGCTACACAAGTAGAAATCGCCGACTGGTGTGAAGGAATCACTGATGGAAACTCAACTGTACCAGAGCACACTCCTGAACAACTCAAAATCCTATGGTTCTATCTTCAAATGAAGGAGAAATATGGCCCCTAGGTATATCTATAGGAAGATAATGCCTCTTATCATAACTTTGCAGGCCGCTACTTATATAATACTCTTGTGGGGGTTAAGAGGATGAAGTGGCCCGCCCAGAGCCCTGATCTTAATCCTATCGAAAATATTTGGCGTGAAATTAAGGTCCGCATTAAAAAAAAGAGGCATCTGATCCAGAGCGAGCAGGATTTCAAAGATATTGTGTGTGGTATCTGGGATAGCTTTGAGGAGGATCTGTTCTTAAAGTATTGCAGGACTATGCCTGACTGGATGCGTGAACTAAAAAGAGCTTCTGGTGGTTTGATTAGGTACTAAATACCTTCAATCTCATATAAAAATATAGGGATAATAAGCAGTGGTGATGGAGATATTGTTGATTGAAATATGTGTGTTTTCGTTATATCTGGCCAATGACTTTGGGACCCTACTGGCTACTCAAGGTAGAAATCTATAAATGGCGGCCTGACCTTGAATATGCTGCGGATAATAGGCAAATGTTAAATATCCTTATTACTACAGCTCAGAAGGCATGGGCAGGTATCCGTGATCAAGTTCTAATCCGCCTATTAGATACGATGCCTAATCGCGTTGCAGCAGTTATTGCAGCACAAGGGTGGTATATGAAGTATTGAGAATATTGAGAAAATAGTTTATTTTGTTCTGTCAGCCTCATTAGTTTATGCCTTAGGCAATAATATTAGATAAGAAGTGGGTCCTTGCCCGGGCCGGATTTCTTCAAACCTTTTACCCTCCACTGTACTATAACTTACCCGACTGCACAGTGTAGGATCATCTTTTTTGGTAGGGTAGTCGCATTTTCTGTTGTTTAAGCTGGCATTGTGTAACTAGACCAACCAGCCAGCTGTACTCGATTCCACACCGCCCAATGACCCGAAAGGGCCGCAGACCCTGTTTTCACAGGGGACTGCCGCGGCGTTAAATAGCAACACGTACCTTCGTGTACACACACACACACACACTATACTAGGTGGAATATCAAGAAGCATAGCCAGGCAACATATTATCTAAGGATTAAAAAACCAGGTAAATCTAACAGGCAGAGAACCCGCGCAATGGTTTCTTAAGGTTCGAATCACTCAATACAGGTCAGTCCGCAAGGTCTGGCTATCCATGGCCGACTATATCAAGAAGATGGCTGCCTAGCACAGCATCCAGCTATCTGAAAGGCCCCCAGCGGTCCCGATGCTTGGAAATTTGGACGTTACACTTCCCAGTGAAGAGTTAAGCCAAAGCGAGGCTACTTTATATCAAGTGATGGTTAAATCCTCTACATATGCGTAACAGTCCGATTAGACGCAATCAAAGCAGCCACAGAACTCGCGCGGCACTCACATTAGAAGACAAGAGCCCGATTATCTCTCAAGTCAAACCCAAAGAGTAATCGCCCGATACTCTCCCATTACAAAGGAGCAAGAATAGTTCTACCGGAGATACTCTGAACAGCAAGAAGAGGAGTTGGCTAGTTTTGAGACCTTGCACTACAGACCGCCAGGGGCCAGGGACGGTCCGGAGTTCCGTACGGGGTCTAAAGCTAGAATAGAAATACAAAAGGAAGTCAGTTGAAGAGCCTAAAAAGAAAGAAAAAAGGCTCTTCAAGCTGAAGTCTTCATCCGTGATTCTGCGAACAGACAGCGAACACTCTCTGACCTGACTCTGTGAGCCCGACCCCCTTCTCGCTTGAGAGTGACCTTGTCACATCCCTTACAATTCTTCATTGTAGATGCACTCGTAAAAGAAGGGTTAAACAGCGAACCTTCCGGACGAGAGCGGCCGACTCCAAGCGAGCAGGCTGATCTACAACATTCAATGTCCAGGGTCACATGCGGGGCGGCTCCGTGAAACCAGCCTAAATTCATTCAACATCAAGGCTCATACTTGTACAAGAAATTGGAACCGATCGTCCTGGGCCCCCCTCCTTCGTAACCTTCGTACGTGTGCGTATGCACCCTGTAATGTCCGGCAATTAAACCCTTCCATCGTCTAGAAGCCTGCCCGATAGTTCATATCTCGAAGATCTCTCCGACGCCCTCACCACCACCTCTCCGGTTCTCGATGAGATCCAATCTCCAGCCAACCCAGTTCTTCAGACCCCTCTTGACCTCCTTGATTCTCTCCAGCCGTCTGGCATTCTCCTCTGCTTGCGCCTTCCTAAAGGCGCTCTCATCGAATTCCATGTCGTCACCGTCAGAGAGGAAGCCATCGTCATCGGCACCTGTGAGGGCGTTGATGCCGCTGGTAATGAAGTCGCCGATGCCGCCGCCGGCGTGGTGCTTCTTGTGACCTGGAGAGCGCATTCCGCCCGAGCCTAGATCAACATCCTGGAATGAAACGTTGTGCTCACCACCTTCGAGCTCACGTCGCTTGTCCTTCCAGATGCCTCGGCGGAGATCATGATTCTCGGCCTCCAATTCCCTTATCCTCTTCTCAAGGGTCGATCGGCCCTCATTCTCCAGTTCATCGACGGCATCGTCGTCAATCCCACCGTCAAGTGACCGGCGAGCCCTTAGCTTAGCCTTCTCGGACTCCAGTTGCTCAACTTTGGCCCTAAGCTCCGTGACCTCAGTATCTATGCGCTCCCTTTCTCTTCGTAGAGCCTGACTTCGGGAATCCTGTTCCCTATGCAGAGTAGTAAGAGTAGCAACCTTCTGCTCCAAGGCATCGACCTTGGTCTCCAAATCGGCCCTCACAGCAAGCTGGTCAGCGAGATCGTGCTCGACCGTCCGCAGCTTGGTCTCCACGCTGGTCCGCTCGCTGCTATCGCGAACGGCCTTCTCAGCCGTCCTGTCGAGGTTGCGGCGCAAATCACCAAGTTCCCGCTGGGCCGAGGCCGCTGCGCGCTCCGCTCGGGCGAGTTTTTCTTCTAGCGCAGTGATTTGCTCCTTCTCGGGCGAAGTTCCGGAGGCTTGCCGGTCTAGGGTAGCACGGAGCTTGGATAGCTCCAATTCCATAGATTCGATAGTGGCCGTCTTGGAAGCAAGCTGCTCTTCGAGGTCTGCAGACGACGTGTCTTTGCCGTGCTTTGTCCGTGAGACTTGTTGTTGGAGCTGGGCGTTCTGACGTTCGAGAGATGCTACTTGGGATTTCTTCACAGGTTGGGTTAGTTCGAGTTCCGCCTGTATGAATCTTGGTGACTAAAGGGTAGTACTCACGAGCTTCTCGATCTCATCTTTGCCACCACTGCTTTCTTTCGTAGGAGAATCGGCCTCGCGTAGCTCTTCGAGCTCCTCTTCGGCCTTCTTCCGCCGCCTATCGGAATCAGCCAACTCCTTGTTAATGCGGTCATTTTCTTTCTCCAACTCTTCGATCCGCGCAACATGCTTCCTATATATCTCCGGCGCCGTAGTGCCGTCGGGGCTGGAGAGACCCGGCGACAGAGGTCCCGAAATAGAACCCTTTCGGAAACTAGACGACCTCATCTTGGACTGCTGCGCCAGAGAAGCCGTTTCCTGCGTCGGAGAGATGGGCTGTTCGGGGGTATCGGCGGGCGCATCTTCGACGGCAACGTCTGCCTTTCCGGGGTCGGGGTCGGGGGTCGCGGCGCTGGAAGCCTCATCGGCCGGCTTCTCGTCCGCCTTGGTGGCCTTCGCCCCCTTTCCGTCCTTCTTGGCCTCCTTCTTCGCCTTTTGTTTCTTGAGAGCTTCGGCCTAAACTCAGCTAGTTAGCAAGCTGGATATGTACCAAGCCGACGCGGCCCCTATCACCCCACACGTGCCTTCTTCCTCATGGCGGCCATTCTTTCGGCCTTAGCCTTCTCGTCTAGATCGGCCATGTTTGCAAAGTTTACTTCTGTGTGTTGTGTCTGTATGTTGTGCTCGTACTTTTTCTAATTGGGAGATCGGGTATATTGAGTAGGCTTCGCGTGGTTGCAGATTTGGGAGAAGATGGCGAGCTTCAACAAGTTGAAGCTCGAGGTTGCACTAGGCGCATATGCTAACTACATAGCTGTCCGTTTGGCAAGTAACTCGGTGCTGTACATACCGACGACACAGTGCACAGTGCCACTGTTCCACAACGCGTCCCTCTCTCTCTGCAAGGTACTTCGTCGCGTCACTGCACCTAACCAAATACCCTTATACCGGGGTCCGACCCATGCCGGTCCAGGGGTGGGCACTCACTCGCGAATAATACGTACCTTTGCTTCAACAATGACACACGAGCGATTCGATTACATCACGGCTTTTCATTACCAAGCTCAAAAGTCCTTGAGTGGAAGCCAGCGTGTACAGCTCTCAGAACAATCAATTCCGCGACCTTTGCCGAAGAGCAATCAATTCCTCCACTCAAACTCCCTCTCCCACCACTTAATACTTTTTTTACCTTCTCTAGAGATGAACTCGTAAACCTAGAATGAGGCATGCCCCTCTGCCACTTCCCCAGCCGAGCGGCCGCAATCTCCGCCGTCGGCTTAAACCCACTTCGCCAGCCCTTCACCACATCAGCACGCCGCCTCGCCCAACCCCACGACGACAAGGAGAGCCATTATGATATCCTGCAAGTCCCCCACAACGCCTCGCCCGCAGAGATAAAGCGGTGAGTTCTTCTCAATTCTTATCGCGCAATCTTATCAACAGGTAATCAAAGCTGATTCAGAGTGGCCCCCGACCTCGGGGGGTGAGGACCGCGAAATACAGATCCTTCTACGCGCTCTCCAAGAAACACCATCCAGACCACAACCCCTCCGACCCGTATGCCTCTCGCCGCTTCGTCCGCATATCAGAAGCCTACTCCGTCCTCTCCGCCCCGGCTAAGCGTGCCGCCTACGATCGCGACGCTCGGCACTCTCACGCCCACTCTCACCACGCCACCCCTTCGCACCAATACGCCACCGGTCCCGCCGGAGGTCGTCCCGCCTCGGGCCTGGGCCGACGGCGTCCGACGACCAATTCGACCCGCGGGTCTTTCAGGGGTCCCCCTCCGAGCTTCTACAGGCAGGGCGGATGGGGCGAACACCATGAGAAGCGCAAGGAGGCGCACGAGCAGAGCACGGCAGGCGGCGGCGGCTCTAGTACTGCGTCGTCGACGAGTAGCGGCGTGGGAGGTATGGGTCCGGGCCAGGACCCCTTTGGACACAAAGAACACGTGCCGCACTTTGATACGGTTTCGCACGAGCGCACACACAAACGGCAGGATCAGAGAAGAGCGTCTCGTCGAGCGGCCGACGAGTCGCCGCTTGGCGGAGATGGCAGTTCTCCCGTTGCTTTCGTCTTCATCGTTAGCGGAATCTTAGTTGTGGCAAGCCTTGTGCCGTTGCTCTTTGCGCCGAGTGAAAGGCCCAGAAGGAGGCCGAAAAAGCAGCCCACGAGTAAGAGCACCAAACAGGCCTCTTGAGAGCATGTTTGGGAATGACTGGCGTTCCGGATAGACTTGCATCTCGCGCTCCCAGCGCGTCGTCTGGATTTGAGGTGGAGGTACCCTTCGTACTACAGCTGGGCCCGAAAACACCAGGTACAAGGGGTTACACATTGCAACCATATGTACAAATTAGTCAAAACACAGCAGTATTTTCTCTCTCTAAGTTATTCACATTTTCACGCCCCTACTATTCTACAATCAAAAAAACGGGGGAGCAGAAACGCAACTAGAGCTCTTGGTTCGATATACACAGCTTAACCTAGCATTCTAAGCCCGGGAAGCTTGCTTTTAATAACATTTTAGTAGCCTCTCCAAAGTTCACCACAGATCCTCAACGGATATATTTAGGACTCGAAGGTGAAGCTGGCGCCAACCTTGTGGGTGGCCTGGTCGAGCTTCTGGGTATCAACGGAGGCACCGAGGCCAAGGGTAACACCCTCACGGAGAAGGACGTTGTAGGCGAGAGCGACAATACCACGGTCGTTGAGTTTGACCTAGCAGAATTGTTAGCAGGCCAAAAAACCCTATTTCCCGACCCACCATCTATGCCCGAACCAACTTCCGAAACTGGGACGACGCGAACAACGCAGAGGGTGAAAGAAAAATATACATACCTTGGCGAAGGAGACGGGGTCGATGCGGTACTTGCCAGCGAACTCGATACCGACGTTGCTGCCAGTCTTAGAGTTCCAGACGGCCTTGCAGCCACCCTCGACCTGGCTGTTAACCTTCTGGTAGAAGGAAGCGCCGAAAACGCTGAGGTTGTCGGTGGCGGTGACAGCCATGTTGTAAGAGGGGCAGTTGTAGCCGATGGCGGCGGCGTAGGAGGTGATGGCGGCCTTGTTCACGTCATAGCCGGCAGAGGCACCGGCAAGGAAGCCCTTGTCGCCAACGACGGCATCGATGTTAGCAGTGGGGCCCTTGAGGAGGTCGAAGAAGGCACGGCCGTGGAAGTTGTTCTGCTGGAAGTGGAGGTTGAACTTGGCACCCTTGGCCTGGGAGGCGGGGAAGAAGGCGAAGAGACCCTCAGCCTTGAGACCCTTGGCAAGGGCATCCTTGACCTCGACCTTGGACTCGAGGGCGTTGGCAGTGTTCCAGGTCTGGGTGAGGGTGAGGCCTGAACGCGAATAGAACATTAGCAGCTGGCTTGTCTGGGGCCTCAGGATGACCATCAAGTCAATGGGTAGACCAGGCTGTCCCAATTGAATCTTGCTGATACTGAGGCTCGTTTGGAATTTATCGGGTTTTCGTTTTGGGGGGCGTGATATACCAGTGGGCTTATCAGTGTACTTGGCCTCCAACTATATAGCGCGCATGAACGGTTAGCTTTGATCTGGCGTACGGAACACCATCCAATGCGCCAACACCCGTGGTTCCCGTCATCAGAGACAGGAGAATATGGTGCGGCAGCATCAAAAGGACGGGATTAGGATAGAACTTACAGCACCAGAGGTGGCCTTGTCGTGAGTGGACTTTCCGGTGACCTTGAAGGCAACGTTGTTGGGAGTGTTGCCCTTGAACTCGAAGGTCGAGGCAGAGTTGTGGTAGAAGTCCTTGTTGATAAGCTAGAAAAACGACGCGCGGGACATCAGTAAGAGACGCAATTGAATCGAGGCGGCCTTCATCCAACTGCCTTGAACCCATCAACATCGCTCGCGGGAACGGAGCTGGAAAGCCGCTTCTGTTCATGCGTCGAGTTTGTTTTGTTGGGGGAAGGAGGCATTTTGGACAATGGACAGGTGGTAGCTTACGTCGTTAGCCGGCTTGGCGATATCGGCGAAGTTAGGGACGGCCATTTTGAAGGAGGAATAAGAGAATACTGTGGAAAGTCGGGATTTGTGGCGAGAAATAGAAAGGGTATCAAGAGAAGAAGATGGGATGCAAGAGTGTGTGGTGGTGAGAGTTTTTGTTGATGGAGCCGAGAAAAAGAAGAAGGTAGAAGCTCCGTCGCTCGATCCCTTGGAGCAATGGAACGGTTTTTTTTTTTTCCCACTGGGCCAGCCTCTCAGGAGATGAGTGACAGGAGTCGTCGGGCGGTACGGTTCGAATTTCGTTTCGATTGAGAGCCAGTGATTGGCCAGATTTTGGCACGATGTTCGGTTCAGGCACTGGGCTCAATGACGGAGACGTGTTGGAGGATCCAACGAGAACCTAGCGCTCGCCAGCTGGCTATGCCACTTCCGGAAGGCCGAGGTAATTCCCGACCAGGGCCGTGCTGTAATATGCCAGAGGGGAGGGGACCGCCTATTACTGCTCCGAACATCAATCGATGGACGCCCTGGCCACGCAGCCTGGAGAGGAGAGATTCCAGTGTGGCATGGTCAGCCAGGCAGGCATCATGGATCACTGGGCCCACTGTTGGAAGGGTCATTCCGGAACCTTAACTGCCAGTAGTACCTGCTGCAACTCAAACTGGCAACGTCAAACCGTTCTCGGCGGCCAGTCCACACGCTGGTCTCCGTTTTGCAGCGTGGCGGTTGCGTCACTTGCTACTGGCGACAATGCCGACAGAGCCTGAGATCCGATCTGTACCTTAACTTATCCACGGAGAGACAGCGGAGGATGAAAGTACGACGGTGCGTCAAACGAGCGCATCGAACAAAATGAAAATTCTCATCCCAAATTCACGCTCTCCACAGCCCATGATTGCCGTATCCCAGGCCCAATGACGAAGCTGGACCCTTTGGGAGCCGAGACGGTCCGCGCTTTTTTCACCTTCCAGATTCCTCTAAACACCCAAGCCGAGAGCGTTTATGCAAAGAGTTTGATTACAAAATATCGTCTTGTCTAATAACACTCAGGTCTTTAGGCCTCCCCGGCCATTCCGTCTACGTGTTTCGACCCCCTCCGAACCTCTACATGTCCCTCTCCTCTACCTCCTGCTTTTTCTCGGCTTCCTGGACCCTCCTCTCGAGATCGCTAGACCTGAGAGAATCGCGGTTCATGGAAGGAACGAAGAGAGGAGCGTCGGTGAAGAGATACCTCATCTCCTCCAGAGGCCTCTTGGCTGTCTCAGGAAGGAAGCACCAGAAGTAGATGGCGTTTGTGAAGTTGCAAACCTGTGATTTTGTCCGTGTTAGCATATCCATCCGCCACTTTCTCACTACCCATCAATGTCTCCTAAGTTGAAAAAAAAAAAAAAAATCAAAACACTCACAATGAAAAGGATGTACCATCGCCAGCCGATTCCTGTCTTGTCATCCAAGGCAACGGAAGTTGTTTGCGCAATCATGCAGTTGAACGCAGTGTTCACCATGGTGGCGATGGAGACTCCCTTGGCACGGGTCTTAGTATCAAAGATTTCCGCAGGGATGATCCAGGACAAAGGCCCGCACGTTGCGCTAAAGCAGAAATTGTAGAGCCAGGTCATGACGATGAACGCCCAGCTGGCAGAGGTGTTGGTAGTACCCTCTCCGGGAGGGAAGATGGCCAAAAGGCAGGTGGTGACGATAAAGGAAACACAGTTGCCCGCATTTCCGAGGATCAACGGCCACCGGCGCCCGGTGAAGTCGATGAGACCCATGCAAAGAGCTTGCGCGACGAGCGCAAAGACGTTGGAAATCGCCTGGTAGCGGAGCGTGTCACTGCCGGAAATTCCAATCTTCTCGTAGATGGTCACAGAATAATACTGGATAGCAGCAACACCAGTCATCTGGATCGAAGCCTGGACAGAGCAGGCAATCCACAGGCGACGTAGGCAGGACTTGTCTGTGAAGAGCTCAGAGTAGGACTTGGCAGAGGCCTCGTGTTCCGCGATAATGGATTCCTGAATCTGGGTAAACTCGGCCTGGACCCAGGCATCGTTGACATCTCCGTGGGCGTGCAACTTGGCCAAGGTCTGTAGGCCTTGACCGGCCTTGTTGTGGTCGATGAGCCATCGTGGAGACTCGGGGAATAGGAGGATGAGCAGGGCGAGGATTCCGGCGGGAATGTTCTGGATGGCAAGGGGAATTCTCCATTGACGCTCCTGATCGGCATCAATACCGATATCAGCACCTGACGTCTAATTAGCAACTACATTCGCCGATACCGCACACGACCGGTCCGTTCCACATACCATACGATATCCAAGCTGCGGCGAGGGCACCGACACCCAACATGAACTGTTGAAGAGCTGTGACCGTCCCTCGAATACTAGGATGGCACAATTCGGCTTGATAGATGGGAATGATCATGACCATGCCTCCGACACTATTATAGAAAACACTCCATTAGTGGAGCATTCTTAGACCGTGCCTCACCATCGATCAAACTTACCCGAGACCCGCAATAGCTCTTCCGGCCATCATGTAGGCAATGTTCTGGGCGCTCGTCTGGAGAGCACCACCGAGAAGGAAGACAACAGCTCCGATAAGAATAGCCCACTTGCGGCCGAGCTTATCACCGAGGGGAGCGGCAGAGAGGGCACCGAAGAAAGCACCTCCGGTGAATACGGAGACAACGGCGCCAATCTTGGCCGGGTCATCGCCAAACCTCGAGGTGAAGGATTTTGCGGCGATGACCTGGGCAATGACACCGAGATCGTAGCCATATGTGAGGGAACCCAGCGAGGCGAAGACGCCGACTAGCCACTGGTACAACTTGGGCGGGAGAGCCATGGTTGACGACAGTAGAAATGATGATATGGCTGATTTGACCAAGCGAGGGAAAAGGGCTGCCAGAAAAAATTGATAATCCGAACCTCCGTGGATGAGGATCCGAGAAGTCGGAGATGCCGTCAGTTATATATACAACCTCACCCCGGGCCGAATCCATCTGAGAAACGACCATCGCCTCCTTATCCCGTCTACCGTCCTCGAGGGATCGTAAATCGCTCCCTCCGTCATACCGACCGATGTCCATCCCCGTGGGGACAAGCCCCGCAGCGCTCATGAGTCCAGACAGGGATGAGAATCCTCCCAGAAAGGTAGAAATTCATCCCGATATCTACCACATCAAGGCCGGATCCATTGTTCGGGAGGACCAAGGAACCCGGCGGTGGGGCGCGGCCGGATTTGTAGAAGGTGTCTGTCTCAGGCCTTTTTTTTTACGGCACTAGGCTCGTCCTGGGTAGGCATGGTTCCGGCCTGGCCTTCCTTCGGCTCGGGGGCGATTGATAGTAGCGCTACTTTTCATCCTGAAGGGGGCCATAGCTAGTCCCATTGGTGCGCATAGATTAAGGACAAGATACCAGAGGTCCACAAAGAAGTTGAGAGAGGCAAGGATGCCTAAAGACGAGATTCTAAGCCGCGAAAGGCCAAGTCGTGTTGGATCTTGCGGGCGGCAGCGAGGGCTCCCCGCAGCTTCGGAGAGGAGACAGAGGTGTGTGACAAGGGAGCAGCGCCTGTGCGGAGACTCGGGGCAGGGACAAGCATCTTGGAGTAGTAGGTTGAATGCTGGCTCTTTTCCGCCGCGACCCAGTACACTGCGTGTCCTCCACGTGGAGACGCCATCGAATCCATCGTCTAGTTTTGCATCGGATTCACAAGCGTGCCCATCCGCGAGGGTTGTGATGCTTCTAGGGATAAAACCAATCGCTCAGAGGCCCCCACGTCCAAGGCTTTTAGGCCATCAATCTTCTTCAAGTCGTTCATATCCGCCATTTCGCTCCGCAATATATTAAGGTTCTTAGCTCATCTTTCCTTTGGTTTTTTTTTTTTTTTTTTTTTTTTTTTTTTTTTTCCTTTTCCGTCATGCTTCGGTAACTAGAATTGCGCAGGGCTATGGTTCGCGCCCGCGCCCGCGATGCTGGTCGCTGGTCTAACCCGAAGATGATCTCGGAAGAGCCTCACTCCAACTCCAAAGCCCGTTGCTGCGACAGCCTTTGATTCGTGCGGTTGCGGATACGAACGTGGCCCCCCGGAAAAGCCGCGCGCATGCATCTCCTAAACAGTCTCCAGAGCTGTCCTATCCCCAAGTCTTCCAGTGCGGGGGAAGCACCGAATGTAGAATAAAGCTAGAAGCGCCCAGGAACCCCCGGCGGGCGGTCAGGCCCAGTGAAGCTCATCACGAGCATCCGTCTCTTTTTCCTTTTCGTTTTGGATTTCCATTGACCTCTATAAACGAGATTCTTGTCAATTCAATTCCTCTTGTCCTTTCTCTCTCGCGCAACTTGCTCCCCGGACCCCAATTTCGAGTTCCGAGCTCCGTGTTGGGTAGCTTTCTCCTCGTTGGCGTGAATACACCACACACACACGTCTTCTCCTCCTCCATCATGGCTACCTTTACCAAAGTCGGCGACGACGAGCAGACCGTCATCTCCGTCAACCCCGCCCACAAGATATCTAAAATCGAGGATAACACCTATGGAGGTTTCACAGAGTACGTGGAAGTTCCTACAACATTGGGAAAGAAAAGAAAAGAAAAAAAGTAGAGCCCAGAAGTGACGATATGTCTCTAATCGGCTCCATTCTAGACACATGGGCCGCTGCATCTACGGCGGTCTGTACGACCCCGGCAGCCCCCTCTCCGACGACAACGGCTACCGCAAGGACGTCATTGCCGCTTTCCAAGAGCTAAAGTGCCCCGTCGTCAGGTATCCCGGCGGTAATTTCATCGCGACGTACCACTGGCAAGATGGCGTTGGACCTAGAGACCAGCGACCCAAGAGGTAGGCATTTCGTCGCGCCTTGTGCACAGTCGGACTTATCCGTACTAAAACCGAATTCCTTTTGTTATAATACAGGCAGGAACTTGCGTGGCACGGAATCGAGACCAACGAGTTCGGCACCGACGAATTCCTCAAGTGGTGCGAGATTGTCGGCACCGAACCTTACCTAGCCCTCAACTTTGGCACTGGTAAGCTCACGGAACCTGCTAGTCCGGATAATGAGTAGCAATGAAAGCTCTAACAGCTTCCCAGGAAGCCTCGAGGAGGCCCTCGGCTGGCTTGAATACTGCAACTCCGACTCTGACTCCTACTACGCCAACCTCCGCCGTAAGAACGGCCGGGAGAAGCCCTACGGTGTTAGTCCACTCTCCCCTCCCCGCGCCCGTCCCTTCTATCCTGTATAAAACCAGCATGGGTTCTCACTTTTTTTTACCTACGTCGCAGGTCAAGTACTGGGCCCTCGGAAACGAATGCTGGGGCCCCTGGCAAGTCGAGCAGATGACCCAAGAAGACTACGCAAAGAAGGCCTACCAGTGGGCCAAGGCCCTCAAGCTCCTCGACCCTTCCATCGAGCTTATCCTCTGCGGCAAGGACGGCCCCACGCACTGGGACTACTACGTTACCAAGGAGTGCATCAACTACATCCGCCACGCCCTCGGCAACAACGACTCCTCGTGCCTCATCGACATGCACAGCATCCACATCTACACGGCCTCCAGTGACCACTACAAGAACGCCACTGCCCCTCGACAGGCCGAGAGGGCTATCGAGATCACGAGCAGCTTGATCGATCTCGCTAGGATCGAGAATGGTGTGCCTACCAAGATCAAGAAGCAGAAGATTTGCTTCGATGAGTGGAATGTCTGGGATCCTGTCCGAGCTCCCGGCTGGCTCGGTGCGGAAGAAAAGTAAGCCCAGCTATCTCCTTCCTCTCCTCCTCCCCCTTCTTTCCCCCCCCCCCCCCTCCTTTCGTACACTGGGAATTCCAAAAAGAAAAAAAAGAAACTGGGCCCCCCCGTGAGGCTAACAGAAATCACAAGGTACACCTTATCCGACGCCCTCGCCGTCGCCAACTGGCTCAACGTCCTCGTCCGCCAATCCAAACACATCGGCATGGCCACAATCGCCCAGTCCGTCAACGTCATCTCCCCCCTCATGACCACCAAGGACGGCCTCCTCAAGCAAACCACCTGGTGGCCTCTCCTCCTCTTCAGCAAGTACATGCGCGGCCACACCGTCGCCGTCCACGTCCAGAGCGGCGAGTACGAGGGTCCCACCCAACCCGACTGGATCCGCGGCACCATCGAGACCCCCTGGCTCGAGGTCAGCGCCGCCGTCGACGACCAGGGCACCGCCTCCCTCGTCGTCGTCAACATCCACCAAGAAAAGAACTTCCGCACCAGGGTTGAGGGCATCCCCGTTGGCGCCCAGGTCGACGTGTACACCGTGTCCGGCCCCAGCCTCGAGTGCACGAATACCGACGGGAAGCAGGAGGTCGGCGTCGCGGAGAGCAAGTGGACGGCGGAGGAGTTTTACGAGTTCCCCAAGCTTTCTATGACTATGTTGAGGTGGAAGGCGTAAATTGGGATGTCGAAAGACTGGATATAACTCGAGTTATTATCATTTCGAATTCAATGCATTTGTGAAGCGAAGAAAGGTTCATTGTCGTGCTATAATTCCGTTTCCATATAGACCAAAAAATAAAATAAAAAGATTAAAAGATAAAAATAAAATAAAATAACAATAAAAATAACAATAAAAATATAAGCTAGGTCTGCAAGTGACAGACTACATCTGTCTCAAATCATCCAGGCCTGCGCCAAAACGTTAAGGAATCAAATAACCGGGTCCTAAATATTGCATCATTTGGTGTCCCTTGCTTTGCCCAAGGTCATCCTTAACATGTGTGCAATGGATTTATTTTGAAAAATCGCATTCTACCTGATAAGCCAACTCGGCGTCTATAGCCAAGAGCAATATGACAAAAAAGGGTTCCCAACCCAAAACAGCCATTTATATCCTGATATATTTGGTACGCCTCCCGCAGTTCCTTATTCGGCCGCATCGTACTTGGCGTTGTGGATAGAGATGGCCCTTCCGCTGGGATCGGTCTGCTTTGACCACTTGGGAGTCCACCTCATGACGGTAGAGGCGCAGTACGAGGGGAAGTGCTCGTCAAACATGAGTCGGTACCAATAGCTATAGACGGAACATGGTTAGCATTTCGAAAACGTGAGACAGGACAAAACTTGAAATATCGCCCCCGGGGGCGCGGGGGAAGGAAGAGGGGGTGAATCAACATACGCCTCCTTGGTATCGGGAATTTCGTCGCCCCATTCGGGCTTGGGGTTCTTCATCATCTCATCGGTAACGTGGAGCTCAGCGTTGTCCCTGAGGGCGTCGATCCAGCCATAGCCAACACCGTCGGAGAACTGCTCCTTCTGCCTCCACAAGATCTCGTCAGGGAGGTAAGGCTCGACGCCGGGCTCGTCCTTGGTGTCGAAGGCCTTGCGAAGGATGTACTTCTCGATCCTGTCCTTGGTGATCATCTTGTCCTGGGGGTCAATGTTCATCGCAGTCTCGAGGAACTCCTTGTCCAAGAAGGGGACACGGGCCTCAAGTCCCCAGGCGGAAGTAGACTTGTTGGCACGGAGGCAGTCGGCAAGGTGAAGATTCTTCACGCGGCGAACAGTCTCCTCATGGAAAGCCTCCTTGTCGGGAGCAGCGTGGAAGTAGAGGTAGCCGCCAAAGATTTCGTCACTACCCTCACCGCTGAGCACCATCTTGATACCCATCGCCTTGATCTTTCGAGAAAGAAGATACATGGGAGTGGACGCTCGGATGGTGGTCACATCATAGGTCTCGAGGTGGTAAATGACATCGGAAAGGGCGTTGAGGCCGTCTTCAATGGTGAAGGTCATGACGTGGTGCTTCGTTCCGAGGAACTTGGCGACTTCGAGGGCGGCCTTGGTATCGGGGGCATCGGGGAGACCGATTGAGAAGGAGTTGAGCTGAGGAAGGTAGGTAAGGGTCGAGAGCTTGTAGTCCTCATCGATACCGACAAGACCCTCGCCCTTGTCGGCGTTGGCGGAGGCGTCGTCAAGGATGCTGCCGTTGGCCTCGAGCGCGGCCTGTTTTAACCGAAGAGTCTCGCGCTGGGCAATGGAAGCGACCAAGCTGGAGTCAAGGCCGCCGGAGAGGAGGACACCGTAAGGAACCTCAGCCATCAATCGCTTCCTGACGGAGCGCTCGAGGGTCTCCCGGAGGACCTTCAGGTCGACAGGGGTGGTGGGAACCTTGGAGTCATCCCACCAAGAGGGCTGGAAGTATCGCGTGGTCTCGCCGGTCTTGGAGTCGTAAATGTGGCCGGGAGGGAAAGCAACGACCTTGTCGCAGACGGGGTGGAGGCACTTCAGCTCAGATGCAAAGTACACCGCATCAGGCTCCTTGGAGGACCAGCCCTGGTAGAAGCTGGTGATACCGATGGGATCGCGGGCGGCAATTACTCGGTCCTGGGCCTTGTCGTAGAGGACAAACGAGAACATGCCGTCGAGGTACTTGGGGGCGTCGATATCATTTTCAATGTACTTGAGAGAAGCAGTTAGTAACGTCAAAGCCGACTCATATCGTAGGTCTACGAAGCGGTGGCGGGAGTTGCGCGTACCAAAGGAATGACGACCTCGCAGTCGGAGTGGGTCTTGAAGTGGTAGGGGTTCTTGAGGTTCTTTCGGATGAGACGGTGGTTATAGATCTCACCGTTGACGGCGAGGATGATGGACTCGTCGGCATTGGTAAGGGGCTGAGCGCCGGACTCTGTAGAAGGTGGGTGTAAGTCAAGGTCAGCTCGATGGGCGGGCTACATGCGACGGAGAGACGGGGTGCATACCGACGCCGACGATACTCAGACGCTCGTGGCATAGAACTGTTGAGGCAAATTGTCAATTGAAACGCTTCATTTAAAACCCCTTCGGTTTGATCACACATACTAGTGTTGTTGCTGATAACATTTCCACCTGTTTTTATCACAAGAAGTCAGATCTCAATGGTTCCGTTCCCACTGCTCTCCCCTGTCTCAGAGATATCGCGTGAGTCACAACCTACTCCAGTCGGGGCCCCTGTGTCGGACGCTGTAATTTTTTTTTTGTCAATTGGAAAGTTACCCAGGAGAGGGAAGCGGTTGCACGTACGCCTTTGCGAGCTTCAAAGCAGTGGGCTTGAACTTTTGAACGTCGGGGTGACTGCATGTGTGCGTTAGCTTGGAGTTGTAAAACCCTCTCGCGCTCTCTCTCTTTCTCTCGCTCTCTCTATCCCACGCTTCGCCAGCGCGGCGCAAATGGTACTGCACCACAATTGATGGCGGGGTAATTTTTCTTTGATAATTGAAAAAATGCCCCGCCATCCCTGCCACAAACAAGGTGCAGTGCAGCAGATAGCTAGATTGACAGCGAGCCAGCCATTGCGAATAACCAGCGCCAAGGGAAAGGGCTCGACGTACCGGTGGCAGGCGAATATGCCACACATCGTTGCGATCTAGATAGCGTAGGTCGTGGAGGTGCGCGGAGAATCTCGGTTGACGGCGACGCGGCTACAAGGAAAACCTCGGGCAACGAGCAAAGGTCTGCGTGCTGCAGGTAGATAGTAGATAACGACAAGGTGCAGCCCTCGGAAGGTGAGCAACAAACAAGACAGACCAAGACAACGAAGGCCTTGGCGACACAAGAGAGATCGAACTGGGGATGGGGGGAAGAAGGAGGTGTCGAGTTGAAAATTCAAAACGGTCCAAGAGTGTGGCAATGGGGAAGATTTGAACGACTCTTTATTTTTTTTTTTTCTCCCTCTTCCCACCCCCAAAATTTCAGAACGGGCTACTTGGTCGGTCTTGCCCACCATAAAGATTTTAAGCTCCTCTACGTACCTCTGGGACTAGAATTCGAGTCATCCATCCCTCCAGTGCAGTATGACTCTGACTGGGACTCGGCCCTGGTACACTGCGCCGGTCTTTCCAGTGCACCCATTTGCCCCTCTAATATTCCAATGTAAAGAGTCTAGTAAGTAATATTAGGTGTTGACACAACTAAGACCGAACTGTCACGCCCACGGATTCGCGGGCCCCGAGATCGGAATTGGAAATACTGATTTTTCATTGGCCATTCGACACCCTGCATTGCCCAAACCGGCGATAAGGGGGTGGTGGGCGTGGCGGTAGCAGACGTCGCTGGCAATCCCACCAGACCAGGGTTTTTTTCAGTGTCCCTTTGCTTCCCCAGATAAAAAACGGACGGGACAGGGTAATTAAAGCCAGGCAATGCCATTGCTGGCCATTCTTCCGTCCCACCCACGGTTTTCCGATAAATCCGCCATTGGCGTGAATAAGAGCTCCTGATAAGATAAGCCTGCGACAACACAACGCCTACCGGAGCCTGATGCATCCCGCTGAACTCGGTGAGCAGAACGATTCCTGACACTTTTTGCGAACAACCCTTCCCCCGCCAGGCGTAGTCAATTCAAAATTGCGCTCACGGCGCAAGTTTGGGGTGGTTAGTCCTCTCGCCTTCTCATTCGCCCGAACCGCTCCAATGCCTACGAAAACCCCCCCCAGGCACCTGCACATCTCAGACCCCGATCGCAAGTGGGGTGAGGGGTGTCCACGAGAGCGCCGCCATGCATCCGGACTTTCGTAAGAGCTTTTCTCCACGCGGCGGGCGTGGGTGAGGTGCCAAGTAAATACCGCGGGAGCGTGGGCGGCGAGGCTTCCTCGCATCGTCTGGGGTTCAGGAGTATGGGCATTCTCCTACCCACAAAAGGCTCCAAGGATTCATCTCATCCTACCCGAGTCGCCGTCTCTGGTCACGGACGCCGGATGCCATGTGCAGGAAGTGAGGCGCATTCGTCACGATTCAAAGATTCAACGAGGACACGCCCTTGCCGCCGCAGCTTATCGCCCAAAAGTTTTGCTCGTCATATCCATTACATCCAAGTGATTTGGAATCGAATTACGTGGTCGATATGAAAGATCAGCGCTCGTATCATTATCCGTCGTGTCTCTCTAAAATAAGTGTGCTAAGTAGAAGAACAAACAAAGCCCATGTCGTGTCCTGGTATCCTTCCGAACTCCGCGTAAAGATCAACCCAGCCCAGCCCCCATCACTGTCATATGCGTGATTATCCTCGATTCAAGGAACAAACTAGACTGCGGGTCTGGGCGCTTAGCTAGCCGGGTTCTCCCGCACCACTCGACGGATGCGTTTCTCATATTCGATACGGTCCTTTTTAAAGAGATTGTACGCCTCGGCTTGGGCCGGTGATTCGGGGTTGGGATCGTTGAGAAGGTCCTGGATTCCAAGAAGAATCTGCTTCACTGTAATGGCCGGCTTCCAAGCCTCTTCTTCGTTGAGAATCGACAGGCAGACCGTGCCGGAGGGATACACGTTGGGGTGGAACAACGGAGGTACGAACTTGCCTAGACATGGGAAGCACGCATACGTTAGTCATTTGTTTTGGGCTTGGCGGCGGACGGGTGAAGATTCATGCTTACATTTCGGGGGCTTCGTCGGATACTCTACGAAGCGATGAAGTTGGGTCATTAGCTTGGAGGCAGATCGATCGGCTTGGAGCCAAGAAAAAATAATACTCACCGTCGGGGAAGGTAATCGTAAGCTTGAAGAGGCCACCCTCCCAAATTGTCTTCTCCTTGCCTGGGATACCGCACTCCCAAACCTTCATGTCAGACACGCCCTGTGCATTCCTCTGAGGCCTGGCGTAGAAGCCAAAAGGGTGGTCACGACGCCATTGCTTTCTGGTCTTGCATTAGCACTAATCAACGGAAGCCTCCGAGGCTGTCGGGCACGAATGTAAAGACATACCGCTCTTCGAGCAGACGGTTCTGGCAAAGACTCATGATGAATAAGGTGGATGTTTTGGATAGTACGAGATGCAATTGCCAAGAGCTTGATACAAGATCCCGAGCCTTCGGAGGTAGGCCAGTATGGTCCCGAATGCGCAAGGTAAGCAGGCGTCAGAAGGGAAGGACGTCCGAAGGGATAAAAAATAGTTGACAGGACTGGCTGGCCGAGGATGGCGAGTACGCCAGGATCTTCCAAAATGGCTTTTGGTCTGGCGAGAAAAGTCCACGAAGGAAAATAAGGCGACTGGAGCTGCTGGAAAATGGGGGCGATAAATGAATCAAACTGCCGATAGAGTAAGGATTGAATCACACATCACATCGCGAAAGAAGGCAGCAATGCACATAGAGGGGGAGGGGTACTCTGGCTGGGGAGTGGTACTGGAGGTGCACCCGCCTCAGCCTGTGGCGCGCAAGGTACAACTCAGCCCCACCAGAATACTTGCTCGGTACCCGAAAGAGTTTTTGGAGCCCGGCCTCCAGGTACCGCTATAATATGCCGTCTACTGATCACGGGGTGCACGCCCACTACCATAAGTCTCGCTTGGCCTACCATTGGAGACAAGAGCGTTGCTACAGGGCACTGTTTAGCGACCACCTGCGAACCCCGAAACCGTCAGCCAGCGGGTTGGGCCAATAATTTTGAGTCCAAGACCACATGCCGTCATCCCTCGGCTCATTGTCGCTGTAGTGGACGGACGACGCAACATAAATCTTACACTCGCTCACAAACCCCGAACGCAGGCGCTGAGTGGAAAAAAAATATACTGGGTAGTAGTTCTTGTTTTCAAGGCTCGAAGACATCCCTTACGTTATTCGCCTTGCTTCTGGTACACCGTCTCCCTCTAGGACCTCTTCCGCCGACAGCTAAGCAAACCGCGGGGTGTGAGTGGTGCCCTTCTTGCATGTGCCTTGGGCTTGGAAACCAAAGACCGCAAACGAAAAGGAAGAATAGACGGGTAAGCGCACATATCAGTGGCCATGTCGGCCGAAAATAATGGAGGCGATGTTATCGCCGATGAGAAGAAGGAGACGGTGGTCCCAGCAACTACGGTCGAGAAGGAGTCGAAAGTAGAGGAGGAGGTTGAAGACTTTCCAGATCCGGATGAGGACGATTTGGATGATCTTGATGGTACGATGTCCAGAGCCAAAAGAGCAGACTAGAATACGAGGGGCTAACAAGTGAGCAGAATTCCTGGATGATTTCTCCGCCGGGAAGGCTGAGAATAAAAAGCCTATCGAGGCTTCAACACCAGCAGGGCCAGCCAAGACAGAAGCGCCTGCCGCTGCGCCTACTCCTAACGCCAGTGCGAGTGCTGATAATGAGGATGCGCTGCTTGATGATGAGCTCGCTAAGGAGCTGGAGAAGGGGATGGCCAATTTCTTCAGCGGACTAGAAACTTCTGTAAGTCGCCGTATTGGGACGTGTTCCTTGCGCTGAACTAATAAAAATGTTTAGCCCGAGATGCAGGCAGAGTTCCAAGAAATGTTCAAGAAGATCGCGGAGGCAACTGCTGAGGTGGACGGAGAGACTGCCGAAGCCCCGTCCACGAAGGGGGACTCGTCAAAATCGACGGCTGACCCAGCATCTGAGGCGTCCTTCCAAGAAACCATCCGCCGGACTATGGAGAGGATAAAGACCTCTGAAAACAAAACGACAGAGGATCTATCCAAGGACGACGGCCAAGACATTTTCAACGATCTAATGGGTCTTCTGGGCAACGGCGCGCTCGGTGGTGAGGGTGGCTCGGACGACCTGAACAAGATGCTGCTCGGCATGATGGAACAGCTCACGAACAAGGAGATTCTTTATGAGCCTATGAAGGAGCTACACGACCAATTCCCCGGCTGGCTAGAGAAAAATAGGGACAAATGCGCTGCTGAGGATTTGAAACGATACGAGGAACAGCGGGTGGTTGTGGCGGATATTGTCTCCAAGTTCGAGGAGCCCTCCTATTCCGACTCGAACCCGGCCCACCGGGAATATATTGTCGAGAAGATGCAAAAGGTACGCACACTCTAGTATTCCTAAGCCCTCCACAGGTGCCAGCTGAAGCACTAGCTGACAATTCTACAGATGCAAGCGGCTGGTTCTCCGCCACCCGACCTGGTAGGGGACTTGCAATCGGCACAGGAAGCGTTGAACGCTCCGAATGATGAGGCGTGTAACCCTCAATAGTATTCCCAGGAGGACTTGTCTTTCCGCAAGATAGTAAAAGAATCTAATACACCCCGTAATGGAATTCTGAACGGCCACCAATGTTGGTATACTGTGACCTGTAGTGCCCGAAGTAAGGCAGACCCGAACGCCATAACCCGGCCTTTACCCTTCCAAAACGCCGTCCCAAGTAAGATTAAAAAAAAAAAAGCAATGCCCCGTTCCCCATGGTAAGGGTTCCATCAAAATGACACTTCAGCTTGGCACAAAATTATGACATTTCTGTATCCTCTCCGGAAATAGGTGTGTTCTCGGCTAGCTCCATGAATATCTGGTCGAACTCCTCATCATCTGACATGTATATCGATGGCGGACGCTGCGATGATTCGTTTTGAGACTCCGAGGGCACCCAGGGCTGCTCGTAGGAGGTGACGAGTGCGTCAAGCTCTAGTTGTTCTTGCCTCGCAATCTCATCGGCCATCATCGCATCAATGTCCTCTGGGATTTCCTGCTGGTTCTTCTGGTCTGTCATGTTGGCTGCGTCTTCGATGTCCGCCTCGGTTAGGATCTCGGCCGCCTCGTTCTCCTTCTGTTGCAATATTTGCTGCTGTTCTTCGTGCCACCTTCGGATAGCCTGGAGAGTGTTAGAAAGGGTATTGGCGGGGCAAGGCGCTTTGGGGGGGAAGGGGATTAACTTACGTGTCCTTCTATCGACCTTCGTTCAAAGGCCCGGTCCTCCGCCCGGTCACGAACATTCCTCAGGAATAGCTGGCGTCTCGTTTGTTGGCCTTCTTCACGTTTCCGGACCAGCGGGTTAGGTTTCGTCTGCCTCACGGCAAACCTGGACTTGGGTTCGGGAGGAGATGAGAAGCAAGTCCGCTGGCTCATGGAATTTGCATTCACGGGTGAGAGCGGGGTGGAAGCGCGGATGGGCGACGAGGAGAGGGGCGACGGTGCCGCAGGCTTGAAATGGCCCCACGAGTTTTCGTTGAAGAACGGCATGGGCGCAATTGTGAACATGGCGGAACAGGAGATGGAGATGTGTAACCGAGATTGTGTTTTGGCCTTTAAAACATCTGGAGCGGTGCGTGATGGAATTGGCGTGGAATAGGGGCGAATAGGTGTAGTTCTTTTGGTGTAGAGTTGTTTGGGGGGGGGAGAATGCTTCCTGAGCTTCACGTTAAGTTTGTTTAATGGGAACGCGGTACACGACCGTGACGTGTTGAGGCGTAGATGGAAATCACACAGTGTCACGTGAACCGCGTTCTTCGACGCCTGGACTGGAACCTGGCTAATAATAATAGATCCATGTGCACTGGCTATTTGGTGGCGAGGGACAATAAAGGGTGGGCCAAGGCCATTGCCATTAACCCGCCAACTTCTGGCGGTTACCTGACAGGTACAAGCTCCACTTGGACCCCTGCCAACCTCTTTTCTTCTTTCTCGGGTTGAACGTCGGACCTGAAAAACGAAGGGCGGAAAAAAAAATGAGAAACGAAAAGAAGAAAAAAAAAAAAAAAAAAAAAAAAAATTACCGTACCGTGGAGAAAACGTTGGGGCAATCAGGCGATATAAGTTCCTCAAAAAGGACTAGGAGGCGATAACACACTAAAACCAGCATATCGAAGGCGGTCAAAGATTGCCAAACCTCGTTCTCGAAAGAAATGTTCTCGATCCCCTACGATTAGATTTAACCCGTGAGTTTCGACGCGCATTCGTTCCCACGCGCACTTACACGAAGACACCTCTTCCCTATGAGGTCCCCCTTGATCCCCAAATGAAGGTCGTTTCGGCAACTTGGCGGTCATGGAGCAGAACCCTGCGGACCCCATCGACTCGTAGCCTCGGCGACAGCAGCCAATTCCTGCCCCAGGCGCGGCTCGCGAAGCCGCAAGGCTGGAGGAAGAAGTCTTCGTGGAGCGGAGCTCAACAAAAACAACACCAAGACTCGAAGTGGAATCGCAGGCGCATACTTCTCGCGTCAGGAGGTGCCGCCACTGGCGCAACTGTGCTTGCCTTTACGGACGATATCAAAGCGAGTTATGAGACCGTGGAGAGGTCAGGGAGGGTTGCGGTTGCTCTCGCAGTGTGCATCAATGAGTAGGTATCATGTCAGGGCCCCTTGAATGCGCGCTCTTGACGCTAACGTGGGTACGTGCTAGTTATCGGACAACGTTGAACGAGAACGAGAAGATTAAAGATGAAGAGGAGCAGCGGAGGCTTCTGAAGGCATGCCATAAACGATGCGCAGAGCGCACGCTCAAAGTCCTCGAGAAGAATGGAGGCATCTTCATCAAACTCGGTCAGCATTTGGTGAGTGACTTCTCATCTGCGGCAACAGCCCTGCGTGCTCTACTAACAACATACTTAGAGTGCAATGAACTACCTCCTTCCGACCGAATGGACTACGACATTCATCCCCCTCCAGGACAAGTGCCCGGTCTCGTCGTTCGAGTCAATACGACAAATGTTCAAGCAGGATACAGGACGTAACATTGAGGACTATTTTTCCAGTTTCCAAGAGACGCCTATCGGCGCTGCTTCGCTTGCGCAAGTTCACCTTGCAGTGATAAAAGAGACGGGCCAGCAGGTCGCTGTGAAAGTACAACACCCCAGCCTTGCGCAATGGCTACCGCTCGACCTGTCATTGACGAGATACACCTTTGCGACGCTCAAGAAGTTCTTCCCCGAGTATGACCTCGAGTGGCTTTCTAGAGAGATGGACCTCTCGCTGCCCCAGGAGCTGGACTTCCGCGAGGAGGCGAAAAACGCTGCGCGTACAAGAGACCACTTTGCGAAACTGCCCCGTCTTCCCCTCGTGATTCCCGACGTCCTCTGGTCGGACCAGAGGATTCTGGTCATGGCAAACGAGTCCGGCCGCCGCCTAGACGATCTGGAATACCTCGACTCGAACGGAATAGACCGCGACGAAGTTTCCGCGGCCTTGTCCTACATATTTAACGAGATGATCTTTGGTGAAGGCGCCCCTCTTCATTGCGACCCTCACGGCGGAAACCTCGCCATTCGGAAGAACACCAAGCGCCGAGGCTACAACTTTGACGTTATCCTCTACGATCACGGCCTATACCGTGACATCGACCTTGACCTTCGCCGATCCTACGCCAAGATGTGGCTCGCCGTCCTCGACGGCGACATGGACGCCATGCGCAAGTACAGCCACGAAGTAGCCGGCATCGGCGACAAGGAGTTCCCCCTCTTCGCCTCCGCCATCACCGGCCGCGACTTCACCGTCGTCAGCTCCTCCATCCTTAAGGACCGCACCACCGACGAGAAGAAGACCATGACCACCGCCCTCCAGGAGGGTCTCCTCGCCGACCTCGTCCAGCTCCTCGGCCGCGTCCCCCGCATCATCCTGCTCATCCTCAAGACCAACGACCTGACCCGGAATCTCGACGAGAACCTCCACACCAGGCAAGGCCCCGTGCGCACCTTCCTCATCCTTGCAAGGTACTGCGCTAGGACCGTCTTCCACGAGCAGCTCGACAAGGTGTCGGAGCGCGGTTCGTGGCTGTGGCCCGGCAACGCCGCGAGGCTTCTCGTCGCCTGGCTGGGCTTCGTGAGGGTCGAGGTGAAGCTCGGTGCGTTCGAGACCTGGTTGCGCTTGAAGCGCTTGGTTGGCTTGAGCGCTTCGATGGATTTGGGCTTGTAGATTGCCATTTTTTTCTTGTGCAGAGCAAGTCTGCATGCATACATACGCCCTCTGGGATTTCAAGTGTTTTTTGGGACATCATCAATTCATCTAGATTCTAGAACGGGATTACTGCCCGGGTTATTGCGTGTGTATATAATCCATACCCGGGTTTCAACTTATCATAAGTTGTAGTAGATATGGAAGGATAATATCACTTGTTGTAGACCAAAAACGCTTGCCATTATTGGAGAAGTTACCACCGCTACGAGAGACGACTAGCATCATGAGAAGACGTCTTGGCTCATTCGATTTTTCGAGATGTAACTTTCCGCATACTCTGCGTAAACCAGCCACCATACGTAGGGGACATGCCATCCATCATTACAACCTTCCAGAATGAAAACCCAGATAAAATTCAGTCTACTCCAAACGCCAAGCGTTCCTCACAAAACCCATGAGTTGCAATCAATCGTCCACGTCGATCCATGTGTTTGTTCTAGTCGTTGCCTTTTGTGTCGTCACGTAGTTTTCTGCCGTTTCGCATCTAGATTATTCTCGTTCATCGCCGATGCTGAATTAGTCGAGACTTCCGTGAGCGCCGGCTGCCCTCCATTCCCATCCGCCGGCAACGGCCGCTTCATTGTTGGTGGGCGGTATTGGCTTCTGTTGGCGAGAGGACTACCACCCGCTCCCGGAGCACCAATTCGACGCGTTTGATCGAGGTGAGGATTCACAACGTTGCCCCTGCCCGCTTGGAACCCGACTCCTGGTACTCCAGGCTTGCCCGGCGTTGCGCCTGTTCCACTCTGAGAGCTCGGCACTTGACTGCTGCTTTGTAGCACGCTTCGAGAGATAGGCTTCGAGGAATTGTGATCGATACCAGGGGTTTTCCGAATAGACGGGCTCTCTGCCTTGGGGTTGAAAAGCTGCTGTCCCCTAGGAATAAGGCCGCTCTCTGCAGTCAAGCTCGACTCGGGAATATCCTTGTTTATGGCGCGAGCTGAGAAGAAACCTACTGGTTCAGTAGGGGCCGCTACAGGCGGTGCCTGTTGAGGCATGGGTCCTGGAAGATTCGGCACGTTGGTCATAGGTCGAGGAAATGCTTGGGGAGGCTGTGGCTTTGCTCCCCCCGGAGGTCCATAAGGAGGGGCGCTATGCCGAGCGTCTTGATTTGGGGTTTGTGGAGGCTTATTCAAAGGCTCAGGCGGCTTATTTTGCGCAGATGGTACACTGGGATTTGTCAGTACGACTTCATCCGGATGACCTTCTTCAGCCATGCAAAAATCCGCCTCATCAAAGTCTGTGATGAATGAATGGTTAGCATTCTGCAATAGGAATGGATGATCCATAAAATCGGCACAGGGTATACCTCCAAAATCCTCAAATAGGTCCGCGTCAATCGGTTCCAGCTCCGGCTCTGGTTGTCTCTGCACGACTTCCTGTTTGGCCGGCGGCTTCGCCGAAACTGGCTCTTTTTTTACAAAATCCGGGTGACGATGTAGATTATTTTCGTCAAACTTCGCGGGGGCAGCCTTAATCTTGGTAACTTTCGACAGGTAGTCCTTGTCGTAAATGCAGTTGCCCAGAACGTTTCCGAAATTTCGTAGTGCCCTCTTCAATGCGTCTGTAGTCGCCTGCTTCTTGGCCTTCTCGAAGGCCGAGGCTTTCCCCTTGCAGTTTTCGATGTTTCCGTACCCAATATCCTCGTGATACGTGCCATCCCTCAGAGTCACTCTCACGACAACTGATAAGCCTAGGCTCACTCGAAGCGTTTGGGGGTGCTCGTCGACAAAGTCCACCGTTATGTTTTGTATCGAGCTCGACCATCCGTTGAAGCCGAATACCTCGTTGGCAAGAGCGATGCATTTCTCGGACGTAATGTAGTGTACCTTGGTGCCAGAAGGACCCGCGCGGGCCGATATATACTCGGGACCAAGCTGTCTTTGGAGGCGGGCTTGAAGGGTGGCAATCTGCTGGGCTGTGTATTCCGTGACGCGAGGCTTTACTTCCTCGAATGGGTTGGCCGCATCACTACGGTGTTGGTCGCCTGGGCTGCTGGCACGTTAGACATTCTCTACGAACCGAGGTATCGGGAAAGGGAAAGAAAGCACCCACGCAGGCATGGTGAAGCAAGGTCAACAGAGTCGCTTCCCTTGGACCTCACATATGAAAGTCTGGTGCAAGATGATGTAAAATTGAAACTATAAGTAGAATATCGGAAGCGGACGAGACTTGCAAAATTTCCTCTGCTATTCGTCGTTGCTTGTGATGTTGAGCCTGCCAGTCGTGCCAACAATTCGAGTCGCGTTCCGTGGTGAGACAGAGCTGGCCAGGCTCCAACCGCGCCGTGGCGGGCCATCTCGGTCAACGCGCCTCGAAAGACGGGTGGTCACGTGATACTATGGCACCAGCCCTGGAACCTCTCGGAGACCAATACCCGCTGAGAAACAGCGCCAGCCCTAGCAACCAGTGCAGGAACCGTCTCGGGCCTTAAGGTTCTATTTTAGGCATCGAGAGTCGTTAAAAATTGGGCTGCTACCCACTATACCCCATTTGAGCTTCCCGAAAGGTCCATTCCCTAGAATTTCGACAACTTTTCCTTCCATCATTGATGAAAGAGCACCGTCAGGGTCGGGTTTACCCAATAACGAAGCTGGTCGAAACGTTTCGCAGGGCTTTTGGGTAACAAAAGCCTTGGCTAAAACAGGCTCCTGCGCTGGAGAACGTGGCAGGAAATCGGAGGGTTGTGAGCTTAAAATTGACCACAGAACGTTTCCTGGCGGCTAAGGCCGATCAGTCGAGCATAGCTTTCTCGGTTCACGGACGGGCGATCAAGCGAGGGATCGCCTAATAGGAGCCCTGAGTTGGCCTCAGATGGTGCCTGTGGGGATTAGTGACACCAAAAATTAGAACCCTACCGTCGATAAACGAGATGCATTGTAGGAAATCGGGTGAAACAAGTTCCTTCAAGGCGTCCGAAGGGGTGCCGCATTTCTAATCTCCGGCCTGTCTTGCGTCTGGTCTCACTCCAGCCGGCACCCGTGCTCTTAAGTATCCATGTTACACGGACGTTTTATTCACTCTACGACATGGAAAATCGTTATCAATTGTTAGAAGAGGTTATGCGGCAGCAAAAAGGAGCCGTAAATTGCGGGTGTCCCGAAAACTTAGCCTGCCTAGGAAATTACATCGACCAACTGACAAGCCTAAATGTCCGTCCCAACCTCAAGCACTCGAGGTAGAGGGGAAACCGGATGCAGATGCACCAGAGAAAACTAGACAATAACCCTGTAGCCACCAGAATGTTACCCGACAGATAGAGAATGCATGGGATATCGATAGGAAACATGACAAGAACATGAAAAAAAAAAATTAAACGTGAAGGAAGCGAAACAGAACGCCGCTATGTCTTGCCCAAAAGAGCAGAAAACCCAAAACCACCCGTCTATGCCTAAGCGCCTGAGCCGGGGACGTGTAACGGAATCGTAAAACATTCATGATGGTTAAACCGGCCGTTGAAATGATAGAATAAGTGAGTGTACGACACTCGAGTCGTTTTTACCAAGGTCCGACTTTAACAGGAGAGCCATAGGTGCCAGACATGAGTTGGTTCCGGATCGAAGCTGGGTCGGCCGAGGAGCTTTGGGCCACAGGGGGGCCGTTGCCAATCCAGCCAACGCTAGAGGCCATGGTGTTCATGGCTGCCTCAAGTCGGTTGCCGGAGAGCTCGTTGTGCTTCGCTAGGCGCTGATCCCAACCGCCGGTATGCAGTACAAATCCGCCGCCACGCTTAGCGGCTTCGCTGATGACAAGGGCCCAAGCCCTTGCAATTTCCTCATAAGCGTTATCCTTGTGGTGCCGGTACGACTGAGAGTCCCAGTCAGGGAGAGAATGGATAACTTTGGTGGCGCCGTCAAGATACTGCAGTGATGCGGAAGCCTGGGTTTCGATGGGTGGAAGATACTGGGGGGTGAATTCGGAAATGGCATCAAGAAGGGCGACAAGAGGCTGTTTCACCCTATAGTAGGTATATTCCGAGCTTGAGTTTCCGTACGGCATGGCGGCCTTTAACCTGTCCTGGTATTCTTCAAGGACACTGAGAGCCGAGGGAACAGTCGGTCTGGGAGCGCTGCTGACGACCTCCTGCCCAATATCAGGATGGCGTTCACATATCCGCTCGAGGACTGTGCGTAGCTGGTTTGTGTCCAGAGTTTCAAGGAGGCGGTGGAGGGCGAGGGGCCTGCCGACTACTTCGCTAGATCGAATTTTCTTGGACGGACGTGCCAGTTGTCGGGCGGGGAGAGCGGGAGATGAGTTGGGCGAGACAGCCATCTCATCTCCGTCGTCGTCGAGTCTTCGCTTTCGGTTCGTCATGTTTGCTGTATAGGGCGAGACTGAGAAGGGGTCAGGATTCGTGAACAAAGTGGTAATTTGGGCCATGTCTAGGAGCGGTTAAGCCGGGTGCGAAAAAGACACCAAGGGAAATGATCAAGTTGAGAAAGAAAGGGATCGAGGGAAATAAAATAGTAGTCAAAAGGGTGTGCAAGAGACTTACGAGGCCTAGCGGAGGATGGTCGGACAGCGGAGTCGTGTTGATGAGGATGAGAGAAGTGTGGTGGCTGAGGGGAAAGCAAGACGTTCATCTTCTGCTGGCTCGAGATGGTAGAAGACGCCAGCAGAAGTGCCCAGGCAACCGAAGAAGGCGGAAAAGTAACCAAGAATATCCTCGGCAGTTGGAAGATGGGAAGGAAAAAACTCAATCCTTGCAAATTCCAAGTAGGAGCGATTAGAGTGCTCTGAATACCAAATAACGGTAATGGTAGACAGGAGGGCGGGAGTGGGCAAAAAAAAGGCTGGATTGGAGGTGTTTGTGTTTTCACTCAAAAAGTGGGAGTGTGAAAAGGGAAGGAAATAAAAGGAGTCGGGCTTGTGGATGAGATGGGCTGGATGACAACTGCAAGTGGAGTAACCGACTGAGTTGGATTGCCCGCCAAGCCCAGCGAATTTGACTCTGGGCCAGACCGGGTGCGGAGTTTCGTTTTAACACGGAGTGCAGCTCCTCCTGTTCCTGTGGTGGAGCTTCAATATTATTGCCAGCCAGCAGTAACCTGTCTTGCCTGTAGCCAGCGCTGGCTGTGGCCGTGGGCGTGAGCGTGGGCATGAACCTGGGCCAGCGCCAGCTGGACGTGGGTTGTGGGCCAGGCCTCAACCTAATACTGCACCTGCAGCTTTTGGGGGTGCCAGCAGAAGCAACGACTGGACTGGCAGTGGAACACATTGATGTGGGCAGAGCAGTCTCACCTTGACCATCAGCCAGCAGCTGTTAGCCAGCGCAAGTCCCGTCTGGCACCAGAGAGCTTCCGGGGCCGGGGGTGTGTACTGGTGGGTATTGGGGTGGGGAAGGGGGTGTGCGTCAATTGAGGGTAATGCTGGCGGGGTGCTCTGACGCTTGCTAGCTCGTTCAAGCAAGAGCCTGAAGCGGACTGGCTGCTGGCAGCTCGATTGGTACATGTGGTATGCATTACCAGTGGCAGGGAGCACGAGAGTGGGATCCAAGGAACCTATCACCGTGGTTGTTGTTGGTATCCCGACCAAAAAACTCTCCCGCTTGCAGGCGGTCACACATGGGAATATGACAGGGCTATCCATCATTAGCCCAGCCAGCGGATTCAGCAAGAAATGGCGCCAAATTACTACGGTTGATTCCATACCAGACATCCATCCATACATGGCTTGTTCTGTCCATAACAGACTATGACCCTGTCTGCTGAACAAGTGTCACAATCAACCGAACAAGCTATCGGCCTTGACCCCGTCTTGTTATTGAGCCGCTTTCCCACCTCCCGATAGGATCCTTTCGAAGTAGTCGACAAGGTCTTCGCTAGACGCAATTTTCGCCAACAGCCTCTCCGGGAGGTTCAAGGAGGAGGGGGGTGTGAGGCATGGTACCCTCACGGTCGTTACAGTCGACGCTGAAAATCCGCCATCCCACCCGCAGACATCAAAAGCCCGGATCGATCGGCGCGCTCTTGAACCCTTGTCGGAATTAAGTACATCATGTGGCACCCTAAGAGTCCAAGCCTGGAGATGGTCCGTTTCGATGCCAGACCGCTTCCCACTAGTTCAGCGTATCAGGCAATCTGCCAGTAATCCTGTGTCTGTAGATGATTGCGTCGGGGGCGCATGCGCGAGAACGAAATCTTGAGAACTCAAACTCTACCAAATTCCTAGCCAGAAGCGACCGAATTAAACGTAGGCTTGAATTTTCGAAGAACACGCTACACGCCTGGTCTGCCAACTCGAGTGAGGGACTCGCCCCCTTCCTCCAGGTTAAAGCGAACATCGCTTGACGTATGACAATGCTGGCTGACCAGTCCGGAATGTTATCGACTTCAACTTAGTGTAGCTTGTCCCGGGTTCCATTATTCCGTATCCATCCATCTCATTCAGTGCCACATGTCGTAAAAACTTAAGGTCGTTAACACTGCGCGTCCCGGCCTCAACGAGAGTTTACCTCGAGCTCTTAACCTTTCAATTCATTCCACACCCAACGCCTCACATCATAATAGCGCTCAAACATATTGCGCCGAGGTACACTAAGTCGCTAAACAACCCATGAATCCAACCCTTTCAATGATGCATCGGGCTTCTTCTGGAACTATGCACCTGCTTCGATTAGATCAAGCAATTCATTCGGGCCGGCACCCTTGATTCAGAAGTCGCTCTTAGAAACCGGAGATGACAAGCTGTCAAGCTGCATAAAGCATCCGGAGAATCCCGCAATCAGAATCAGGTTTTCGGAGATATCCAGTTGGCAGTAAATGTATGTCGCAACGTCTCGCCAAGATCGACTCTGACGTAGTGTTTCTGGCACTTCAAGCCTCCGAGGAACAGGAACCAAACAAGAAGGAGGAAGGTCTATTCCGACTCGTCTCCCTTCTTCATACTCGTGTCCGGCTTGATGGCAGAAAAGTGAGCTATTCCAATCCGCTTCACTCGTCATATTAAGGACCAGGATCCTTGCCACGTTGAGCGTCTGAGGAGATGGATACATTGCTCATGTACCTTCGTACTCCATATACACCGAGGACAAATTAATTCCCGATCTACAAGTAGAGGCTGGAGATGGCTGGGTTTTAGGAGGAGCCCTAGCGCTGGATTGACCACTGATGATTTGTGTACATGTAGCTTGCTCGGCTCAGGTGCACGCACCACTGTTGCTCCCAGTACTGAGGTATTAGTGCGGGGCACATTCCCGTCTTATCTTATCGGCTGAAAGAGGAAAGATGGAAAAGAAAAATTGCCTATCGATTGGGGAAAAAAGTTGATCAAGCATAAATTGCATCTTAGACACGAGCACAACAGGCTGACCTCGAAATACTATAATTCCATATTTCACCCCAGCCATGTCTAAAGACGAAGAAACTTTGAGGGAAGGCACCTCAACTGAGGCCCACGTCACTTCAGATTCGGAAAAATCGAAGAAACGGAAATCCACAATCGAAGAAATTGAAGTCGATGTCAACGCTCCCGAGCCTCCCTCTAAGAGGGCCCGCCGAGCCCTGAAGAAGGGAAAGAAGCTTCCAACCAAGAGTGCGAATAGCGGTGACGAGAAGGACGGAGAGGATACCAAGGAAGGCGGCGAGAAGGCGAAGCGGTCAGAGCACGGAGTCTGGATAGGCAACATGCCCTTCACCGTCACTCCCGCCGAGCTTAAGCAGTGGCTGATTGACAACTCGGGGGGGGTCATTCTCGACGAGTCTATTACCAGGATAAAGATGCCTACGAATAAGGACAAGGCGAAACCGAGGGGCACAGACGACAAGCCGATGAACAAGGGTTTCGCCTACGTCGATTTCGATGGGATTGGTCCCCAGATGGCCGCCATCGCTCTATCCGAGAACCTACTTGGATATCGGAAGCTCCTCATCAAGAGCTCTACGTCATTCGAGGGACGCCCGAAGCCCGAAAAAGCTGAAGCTGCCGAGGCCGACGCGAGCACACAGGCCGAGCTAGCCAAGAACATGAACCGCAAGGTCTTTGTTGGCAACCTAGGATTCGCAATCAACGAAGACGACCTATGGAGCCACTTCGAGAAATGCGGTGAAATCGAGTGGGCGAAGGTAGCTACGTTTCAAGATACGGGCAAATGCAAGGGCTACGGCTGGGTCAAGTTCAAGACCCCCGAAGCGGCGGGCTGGGCGGCCAAGGGATTCGTCAAGATCAAGGAAGAAATTCTAACGGAAGAGGACTTCCAAGAACAAGAAGCGGAGCAGAGCACTGGTGCGAACGAAGACGCGCAGAAGGAGAGGAAGTATAAGACGAGGAAGTGGTGGGTCAACAAACTGAAGGGAAGAACTCTCAAAATAGAGATGGCCGAGGAGGACCAGGTACGGTACAAGAAGAGATTTGGCAAAGACGCCCCTCCACGATCGGGTCAGGAGGGTCGTGGGGATTTCTCGCGGAACGCCGCCAGTGCCACCGATGCAGTTGTAGCATAAGCATGTATTTCATTTGTCTACGATCGATTGGCGACGAAAAAAGCATTTGATTTAACGGCGATGAGGTTTCAACGATGGGACTATAGACGCATCCATGAACGTATCTTTGGATGCTAAGTCTGTTCATGATGGTTTGTGATGCTGAGATATCGTTAATGGTTGATTTGTCATCCGACGTTCTTGGGATCGTCCTTCTCCGAGGCTTTTTGGACTAATATAAACGGGTGTGCTGCCCCATTTGGTGCTATTGAGCCTCTTTCGGGAATGTCGTCATTGCAGTGTCCTATGATCACTCGAATCTGAACTTACCCTCTCGATACGGATATCCTGTGATTTGTTTTGGTTCCGCCCTTTAGCCGTATTAGGAACCCATCCATCTATGAACCAATATGGCGTATAAATCAACCATCTCGTTCACTTTGGACACGGTCTGCCCATGGTAAGAGAAGCGCATATTATCCCGCCCATGCGCCTTTCCGAATGTGCTTCTCAAAATAGCCAGATTGACTAACACTCAAAAATCCCCCCAACAGGACCTACATCGCTAAGAAGAGGCAGGTCATGAGCCGCTCTCCTAAGCTGACATTGCCCGCCACCCACACATTCACACATTCATTCCCTACCCCACCCTCCCAATCCTGACTTATATCAAGACCGTAGAGAAATCCTAGGCATCAGGCGACTAACAAAGTATCAACCGGGCTTCTAGGCTCGAAAAGGCCCTCAGCATCATCCGCTCCGGGCCCGATGCCTCGGCCGTGAACTTCACCGTCGTCATCCGGCCATACCAGCTGGACCCGACCTTCTCCGTCGAGCCCGTCTCCAAGCCGGAGTTCTACAAGGAGAAGTTCGGCGACCAGTGGCCGCTCCTCGAGGCCCGAATGGCCAGCATCGGCGCCGCCGAGGACATCAACTTCCGCTACGGAGGCGTCATGGCCAACACGCTCCCCGCGCACCGCGTTCTGCAGCAGGTGCAGAAGCAGAAGGGTCCCGAGAAGGCGTGGGACGTCCTGGGGCAGCTGTACAGGCGGTACTTTGAGGAGGAGCAGAGCCCTAGCGCACCCGAGACGCTTGAGGCGGCGTGCTTGGGCGCCGGGCTGGAGGAGGGTTACGTCAAGGACCTTGTTGGGGGTGATGAGGGCACGGAGGAGGTGAAGAAGATGTTTGTGGAGCAGAGGTTCGAGGGGATCTCTGCGGTGCCGCATATTGTGCTGGAGGGGAAGAGAAGGGATCTCAAGCTTGTTGGGGCGCGGGAGGTTGATGAGTATGTAAAGGCACTTCAGACCATCATTAAGGAGAGCAAATAGAGAAAGGCTCCCCGTAGACCAATTTAAAGGGTGTGTTTCTATCTCGAAATTTCGACGGTCTTAAAAGTATTCTATTCTAGTATTGAGAGAGGACCCATTGCCTTCTCTGTTCGACGTACATGCTCTCAGAGTTCTTTATCTCGACGCCCTTTACGGAAACATATCTCTCAACCAAATCCGGGCCCATCATTGCAGTCAGCTCCTCGTCCTCTTGCAGCGCGTCTAGAGCTTCCGTCAGATTCCCGGGCAGCATCTCCGAGATACCGAAGTGCGCTTTCTGGGAAGGGGATAGTGTTGCCGGGTCTAGAGGGCAGTCCTTCAAAGCAAGCTTCTCCTCTCTTAGAATCCCGCGTACTCCGGCATTCAAAACGGCAGCAAGCGCGAGATACGGGTTCGCCATTCCGTCCATGCACTTCAACTCCCAGTGGCTATTTTTAATTTTCCTAAGGGGCGTTTCGCGGTTCTGAGTGCCCCATGCGACCCATCTTCCGCCAGCCCAGCAGCCATCCACGACTCTCTCGTAGCTTACAGGGTTACTGTATGTGAACGCACATATTCCTCTCAGATGCCGCAACACACCAGCGTAAAAGCTCTCGTATACGGCGGGATTGTCGCCCCCAGGCGTAGAGATCGACATATGGACGTGCGCCGCGTTTCCAGCTGACATGGCAAACGGTTTGGGGTGCAGGGTCATACGGTAACCCGAAGCAGCAGCCGAAGAGGCAATCACTTCACGGACGAAGAGAAGATTGTCGATGGCTTGTAGGGGCAGTGCTGCGGGTAGGACTACCTCGAACTGGCCGGGAGCGCTCTCCGCGTGAACTTGTTCAAAGTGGACGTCAACGCTCTGCAGATAGGAGATGGCCTTTTCGATAACGTCGGAGAAGATTGGACGGTCAATCATGCGAGAGGACGACCAGCAGTGGCCGTCACTCTGAGGATGTCGCTCAATATCGCCTGTCTCCTCCTTTTGCATGAGGACGAGCTCGAGCTCGAAGCCAAGAAGAAACTCATAGCCACGAGAGCTCGCCAATTCAACAATCTTCTTTAGTGCTGATCGGGGGCAGAGCGATGATGGGGTGCCAGTGTCATCCCAGAATTCTCCGTACACGGATACATGGCCCGGCCTTGGGCCACGCTTGATCCATGACCAATCCGGGCGGAATCTGAACTCGCCCGTAGGCGTGGCACCGGGGGCTAGGGTATCGTTTTGCATGAGCCCTAGAGAAGCGGTGGTGATGCCGATGGAGAGAGATCCTTCCCTAAGTCGCGTCAGGACATAGTCAATATTCAGGGCGCGAACCCTAGGAGTTGCAGTTAGATCATTCCAATAGAGGCGCAGGTAACTAATCTCTGGGTCTTCCTTCAAAAGCCCCTCGATTATCTGTAGAGGATGCTGTTCAAGGGTACTCGGCCTGATATGAGAGCTAACGAGGTCGAATTGACTTGGCTCCAGTCGAGGCTTGGGGAGATTGAGCTCGTAGAGGTGGTTTGAGTTTTGGTACATGATACCAACCACGGCATTCTCAGCCTCCTTCCATGTTAAATCTCCTTTGGTCACATATTCAGACAGTACCTGAGGATGTTGAGTTCAATAAGGTATACCCACAAGAGCAGATAGGCAGACTAACCGTTTCCAAGGCCTGTCTAAACTGAAGCTGGCCCAGGTAGTAGACCTCGGGGAACATGTTTCCATCGGTGCTAAAGAGTAACTTGGACCACGGGGTCAACTCGAAGAGCTGATGCAAAATAGCCTCTTGTCCGGCGCGGCTTAGACACGGAAACACTTCGCCCACATCCACCCAGACATTGGCGTAGGTATTGGCTAGATAGCCCGCCTCCCTCGTGAAAGGGTATCCGGTATGTAGGAGCACAATTTGGAGGGAAGGATAGGCGCGGATAAAGCCTTGCAAGTGAGAAGGAGACGCCTTTGCAAGATCCAAGTCGTTATCGCCGAATCCCGTATGGATTTGCAGGACCTTGCGTGACTTTGAAGGCCAGCCTTCAATCAGTGATGCTGCTCTGAGCAGGAAGTAATCAGTCAAGAACGGTTGATCGAGGCGAAAGGCCGAAGTGTCCCTCGTCTTTTGCCGGCGAACAAGTTCTGCTTTGAAAGCAGCTTGGGCTGATGCTTCATCAACAGCAGTCGGCACATCTAGGCCAGTCCGATAGCAGATGGCCGACTTGAAGCCAGCAACGCGAGGATCTTTGAGAGCGGCAGAAATCTCCTCGTCAAACCGGGCCATCACCTGGGAGAATGATATTTCACCTTCTAGTAGAGCGCCATTCTTCGGCTCGAGTAGGCCATCGACAATATCTTCAGCCACTCTCTCTATCCTGACAATCCTCCAACAGGGACTCCTCGTATGAGCGGACAGAGAGGCATACGGGTAGAGTTCGCTAGGTTTACCGATTCCATCATCGATGAGGATAGTCTCGGTACCCGCAAGACATCTATCGATCCAAGCCTCGTAGCTTTCTGGATCTCTCTTCTTCTCTGTAGCCTTCACGATAGCCTCCCAAGTAGGAGTACATGAATGTAGGCTCGCTAGCTGCTTAATAGCCCGTACATGAGCGAGAGACGACTTTGTAAAAGAAAGCGCCTCCCCATTAGCTTCTGATACAATGCCATGAAAGGGATACGATGTTAGTGCCGAAGGGAGAAGCAAAGGATGAGCGTGGTTGTCGATGACGGGAATAGTCTTAATGACATAGCTGAGTCTAGTTCGACCGACTTGGTCATTATCTCCAGTAGTCTCGGTCATGGCGGCTAATGGATGGCCTAGTCGTTTAAGGATTCGCGTATGTTCGCGGGAATACCCGACACGAGCCACTCTAGCTAGGGAGACACTTGGGACACTTGGGACACTTGGATGGAAGCGAAGACCAGACCGTGTAAGATTTGTAGAAATTGCGTGACAGGCACGTTTCAACTCTTGCTTACGGACGTTTCTTGTTCCCTACCCAAGCCCACTATCGGACGCGCACGTCATCCGCGGGCTTCCAGGTGTAAAGTCCCCTGTCTATACCTTCCGGTTATAGATTATCCCCTCTTATTTTCTTAGCGGGCAGTAGGCGGTGCAAAGCAGGGAAAAGAAAAAAAAATCACCGCGTAAACTGAACTGCGCAGAGATGAGATTGGGCGGTGAGTTTGCGCAACCATTGAGTGGGGAGAGGAACATTGCGCAAGATACTGCACACGATATCAAATATGTGTGCGACTCGAAATTATAGCGTGCGATGACGTTTTGTGCTGCCCTGAAAGCTGGCTACGGGAGGGTTTACGACCGCACCAAGGGCGAATTCGACGGAAGGAGATGGTTGGCCTAGAGCACCGGGGTTAGACTTATTGACGGGTCCTAAGCCTTGTTAACATGGAGAATTTAGTCCGGGGCGACGGTTCGAGTCCTAGCATTGGAGTCTTGCTTTCGGAATCCCCCCTTCTGGTCCGCGATCGTCATCTATGGGTATCACCGAGTGGCGGCTGGGAAGCTAGGAGGCCCAAGAAGTAAAGTTAGTCCAAGGCAAAGATTAGCACCATCAGATCGGAACTGGATGATATTCTCAGGTCCGAAATTAAGGGCGAGAGCGCGCTCTAATCTACCACCAACTCCCTTCACGTCCTCCCTCCCCAGCAGACATCAATAGATCCATAGATCTATCTAAATATTCGGCAATGGCTCAGAAAAAAAAAGCCCACATTTGACCCCCGCGGAGGTAGTAATGCCCTTGCTAACGAGAGTGAGAGGTATTCTGTCTGAAAGGTGGCACTCACATTAATCTGTACGGCTATTGCTTGATGCTCATAGCCAGTTGAGCCGCCAACCATGAAGGTTCACCCTGTGCCCTTGTGTCCCTTCCTAAGCAACTCTAGTAAGGACGAGATAGCAGGTGCCGAATGAATGGCACCAGAGGCGGCAATAATCTTTGGCGGAAATGCTATTAGCGCCTTGAAATAAGCTCAAGGATGCAGCCACAGCTGAGCCTCAGCCCTACCATAACACGATCTCTCATGTTTTCCCCTTCACACCATCATGACCATATTGCCGCGTTCGACTGACGGTTGCTTCTAGTGTTACCACGGTCCATCAGGGAGGCCCACGATATCTGCTACGAATCCCTTCATCCTTCATTCACGAAGTGACAGGAAACTTAGGTGCAAACTGCTAGGGGTGACTCGGGGTTCTACCCTATGCTGTTCGCTGGTCTCTTCTATCTGATTGCTTGATTGACTGATGTATTTATGGCAAGAGTCATGGAGCAGTGTCCGTCTAAGATGTTGCTGTGTTAGCTGGCCATGGTGACAAGCGTGGGCAACTAGCATGGTATCCCTTTCACCATGGGTGTCGCTCTTCCCACACCACCATCCTCTTTCTGATTGACGGGTCGAAGGGCGAGATGATCCTGGCATGAAGCCAGGATAAAAAACTTACGCTAGGGAGGACATCGCCTCCTGATGCCATGCCAGCGAAGAGGTTATGGTCGATGTCTGATTAGCCTATGCTTCTGGAGACAAGTCTACAGGCTCGTGAAGTCTGGAGAGAGATGTGAGTTGCTTGAAGCGAAGAGGAATACCCTTCTGGGAGGTGTTAATTTGCGAGCCGTCGAGATATCTAAGCTGCGCTTCATCAGGGCCTAGATGAGGTAGGACCGTTGCCGTCTCTTAGCCTTATATCAAGACTTCTTCTACAACATCTTCCTAAGGCTACTAGACTTTCGCGTCTATCTATTCTCAACGTTAGCTGTGAATGCTTTGATCGGCGGTAGGCCAAACCAAAGGTTTCCGAAAATTGTCTCCAAGACGCTCTCTATCTCCATCCTTGCCGCTATCACTGCCATCGCCGGTCCGACAAAGGACGACACTGGTACAATTTACGCTACCGATGTTACCGTCTACGACGTCGGGGATGGTTCGGCAAGGTGTATAGTCAATGGAGGGGTTGACTGAGATCTCCAAGTCGGTTAAGTACAGTGGCCACGACAAGACGACCCTCCTGACCTTCAACATCCCGGGCATGCCTAAAGGCTATAACTGCAAGTTTGAGTTCGATCAATCGGGCTCTAGCGCGGGTCAGTCGCATACTCTCCAGCTCTTCAGCCGCCTTGCACCCTCTCCCGCGTGTTCTCTCGGCCGGGTGGCTTCATCTCTAGCTAGCCTCCTGGCGATCAGCACAACAACGATGTTGGGGACATCGCTATCGGTCGCCCTGGAACCGTCATCCCCATAGGTGGTTCTCTCGCGAGTGGTCAGAAGTATTCCGGCGGCCAGTCCGTTGCATATGAACTCGTTAGCCAGGGCCAGGACATCTCCCTCACATTCGATGGAAAACTGGACGGCCTCGTCATCAAATACAGCAACGAGGGTTAGTTTCTTAACCAAGGGGCGATGAGTCGGTATGGGCTTTTGGACTGCGACTTTGGGAACTGGGCTGGAGCTTGGGTAGCCTGGAATTATCTTTGAAGCTGCTTCCTCCTCGTGGTTTTTATTCTCGATTTTGTTTCGATTTTTTTGGCCATGAGAGATGGTCCTGTCGATGTACCAGTGACTATTGCTGTAGCTCCCAGAACTGATCTATCTTTCCGCTTGCACTCTTTCACCCGGGTAGCGTTCTCCTCATGGTCTTGTGGGTCGTGTCAGTTCGGTCAAGACCTCTGGTGGAGCTAGGTGAGTATGTAAGCATAGTACTCTTCCGACATGGCGTATTAGTTTTCATTAACTTGGGCGGGAATGGAATGTTCCTGATAATATCCATGAGGACGATCATGCCCCGGAGTGGGAGTGCCCATCATACGCAAGTAGCATATCTGCCGTCAGATCATTGCAGCTATGCATGGAGAACTGGATTTCTGTTGCTTGGAATCAACGTATGCAAACAAAATAACAAGAAACATATCACGCAACGACACGGCTCTTTTTGGCTGCCTTGAAATACTACTTGCATTGAGGTAGAGTGGGGGACGTGCTTGCCTTTTCTGTACCTTGCACCTGTAGAGGTCGCATGGAAGCATGGCATGCGAGGATAATGTACGTGGACGTGGATCCGTAGACGCTGTCAGAGTCTGATTGCTCGTCACAGCGCTGTCTCTGCACTTGTTCGAGTCGAAGCATGAATCTTAATAACGAACCCCAATTGATCGCACCTTCCGTCCCCGCCGAAGCCGAGACGAGCTGTTGTACAAGGTACAAGCGTTGTCGGGGAATGATAGGTATGATTAACGCCCAGACTGCACAGCCCCCCCTTAAATCGTGGTGGTAAACGGCAAGCAGGGCAGCTGGATAGCGACAGAGTGTTAATTTGCCGCCCCACGTCCGGAACATCTGTCACTCTTGGAGCCCCTCCTAGCCAATGGCTCGGGCGCCAAGTTCAGGTACTCTATACCTCCAACTCAGATTGTGCGAGACATTTGGCCTATTTGGGACACTCGGAGTCTTGGAATTACGAAGGACGCGCCAGCATACTATTAGGTCAGTATTGGCACAGGACCCGACTATTCTTCTTGGGTTGACGGAGCCAGGGAAGACAGCGGTCATGTTCTCATTCAATCGACATCTTCCTTGCCCCTTTATTACCTCCCTTCTGTATGCCTGACCCACCAATACGAGAAGTATCGCTCGTGTCTGGGTAGCCCCATGCAAGGCATTCATTTTCTTGTGCTGGCTCTCGTGTTGTGCTCTTGTCGTCTCTTTCTCAAATTTCTGGGAACCCCGAGTGATCCATATCGTC
This sequence comes from Lomentospora prolificans, assembly GCA_029532625.1. Lineage (NCBI taxonomy): Eukaryota > Fungi > Ascomycota > Sordariomycetes > Microascales > Microascaceae > Lomentospora > Lomentospora prolificans. The sequence goes on from JARFXM010000003.1 coordinate 4,059,424, forward strand.
TTGGTTGTATTATTGCCGCTGGCTGTTCCGCCACGTTTGGGCAATTAACAATTAGCCAAAGCCAGCGCTGGAGAGCACTGAACAGACTGCGTACTCCCCGCCGAATACGCCAATACCCAATACCGAGTACAGTGTGGCCATTCACTAAAAGACCGGCACATCACCCAGTTTCCCAGCCTGCCACCCCCTTTCGTTCATCTGGAACAAAACAACAGACTGTTGCTCTTCTCTCCTCTTTCTCTTCGATTCCTTAATCGTCCTTGTTTCCGTTCTCCTTCGCCCAACCACGCTCGTTCATGTGCTCGCCGTCGATTTAATCGGGCACGTTTATTCTTCTTCGACCGATTCCCGATTATCCCCTCACGCTCGTTATCCTCATTTTCGACTCTGGCCGTGATTCAGTGCTCACCGAATAATTCCCCTCTCATCGCATCCGACCGTTCCAAACGACCACCTAAACCCGAAATTTGAAGAACAAATACGATATCGCGGAACGCTAAACATCAACAACATGACATTCTCTTCCCTTGCCCGTCAAAGCGCGGCACTGTTGCTCGCTCTCGGTAGCGTAGCGACTGCGCAGTCCGTCTACAAGATTGGCACCGATGGTAAGTCGTTCTGACTTCTACCGTCGACGACAACGTCGCTGTTGATCGGTCCTTGTGGTCACGGCCGAGCACAAATTATCGAGACCAGTTCTCGACTCGAGTTCGAGTGTATAGTATGCTAACGACGGTCCTACAGACGAGATTCGCGAATCCGCCCGAACCCTCGCTTATGACACGATGCTTTACTACCACGGAAACGAGTCGGGCCAAACACCCGGCATCTTGCCCGGCCCGCCTCCTGGTGGCGACTACTATTGGTGGCAGGGAGGAGCTCTTTGGGGTACCATGCTTGACTACTGGCACTATACCGGCGACTCATCCTACAACTCTGTCATTAGCCAGGCTCTCCTCTTTCAAGTTGGTGAAGGTGTCGACTACCAACCACGAAACCACACTGCCTCCCTCGGAAACGACGATCAAGGCTTCTGGGGCATGTCAGCCATGTTAGCTGCAGAGCTCAACTTCCCCAATCCTCCTTCTGATCAGCCTCAGTGGCTCGCCCTCGCTCAGGCTGTCTGGAATACCCAAGCCGACCCAGACCGTCACGACTCTACATGCGGTGGTGGTATGCGATGGCAGATTCCCCTGTCCAACAACGGTTACAACTACAAGAACAGTAAGTTTCGGACCTACCAGCCAATCTCGGTGTAAGATGTCCTGACATAAATTAGCCATTGCCAATGGTTGTTTCTTCAACATTGGTGCGCGCTTGGCTCGCTACACTGACAACTCCACCTACGCCAAGTACGCCGAGGAGACCTGGGACTGGCTCGTAGGCATTGGCTACATTGCCGAGGACTGGAACGTCTACGACGGTGCTCACATCGAGACCAACTGCACCGACATCAACAAGGCTCAATTCTCGTACAATGCCGCCATTCTCCTCCAGGGAGCCGCCTACCTGTACAACTATGTAAGTTCTTACGTGGCGCTCTTACTATGCCGTTATGGTGGTTATCTGTCTGCCGTGCTAACCTAGACGCTCGTCTAGACCGAAAGCGAGACGTGGAAGACAAGAATCAACTCTCTCCTTGATAGGACTCTCGAAGTCTTCTTCACTGACGGCATTGCCTACGAAGTCTCTTGCGAACCCGAGCTTACCTGTACGACCGATATGTACAGTTTCAAGGGTTACCTCCACCGCTGGCTGACCAACGTCGTCCAGCTTGCGCCCTTCACCTCGGATAAGATCCGCCCCCTTTTGCACTCGTCAACCGAAGCGGCCATTAAGCAATGCGTCGGAGGAGACTCTGGACGAGCATGCGGCTTCAGCTGGACTTCTGGTACCTTTGATGGTAAGATGGGCGCTGGCCAGCAGATGAATGTGCTCGCTGCCGTGTCCAGTCTCCTTGTTGATCATGCGTCAGCGCCGCTCACTGCCAAGAGCGGAGGCACTAGTCAGGGAGATGTCAACGCCGGTTCCAACAGTCCGTTCCAGCGCGAGCACAGCCCCATTACTACTGGTGACAAGGCTGGTGCTGGTATCCTGACTGCCCTAGTCCTCGCCGCTGCGACGGGCACCTTTGGCTGGATGAGCTGGGAGAGGTAAGCTAGCAGCCAACCAGAAAGGTGTGTCGTCCTTTCGGCAGTAGAAATAATGGCAATCCCTTGGCGCCTTGCCTGAGGGGTTGCGTGATCAATTTGACTTTGCAAACAATACGCATGAGGATTAGGGCTGGTTCACAAATGGCGTAAGGAGTGAAAGGATATCGGAATCGATGTATTACCCCCCGAGCACAAACTATCTTGCCGTCTCACCATCCAATCAGGGGTTTCGGCTTTTCTAGTTATTATTATTATTTTCTTATTGTATTTTTCTTTAGGTTAATTCACTTTATTACTTTTAGTCACTCGTTGCTGCTGTTGCCGTCCTGGGTGCCTTTTCAAGATATCCATTGGAACCTTTCTGAGCTTGATCTGGTGAATCGATTTTGTAATTGATTCACTCGACGTATGAGATCCATTGGCTGTCAAAATACGGCCCGAACGAGGGCGGTCACGGAATAGCAACAGTTTATCCCGGAATGCTGGCTAGTGTCAAGTGGATTGGGGCGGCCGTTACCCCGGGCTCAAGTTGTGGAAGTGTTGGCGCTATTCCTGTTATTCGCATTGGGCACCCGGCTAGCGTTTGTTAGAGTCAATGGCCAATTGAGCTTTTCGTCTCTCCAAGTCTCGAAGTTATGCGCCCCGGCGGGCAATGTAACGGCTGCAGTTTCAGCCTCGTACGCCTTCTTTGTCGGCCTTGGCCTGGTTCCTCCCCCTTGCAAATCCACATCAAATCAATTGCAGAAACACCCAGCTGTGCCAGATCCAATCGTTGAACCGGTTCACGTCTTGAAATGAGCCAGAGTACCGATTGACTGGTACACCAACCCATCACTCGCACGCCAAATAGCACGCCCTGAAAGCAGGAGAACAACCAAAACAAGGACCTCCATCCCGGCCCAAAATAGTCCTGCTACTCCTAGATTTCACACAGCAGCAAGCATGTCTCTCCTCGCCGACTTCTCCCCCAACATCACCACCTTTCCCTCCTTCGACACCCTCCCCAGCGCAACCAACCCCTCCTCCTCCTCCCCCTCGTCCCCGGCCCCCTCCCACGCCTGGTACCTCGTCGGCCAAATCGCCGAAAACATGACGATAACCCAGCCGACCCTCATCTGCCGGGACCGCACGAGCGCCAGCTTCGCCCTCACCTTTGAGGAGCGGGACTTTTCGCTCGCCTCCTTCAAGAAGGGCTTCACCGTCGTGGTCAAGGGCGCCAAGAGGACCGAGGCCAAGGAGGAGGGCAAGAGGGGGTTCGTGACCGTCGCCAAGGGGCTGGAGGCGGGAAGTGTCAGGTGTCTTCCCGGCTCGATGGACCGCGTGCTGAACTTGGCTGGCGCCATGGCCGAGGGGGAGAAGGAGGTGTGTGGGGTTTGCGGCGGGGAGGGGACGAGGAAGTGCACGGGGTGCGGGTGGGCGAGGTATTGTGGCAAGGTAAGGCCTATAAGCGGAGAGGCTTGATCGAGTCGGACCTGAGGCTGAGGGAGAGAGAGGGAGAGAGAGAGAGAGAGAGAGTATATATATGTGTGTGTGTGTATCGTGGTGCTAATTTCTTGCATAGGACTGCCAGGTTAGAGGGTGGACGGAGAAGGGTCATAAGGGCGATTGCAAGATTTTTAAGGCGCTGAAGGAGCTTGACGAGCTTGCATCCTGAAATCACCTTGAGACGACGTGGCCGGAAACAAGCCTACGATCGTCAGGCTCGAAGAGAAGAACGTCGCATAACTACGGATTTGTTTTCTTCCCCATCTCACTGAGGGAAGGTAGTGGATTTTTGAGATCCAAAGCGGACCCGAGAAAAGAGCTACGGCGTAAGCCATCAGTCAATGAGGAAAAGCATTGAATAAATTAATATATCCATTCAGTGGTGCATGATTTGACACAAAGATACCCAAGGTATGTAGCCAAAGTATTGATATCCCCTGCCCGTGATTTATGCCACGAATAGCGTAGAATGGACTTGTCTATCCACATCCATCATGTAGTCTGAGTCTAGGCTCTGGCCATATTAAAAAGCGGATATACATCGAAATATGTACAGAATATCGAACTGTAGATTCGTCCCCAACCGACACAGATTACACCCCCATGATTTAAATAACATACTGAAACAAAGGGTTAGCTAACACGAAGCTTGCCTTCGACGTCACAGCAGACAGTACAACTTACAGGAATGAAGAGGTAGGGAACCTGCTTCTCATACTCAAGCCACGTTTCGCCGTACTTGGTTCGGCACCGTCGAATGTCGCGCCAAGCGCGATGAGCGATCATGATGGTAAAGAAGACGGGATAGAACCAAGGGAATGGGCTCCTATATGGTTGTAAGCATATCTGGTTCAGAAAGGCATAAGTGTAGATCGTGATGGCTACTCACTTGAATCCGGTAATCAAGCCCCAACTGATAGCGAAGAAAGTATCAGCCGTGTAGTGAATCTTGCGGGCAAGTCCATACCATCCATCGACGAGAATGGTGTCGCCAGAAGGAGTGGTGAGAGTCTTGGGGTTGTGGACGGTCTGCCACGGGACCTGGGGGAAGGTGTTGCGCCAAACAACCTTTCCACGCTCCATGGCCCTGAACCTGTTCTTCTGGCTGTTGCAGCTATCCCACACCCAGTACCAAAAGATGTAGCCGACGTAGAGGGCGGCAAGAGCAAACCGATTCCACCTATATTCTGAGGGGTCGTGGTTCGCGAGGTAGATGGTGCAGTGGCAGTAGGAGAGGGGAACACCAGCAAGGTTCCAGAAAATGAGCATGAATCCCCACTTCTCGTAGTACATGTCCCTACATTAAGAAACAACTTTAGCCACCAAGAACTCGCGCAATGGATAGTAGAGAAAAAGAGAGAGAGAGAGAGAGAAACTTACCAGGTAGTGACAATCAACTCCTCGCCCTTGGAGCAAGCGTTGGCGTACAGATAGTGAGCCATGACGAGGAACATGACCTCGCCGGAGACGTATCCGTATCTCTCGTACTGACGCGCGGCGGCACCGCAGCTGAGGAAGAAGAGAATGTACCAAGGGAGTCTGACCTCGAAGAACATTTTGAAGTCGAGGATGCCGAACATGCGGGGGTTGAGCTCTGCGCCCATAAAGAAGTCATAAATGGGGTAGCCAGTCATCCTGTGCTCAGCTCCTCGCGCAAGCGCCGAGAAATAGGCGACAAAGCTAACCAAGAAGCCGCTAAGGATGGCAACCGAGAGTAAGGGGCCAAACTCGTCGATAAGGGTGTAAAGGGGAAAGACACCGGTGTAGTGCAAGACACTGGCAACGAGAATGTTGAAATAAAGACTGCTGTAAGCGCTACAGTAATACTTCAACTGCTTGCCCCCAGCGTGCGGGAGGGGCTTGCCCCAGGCCCAGACACCAGGCAAGAGGCAGTAGCAGGCTCCCTCAAAAATGAAGAAGGTCCAGTAGATTGTCCAGGCCCTGAGGGAGGGGAAGGCGCCAGTGTAAACTAGATCGACAAGGTGCTTGCCGAAGTCCGTCCAGCTCTGGCCGGGCTCAGGCTTGGGGAGGCCGCCATCATAGTATGTCGCACCAATCCACATGTACCACATGAGGAGCGGGAAGCCAATCATTAGAGCCAAGGTACCGAAGTTTCCACCGAACTCGAATTCGCCAGAGTAATCGATCTTGGGGTCCTGGCCGGGCTTCCAGCCATCGACGACCGACGCAGTAACCTCCTTCTTGGCGTGGCCATTGGAAGCTGGCTTCTCAGCCGGCTCCTCAACTCGAGTGTCCTTGACAGGCTCCTCCTTTTCTTCTTCGCTAATGTTCTCAACGAACCTGGCGGTCCTCCTACGAGTAGGGCGAGCGGGCTTAGCGGTGGTCTCGGCCGCGGAGCTCGAGTCGCTGTCCTCAACAGGGGCGGACGTCGAACGGCGCGTCGCCCGGCGCGGTGTCTCAATCATTCCCTCGAAGAGCTCCTTCTTTCTACTCATTGAAACAAAGCATTGATTAGTGACGGTATTTATACAGATATAGTAAAGAGAATGAAGCACTGGCAATTTCTAGCTACAAGGACAGCTACAGCGGTGATGGAAAGGAGGAGCATACCGAGGAGTTTGCCGGAGAGAGTAACGACCCGACATCTTGAGAATGGCAAAGAAACCAAGAGATAATTGACTATACAGAGAAGCAAAGGAAAGGAAGCCTTTAGGTTGGCACGAGATGCATCCAAGCCTATAGATGCATGGTCCGACGCAATGCGAATCTTGGGGTCGTGGGATGCAAGGTGGATGTGTGTCCTCATGGTTTTCAAGCCCGGGATTCGACCAAAAGAAAAAAAAAAAACAATAAGAGCTGAGCTCAGGGTATTTTCGTTGACAACGCAAAAGTGCCGGTTTCCAGGGGCAATTCAATATTCGCTAACGGCTGGGCGTGGCCAACCATCATTAACCAACCAATCCGCCAACATTGTGAAAGCCCCCTGAGTTGCCAATTCAGGGACCACTCTCAATCCTCTCAGGGGCGCCCCGGGTGCGCTAGAGTTAAATGCTAACGGAATGCGAATACGACCTGTTCACATACAAAACGTATAATAATACCTTCGTAATGCAATTTGTGAACACCGACCAACGATGGAGAGCAATATGCGATTCAGTGGGGAACGGATCCACTGGAAGTGAAGCTATTATGTAATTAATGGGCAAGAACCGAATTATTAAGTAAGAAGGATTCTGCCACAGGAGTGATTGGGGCCTCACACACCGCCTTTCGATGTCTATATAATTCCACCGAATCTTCGAACTTTTGGACTTTTCTTCTTTTCTTCTTTAGCTCTCTTTGCCTGTACGTTCCGACCCCTAAACTTCAAACAACGCAAAACTCGACATGGTGCTGACCTCCTCGACTACAGTTTGGCTTAGATCAAGTGTAGTATCTGTTCTTTTCAGTTTAATCTCTGAAAGGTCTCTAAGGAGACCAATCGTGATTAATCTTATTTTTGCCTCTCGGGAGAAACCCTCTGTGCTTGCACATGGTTTCACCCACAGTGTCCCTGGTATTACACTGCCTCCAGGTGACGCGAACCTCTGTTTTCATTACTTTCCAAGCTGGTCTTGGAGCGTGAAGAAGACTGTTAAACGGGTCAGGCTTGATGGCGAAGGTCAATCTCGGTAGCTGCTCGCGGTTTTGATGGTAGATGACGCCGACATGAATACTGTGTGCCAATAGATTTGCGTGGCGTAGCAGCAGGAGTACATGCTGCTCTTAAACCAAACGTAAAAACATGACAGCTTTTGCTGAGCTCTGGTAAATTCAAACTGAGCAAGTTCCATGCAGCTCCCACACCCGCTTTGCTTCTACCATGTCGAGCGATAATCCTTCACGCCTTCTCGATCCTGCCATCTTCCCTCATCTAAAGGAGAAGATCGAGCAGGAAACCCAAGTCAAGGATGCCCTAACGCAAATCGTACAAAGGCTCGAGGCAACCAACTCGTACGCCCAAGGCCTGCTCTCTCGTATTCATGCCACTCCTCGTCAAAATTGTGAGTTTCCTGGGGGGGGGGTGCTCAGCAAAAATCTCGCAGCTGGCCGAGCCACTGACCCCACTATAACTGTGCTTTTCTTGTGCTGATATTTTGCGGGATGGTCCGAAGATCCTGGGCTGCTTGCTGAAGTTGAGGGAGAGATTAAGAAGGAGATTGAGATCATCCGGGAACTTTCCGATTATGCTTCCCAGTACCCTTACTACAAGTAACTCAACCCGCGCTTTGCGTCTGCTTTGAAAGGAAAGGCGTCTCGACTGCTAACGCCTGCTTCGTTTACTAGGTACAACCAAAAATGGTCTTGGACCATCAACCAGGTGCTCTTCACTGTCATCCTCTCTGGATTCCTCGGGGGGATGGCTACCGAGACTAAGCCCGGGGAATTTGGCCGCCTCCTGACGCCAGACGATATCAGCGAGATTTTACAGGGTATAGTAATTCCTACGGCTCCTGGAGCTCGCCCTCTTCCTGCACCTCCTCGCATCAGTCTAGTGACTAACGTTCTTGGACCTAACTAGTCCCTGTGAATGTCAAGGACCGTGACGTTTTCCACATCACAATCGAGGAATACCTTACAGCTCTCACCATGCTTTGCGACGAACTCAGTCGCCTCGCCACTAACAGTGTCACGCTCAAGGACTTCGAACAGGCTGTCCAGATCCAGTCCTTCGTCAAAGAGCTCTTTGGCGGCTTTCTCTTGCTAAACCTCAAGAACGATCCCTTGCGCAAGCGCGTTGACGGTGTCAAATACGCCGTCAAGAAGACGGAAGAAATTGTTTACGATCTGACCGTAAGGAAGCTTGTATCACCGCCTGATGAAGCTTCTGAGTCAACCAAAATGTAGAACTAGGTAAATGAGCTACAAAATCCATCGAAAAGTTCCAGAAATCAGATGGTCATCACATTGCATTTGAGATGGGGCTGGATGAGTGAGATAGGAAAAGAGAAAAAATTAACGCAGCAAATGGACGATATCCCTAGGACCAGAACACATGCCCATAGAACTCCCAGCATTATCATATATGCTGGTCAACCGTCCGAAATCAAAGTCATGTTGTCACAGTAGAATACACAAGACCAGTGCGAGAACCCTGAATGCATCCTGTGATATGCTCCCTCCCAATGCCTTCACAGATATGATAGTATAATGATAGTAACCTGGCGGTAAGGTACACGGAGCCACCCCCAGCGGCTAGCTATGGTATCCGCGCACCTTGGCGGTCGCAGTCTCCGCGTTTAGCATTGAGTGCCGGTAGTCGCCTTCGAGTTCATAAGCAGGGCAACAATAAGACCGTAGAGACCTATGGTGTGGGGTGGAACAACAGTTAGACTAGTGGGCACAATAAAGAAGTGAGGATCGCAAGGACGTACCCAAGACTTCGGCGAAAATGAGAATCAAAATCATTCCGACGAAGAGACGGGGCTGTTGAGCGGTACCACGGACACCAGCATCACCGACAATACCGATTGCAAAACCAGCAGCGAGACCAGAAAGACCGACGGCGAGACCAGCACCGAGCTGAACGAAACCGGTGTAAAGGGGAAGCGCTTGCTGGAGACCATCGGAGATGAGGACAGAGACGACGAGACCGTAGATACCAATAATACCAGCCATAACGACGGGAATAATGTCTATTACGTTGTCAGATATATTGCTCAGAACATAAGCAAGCTCTTGGTGGCGATAGCTTACTCTTTACGATAAGGTCAGGTCGGAGAACACCCATAGCAGCAACACCAACACCCGACTTGGCAGTTCCGTAGGAAGCTCCCAAGCAGGTGAAGACAATGGCGGCCGTGCAGCCCATGGCACCAAAGAAGGGCTAAAGACATGTTAGCGCATCGGAACCGGAGTATCTAGCTTCCGCTGCTGTAGAGTCACGGCTCATAGGGGCGTCATCGCGGGATTTCGGCAACATGGAACAACTCGAAAGGGCAACTAACCGCATAGACAGGGCTACATCGAGAATATGTTAGCATAGGTCTTCACACAGATGGCGAGATAGATGTAAAAAACGGATGGGTAAGATTGGAAGCTATCGGTGATGGTTTGGGAGCCTGGGAGGGTATGACGACGTTGAAAGGAGCACAACATACCAAGCCTCGGTGATCCTAAGAGCGCCGTCGGACATCTTGACGAATTATCTAATGGCCACGGAAGAAAATGAAGTGGAAAAAAAAAGAGGGAAAAAAAAAAAGGGAGGGATGATGTAGTTGAAAAAGGCGAACGAAGAAGTGGTTGTAGCTGTTGAAAGATTGGCAAGAAGCTCTCTGAAGCCGAAGGACAGGTTAGTTGAAGGAGAGCACTGATGCTGATTCGGAGCGCCATTTGATGACAGGCAAGGTTTTGATTCGAGGCCCTTGGATGTAGCTTGTCACGTGAATGCACGGGCCATTGTTTCCCTGTTTTTTGTCTCGGGCTCGATGCTATCAATGCTAGCTCATCTAAGAGGGCTCCAAGTCCGCTTGCCGCCTTCTTCTGTCCTTCGCTGTGGTGCCAGATGACAACAGCTGATACTATTTGATGTATCTTTCCACGTCTTCAAGCCCGTCGCATGGGTGGATGCCTGCCCCTCTACAAGCATCTGGAAGGCTGGAAAAGCAAAAAAGAAAAAAAAAAAAAAAAATCGTCTCCGTCTGCTAGTGACGACTGAAATTTATTCCCACCTCTATACCTTTCATACCACAACACCGGCACCATTCCTTGAAGTATTCACCCCAGAGGACCAGGGCGAGCAAACAAGCCGTGAACCCTGAAGCAATATCATTCTATACTCGAAAACACACGACTCAACACCAACGATGGCTGACGAGAACGGTGCTGGTAAGTCCCCGACCGCCATTCCGCTTCTTACTGAAATGCAACACAATGGTTCTAACTTGACCATAGCCTGGCCCCTGGCCGATGCCGCCCTCGAGCAGGAGCTTCTTGACCTTGTCCAGTCCTGCCAGCGTAAGACATACCCACTACTTTGATTGCTGATGCGACCCGAGGCATCGTCAATACTAACACCTACCACAGATGCCCGCCAGCTGAAGAAGGGCGCCAACGAGGCCACCAAGTCCCTTAACCGCGGTGTCTCCGAGCTTATTGTCCTCGCTGCAGACACCTCTCCCCTTGCCATCGTTCTCCATCTCCCCGTCCTTTGCGAAGATAAGAATGGTAAGCATCGTTCCGTTGAGACGTGGTGGAACCTGGACTCGAACGCGAGGCTAACGGTTATCTCCCTCTATAGTCCCCTACATCTACGTTTCTTCCAAGGTCTCGCTCGGACGTGCTTGCGGTGTCAGCCGTGCTGTTATCGCCGCTTCCATCACGAGTAACGAGGGCAGCGAGCTCGCCGACAAGATTAGGAGCATGCGCGAGAAGGTCGAGAGGGTCGCTCTCTAAATAGATTGCCATATTCATACCAGGTGGCACATTGATGAGTGACAAGAGGGGGTGACTTACTATGGCCCGCTACTACAACTCTCGTGCGTTTGTACCAGGAAGCACTTATTGTTATCTCGGAGGTATGATGGCCATATGCGGCTCGTGTCTTGTTGAATACGCAATTCGAAAATAGAAAACCCCTCTTAGGCCCACGCTGTTGAATCGTAGATTGTACAGGCAAGAGCTCAACTGCCTTTTTTAAGAGTCCCTTTCGATTTAATGCTGTTATTGCCGTCCTCGGAGGGCTACCCCACTATGTTCCAAACCTGCAGTCGCTCTAGCCCCAATTATCCCAGCACCCCCACCATCCATTCATAGGCATTGGGCCATTCGGCTTACAGCACCTCTTACGGCCACCGCATCGCCCAGCTTTCCCTATGACGACCGGTGTACGTCTTGCGTTCCCATCCTGCCGAACCCCCAAGCTTCTTCCATGAGCTGGACGCGAAGAGTGTCTGTGCCCTCTTCTTTGAGCCCTCCTGGATGTTTGGAATCCCGCTTTGAACTGGCTCTTTCACAGAATGGCCATCGCACGCAAGGTCATTGTCTCTGCCAATGACGAAGGCGTCATACTCCAAACGGCACCTTCTAAGACCCAACGATCTTCGCAACAGCTTTTGATTAAATATGCGGACGGCGCAATTTCGCACTTGCCTCGCGATAATGGCACTGGAGTCGCGAGTTCCTCACAGTCTTTTGAGGTCTTTGGTGTCATAGGTGAACTTTGGCCCCTCCCTCCCTTCCTCGGTTCCGCGGTTGCGCCGCCCCAGCCCAGCTGCTAGGGAATGAGTACTAAATCATATTGTGTGTAGGACTCATGGCCGTTTTCAGACAGAATTTCCTCATCACTATTACGCAGCGCGAACAGGTTGCGCAGATCAAGGGCTTCCCCGTCTATGTGGTGACGGGCGTTGCGATTACTCCTTGCTCGTCGCAAGCCGAGGCAGAGGCGTCTATCGCCAAGACAGCCGAGAACCTAACAAAGGATCCCGGCGATGGTGTTCTTGGGGACAGCGACGCCATAGAAGATGAAGTGGAGGAAATCCCGCGGATCAGCGATGACGTCGACGACATAGTTCATGTCGAGAGTAACCCCGACGCAACTCCCCCTGGAGAGCCAGTGACTAGCACCGTAGCCGAGGACGTGATCCGCCGGCGCGGAAGCTTTGGTCGCTTTGCCCAACGATGGTTTAGTAGAAAGGGATGGGTGTTGGATCAGCGACGAACTATGGCTCTAAGTAGGCCGCCAGTCGAGCAGGACCCCGCGCCTCTAACAGCTACCAAAGTCCCGCGAAGTTCTGAAGAAAGTATAGAGGGAATGGCAACTACCCTCCTACCGAAACTCTTACACACAGCGCAGATACTATTCGGCTCTTCCAAGAGTTTCTTCTTCTCGTACGATTTCGATATCACCAGGAGCTGGGGAGAGTCAAAGGCGTTCGAACCGGAGATTCCTCTCTACGCTCAGGTGGCTCCTACCTATTTCTGGAACAGCCACCTACTTCAGCCATTCCTTTCTATTGGAGCGGAGTCGGTTGCGCTCCCACTCATGCAGGGTTTTGTTGGCCAGAAGTCATTCGTCATGGACAGCCAGCCTCCGCAGGTTGACGATTCTGAGCCAGAAGCCATGGAGATGTCGAATCTCTTTCCTAGCAACTCGGTGCCTACATCACCCCCGAATGAACCTACCAAGGAAACTACAGAACGGCGGCCAACCGAGAGAGACTTTTTGATTACTTTGGTCTCCAGAAGGTCAACTAAGCGTGCTGGTCTCCGATATATGCGGCGAGGAATCGACGAGGATGGATTTACGGCCAACTCGGTCGAGACGGAACAAATCCTATCCACACCGTCCTGGAGCTCGTCATCTCCTGCTGGAAGCAAAATCTATTCATTCATGCAGGTTCGCGGGAGCATCCCAGTCTACTTTACACAGTCACCGTATTCTTTCAAGCCCGTGCCCGCAATACAGCACTCCCCAGATGCGAATTACATAGCGATGAAGAAGCACTTCGATCATCTCAGGCAGTCCTTTGGTTCCTTGCAGCTCATCAATCTTGTTGAGAAGCACGGGCCAGAGGCCATAGTTGGTAATGCATACTCACAACAAGTCGAGCGTCTCAATGGGGGGTTGCCGGACGGTGAGAAAGTGCCCTTTGAGTGGTTTGATTTTCACGCTGTTTGCCGTGGAATGAAGTTTGAAAACGTCAGCCAACTCCTTGAAAAGCTCAAGGGCACGCTGGATGAATTCGGAAGCACCGTCGAGGCGGAGGGCAAAGTTGTCCGTAAGCAAGGAGGGGTTACGAGGACGAATTGTATGGACTGCTTGGATAGGACGAATGTTTGCCAGAGCATGTTTGCAAAGTATATGCTTGAGGCGCAGCTTCGCGAGGAAGGCTTTGATATGAGTGCTCAAGTCGACCAGAATGCGTGGTGGTTCAATAATATCTGGGCCGATAACGGCGATGCTGTATCGAATCAGTATGCTTCGACAGCAGCTATGAAAGGAGATTATACAAGGACGAAAAAGCGCGACTATCGTGGAACGCTTAATGACTTGGGTCTGTCCATCACGAGATTTTATAACGGGTAAGTGGGGAGTTAGTAGCCATCTCTTTCCGAAACGGTTTTATTGACAAAGTCCTCCATAGACTGGTGAACGACTACTTCAGCCAGTTGGCTATAGACTTCTTACTTGGAAATGTCACAGCCCTCGTGTTCTCCGAGTTCGAAGCCGACATGATGACCAAGGATCCCGCCGTATCCATAGTGAAAAGGCGGGAGCAAGCGATCGAGCTGTGCCAAGACCGCGTCATTGGCGACCTGAGCGAGGAGTTTATTGGTGGCTGGGCCGTGCTTGCGCCGCCAGTGTCGGGTGCCATACAAAGCCAGCCATTGGAAGAATCTATCTTTTTGCTCACGGATGCCGCGCTCTACCTCTGCCGTTTCCATTGGGATCTCGACAGGGTATCGTCGTTCGAGCGTGTGGATCTAGCACATGTCGTGGGCATCAAATTCGGCACGTACATTACATCGACGATCTCACCCGTCCACATGGATGAAACAAAGAACGTGGGCTGTCTAATATCCTACGAGCCCGGAAAATATGATTTCACGCGTACCAATACCAGAACGCTTTCCAATATCGAGGGCAAGCGGAAGACGCATGAACCATCCGATTTCGGCAGTGGCTCGATATCCGGGGGTTTCGCAAGCTTTTTTTCAGGCGCGAAGTCGCGCTCGGGTCCCACCGTCCGCAAGATTGCCCTCAAGGCACCGTATGCGCAGTCTTCGCTGGCCAAGGATGGCGATGACCTTAGGCAGACAGAGATCCAGCAGATTGTGACCATGTGCTCAGAGATTGAAAGGATGGCGTTCAAGGCTCAGAGCAAGGATACCAATGAAGATAAGAGCATTATTGTGAAGGAAGACATAATATCGTTAGAGGAGGCGAAGAGGAGCACGGGGTTGCTAGAGCAGCTGGGCCATTCTATCAAGCGCATGGTGTGGGCATGAAGCATATTCCGTACAGCATTCCATGAAAGTAGACGTCATATAATTGTAATGAAGAGCCATGATCAGTCACCATTGAGTCCTTCATGTCGGTGAGCGCATGAGCCGATAGAGGTGAAGCTGATAACGCATGTTCTCGAGCGATATGGGGTACCTTAGTGAATCCGCCAGGCGGAACCAGGCCGAGTCACTGGTTTCCAACCTCTCCCACGTATCCTCAAGTGATTTTGTGAGGGTGTGGTGGAGAAGCCATTGCATAGGGTACTTCTTCGCCTGAGTTCCGACACCAGTCTCGGAGTAGCTACCGGGGCTATCGACGACCAGGAGTAGGGAGCCAACGGGAGCGCAGGATGTAAGATTGAGTAGGAAGGTCGTAGTCTTTCCTATGCCGCCAGAGGTGTAAAGCTCGTTGAGCGTGAAAAGAATAGTGATAAGAAGAGGTTGGGTACCGAGCAGTTTGGAGAGCTGCTCCTTGGTAGCCGCGAGGATATCGCCATGACTAAAATCCATGAGCAACGACTCCGGCGCGACTACGGGACCATTATCGACGTCATCCCCGTGGTACGTATACTTTGAGATTTGACGGGCGGTATATGTGGTTAACGTGTCGTGAAGTCGTTTGACTACGGATCCCCATGGCCCGGAATCAACGAGGACTGCTTCGCCCTTTGGGATCCCTGATCCCATGAGTAGGGTTGAGAATGCTGCTACTTCTGCAGCCCCGCCGCCTACTGATAGCATTCTCAGCCGTGCCACCGGCTCTGGCTCGCTCTTTTCCACTTCATTAACCTGTTGCGTAGCATCTGCCAAGCTAGTAAGATGGTCACTAATGGATTCAAAGATGGACGCATAGCAGAGAGCGCGCGTAGGGCTCCATCTCGCAGCGTACGCCGCTAGATGCTCCTCTTTCGAGAAAGCAGCCGCAAAGTCACGGTTAAACAAAGCCCCCTTGATAGCTTGTAGGGTGGTTTCGAAGTTGTGAGCCGACAACTCGTCCGCAAAGACCCGGGAGAAGAGGTCCAGTAATAGCTGCTGGGTCTTTAGCTCGAGCCGTGGCGGACTGGGTACAGGCTCCTTTGAAGTGCCCGGCCGTGCTGGGTCCCCTTTCCCCGGGGCCCTGCTTGACGCCTTGGACGAACCTTTCGAAGCCGTCCCACGGGACGACTGAGGCTTTTTCGCCATCTCGCGCTCAAGTTTGGGGCTGAACAAGGGCGGGGGAACTTTCGTCGCGTTTCGGACCCTGATCCTGTCGAGCTTGGTGGACTGTCCGGCCCTGGAGATAAGGCAAGAACTAAATGGGCGTGGTCACTTATGCACAGATCTACATAAAAAAAAAAAAAACCTTGCGCAATCACCACCGAGTGGGTATCATGGTCAGAGACCAAAACTCTACAATGAAGCGCCGCCTATTATCCCGTCTGCCAGTTTGTCGCAGCTGCAATGGTCTGGAAACAGTCATCCTTGCAACCGCGATCGATGCGTCAGTGTGCGATGTCGTAAACCCAGCAACCTATAGTAAGTTGCCCCAACCCAAGGCTATGGCGTAGGATACATCAGTAATAGTGGAGAATTCCGTTATGTCATCAGGTTGGAGAACTCGGCGAATCCGCCGAATTCTACCAAGTAAAAAAAGTTTGACCAGAATTTGGAGCATCGACTGGAACTGCAGTGGGTTCGCCAACAACGCTAAACCTGGAGAGCGGGTAAAATGGCCACCAAGCCAGAGGGGAGGGCCTGGTCGCTCGGACCCCACTGCCTCCGTCGCAAGGTGTAAGATCTTGTATCGCGTCCGGTTCTGAAGCATGAGATTGACGGGTTTCTTTTGCGTACGCTGCGCTATGAAGCCCCATTCGGATTCTCTGCAGTCTGGCCCTTGATCACGCGTGTATATGCGCCAAGGGCCAGGTAGGCATAATCCTGGCCGTGAGTGCCGTCGAGATCACGGGGGGTGCACAATCATGACATGAGGAGCTGTCTCGAAGCTTTTCCACAGGGCAGACCACGAGGTAGCTGGATAGGGTAAAACGGGGGTGTATCAGCATTGGCCAGGCTATTGGTTAACTGGAATTTCGCGATTCCCATCGGTTAATATGAGCCAAACTTAGCACTCATCCCAAGTATGTAAGTATCCGCGGATAGCTCTCATTATGCTCGAGACAACTACCGTGGGCGGGTATGTCGTCTGCGGGGGCTGCTTGGGTGAGAGAAAAAGAAACCTGCAAGCCCAAATGCCAGCGGCGTGAGGCTCATTGGTCCCAAACCATTCAACGTGGTGGATGGACCCTCGTCCCTAGCGGCATCGGCGGGCGAGGTCGCGAAAGTGGGAGGGGGAGTAGCAGGTACAATATAGCCCCTCCAGTAGAAATGCGTAATCGGCCCCCTGCGAAAGGTTTGCCCCTCGCAACTTCCGTTGTTGGGGATTAATGACCGCCACATCCTGCGGAAATGCTCGCAGACCTTTCTTGACTCAGCCTTGAGAATGCATGGAGCTAGGATTGGGTTTTATGAGATAATATTGATTCCTGTTTTTGCTCATTTTTTCTTTCTTTCTTTTCCTTCTCTGACCCTAGCAACTGTAGTGCAATGGACAGAGTGAGGCCTGGAGCAGCTCGCCGCACATCATGGCTGGCGGGGTCAAGATTCAGAACTCATTGATGGAAAACTCGAAACGAACATGAACCTAGAAACCAGTGATAGCACAGGGGATGGCCGAGACACTCCACACATCCGGATCCCCTCCCCAGAGCCCTTCTTGGGTCAGAAAGTGGACATCAATTCGATCGCCACTCAACTTGGATAAAGCTTGAGGGTGCGGCGAAGAGGCTAAAACAGGGCGTTAGGGGAGGTAGCTGATACTGCAGTGCCGTGTCATTTGTCTCCGAAACGAATCCAAGTGCCTAGGCTCAGCGAGCTGTGGGTTTGGATGAGTACTTGACACTGCACCTAGCCTGCTGGCCAGCGTTATACGAACCGGGAGCCCTGGAATAACTCGACGACTGAAGGCTGGACCTTCGCAGGTTGATCCCACTCGAAGCTCGCCCTCCGAACAACAGTCTCCGCGGCCATGCTTGTCCGGGCGAGAATACTGACTCGGACGGAAGTTAGTGAGGTCTATGACCACATCTTGATAGTCAAGAAATACACCCCCACCCTCTTCGTTCAAATCTCGCCAAGGTCAGTAGCAGTAGAAGAGCAGGTCTAGACTGGAGGAAAGGTTCCACCTCGCTCACCACCACTGACCGCCCGCTGTCTCCTTGAAAAATCATAGAACGTTGAAAGGGTAAATTTACTAGAGATATTTTCTGGCCAGACAAATAATACGATCTACCCCACCCGAGCGCAAAAATGTGTCAGGATGGAGGGGTGTCCGTTCGGTGTCTGCGCTCTCTGTCTCACCCTGACCTCGCCTCAATCGTCTAGCTCCAGTACCCGTGTTCTATCTGCTAGTCAAGTGGGTTGCAAGTGTTGGAACACTGTCGAAGCTCATCTTGACCTACTTGTAGCGACACGGAAGTACGTTTACTCAACTCCTTGTACAGACACCCCCCCTCCCCCGCCTTAGCCTTCGCGTTGCACCTCCCAAACTATTAGTGCACTACATCGACAAGGAGGCAGGACAAGACCTTCCCTCCCGCCTTCCCGCCTCCCTCGATTTGATCCTCTCCTTCCAGACTCTCTTGTGAAAAATTTACTTTATCCCCCAACAAGACCCTTCTCCCTCCTTTACTTTCTAGCTCATTTCTATTTCCAAAAGCCTTTTTGCTTTTCCTATCCAGAGATACCTTCCATCGTTAAACCGCAATCATGTCTGGCAACATTGACCAGCTTGCCATCAACACCATCCGTATCCTTGCTGTAAGTTGTGCCCCTCCAACCCCACCTTTACTTCTTTGCCGATTTCCCCTCATCGACCTTCGACCAGCTTCGGTCGCGCAACGATGAGGCCTACGATATCGGCTTCAGCGGGAGTCGACAAGGCGCATTGGGCCTTATCTCCCCTTCCTCGCTTTCATTTTGGTTAACACTTGCTCTCGTAGGCGGATGCCACGGCCAACAGCAAGTCGGGTCACCCCGGTGCCCCTATGTTAGTACTCCCAACAATATCCGCCGCGCTCGAATTCGATCTACTGACACCAATTCTAGGGGCATGGCGCCCATCGCCCACGTTCTCTTCGACAAGTTCATGAAGTTCAACCCCAAGAACCCTGAGTGGCTCAACAGGGATCGATTTGTTCTCTCGTATGTATACCCCGCACGCGACGCCTCCTGCTACCCTTCCATGAGGAAGCTCCTAATCCGAGGCGTTTGATGGACTGTATTTGCTGAGTTCTCGCCTCCAACCTTAGGAACGGTCACGGGTGCATGCTTCAGTATGCGGTCCTTCATCTCTTCGGCTATGATGTCTCCATGGATGACATCAAGAATTTCAGGGTAGGCTCCAATCAACCTAATATCTTCTCTCTCAGCTCGAACTTGCAGCTCACTCGTTTCCTCTACAACAGAAAGTCGGCAGCAAGACTCCTGGTCACCCCGAGGCTCGCGACACCCCTGGTGTTGAGGTGACCACTGGCCCTCTTGGTCAGGGCATTTGCAATGCCGTCGGTCTCGCCATGGCCCAGGCCCACACCGCTGCCGTCTTCAACAAGCCCGGCTTCAACATTGTTGACAACTACACATACTGCTTCCTCGGTGACGGCTGTCTGATGGAGGGTGTCTCTGGCGAGGCTTGCTCTCTTGCTGGCCACCTCCAGCTTGGCAACCTCATTGCCGTCTGGGACGACAACCATATCTCCATTGACGGTGACACCAACTGCGCCTTCACTGAGGATGTTGTCAAGAGGTATGAAGCATACGGCTGGCACGTTGTCACCGTCGAGGACGGCAACAATGACATCGCAGGCATGGCTGCCGCTATTGAGAAGTGCAAGGCCGTTACCGACAAGCCTTCTCTTATCCAGCTCAAGACTATCATTGGTTACGGTTCCAAGGAGCAGGGCACCCACGGTGTCCACGGTTCTCCTCTCAAGGCCGATGACATCAAGCAGCTCAAGCAGAAGTTCGGCTTTGACCCCGAGAAGAGCTTCGTCGTTCCCCAGGAGGTCTACGACTACTACGCTAAGCACGCTTCCGCCGGTGCTGCTGCCGAGGCAGAGTGGAACCAACTCCTCGCCAAATACGCCGAGCAGTTCCCTGCTGAGCATGCCGACCTCCAGCGCCGTCTCAAGGGCGAGCTTCCCGAGGGCTGGGAGAAGGCTCTCCCTACTTATTCCCCCTCTGACTCCGCTGTCGCCTCCCGAAAGCTCTCCGAGATTGTCCTCAGCAAGATCGAGTCCGTCCTCCCCGAGCTGGTGGGTGGATCCGCTGATCTCACAGGTTCCAACCTTACGAGGTGGAAGGGAGCTGTCGACTTCCAGAACCCCGCCACTGGCCTTGGTGACTACGCTGGCCGCTACATCCGCTATGGTGTCCGTGAGCACGGTATGGGTGCTATCATGAACGGTCTTGCCGCCTACGGTACCATCATTCCTTATGGTGGTACTTTCCTCAACTTCGTTTCCTACGCCGCGGGTGCCGTCCGTCTCTCTGCTCTCTCCCACGAGCGCGTCATCTGGGTCGCCACCCATGACTCCATTGGTCTCGGAGAGGATGGCCCCACTCACCAGCCTATCGAGACTCTTGCCCACTTCCGTGCCCTCCCCAACTGCATGGTTTGGCGCCCTGCTGATGGCAATGAGACGAGCGCCGCCTATAAGGTTGCTCTGACCCACAATACCTGCCCTAGCATCATTGCTCTCTCTCGTCAGAACCTTCCTCAGCTTGAGGGGTCCACTCTCGATAACGCTGCCAAGGGCGGTTATGTCCTCAAGGAAGTCGAGGGTGCCCAGATCACCCTCGTCTCCACTGGTTCCGAAGTCTCCATTTGCGTTGAGGCCGCCAAGTACCTCGAGGAAAACCATGGCATCAAGACCCGCCTTGTTTCTCTCCCCTGCTTCGAGGTGTTTGACAGCCAGCCAAAGGAGTACAGGCTCAGTGTCCTCCCCGATGGTATCCCCTCGCTTTCCGTCGAGGTCATGTCCACTATGGGTTGGGAGAAGTACACTCATGAGCAGTTCGGCCTCAACAGGTTCGGTGCTTCCGGACCTTACCTTGACGTTTACAAGGCAAGCCCAACCCAGAGTTTGAACCCCGTGTTTTTTTTATCTGTTACTAACAACCTATACAGAAGTTCGAGTTCACCCCCGAGGGTATTGCTAAGCGCGCTGTCGCCACCGTCGACTTCTGGAAGGGCGCCACTATTAGGTCGCCTGTCAACAGGGCTTTCGATCAGATCATCTAAAATGGCTGGGAAAGGGATAATGTTAGGTTATGGGTTTTTTTTTATAACTCTTGCGGTAATGCCGGGAGTAGAGTATTTAGTACATAGAGTGCCAAAAAGAGTGAAAACAGTACCAGGTATCGATCTTGTTCGTTCAACAATATTGCCTTCGCTCCCCTCCGCATCTCCACGTTGGCGTACCGGTTGCTCATTATGCGCATCGGTCATTTATCATGATATGAAGTGCTTGAAACTCTGAAGCGCTTCTCGTGGGTGTTCTGATTGCTCCTCTAACCCGCCGGGCTGGCTTGGCAGGCTACATGAGGAGTGAGGCAACCTCGGGGGCTGGGTGATATGGTCTGCATACGCGTATGACCCATGTGTACAATATCTCCTGTGGCGAAACGCGCCTTGGTCTCATTGTCATTCGCGATGACTCGCGCGTTGGAGCGTATGGCTGTCTATGTCACCTCGATCACCCGCCTCTTCTGCTGTCCACTCTTTCTGAAATCTCCTCCCTGTCCTCTCCAATTTCGCTGCGGCCTTTTTGGCCTCTCTAGCATAGTCCGGTCCAGAGCCAACAATCACCGCGACTAGCATTGGAGGATCCTCTGCATCCCCATCGCCGCCGTCATCGCTCGTGGCAACCGAAGCAGCAGCGCCCTCAAGGAGCCCGCGTCCCCTCCCGCCGTTCCCCCCCGCATTCATGTCCAGCTCGCCCAACGCGTCCACGACATCCCCCACGCCGGGCTTGCGAGCCGAGGGTGGCTCCAGGAAAGAGCTAAGGATCAGGGGCCCGGCATCCGGGTATTCGATCATGAGGCGCTTAGGGGAGCCCAGGCCGAGGCGCAGGGCGGCGGAGTGTGCGGTGAGCGCCGTGGACGTTAGCGAGGTGAGCGCCTCGAGCTGCGGTTGAGAGCGAGCTGTTGTGATGATCGGGGTGAGTGAGGCGTCGGCGAGATGGGTCGAGATGGAGGAGGTGGGTTTGGGGGTGTTGGAGACGGTTGGGGGGGGCCATTTCTTGCGTGCGCTGGGGCCCGACGGTGGGCTAAGGGGGAATAAAGCCGGTCTAGGCTCGGCGCTTCGAGGTGGTTCCGTTGGGGAAAGTGTTTTTGAGTTGGGAGCCTGTGAGAGTTGGGTTGGGAGGGCGAAGAGAGAACGTTGGTCTCGTGGGGGGCGAGCTTGGCCAGTGTCGGGCGATATTTGGTGAACGGTGGTTTTGAAGGTAATACAGGGTAAATCCTCCATGTCTAGTAGGGTAGTACAGGGGAAGCTGCAGTTGCTAGCGCCAGCCAGGTGGGGCATAGGCCTGGGTACCGATTTAGCTGGCATGGATCCATGTGATGACATCAGTATTGAACTGAGAGGTCTGGGCTTGCTCGGGGGCCAACAGAGGAGCTCCCACACACCGATGCAACGGCACTTAAAGAAACTCCCGAAACCATTGCACCCAATATCATAATGTTAAAAGTATATCATGCAATTTGGATGATCAATATGTCGGTCAAGGGGAACATCCTCCTTTCCCGCTATTCCGATGCTAGCTTCGATTCTTTCCTGACGAGCCTAAGTTCCCAGGTTGTCAAGTCCATACTACTCAAAAATGCTGACCAACGAGAGGTGCGATAAGAAATAGCGCTCGGTGCCAGATTTCTGGATATTCCCGGCTCTAGAAACCGCAGGCGCGCTAGTACGTGGGCGGCTGAGGACGCCCGTCGAGTACCTCCATGGATCTCTGCTTTGCCTGGCCGAGGGTCGGTGGGGCGGCGACGGGTCAGTGATGGTTCTGGTTCTGGCCAACTCGTTGATCCCATGCCATCTTGTTCAGCAGCGCTCCGTGCAGTCAGCAGCCCGTTTGGGGTTTGGCATCTGGCATCTGGACGAATTCCTATTTTGGCATGTCGGGCGGGGCAACCGCAACAAGCAAGCTTCGCCTAGCTCCTCTAGATTTGTCATAACTCCTGACTGGCTACAATATCGCATGTCTGTAGGAGCTTGTAAACGGGGGAATGTGGTCTGGGTCTCCTTCCGGATCTTCCACCCTGCTTACAACGACGGTTTGACAGCTGCCTATGGATGGCCATGTTGCTCATATCAGGGGCCCCGGACTCAATGTCATATTTGATGGGAGGGGGCTTGCGAGCTTGATAGCTCGCTTCTGCGAACCAACTCTGTTACGTACCCATCATCAACCTGATTCTAGGTTCTTTTTGTCCTACTTTAATCAGGAAGCGTTTGTTTACAAAATCTTCGATGGGTCACTTCTGTCGTCGCCCTCTGGGAATTGGGAGACACTGGGGAACGTACTGACATTGCACACATGTCTACATACCTGGATACGCACTAGCGTACAACACACATGCCTCCTTTAGAGGGGAAGTCGCCTGGCTGGCTGGTGACTTTTCTCCCGCCGAGAGTGGAATGAGGACATATTGCCATATCCGGTTTTGCTTCGGATTGCGCCGGTCGTGTCAACCTCAGACCCCAACGCTTCTTCGGACTGAAGCATGCCACTTCCAGAAGCTTTTACTGGTATCCCATCCTCAGGCGTCAACAGGCCCGTTGATTCGTAGTTTCGTAATCGTCTCGATCCCTCATTCAGCTCGCTACTACTAGAGTCAGCCCAAGTGCGTGGAACTAGACCCTAGCAAGATCATGGTCTGATGTTTCCTTGGTAGGGCGCAGGTCCGAAAATTGATCCGCATGCCATCTGGTTCAGAGGTTCACCAACATTTGAGGACCAATGTCGAACTCTGCTCTAGCAGCAATTGGAGCCTGATGCATCCAGACTCGGCTGGTTCACAAGTCAATAAAAAAAAGTGCCGCACGCACATGCAACCTTCGTCGTGGGTAAACACAAGAGCAGGCCGGAAACGTTAGCTACATGCTGTGGCATGCTCTGCTCTGCGCGGCCTGATGGGGGTTGATCGACGACTGGCGGGGAGCTTCAACGACTGTGTTGGACCAATGGAGCTGTATCTTTAGCTCCTGTTGGATGAGATGTCATGGTTGCATTCTCTCGAGGTGGAATTGGTTGGCATTGCATGAGCGCGGGAGGCCGACACTGTGTAGAGCAGGACGGCCCTCAGGATTGGGGTCCACAGTGGAGTTTTCTTGTTTGTGGTGCAGGGTGTAACCCACTAAAATTGGAAGCTTCAATACTACAGACGGCGTTGT
This sequence comes from Lomentospora prolificans, assembly GCA_029532625.1. Lineage (NCBI taxonomy): Eukaryota > Fungi > Ascomycota > Sordariomycetes > Microascales > Microascaceae > Lomentospora > Lomentospora prolificans. Next base: position 4,083,505 of record JARFXM010000003.1, read on the forward strand.
CAACTAGCAATAATACAGTGTGTAAATATGCGTGACCACACTGCCGCGTGCAGGACAGACAAAGAAAATAAAGAAAAAGGGAAAAAAGAAAACCAAAGAAAACATGCAGGCCACAGCCCAGAGACAACACCCACATCGTCCCTTCCAATCAACCCATCAATACCATCCATCATCATCATCCTTTTTGGCTTATCCGAACTTCTTTCAACCTTCTCTCCTTCAGCAACTACCATCCGTCACCGACCACGAGCCTTAAACCTTACACTTTCCTCTCTGAGAATACAGCACTAGGACCGGCCCTATTAGTTTTAATAAACCCCCCCATAGTAACGCACCCATAACTTTCTGCATCAAGCTTCTCCACCGCAGGGCGGTTTCCCTGTTCACGTCATAATATTTTGTCCCGTCAACCATCAACACCACCACCGTCATCTCCGTCTTGATGAACGCCTCATCCTGCTTCGAATGATAGCGTAGAGGCGCCCTCAGAGCACCTTACACACCCGCTCCGTTGCCCTATCAGCCTCGCAACACTTCCTACAATCGCCCCATAACGTCATCAGCCTCCAGCCATCATGCCTGCCCCGAGACGCCGGCGGATTGGTCATCGTCGAAGGATTGAGGATGAGGGAGACGACGATGGTGGTCCCGATGCCCTCGATCTTGAAGACGACTCCTTGAGCGATGGCTCCGGTCTTACCGAAGATGACGACCCTGGCGATGACAGCGATACCAGCAACATCGAAGACGATGCCTCGCCCACAGTGGCCAATCCCCGGAAATCGACGGGAAATGGAGCTATTAAGCCTGCTGGCCGACCCGCATCGTCGAATAAACACCCTACAAAGGCCATTGCAGATACGGAGGTGATGTTGCAAGGCCTATCAATCGCCGATTCAGCCGAACCTGTTCAAGAGATGCATTTCGACGACATCGGAAGCTCTGTATCACCAAAGCTCTCGCCTAATGCTCCACTCATCGTGAGCTCTGCTTCAGTATCTCGCCCATCGCAGGATACGGCTGGGGATCGCCGGCGACGCGAGCATGAGGAGTACAAGCGTCGGAGGGACGAGGACCCCTCGTTCGTGCCCAACAGAGGGGCATTCTTCATGCACGATCATCGCCACGCTGGACCCGCAGGGAATGGATTCCGTCCGTTTCCTAGGCAAACCCGCGTTGGCCATGGTCGTGGAGGTTATGGAGGCCCCTATGCGCCCTATAGGTATGTTTAGCCACCTAAACCCGACCCTATCGCACATCTTGTTGGGCTATTCTCAACTCCGAGTATCCCCTGAAGCTAACGGACCGAAGCAGCCACGTGCAGCAACAGCAGCAACAGCATCAGCATCAGCAGCAACAGCAGCAACAGCAGCAGCATCTCGCGGATCCCACCGGAAGGCAATGGACTCACGACATGCACGAAACTGTCGCCGAACCTGCTCGTCCGCGCCCTCCCAGAAGAGTACACAACGAAGAAGGCCCCCCTAATGGCACCGGTCGCATTCCGGTTTGCCCACAAAATCCGACTCCCATCAACAGGACCCTATCTACGGAGAAGCACATTGGCAATGCACAAGTGAGAGTCTTTTTCCCTCCAATGAAGGAGCCTATCATTGTGCGCGGCCTGCAGGTGAAGCAGTATACCAAGCTGCCCGATCACCGGCCTCCTCTTCGTCGAGACAAACCCGTCCGGATATCTCTCCCTGATCACCCACCTAGGTACATCTTCCCGGCGATCGATAGATCATTCATCTTCATCCCACGCGCTATGAGGCCGAACCAGAAACCCGGTGTTCGTGGAAACAAGGCGCCGAAGTCAGTCTTGGGTTCCGTTGGAGGTTGGTCTCGTCGAGGTAGCATCATGGGCAGCTACTACGGTAGCGCCTACTCGCCGAGTATCGCTCGCAGTCGTCGCTCTTCCATTGCTCCTGATGGCCGGGATTATATGTTCTCTCCGACCGGCTCTGTCGTGTCTCGGGCTGCGATACCCCCCGATCCGACTCGACCTATTGTCCGGCTTCCGCCGACGGGTACTATGCCGATTCCCGATGTTGATGCTCAGATGCCCCCGATGGACCGCCCTGTTGTTGGAGAGTCTCTGATTAGCAACTTCCCGCCCCCTCAGACACATCCTCTCCCTCAGAAGCCTACCTTCCAGGAGAACCGCTCTACTGCCCTTCCTATGCACCAGCCACGTCCTCAGAAGGCCGTCTCGGTTGCGGACATCGAATCCCCGACCTTCAACCAGAACCCTCAACAGCAGCAGCAGCAACAGCCGTACCAGCAGGCATTCCACCAGCAGGTCCCTGTGCAGATTGTCAACGGCGGTCCTCCAGACAATCATACCCGCAACCCATCCTTCCAATCTCAGCACTCCATTGGCACACCCCTCTCCCAGATTCCGGAGCGGGCCATCCACGCCGCCCCCTTCCAACCCAACACTTATCCTCAGCAACCTTATTACAATCAACCGTACCCCGTCATGCAAACGCAGCCGGGCTATTATTACCCGCCTCCACCCTACCCTGGTGGAAGCATGCCGCCGCAGCCCGCCGCCGCACCCTCGTTCGTACCGGGACCACAACAACCGCAATCCGCCGGTTATCCCCCGCAGAATCCCCAAGAAGCACAGGCCGGCCAGGTCAATGGCCAAGGTCAAGGTCTCATCGCGCAGGAGGTCAATGGCATGGTATACTATTACGATCCTTCGCAGTTGCAAGCCGTCAACCCTTACCAGAACTACCCAGCACCCCAGGGCTATGTTCCAGGTGTTGTGGGCATGGGCAACATGGTAACTCCTAACCCCGAGGGCTACTATCCCTATCCCCAAACTGCTCCGGGTATGGTGTACTACCCGCAGTAGATTTGCGCTCCGCCCGACAGCGATTACTTACTTTCAACGTCTTATCTGTTATATCCTATCTAGTTCTTCTTTTAATCACTGTCGATCTTTTGACGTTTCCAGATGCTGGGCGCTCCGGGATAGAGGATTATTAGCGTCTCCCGAGGCTGACTTCGACCCTCATACGGCCGTTGACTCGTCCACGGCAGGAGTTTTGCCTCGGACACTTGTCTACCTAGTATCTTGACATCTTATTCGCGCACCTTTTTTCAGCGGAGGGTAGTTTCACGATACCTCCGACCCCGGTACCCCGTCAAAAAAACAGCCCAGGTAGCCGGTGCGTGTGCACGATCGGCATGGTAGCTCTTCGACTGTACAGCTATCTTTCTTGGCACGGCCAACAGCGATGGAGAGGGTGTTTCATGCGTCGTTCGTCTCACTCGTTTTACGCGTGCCTTTTCGCGTCTAGTCGTATGCTACGCAGTCGCGGCTAGCCAGCCTTTTACCATTATCCCCTGTGCCCCTTTTTCTTTGAGCTTGGGCGGTGTGTCTCTTGTGGTCTCCACGGTCTACCCGCGCTGCCGTTTCGTGTTGCTCATTCTTGTCTTGAGCAGAGGGTTGATTGGCGTTTCCAGGAGTCCAAATATTAGCAGTGATGGTTTCTTCCCTGCGAAGCATTCTATATACATACATCTTTTCTGACAACCTCGATGATTTTTCTGAATTCCTCTTTCTCTATTCTATGTGTGTTCCATGCGTTAGATGATGTCTCCGTCCCTCTCGCTTCGTTTCATGGTGCAACTACTCAGAACCATCTTGTGAACGGGACGGAGGCGGGTCGATGGGTAGTCTCTTCTTATCTGCTTTGCATACGACACTTTTCTTTCGTTGCTTATGATTTGTTACCTGTATTTCAGGCCTTGTGGGACAAACTTTGGCTTTGTCCAGCACTCTGTATTTTTCTGTGCCACACGTGATGGGGATGGTTTGACCGCCGCCTCGGAGGGAGGGGGAGGGGAGGTAAAGGAAGGGGGGGGATGGAGGGGCGATGATCAGTCTAGTGTGCTCCGCCGAGCTGCTGCTCTCGAAATCGGCTGTGAAATCTTGTCGTCCCGGGCTATTTCTTGTACGTACCCTGCTGGTAGCTCAGCGCTTTGTTCTATCTATTTCTACTTTAGCACTTGGCACTTCCTCGTTCTCCTCAAAGTTGAGCTAGATGACCTCAATGGTAATTCATCTAAGAAGAGCAACAATATGAGGCTCAGCTTGAGAAGGGCGCCAACCCCAGTCCCAAGTCGTTGCCAATAGAAGCCCTAAACTACCAGGTAGATAGATCGCGGAGTGTTACACCTTAGCCAAAAGCAACCGGAAGCTGGGTCTGGCTTCACTCAGCAACACCAGCAGCCTATAAGGCAAAGAGTATCCATCATTTCTGAGAACTTCTGACTTTCCCACTCCATTTTGCTTTTTAACCGCTCAACTCTAGCCAGCTGGTCTTAGGGGGATCCAAGCTCAAGGAGTGTCTCAGACTCGGCCGAAAGAGCCCACTCAGAGTTCATATCCACACCATATTCGAAAGAGAATCGTCTGAAGGGTGTGAAACAATCCACCAAGCGTCATCTGGGGGTTGCCACACAGGTGCCCGATCCAACTGGCAGGGTGCACGGTTCGATCAGCGAGAAAGCTTTCGATGACGCCTCTTGGTCCGTACTCTCTCCAAGGCTACGAAGCCGCGCCATTCCCAGCTCAAAGGTTAGCTCTAGTCCATCGAAGTATGGTAGCCGAGAAGCTTCCCTAGCGCTGTCATCGCCGTAAGGCCCTCGCCTTTGCTTGCGTCACATGAAGGCTGCCTTAGCTTGAGGAATGTCATCGAATTGCCCTCTCGGTTCGCTGGGCTCTTTCCCCCTCCTTCGACGAGGTTATTTAGGAGCCTAATGGGCTAAAAATTGGAACTTTGGGAACGTCGAATGTCGGAGCCTTGTGTTCTAAGGGTCGGATCCGGCTCGAATCTGCCTGCAAGGCAACTCTTGACCTAGGTATTCGACCGTTGAAGGCTGTTTCGATACACAGACCGGCACAGAAAGTAAAAGAAAAAAGAAGAAGTGGCCAATCGCGAGCTTAATAGCTTTCTATCCAATCCATCCGCTACCGGCCATGCGAAGTAGAGAATCCACACCGAGCCACCGATAAGAGGGTCGTGGGGTGAGTAGTCACCCCACTGCTTCACGGGGCCCAGGCCTTAATTCAAGCCGATCCTATTACCATGCTCCCAAGTTGTAGTAAGATCGAGCTGGAACACTTCTGACGGTGCCTCCAGCTTTGAGACCAATCGTAGGCTCTCAAACGGAACCCGGTGCACGCCGCCTCCAGAAGCACGAACAATTTTGGCGTTGGATCCGCCCAGTGTTACTCCGGTCTCGAACAAGGATGTTGCCAGCCCGGCGATCTGAAAGGGAACCCTTCACGGAAACGTTTAAAGCGCTTTTTTAGGTGCACGTTTATCCGAGGTTGTTCGTGTCTTGGTCTTCCCGAGACAGGAGAGGGAGTGCTAAAAACTATAGGCATGATCTACGAGGGTGTGCTTGCATTGCTTCTTTGCATATTATTCAGTGGGCCACTCGTTCCTGATTCTAATTGTAGCATAGACACAGCTATGAGCTGAGGGCCGGGCCAGTTTAAGAGCGTGATTGCCAATATGTCGCCATTTAGCTTCCCCGTTTGCAATGGCCTGGAAAGTCGAAATACTTGGGAGAATTGGAACGTCGCACTTACAAGCACACTTTGCGGACAAAGAGAGGTTTGCCGCTCAATTGTTCCTTAACGACCAACTCGTTGATTTTCTAGTTCGAAGGCGTTGACGCCGCCCCTTGTGAGGCTTGTGTTTTCTGCGAACAGATGAGAAGACCCAGGCTGCTGGGGTTGTGGGTATTATTTTCACTAATAGTAAATGGATTTACGTAGCAGGCGATGGGCGCTGCCTTCTCCAGATCTATTGCTAGCCCACATGATCATTGGTGAGGCGGCAGAGGGAGCACTCCCCCGATCGCAAACGGGCCCTATTCCTTCATGATTTATGGCAAAGGGTCCTGTCACTTCATTCCCATCCCCTTGAGGTTCATGCCGCGGTGCGGCAACCGCCACTGTCTCAGTGCGAGAAGAATCAGAAAATTCTTCAGCGTAAAGAGCGGATTATGGCGAGGTCGGTCCGTAAATGATCTATTTACAACTGATATGGGGGTCCAGACACGGTAGACGACGGTAACGGGGATCTGACAAGGGCAACCCGAAGCTTTTCCGCTTATGGAAAAGCCTCATGCCGATACACTCGACTTATCGAAGGGCGTCGATCGGTCGGCTGGGTCACTTGGTGGCTGACTCTTCGAACCTGAAGTACGAGAGGCCCTTCTTGCTATCGGTCAAGGCCAGCGACCGAGCTATTACCTCATGGCTTATGGGGAATGTGGTAAGCGTGGAGTCGAGGTTGCTTCATTAATGGCTTCCAGCAGGTAGCATTCGCATGGAGGAGCTTGCGGGGTACGGGTTCTCGCCCGTCAATCTAGTACCAATCGAGTCGCGAACCATGCTCTGATCGGACAGCTCCTAGACGAGTCGATCCTGGCAGTGGAATGAGGAAGCCGCCAGTCTGCGGATTAGAAATGCCAAGAATGCGACAACGCCTCCGAGGCAGAAGAATTAGGGAATTATACTGGTGGCCTCTTGGTCAATTTGATTTAGATGATAACTCGCAATCAGTGCTTCTGCCTATCGGTGGCAAGCGGCAGGCAACATAGGGAAGGCTTCCAAATGGCGTGAGCACGGGATTGATTTGGGCCCCCTTGATGCTCCGCTCTCCATAGTGAACGGCTTTGCCCGGAGACCGGTTGACTGCGTGGGATCAATTGTTGCCTTCGCTCGCACTTTCGGATTGTCACACGAATATCCGGGCTTGGTAGGCTGTATTTCCGGAGTTGGCATGTTTATCCCTGTCCGCACCGGCAAAGCATTCCTCCATTGGATCTGTTTCCGCCTCAGAACAACATTTAAGCAAGTGAGCATCCATGGGCCAGCTATAGGATGAGCAAACAGCTGGCTATCAAGGAAGCCAGCTAGGTAGCTTGGATAACTGGGGAAATGGGTCCCTGTGTTCGATTGTTATTTTGCTGCATAGCGGCTGCATACTAATACCACCGCTAGCTGGCTGGCTGGCTATCTGCTGGGGCCTTGTGCGCTAATGCTAGCGTGACTCTCTCTCGCCGCCCACACCGATACGATACGATCCGTCCACTATTGGTCATCTTCTCGTAGCAGCCGTCGAACGGGCTCACCAGTCGGGCACTGGCGTGGACACTGATCTCCTCGATTGGCTCATCCACCAGCGGGAGAGAAAATCGAAGCCGTCAAATGTGAAATCTTTATGTAGATGTACCCCGTAGCCGGCGTGAGGCGGCCCAACTCGTCACATCCTGTCTCATTGCTGGTCTGATTGCTGTCAAGGCCGTCTAAGTGAGTGCGGCCAAGGGACAGCCAGCTAGGATGCTATCCCCCTCACCCGATCGGGCTTGCGTCAGTGGCCAATGGCCGGTGGTGTTAGTTGGCGGTCGGTGACCTGACCGCCCTCCTCCCGCGCTCCCGGCCTTCGCAGTGTTCCAACCGCTTCTCCTCATACTCTGCTAGCCCAGGGTTGGGTTGGGCGGGGCAGCCTGTCCTCTCTCTTCAGTCGCAGACGTGCTTTGGCAACCTAGTTTAGGAGGGGGTACCTCATGACACGATCAGGAGTGGGAGCGTAGGATACTCGCGGGAACGATTGAAACATGTCCTTAATAATGTTCAAATGTTGGCTAGTGCGCTAGGTTCCAATATTCTGACACTGTATAGTACGTACACCCACTACGGCTGGCTGGCTGGCGTCAATGTGTAAAGTAGTTTCACGGTTCGGCCAGCCTGCCAGCCAGCTGCACGAGGGCGTATTACCATTGAGCCCACAGTGTACTTCGTACACATCCCACTACTTGTACATAACACGCCTATCCTCCACCCTAATCCAGGCCACTCCTTCCTGAGGCCAAAAGCAAAGGCGAGGCGACGCAATTCCTCGTCATCAGTCCCGCTGGACCTCTCTTCTCCTCTTTCTCACACACCCTCACCTCGTGTTTCTCCCCCTTCTCCAACCAACACTTGGAGCGCCAGCAACTACTACTAGTTGACGACTCCTGCCGTTGATCTTTTCAACAAGGTCAATCTCAGTCAAGTCGTTTTTAACTCGTGAGCCACCACACGCTTTCTTCCTCCTACATTTATCCCTCCCCATCTCCCCCCACCTACTTGCGCTCTTGGAATCTCTTACCGCCTCCCCCATATCTCTCTTTACCGATAATACAGTGGGGTAGCCCACCTGTCGACCAGTTCTTATCTCGTCAACCCCGTCTTCCCACATACACCGGCCTACTAAAAGGTAAGCGGCTCACCTCTCAATTCACTATTTTCAACCTTTAATCACCACCAACCCCCTTCGGTGGTAATTTTAGGGGAGACTCGACAACTCTGACCCATTTTTATTTAATTCTCTTCAGTGGTCATAATCGCCATGGCCTCTTCCGAACCGGCTCCCGCTGCCGTCATGGTCACCATCAAGGTCAACTATGATGGTGAGCATCACCGCTTCAAGCTTCCTCTACGTGACATGGGTATCGCTACGTTTGAGGACAAGGTAAGAGCGACAACTTTCTATATTCTCCGATCCATTTTCCTCTTCTTTTAGACGACGTACTCATCTAAAACCTTGCGTCGTTCAATAGCTCCGGCGTGCTCTCCGAATCGCCGCTGACCAAACTTGCATCATCGAACGTTACTCTGACTCGGCCGGCACTTTCGTCCTTTTGGACCGAGCCAATCTATCCGTGTACAAGCAGCTCTACCGCGCAGCCAAGGCGAAGTCTAAGCTTAAGATTCGAGTGGCCGTGGTCGAGCCGCACAAGCTCGACGAGGTTGAGGGCGAGGAGACTGAGGAGGCTCTCACGACTGTTGAAGAGGTCACTGAGCAGGCTACTTGCACGGCCAAGGCTCCCCCCCTTAACGAACCCACCCCGCCGCAGCCCGAGTTCGACATGCCTATTCGCCCCCGATCTCTTGACGCCGTTGAAGAGGTGGGTCGTGTGAAGATATCGACACGGGAGGGGAATGTAGCTAACACTTCACACCGACAGGTCCCTGGTGTCGACCAGACTGACCGTTCCGTTATGACTGATCCTTCCGTTATGACTGATCCTTACCTTCAGAGCATGGCTCCACCTGTCTGTCCCTACGCCGGCTCAATTCTGGAGTACCGAGTCTGCTGCAACAGCTGCGAGCGAACCATACCTGACGTCCACTACCACTGCACCAAGTGCGATGATGATGACTTTGATCTCTGCCTCGCTTGTGTAGAGAGCGGAATTACCTGCTATGGACCCGACCACTGGTTGATCAAGCGATTCAAGAAGGACGGTATCTTCGTTAGCAGTACCACGGAGACACTCCCTCCCACCAAACTCTCGATCAACAAGGAGGAGCCTACCATACAACCCTCGATTGAGAAAGAGGCATACACGGCCCCCAAGCCCGAAGCCGAGGCCAGCCCCGCCCCCCCTCCAGCTTTGTATAGGGCATGCAACTCTTGCGTTCAAGGTTCGTGACTCGTAACAGCGGCCCTCGCCCTTAAAGCTAGTACTAATGTCCCCGACAGAACGTCCTGAACATCATTTCCTCCACTGCACCTCGTGCGAAGACTTTGATCTCTGCACGAGCTGTTTCGCCAAAGACAGCCATGGTCACCACCCTAAGCACGCGTTTGTTCCCGCGGTTGCGAACGCATCCCTTCCCGACCATATCACCGCCAAGCTCAGCCCTGGTCGTAACCAGAGTCACCACGCCATTTGCGATAAGTGCGACAAGTTCATCCGAGGCGTTCGGCACAAGTGTCTTGACTGTCCCGATTGGGACTACTGCGGCGAGTGTGTCGCAGAGGCATCCACGCATCATGCCGGCCACCGATTTGCTCCCATCTATGAGCCGCTAGCCGAGCCTCCCCGCTTTACCTACCGCACCGTCCATGAGGGTATCTGCTGTGACGGGCCTCTTTGCGAGTCTAACCGCATCGTCACATACATCACCGGTGTCCGATATAAGTGCGCTGTCTGCCCCGATACGGACTTCTGCGCCGCATGCGAGGCCCATCCTTCCAACACTCACAACAAGACTCATCCTTTGATTAAATTTAGAACGGCAGTCCGTCACGCTCTTGTGAGCACTACGGGCATCGACAGGAATGGAAAGGAGATGCCTCTCATGGGTGATGCTCCAGCCACACCTAACCGCAGGCTTTCTAACAAGCCCACTCCTCGTCGCGAGCCCACTATCTCCAGCCCCCGGCCCGTGGTTAACGTGGAGCCTTCGGAACCTGCTTCCGTAAAGGAAGAGGTTGTTGAGGAGAAGACGGTCAAGCCTGAAATCAAGGTTGAGGAGACAACAGCTCAGCCCGAGGCGGAGATCAAGCCTGCCGAACCGGCAGTTGAGAAGCTCGGCGCAGTATACGTTCACGACACGGTCATGGACGGCACGATCCTCCCCTCCAACCACGTCTTTGAGCAGACATGGGTTCTCCGCAACTCTGGTGACATCGCCTGGCCCGCAGGCTGTGCCGTCAAGTTCGTCGGCGGTGATTATATGGGTCATGTCGACTCGAACCACCCCGCTGGTATCTCTGAGCTCGTTTCGGCTTCCGAGTCTACTGTCTGCTACGATACTCTTGAGCCTGGCAAGGACTACCCCTTCACCGTCCTCCTCCGTACTCCTCCCCGTGAGGGCAAGGTTATCTCGTACTGGCGTTTGACTACGCCCGACGGCCTCCGTTTCGGTCACCGCCTGTGGTGCGATGTCGATGTCCGGGCGCCCAAGGTAGTCGAAACTGAGCCTGTCTCTGTGCAGAAGCAGGAGACGCCCGCTCTCCAGAGCAGCCAGATGGTATTCCCTAAGCTCGACAAGGAGTCACCTGTCGCTAGCGTCCACCAGGAGATCAAGAAGGAGGAGGAAGAGGAGGCAGCACCTCTAACTCCCCAGGATGTCGACTTTGACGACTTGGAGGGTGAGGTTTGGGATGGTTCCGACGAAGGCTTCTTGACTGATGAGGAGTACGATATCCTCGACGCGTCCGACGAGGAGTATCTCGAAGAGCAGAAGCATTCATCTCCTCCAAGGAGATGAATTCCGCAAATCGTTTAGGAGATGATGGTAGTCCTCTAACGTTTAATGGACACAGATTTACATGCGGCCTCGCTATGAAAGCAAGGTCTGGGATAACCTGAGAACATGCCCACTGTCTCATTTGGAATCAGAGCAGCCCTGGTTGTGGCGAAACTCCCTCGTTTCCTTTTTTTCCACTCTCTTTCCTTTTTTTCTTACAGTACCACTTGTCAGCTCAGACATGAGGCAAATTTCAAATCAGTGGACAAGCAAAGGCCGGTAGCAGGGGTGACTTCTTTTTTTAGTCTTTGGCACAATATCAGAATGGCTCCTGTTCTCTTTTTCCTTTTTTTTCCCTCTTTTTCTGTTTGGAGTGCCCGCAACAGGCATGGATCCGCAATTTCAGACCATGTTGAAAATTGGCACGAGGTGCATAAGGTTTAACGGGACGGATCGTATAAATGTATTTTAGTGCGCAGACTGTGGTGTTACTTGAATCACTGTTCGCGATGTGTATGGGTTCTATTCTTCATTTCCGGGTTTCCCTCGTGACCGTTGATGTTGATAGCACGATGACAGATTCAAAGGAAAGTGTGAATGAAGCTGGGCGACCGCCACTTGGGTTGCGATGCTGAGACTGGGATTAATAAGCTCAGCCTGGCGACGCTGGCTGGCGGCCCAGGCGGAAGGTATTACCCCCGCGCCCAGTGGTGAAGAGTACAAGCCGATACAAGTAAGTCATGGTTCGAAGTCGGTACCGGCCAGCGCCTCCAGCCCCAGCCGCCAGCCAATGATGGAACGTGCCTGGCGGAGCTGCTGCAGGGATATGCCGCCCTGTAAGTTTCTAGATATGTGTTAAGTTCACTCTGACCTTGAACAATTTGGCGATTACAACGACATCCATCTGGACTAAACACCTCGACAATCGCTCTGGGCATACTCAAGGCATTGAAACGGAATTTCTGGCCAAGGGCCCTGGAGCAGAATATAATAGCCCATGCCCTGGAATTTGCGGGCCTCTCTTTGACGCTTTCGATCCATCCGCTGCCGAGCTCCCAAATCGACCCCGAATACACCAGTGCAGCAAGCCTGGGAGGTCCGAATCCATAATAGGAATTGTGCCACAACGCGAGGCCCGTCCACCGTCCACCGACCGCATTGTTTCCGTGCTTTCGAGAGGGGGAGGGCGAAGCGAACGGGACGTGACGAACCGCTGCGAAATCGAGACGTGTACATATTGAGGATCGGTCGTTGCTCGCCACCTCGTGACAATGAACGGCTTCGAGAAGCACAGCCATGGCCTTGACGAGGACAACTTTGGCGCAAAGGCCGGCAGTATCGTCAGTGCCTTTGACGCCTTTCGTAAGTTGCCCATTGGCGTTCCCGCGCACAATACATTTCCTTTGTAAAGTCACCATCCGAGTACCTCTAGAGGCTAACGGCCCCCGTGATCACCAGCCAAGGCGAGGCCCGAATATGTAAAACGAACGTCGGGAGGAGGGAAATGGACCATCATCATGATGGTAATATCCTCGATCCTCGTCTTCACCGAGGTAGGCCGCTGGTGGCGCGGCCAGGAGCACCACACCTTTGCCGTTGAGAAGGGTATAGGTCGCGCAATGCAGATCAACATCGACGTCGTCGTCAAGATGCACTGCCGCGATTTGCACGTCAACGTACAGGACGCATCAGGCGATACCATTTTCGCGGGCATGTTGCTCAAGAGGGAAGATACACTGTGGAGCCAGTGGGCCGACGCCAAGGGAATGCACAAGCTCGGCACCGACTCTCACGGACGGGTCATTACCGGCGCGGGATATGACGAGGAGGGTTTTGGTGAGGAGCACGTTCATGATATCGTCGCAGCGGGCAAGAAGAAGGCGAGGTGGCCCAAGACTCCCAAGATCAAGGGCGAGGCGGATAGCTGCCGCATCTTTGGGAGCATGGACCTGAACAAGGTCCAGGGCGATTTCCATATCACGGCCAGGGGGCACGGCTACAGGGGCGTTGGCGAGCATCTAGATCATGATGGTAAGTTCTTATCCCGGCCGGCAGTGTGCTTGAGGCTTGTTTGCTAACTCGTGCCCTCAGCATTCGATTTCTCCCACATCATATCCGAGCTGTCTTTCGGCCCCTACTACCCCTCGCTCGTCAACCCTCTCGACCGCACCGTGAACGTGGCCAAGGCCCACTTCCACAAGTTCCAGTACTTTCTCTCTGTTGTGCCCACCATCTACACGGTGGGCAGCAAGGGTAAGCCCTCCAACACGATCCTGACCAACCAGTACGCCGTGACGGAGCAGAGCAAGGAGATCTCGGAGCGTGCCATCCCCGGTATCTTCTTCAAGTACGACATTGAACCCGTGCTCCTTACCGTTCAAGAGACTCGGGCTGGCCTCTTCGTCTTCGCTATCAAGATTGTCAATGTGCTCAGCGGTGTGGTGGTAGCATGCCACTGGGGCTTTACGCTGAGCGATTGGTTGAAGGATGTCCTGGGCAGGAGGAGAAAGAGCACCCAGGGTGTGTTGGGATCCAAGGGTGAGGAGGATGATTAGATCGGGAGAAGGAGTTTAAAAAGTGAAGACGATTTTGAATTTCTCCTTTGCTTTCTTTTTTGGCGTCCAGGACGGATGGATGGGATTGTATTATCTTGCCTTACTTTCTTTATGTTTCCTCTTTTTCCCTGCGTTCAGTAGACGCCGTTTGCATTGTATGGTTGGTACATACTCGTATACATTTTGCATTGTGTTGAAGTTCTGCGAACAGTGTCCTGCTTTTCCGATGCTGTGTGTCCGGCTTCTCGGGTAGGATATCAAACCCGAGTTGGGGAGCGCTTGGCCGACTGAATCCCAAAAGGCCGTCCGACCCAACTCGTCAGACATGAGCCCATCTTCTAGAAACGATCCGTCGCCCGGTGCGACTCCACGTTGGCGAACAGCCCAGTGCTCTTCACCACGTACTGCCAGCGCGAATGGCGTTTGGCGCAGAGAAGACAAACCCTTATGGTTGACCCTCTCTTGGATCTCTTTTTTATTTTTTTCCTCTTTTTCCTTTTTTTTTCCCGCCCTCTGTCGTGTATAAAAACGGCGCGGAAGAACGGGTGTTACGTCTGGAAACACGGGTAGCCGCGACAGCAGCGCTGGATTCGTACTTTGGGAATGGCGACATGCAAGGGCACGAGTGCGTGGGCTTCCTTGGTCGCTGGTGGAAGGGTCAGGATGGAACGTAACGAGGACTGCGGAGGAAGCAGTGGGATGATGTTCGGGTTTGGGACGTGCAGTTCGTGCAACTTGTGGAGATGGGCACTTTGGGTTTGGAGTGCTATTCTTACGGGATGCCCGGCAGACTTGCAAGTTCTCGTGAGCGAACGCATGATTGCGCATGGCTGCAAGGACCTAAGCTTAAAATTCGGACAAGATACTAAGCTACTGAAGACGATACGTAAAAAGGCATAAGCGAGAGCAGGGTGCGTGCGTGCAAGCAAGAAGAGTATCTCAATAAGAAGGACAGGTGCAGCAGCATCCTTCCCAAACCCGAGAGATCATCAAGATCAACAACCTGGGTTCCAAGAGCGCAAAAAGCAATGCCCATCCCTCAGTTTCCTTCGTGCCGGCTCAACGACGGTGCCTCCCGGTCTTGACTTCCCTTTGGCTCTTTGGCGCGATGTGGCTCTTCCCGCCGTCGTCGTCGAAACGGGAGTCCCTTCTTGGGAGCGCGGGAGAGCAGACGCGGGTATCGCGGCGGGGACAACGTCTGCATGGATGGTAGACGTAGCCCTGTCCGCAGCAGCGGGAACACTGGGCGACGCTGCGTGGTTGGGGGATGGATCTATCAGCCGGTTGCCTCTGGATATATATATAGGAACAGATGAAACAACTAGGAGCGGAGACTCACTGCCGGGCGAGGCCACTGCAGCTGGGGCAGTTGACGGGTTCCATGAAGTTGATGCATCCGCAGACGAAGGAGGCGTCCTTTTCATCCATGTAGGAGGACATGTTGGGAATGGTGAAGAGTAAGGCTTATAGCTCGGCAGACTGTAAGAAGGGTTTGTTTTCAGTTACCTATAAGGTAGAGGATTAATTCTACAAGTAAAAAGTCATACCCAGAAGATGATCTCACGATAGTGTCAAAATCAAACGAAAGATGGGGACCATCCACACTCCTTTATATAGTTCTACAATATACACCAGACGCTTAGACTCGTGTCGTCACCTTCACATATATCCCTTCTCTATCCTTCCTTATCAACCTACTGACTCCTCGCACTTGCGCTCCTCCTCCTGCTACTTCATCACATCCGGCAGTGCTGTTCAAGACGGGGGAAACTAACGAACCGGAAACCTTGAAGGACGCGGCTTATCGTTGTGCCCAGGGACTCGCGAGCCCTTCCCTCCTGGGCTAAGAGCGGAAGAAGAAACCAGAAAGAGGGAACACAGGTTCAACACGTCTTAATGGAACCACAAAGGCACCACACATCGACACATGATCGGACGAGTTGACCAGTGTATGGTGCCCAGTCACGGAAGGGCCGTGACGACGCCAAGGGACAGCCACGTTCACACCCTCCAGTGCCCATCCCCATGCTGCAGTTAACGGGAACGAGCATCGGAAAGAGACTCGAGGGTTGGGTAGATTCCGTATGTGGGAGGGGGGTTGTATGCGAGACACAGGATAAGATGACCAAAAAGCAGGGTCATGTCCAGCACCTCTTTTCACCCAAAACTGAGAAAGGGGCTACTTTTTGTGGTAGCCGACAGGAGACGCGGAGATCAAGGGGTGTGAGAATACGGATTCACTGCGTAGAGGATGAGGGAGCAGCGTAAGCGTGACGAGGGAGGAAAGAACTGGGCTCGCTGCGTATGCGAGGTGACGATGAGCGGGCTGAGCTTCAGCTGATCATTTTCCTCATATATGTGTGTTCGTGTTATACACGAGTTCGGCCCGAGGCTACAATACTCCGCCGCTTTTATTTCCCTTGTGGTCCTCACGGCTTGGCCGCTAAACGTCGTCAAAGGGCAATGGTGAACAGAGAGCCTCCCAATCGGACTTGGTCGCGGATGGCTGCGTTCCTCATACACCTTCGGGGTCACTAGCAACGGTCTTCGGAGGCATATCTGATAAAAGATACGCCACCGGAGCCGATGTAGCGAAGGAACAGGGGGTGAAAAGACGCCTTTGAAAGAGTGGTAGGCCAATAAGACGCTACATCGGCGTCAGTTTCGAGCACAATGGTGGGCGAAAGAGAGATCCAGCTCATATGATCAAGTCGTCTGACTATGATTCCTCTCCAAGGACCGAGAAGTCCAAGATGCTAACCTTCAGTTTGCGGGCACGTAAACTTCAAGAAGCCTCGTGAAACGTAGAGCATGGCCGTAAGCTGTGTTGTTATAATACACAAATCCTCCCTTTGACCAACGCGACGACTAGTCTAGTGGCTCTTGCTCAAGTTATTCTCGATACTGAACCGGGGAAAGATCCCGAGTGCCGTAGAACGGCACAACACAACTCAATATTTAGCGGATATAAGGGGAGAATGTGAACTAATAGGGTAGGCGAACCCTGGGCCGGCTCAGGACGACGGACCCGGAGGGACGTGGCGCAGTGCCTCACATGAAGGCGGCTCGCTTCGCTCCCCAGGCTTGTGGTACGCTGTGCGCAGTGGACAACTAAAGGGTATCTTTGGGATGTCAGAGGTCTGTCCTACGCAACTCTGTAGCCTCGCTAATGGAGCCTCCGAAACAGGAGCATACCAAGTTGAGGAAACAGAGAGACTGCCCTTCGTAGCCCGGCAGTTGGAAGCTCGGCAGACCTTCAGGAAGAGCGTCGTGATGGCCGGCATGGTTTCTTTCTTTTTTTTCTTTTTTTGTTTTCGTCGACCCTAGCCTGTTGTTCGCAATAGCTTTGGGCGTCGTGCTGGTAAACCCTCCTTCTGCCTGCACCTCCGTTCACGTCCTGGAGGACTTTGGTCTACTCCTCCAAAGGGGAGAATCGTACCCCTTTCCGTCGGGCATGGCCCGAAAAGGGTGGCCGCCTAGAGTAGATGGGACTAAAACCGCGTGCAATTTGCCAACTCCTGCTCTCTCACTGATATACCTGCCCACGCACTGCAAGAAACCAGACAGCGATCGTGACTCTCGCCAGATTACGCACCAGCCCGCCTTCTCCGACAATACAAATACATACTTCATTGACCCCTAAACTCATCGGTTTCAGCTCGACAGGGTATGTGTGTATCCGCTTGTAGGGCGCGGTGAGAAAGGAGCATTATTGACACGATGCGCTGTCCCGCTCCCAGAGAGCAGTACTCGCGGATGAATGCGCCAAGTGTCATTAGAGGGAGTGCTGAATGAGGCCATTTCGGCCCAAAATCAACGGGAAGATCGAAGAAGAAGAAGAAGTAAAAGAGGAAGAAGAAGAGAGACCAGCCCACCTTAACCTCTCCCCCCCCCCCAAATAGGCTTCAGCGCCACTGGGCCAATTGCTCTTGGCTATGGAAGGCTACTTGCATAGTACGCTCTGTCAAGACCGCCGGCGATGGAAACGCATCGTCGTGGGAGAGGCCATCCGTCGTTCAAGAGCTAGTTAAGGGGAACTTGTGCGGTTCACGTCCCCGAGCTCTCACCGCTCTGGGGCGCCATCGTGAGGTCGAGAAAACTCCTCACGCCTGCTTCCAGACGGGACGAGATCAAAGGCAACAATCACGCGACAGGAACAGAATAAAAGGGTTGGTCCGCGCCTTGGAGAGTGGTGACAGCGAAATAAATGAAGGAGTGCCGGGGACGGCGTTAGTGACGTGGGACAGTCACGCAGAGAAGAAGAAGAAGAAGAAGAAGAGGGAATTGAATTGTTTGCGAGAGAATGACGGAAGCAATCATGAGCAACCTGTCCTCTATCTATTCCGGTACGACTCTCGCGCATGTGGAAGCCCATTTTGGCCATATAGCTCGTTCATCCGACACGCGATGTGAACCTCGTACAGGTCTCGAAGAGCCACGTGCACTGCATTCTAACCGACCACGATGGGCGCAGCCTGCTACCGGCCTGGGCTCGGAAGTGGTGATAGGATAAGAGGCCATACTTCGGGGTTCGTAACTTCTCCCGTGGGCATTGTGGCCGGAGTCTATCAAACAACCCGGGTGCGAGAGGCAAACCCAGCGGTGGGCGAAGAATTGTATCCGCTGACGGAGGACAAAGAAGGGGAAATAATAAATTGTACGATCCATAGGTCGGGAAGAACCGAATGACTGGAACGGCACTTGCGTGGCTGAATCGGGATGCGATGATACATGGCCAGCCATATCGCACCGCTAGAGCTGGCTGAAACGACATGGATGTGTACTAGAGTCACCGACCGAAATCCTGCTAGTGATTCCTTTCGTACATTCGTCTAAGAAGATCATCGCCATCACTTAGATGTTAATATGCCAACCACCACACCTTTCCCACCAGACTTGTGGCGGCTTGTGACGAGCGGCAGCAAAAGGCGCCATGCCGGTCGAGTTTACTAGGTTGTGATGCGGATATCCTTTTCGTGTCATGCCGGGCACCACGCTCATTTGGTTGCCGGCAGGGTGATTTTTGCAGTCCCTGTGTAACGGGCTAGGTGCCTCGAGGCGTGGCGTATTCGTGAAGCTGAAGAGGACGGAGCAAGGCCTAGTATGACTTCTTACCTCCAGTTGACCAGAATACAGTTCGGAGACTCCGGCTACCGCTGAAACTGCCTCACTGAAATCAGATGTAGGAGATTGGAATGTTAGCAATAAGTAAAGGGATACCGAAGTCGAACATACCTTGGTGCTTCTTCGGATATGCCTTATTTATCGGGGACGGGTGGGAACACCCAAAGGACTGATGCCTGATGGCGGTCCAACAGATCTCGCTATAGTCCGAGACCCATCCGTTAGCCATGTGTTTTCACGTCTTTAGTGTCTCCCCGGGGTTTCCTCCACCCGATGCATGTCGGCTCCGCCCTCTCTCCCTCGTAACGTATCATCGAAGGGTAGAGGTTGGGGTTATCTCTTTGGTGGCGTGGCCGATCGTAACGTAGTTGGTTTCACTGAAAGAAGAGAGGTCTATTAAGTAGGAGCATCTAGTTAAATCTAACCGCCCTTCTTTAGCTCTATCACGGTTCATACCAAACATGCTTGTTGAATAGGCTGATATTAGACGCCAGACAAGCCGCCAGAACACCTTCAGATATTAGCAACGGTACTGAATACTCTGCTCTCGCTCATACGATGCCCTCTTTGCCTTCATAGTGATTCGTAGATATTAGCCGCACAGCCAATTTGACTAGCTAGGACGGTGCCCAGTTAGCTCCCGTGAGACGGGCGTTGGCTACGGAGAGCCTGGTTGTGCGACGAGGCCTAGTCCTTGGCCTCGACATTCTCGTCCACGGATATCCGTAGCAACCCTGAGCAGGGACGTTTCTCAGAATATTCCCGTGCCTTGGTGGTGACAACCGAGACGCGTTGGGTTGTGAGAAAACTAAGGGTTTATCGGCTTCTCGACCTATCCCGTACGCTAAACTCGTTGCCGCAGTTTCGGTGGATGGCGTTGTTGCCGTGGCACATGTATTAGAAGAGCCGTCCATGAGATATAGCTGGGGTACTCAAAACGGACTGGCCCATCTGCCCCAGTCGTAAGTAGAGATAGTTGATATCCGAGCCATCTAGACCGAACCGAATCTCAGTTCACGCGTCTTTGCGTTCCTGTTGTGGAGCGTTTATGTTTGCAAGAGCGGTAACTGACGAATCGTTCACCAGCCGTCTCCCCAGCCGTCATCATCCATGTTGCTTTCCTTAGGTGCCAGATTAATCTTCTTAGTAGGTGCAGATTTTGATGAAGAGGTTACGCGCGTCGCGGGAGAAGTTGATTTGAGAGCGCCAGAAGTAGAGGACTTGGGTTTCGCCAATCCTTTTGGCAGGGGCTTTCCGCCTGATTTCTTCTGGGATTGAGCCGCAAGCCACCCAGCAAAGTCGGGTTCACTGCCATCATCATATGCGAAACTGCTAGTGGCTGGAGACTTCTGTGGGGCCTTTCCCTTATCGTCTTCAGGCGTGTCGAAAAAGGTATCGTCGTCACCCATGTCTCCCCAAGCATCGGCTCCGTCATTATCATTGTCTTGAAACATGGCCTCCGTATTGCTAGCTGTCGAGGAGGCTCGCGATACAGTGGGGGGAGGAGACTTGACAGCTTGTCTATGGAGCGCAGATGCTGATGACTGGCTAGCGGGTTTGTTGGACGAGGGTCCAGGAGATGGTACGGGTTTGGGGGTAACGGCTCCATTTTCTTGAATATCACCTGCTGCAGTTGATAGTTTGTTGGTAAAGGATGATATGGCCCAGCCAGCCCAAGCAGCAGCGGCGGATTCGCTTGGCTGGGGCGTGCTCATCCGCGGAGTAGAACCATCGGATGAGTTCGCTGGGGGCAGGGCCGTGTCCGGCATGGCTTCCGCTGCCTTGCGAGTTTTTTGGATGTAGACATCAATGGTTTTGTTCACCTGGTCACGGACTAACTTTTCCTTATCGATTAGCAGGGGACACATCGATGGCAGAATTCGAGTAGCGCAGTCCTCGTCGTTAAAGTATTCGCTTGTCACAGCCAACGCCAAAAGGGCAGCATTTCTTGCGTGAACGAATGGATCACGCAATGACCGGCTAAATGCGGCGATCAGGACTTTAGATCTCGTGGAGCCGCTCAAATGCTTTGCCATTTTGCCCAAGCAGATGGTAGTATTCGTCCGAATACCTGGTTGCTCATCGTTCGCTGTCTTGGCGAGGTATTTCAGCAGTTCGCCGTTGATCGTGCGGTCTGACAGTTTAGGGACGATTACAAGAACAGATTTCAGCGTTTGCTCGCGGACCACCGGGGCCACATCAGTAAACCCGGTGACCAGCTGGGGAAATATCTTGTCGTTAACCACCTTCTGTGGTAGCCTATCGATGATCAGCGGTAGGCCATCCAAAAGGCAAACCCGAATAGCCCGGTCGGGGTTTCCGAACAGACGGATGACTACAGGAGTAACTCGAGAGTCGAAGTCATCATTAGAAAGATTCCCAGAAATCTTTAGGACGACCTCAAGGGCTTTGGGACCGCCACCGCCGAACTCGACAGATTTGAGAAGCTCCGGAAGCACCTTCATTTTGAGGAAGTCTTCAGGGAACTCATCGGAAAGCTCAGCAAGTTCACTATGCCTGTCAGTCTCGAGAAGTACAGCCAATGCCTTCCAGATGAAACTAACCTCAGGACCTCCTCTCGTTCTTCGGGAGATTTCACACCTAAATTTTCGATATCATCGGTGATTTTGATAATCGGGATATCGAAGAAGGCACCATTTCTGCGACCCATTTCGAGAAAGTTTGCTACGCTAATACGAGCCTTTGGGTTCGCGTTAACTAGCCGCTTGTAGCTTGAGTGCATCGACGGCGGGATGCTGCTAGTTTGGCCTGCCTGGTCCCCGCCGGCATAGGAGCCATTAAAAACTTCGTAAATCAAGACCCCCATGTTGAAGGAGTCAACAGCTACATGGGGGTTCTTCTTGATAGCATCCCAGCCGTTGCGTGCTAATTCGGGTGGGGCATAGCGTGCCGCATCTGGGACCAGACTGCCGTAGGTCTATACTGGAGTTAGCGATGTCGGGCTGAGGTCGTTTGGGCAGTCACTCACGTATATGATGGCCTCATCGTCCTTTATATCACTCAATACTTCAAATCCACCAAGCTTCCACTCTCCACTCTCTGACGTGTAGACTGATCCGACCTTGAGATTTCCGTGGATGGAAGAAGCGTCTTTGTTTATAAACTTGACAGTATTCTGGAAGCAATGCCATTAGCCACCTGGAAGCCTGAAATCGCGATATAGATCTGCGTACGGCGACAGTATGAAGGCCCCACTTCATGGCCTCCTCCGTAAGACTCTTTCTCTTTACATGCCACCTGAGCGGAACGAGCCTTTCCGTGGCTATGTATATGTATGTATCTGTCTAATCCGGGGTCAGTCGGAATCAGACTTTCGTTATTGCGAAGAGAGTGATAGCGCAATACCTCGACTGTATCGAGGACCTTAATGACACCGGGATGGCGCAGAGTTCGAAGTTTCTTAAGTGCATTTCGAGCGAGAGGAAGTCGTGCTCGATTCGCAGTTATATCGAAGGAAAATATGCTACATTTAGAACCGTCTTCCTATAATTCAGTCAGAAGAGAACGCAGATTCATCATCAATACAGGCACGCGCAATGGGCAAAGGATAGCTTCACGTTAGGGGAAACTGCATACTCGCTTGGTCCCATTGTGAAGGGCCCAGATTGATTCGTCGATGTCCACCTTGTCCCCAAACGAATAGGGAAACGGGGGCCCTTTCGCCATGGCCGAGGCCACAGCTGACTTCAAAAAGTCCATGGCGCGGCACGGTTGGGTAAGCGTAGATCGTCAAGCCGGGTACGGTACTAGGTTGTGGTCGCCGGGGGGGGAAACTCTGCCGATGCTGAAGAGTGACGGGGAGCGGGAGGGTTCAACAATGATAAAAGCGATTCCGGGCCCGGCACTTTATGGTGGTGATGGTATCAAACGGAGAAGCGCTCGCCAAGGGTAGATGCTCAATGTAAAACAGGGTGTCCAGGGGCCACGGTTTAGAGAGGTTCTAGAATTCTTGACAGCGAATGCAAATAAGAGCCCCTCATCAGGCTGAGCGACATCATCGAACCAACAAGCGAGACACCAGAGCCTGGGAGCAAGGTACCACGGGCCCGCTACGCGCCCCTGGAAGGCCGACCTACCCAGCTTGGATAGGTCACGTAACTCGACCAGGCCAGCATCTTTTGGGGGGTTAAGTTGCTAACCTACAGTGGCCGCCAGCAGCTCCACAGCAGTAAATACTTTGTTCCACACCTCATTGCTGCTCCATAATGTCTCGGTCGGCAAGAACCCCACGAAGCCTACATTGAGCTATGTACGTTTGGAGCACTAGACAATTGATACATGGACGATAGGAAGAATCTTCGTCTTGGCGGTCCAAAGCGATCGCTCAATATATTATGAGATGTCCTGTCCAGCGTCAATGACGGCTATCGTTGAGGGTCCCCGCTGGCCACTGGCTTGTTGGCCTGACGCGAGAGGGGATTGTCTCCACTATTACTTGAAGTTGTCGAATGCGCCGGACACTTCCCTATCCGGAAGTGCCTGGCGGGTTCAAAGTCGGGGACTCTAATTTTAGGCGCTCGGGCCCAATGGTTGGCCTATTGCAGCCATCCGTCGCCTGTCGACTAAAGTTCCTGGAGCCTTGTGTTAAGTTTTGTCCAGTGGCTCAACTTCTCCAACTTCAACTTGGAACTTTATTCCTCACTTTCCTCCCACCCTGATCACCTAAGCACCTTGGGGAAAGTTGCCTATGCCGTCGCCACCTCCGAATTTGTCCCATTCATGGATATGTTCTAATCCTTCAACCCAAGGTCTCCATCTCTCCGCGAGCGGAGCGGCCATTATAGCTAAAACACGACGCTCTCATCGCCGTCCCACTAGCATTGCATCTTCGCCTTGCCGAAGCGCCCTTTCGCCGGTCACCCCCGCTGTTCCGACTCTATGAACGGATTGACTGGGACCCGGTAGGATTTCTGCTGGAGGGGTGAAGGAGGTGTGTGGAGGATTTATCTTCTTCTCGCTCTACGGACTTCCCTTGCGCCAGGTACGGTTCCATCTTTTGTCTCTTATCATTCCGAGCCGTGATTTCACCGTCTGTCTCCATGATGAGCTTTGGTAAAAGGTCGGACTACCAAGGGCCCTTCTGGGGTTATCGTAGCATCAGTTTCTGCCGCTCTTGCCGCTACGACCGAGTCCAGTGGCATGTCCACTTGAGCATCGCCCAGCGAACCGCACATTTGGTTCATCGGCGCCGCTGAGATACTGAAGTGGGGACATGAACACCAGCACATTTGGAGTCGCGAGTTCCACAATTCCGTGAACTCGGGACCAAAGGCCGTGCTTAACAGCCTGGAGCCCTCGAGGCTTGCCTCAGGGCCGTGGTGCCAATTGACTTACCCACCTTAGCGCAAGATACTGACTACGCTTAAAACCGCTGAGGCCCTGCATGATGACTGAACAAATAGCTGAAAAGATCTGATGATCAACTCTCATTACAACTACTCTTATCAGAACACTCCTACACGCTATGGCATGCTGACTCGGTTTTGATTCAGCGATAGGGATATCGCGTCGCATCGCGTGTCGAATAGCTACTTCACCTATAGAGTATATGCCCTCCCAGGAAGTGAATGAGGTAGGTGTTTTGTGCATCACCCGTCAACCCCGACAGTGTAAAATCACAACTATCCCACCCTACGGGGGAGTCTGACCGAGCTAACAATGTTGGGCCTTTGATAGCAGGAAGGCTTTGTATTCACTTTGAGTGCAACCAGTACCCGGCAAGGCTGGTTAGCGCGGGTTCCATCATGAGCTCGACCTCCCCAAACACAGGAGGACAAGTTGCAACTAGTGCCCCGCTCTCCTCTTTTTCGAGGAGCATCGGGCTGAACGGGCCGCACACGGTAGCCTGCGGCGCCCTTGGGTCATCTTCTTCCCAACCTACCTTCCGCCATCCGGCTGAACCTTATTTCTCTCTCAATTGTGGAGATATCTTTTTAAATGAAGGACGGCAGGACGGGGGTGGAGCACTGCCACCCTGGGACTTCGCCGTTTATGAGCAGAAACCAGCGAGCGGTCGTACAGACTCCTACCCACTGGGTCCTAATGAGCTGCGTGCGCGAGTGATAGCTAGGCACAACATAGCTGCTGCTGTTGGCGCGAAAGAAATCCCTTCCCCTGGTTCAAAATCATCGACACCGTCTCGACAGGTAAGGACCAAGCAAGGATCTCCTATTAACCGCAGCCCTGTAGCCTCAAAACCGGCAGGGCTTACATCCAACGCTCGATTTCCGACTACCGGTAAGCCCCCACTCACGGGTGCTGTACCCATAAGAAACGAAGATCCGGACGTGCATGCGTTTAAAGGTACACCGGCGCCCCTCCCTAAGGAGACCCCGCTGAGAGACATGGTGGAGCATCCAAACCAAGACCGACCTCAATCATCTGGTCGGCCTGTGCGGACCCCCACAAAACGCAGACGCACAGCTATATCCGATGATAGCGATACAGATGGCGCAGCAGCCGCCATACAAGAATTCGTCACTTCTGCGAAGGACCCCGATACTTCTTCTAGGGAGGAGAGTCGCGAGACTAGTGTTGCTATCACCGCCCCTGTCCTGACGCCCCGCAGGCGCACTCAACAGAGGAGGGAACGAAGGCAAGAAGCGGCCCGAATAGTGGACCAAGACAAGTTCGACAAGCTGATATACGCCCAAGAAGGGGCTGCCAAGCCACCGGCTGGTGTTTCACTCCGAGATCCGATGGCCCTCATCAATGGAGAAGGATCCATGAGAGGTAGCAGTAAGCCTAAAGCCGAGGACCCTCGTCTCTATCTTCCTGTCGACCCAAGAATCCATTGGAATCACAACAAACCCCAAGAGTGGTATGATAAACGAATGGAAGAGATCCGCCTGCGCGGAGGGCGGAAAGCCAACTTTGGAAAGGCGGCCTCCCGCATCCGAGACAAGCGACGAGAAGAAGCCATGGTTCGCAGTGTCACCTCATTCGGCTTGTCAAACAACGAGCCGGGATCGGAGAAGTTTGGTCGGCCAATGGACTTTAGTGACGTTCCCGTGTCCGACCTCCCAGATATGGTGAAGTCTAATCCGAACTGGATGAAGGCCGTGGCATGGATGCGCGAATGCCGGGAGAAATCAGTTGAAAGGCGAAAAGAAATCGAACGACTAAAAAAAAGGGACCTTCCCTGGAAACATCTCCTCGGCCCAAGTGGGCTCTAATGGGGACTGTCCTGGAGATATAGATTTACACGGATTTTGTGATGATGGTTAGGGCTTCTTATCAGGGACGGAGTTTGGGAAGGGTGCATTAATGGCCGCGAATTATGATACCTCGACTGGGTTTTCTGCTTCGTTGTCTTCCTGTTGATCTGTCGCGCTTCATTCACGAGATCACCTTCCTGTATTTGACATGTTGATGACCCTTTTTGCGAGATACTGAACTGAGCTCTAACTGGCTCTTTTTCTTGAGGGAACGAATATATGAGCGAATGGCCCAGAAAGTAAACGTCTCACAAACTACTCTGAACCTTTGTTGGCAGGAGCGAACGGCCGACTCGACCGGCCCGTTCGATTGGGGCGCTGCTGTCTCGCCGACTTCGTGCCTCGCACCTTCTCATGTCAAATCCCGCGGTTGGTGGGGGTGCGCCTTCCCACATTCCCCAATCCGGAACCTACGAAGTACTCGGCTGAAGATTTCCCCACAATGTGCGAGAGCTGGCGAATGGTAGCACCCCAATTTTGTACACCCCATCTTAGATTCGCGAGACCCTTGGGAATTTTTTCCCTTCCCAAACCAAGAGTATGCACTGTTAAGAGTCACCACAGGACCATGGCTCCAATTGACCTTGCCAGGCATTCTAGCCACCTCACTAGGGTTTGTGTCTCTCACAATGGGCTTCGTTATCTCCTTAGATTTCACTCTAATCGTATTTGAATCTCCAGGGCTTCGTCCAGCGGGGCTTGCTCCGCCCGTCCACTCTCCGATCCTCCTCCTACGCTCGGCGGTATTCGACTTCCCCGGGCTACGGGCTCCCCACACCCGTCTACGAGAGGCTTTACAACAAGTACACTCAGGTCCGACGAGTGCTCGGTGCCCAGAGGCTAACCCTCGCGGAAAAGATCCTCTACAGCCATCTCGATAACCCCGAGGAGAACCTTCTAGTTAATACCGATAATGGCAAGAGCATCCGTGGCAAGGCTAATCTGCGCCTTAAGCCCGACCGTGTGAACATGCAAGACGCTTCTGCCCAGATGGCGCTGCTTCAATTCATGTCTTGCAACCTTGCCCAGCCTGCGATACCCGCCAGCATCCACTGCGATCACCTTATTGTGGGCTCTCGCGGAGCCGAGGACGATCTGGAGGCTGGCATCCAGACGAACAAGGAGGTGTTTGACTTCCTGGAGTCCGCTGCGAAGAAATATGGCATGGACTTCTGGCCCCCCGGTGCTGGTATTATTCACCAGACCGTCCTCGAAAATTATGCCATTCCCGGCCTCATGATGCTTGGAACCGACAGTCACAGCCCGAATGCTGGCGGTCTTTGTACGATAACCATCGGTGTTGGCGGTGCTGACGCGGTTGAGGCCCTTGTTGGTGCTCCCTGGGAGTTGAAGGCTCCCAAGATTCTTGGTGTTAATCTGACTGGCAAGCTTAGCGACTGGGTCTCGCCCAAGGACGTGATTCTCAACCTCGCTGGCCAATTGACTGTGCGGGGTGGTACTGGTTTCATCATCGAGTACTTCGGCCCCGGAGTTGATACCCTCAGCCTTACTGGTATGGCCACCATCTGCAACATGGGTGCTGAGGTTGGCGCTACCACCTCCATCTTCCCCTTCACCGCTGCTTCTAGCCGTTACCTCGAGGCTACTCGCCGTTTGCAGGAGAGCAAGAACGCCGACGCTCTCCAGAGTTTCCCCGGAAAGGAGGCGCCTGAAGACCTGTACTTCAAGTTCAGGGCGGATGCCGGTGCTGAGTACGACCAGGTCATCAACATCAACCTTTCCGAGCTCGAGCCTTACATCAACGGCCCCTTCACCCCCGATCTTGCCACTCCCCTTTCTAAGTTCAAGGACGTCATCAAGGAGGAGTCCTGGCCCGAGCAACTGTCTGCTGGCCTTATTGGAAGCTGCACCAACAGCTCTTATGAGGACATGACCCGTGTCGAGAGCCTTCTCAAAGATGCCGCTGCGGCTGGAATTCAGCCCGCCGCCGACTTCTACATCACCCCAGGTAGCGAGCAGATTAGGGCTACTCTTGAGCGTGATGGCACCTTGAAGACTTTCGAGCAAGCAGGTGGCATTGTCCTATCCAACGCGTGCGGCCCTTGTATTGGCCAGTGGCAGCGCCAGGACGGCGTCACCAAGGGCACCCCAAATGCGATTCTTACCTCTTATAACCGTAACTTCCGCGGCCGAAACGATGGGAACCCTCAGACGATGAACTTCTTAGCGTCGCCAGAGATTGTCACAGCCATGGCCTTTGCCGGCTCAACGACATTTAACCCTATGACTGATTCCATCAAGACCCCTGATGGCAAGGACTTCCGCTTCTCTCCTCCCCGCGGCCTTGAGGGACCTCCTACTCCCTTTGTCGCTGGTGAGGAGAAACTTCTGCCTCTTTCCCAGCCTGCCGACGGCAACGTTGCCATCGCTATTTCTCCCACCTCGGAGCGTCTCGCCTTCCTCGAGCCGTTCGACCCATTCCCTGAGGGTGATTTAACGGGCCTCAAGGTCCTTGTCAAGGTTACTGGCAAGTGCACGACCGACACCATCTCCGCCGCGGGCCCCTGGCTCAAGTACAAGGGTCATCTCCCCAACATTAGCACCAACACCCTCAACACTGCCGTTAATGCCGAAACCGGCGAGGTCAACGTTGCCTATGATCTTGACGGCTCTAAACACACCATCCCCGAACTCGGCCAGCTCTGGAAGGAACGAAACCAGCCTTGGCTTGTTGTTGCCGAGCACAACTACGGCGAGGGTAGTGCTCGAGAGCACGCTGCTCTGCAACCCAGGTACCTTGGAGCTCGCATCGTCTTAGTCAAGTCGTTTGCTCGTATCCACGAGACCAATCTTAAGAAGCAAGGTGTCGTCCCGCTCACCTTCGAGAACGAAAGTGACTATGACCTCATTGGCGCCGGCGACGAGGTCAGCACCGTCGGATTGTATGAAATGCTTCAAAATGGCGGAAAGGGGGATGTTAGCATCGTGGTGAAGAAGAAGGATTCGGGCGAAGAGGTTCTCATCAAGACAAAACATGCCGTGACCAAGGACCAGGCCGGCTTCATCCTTGCGGGTAGCGCACTCAACCTACTCTCCAAGCAGGCGGCGGCGGCGTAAACTACAGCGGGGCGTTTGAAGGTAGATCTCGAAAGGCCTCGTTTTGAGTCTCTTTCTCTATTTGGATGGTTTTATACAAAAAAGATGCTAGACGACCCGTGGGAAATGGGGATGGATGGATCCATTGTTTCGCCTGTAGATTAAGCGGGCCTTGCTCTTGTTTTGGTTTCTTTCTGTTCCAAGGGAGTTTGAGCATCTGTCTGTGTTTCTAGACATAGGGTTGTTCTATTGTACAGCTTGTTCCTTTCCATGTACTGATCTCGTTCCAAGATGCTTTAGAAATGGTGTGTTGTCTACAGTAACCTTGAGCTTAAGGTTGATTCTCAAGGTTCGCAGAGAGACCAGAGTAGAGACCCGAGTTAATCGCCTCGGGGGCACCCTCGAATTGCTGGCTGGCTCTATGACAGAGTAGGTCCCAATTGGCGCTTTGGGATAGTGGGGTTGCCATCAAGTCGGTGGTGGATACACGCTAAAAAAACACAAAGGTTACCGTAGAATTGTCGGATTCCTAATTTTGTAGCTTGTATACTTGATTAGATTAAGCTGGCCTTTCTCTACTTCGTACCCAGTAATTACATTTTAGCTTATGAGGGAAAGAGCCGCCTGTCAACGACCCCTCCAAGCGCCCCCAACTCCAACTTTCTCAACTTCACGCCGTGGCCAGCTTCGTCTTCTCTACCTCGATTCCATCACCCCACACCATGGCATAGCCGCATGCCTTGATATAGATTGTTGCCAATTGCTTATCCTCCTTCAAAATGTCTGTCATTCTTTGTACAGGTAAGCAACAATCTACACCATCCCAGAGCTCCTCGTTCATCTCGGCTTCGCTAACTAGATTCGACAGCCGGTTACGACCATACCATAAGGTGCGCCTCCTCTTCAATTGCTACAATTACGTTTCGCGTCGACCGTAACCCCCATAGTACCGAGGCCATACTCTAGCCGAGGCCTCTTCGCCACTACGCAAACCACCACCAGACGATGCTGACAAGACGCGCCTTCACAGATTCTGGGAGGCTCTCTCGGGCATTTGCTCCCGCACCATTCAGCACCCCGAATCCCAGGTCAACCGGCTCTGCATATCCCCCGACAAACGCTTCCTCGCCGCCGCAGGCCATCATACGGTGAAGCTCTACGACATCAAATCCACCAACCCAAACGCTGTGCTCACCTTCGAAGGCCACCAAGGCAATGTGACGGGAGTCGCCTTCCACTGCGAAGGCAAGTGGATGGTTACCAGTTCCGAAGATGGCACCGTCAAGATCTGGGAAACGAGGAACGGTACGATCCAGAGGAGCTACAATCACTCGTCGCCCGTCAACGACGTCGTCATACACCCCAACCAGGGAGAGATCATCAGCTGCGATAGGGGTGGGAGCGTGAGAATTTGGGATTTGGCTGAGAACAATTGCTCTCACGACATTATACCTGAGGAAGACCAGTCAGTAGCCAGTGTTACCGTCGCCAGCGACGGCTCGCTGCTCTGCGCTGCGAATAACTCGGTACATTTACCTTCTCGTCACATCCGCTTAAGAGTGCACCAGCTAACTAGAGTTTCTAGGGCAACGTCTTTATCTGGAAACTAGCACAGAGCCTTGAGCGCACAAATATCCTCCCTATCGCCCAATTCAACGCCCACAAAGAGTACATCACCCGCGTCCTACTCTCCCCTGACGTAAAGAAGCTCGCCACCTGCAGCGCCGACCACACCGCCAAGATCTGGGAAGTCCGCGATCTCGAGCCCTGCCAGATGGACCAGCTGCCGCCTAACCCCTACCCTCTCGAGGCTACTCTAACCGGCCACCAACGCTGGGTCTGGGACTGTGCCTTCTCTGCCGACTCGGCCTACCTCGTCACCGCCTGTTCCGACCACTACGCCAGACTTTGGGAGCTCTCCACGCAGACGATTATCCGGCAGTACAACGGGCACCACCGGGGAGCCGTGTGCGTCGCGCTCAACGATTACTCTGAGACTAGGTAGAACGAGCAAGCGGAGGGCGCGACGTTCAAGGATTCGCCCAAGGGCGGCAATGGCGAGGAAGAGGACGACGATCCTACGCCGCGGGCTCAGCAGAGCGGGAAACCGAGGTCAGAAGCGGAGGGCTTTCCTCTGGCCGACGAAGATGAAGATGACGATCCGACACCACGGGCTTCGATGCTCGGGAAGAATCTGTTATCGTCAAGAGGTCGCTGAACCCGTATAGATGTAGTCACTACTATATTTTATCTCATGTGTAGCGGCCGGAGCGTATAGCGCGGACAAGGGAAGCTATGGTTATGGTTATATCCCAGTATGGGTCGGAGTTTCTTGGTGTTTCCGGCTTTTGTTCTTCTTTTTTCTATGTGTTTTTTTTTTTGGCCCTATTTGCCTCCTTTGGCGAAGGTGTATTCTGTAATAATATTTTATGTTATTCCAGCAGTCTATTCTTTTCTTCTTCATAACAGTCTCTACTATAGATCTGGTGACATTAGACGCCTCACGCTTTTGCCCTTGGGAGGCGTCCCTTTTCCAGTCAGAACCTGCCTCATCCTACCTACTGCGCTTAACGCTCTACCGAGAGGCATACGTCACAGCTTGGTGTTCAATTTGGATATAAGACAAGCGCAGTTTGTCGGCATCAAGGTTAGGAATGCGACCAGGATCATATAATAGCCAGAGGGCCAAGAAATTTAAAAACTAGATAACCGACGACATGGTTCCATTCTGGTTCAAAAGACAAAAGCATCCCGTCCTCAAAGGAGGGCGCGACTCAGAGCAACATAGTGATACTCGACCAAATAAACTCCAGCCCCTCTCCCTAAACCTGACGGCAATCTCACAACTTGAAACAGAATAAGACAAGTCAATGCCGAATAAACCATGATACCGATTGCCTTCCGTCCTTCCATGGCGCCTATGTAAAAATCTCAGAAAAAAAGAAAATCAGTAATGTCAGTCAGCCGTAAGGTCCACGTCGACCGCCCGCCTCTCTAACAAATGTAAGGAGTATCTTAGCAGCTCTCAGAGGTTATGGCTAGGGGAAAGTAGGCCCGGACACCACCAGCGTTGTGAATATAGCAAGGCCGCCAACCAAACCTCCAAGAGCAGCAAAGCCGAACTTCCCAGCCGCTGTTTGTAGACGCTTCACAGGCCTAGCCTGGTCTTCAGGCTCCCTATCTAGCGGAATAGGAACAATAACCTCGTCCGAAATTGGAGGTAGCTCGCTATATGGAAGTGGTGGCAGATGCATATCTTCCGGGTCATCGGTAGAGATAGCATCTGCCTTCCTCTTCTTTCCTCCCTGGACATGGCTCGGCTGATATTCCTCGGAGATGGGTTCATGGGGGCCATCTATGTCGACCAAAGTTGCGTCTGCATCTGTCTGAACATCGTCCTCTGAAGTAACGATTTGTTCTGCTTCGTCCAGCTCCACGCCGTTAGAGAGTACCTCGCCCTCGTCGGATGCCTTCATTAGTTGGATTTTATCGGCTATACTAGGCCTCTCAGAGGCCTCGAGGTCACTAGCCGACAAATCTTCCTCTTCTAGAGAGACGTTCTTGCGTCCCTTGTCATCATCGCCTTCCCCGATCGCCAGCTCCTCTGTTCTTTCTTCCGCTATCTCAACAACATCTGCCTCTCTCATCTGCAAAACCGATTCAGTCACAACCAGGGGCTCGATAGAGGCAGGCGTGTTGTCATCAGTTAGGTCGATCAATGGGCTGGCTCCAACCCCACATCTCTCCATAATGCCGACAGCCCGGTCAACTGAGTCGGTAGACTCCTCGATTTCATCTGCTGAATCGTCATCCGGGACCATGAATGTCCCCTGTATCTTCTCTCCAGGGACTCTACCACCCGCGTTCAGCGATTAGCGAGGGTACGTAATTGATGGTATCGGGGTGGGTGATGTAGCACAATAACCAGAATGGGGAAGACGAACTTGAATTTGAGGAACTTTAATCCTATGCGGGCCCTAATAGGCTGTATCACATCCGCCCCATTTCGAATGGCGACTCCAAAAGTCAGCAAGTCGCCATCTTTCACTGGATGCTGCACTGCCGGTTCAATTCTGGTCTCGTTAACCATAGTGCCGTGGGACGACCGGGCATCGCGTATATATACCCGCTATATAATTGATGAGTTGTTGTTAGAACGAAGATCTCATGGACGCATCTAGCGAGACAGCAAAACATACAAGGTATTTCAGATCGGCGTAGAGTTCTGCGTGTGAGCGGCTCATGACCGGGTTTTCGAAAAAGGCGTTGTCGACTTTTGGCGTTACGGACAACACCTTGCTGCTTGCCCTTCCAACGGAGATTCGAACAGTATCATAGTCAAGCGTGATGGTCCTCTCGGGAATCTCGGTAACGGGGTCCTCCGCCGTAAGCGTGATCACGACTGTGCAGGAGTTATTGACCATACCAATATGTAGTTCAGTTCGGACATAGCCAGCATAAATAGAAGCATACCTTTGCGGTCACGATAATACATGCTTATGGTTGTCGTTCTTGTTCGTTCAAATGGGTAGGTGAGAGGGGAGAATCAGGCCTCAGCGATGTCGTCGCCGACAAGTGGGGCAACCCGGCCTTCGGAGTATCGACGCTGACAGAGACGAAACCGACGGTAGGGGTTGAAACGACGGGGACAAAAAGTACCCGCAGAAGATCTTGTATGGTTTGACGAGGGAACCTTTCGGGTTGGCAGAATAAAAGCTCGATCGAAAATTAAAGGTCAAGGCTAGAAGTGTACGGAGACGAGAGCTTGTTCAAGGTTATGGTCGAGGAGGAAGGTCGAGGTCGATGGTGGGGCTCCTGATAACGATAAGACAACTTGCAGTGGAGAAGGTGCCATCCCGCGCTGTCGTGAGAATGTACGAAGGTACAAGAGGAAGAACTCAAACCCGCGGCGAGGGTACACGAGTACCTGCAAGATTCCATCAAGCGCCTCAAAGTTCA
Organism: Lomentospora prolificans; assembly: GCA_029532625.1. Taxonomy (NCBI): domain Eukaryota; kingdom Fungi; phylum Ascomycota; class Sordariomycetes; order Microascales; family Microascaceae; genus Lomentospora; species Lomentospora prolificans. The sequence continues at coordinate 4,117,497 of JARFXM010000003.1, forward strand.
AGTCCTGGCTGGTACCTCGGCGGGGTACAGTGCCCCAACCGTCTCATCCAGTCAAGACGCTGCAGAAGCCGCCTTATCCTCGCAGTTGCCTAACATGACGTTGGCTACCCAAGCTTCTGCAAGGCGGGGCAGTTTCATGATTAGCTAAGATTTAGACGGCATTGAGATCCGTGAAACGACGGCGGGCGTCAAGAGGGCTCGTTAATTCTAAGCACTAGTTCCAGCTCCTTGCTTCCTAGAAAGATATGCTACTTCATGGGATTCAGCCCAAAAATTCAGAGTCATGAGATGCAATGTCATTAGCACATGCCTCCACTTCGCGTTCGGATTCTCCAGCCGAAGTCTCTTCTTGTTCCGAGCTATCGTAGATGGAGTCGCCGGCTAGTGTTTAGCTCACCGGCGGAGTTATCAGCCGTTCTTGACGGACGAGGGTTTGGCTGCTGGAAGTAAACTGTCACGAGGATCAAATGGCTATGGGTACGAAAGTATCGCCGCAAGCTGTCGCGGGTAGTTGAGTCTGACGCATCGCTTGTAGGTCCCAACGTAAGCATAGGGTTCTAGCTCAGGCTAGTACCGGGCCCAGGATTTCAACTTGTACGGCCCCTTGTCATGGCGACCGACGGTGGTGTGTGGATAAAGAATTACAAGCTGTCTTGCCTTGAATGGCTTCCCCCGGTACAGCCATTATCTGGCTACAGGCAGGTTAACCTTGCATCCGTCTCGCCTTCACGATACCTGGAAGTCATGCTTATGCCACAGAAGTGAGCGTCCTCAAATACACGTCTAAATTACCAGAGACCAAGAATTGATAGAACTCCTCATCGCAATCAACCTAGCTCCAGATCTATAAGGGTCTGACTATAGGCAGAGAAATCCTGATCCTCCGTGAGCGTGGGTTCGAAACATTCAATAGCAGGTAGCCCTCTGTAAATACCTTCAACACTCTTAGCATAATCTCGCAGTAGGCCTAGTACCAAGAGCTTTGACCGGGTTCGATCTAGCAGAGCGGCTTTCCAAACGTTCAAGACGACGAGTGGACTCCCGCGCGCAGTGAGCAAACACACCAATTGGGTCTTGATGGTTCCATCTCGTTCTTTTTGCATGTAACCTGGAAGCCCTCAATCGATTACCCCTAGCGCGTTTGGGTGAAGCTGTCGCAATGCCGGCCACAAATGCCTTATTTATGCTCCATAGGATTCCGAAAAACCGGCGCAAAAAGCATGTAGATGGATAACATCCAAGACAGCCCCGTTGGTTAATGGATAGTGAGTAACATGGCTATGTTAAGTGATTTTCTAAGCTACCATACATGATACTCGCTTAGAAGCGTCTATTCATATTGCCAATCCATCTGAGAATACTATAGTGAAGAAGGACAAAACATCGATTCTGTATCATATCCATTAGTAATGTAGACTAGCGGCATGTTGATAGTGCAAAATCATAGGGATAGCCCTTATCAAACGTGGAGGACTTATATCTTAGGCAAAGACAAGGACTGATGATGAACAGGTTGCTCGTCAAGCTTAATCCTCTCTGTTGGGTTTCATGTAATGGGCACAATACGTCTAGTTTCTGAACGCGGTGCTTCTGCTAGTGACGAAAGTGGTAGGGCTGGTTGCCTGAGTAGGAGGAAGCGAAGCTGCTATGGCTGAATGCCTTGGCAGAGAGACACCCTGCTGGAGCAGATTTCTTGCGCGCTAGCTAAGGGGTTGTGGAGCTGGTATCCAACCCGAGGGCCGCCCGCGGCATCCACTCCAGGGATATCGAAGGCTTTGATGACAGGGCCGAGGACTACGGAATGAAGAAGGTGATAAGCACTCTTTAACAAGAGTAAAGGGAGGGGTCTCCGATTTGCGACTTGTGGATGCCACCTACACGATCCCATGATTCACCATAGACAAGTGCTAGGCCTCCACGATACGATCTTTCTATCATGGCATAAACAGGATACTCGCAGGTCAGCACTACATCATGCGGAATATTTTAAGACATGTGAGGATGGTGACGCGCGCAACGGCTGCAATACTTACGAGGCCAACTCCATCGAAGATTCGTATCATGCATTGGCTTGTCAGGTGCTTAGGGCGGCTCTCATAGACTTCTGGTTGAGAGGTCTTCTAGGGCTCGTGCCACAGTCGTTATATCTTGAACACTTCACGGCGTTCTGGAGTCGTGAGAAACTTCACATAGGTCGTTGACGAGCGAAGCAATCTGCTTCGCGAAGCCGCTCCAAGTACGGGTGTTAACATTTGCCGTTTGCGACGAGAGTTGTTGTTACCTTTCCCGCCCATTGGGCCTTTACCAGGCACTAATTTTGAAGGATGGAGAAGCCAATCGGGTGCGGGACTTCCCAGTCTGCTGGCCAAAGATGGCCTCGAAACTAATACCATGAGCTCTGACTCGCCATTTGCGGACAGTGTGGGCGGGCTGGGGGTTCCGGGTTGGTATGAAACGGGGAAGCCCATATCAACTGCCAATGAAACCTGTGAGTGGTCCCAAACTGGAATGTCCAATTGCTCTGGTGAGATACTGTCCAACAATTGAAGATAGTTCCTTGACGCCCAATAACCTAACTCTGGTGGAGCGAATCGAGTAATTGGCTTTTGATGCTTGGACGAAGCAAACCCTTGCATCACCCATTCTCCACAGGCTCCGTTTCTTGATGTTAGTCAGCAAACTAATTGGGGGCTTGGGGACTAATTCAGGGTGGATGGCGTGCCAATACACGGCCAACGAAGCTCCTGCCCAATTACGTCGGCGGTGTCAGGCTCCCTGGCCCTAGCTCAGGAACTAGCACCAATTTGGCCGCTGCCTGGCCAACAGTGGGGACAAGATTGATGGCTCAGGGTCTGGCTGGTTTGGCCTGGCGATGCTAGTAGCCGCCACCGGAGTTCTAATTTCAATGTGCCAGGACAGTTCGTAATATCTTGTCGATGATGGGGGACGATTACAAAGTCAAGCGTAGGGAGCTAGAAATAGTGTTGAGACAGTAAGAGCGGATGGCGGATTAAGAGGGGTAGGTCTAGTAACCACTGCCAAAGCGCGGCGCCCTTGAACTCGCCCATGAGGTTATCGCGGAGGAGGGTCGGATCATATTATAGTGAGGCGAAAGAAGCGTCGAACGTTTCCTTGAAGGAGGCCTTCTGGGGGTAGTATGGCACGGGATTCGCTAGGGAAGGGTGGAGGAGCGGGAAGAAGGTGGCAACATGGACTTTTCGAGCTCTGGTGTGAGTGGACAGTTCTGATGGAAACAGCAGAATCCTGGGTCCAGGCCATCCGCCTCGGGGAAACAAACAGGCAACCCATAGACCCCATTTGTCGGGCGGATCCTGGCATCGCGAGCGTCATTGGCCGAGCTCCCCACAGAGCCAACTCATCAAGCTCCAACTGCGGTAACCATCCCAGCCGCTTTCTTTAGTGCTGGCCTTTTTTCGGGGGACAATAACAAACGAGGCTCTTTTTCGGTACCACCGCCCACGGCAACAGTGACCAGCGACCCCCAATCCCCTGGCCGAGCCACATTCCCTCTCTCCCCAGAGTCGAGGCAGCAGAACAATAGCACATTTGTCCAGTTCGTCTCGTGTGATGGGAAGCTGTGGGCGCCAGTGGCTGTCACTGACACACTTTTGATTGATTCGACTCGTGGCCGCCCGGCTGCAGCCGTGTTGAAGATAAACTTGCTAGAAGATTTCTTGTCTCAAACTTCAAATCCATCTTCCTTTTCTCATTCCCCAAATCGTCGCTCAAGCTTCCGTCGCACCACGCCCAAATCCGACCTTCATTTTTCCAATATCTCGCCCGACCTCGCCACCCAGTCCTCACCAGTCTTGCCCTTTGTACCTAACAGCAAGGGTAACACGAGGAGCACAACTCGCCGTCGTGCAGCAGTCCAGTTTCTGCTGCCAGGTACACATACCTATCCGCCACAGGTCGCCAGCGCTGTTTGTGGTTCTCTGGTACTTCTGATTGTGTACCTCTGGGCCTGTAAATCACTCTGTGCTCTGCAGCTTGCGCTCGACTCCAGATCCTGGTCGGTCTTCAATCCCCAGTAAAAAAGTACCTCGCTCCCATCTGGTCAGGAAACCGCATTCCATCACATCGCCCTTTCCCAGAGCCATTATTCGCAGAGCTCCACAATACTCAGCTGAGGAAAAGCCTCTGGCGCCAATACCCCAAGCCTCTCTGCCAGGCATTTCGTCTCTCCGCCAGCCTATCCAGTCTCCAGCTCGTCCACCGGCTCGGGCAGAATCCGAGCCCCCAATCGTTTTTTTTTTCATCTCCCCTTCCTTCTTTGTATCTGCGCTCTTTCCTGCAGTAGCCTCCAACATTTCATCTGCATGCTGTTGCCACTGGGTAACAAGGCATCTTGTGCTTACAACTGGCCTTCTAGGCAATTCCCCACTGGCAACCTGGCGGATTTTCTCCTCGTTCCTTCAAGTACTTCGACTTTCGCCCTGCATGTACCTGTCCTCTGAAATGCCGTGACATTTCGCACTGGAGCAACCTTTGGGCCCCTGTCTGTTTACCCTCTTAGCCTTATCACCCCTGGCACGTCCTGTTCTTGTCCCTCCTCCATCTTCCTCTTTCCCTTTCCTTCATCATTTGTGAAAGGGGAAGGATTGATTCAGGGCTGGACTTAGCAGAAGGGTACTGTTGAACGAGAGACAAACGCCCACCCCCAGGGCTCACAGATAAGCTGACCGCTCACGGAGCAACCAGCTGTCCGAGCGGTCACCTTCTACCATCGGGGCTGCAAGCCATTCAACACTTTCTACTCGACAACCATTGAGATCGAAATGGGAATTGACTTCAAGAAGGCCCCACCACTTCCTGCGCCCACAGAAACCGAGTCCACGACGCCTACCGAGCTGGCAACTGATGTGTCCCAGCCCGCCGACGAAAAATCAACCTACTCCCTTCCCGAGGACGGCACGCCAGTCACCATCAAGACCCGCAGCAGGTCCTCCAACCAGAAAACACTTCTAATTGAATATACCGAAAACCACAGGCCAGGTGCCTCGGGTTCCGAATCTGATCGCAGACCAAGTGTCCGTGTCCGCGTCACGACACCTTCCGCTAGAGGAAAAAGTAGTGGCGCCGGAAGAATCCAGATCACCGAGACCGACGAGGCCTATACTACTACCCACTCCCGCCGGCGGCCCCTCTCCCCGCTGACCGCCCCTTCGCGCCCAGCTGATCTTCGAGACCTTGCCGACGACCAGAGCGTCGGCTCCTACGCTTCGGCTACTGAGGAGTCCAACGTCTCGAGGAACCACCCCATAGATATTGGCATTGATCTGGGCCGCAACTCGCGCCGACGCAGGCCCGCAAGCCCCCTCATACCATCCCACGAGACTGAGACTATAGCATCCCTCATGCCTAGTACACAGTCAGAGATTTCCGCTATCCCCACCGACAGCTTCCTCGATGGCTCTGGCCCTACGAGGTCCCCTGAAGGCAGGTGGATAGCCAATCCTCCATCTGCGGAGAAGCTGAAGAGCTCCAAGACCCGAACTATTAGTCGCGAGAAGGTTAGAGCTTCCGAAAAGTCTTCAAGAGATCGCTCCGATCGGAAACACAAATCTAGCAAGAGCCGGACGAGTAGCGCAAGCGATAAACATGGTGATAGCGGCAAATCTCCACGCAGACGGTCAAGCCGGAACCATGAGTCTGTCGTGTCTGGCGCTGACTCTAGCGTCGTCTCGTCGAGCTTTTCCCCGAGCCATCGATCCATGGACCAACACTCGATGCGCTCCGATTCCTCGTCCAAATCTATCAACAACCCTAAGCTTCTTGAGGCTGTCGAGGATGCCATTCGACGATTAATTCTTCCCCAGCTTGACTCTTTAAGGCGCGAACAGAGTATACATGAAGCAAGGCGAGGCTCCGCTGTGTCCGCGGCCACTTCCATGTCCCGGGAGGATCTGACCGGCGACCGTAGAAGACTTTCTGATAGGTCTCAACCCTCGCGCCATAAAGATCGCAGAGACCGAGAGGGTCGCCATGACTTTGCGGACGCATCTTACGACCGGGAGTCTATGGACGGCTCCTCTATCCTGGAAGAACCTCACACTCCCAGGAGGAAGAGCACTGATATGCTCAAGACTGCTGCGGCCGCCGGCGCTTTAGCTGGTGGTTTAGCTGGTGCTGCCCTCGCACAGTCGCCTTCCGATGATAAGAAACAGCGCCGCCGGAAACGTGCCGAGTCTATCAGGAGTCGGAGTAGGGCCAGCGATACTTATACGGACGACTTCGATGATGATGACATGGCCGCGCCCGCCCCTCCGATGCCGCTCATGAGTGAAATCAACGCATCCGATGTTACCAGGACCTCCATCCTTTCGGCCGATACCGATAGGCCACATTCTGCTTCCGAAGAGATGGGTCCCCTTCGCGAAGTTTCCCGCGGAATGGCCACCGTTCAACCTACAACCGCGCCATCGAAAACGCCAAACGCGCTTCAACAGGGTCTCGGAACGCAGCATGCTAACATTTCTCATGGCGACTTAACGGCGTTGCGTAATAGCCGTGGGGAGCCTGATCCGCCTAGCCCAGGTTTTGCCCGTGAGCAGCCGTCTTCCCGCCACGGCTCCCTAGATCATCCCCCAGTGCCAGAGGTCATCGAAGACGACTTGCCCCCCGACTCTCAGTACGTTACATCAGCGTACGATTACTATAATACGCAGGATGTTCCCCAACACCTTAGATACGAGCCGTACCAACCTGAGCGCCGTGGCCTCAGCCCCATCTACAGTGTTTCTGGCTATACAGAGGGTGGTAGCGAGGGTCCTCAGCTGCGAGATTCACGACTCTATGCTGCTAGTGTAACTTCGGATTCTGCCGAAAAGCCTCCTCACTCAATGCACTCTCCCGCTTCCGCTCATAGTAATGTCATGGGTCGGGATTTCGACCAAAGAAGCGACGGCCGCAGCTCAGTAGCGGACTACAGGCGTACAATGTCTGTTGATGGAAGCGATTTGGATCCCTCGTCAAGGCAAGCCGTCCGAGGTGTCGGGGCTAATCCGGACATTGTCCATGTTCCTATGGGTGTGGAATCACATGTGGCATCTCTTGTTGATGGCTCGATGGTAGACCAGTCTGTTCTTTCGCAGGATTACGGCCAGCGAGACTCTACCATTTCCTATGTTGACAGGCCCCGCTCATACGTCGATACTTACAGTGCAAGCCCAACCAAGCAATCCGTCGACAGCCGACATTATACGGATGAGGACCGCGCACTTACTCCAGTTTCCCGAGGCTCTCCAACGCGCTCACGCGAATTTCCCAAAGAATACGACATCGATAAACACGGCCGAAAGGTCCCTCAGTCGCGCGATAGAGAATCTCCGACCGAATCTGAGTTTGCAATCACTGCTGGTGCGACGACTAAGGCAATCAAGGCTCTGAAGGCCAGAGGTCTCACGGATGGTGCCACGGAAGAAGCGCCCACTCCGGTGGGGGTCCAAAGGAATAAGTCATTCAAAGAACGGACTTTGGCAGGCCATGAACCGGCAACGACTCCGACTCACAGCGTTGATCGCCTTGATTACGAAGATGCACCAAAGCTGGGAGCTAGCGGCTTACCAGATCTCGATCATCCCATGCCCGAGATTGGCTACGTTGATGACAGTGACACCCATACCAATGCGTCCGTGGTCCAGGACAGGCTAGATGGTATTCACGATACTACATGGAGCGGCCGGTCAACCCCTAAAGCAATGATTGACAGCTCTCGCAAGCCCGAGCCGCGTGAGGGCCATGGGCTTGGCATCACGGAGATGGTTGCTGCGGGTGTGATCGGAGCGGCAGCTGCTTCCGCCGCGAATCAAAGTCGGCAAGCAAGTAACGAACACGTCGAGGAACCACCACGCACATCTGACGAGAAGAAGCGAGACACCCTCGGAACTAACCCGTTCGAAGGTGTGAGCCCGGTTGCCAACCCTCACTTGGGCCAGAACTTGTTCCAGGCCGGAAATTACGATCTCGGGTACCATACGGGGAGCCCGGGCGTCGAGGATGAAGGCTACAAATCTCAAGGTCCCAATCGTACCCCTGATTTTCGAGCTAGCAAGGGAGTCCTTGACGCGCCAAAGGCCACGGAACCCCATGACGGTGAAGATCCATTCTACGACACGACTAAGCCAATGCTTACCCCTCACTTCAGTGGTATGTCTCATGGGATGGTGACTCCATTCTACGATGCAGCCACTGGGGGTGGTATCGACCGCATTGAATCCAAGGATATTATCGCGCTGATGCAAGAGGTATGTAAATTATTTCGGCTCGCTACAAACTATGTAACAGTTACTCACCTTGTGCTCTTCAGCTGGTGGCTCGTGATGCCCAAAGGACTGCTCGGGATACCGAGATTGCTGCTACAGTCATGTTCCTTGCTCAAGAGATGCGCATGTCTTTCCAAAACGTAGAGAGCCGCATAAAGCAGGCAGAAGACGTCCTTGTCGATGAGCTGGACCAGACGGAAAAAACTATCGTGAAGACAATCGGAGGCCCTCGTCCTTACCCTGGTAGTGCTGGCCGATCTGTGCAAGGTGGTTCTCAGACCGGTGAGGACATGGCGGCTAAAAAAGGAAACATTATTCGCCGTGCGCTCAAAGGACTTCGAACATCCGGAACCAATGATCTCACTAGGATCGAAGATATGCTCCTCACACTCCTCAAGGATGTTGATGATCTCAAGGCCCAGAATGCCCAACATACCCGAAGTACCGCTCGCCCTTCGCTTGACAACTTGGGGCCCGAGATCCAGTATGAGCAAGACCAGGAGGGCTACGAGCCCGAAGGACGCGATGCCGTATCGATAGCTAGCCATCCGAGTCAATCGGGTCATCTCGCTGCGCCCCGAAGTTCTCAACGACGGCTTTCTGAAAACCGTGTCAGCACGGTGCATGAGGCAGCTGAGGAGGATCACCACGAGCATGATGACGAGCACTTGACCGGGCCCCAATTCACCGATAGCCACCTTATGACACCTGCTCAGAACCACCGTGGAAGTTCAGTTCCTTTAGATACCCCTCCGCAGCCGGCGCTACACGCGCATTCGGGATCAGTTAGCAATGAGAATACCCCACGAACCGATAAGGGTAAGAAGCACAAATCTGGCAGCTCATCAAGCTGGATCCCTAAAATCTCACGATGGTCCGAGACCACGGCGTCTACGGTCAGCAAGGCTTTCCGGGGTAGTGGCGCCACGCTGCGCAAGGATAGGGGTGATGCTGAGTATGTCCCCACTGCTCACTCACGCTCAGGATCTGACTTGGCTGCATATGCCGGAGATGATTATCCCCACACCGATCCATACGGCGATGACCACCTGCACACAGGGTTCTCCGACCTGAACCTTGCGCCTCCTAATCTACCCGCCGACGAGTCCAGCGGAGGGCCGCCGAGAGCCTATATGACTCCCGAAGACCCTAAATACAAGGCCCACAGGAATTCGCTAAACTTGCAGCATCCACAGCCTAGGCCCGGGCAGACTGAGCGGTTCAAGGCAGCATTAGAATCCCAAGCCCATATTTACGACACCCGGTCGCACGACTGGCGTGGTTCTACAACGAGCCTTCATAGGTCACCTGCCCAACACATGCATCGATACAGTGATGCTTCCGCTCCTGCTGGGGGAGAATATTGGCCAGACTCGCCAGCCGACGCAAATGCTGGGCCACCACGCCCGCCAAAGGAGCCTCTTGACAGTGTCTCGGGGACTCCCGTCCGCGGCGCCCGCTTCTCGAAGCTTCAGAAGACGAGTCCGCTCCCTTACCACAGCGTCGAGAGTGGGTATGGCACTGCAACGGCTACCCACACCAACTACACTGGTAGCCCCAAGCTGGAGAATCGAAACCTCAGCGGAGCCCTTGGCGTTCCCACCCGCCGTCCTAGCGGACCCAGGGCAATGACTCCCAAGAGTCCCGAAGAAGAGGCCGCCCGAGAAGAAAGGCGTCGAAAGCGAGGTAAGCTCTATTCAACGTTTTATATGCGTCTCCAAACCCTAGACTAACGCGAATCTGGTCATAGATACCTTTGGAACCATTGCCAGCCAGGACACCGATACCTTTTAGAAGAAGCATCCATCTGCTATGCCTAAGCGTGTCCGATGGTCTCTGAGCGCGTAAAGCTCTCGATGTGATCTGCGGTTTGACAGCTTGCCGCCATATATCGTCAATAGAGTCAGACTACAGGCGAGTCTGATAGGATCGCTCCAAAAGCAAACTTTGCAATTCGGTGTATTCTCAATTGACCAGAAAAGCACCCGTCCTCTCTTTTTTTACCCCCCTTATGAATGCCACATGGGTAACTATAGAGAAATACAACATTAACCATTGTCTGAGGGAGAGGAATCTCAGCGCGGAGTTTCCTTGAAGGTCACGGATCAGGGAGGCAGAGGGAAAAGGAGCGGTCAAGGAGGAAGGTGTGGATTGTTTTCAAGGACTGTCTCATTCTCCGTCTCCGCGATGGAGGAGGAGGAGGAGGAGGAGGAGGAGGAGGAGGAGAGGAAATGGTTTTTATCTGCTACTCATGTTGTCACGACCCGTTATGAGCACAGCATCTTGATAAATTTTAGTTAGCCCCCCGTTTTCTTCTTGATGGTTTCTTTGCGACCCTCGATACAATTGTTTTTCTACACGAGAGAAAACAAACAACCCCCATTCACCGAGATGGAGTTACCAGGGAAATCTTCTACCTCCTGCTTTTTAATCATATGCCAATTTTTTCTACTTTTTTTTTTTTTTTCCTTTTAGGGATCAAGATGAGGAAGACATCGTCGAGATAGGAATGTTGTTCTTGTGGGATGATCAAAATAGTGTATTGGGAATATCTGATGTATGACTTGAACAAGGTTCCTTTGAATATTGATAAGTATTCCTACTCTAATCCATGGCGGCTACCCTCGTATCAATTGAGATTTCAAACTCGTGTCGCGAAAACCATGCAAAGTCGACAAGTGGAGACGCACAACCGAACACTGGGAACAAGGCAATATAATAATATGGACACGGCGTTGAATGCTATATAACAGACACTGGTATCAAGTTTTCTACTACCCATGGCACCTGAAACAAGAAAGCATTCACAGTGCTCTCTCCCCGAGTCGCCTCGTCTGTAGCCCGTCTTTGAACCGGAAAACACCGCCGTCGGCTACTCTCTCTCTCCCCAAGGCAGGTCATTCCTCCTTTCCAGTAAAGGGCTCTCTTACCAGGCATCAAGGATAATGTCTTGCCTCCGCTGAACCGCCCGTTAAAGTCATGGCGCAACATCATCCTCATTAATCTCCTTCTTCCGTCGCCAGACAGTCCTCGAGACTGGCTTGGCTTAGGTAAATCTGGTGTGGATGATGTCGGGATTCTCATGCCAGTCGTCAATGCTCACCCACATCTGCAACATGTCAGTCCCCATTTCGGTAATGCAGCCCATGCGTTTGCGTTTAGAACGAGAAGGAAAAAGAAAAGAAAAAGGAAAAGGAAAAAAAGCACGAGACAACTCACCTTCCTAAAGGTACTCAGTTGCGCCAAGATACTGCCGCCAATCCAGGTAGAGTACTTCCTTTCGGGCGGAGCAAAAATCTTTATCCGCATGTCTTTGACGGCCAGTCTTTGCATCTCGCTGAGGAGACGGTCACCAAAGCCACGCGTGAGGGTGCTGCCTCCCGAAAGCACAATGTTGCTATAGAGAGATTTCCTCAGATCCATGTCGGTACGGTTAATAGCGTCGATGACGATCTGATGGACTCCAGGATATTCGAGGCCGATAATCTCGGGATCGAAGAGAATCTCGGGTGCCCTAAACCGCTCAGGACCGAGCTGCACGGTTCTAGTCAGCGTCATTCTCAAGCACATCTTTTAACAAAGACAAGTACGCGGCATCGGGGACATACCTTGAGCTTGTGTCCATCTGGTAGTGTATACTCAAACATCTTCCCTGAGTCGTGCTTGCCACCCACCCATTCCTTCTCTTCGCGTTTGGGATCGCGTGATATATAGCACGCCGTCTCCTTGATATGTCGGACAACCTCCTTCTCGGCACTCGTGTGAAAGACATATCCGCTCTTCCGGAGGAGGGTCTGCAGGTATTCGGTAACGTCTCGTCCGGCTACGTCGATGCGCCTTATGCTGCTAGGCATGGCGAAGCCTTCATAGACGGGCACGGAGTGCGATACACCATCGCCAGCATCAAGGACAATACCGGTGGTCCTTCCACTTGCGTATAGTGAGAGCACAGCTTGGATGGAAGTATACAAAGCGGGGACGTTGAAGGTTTCGAAGAGGATCTGAGCAGCGGTGTCGCGGTTGCTGCGGGGATTTAATGGAGGTTCGGTGAGGAGAATAGGGTGCTACGGTGTAACAGGAGGGTTAGACGCAACATCTCAACAACAGCAGGAGAGCTATGTGGAAAGGGCTGCATAACGTACCTCTTCGCTCAAGCTCTTCAAGCCTTCTGTATACACATACTCCCATATTTTCTCCATGTCATCCCAGTCTGTGACTATTCCGTGCTCTAGGGGATACCGGATTTTGAGTAGCCCCCTATACTCGGACGCCGCCTTCTCGCCGATAAACAGCTCCCCCTCCAGGGCACCTGCCAGCACCCTCGTGTGCTTCGGCCTCCCTACCCAGGAGGGAAAGCAGCACTTGGGTACATCTTCTCCGGCGAAGCCAGCTCTTATAGTTCCTGATCCGTTGTCCAGAACAATAGGGGCGTTGTGTAGGGTCTCGGCCATGATTTACTTTCGTCACGACATGTACGTCGGGTAGCAAACGGTTTTTGGGGAGGGGGCGACCCAAAAAGATATCGGGGCAAAGGAGCGGTCGACCGATCGATCGAGCTCCGGACAGTCCAGGGAATTCCGACCACAAGGATGAGAACCGACGTTCGTTCGGGAAAATGCACGCAGGAGGTTGGCCAAGAAGCAGTACGTGGCGTTGAACGGGGTTGACCCTGAATTGTTGCGCCGCCAATTCCACGAGTAACAAGTGCGGTCAGACGGAGTTGCGCAGGTCGGTTAAGATAAACCAAGTCGAAAGAATATCTCGCCAGGAATAAAAAGAGAGGCGGGGAGCTAACGCTGCATAAAAGGAGAATCGTCGATATCGTCAAGTTGCCAGTCGGGGAAACGTTGTCAGGGCTGAAGGCGTCCTACAACTAATCGTCTGTGTTGGCCGAAATTTGGTTTCGACAGGAGCTGTCGAATTCAGGAACGCGTAGCAAACGCCCCCCAAAGGACGGCACAGGTCAACTAGCTGCAGGGGTCGCGACAGCCAGCCATTGGGCTAATAAGAACGGACTTCTGAAACTATCCATTTCTTCCTCTCAAGGCCATCAAATCTGTAGCGAAGTCAGCGGGCTGCTGCCAGCGGGGTCTTCATCACGTGATGGCATCTGGGAGCAGCTGTTCCAAAAACATGTCTATAGAACTAAGACGGATGCACTCATGCGTCCGAAGCCATGTCTGCTCATATTACCACATTGTGAAATCGACGATGCATTGATGCAACAGGACAGGCTTGACTGTTCCTGAGGCTCTAACTACGAAAATCGCTGCTCAGCTCCCAACATATTGAGGTGCCTCGACATTCATTCTAAATGACCCTCTTCCCCCCATTAAATCCCGAACCAGAACACTTTGGCCTTGTTCCTTCAGAAAGAAACCTTGGTGGAAAAATCGCGAAGAAACGAGTATTAGGCAAATGGCTAAAAGCTAAAGCTCGATACTGTCTTAGTGAAAATAAGCAGCGATCTTGAGGGTTCTCTTCAGTGGGCATGCGCAAATCTTCCAATTCTAGTCTGAGAAACGTATGCTGCTTTCACCATCAAGTAAACCCCTAGCTCTATGTAACGTGTAGATCCTAATGAGAGATTAAGCCAAGGAAATCACTTGAAGAAGAGGAACGCCCTTGCACCAGATGCTGAGGAGCGGTGGTCGACAAGTTCCGTCACATCAAAGTAAGCATGTCCGCGACTGATTTCCTCTCCCCCTACGACGGCGGCTTCCTCTAGCGCGAGAAAGGTGTATCATAAGTTTGGCTCATTACAACATTTGACCGCATCAAGGAGCAGATTGGCCCTAAACGCCAGTGCTAATAGTCTCCGGCTGGAATGTCCCACTGACCACACCATAATAGCAGGCTGTCTAAACGGAGCTTCGTCGACAGGATCGGTTCCGATAGGTATCTATTCACGATGCGAGTCGTCAAAGTCATCACACCTCCCTTGCCCATTTTTAGTTAGATTTCGATATGGAGGATGCATCTAGTATATATATCTTCTCCCTGCCTTGCTCAGCATTGCCAATGACCGGGTCCGACACTTCGACTTACACGGTGGCGAGTCTCTTGAGAATCTCCCCATCCCTCGGCACGCATCACGAAGTTGATTCCGTAGTACTAAGAAAAGCTTGTAATAGCTTTTTAATAGCGGTTTTCAGTATATACTTCGCTGGCTAAGTTTGTACAATTAAAAAAAAAGGAGAAAATCCAAGCGATTGCCAAAACGCCCACACAATGCCAACCTCTTACACACCCCTTCCAACCTGGGGTGTTCCAACCATCTATAAGCAACTAAAAACCACCGTGCAAGTTTTTATGGTATATGGGTATAAACCAGAAAACTTCCGAGAGGTTGATCGTTCATCGCGATGCTCTATGTGTATATAGAAAGTTTTTCATTCGTCGTGTTCCAGGAACGCCGATTCCTGCAGGACTTTAAACGCCGACGCTGAACGTTTATTGTACGCGGCCGTCGAGGGTGAGCTTGCCGAGGTAGGGCCAACCGAGAAGCAGAGCAATTCCGGGGACAAAGCTATCTTGCGTTAGTCTCTATGAGTCTTTGAATGCAAAGGACAAGAGGCCCCGTTGAGAACAGAACCTCCGGTAAGATTGGGTTTATGGTGCAGGTATGAATTTGGGGAATGCTTACAAGGCAATACGGCTAGCGGCATTCTTCGCCAACTTTCCATAGGCACCAGGGGCTGGCTTCACCTTGGACACCCTCTGGTAGGGATGAGGTTCGAAGGAGCGAGCAATAGTCCTGACCGTGGAGACTTGCCTGCGGGTGGCAGCACGGAGGAGAGCTCGGCTAGCAATGGAAGACATTCTTTCTGGTTTGAGAAGAGTATTTGAGTGAGAAGCGGAGTCAAAGTTGGTGTGTAAGTGAGATGAGATTATCGACTCGAGTCGAAGTAGTAATGGGTGGAGATGGTATAAACCCTCGAGCGGCTGAAAAGCAAAAGGAGATGTGCCAAGTAAGAAATGAGTTGAGACTGTTTTGTATGATGATAATATCGATGAACAAAAAGACCCATGAGATGGGAACCTGCAGGTGTCTTTATATATTACAACGAAAACTATATCCTAAAGCAACATCGCGTACAAGCCTGCCACAACGGCGGGATGCGGAGAGCCCCAGCGAGTCAACAGCCCGGAAATCCTACAGTGGAAAGATTCCCGGACCCGCCCAGAATCTAAATCTGAAGTCAAGTCGTGCCATGACCCAGAGTTTCCCAGCGAGAATGCCCGCGACGAACCAGGCCGGGGTCCAATAGAAGCGGCCGAAAATTGGAGGGTTCATGGCGGAACATTCCTTTTGCGTCGGCGGTCGTCACGAAGGTCACCGACATGGAACGATTTCAATCGTGAGTCTTCCATTTTGGTGTGGTGCCACCGTCTGCGTGGGCTGATCGGGCCCCGATAACCCTCGCGAATCAGATGATCCCTAGGTTTTTGGACCAATCAAACCTCTGCATGCAGACTGTCCCTCATCCCGAATATCGAAGCCTGACATCCATCGATGTACCCTCTGGTTCCTTCTCGCGTTGGTTTGGTTTCTTGGGAGGCGATCGGCGGTCTCCCTCAGGGTCTGCCTGGGACGGGCCATGATGCAGAATTACCATACTACCCCACTGCCTGTATATCACAACATTAGTTCATGATGGTGGGCAAATCTTTTCAAAGTTCGTGCAGCTTGGGTGATTCTTCTTACTCGCTGAGTAATGGCATGTTTGTAATCTAAAACTGTTGCCAGGCCATCTCTTATCACCACGTGATCGAGGCTTGGTTGCCGCACCAGGCGGCAATCCCCAGACAGAAACTACCTTGGTAGACGACATTTGGCAATGTCCCCAGCCTAATTGACTAGCTTAGGTAATATGCCGCGGGTTCTTGATCCCGCAGGCCACACGGGTTGTTTGTTGCTTGGCTTAGCGTTCATTGAGAATTTGAGACAGAAGCTTCCGAACCCTGATGGAAACCGCGCTCCAGACCTAATCCCGAGCCAGCGCTCTAAAGCAATCAGCCAGCAACGAATCCTGCGATGCCACTAGTAGATCCCGTCACGATGTCAACCGCTGCGCGGCAAACAACGAACACCAAGGATAGATCCGCAGATGCCGCGACGCCGCTCCGGCCGGTCATTCTCTTCGGAAGCGGTATCGCGAGGGCGACTGACGGCCTCGAGCTCCTTCTCCTCGCCGGCTTGTTTAGGATACAATTCGGAAAACTCGTCGAGGACCCCGTGCCGACGTTGCAGAATGGGCTTCTAGTCTTCGCCTCGTTGCAGACTGCTTGGGCTCTCTTGTGCTGCCCTCCCGCGGGCTCGCAAGGGAAGAAACGCACAGCCAATCCCGCGTCGGTATGTCTGCCCTTACAAGCTACGTGGGCACTCAGTCAATGTATACAGTCTAACATCTTTTTTTGGGGGGTTGGTTTGGAGTAGTCTGCGGCGTTATCGCTCGTGCTCACAGCCCTGATTGTGCCTTTTCTACACATCGTCTTCGTCCTCTTCGGCGCTCCGTTCTTGACCCATCAGCTCGAAACCCTCCTCTGCTCCGCCACTCTCGCCATCCTATCTGTGTTCCCCGTCTTCTACGCCCACGGGGTTGATGCAGGGGCATGGAAAGCCGTGTGCGGCTTTAGCGCCCCACTCGACGAGACCGTAGGCGGATTCTGGGGAGGCATCGTCGGCGCGTGGCTGGGCGCCGTGCCGATCCCTCTCGACTGGGACAGAGAATGGCAGAAGTGGCCGGTTACGATCCTGTGCGGACTAGTGGGAGGATACATTATCGGTCGGCTGATAGGTGGCCTTGCAACACTTGACGCGAAGAAGGGTGCCAGTGGTGCGATCGCCAAATCCAACGTTAAAGGCGAGTAAGGAAACGGCAAGGGTCGAATGAAAAGAAGGAGTTTGGTAGGGAAAGTCGCTCCATAGACTGTTCTAATGATACCCGGCCGTGAATCGAGACGGACTTTTTACTCGGATACCCGCCCAGATAACTTGGTTGCCGACGGATCTATACGGGCCGCGCGCACCATGTGATAAAACACCGTCCCCAATCCACATATGTAGCTATTTCAAAAAGGAGTCGAGGAAGGTTGCCAGTTCCATAGCGGACCTAACCTGGGGTACAGATATCAAACGGTCAAGCTTGACGTCAAAACGCCTCGAAGTCGCTCGAGATGGAGGTTCAGCATCAAGCCACAAGCTGCTGGAGCCTCCTTGGTGGCTAAATCGTAGTCGAGAGGGTGCACACGCCCGCATTGATTCACAAGAGAGGCGGAGCTGAGCCACAGTGGTTGCGCTGCGACGACGACAGTAGCAGGGACCGCCAATAAGGCCCTCAGGGTTGATTAAACAAGAACGAGAACCGGTGAATTCTATGAATATACGGTGATGACTCAAAACATAAGTGCGGTGAAATCGACCGCGAGAATAATGAAGAGCCACAGGCAGTGGTGGCGGTGCCACAAGCTGTGGACACTGCAGAAGCAAAATCCAAGAAAGTGATTGGGTCAACTGTGAGGAGTGCAATTGATCCCGACTCCCTCGCAGACAGGCGTTGGTCATGGCATTGGTGCACGTTGCTCTTGGTTGGCATACGGATAGCTGCCAAGTGCCAGCGTCCACGTCATCATGGGTACAATGACAGGCGGCCCAGTGAGTTGGGCCAGACCATGTTTGGGATGACGTAGGCGCTAAGCCGGGAATCGGCGGATGTTCAGCTTGAGCTCCGAGAGCTTAGGGTTGGCGAGACTGCCATTTCCCCGCGAGCTTCCAATCTGATCATAATCACAAGGCGGACATGCCGAGGAACCAATGGGTAAAAGTGCAGGGTGGACCAAATCGAGAATGGATCCTGGTTCGTTTGAATTGGGGGTTATTGATGGATATTGCTGAGTGGGACTCCTGGTAAACGCGCCATCTGTTAAGGATTAAGGTTAGTTTTCGATGGGGAGCATTGATCCTTGCCGTAACCAGATCAGCTGCTGGCCATTAGCACGTCAGAGCTCCATCGCGACCTCGCAAGGTTTGCGTGGGTAAGGGAGAGGAAAGGTCCAGGTTTAGCGCCAAGAGATATGGGCAGCGACGGCATCTTTCTTCCAGTGAAGAGGCCGCCGCCAAGATTCGAGATGGAGGCAACCAACGATTCGGCTTCGATTATATTCATGGCCTTGGCCACATCTGCTCTGCCAGGCGTGGCCACATGCGCGCGAGGGCTTCGTGGACAAGTATAGCCATGACGCAGGTATTACCATTCCTGAATCAACGGTATCTGGGGACCGAAAAAAAGTTACAATGGTCGAATTAGAACAAGATCAATGGATGGAGTGCGAGTACTTTGGTAACGTACTCATTCTTCTCTCATTCCCGGTAGGGCCGACGGCGGCAACATTAGTCTGCCAGAAGCCGGGGCGGTATTAACGGATTTGAGCGTGTTCGTTTTGTGGCCTTGACATCTTGATGCACATCGAGGTTGACAGGGTCGGCTTAAACCGGTGTTCCCAGGGCTTGCCAGGGTACATCGATCCTAGCGATGGAGGCATACACACGCATCGCCAGGCATGGCAATGCCACTCGATGCCAATGCGGTCCATGCCATCCAGGGTCAGAGTCGAGTGGGTACGAATTGAAAGTACTATCAGTAATTACTCTTGCTCAGGACCAAATCCGGGCCGTTGTCCAATCGATGTTCGGGATTTGACATATCCTACTTGTGCTAGCTGGCTGCGCACTCTACTTCTCTTCTCGGGGCGCCACTTCAAGTTATCCTTGGCCTTGTCATTTGTATCCCACCCACAAATAAAAGTCCACACATCATGGTACCGGTGGAGAGGTATAAGACAAACCTGCTCCCACCTCAATCTCCCGTCTCACGGTTCCCCTTCTGATATTTTACAAACCAAAAGCCCGATCCCAGTCATTCGACCTACTTCAAACAACGGAAAGCACAATCTTGATCTCCCAGTTACCCTAGAGAACTTTCGCCCAACATGCCTTTCACCGCAAGGTAAGCTTCCCAGACCCCGCCCCTCCAAATTACCGAGCGTCCCGCGCGCAACCCTCTAGGCTCGAATCGAGATGAAAGCTCAAGGCATGCTTCGCCAGCTTTCTGTGGTGATGGCGGATTTATCTTGCGAGAGTAACCATCGGCAGGTGCGGGGGCAACCGTCTTTGGGCAAACGCTACAGAGCTGGCCCTAACGGCTCTGCCTCTATACACCCATTCATGCACTCCTGGCCCAGGTGACCTCTCGCATCAAAAAACAGTTGGGCTGCAGATCGTTCGAGATTGTTGAATTGCGCGGGATGCCGGGACATGACCCTTGGCAGAATTACTGACTCGATCTACAAACAGCGATATTTGCAAGATCATCGCCGCCGTCATTCTCCCTCCTCTTGGTGTCTTCCTTGAGGTCGGTTGCGTGTCGGCCCTCTGCATCAACATCATCCTCACATGTCTTGGTATGTTGATTGTTCTTTGCCTCTCCCGCTACAGGCCAAAAATAAAAATAAAAACAGTAGCACCCACCATCGACCAGAGCTAACGTGCTGCACACCAGGTTACCTTCCCGGTATCATCCATGCGCTGTACATCATCTTCAAATGGTAGAAGGCGGCTGGGTTCGGTGCTGGCAAGCCGACCTCTTGGTTCCGGAGATGCCGGCAGCGCAGAGATCTTGTCGCCCCTAGTGGTCCCGCCTTATCGAATGCTGAGCACGAAACTAAACGCACTCGTCGGCAGCTACGATCACGTTCAACTCCAATACAACTAGTAGGGTGGACGCGCAAAAGAAATCTGCGAATGGATTCAGCCGATCTTTCATGATGCTGGCGGAATGGTGCATTCTTGGCGCTGTGGATCGAGATCCACAGGCCTTTGTCGCTCCTTTGGATACCGCACAATCTCGGCCTTACGAATTTTTTTTTATGATCCTGTTTTCATGCTTATCATGTTTTGATTTTGGTTTTCTATTTTCATTCTAGAGATCCCCGACGATGGCTTTTATTTTCCACGTCTCACAACTAATGTTTTCCCGGGTATTTCTGACATCATGTTCATGATACCGTTCCATGTTTTTTCATGATTAAGAAATACTCGTGTTCCATGGTTTCGCCTTCTTGTCTCAGCGAGCTATTCCAAGCCAAAGAGTTCCGAGACATGAGGAAGAAAAAGAGAACCAGCGGTCTTCATACCAAGTTTTCGATACCCAGCACCTAAGGCGGCCTACTTTTCCCCCTTGGTTCTGCTTTGAGAAAAATAACTATCAATCGAAAACGATATTCTATATACAATTTTTTCAAGCACATGAACTATGCATAGCGGTGGTGATCCGTGTATTCGTGAAGCCGACAACCGAAGCTGGCTTGGCTCGACCGTGGATATGGTGGGCCAAATTATTTCTATGATGTCATCATCCCACCAATCCCACCATGTCTGCGCGCGTGGCAGCCCAGGAACTACTTGATTCCCGCGCAAGAACCTTGGAAGGCGAGTCAAGCTCCGGAAGGGACGGTTTGTCGGAAGACCGACTATTCCTTGGTATCCGGTCCTTTTTTCTATAGATACGCTAGTACGTTCAAGGGAATATATACAGAGTATGGCATTTTCCAGAATGGCGACCCATTCGCATCCAAGATTCTGATGTCGATGATGAGCTGGAGTAGAGGCATCTTGCCAAACCCCAACCCCCCACAAAAAAAAAGAAGGACATACGGGGCAATTACTCCATGGTTTAGTAGTTTCGTGATGTAGTGACATCTTTGCATAGAGTGCGTGTTGCTACTATCCTTTGATCGTGGCTGAAATGTTTGGTGCTGCATATCCAGCTCGTCGAAAAAGCAATTGTGCCACACAGCACAAGTAGAATCCAAGGCGGATGGCACCTGTCGTTAGACTAAGGTTATGGATGCCGTGCAATTGAGACTTCTAGATCCCGTGGATCGGGGCTGTGCAGGCTGGATACCGGGGAATCTTCCCATGACAGGATGGCACCACTCCACTGCATTGGTTTCAGGCCCTACCGACTTTGAAGGACAGTATCTAAATTCGCACGTTAGGGATCTGGAGGAGAGGACAACAAAGAATGCGAAAGGCCATGAAAGGTCTCCTACAAGATGCGCGGGTATGAGAATGAAGGGAGCGCTTAAACTTACATCGTTCTTGCCAACCATAATCAGGTCGTCCTCGGCTACCCGGATGCCGCCTGCGCCCTCTATGTAGGCGATCGGGGCATCGCCCATTACCTTGCGGGCTGCGTCGCCCACCGTGGAGTTCTTCTTGACTAGAACACAATCCCTAAAAACACCCTTCGCATCGTTCGACCCAAACGTGGTTGTATTCCTCACGGGGAAAACCGGTACGAGCCCCAATACTTCGGCTGCCTTGGTTAATACCTGGACGACGCCGGTGGAGCCAAACCGGTAGAGAACCATGTCTTTCAGGTTCTCTATTCTATTCTTGTTCTTGTCATCAAGCTCCTTCAAGCCACCGCCGTCGGGATCACCCGCCTCGATGAGATCTTCTCTAGTGTCGACAAACTCACCACCCTCCGTATATTTGATATAACCTTGCTTCGCCATCTTCCGTAAAAACACCTCGGAAATTGCTGAACATAGGACAACATGCGGATACATCTTGGCTATTTTCGCAATATTCTTGTCTGAATCAGGGTGGTCAATCTTGTTCAGAGCGAGGACGGTGGGGAACTTTTCGTCTGTAAAAGCATTTACCACGCTATCGATCGTTTCCTCGTCCCAGTGCTCCAGAGGCTCTTTGATTCCCAATCGATCTAGTGCGCGATTCACTATAGTCGTAGTGGCACCGTAACCAGAAAACTGAGCTTGCAGCGTCTCGGCTGCAGTCGCCTTGACGGCAACATGGCGCCTCTTGATGGATGACCACTTGTCCATCAGATTTCCTTTGATCCAGGCCACAATTTCGCTCCGCAGCCACGCAATATCGACCGATGGGTCGTAACCACGAGTCTCTTTGCCTTCGGCATCGACAGTCCCCGAGGCATCAACGACATGGATGAGGGCGTCGGCATGACGGAGGTCGTCCAAGAACTTGTTGCCGAGGCCTTTGCCCTCATGGGCACCGGGTACTAAACCGGCTACATCAAGAAGCTCTATAGGTACCGAGCGACGACCTTCAACACATGAACCATAGTTAGGCCTGCATTTCTCTTGAAGACCATATCGCGCGCATGCGCAGGGTATCTGTAAATAGCCGATAGCCCTCTGGGGATCAATCGTCGTAAATCTATAAATCATGTAAGCTTCAAAGCATACATGGCGCTCTAAGTCACCAGTGGAAATGTTTTCTTCTCCCCCTTTCAACTCTTCATCCGAGGCTCACTTCGGCCATTCGGTGGGTGGGATTTGACGTACGGGAAATTTCCTATAATAGAAAGACAACATATCAGCTTCCCCAGCTATTTCTCAACCCGATTAAATGGCCCTATACCATCCACTTACCAACTTTTGATGAGGCATCCGTGAGAGAATTGAGCGTTGTGCTCTTGCCAGCCGATGGCTTGCCCACAAGGCCAATGAGCGGGTCACGAGGCATCTCTGCGATAGGGGAGGGCCTGCCGAGCTCAGTTGTCAATCGCAAAACGGAATCGCAAGGCGTAGCAGCGCGTCACCTCGGCCCTATTCGCCCTAGAGGAGTGAGGAGGAAGATGGAAAAGTCGACTTCGGACCGAGTTTGCGCATTTGACATAACATAGTGATTTTGGATCTTCGGAGGTTTGAGGCGGGGCAATACTTTTTTTTTTGGCGGGGTAACTTTCTGCGGTCAGCGGTCACGGTCGCGCCTGCACCTCAGCTGCGCCAGCCAGCCAGGTTCTGCTGGCTGCTACATTCGATTACAGCCAGCGAATTATCAGATATGTGCTGAGAGAGCGGGCAGCTTTCTCTACACATCGACATGCTTCATTTGCGGGCCTCGACCTCGAAGCTTTTCGACGCCACAGCAGCCCCCGTTCCATTGCATTGATAAACTTCGTTAACACTCCAATAGTGGAACATGGATGAATAAAGGACCCCTTTGCCTTCCGGTTAACCCAAAACGCTACGTATTCCGTGTTCAATCCTATTCAATCCTGGAACTGCATCATTTTACTACTTGAGGATGTCGTCTCCAAACCTTCCTCTATCATCTCTGCCCGTTTGGGCGACCTTTAACAATATTGCCTTCAGCAGTGTCAAGGTAGACTCGATTGAAGGCAAGGGCCAAGGCCTCATTGCAGAGACCGATCTTTCGTCTCCCGAAGGAGCTTCGGAACCACGAGTGCTGCTTAAGGTCCCCCATGACGCGATACTCTGCAACGATGTCATTTCGGGGTACGCCAAGGTGGACAAGCGGTTTTCCGAGTTGCTGGAAGCCGTAGGGCCTCAGGTGATTCAATTGCTCCGATATTCGCTTGCAAAACTTATCTGACCGTTTTCGTGCGAGAGCTTGTACTGTGATATAGCCGACGAGAATGAAGGCTTTGATATTCCTTCTTACCCAAAGAATCCATTCGGAGTTGATGTTAGCCAACAGCGGGGTGTCAACACCGTGGACGGCGTATGTAAGATACCTGCCTGAGGATGTTTTTGTTCCCACGATGTGGCATGATCATGAGCGTGCTCTATTACGGGGGACTTCACTTGAGGTAAGTGGTTGACGACCAGCACACCGCAGAAATTGTCTCGCCATTGGCTTCTCGGAGCCGGGCTGGACTGAGCTGCAACTACATGTAGCGAGCCTCGTGCGTCCACAGGAATATCGCAGCTTACATATCGCATAGTCAGCTGTGGAGGCCAAGTTGACAGATCTCACCCGCGAGTTTGATACGTTTCAAGAGAAGTCGGCCGAACTCCTGGTATGGGGTGACCTGTGGGAGAAGCGAACCTTGAGTCTGCGAGACTGGATATTGGCCGACGCTTGGTACCGGTCCCGCTCCCTGGAGCTACCTAGATCTGGAGATGCCATGGTTCCCATAATCGACATGGCAAATCATTCACCCCAACCTTCGGCCAGCTACGAGGAGAACGTCAATTATGAAGTCACTCTTCAGCTACGTCCAGGTGCGACGCTAGCTGCTGGGGAAGAGGTGACCATTACATACGGCGAGAACAAGTCCGCGGCGGAGATCTTATTCAGTTACGGCTTCATCGACGTTGAGGGGGCGAAAAGACAACTTGTACTTCCCCTCACGCCTTTCGAAGATGACCCGCTTATCCAAGCAAAGTTGCATAGCTTCAAAAAACCACCAATGGTAGATATACGAATGGAAGATGGTGAGGCAACTTGGAAAAGCGCCTTTGCGTTTTATATGTGCCTTAATGAAGAGGACGGGCTCGAGTTCCGCGTGCTACAAGACCTTGAAGGAGGCCGGCAGTTAAAGGTTTTTTGGCAGGATGAAGACGTCACGGATCGAGTTGACTCATTCGATCTTCTCATCGATAGCCACGAAATGAGTCAAATATTCCGCCTTCGCGTCGTTACGGTGATAGAGGAGCTAGTGGGAAGCCACATGGAGCGTATGGAGTCTGTTACTTCCCCGGCGGAAGAGGAACTGCTGCGCAGCATCCATGGGGAACCTAGAAGTGATTGTCTCGCCATGGCTAACACCCTCCGAGACATAGAGTATGGAATTCTTGAAGCCGCGCTGGGACGTCTTCGAGAGCAGGTAAGAAATCTCTCTTCCAAATCCTTCTCGCCTTTGAAAGCATTGACCAAACTTTCTGGCATGCTGTCTCGTCTGGTCCCGGTCGCTCGTTTCATGCATAACCACTGAAATCGAACCCTACCGGTCGGTGGGCCGAGCTGAAGGATCTAACAATATCCCTTGATACTTTGCGAGGATTAGTGCTGCCCAGCCAACTCCTGCTGCAAACCTGCAGGTGCAGGGGTGGAGTGAGGAGGCACCTTCCTTTCGCCGGGTTATCCCGTTCTTGTGAAAGTCGAGTTGAAAATGCAGGCAATGGAGCTGACTTATAATGTAGAAAGCGCAGCTCTTAGCGGACGAAAGCGTAGCGGCATATCTCGGGTCGATGGAGGATACCAGAAACGAGCAAGTGCCCTCAGAAACGACCAATGAGGAGGCCGATTTTAGTTGAGACATTGCAGGGTCGCAACGCCAAAGGGATGCATCTATGCTGGCTATTTCCTTGCCCACCCCATCTTAGTCCCGCGTCGCTGGCCTCAACGTGACAGCCGCAGAGCTGGCACGTAATGCTGCGTTTTTTGTTGCTTTCCGGTATCTTAGGGGGCGCAGGTCCAGACTGTGCAGGGAACTGGGGTACTTTAAAGTCCCACAGGCGAGAAAGGTGGATTAGGCCCCGGCCCTCTTCAACAACTCTAGGTGTAACTTTCTTTGTCCAACGAAGGGGTTGGAAAAGAGTGATTCGTGGCTATGGCAGTGGAAGGTCGTGGTGGAGGGAGCCGATCGGTTTGTATGAAAGGCAGGAATCTAGCGCGCATCTAGGCACACGAGGAGCCCGAACTGGCACTCACTGTGAACGATATGTATTAGAAAAGGAGTTTCTCTTCTCTGCATTTCTCGTACCTGACATTGGTCAGAACCCTGGGTAGTATTGCTGAGTGCTGAAGTCTTGGCCCTTGGGGCTCGTCTTAAATCCGAGACGGAAAGCGAGGTCTCGCGGATCTTGGCTTCCTCGAAAACCGGGGCCCAACAGAAAGGAAGTTATATGCGAGGATGGCCAGATGTCGCTGAATCCTTATTTTGGATTTCTCGAAACGTACGATCCGTGGCATTGGATTTCGGCAAACAGGTTTGCTTGGCTGGCTGCTACCTGTTGAACTTCCCACGCATTGCCGCTGGAGATGGACACGGAGACACACCTTCGTGCCAAGCCAGGCAGGCTTCCGGAACTAGACTGGGTTCTCTCCATATCAACGATCGTGCATACATTGCTATCTGAATTTTAATTGACCGGACACAAGTACGGCAAGACAATAACAAGATAGGCTATTGTAGCAGACCATTGCGATTCCCCAGTATCTCCCCAATATTTTCGCTGGCATTGCTGTCTACCTTCGTAGAGGGGGCGGGATCCAAAATTTTCCCCAGATGCAGCCTAGGACAATCCGCACAATAGGCCAGTGGGGCAGGCCGAAACAGCCCTGTGCCAGCCACGGCAGTCTCGTATCTTCGCCAGCTGCCCCAGAATACGCTAGGCTAAACTTCACCAATAATTGAAGGAATGATTGATGAAATAGTATGGGGAAACAGGGTTGTGCTGGCCATACTCCGGCCCTGGCCTTGCGGGCGCGATCGCCTTTTGCACCATGTGGTGGTTACTTCCTCCCCCCGCCTTCCCTCTTCCCCGCCTCCTTTCTGTGAGAAGAAAAATGTGCTTATTATTGTATACCCGAATCTATTCGCCAGCCGGGCTAAGTTTATTCCAGACGGCGCTAGGAGTTTGGGCCACCCTTCTAATATTTCATTGTTGTTGTTGCGAAGCTGAAGGGAAGGGGATGGGTCACCCGGAAGGCACAGGGAAAACTCCAGTTGGCGCCCCCGATAACCCCCGTGTTCGCTTCATTCCGGGGGAAGCTAGTACCAGAGGAAGATACAAGAAAGAAAAAAGAAAATGAAGATTGGAAAGACTCGTTACTGAGGAGGATGTGGTTACGCGGCTATGGGGCACGAAAAAGAAGAGAGATTGACGACGATCTCGAAGAGGTGTGTGCGTGTGTGTGTTGGGGGGGTGGGGGGTGTGAGGCCAGCTGCGGGACTTCCCAAAGGGCGACAACCCTCCCTGTCAGAGAGGAGTCACATAAATAATATGGGCTTTCCTCTTTTATGTGAACGATAGTAAAACGGGCATTATAAGCGTGAACAACATCTGCATAGTTCGTCAGCCTGTTTCTGGCGGTTGAGTGTGCGGTGGAGAGTGAGGTACTATTTCTAGATAGTAATATTCCTTTTTGCCGGACAGAAGGAAGCTAGCTGCGGGGTGGGTCGAGAAGCAAGAGGATTGGCTGCAGAGCCTTGGACGTGCGTTTCGAAGCACGTGGCATGGATGTAGAAGGATCTCGAGGTTCCTCTTTCCATCCAAGAGGTAGAGCAGAGAGGTGTGCAGGGTGTGCCTGTTGTGTGGAGCCAGGCTGAGGAAGAGATTGTGAGTGTACTTCGTACATTGGTCGAAGTACCACACAGTACTGGTAATCCCCGGATATCATGACGAATTGGGGCGAATCTTCCAGATGCTTGCCCCCAAGTTTGGTACTGGATGGCTTCCCTAATACAGGAGCGCCAGGTGTTGCACGTTGTATATGTACATCCCACAGTGAAAAGGACCACAACGCCGTACAATGGATGAATCCGGGCTCGACGGAGGAACTGTGAGCCAGCGTTGTGGCTGCGAGCACCAACCTTCTCAATCCTTCAATATAACGGATAGATTTGAGATGCCGGCTGCTCTGTTTCAAGCTCGGAGTCGCTATTGATTCTGGATCGCTCGAGGCCCTCATCGGAAGAGGGGCAGCAGGCAGTCTGTCTCGATTGCTAATCCGAGCTGCTTATTTCGTTGGTCCACTTCCGCGTTCAGAACTTTGGGCTTAAGAATTTCCATCCTCCAGCCTAAGGCTGGCGTGGGGAAATTGAATCGATATGCGTAAAACCCACTAACACGATTAATACATATGACCAACGCTGTACAGTAATCCTGCATACAGAAGCCATCGACACGTCCTTGATTTCGCCTTCAGTTACTATGCACTCCTCAACGGCGTGCTCCGATCGGAGAAAGTCACAGTTCGGGACTCATCATGATCGTCACCCGAGCAAAGCCAAGGAGGATCGCGAGACCTGAGAGTTGATTTACGCCCCTCTTCCTCCTTGCCTGTCGTCTCGCCTCAACGGGTCGAGTCCGTTATGATGTCGATGACGTCCTACACGAGGGCGTCGCATTGAAGCATGCCTTGTACGCCTTTGCCTCCCTCACCGATATCAATGATATTCACCGGAACGCTCAGAAACACAGGGCTAGGCGCCGCCCCTGCCGGGTTTTAGACCTCCCACGGTCCCTTCTCGCAGCGCTAGGGCGAATCTTCCAAGAACGTCGTTCAAGGGTCGGAAATTTACCCACAGAAACTGTGTAGAGAAAGTGATGGTCTCTTTGGTAGTGATGATATCTGTCTAGAGATCACTCTGCAACCCCCCTAAAGGAAAGTGGGCGTGTTTGCCTTGCTCGTAGACTGCCCAGGTGCGGTGTTCCTGTACCTATGATGGAGTCAAACCCTCTGTGGAGACGGACCGATGATTCTGTCAGGAGCTGGTTGGGTAAACGGCCGCCATCTGCGGATCCGCAACTTGTTTGAATCTCCGACTAAGGCAAGGTCGATCGCGCTTTCTAGACCAGCCACCGCGGGGAACCGACGCACCCCTTCGACGTGCCTACCAGTAGTAATTTAAATTCGCCCCGGCCGGGAAACGCAGGGAGCTGTGATCACGACCACAGTCATAACCCAAATTATCGGGGGAGGGGAGATGCATCTTTGGTTTTGTGTTTGGCCAGGCATTGGCCCTGTACCCTTGTGACACGCTCACATCCTTGTTAGCCTCCCCTCGAGGTTGTACAGGGCAGGTCGGGTGGCTGAAAGCCCTGATACTCGAAAGGGAAGCTACCCATACATGCAGAGTCAAGGATGTAGAATCTACTGGAATTCCGCCAGCCATGAAGGCGTCGGACTGGGCTACAATCGGGAGGCTACGGAAGCGCGTCACAATTTTTTTCCAGGCTCTGAACAGAGGTGCGAAGTGTTGGACAGAAGAGACAGGGGATTGCACGTGGCGGGCTTTACGCTGCAGAAGCGCATACTTCGTACGTTCAGCCCTCGACACGACAGAGGCTCGTGCTCACGGATCTACAAGGGTCACGACCTACAAGTGAAAAAGCTCCGGGGGAGCAATGGAATATATCGAAAAAGGAGAGCAGTACGACCGGAGCTTGATCCTGAGGGCAAGCGACATATCACACATAGGCATCAGACTCCAATGAAAAAAAAAAAAAAAAAAAAAAAGAAGACGCTGCGCCAAGGGTCGCCAGACGCTCAGTCATACGATGACCTTGGGCGTGTTCAAGTTAGGTTTGTGGGGGAGACAGGGACATCTGTGGAAATGGGCCCATGGAAACTCTCGTGAAAAAGCATTATTGGACATTCGGTCTGGAGTCGTAGGCAAACGCGTTATTGAAGGTTTCTCGCCCATGGGGAAATCCTAGTTTAATCTGGTTTGGTTGGGGTTAGAGATGTCGTGGGATTATGGGACCCGATCAGGCCATTTCTTCGAGGAGTCTCGGAGCACGACCGGGACTAGGCGCCCTAAATCCACGCTAGGGATCAATCCAGTGCACAGAGGCTTTCCTTTGATCCTCGTGGGCGTCACACCTTCGCAGAGCGATAACACCGGGGAGACCGTATGCTGGCCAGGGACCACTAAGCTAGCTTAGAGAAGGGTGGGATGGTGGGAAGTCTTGGGGTTCTTGTCGGTCTGAGGTGATTTGTGAGAACGCGCGAGGTCTTTTTCTTGGGATAGATACTTATCAGCCCTGTCGAAATACCACTTTCCGTCAAACCCGTCTTGTTGGGAGAGGGCTGTGGGTTGCCACTAAAACAAAACCCCATTCAGCTCACATTACGAAGGAATCTTCACATCAATGGTCTCGTCGGTACTTGATCGAGTGGCTGACCAAGACGGGCGTAGAGAAATTCTTTCTCTCATGTTCATCTTATGAAGTCACAGAAAGTTGAGTGAGGGATGCGGAACCGCGTTTAGGTTCTGGTAGTGGTTGCGGAGGCGCTAACTTGGACGGATCGAGGCTCCCTCAAGGCTTTTGTCGAATCCAGGCTGGTCTAAGGCACGGATGCCTTGAATCGTCGAGAGAGCATTAACCAAGTCAGCCGGTGGTGTATCAAGAGGCGAAAAGGACTACCTATCCCCTTATCATCGCTGTCTAAACCGAGCGTTGAGCAGCCACGCGATCGCGACGTTGAACTATCATTCAGTCCTCTCTATTTAACGAATCGGGAAACGCGCGCGATGATCGCGTGTGCATTACACAATTTAGAAGGGTAATGGATTCAATACATACAGACGAGTCCCCTTGGAAATCGATATCGTGCTTTCGAGCCAGTAGTGCGCTGCTACGAAGGTAGATCGATGTACAATTACTGGGTGGCATTTCCCCGGATTTTCGCCGCCATGACACATTGCATTTCTTGCAAACTTGCTTGCACAAAAGACGTTTATGCTCTTGCTCCAAATGATGCCAGGCTGTGTCTTGTTAAGCCAGCGGGTTCTGTCGTTGGCCAAGACTGTGGGGCCTGTTAGACTTGAGAATCAATTGATCCTTGCGATGTAAAATACTGGGCAGATGAGGTTCACCCAATCCCTGATCAGGGCAGGATTTTCTTTGATTCTCTCACGCACAAGTCGTGTGCAAAACGAACTAACAAGCGAATCCAGTTTGTCAGACTCCGTGCTGGATGTAGAGGTCGATTATATGCCTCGTCCCTTCTAGCGATCGAATTTAGCGGGGCTGATCCCGGTGTCGGCCAGGGCCGCGTTCTCGGGGAACTTGGCCTTGAGTTAGTATTATCGTCCAAGCATTCATGATGTGTACACACTGTATCCGCGGCTGCTCCAGCGATACTTCAGCCGCTTAAGAGGGGGAAATCTCGTCTCCTAGAGCGGATGCTGGAGGAGTCGGGAGTGTTCAAACTGTGGTGAATAGGAAATATGAACACCTACTCTAGCACGGCTTTCCGTGACATTGCCGTTGTGCAAACCCATTCTGTCTGCTCCGGGGTAGAAATCGTCAAAGGTAGGTGCGGTTCGGAACCATATAATAGGGCCAGGGCAAATTGTAAAGCCGAATGGTGGGAAGAAATCGGATTGAGAGGATGCTATAATAATACTGGCGCATTTTCTCGCGACTTCCCTGCTTCATCGCTCCCCTGTTACCCCATTTTCTCAACCCTCTTCGCGTTTCCTTAGTGGATCGATGCTGACCCTCAAGTAATATTGATATTCTCACCACTGGCGTCGTAGCGGTACGGACAGCATCGCGACGAATGCTTCCCATACCCCCCTGTTCCTGCTCTTTTAAACTCGTTAGGGTCGAGGATGGTTGTATGGCACGTAAGGTTGGTGATATACAGTGCTTCACCCGAAGTACCTATACCTCCTATACCTTACCCAAAATGATCACCCCGCTGCCGACTCAAATGCGACTCATTCATAATACGTGAGTGACAGGGTACTTTCGTCGCATGCGCACAAGAAGCAATGTACTAAAGAAAGTACACGCCCCCCGTCCTCTTAGTTCACAGTCCCAGTCAGTGGAGCCGGCATCTCCATCATAAAACCACTTTGGTCCCCATACTCTCCGCTTCTCTTACTCCTACTCGCTTCTGCCTCCGCAACCCCTCGCACATTGTTTCTTTTTCCTTTTCCTTTTACTTGCCGTCGACTAGTTTACACTTCGATATCAAGGGAACATAAACACGAACTTCTTTATTGCGGCTTCCTCACTGGAAAACGTCCCCAAGTCCCCCCCCTCCCGGGCGGGCTCCAGCGTTTTGTTGGCTTATACGCCTTGTGTACCTACAAAACTGCCGAGACGCTCAACGAAGAATCACGCGAACCTGCGCCCTGCGAATGACCTAGACTCGTAACCGTACTAGCCTTTCGGCGGCCAGAATATCCGCCTTTTTTTCCTGATATACTCATTACCCGTCCCCGTTCCCAGACCCCGACCGATCGAGCACTCGGCCCGAGTCATTCCGGAGACGCCACCGCCACAATGCCCGGGATTCTACCCATGAAAGTCATCAAGGTGGGCACCAGCTCACAAAGCAGAATTGCCCAGGCGTGCGATAGGTGCCGCAGTAAAAAGATCCGCTGCGATGGTATCCGCCCGTGCTGTTCCCAGTGTGCCAATGTCGGCTTCGAGTGCCGGACAAGCGACAAGCTTAGCCGTCGAGCCTTTCCTCGAGGTTACACCGAATCGTTAGAAGAGCGTGTTCGACAACTCGAGTCGGAAGTAAGGGAGTTGAAAGATCTGTTGGATGAGAAGGATGAGAAAATCGATATGCTTTCGAGACTTTACGGAAATAGACCGGCGTCCTCTGGGCACATTCATAGCCCGGCTGTCGAACTCCACGACACCCCAGTTCCTCAACCAAAAGAAGACACTTTCCGGATCCAAGCCTCGCCGTTGCTTCTTGGCGTGGAAAACTCGGATTCCTACTTCATGGGTGGCTCCAGCGGCCGTTCTTTCATTGGTTTGTATCCCCTTCTGCTCCAAGAATCTCACTACAATTCTATCCTTCCTTGTGACTCTATTCTTACCCGTTCGAAGCAGAATCCGTAAAACGAAAACTCCAAGAGAATGGGAAATCGTGTCCAGACTTCAACCCCGAAGCCTTCTTACACATACAGGGCTGCTATCCTCTGACTGCCAGCGCCGTTGACCAGTCCTTGAGGGTGCCGCCGAGACTGTTCACGGACCGCTGCGTCAACGTCTACTTCCAGGAGTGGGCCCCCATCTTCCCTGTCTTGCACAAACCCACTTTCCTTCGAATATACGAGGAGTTTGTTGCCGACCCTGAGAAGGTGAAGAACCCCCACAAGCTTGCGCAAATTTACCTGGTATTCAGCATTGCTTCCCTCGCTGGCGACTTCCCTGACACCGCTCAGATCGCCGCCTGTGAAGCTGAGTGGCAGAAGGCTCTTGAGACGGTCCTCATGGATAACACAATGATCACCCTCCAATGTCTTATCCTCGCCCTCATGTATTGTACCGTGCGGGCCGACTACAAGAGGCTTCAGCTCTACAAGGGCATTGCCGTCGGACTCTCGCATCGGCTTGGACTTCACCAAAGCCAGAGGCGATTCTCTTTTGGCGCCTTGACTATTGAGACTCGAAAGAAGGTCTTCTGGACATTATACACCGTCGACTGCTTCTCAGCCGCTATTCTCGGTCTTCCCAAGTTATTAAAGGAGGACGACATCCACGCGGAGTATCCTGTTGATACTGACGATGAATACGTTACCGAGAAGGGATTCCAGCCTACGCTACCTGGCGAGTCCACTCGCCTCAGTAGTGCCCTAGCTCTCTTCCGGGGCACCCGCATCCTTTCCAAGGTTCTTGAGAAGGTGTATCCTGCGGCGGCAACTCACGAAGTTTCCATGCAGCAGCTTTCGGCCCTCGATCGGGAACTAACTCAGTGGTATACCGAGTTGCCTCCTCATCTCAGGCTCAACTTTGCGCAAGATAAGCCGTCCACTGATATCACCGGAAGCCGATCCCCCCTTCTGGTAAGTTTAGCGCGTGCCATCCATGCCTGCTTTTCGACCTCGCCCTGACTTGTTTACTTTACTAGGCCTTGGCTTATTACTACATGCGTACCTTGGTGTACCGGCCCGCAGTTGGATCAAGCCTTGGCCAAAAGGCCGCACCGGCTTTGATCGCCATTGGCGAGTCCAGCAAGCACATCGTTCAAGTTGTTCAGCTCCTCGACGAGCGCAATATGACGTTCTCCTTCTGCTTAAATAAGACTGATATGCTTGTCGTCTGCGGCATGACGCTGCTTTACCAGATTCTTGATTTCAAGCAGGACAGCAAGTTGTCCAGAGATAGTCAGAAGCATGTCAATGCCGTCATCAAGATGCTCATCAAGGCGCAGGCACCTGGTTGTCTCGACTTCAAACGCATCTCGAGCATGATCATCACAGTTGACGACGCCACATCGCCTATTCAGCCTCGCTCCAGTCCTACAGCGTCTTCTAGAAACAACCAGCGACGCTCACCGTCAACTAGCTCCAGCAGGAGATCCGCTACTCCCCAAGACCCGAAGCCCAGTCTCGGACGACTCGCTGCGGCGTCGGTGAGCGAGACTGACTTGCTTCAGCAGCAAGCCAAGTTGAGGAGGATGACTATGCCAAGTGGCGCGGCTCCCCGACCCGAGGCGCTCAGGCCGCAAAGCCGGCGATCAGTTGACAACCCTCAGACGCAGCCTTTTGCCCGTCGCGAGCACCGTCTCTCCACGTCCCACAGTCCCCATAGCCCTCACACATCCCCTTCTCATCAAAACCTCGATTACCTCTCGCTCAGCACCGGAAGCGCTGCCCAGGGTCACATGTCGGGCCCCATGCAGGGCCGTCGACAGAACAACCTGCCACCTCAAATTCAACAGCGCCTATCGCAGATGTACCCAGGCTCTCAAACGGATGTCAAGTCAGCGGACTTGTCAGCATCACAGTGGGAGGCGCTACTCGGTTCCCTAGACGGCGGGCAAACCAATGTGTATGACGCTATCTATGGTGGAGCGCCCCTCTCGTTGAACGACACGGCTGTCATGCCAGCAAGCGGCACGGTTGGTGCTGGGTGGCTTGAAGATCCGTGGGAGCTCAACACGTTCAATCTAGGCGATTTTAACGGCTCTGTTGCGACGCAAAGCGTTCTTAGCATGTCGGATGAGAGTCTCAGCCCTGGCGAAGAGATGACTCCGACGGATCTTGGGCTGAGTGTGGGGAGCCTTGACCTCCAAAGCACGATGATGCCAAATCAATGCGGAAACGGCGAAGGATTTATGAATGGCATGGGAAATGACTATATTATCTAAAAGGACCTTGCGACGCTCGAAACTCGGGCCCTTGGCATGATCCACCAAACACCCTCTGTTTTCTTTCTTTCTTTTTTCTTCTTTCCTTTTTTTGGGGTTTTTTTCTTAATCACTCTTGGACATATACCGCCGATACCACCTTTCTATTTACGAAGATGAGTTGAAGTTGGTACCTTGTTTGACTATCTCGGGGCTTCGATTCTACCTGGCGCCGGTGCCTTTCGTCTTTATATTCAATACGGATAACACGGGTTACGGACAAACGGGCTTATCTGGTGCTTTTGGTTTATTTATTTTTTCTGTTTTAGCTTTCTGTTCTAACGCGAAGGTGCCACGAGGCGTTGACATCTGGTTCGATGAGCTGCTCGTTTTGGAGACGAGTACTTTTTTATTTTTATTTTTTATTATTCTTTTCCCCTTTCTTTTTGCAGAAGGGGAATATCTATATACGACGGCTACGAGTGGATACTGGAGGCGTCTCGGTGTTTCCTACGTATATTTTTCTTTTTTCAACCTTGGTTGTCCCAGCTCCTTGAAGAGCGTCGACACCTTACCTTTGACGTTCTTTCCTTTCCCTTTGTCTGCACCGCAGTAATCCGCGATGAGGAGGCAATTGGGGGGTCTTCGTATGAAATGCGAGGGTGTCTGCTTCGGCTTGGTAGGAGGGCAGTGCGCCATTGCACTTTCAATTGGAAGACTATGGTAGCTAGGACAAAACCAGTAAAATAAAGCGTGGTCTTTTTATTTGAAAGCATGACTTCGGAACCGAAGGACGAACGTGTGATGGCTGCTGGTATGATGGTTTGCCTCCCTTTCTCAAAGCCTAGAGGCCTCGATCGATTATTACCTTTCTTGGCCTCTATCGTAGTGACTCGGGGTTCTCAGGCATCCTTTCTTAGCCAGCCTAGAAGGGTGTGCCAAAACTGCACCCGCCTGCCTGCCAAAGTCGGCACGTTCGGCAGCGACACACAGGACTTCTGCGTGGAATATGGCTCCAGTTAGGATAGCCTGGCGAGTTTGGCAGCAGTAAGCGCACTTCACCTTGGAAGCTAATAGTGCGTTTTGAGAGAAAGGAAAAGGGGGGAGGAACACGCAGGTCAACATTTGAAGTAGCGCTACCGAGTGCTTATCACCAGTAGTAGTCGTTGTGGAGCGAGCGATAGAGCCTGATGTCTACTTTTGTCATTGATCAATTGATCCATTGACGCTGGCTACTAACACATTAGACTAATTTAGGACATCACGGATGTCCCACACCACAGGGCTGCCTAGTGTACGGATCCATTGATGGCCTGGCAGTGCTGGCCGGTAGGTAGGGGGGCGCCTGGCTCTAGGGACGCCTTCTTAGAGTGGAAAATTTCACGGTCGACGACGCTCAAAGTGGAGACGGTGGTGCGATTACGGGGGGTGTCGGTCGTGGTAGGCCAGCATTGAGATCGGAGTATCGTGGAATTTGGTGCAGAGTTGGGGCTGCGCTAACTAGTTTTGCAGACTAGCTTGTAGAGGCAGCCCGCACCTGGCGAGACCAAGAGATGTTCTTTTTATTGTGGCACCGCTGGCCCCTAGTGCTCTCTGAGATTCTTTGGTGAATCATTATTCATCATCATCGAGACGGGCAATCGAAGGGTAGCGGTTGAGATCAAGGGGGTTTGGAACGCAAACTAGAACCCCAGTTCCAGATCGGATAAATTCCTAGAGAGAAGCACGTCTTGGCTCACGCCCCGGGGGTCTGGCCAGCTTTCGCTGGCGGGAAGCGGGTTTTGTGTAGGCTAATGGGAGGAGAGAAGCCCGGCCGGGAAAAGAAGCAGAGCCAAGATTTGGAACTAGAAGGGGGGGGGGTAAAGGAATGTTGTATATGTTATGGGCGATGTTTTTTTCTTTCCACAGGTTCTCTGAGTAATAGATTGTCTCCAGATTGAGAGAGCAAGCTTGCCATCCATATTGTGTCGAATTTCCCGGGAGCGGGAGTGTTCAACAATGGTAAAAGCGATTCCGGGCCCAGCACTTTATGGTAGTGATGGTATCAAACGGAGAAGCTCTCGCCAAGGGTAGATGCTCAATGTAAAACAGGGTGCCCAGGGGCCACGGTTTAGAGAGGTTCTAGAATTCTTGACAGCGAATGCAAATAAGAGCTCCTCATCAGGCTGAGCGACATCATCGAACCAACAAGCGAGACACCAGAGCCTGGCAGTTCCTGTTCTTGGGCCTCGTGGAGATTTCGACGCGGCGGCTCAGGATCGCGCGGGGCGGCCCTTGCCTCTGGGTGCCAGCCAGCTGCAGCTGCATATTGATCTGATTATTGGTTGTGGGTGCGTCCTCTATATAGCCAGCCGACATGGCCCTCAAGTCATAATACCTCTTATGATTATATGTCGAGATGGAGGATATTATTGATGGTTCAAGGTGGAAGTGGTTGTGGCATTTCCAACGCTCAAGGCTTGCCATGTGATCTTTCCCTGCTTTCAGATATCGATCCTGGTTCGAACTGGGTCTACGAAAGAGCATTATCAAATGATCTCTTCCCTTCTACTTCGTAGAAACCAAGAATCCATTGGCACTTTGGCTATTAGCTCGAAGGGCCGAGGAGACTCGGGTGGCCAATCGCCAGCGGCTTGATCGAGCCCTGGCCTGGCCTGGCCCATCAACTAGATGGGACCCACCAAGCCATCTCTCAATGGATCGATCCCAGGGGCCCCATCATGATGCAGACTCCCACCGGAGTGCGCCGACGAGACTCTTGAGAGCTCAACTGTGGCTAACTATCAGTACACACGCTGGCTCTCGGACCAGCCAGACAGGGCGGGGTACCCGTCGCAACAGTTTTGGTGCCGTCTCTGGGGCATATGCGTGACCCTGCGTCGAGTCTGATTTCCAGGAAAAGAGAAGGGGTTCCAAGCTGATGTGGCGCGTGTGGATCTCCGACGTCGAAACGTGGTCGATGATGCGACGCTTGAGCATCCCCCCGTGATGTGATGGCAGCCGAGCAGTAGAGAGCACGCGCAAGAGGGAAGGGAAAAGGGAAAAAAAATTCACAAATTGAAGATCAGGACGATCCAGGGAAAAGAGATTGATTTTACGATCGACTTTTTCTTTTTTCCTTTTTTCTTTTTTTTTTTTTCAAAAAGAAAATCCCTCCCCATAACGGCGACGACAGAATGTTATTCTACGTCTCTTGCGATCCTTTTCAATAACCTATTATATCCGCCGCTACGAAGGTACAAGTAGCCTTTATTCGTTGAATCACTGCTCTCCGGAGCGAGCCCATTCACCACCCAGCCGCGGCTTGGCATCTCCGAGACCTCGTTCCTCACCGAGCTTCTTTCGCGCCACCAGCGACATCAACCAGTCCCAAAGCCAGCGCAACACGACGACAGCTGTCCGGGAACACGGAAAGTAAATACGGCGACCCCCAGTCGAGCTACGAGGCCTCGCCCGCTCATCTCGTGACGATAGCCGCCATTGATCCGCGCGCACCTTCGCACTCGACCCCCAGCAGACAAGAGAGGGACCGAAGGCACACACACCCAAACACACACGCACACCATGGTCCCGCGAGAAGCCAGGCCGCTGCTCGCAGCGGAAAGCGATCCGGAACTTCCAGGTAGGTCTTTTGCTCCTACCAGCTGAGACGGATATCTCGGAGCTCCTCCCCCGCCGCATACCCCGCCAGACGATGCGCTAACGAGGACGTCGCCCGTAGATCCATACTGGGCGCGTCAGTGGGAGATGACAGAGGTCGACCACCCCGTCACCGCGCCGCAGTGCATCGCGCATCGAGGCTACAAGGCGAAATACCCCGAGAACTCCATGGCCGCCTTCCGTGGCGCCGTGGCGGCCGGAGCCCACGCCATCGAGTCCGACCTGCACTTGACAAAGGATGGGGTTGTCGTGCTGTCGCATGTAAGCTTTTTCGAACCCGCCCATTTTTTTACCTGGGGTGAATGTATCATGAAGGGGCGGACAAACTTGTGGGAACGTGGTCGCCGCTGACTTTTGTGGGTTGTTTTTGTTCGCAGGACGGAACGCTAAAGAGGTGCTTCGGCGTGGACAAGAAGATTGATGATTGCGATTGGGAATATATTAGCTCTCTCCGGACGTTACGGGCCCCGCATGAGCCGATGCCGAAGCTTTCTGAGCTCCTTGCTTTCTTGACCGAGGACGGACAGGAGAACGTGTGGTTGCTACTAGATGTCAAGGTGAGCCTCGCAAGATAACCCCCCTCCCCCCCCTTTCCTCCCAGGGGGGTCCCCAAGATCAGCGGGACTGACAGGCTTCTCCAGCTCGACGACGACTGCGAGGAACTAATGCGCAGGACGGCCGATACCATCTCCGCCTGCCCCCAACGCAACGCCAGACCCTGGAATGAAAGGATAATATTTGGCTGCTGGAACGTACGTCTCTCTCTCTCTCTCTCTCTCTCTCTCTCTCTCCCAACCTCTTCCCTCGTCTCGTCTCGTTCCCTTACCGCTAACGCCTTTCTAGCAAGCCTACATCGCCAAAGCCCGAGCCTTCCTCCCCACCTACCCCCTCGCCCACATCGGCTTCTCTCTCCCCTACGCCAATCGCCTCCTCCCCGCCCACCCCAACCTCTCCTTCAACATCCTCCAAATCGTCCTCGCCGGGCCCCTCGGCCCCCGCTTCCTCCTCTCCGCCCGCTCCTCCCGCCGCCCCGTCTTCGCCTGGACCGTCAACCGCGAGCGCTGGATGGAATGGGCCGTCCGAGCCCGCGTCGACGGCCTCATCACCGACGACCCGGCCCTCTACCTCGACGTCTGCGCCCGCTGGCTCCGCGAGGAGTCGTCCAGGTGTCGCGCCGAGTCCGAATCCGCCTCCGCCTCCTCTTCCGGTTCTCCTCCTGCCCCTGCCGCCGCCGCCGTCAGAAAGACCGCGCGCTTCGGCAAGAGGAGGGGCCTCGTGAGCGATGCACTCAGCCTTGTCGGCCTGCTTTGCATGAATCTTCTTGCCGCGGCCCTGGCCGTGCTGTTCACCGTTACGGGGAGATATGATCAGGTTACGACGAAGCCGAGGGCGAAGACGCGGTGATTATTACCATGGCGCCCGCGGAGGGGGAGAAGGGGTAGAGCGGGACGCGGAAAGGAATGTCTTGCGCATTTGGGATCGGCGAGCGGTATATTGTAAGGATGCCGTTCCTACCTGAGGAGTCTCCAACTGGCTACATATGGGAGGGCGACCGGGTTGGCAAACGGTGTACATGGAGTCTCTTGTCTATATTTGGGTTCTGCGGCCTTGCCGTAGGCGTAGCAAGTGTCATGCTACACCAGTCAAACTTTAATGGGAATGTGCATGATAGATGGGAGAGTAGGGGTTTCTGGGGTTTCACAGCCGGATTGGACTGTTAGTTACGGTTTTCTATGGCATAGTAGCGTTTCAATCATTTAAATTCTCGGGTTCGCTTCCCGAGGTTTTCTTTTAGCATTTCCTGTGATTTCTAACCGAATATGGTGCCAAGCATCTTCTGCTTTCTTTCTTTCGTGTATTCCTCGTCCCCGGGATGGATCGTCTAGTTTGATACTTCAGAGCGTACTGATCTAAGAAGAAGAAGAACCAAAGATGAGAATAATAAACAAGTGATGCGAAACTAAGATCACCTGCGCAGAAACCGTCCCGTTGATGCCAAACGAACCAAACTTGAACCCATCTGAGTAGAATATAAACCCGATGCTTTTCCCCGCCTAATCAATCTCAACATCGATCTCGAGATCAAGAGATGCAATGATGTCGTCGTCCATGAGCGGTTTATGCACGGTGGGAATGCCCTTGTTCTCTGCATACTTTTGCTCCTGTAACTTGGCAATCTGCGGCAGGACCTGCTTCTGAGAAGAGGACTTGGGCGTGCCGTTAGGCGTACTTGCTCCGCTATTAGGCGTCGAACCCGTCTTGGGTAGGTTGTCTTTGAAGTCGTGGACAAACTTAGCTCTCGTCCTAAGTCGCTTTGACAGATCATCCTGTACAGCCTCGCCGCGCGCCAGCTTCTGCTCAATTTCGCGCGCTCGCTGCCTCTCTTGGAGTTGGGCACGCCTCACTTCTTCGTTGTTGCGTCGACGGATATCAGCATTAAGCTTTGCCAAACGATCTTGTTGGTTTGAAGAGAGCCCGCTTTTCTGAGGGGTAAGGGAAGTCCTGAATGCTAGACCCGCGGCCTTGCCGAGGCTATCTAGTTCAGCCTGTAGCTGGTTTGCCAAAATGGGGTTGTTCGCTGCTTTGGCATCTTCAACAGCCTTGACCAGCTTCTCCCGCGCCTCGGGGTCATACTTCTTGCGCAGTAGATTCTTCTTCTCAACCATGCTAGTGATTTCATCGTTGGTGAGGCGATAGGCAACTAAAGCACGCAGCTCATCAAGTTTCTTATCCAAGCTTGACTTCTTGGGGACGGTGAGGCCGCGTTCTCGAAGCACTTTCTTGTAACGCTCAAGCTCTTCCTGAATACCAACACACATTAGCAACTTACACTAACCATTTATACCATGTTATAAACATAATAGAAGTGCATACCTCTGTAAATTTCCCACTCGACATGGCGATGAAAGGGTAGTGTTCTGTCTTGGAGCCAATGCCAGCGAGGACGTGTTGGTCGGTCACAAACTGTTTCTGACCAGAGACGTCTGCCATAGCATACGCCTTTCCACTGGTGAATCCTGCGACATAACTGTTAGTGTGGCCCAAAAAGTCTATTGGCAAATGACGGGAAGCGTACCCTTGATGCAGACCATATGGTACTGTTGCTGGCCCCCCACGGGTTTTCCCAAAACACGAACGTAGCAATCGGTTAATGCTTTCTCGAAACCCGGCTTGAAGCAGACCTCGGCAAAGTTATTCCTACTAATGCGCAGGCGCTCAAAGTCTACCAACTGGGCTTCAACATTGCGAGTCTCGCGCTCGGGGCTCCTGCGGCGATCGTCTCGGTCTTCCTCGTCTTCATCATCATAACCGTAGTCACGGTCCCGCGACTTGGTGGGCGTGGGCTTCTCGCGCTGGCGCTCGCGATCTTCTTCACGGCGTCGCATCCGATCGTTCTTTTCAGCTCGGGCGCGACGAAGGGTGTCAATACCTGAGCTAGTCTCTCCAGCTCTTGTACGGTCAATTCTAGTGCGCTGGCGCGATGACTTGCGTTGATCATCGAGATCGGCGTCGTCCGCAGAACGCTTGCGACGTTGTTCTTTCTCTTTCTCTTCGGCGGCGGAGACGAGTTGGCGAAGCATGCGATTCTGCTTAAAGCGTTGGTTCTCCTCACGACGCTCTGCTAAGATCGTTTCTCGCTCGACTTCCCTCATTCTGGAAATCTCCGCCTTTTCCGCCAAGCTAACATAGAGGCCCTCGATCGGATACTTCTCCTCCAGGTCGTCATTCCCCCCATCGTCTCGTTGGGGTTCGGCGTCAGAGTCTGACTCGTCCATTGGGGCTGACTTAAGTGAACTCGGTGATGAAGGAGCAGAAGATCTGTGGAGTTGGCAAGTATTTGGTCAGCAACGGAGAACTTTTCGGAGACGTGGAATGGTCAGGTCAGGGTCGGTGAACTAGCGAACGCGAAGAGACCAACGTGAAGAGACCAATGTGCTGCTGAAGTTGACCCGGCCAAGCCGTAATGGACGCCGTAACAGCGGATGGAGGTGGCAAACGACCGTGGCAGGCGCGGTGGGTGAGGCGAGGGGGTCATTAGGGACCTAGGAGAATTATGAGACTTACGCTTCACCCTCCTCTACCTCCCCATCATCATCAGAATCGTCGCGCCTTCCTCTACTTGTCGGGCCCTTAGAGTCTGGTTTCCTCCTGCCAGAGCCGCTCTCTGACCCTGACCTGTCCGCAGGCTCAGGAGAGAGAGAAGCCTGCCTGCTCTCGTCGCCCGACTCATCCTCGTCCGAACCGGCTAGCGCCAAAAGTTCATCATCGATATCCGCCATGACTTTATAGTATTTGTCCCTGATAAAGACTGAGACACGAGTTTCTTAGCTCCAGTGCTTAGCCAAGAGGGGAGTCACTTCGGAAAAGCCCAAGGACGAGGTGGCGCGTTCGGATGATTTCGCGTCGCGGCTTTCAAGATGGGAGTGCACTAGCGTGGTAGCGAGGGGAATTGGGCTTGCGGAAATCTAGAAGAAAAATGGCGGTAAGGCACAAGCTTTCGGGAGGGAAGACCTGAGGACCAGCGATTGGTGTCACAGAGGACGGTTGCGGAGGGCAGCGGCGAAAGTAGGGAGTTGCGCAGCCCTTCGAACTCCAACTATGATCTCGTCGTCGGCTGTGGGTCCTGCATGCCTTGGAACGAAATCCTTGATTATGTAATTCCCCGTTTTTCCAGATTCCTCTCTTCCCGAGGTGGCCTTTCCACGGTAAAATTTACGTTTAATGGCATAATGCAATAATCCGAGTTTTCCTCCAATCTCGGGGAATCGAACCACTCGGATCTACAGCCGCGTTTTACATTTCCATGAGAGCTGCCCTCCCTGAATTTGTGGACGGGGCTGGTTACCTATATACGCGGAGATCCGAATTGATTCCAGCTATTCCCCAGAACCTATCTGACATGGTCGCTCCCAAGGCTCTCATTCGGCCCCGCGCCGTTTATCGAGCCTGCGATCAGCTAGCTAGCTCGACCTCTCGATCTGCCCGCTTCCTCTCTGCGTCGCCCCTGCGACCCGCAAACCCTACCGATGGCGCGGCCAAAGATGTACCTAAGCGCAAGCCCCTAACGAAGGAGCAACGTGACTTCCTCTCCTCTGCGGTACGGACGATCCCCCCTCGCCACAAGCCGACGTCTGCACTACGAGAGACTAACAAGCCGGGCGACCTAGCTTCGCGTCAACCAAGCTGGCGAGCTCGCCGCGACTCTCATCTATACGGCCCAAACGCCTCTAATTGTTTCTAGACAACCCCACCTACGACCTCTAATGAAGCACATGTACGATCAGGAAGAGGGCCACCTCAAAACCTTCAACGAGATGATAGCGAAGCACCGCGTCCGCCCCTCTGCTCTCTACCCTCTATGGCAGGTCAT
Source organism: Lomentospora prolificans (assembly GCA_029532625.1). Taxonomy (NCBI): domain Eukaryota; kingdom Fungi; phylum Ascomycota; class Sordariomycetes; order Microascales; family Microascaceae; genus Lomentospora; species Lomentospora prolificans. Next base: position 4,161,442 of record JARFXM010000003.1, read on the forward strand.
GGCCACGGGCCTTGGCTGGGGTACCGCCATGATGGGTCGTGAAGCGGCCATGGCCTGCACGGAGGCTGTAGAGACGGAGATTGGCGACCACTACAATAGTCAGATCCGCACCCTTCTCGAGATGATATCCGAGTGGGAACGTGATGGATACGACGTTGGTGACGAGTTTAGGACGCTACTGAGCACATTAAGAAGGATACGGGATGAAGAACTCGAGCATCTCGACCACGCGGTGGAGCACGATGCCAAGAAGGCCGAGCCGCACTGGTTCCTAACAGGTGTCATTCGTCTTGGCTGTAGGGGAGCAATCTGGGTTAGCGAGAAGGTATGATCCGGGAGAAGGAAGGATCAACGTGTATATTTGTACAGTACAGAAAGAAGGATAGAATCTGTGTACTTTAGAATCGAGAAACAGGAAAGTAAAAGGCAACAAAGGAGAATGGTAGGACCAAAGGCCACTAGAATGATGGAAATGCTGCTTCAACGCAAAAAATGCCTATTTTACCCTTCGCCAAAAACAGACTTGATGAGTGCTGGTTATGATATAGGCCCAAGGAAACTCCCAGTAATGCTAAAATGCCCTCCTAGAAGAATGATATTCAATAGTTCATATTAAAATGTATAGGTGGTTGAACTGCTGTCTCCTGTACTCCGCTTCCACAAGTGGTATTACATATAAGGTGTAACACGATTAGGTACTGCCAGAATTGTTAGCATATCCATTTCAACACGCGGGAGCCAAGCCAGTAGCTTACTAGATGCTGATCGGCGCCATTCCATCGAGGTGGTAACCCCAGTTGTTATTACTCTCTTCGGTTACCAACCAGTCATAGGGGAATTGAACAATGTTGCCCCTTGTGAGACTCAGAAGATCTTCAGCCTCATCTTTCGTAAGAACATCCTCAAACGCTACGCCTCGACGGCTAGTCTTGGTTGTTCCCCGGCGACGACGTCTCATGGACCCCACATTGTTGTGCACAGACGCTGACGTGTCGCGAGAAGCCGGCTTCTCTAAAGGCAGGAAAGTAGTTCGCCGTTTTTCCTTCACAGGGTCAAGGAACCTAGTAGTCTGGGGAGTCTGCTGCTCGAGTGCAGGGAAGGGCACATCTCCAGCTGGGAAAATGGGGGATAGCTGCTCTTGAGAGTGAGCGGTGTGGATCTTCTCCAAATCTACACCTAAGCTCGGCCGCCCCTTGGGACCCTGTTCACCCTCGGTCTCGGTAAGGGCCCTCTTCTCATCTACTTCGGTCTCTTCATCAATCGGTATAACGATGGCAGGGTTGGAGTCAGCAGGCGGCGAAGTGACTTTTTCAGGGACCTGTTCAGGCGCGGTAGGTCCGTTCGAACCCTTACTTTGAGGCTTTGCCGTTTTATTGAGGTCCGCTGTTTGGCTTAAGTGAAACTTCTTCGCATATGCGCTGTAGTCCTGGTACTCAGGCCACGTCTTCACTTCAGAATCCGGCATGCACCGGAAAACTTCACGGTATAACCGAGTGTTATTCTCCGCAGTCCTGTTCCAAACGTCTTCGAGAAAGCTAGAGTTGAGAGGATCTCGCATGCAGTCTTTGTCAATATATGCAAGCTTGATCTCGGCGGCAAGCGGGTGTGACGACTCGCCTCCGACCATCCCATCGTGTTCAGGGAGCGCCGGAGGACCGCCGATATCCGTGTCGTCGACAGCTGGGAGACTGGGGAGCTGACTTGCTCGGGGCAGACCGAGCTGCTCGGTAGTACGGCGGTTCAGGGCCGGTACCGGTGGCAGACGATCACCGACATCAGGTAAACCGATCTCACTATGACGGCTGGTAGAGCGGGGTCGCGGGTGGTGGTGATGGTGGTGCAGCTTCCGAGGGCTATCAAGGGTGCCCTTGCCTTCCGGCCAGATATTGTGGACCAAGACCTCGCGACCATCCACAATAACGGAGTCTCTGCCTTCGTCGATGCCAAGCTTGGCTGCCGCCTTCCACTGGTCCTCACCAAACCCGGCAACCTCACGCTCATGGTCCACATTACCAGTGATACGCGGATCATAATCGACCTGTTTGCCCTTGCTATGGACGCTGCTTGTAGCGTCATCGTCGACTGGGGCCTCAGCATCACGGTTGAAACTGCGGAGTTGCATCAAAGGAGGTCGCTTGGAGACGGACTGCTCTCCAGAAGACCGGGGACTTTTCCCATCCTCGTAGATGTGGTCCATATCTTGCTCGAACTGGGCCTGTTGGCTCAATTCAGCCTGCTGATCTGACAAAATCTGTCGCTCCTCGGCCTCAATCTCGTCAACATCAAGGCCTAAGTGCTCTCTCATTAGGCGCATGCGCAAAGTGTGAGCGAATCGGGAAACTTGATACGGCTGTCCAGCCATTGTCGACCAAATCATATCTGTGTCTCGAACGATAGCAGCAACTTCGGAGTCTCTGTTTCCAAGCATAGATCTCTCATTGATGTTGGCCGAGCCAATGAGAGCCACCCTGTCATCAGCGATGATGATCTTGGCATGGATATATAGCTGTTCAGTAACCAACACATCATGCTGAAGCTTCCCCCACTTTCTAAGACTGTAGAACTGAATATAGTCTTCTGGATCAATTCCGACGGCGCGGAGACGCTCGAAAATGGATCCCTCACCACGGCAGATGCTCCTATATTGAAACTGAACGATTAGACGAACACTCATGCCGGGCTGTTCATCCACTGTACTCTCGAATCCGGGCATCAAGGGGATGAGAATGAAACATTTCCAGTCATCCTTGTTTTGGTAGGCACGAATGATACGGTCTACAAGGGCATCGCCTATGCGATTGACGACCTTTGTGTTGTATGCCTGCGTGCTGGTAACGAAAAATTGGTTCTCGATATAAACGAAGTGTTCCGAATCCTCAATCATCTTGACGTAAGCATTTTGAATGCTAACCTCCGGTTCATCAATGCCAAGGGACCACTGGGCTGCGGAACGCAGAATCTGGACCTCACAGGTACCGGAGAGACCCATGTCCCGGAACTCGTCAGGTCTCGCGTCAGGGGGGGGGAGCAGGAAGGGCAGCGCTCGAGTTGGCTTGCGGCCTCGGCGTAGATAGTTCCATCGCTGGACGAAGTGGCGGGTGAGATCGCGCGCGGGCTGGCCGGCTAACTGCATTCCGACATCATGCCAGGGCATTCGGGGAGTAAGCCTACGGTCATACATATCCTCATAAGGCTGGTGAAGGCGGAAGAAGTCGTGAACTCGAGGGTTAGAATAATCCTTGCCAAGGAACACTTGGCAGTTTCCGGGGTTGGTGGGACGGCCACCCTCCTCAAATCCTGTGGGTCTATCGTCGTTAAGCGGATGCTGAGGACAGTCCCAACGGCCGAAGCAGAGATCGATACCCCCCAGGAAGGCAACATCGTGATCTACAATGCACAGCTTCTCATGGTGAGCAAAGAATAGTTGGTTCTTCTTGAGTTGGTTGGGAGAGCGTTGGACGAAGATGTTCGGGTGCAGATTATGCAGCGAAATCTTGGTGTACTCCGAATCTATGGGTATCGCTGATTCAACATTTCGGTACACAATGACAAAAATCTTGACACCTTCACGTGCCTTTCGCTGGAGGAGCCGGTCTAGTCGCCATTTTTGGCTAATCGCCGCAGGACGGCGCATGTAAAGCTCAGGACTTAGCCACCAATCGTGAATGTAAATAACGTTCCGGGCCATGTTGATCGCTCGAGATACGTTCCACATGTAATCACGGCCATCAACGAGCCATTCCGCGAAAACGCCGGTGCGCACGGGTGCAAAGCTGCCGAAGCGGTTCTTTTCATGCCAGGGCGTACGCGTCAACATAGTCCGTACCGACTCCTCAAATTGCATCATGACAATTTCTTTCCGGGAGAACAGTTTGACTTTTCTCTCTGACGTCTGAATAGTCAAGGTATGGTGCTTTTCTTGTTTCTTTTCTGCTGCAATTTCCGCAGGTTCCTTCATTTTGTCGCCTATCTGCTTGAGAGTGCTCTTTTTCGAAATAATAGTGAACTTCGGATCGACCAGGTAGACATCGTAGATAATCATATTCTCGGGAGACTCGACGCAGACGATGTAGCTCTCACGAACAAGGAACCACTTGCGACTATGACGGGCAATCACTTTCTTTGGTGTTAAGACTCGGCGGAAATCGATGCCCTTGGATGATTGGATATGCAGGTAGCATTCCTTTCCGTGAAAGCTCCCTTCAGCGGCCAGTCGGACGCCAAGGGCAGAGAGTTCCAAAAAGCGACAAAGACGATTACTGTCGGCTCGGAACATGAGCCAGCGAACCATATCCTGAAGGTACTTTTCGAGGAGGCGACGCTGCCTCTCAATATGACGTTGCTTGATTACTGCCGCTACCTGCGCTGTGGTCTGGCCAGTGATGGATCCCTCCGCTGCAGACATATCACCACCATCTGTAAGGTTAGACCTCAGTCTGCGGTGGCTGGGGCCCATCAACCGAATAGATCTTCGGCGTCTGCCACGGCCGTCAATTTCACTTGCAGTTCCTTCCCCAGCAGTACCCTCATCGGCGGTTTCGTCGCCTCGCTGGCTTGCTTGACCGTCTTCATCGCTCTCCTCTGCTAAGCCTCGAACGCCTCGAAGATAAGGGAACGTTGATAGGGGGAACTTAGGCTGCTTCCGTCTCGAGCCGTAGTCAGCGCTGCCAGCGCCTCCAGGAAGGCTTCTTTGGATATCCTTGGCAAAGGACAATTTATAGCGGAGGTGGAGCTCATAGATATCTCTCAGAGTACGTATCACCTGCCATTTCATCCTGCTCGGGCCGCTACCGTATTCAAGATCTAGAGTAAAAACCCAATGCCGATCGTTGTCTTTCTCAGCCTTATCAGTCTCTGGCGCGGCGGTGCTGTCCGACACGCGAATCTTCAGTTGTTCGAGAAGGACTGGTATACGCTTGTTACCATGCTCGTCGCGCTGGATCATACTCGCCAACATAAGAGCAGCTGGGGCACCAGCTCGAAGCTCAGCCATCAACTCCGCCGATTTGGTGTAGTCAAATCTGTCATCCTTCTTGGCGCGCCACAGCTTGATAGTATTCTTCACCATGGTAGGCCATCTCGGAACCGCAAAGCTAGGGGCACGGTCGGCACTAAAGAACGCTCGCCTAGGTGTGATATTGTCACCATCGGACACTCCTCCAGGACCGACACCGCCGCCAAAGTACGTGATGCGTCGGAAATGGCCCATTCGCCTTCCATATGGGCTATCGGCATCCTCCGCATCATCTATCGTGTTTCCAGTGTTGGAACGATTGGGCCCGGCTATCCACGAAGTGCCGCGGCGCCAAAGATCTCTAGTAGCGTCATCGCGACCTTCTCCATCGGAAAGGTCTCGGTTATGTTGATGGTCAGACGGGCCAGACAGGCTCGCACGTCTACCGATAAAACGACGGCCAATGGTTGTAGACAAGTTGGCGTTAGCAGAAGAGGCGCCTGCGGCATCAGTAGAGCCTTTGTAGATAGGGGTAGCCGGAGTAGAGGCAAAATCCGGCATTCGAGGTCGGCGCATTTTCTTCGCGCGCTTCTTCTTCTGTTTCATGGCCTTACGCGCCTCTTCCGCCGCAGCTTCGTCAGCAGTTTCCTCGGCATCGGCATCAGCATCAGCCTCGCTATCGTCCTCGCCTTCATTAGGGAGGCTTGCATTTCGTGTAACGTGTCGGCTGGCAACTGGCGAAGTCGGGAGGGATTGGCTCGCCATCTGTGGTGTGAAGGAGGGTGACTTTGGCGTCTGCAACCCACTAGTGCTGGCAAGGGCCTTCAGCTTGGACATAAACGAAGAAGGCTTCGGCCGATTTGGTCCGTCCGGATCCTCCCAAGAGGGTTGACGAGAATGCGAAGCGGACTCTTGACCATCTTTACGGGCAAACTGAACACTGCGTCGACCTTGGGGTACAGCGGCAAGAGAATCGCTTCCGTTTTCTTGACCAATGGACTCCGGTTTGCCCGAGCCCCTAGGAAGCTGCGAGGGGGAAATATCCTCTGGAATAGTTGACATGTCCTGGAGCGGAATGGCCGGAGTCATAAAATCTGTAGAAACGGGCCCATTCCCGGGGAGCGGTTTCCTCGGTGGCACTGAGTCATTATGGGGGACAAAAGAGAGCGGTCGTGTGGACGCCACGGGCGGGCACTCAGTGCCGGGAGAGATGGAGGGCGATGTGGCCCTCGAGTTCGTCAAGGGTGATGGGGGCCCGTCAACCGACACATGTTGGGTCGGCAAGGACATTCTATAGTATAGAATAAGGGGTAAATGAGAGACGCGGTCGTGGGCGGTCGACGATAACGGTATTTAAGTAACGAACGGGGGTCGAGAAACGGATAATCAACTCCTAGAGCTAGCAATCAATAGGCCAGCAGTGTCAAAGGGAGAATCGTCACAACTATCCGGTGCAACATGATCGAAAGGCTCTAGCGTTAGAGGGCTCTTGGTTGCCAGGCAATCTGTCGCTCAGGGCTGAGCTGAGCTGTTGAAGGGAGTCCGGAAGAGTGATAAACCCGGCTGAGCTGGAAATTTGTTGACAAGGCTCCACGGTCTAATCTTACGTCGCCGCAATAGAATGGGGGAGGCTGAGGTGATCGTGTTTCGAGGAAAATTAAATTTTCGTGCCAGTGAACAACTCGGTAGCTACCGCCGAGAAGCGATCTTCACCGTAGGTTAGATTCTTGACTCGAGCGACGACAGCCAATCGCAGAAACCAGGTTGATCGGCTCGAAATGTTAGGATGTTCGGAGTGGAGCGTATTCCTGCAGGTATCCAGATGCGCATATATTGCAGGGTTCGTCGACCGTTGGCGACCAATGTTTCGCAATTCGGACAACGGGGTAGGGGAGCCTGTATTATGACTCTCGAGGTGCAGGAGACCCTAAGACAAGAGGTTTCGGTCGAAGCCGGGAGGAATCTTTGTTCAAATGACCTCGCCAAGACTGGTGGTCATGTTGTCCGGATGATGTCCATCCATATGCCCCTTCTCAGGGAGAGATCTAAGCTCGAGGAGCCTGTATTATTACGGATAGTATTAGTACATTAATACCCAGAGTCCGACATGGTATTAGGTCTCATACGATGGCAATGCCCCACACTAACCCGGATTTTGCTGGTCTCGTCAAATCAGCTTGCACCATCCTCTTTCAAGCTGGGGCCATTTGAGTGTACAGGACTAAAGCACTTCGTACACCCACTCTCAAAGTACCTTGGGTGAAACATCTGCTGTGAGCTCTTCCCAGCTACGACATAGAATACCATCCGAGATATTCCCAAGATCTTCAACCTTAATGCGTTGAGTTTTGTATGTCCATAGTTTACCCTCGAGGAGTAACGTCCTAGCTTTTATATAATAATAGTACCAGTAAAAAAAAAAAAAAAAAAAAAAAAAAAAAGTATTGTGAAACGGGATCTTAAGCTTTCCCCAGCTCTCTGATGGTAACAAACGGCTGAGAGGAGATGTAGCTTGCCTCTGTAATTACGTGTTGTGAGACATTATCGCCTATTTCAATGCCCGATACCAATACAGTAACGGTCGTACCCAGGTACCTTCAATCGTCCACAGTTCTAGAGTCAGGGAGCCACAACTTTAGTACTTGTAGCAAACGCGCCTCCGACCGCGTCACAGAGGACGACTCTTCATTCTGTCATCCGCCCACCCCGGAAAGTTGATGCCAAAAAATAGCTGAGATGCCAAGGTATTTCGATATAGAAATTATCGTGGAAAAGTCGCATTGCTAATCAGGTATTTGGTAGAGAAATAATTACAGTCCAGGCCGGACAATGCGGTAACAGCAGTGCGTCTACCCCTCCATCCCCCGCGCCCACACGAACCAACCCAGCGCTCCGTCACCCTCAAGATGGCGCCAGTCACTGATATTTTCCAGTTGGAAGTCAGTTCTGGCAGCAGCTCTGTCAGGAGCATGGAATCAGCCAAGATGGAAACCTCGAAGACTTTGCGACCGAAGGCGGTGACAGGAAAGACGTTTTCTACTATCAAAGCGACGACACACGATACATTCCCCGCGCGATTCTGATAGATCTCGAACCCCGAGTATGTCGAGTGCTTTCCCAATCTACCTGCTCTATGGCGGCTGAGTTAACGTGTGGCTGCTTCAACTCTAGGTTATAAATGGTATCCAAACAGGCCCATATAAGAACATCTATAACCCTGAAAACTTCTATGTGGGCAAGGACGGCGTAGGTGCCGCGAACAACTGGGGCGATGGTTATCAAACCGGTGAGACCGTTTATGAAGATATAATGGAGATGATTGACCGTGAAGCGGACGGCAGTGACTCGTTGGAGGTAGGCGTTACATTTCCCGGTATCTACCCACTGCTTTTCAAACGCAGGGGCTAACATATCCTAGGGCTTCATGATGCTGCATTCTATCGCGGGCGGTACCGGTTCGGGTCTAGGATCCTTCTTACTCGAGCGGCTGAATGATAGGTTTCCCAAAAAAATCGTCCAAACCTACTCCGTATTTCCCGACACAACAAACGCCGGCGATGTCGTCGTGCACCCATATAACAGTCTTCTCTCATTAAGAAGACTAACCCAAAATGCCGACTCCGTTGTAGTCCTTGACAACGGCGCCTTATCCCACATTGCGGCAGACAGGCTTCACGTCCAGGAGCCATCTTTCGCCCAGACGAACCAACTCGTAAATACTCGCTAGTCCTTTCTCTCTCCGGCCAATGACTAACAGCATGTGTAGGTGTCAACGGTCATGTCTGCCAGCACCACCACTCTCAGATACCCAGGATACATGCACAACGATCTCGTCAGCATCCTAGCCTCCCTGATACCCACTCCACGCTGCCACTTCCTCATGACGGCATATACCCCCTTTACCGGTGATCAAGTAGAGCAAGCAAAGACCGTGCGCAAGACGACAGTGCTCGACGTCATGAGGCGGCTGCTTCAGCCCAAAAACCGCATGGTTTCAACGGTCCCAAGCAAGAAGAGTTGCTATATCTCGATTTTGAACGTTATTCAAGGAGAGGTTGATCCGACAGATGTCCATAAGAGTCTCCTGCGTATTCGAGAGCGACGGCTCGCGACCTTCATTCCTTGGGGCCCCGCAAGTATCCAAGTCGCTCTTACCAGGCGCAGCCCTTACATACCCATGAGTCACCGTGTCAGCGGCCTAATGCTCGCCAACCACACGAGCATTGCGACTGTAAGTCAGATAGGCGGGGACAGTTTGCCTTTCATGTACCCATACTAAACCAATCTACAGCTCTTCAAGCGGATAGTCAAGCAATACGACGGAATGAGAAAAAGGAATGCCTTCATGGAAGGGTACAAGAAGACAGCACCATTCGCCGAGAACCTCAACGAATTCGATGAAGCACGGGAGGTAGTTGCAGATCTCATTTCAGAGTATGAGTCTGCCGAAAACTCGGATTACCTCAACCCAGACACAAACGACAAGCCCACCTCAGCAGAGACGGATAAGCGCCTAGGATGAAAGATTTGAAGAGCATAGAGTTGCTTTTTTTTTCACGCATTTGGGCCATTTCAATGCCTTGTTGCACGATCGGAATTGAGATGATCCTGGTTTTCACTCTTTGGTTCAAGACAATATCTGTCTTCAGCCTGGTTAGGCGTACGTGTGCTTGGGTTTGTGATGAATCTTAAGGAAAACGGCGGTATGAATGGATTATGTCAAATAAATCTGGCCGTTTTGCTACGCTTGTTTCACCGGGAAATAACTTGAATCGCCAAGCTTGCATGATGATGTACCAAGCCAGCCGAGGTGGATATAACTCCGTAAATCACTCTTTGTAGACTTGCGACGGGGTTCCCGTACTAACAGTAACGTGATCTTTTTTGGTCTAGTGCTAAAGAGGGTATCATACAGAACATAGAAGACGGTTGCGTAAAACTGCAGAAGGTAGAGGAGGTAAAGGAGCCTCGACACCCCTCAAACGTGGACCGCGAATGCAAACATGCATCCTGATATGGACAGATAATAGAGAGCATGTTGTAATCCAAGCAGCCGCAAAGGCCTCTGCAAAGGCATGGTGCGCCAAAAGGATTAAGAAGGTCCTAAGAAAGCGTTGCAAGATAATCGTCTGGGGGAGATAGCATGAGGTGGTGATGGGTGGAAAAGTAGTAGATGCGGTGACCCAATCGGCAGGTGGACTACCTATACTGGGGGGACGAGTCAGGTGACTATTGGTGAGCGAGGCTGGATGGGATGGTTGCAGCAGGAGTACTGCCACAGCTAGGCATGTTAAAAATGAGGCGGACGAAATAGGCAGCGAAAAGCCGAAGGCAATAGGCGAAGCTCGAGGTCAGTAGGGTACTAGGTATCAAGCCCCAGTATCATTTCCATCCGATTAACGCGGGCATATTCATCCGGATGCCGGATAGCGAAATGCTGCCAGAAGGCCTCGCGATGGTCACGGTTCATGTAGGGATGAAGTGCGTAGATCTCGGTGGGATACCTCTCGGCAAGGAACACGAGGTCCACATAATCGTCGGTTAGGTTGTTGTTGCGACGTTCAAAATGAACATGCAGTTTAGTGGAAAACTGATGGTAGATGTTGAGAACAGGGACTGCCTGGCCTGTACGCAGCCCAACATCTACGCTGAGAGTGGGCGTAATCATCTCAGTCGCCTCAGACAGGTTCGGTGGTATCCCAAGGTTACCTTCGTGCACATTGTCAGCCTTCCGGGGCGGTTGCATTTGGCAGCACATGTTACCCGAGTAGAGTATGAGGTGAGGCTTACCGCAAATGATGATGTCCACGCTCACGGGAAGTTCAGGTATAGTAGAGGACACATCATCCCACCGCCCTCCTGTGTGGACGAAAATCTGGATACACGTGCTGCCGTGGGTTTGAGGCACACAAAGCCTATAGGGCCGTCAGATCGGTTTAGAAACAGGAGCGATAAGATGTACGGGAAGAGAGAACCGGATGCCGGCGGGGGAGGGGAGTTGCGCACCTTTCTTCCGGCATCAAGATGGCAGTGAGTTCTTCCATCGACGCGTCTACGCTAACATCGACATCTTCAGTCCTGCGAGTGCCGCCTCTCAAGTACACGGCCCAGCCACCGAGAAAGGCAAAAAGAAGGGTATGGCGGTCGAAGAGGGAGAAGAGGAAGTCGGCAGCAAGCCTAAGGTGCTCGGGCGAGGGCCGACGCGAAGCCTGATACAGCTCAGAGAAGCGATAGGTGTCGTAGACCTCCGCGGCTCCCGAGCCCTCCATGTTTCGGCACTTAAAAGCTTAAAATGACCTGGAAGCTCGGCTCCGAAAGCTGGGCGGTGGGGGGTAGGAGCCCCCTTCTATCCGGATGAAAATGAGACCGTACCCCGTGTATTAGTCGCCTAGCTCTCTTTGGATGCTATCGAACGAGATACAGCACTCTGGGAATTTAAGAGAGCGTGGCTTGGTGGCCCTCTGACACCATAGAGGCAACCACTCCACTGACGCAGGTAAGTGTGATAGGGGTTGCATGAGAACCCCCCAACGCCAAAAGCTCGAGCAGTCCGTCACCAATCAGTCATGGGACGCAAGTGGTGGAAAGAGGGGACATATTCGCTTTGGTTATAATCCTTTCTTATTTTCCCTCAGTTTTCCACTTTTTTTCTACGAGAGTCCTTTAGCGCCGAGGCTCCCAGTAACTTTGCGTCCATTCCAAGCGTATTTTCACGCATCTCCCGAGCCGTAGCTGAGTCATCGAGGGTTTTCATTTTTTTTTTTTTTTTTTTTCTTTTCTTGGGGGGTGTGGAAGGGTTTTGGCTACCTTCCGCTTTCATTCACAGCACTTTATTAATTTATTTTTTGAGAGTCGGTTGTATTTCTCTGCTGAAAGAGAGAAGCTCATGGTTTAAGGACTAGACCTGGCGAATCATTGCACCCATTACAAGACTTTTGAGGGATATCAGTGCCAGAATAGTCCCGGTATAGACTGAATAAAGTCAAGGGAACTATCAACCCCCTCTCAGACAACCCTTGGAAGCCAGGTCGGAAGATTCCCCGTTGCTAATATCAAAACGCCCCACCATCGTCTCCTTTGGGCAAAACGCTGGACGCCGTTAACCGAGATTGGCGCCCATCATGGCTGATGCTTGATTCTCATGACGTCACCAAAGCGATCGCGTTTCCTCAGGCCGTGGCTCGCATCTGTCACCTCGGAAGTGCAGTGGAGCGGCGGAACCGCTACGGTGATATGCGAACCTGTTTTGATTCGGGTATGCGGTTGAAAAAGCGGAGGAACTGTCGAAACGTGCAAAAAAAAAAAAAAAAAAAAAGAAAGAAAACTGAAAACAAGCCACAAACATTACGGACATTCAATAGTCGAACGACCTGTGCGACGTCCATTTCGGCTGCACCTGACATGTTACTGCACCCTGGCTACTCCTCCGTACGTACGTACATTGTACAGCCCATCGGAGACTTAATTGCCTATTTTCTACGAAATATTCGCTGAGAAGTCGACCGCAAATGACGTTTCGAGCTGCTGTCTAGCTCGGACTGAGCAGTGTATGGAGCCTCGTGGGTACTCGCAATACAGCCACCATCCGCTTCGCTTGGATAGCCTCTCAAATAGAAAGTCGAATATTGATATTGAGAGTATGAAGTTTATACCATTGAAGGGGTGAGTTAGATTATCGACTTCCCCCATACCATTCGAGCGTGTTTAGCTCCTCGCCAGAGCGAGTTGTAAACAGAGAGCGTTATAAGGTCGCTGCATCCAAGTGTCGTCACTTAAGTTGGTCCATAGCTGGGTATCTACGGCTTGGCTTCCAACACCAAAGGCTCGTTATGACGCCTGCGGCTCCAGTTTTATGACAAAAGCTTTGTATTACCGAAATACTAGATTCTTTGGCAGCGGCGTGTACGTTTGGGAGTAAAACGGTCGATGCTGGACCTCTTACATCATCTGACGTCACATATAAAGATTATGCTCAGTGATCAATGAAGCTTGATAGGTATATAGGAGACGTTAAATCCCAAGCTTCTCCTGAAATTAAATTCACCGATTCTCAGACTCATCCAGATCAACGAACCAACATACACTAATCTTCCCTTGCCCATCGAATCACACTCACCATCACGACCAAAAGTATGTCTTCTTCTCCTGCGTCCAGGGTGAAGTGTCTAGAAACAATGATATGCCCCTTAGAGATATGGACTAGAGACAAGTCGGTGAAGGCTGGCTAACCATTGAATAACAGTGTCCAACCAAAGCAAGATCGACAAGGCCCAGGCCAACCTCCCTCTCCCTGAGCAGCCCCCTAGAGCATCCGACTGGCAATCCATGGACGCCAGGAACGTCAATCTCAGCGCCGGAAAGCCGGTAGGAAATCCAAGCGACGATTCTCACAGCAATACTGGCCTCCAAGGCCCGGCATCTACTTCGTCCGCCAGCGATAAGGACTTGAGCAACGTGGGCCGAGAAGGGAAGGACAACTTGAAGGGTCCGCCTAAAGACGCCAGTGCTTAAAAGCCTGTAGACGGTATATCACAACACTCCAAAAGCTAAGGTGGTATCTAGCTTATGACATGTAGCATTAATGCCATATTAATGAATGATCATTATTCCTCAAGCACCATCCTCTTCGTGAGATATTAAAAAGGAACACGAGAAAGGAAGAGCCGCCAAGAGCCGCCCACCATTTCTCCGCATTCGCGGAGTTCGCTCAGGCTAGGTTGAAGCGCGGGAATCGCCTTTGTAACTCGAAACCCATGGCCGGATACAACCTAACTAACTTAACAAGCGACCCTCGTTTCAATAGCAATGTTCAACCGGGATTTTATACTCGAAGATTCCAGCTCTAACGTAATTCGAAGGTTCCATGGTGTGCTTACATCTCGGGGGGCATCGTTCACAGCACAGCGCATCATTTTATCTTTTGTGTATGATTATACATGACCTCGCCAAATGAGGAGATATACATCAGTCTCTAAGAGCATCTGTACTCACATAGATCTTGATTTGCTTTGTTCGGCTGGCGAGCTGCTCTTGAGCTTTGTTAGACCTCACAGTCATAGTCAGCGTTCACGCTTGTCCACCTCAACCCAATCTACAACTACCAACGTTCTATAGTCTTGATAGCTTTAGTATATACGCGACTGTGGGATGTTTGAGCTATTTAATCCCCCAAACTCCCATGGCCCTTCCACCAAACTGCAATCCTTACTAGACCATAAACTTCATCATTGATATTCTTGACATATCAGTCTGAGCTTGAGTCCTCCAAACTCACCCTGCTCCTTCCTCCCAGTACCTTGGCAGACAGAGTGTTCTTACCTTCTCACTATTATAGGATACCCTCTCACCATCATCTACTTCTTCCCTTCCTCTCTTCCCTATCACCATTATCTCATGGCATGAAGCCAACCCCAGATAATCCCTTCTGTCCGCAATCAGCCTCGGCGCCTTTTCGTCACAATGGCAAGCAACCAGAGTGTTCTGGATGCTATGAGAGTAAGTAATGCCCTCGGTGGTATATCCCCTTTCCATCTTCTTTTCAATAGCTCTGACTTCTAGATTTAGGAGGAGCTAGGCAATCAGCGGCTCCTTGAGCTCCCTCTCGAGGACGAGCCGAAGCGTACTGAGCCTAGCGGACCGATTCAGTCGGTTCGCGTTGTCCCCAGCGCACACATTGAAAACCTTTCCAAAGGCTTCATGAGTAAGTTAGTCTGAGCCTTAAGGTCATTGACTTCTGTGGAGTCGGATCAAGCTGACATGGTCCTAGACGCCATCATGTCCGGGAAATTTAAAGACAGCGATGCTGAAGCGGTCAAAGGCCTTGACGACCTCGGAGGACCGCGCCTGTATGCCAAAGGTTCGCAGGCTATCAAGTAGGTTGGTCGTTCCGCGTAAGACGAGGGATTACAAGCTGAAGACATTGACAGGTCTCCCCATGCTGTGAGCCCTGCACACACTGCCACATTGGCTGACCGGGCCTCGGTAACCGGGAAACCGTCGCAGAACGGTAAGGTTCAGTCAACTTCTGGCCAGTCGAAAACGCCCCCGCATCCAGGCAAGTCTAAATCTAGTATGAGCCTGCCGACTCAGAAATGGGCCGTTTGGCCGTGCCACGACATCGGGACTGCTGAGAGCGTTCGCGTTCCTACCCAAGCTTCCCAGCTGGCTATGCAGACTCATGTAATCCAAAGCTACGACAGACAGGCGGCTATCGCACCGACTTTTACAAAGAAATCGACTCGCGGCTTGGCTTCGTCGAGATGGGCCACTAGTGGGTCTGCCAGCGTACCAGAGAGCATGGGTGGAACGACTCATGTCGGGCACCTCACAGAGAAAAACGACTCCGTCACTGTGAAGTTCAAGCCGCCGGCGCCATTAGATTCTGGCTTGCTCGCCGCGTCCTCGTCTAAAAACGACACCGGCCTAGAGCCAAGTAGAGCCCATCCCAAGCTAGACGGCCCGGAGAATATCAATCCTAGCTTGGGTGCTCCGTCTGTGTGTTCAAAGGGTGGGTGTGCAACGCTCAACAAATCACTGTCTAATGACAGCCCCACAGCTATCCGAAAGCAAACTCGTCAACATCACAGACAAAGCGATGGCCAGGTCAACGTAGCCTTTCGGATTCGTGGTTTCCTCGTGGGGCGCGACGGGCAGCGGAGTCCTTGTGCCGTGGTCGGTCTCATCAAACGTGAAAGGGAAACCAGGCTCGAGGTTACGCTTGAAGGTGGTGTTGTGGGAAACCACAATATCCTCAATGTGCTCGCGATCGACCAAACTAGCAGCATCTGTGCCCTGAAATTCCGCACAGACGAAAACCACATTGTGCCTTATATGTTGGACTTCGAGACTTCAGATGCATGCAACTTTTTCGTATCCTCGTTTCGAAACCTGGAGATTGCCACAAAGAGGAACCTCGATGAAGAGCTGAAGCGCGTGGAACTCTCATCCCCCTTAGCCAGTGCAATCACAGTTGACAAGCATAGAAGTGAAGAGAGCAGTCCGTCGAGCATGTGCCTAGTCAAAGGCGAGGGGGCCAGCAGGGGTAAGAGGCTGACATATAGTGCCGAAGAACTAAAGGGTTTGAGGGGGAATGTTGTTAGGAATCATGATCACCGCGACCGGGTTAGGGATGCTACCCGCCTGCTTCGTCACTACTGCGGGGGTTCCAAGACCACGGGACATAATACTGCTATCAGTCCTACCAACGAGAATGTTGGCGATTGTCACTCAAGTCCCAGCCAGCAGAGAGAGGGTGAGAGCAGTACCGAGGGCAATGATAGCATGAGCGAAGTGTTCAAGCTCCAAAAGCAGATGGCGGCCCAGGTACAGTGGCTGGGCATGAATGGTTTCCGGGGTGTGGATCTTTGATTGGGGTGATGAATGTCGTGAGGGTTAAGGAAATAGCAAAGGGAAATAGTCTAACTTACAAATGTGACCCTATCCATGCACCCATCCGTCGTCCATCCGACTTTCTATTACCTCATCCACGTTTAAGCGTTTCTCCACAATCTCTTTGCCGTTCACGAGATCATTCTCCATCGCCCGTTGTTCTGCTGCTGCCTCATCTTCTGCAATACCAGCTGCTATATGCCTCTTTATGAGCCTCCGCTTCGCCACTTCGAAGTCTACTTCCACAAACCACAATTCATCGAACAAGTGCGCTGCGTCTCTCCATACATCCTCATCGAGAGCTAAATAGTTCCCTTCTACTACAACCGCGCAGTGGCTGGGTAGAATCTCGATGTCATCAGCTTTGGGGTCCTTGACGGCGTGGTCAAAACTCGGAGCGTAGACAGGAGTCGACTCTGGTGTGATGGGTTCCCGGAGAGCGCGAACAAGTGCGAGGAAGGCGAGGGCATCAAAGGTGAAGGCAGCGCCGCGTCGTGCATGGGCGGTTACGGGGTCAGGCATGGAGGAGAGGTGAGCACGGGTGAAGTGATAGCCATCCATGGGTATATAAACCGTCGAGGAGGGGGATTTGGCGTTCAGACGAGCCGTGAGGAGGCTCGCAAGCGTGGTTTTACCGGAACCCGGAATGCCGGCTATTCCAATTACTGTGATCGAGTCAATATGCGCTTACATGGCCACGGCAGACCGCCGATGTATGAATCCGGTGCTGAGTCTTACAAAGGCGTTGGTTTTCGGGCGTGGTTTGGAGCTTCCCCCAAGCCTTGTCGACAAGCCGTGATACCTGCTCCTCCATTGTCACTTGCGATAATATTGACCTATTGTCTGCACGAGCCTTTTTTCGAGTGGAATCAATGGCCTATATGTTGTAGTCTAGGAGAGTGTGAAGAGAAACGATGCGAATTGATCTAGGAGTGGAGGTCCAGAAAGGGATCGAGATCTATCGATGGAGATCGACTTGATGGAGGGGTTCCGGATGCGACTGCAGATCATAACCCCACCTCGATTTGAGCTCGTGTCGAAAACACGAAAGCTTGCAGGACCGCGCCCTCTCTGATGTTGCTATGCAGCAAAGAATCCAATGCACTTCAATAACTTCGTAATTGTTTATTGTACGGAGTACGGTACAAGAACTCTTTAAATTTAAACCAAGATTCCAGATGTGTGTAGTTCATGCTCGCTTTTGCTGATCGGTGGGTTTGGTCGTGCCAATCCGAGCAGAATTCTGGATCAATTTTTATCTGCAGCTCCGCTGCCATGGCGACGGCCTTAGGAAAGCACAACTTGGTTCGTTGGTGGACACATGATCAGTTAAAAAAGCCAGTCAACATCCTGGCCGACGGCCAGAAGTTCGTCAAAGGCGTGCTTGCTGAGAAGATGTCTCAGCTGGCTGGCGGTTAGCTTCACTCTTTGATCTGGATGCTGTTGCTCATCGAGCCAGGCTCTATTCTTAGACGTGACGTCAGCTAAGTATGTTTTTTTTCGCGTTTCACACTAGCTTAGACATGTCTAGGCAGCTTGGCAGTATTCACCAACGCAGATGGATGCGTGGAATGCGTGGAAAATCCAGGGGATTTCAGGAACGAAAGACGAAGGACGCGCTGACGAGCAGATGGGCGGGGACGCTCCCTGTGCCTCACCTCGTGTGTTGCTTCGTTGCGTCAGCTATTACGACGAGGTTGGTGAGGTTAGAAGGGTTGGAAGCAGGTCCTGGTCGATGGCGCTGTCGCAAGTAGAGTGGCATGATTGGACCGGACTTACAAGAGTACCTGGCCGGGCTAGAAAAGTACCCGTGGCGTTCTTGTCAATTAAAACCCATGATTGGTCGTATCTCGTTGCTGCCTTGCCTTCCCAGCCACACAACTTGGAAGCAGGTCCACGGTGCTATTGAAATTTGGCCAATCAGGAAGAACGCCCAGCCACGCGTCCCAGAATCAGTTAGGCGTTCTTTTGCTGAATTTAAGCATGCTTGTTTGGAATACCACTGATTATGTACATACCATATACCCTGTGGAGTGCCCAGCGCCCCACCTTCCCTGTTCAAATGTCAGGAATGCCGATTCCCGCTTTCTTCTACTGGGGCAGGGCGCCCTGTTAGTGTAGTACTGGGGCACCTGAGGGGCCACTACCACCCTTGTCTTGCTACGCTACCAGCAGCAAGTAATAATAGCAGATCGCTGCTCAAGCGTCAATCAGCCTCCTCGCAGGAAATACCAGGCCCTCACATCCACCTCTCTCCTTCGCTTTCTTTTCGAACTTTGAGAAAGACTTCATCCGATATTCACTGTCTTGGTTTCACTCCTTGCCCAAGTTTCAGTGTTTGTTGTTTCACCCGTTTATCGGCGTCGTCGTTTCCGCTCCTCCTGCTCAAACTTGGGGATGTGTCTCTTCTTTGTGCCGGTTTCTGAATGTCAACAAATGCTCCAGCAAATGTAAACAAAAAATCAGCAGCCCACTCCAATACTAACAGCACCACCGGTCCTCGACAGCCGATTTAACAATCGCCACGAGCTCGCCATGTCCGGCAAACTCAACAAGTCCCACCCTCTCAATGGGGCTCACACTTCCGGAATTTTTGCCGACATGACGGTCGACGGTCCCGAGATTGGCACCCTCGTCGTTATCGTCGACAGGGCTAAGAACCTCCCGAACCGCAAAACGATTGGAAAACAAGACCCTTACTGCGCCGCAAGACTGGGAAAGGAAGCTAAGAAGACCAAGACTGATATCAGAGGCGGCCAGACCCCGAGATGGTAAACTCTCGCTCGAAATTGACTTTGGCCGTCTTTGCGCTAACCACTGAGATATGCAGGGACCAAGAACTTCGATTTACCGTTCACGATTCCCCGGATTATTACCAGCTAAAGGTTTCCGTTTTCCATGACGATAAGAAGACAGACCTGATAGGCGAGGGCTGGATTGATTTGAAGGAGATTATCATTCCAGGAGGCAACCAGAACGACCTTTGGCATAACCTGTCATGCAAAGGGAAATACGCTGGTGAGGTCCGCGTCGAATTGACCTATTATGATACTCGGCCCAAACCCGAGAAGCAGGTAGCGAAGCCGAAACAGATCCAGACCGACCAAGCCGTCGGTGGAGGGGGCCAGCAGCAAAGGTCTCCTATAAAGCGACGTCCTCTTCCCTCAGATCCCGTAACTGGGGAGGATCCCGTTCCTAAAGAAGTCGTGCCGCCTCCGCAAGCTGCCGAAGCCCCACGACCTCTCACGAGAAAGCAGCCAACCTCATACATACCGACTCAGTCTCCCTTACAAGCCGTCGAGTATGGAGCGCCTCCTCCCCAGGTTCAGGGTGCACGACAATATCCCTCAGAGCAGGCCGCTGCTCCCCCTCAACCCCAACCTCCACGGCAGTATCCGCCCGAAAATTATGTGCCCGCTAGCCAGGCTCCTCCGCCTGCCCAGGCTCAAGCTTCTCGACAATACCTAGCCGAGACCTACACGCCCGCACCACCACCAGCGTCACCTGGCTACGGAGCGCCCCACTCAGCCCAGCATGAGACGCCTCCTCCACCCCCCCGGCGACATACCGAGCGATACGATAACTCGCCTCATCAATTAGACGAGCGAAATTATAGTCCAAGTTACGCTCCTCATCACTTTGACCACCACGACGCTCGAAGTCAGTACAGCTCGGCTCCAGAGCCTTATAATCCTCCTCCTCCATCCCACATGGACGAGCAGAGGTTCCAGCTGCCTCCAGACGACGAGCGCCCTCCCCCGCCCCCGGTTCATCGATCAAGAACCGGTAGCTCCCATGAGTTGGCCATGAGGGGTGCTTTTGATACGTCACCTCAAAAGGGGACTCCACCGATGAGGCATGATGTGTTGAGAAATGAGGCCCATCGTAACTCCATATCCCGCCCTGCATACCAGGCCTACGATGCTGGGTCCGCCTCCCCTCACCAGGTCAACGGCAATGGCTATGAGCCCTCCCCATCAAGGTATCATAGCTATGATTCTCAACCGCATGACAATTATCATCGTGGAATGCAGCCCATGGTCGAGGATGCCCCAGAATCTCCGACACCCGCTAGGCGCCAGGGATACCGTCATAGCGATGCTCATTCGTCTCGCAGCTTTGACGATCCGCGCTACGATGAGAATCCGACACCGGCTCCACTAAATTTGAGCGGGCGCGGAAGTGCTGCTTCGGGGCACTATAGCGCTTCTCACATATCTCCCCAGCCCTCTCCTTTCGAGCCTAACGAATACGGCGCAACCCCTTCTTCGGTTTCAGCGTCCTCGGGTGATCATGGCGTGTCGTATAGATCGTCTCATGACTCTGTTGACCACACAAGCGACTACCAACCCCCTCCCCGAACTTCACCCGCGATGGATCACAACGCTGGCTATCGCCATTCCCCTCAGTCTAGCCGTCAGGGGGATTTGGGTAGCCACTACCGCTCAGCTTCGTACTCTGAGTCGTTTGAGCCCAATTTTGAGAATGATCCAAACCTGAGCACGGCACTCGTCCCGCGGAAGGCTTTCTTAGCGTCGAACCAGTACGATGGACAAACCCATAACGAACTGCCTGACACACAGATCGTGAAGGCGACCACTTATGCGCTCCCCCCGGTTCCGCCGTCACTCGTTCCTGGCGTGGACCCCGCGCTCGCTCGTGAGGTTTCGGACCGTATTTACGAGGAGCGCCGTCTTGAGAGACAGCAAAAGGCCCAGAGCATGGCGACCCCGCCTCAGGCGCGCGGTAGGCCAGAAGCACTGGCTTATACGAACAACACAGGGTCTCCTGCAGCTTATACCGGCTCGTATAAT
Organism: Lomentospora prolificans; assembly: GCA_029532625.1. Taxonomy (NCBI): domain Eukaryota; kingdom Fungi; phylum Ascomycota; class Sordariomycetes; order Microascales; family Microascaceae; genus Lomentospora; species Lomentospora prolificans. The sequence continues at coordinate 4,182,598 of JARFXM010000003.1, forward strand.
TCTCCCGCGTATGACACTAGATCCAATGCCAGCTATTCCAACGCCCAGCCAACACCTACAAGATCAAGAGGAGTCTCACGGAGTCCGGGCCCGAGTCCGAACCCGAACCACACGATCCGGCGAAAGTCAGTCAGTCCGGTCCCTCCGCCAGCTGAGAATCGGAGACACTCCGGTATCCCTTTTGGCCCTGATTCGTATGATGCGTTCAACCCCGCCTTTTCGAGCCAGGAGTCAGGTGGCCCCAAGGACGAAATCTTTGACGGCAAAATTATCACCCATGATGGCCGAGAAGTTGACCCCTCGGATCACTTGCCCATGGAATCCTGGGCACCAGAGCCGGAGCCACGGGAACGGCGGAGCGGGTCGTTTGATACCCAAGGTTACGATTCTCCTAGAGGGCCTCAGGGGCCTCCGCCTACTGGTCGTCGTCAATTGCGCATCGCCGCACGGCCTCAGTCGATGGCGGCCCCCGCGTTCTACAACGATAGCCAGCCGCAAACACCGCCTGCGCCTGGGAGTACCGGGCGTAATAGGCTCCAGAAGAAATCTAACCGGATGTCGGCACTTCCGGCGTCCACTTCTCCGGCCGAGTCAAGTCCACTCGCACCCATCTCGTCTCACAACTACAACACAGATGCCAGTGGCTTTACGCCTCCGAGGCCCTCGCGCGCTAGCACGTGGGATTACCCTAGTGAGAACGACGCGCCGCAGTATGGCAGTAGCCCCGGGCGGGCGATGGGTGGTGGCCCGGTGATTCCTCCCAAGATCCCCATACCAACGATGAGTGGCGCGCTTGTGACCACGAGCAACAATGGCGGCAACTATGGCGGCGAGGATTGGGCGTTGATGGAAGAAATGAGGAGCATAGACATTGGGTCTGGAAGATCAAGGCGGCGATATGGTGGGTATTGAGCGACTATCCGTTCCCCACCATCGCTCTGCTTCCTTGGCTACCTTCCCTTCTTCCATACTTATCCTGCATTTTCATGTGTGTATACTAATTATAAACCGTATGTGTCTCGCGAGTTTCCCGGCGTTGGTTGTTCTGATGTTTTGCTTTTTCACCTTTGCTTATTTTTCACTGACGTCCTATCCCTGGACTGTTTAACTTCGCCCTTTTTGTTATTCTCAAAAAGACTTGGAAAGAAAGGAAAAGAATCACTGGTTGTGGTTGTGGTTGCTTGGCTTGGCATGATGGCTTGAGGGTATGGTTTGAGATACGTGACCAGGGAAGCTTGTGATGTAATAATGAACGCTTTCTTATTTTCGGGTTCATCCATATGGGTGTCTCTCCTCCGGCGCTGTCTCTCTTTAAGTGCTACTTTTGTTTCATTTCACATCAATCAACAAAAGGGTAAGTCAGTGACGATGGGGGTGAAGCGGAGCTATGGTCGGTTGCCCGTTTAAGAAGGGCCGACGCAGAGACGGCGACGGAGTTTAGATGCTGCACCGCACGGGTGTCGCCACCCGTTGAGTGAGGCTAGACATTAGGGTTCCGGGTCGGCGAGGCAGGATGAAATGGGTAAGTGTGGCCGGCCGATATATTCTTGCAGATCCACGATGCAATGCATGTCTTGGACCACTCGGGCCGAAACGGGGGCCGTGTTGGGGGCCGAACGAGTTTTTGATGGGACGAATATGAGAGTATCATTGACTAAGGATTGGCTTAGAAAATGAAGATGCTGGGTGGAGTTTGTCGGATTACGGAGGTGGCTGACGGAACGACCAGTCACAGCAAGCTAAGGTTAGGTCAACAAAGTGGGTAGGGTTGTGGGCGATATGAGAGGACGGTCGTGGGGGTGAGAGGATCGTGAGGCTTGCTGGAGACGCAGGATTATGCAAGGTCGAGCATTTCAGGACGGTGTAAACTGGGAATTGATGCTTCTTGTGGGAACGGGGCTTTCATTTCTTCCGAAGCCCTGATTTGAGGATGGACATGACGATGATTCGAGGTTCGGCGAGGGCGACGAGGGCAGGGATCCTCTTGCGATTGAAAATGCAAACCCACTACTTTGCATGTACGAAGTAGCATACTTCTTGTCTTCGTATCATTCCCTTCGAAGATGGCTCTTCTAAGGGAAGAAGTCCGCAAAGAATTCATGTCTTGCTCCCTGTCGTCTGAAGTTGCCAGCTTCTGACTAATACTCACCCAGCCCCACAGCCTAGCGGTTGTGGCAGTCGCGGTCGGTGCGTTACGAAACATGGCCTTTTTAGCGGATTAGAGCGTCAGAAGCCTAAAATAGCGACGTGCACCAGGGGTCAAACCACTCGTTGACCCTTCCGCAGCTCTTCCCAACGTCATCGAATAAACTCTGCCAGCTGGCTTTAGAGACACCAGCACACCAAGACCCGTACGACCTGTTGATCACCAGCGCAGCTACCACATCCGTCCATCGCTAACTCCGAGGCTGGATGAGGCTGATGCCAACCCTATTAATTCTCCGCCTCTCAATCGCAATCTTCTCGCCAGCAATTTCATCCAGCTCATTCGAACGCTCACTATCGCACTGCCCCTTTCTAAGGTTTCATTTTCGCCTCTCCGCCGCTTGGTAATATAGCCTCCGTCCACACAATGGACTCACGCCCGCCGCAAACACCTCCTACGCCTTCTCCACCCCTTTTCAATTATATCCTGGGGTTCCTTCTCGTCGGCCTGGCCTGGGGATTTACCACCCCCTTCATCCGCCGGGCGGCCCGCACTCACACGCCGCGCCACCACCCGCTCCTCGAATCCGGCGAACTGGGCCCCGTAAGGAAGAGGATCTACGGCGCGTGGTTCGCCGTGCTGGACTTGCTGCGGAACCCAAGGTATGTGATGCCGCTAGCGTTGAACCTCACGGGGAGCTTGTGGTTTTTCTTATTGATTGGGCAGGCCGGTAAGTTTCCTTTTGTCTCACTCTTTATTGATTTACTTTTTTTCCATTTTTCTTTCTTGGTTTCCGAAGCCCTTCAGGTGGAGGCGAAGAAGAAGGGGCGCGCTGATGAGGTTTGCAGAGCTGAGTCTCACGGTGCCAATCGTGAATACACTGGCTTTCCTGTTCACGGTGCTTGGGGATTGGTGGGTCGAGGGCAAGGCCATCAGTCGAGGTGTGTATCTCTATGCCGACCTGTTCCGATACCTTTCCACCCCTGTCTATGCTAACCCTCCTAGATACCGGGATTGGGATGCTTCTTTCTCTTGCTGGGATTGCGCTGTGCGTGCAGAGCAAAGCTGGTTGAGTGTGGGTCTAGGACGCGTCAGGCGGTCAAGTAGACACTACATCTGTAAGCTATACAATAGACATAGATGTGTGATCGTTGAAATACCATTCTATGCATCCCCATTCTGCTACGCAATACTGGCAGCATGGTCTCTCGTCCAGTTACATTGCCAGCATCATCCAGTCACATCGCTGGCATGCTCATATCTGCAAAGAGGGTCTCTTGCCAATAGACAGCGCTCCATACTCCTGTCACTGAGAGGATAAACTGGGGTGTCACTCGCGAGGGTTTGATGGATTCCTTCTAACTGGATTAAACATCATTTCATTCCGAGCCTGCCTCTCTCTAAACTCTACTGCGGATTGTCCCTCGATGCGAGCCAGTCGTTTCGAAAGAAGCAAACGAGTTTCCCCTCTTTTTCCTTCCTTTCCCCAATTCACTTCTCGTCCCCGTCCCCATAAGGAGGGTCCCAAAAGTCCAGCTTTCCCCAGTGTCTAGCCTCCTTCCAGAAGTGGCTGCTCTTTCATCTAAGACGTTTTATGGGTATTCTTCCTCTCCGTTTCCGTGCCATGCAGAAAAATGTGTGTGCCCTTTTTGATCCCGTACAGTAAGAAAACATGCGCCCCGATCCGTCTATTCCTTAAGATCCGGAATGCCGTATGCTAGTAGAGACAAAGAAAACACCAAAAAACCCCGAAATTACAAAGGAAAAAGGGGGGTATGAAGAAGAGAAAGGTATCCGAAACGGAAACAAATAAAAAGCCGAGAAAATGAAAAGAAATAAAAGATCCAAAAGAGAGGACCGCAGTAGCCGGCTGCGATGGACGAAGCGGTATCTGACAAGCATGCGCCCGGAAGCACAAAAAGAGCGAAATATTGGCAACATCGGGAAGGCAGGAAAAGGTTGGGAGGGTGAACTTGTGTGCGCGTTGCCAGTGTTATTAGGCGCTGCGTCGTGTAGCCAGCCAGCGAAGAACACTCCTCAGGCTCGGATCCTCGGCCACCCAGCGACCCATGGCGATGTCCGAGTCCTGCAAGTCAGCGTATATGTTTTGGTCGGTAATCGTAGAGAGCTCCTAATACCCAGGGGTGGATTCCGGTTAGCTGGCTACTTTTCTGCAATGAAGTCATGGAGACTTGGCAAATTGTTGCCATGGTTTGGCGTGCACCTGCCCTTGGGCGTTCTTGCGGAGACTAGAGCGGATAATGCAGGCATGGGCTCTCATCCAGAAAGAAGTGGGGGGAGCCAAAGTGTGGTCAAGGGTATATACGCGGAGAGAGAGGGTAGAACGTACTGCTCGCAGTTGTTGGTCACACGCCTTGAGTGCAGATCGATTCCCAGAATGTGGTCTGCCCCCGTTAAGGATCTGCGCGCGGCGCTCGACCCACCGTTGCGCTGCCTCTTGCCGCATATAGATCTTTTGGCCTTCATGTCGTCTTGAGAACGCATCCAAAAGCACCCTAAGATGTCTTTGGTTAGCTACTCCGTCCTGAAGGCTTCTTGAAGCGTTTATTTGCATAATCGTTCTACCAGTGGTGTGCTGCCACTTCCGCAGTTTCCCTGGAGAAGGCGAATACGCCCAGCCAAGGAGAGGGCCGCAGAGCGCTATTCCGCCCACCCCGATGCGTGGTCCACAAAGGTGGAAATCACTTACTGCTGGAGTTCAGCTTTCTCCTGCTCATGCCGGCCTCCTCTCGCATTTGGGACACTCGTGTCTGCCGCGCAATCGAGAATGTGCTGCCCGTCAATAGCACATTGACGCATGGCAGCCCATCCCTCAGTGTAGTAGTCCTCCATGTTATCAGGATCAACTGGGGCGGCGGCAATGTAGTACTGCAACGACCGAAAGTCGGCGAGCACATCTGCTACGCGGATCTGGCGGTATTCGTTGACTAGAGCTTTGGTTAGAGAAAAGGCAACAGTGGTGGGGGAGTTTGTGAGAGCAACACTTACGTCCATCCATTGTCATAGTAGGCTTTTACGAGTGATGTCGATGCGAGAGGAGGCTCGGAGTGAGTCGTGGGAGGGAGGCGGCGCAACGGGTGTAAATACCACAAAATCGTGTGACGAAAGAGTACAGGGAAACCGGCCGGTAGACTACCAAGGAAGAGATTGCGAAGGTCTAAGCGGAACTGGAGTGTCGATTCGTCTTGACAGCTCACGTGTAAGTGGTGTACCTGTAAGGGGCTCTTTGATGATATCTATAAGGGAGAAGGGCTATGAGGTTGAACTTTCGAATAGAAGTGTCTAAGTCTCTGACCGGGAGTATTAATGTTTTGACAGTGACGAACAGTGAATGAGGGATGTTCGGTGACCTCTAGTGGTGAGGACTAAAGAAAAAAACATCTCGAGGAAGCTATCTACTCCAACTGGTATTATATCCTTTTCGATGACTCCATGATAGATCTGATCCATCTCGAAGGCCTCCGGCCAACGTGGTCCAGTGTTGACCAGACTGTACATTCTACCTCTGTTCCCCGTCCCGTAGCTTTTTGGGGGGCAGCACGAAGAGAGCCTAAGGAGAGAAACCAACAACCCCTCCACCGGCACCAATGCACCCCCCGAAAGAAGCCATTGACCAGTTAGAGTGTCGATGTGGCTATCTTTAGACGGGGAGGTGAATCAAGGGCAGATGCATCATCTGCAACGGGTAAGGGCCGGTTGACGACTCCACGGGCAAGGAGAGGCTAGTGTGACGTGAAGAGGACTCCGCAATTGACGCTCTGGTTTTCGGGCCAGTCGGAGAAAATCACGCATGGCCGTAGTAGGGGTGCCCGGATTGGGATTGGGATGCCTTTGACGTACAGCACTCGAGGGAGGGAGCGAATGTAGGGAGGAGGGTTTCAAACCCTTTTTTCGCACGCAACGCCTCCGAGGCTAAAAAAAGAGAGAGAGAGAGAGAGAAAGGGGCGGCAATAGCGAAAGAGTATAGCCTCGCTGTCCGCTCAAACGAGCACAAGCGAGCAAGGGGGAGCTTTTTCGCGGTTGCTTCTGCTAGTGCCCCTGGTTCACGTATTATGCAGAGCAGAATTTTGCTCGACGAATGCTGCTTGATCCGGCCAAGCAGAGTCCCAATCGTCGCAGCGGCCCATCCCTGAACCAACCTCTTGGAAATGCACCTACATGCAGGCTTGCTGCACGAGTCCATAGAGTGGGTATTAAGCCTGAACGAAAATGCTGCTGCGCGAGAGGCTGTACGGCAATAAACCTGCCTTTAGCGCCAATGCACTTCGTAGTGCGCTTCGGTGGGCCTCCCCAACCCCAACCGAGAGATATCGAAACGACACAGCACAACGGTGAGACTAGCAAAGATGAGCCCGCGGTTGATGTGAGCCGGGATGAGGAGGCCATTGGAATCGTAAGCAAGCCCAAGGCTAGGGATAGCGGGTCCATGATGATGTGTGTCAACCCAGTCCCATCAGACCGGTGTTAGGTACTGTGTGTGACAGCGTGTGGGCGTGTGGATGCACCTAAGATCGACATATGTTCTAGGGCTACTAGTGGAGGCAGGGAATGGAATAACCGACGTTACAAGTCTGTTCAGTGGATGAGCAGACAGGTCCCAGCGCGGCCGCTGGGCTCAGAGTGAGTGGGCCTGAAGAATCTGACAAATGCGGCGCTTCAGTCAATCACAACATTTGGCTTCTTCACTCCGAGACTTGGTGTAACATCGTCGAGGTGAACAGCACACCTCTGCTTCTCAGGAAGGGAGTTTCAGCTCCCAGCCTGCAGCGAGACCGACCCAGAGACGACCTAATCGGGAAGTAGGCTGAAGCCTTGCATGTGGAGGTTGCAGAAGAATCAGTGTGGCTCAGCCAATAGTAGGCTTGACGTGACGATTGTTGGGTCGAATTATTTTGGCTTGGGTCACTCGACGAAAACCAAAAAAAAATTCCCCTCCTGCCATAAGCGGCCTCTCGCCCAGTATCCAGCTGAGCCTCGTTTCCACCTGCAGGGAAAGAACATTGGGGAGCAAGAAGACACCACGATCACCGACCACCCTCGCACCCATTTTCTCCGTGCCGATGATGCATAGTGTTGCATCACCCGAACCTGGTCAGTGGCCTCTGAAATCAAGGATCCATACAACGAGGTTCGCCTGAACCTCTCGGGCGGGGGGGCTTGGAGAAGCAGGGTCCGTCGCCCCAGGCCGAGACAACGGGTTCGCTTTTGGTGGGGTCGAACTGTGGCGGAATCCAGGAGAACTGCCATCTAGAAGACGACATTGGTCCAGCTAACGATATTATTAATTAAAGAAGCTTGCTTCAAGTGGCCTGCAGAGACGGTCCTGGGCTAGCCCTACTTCCAGGTTCCGTGGGGAATGGCACAGGAACGGTGGCTCAACTATGGCACCGAGCCCTGCAGCGTGCGCACTTCGTCGTTGCCACCACCCGTTCAAGGTGATTCGAGTGGCTCGGGTCGCTTCTCTCCCTTCTGTCGATCGAGGCCATCATCGCCGATCAAAAGAAAAAGCCGAGGCCTGATAACCCACTCCCTTCTTCAGACCCTCCAAACGCCCTTGACGTCGGTTCCCATTCCCCTCAAGCCTCTCTCCATACCTTCCACCGCCGGAGATCCTAGTAGTCGATCAATTGCTTGGGGGCTCGCCTCCGTAACCCTCCTTGATCTTCTCATTGAATTGATCAGTAGCTGATACTGATACCCCCTTGTAATCTCTCCCTTTCCTGCAATTACTTTGCCATGAACCCCCCTTGCCCCTCCTGAGCTAGCCTTGCAGCCGTGCAATCGCATACCCAAGTGGGGTCTGAGACCGTAAGCCCTCCTGGCATAACATGTAGCCCCCGTCATTGCGCAACAAAGCTACATGCTCTTCCTGGTCCGTGGCCGACCAGTCAGGGCCCTCAGTCTAGGATCCGGCCGAGATAACGTACCCGTGCCGCCTGTATATTGATCCTGACGCGGGTATTCTGCCTTGCCCTGCAGTAGAAGAGAGCTGGACTGAGTCGTGCATTCAAATCTTCCCGAGGCCCTTGTCCAGCGCAAAGATGGTAGCATTCCCGCGTCTGCAGCATGCAACTTCCTTTCGGTGGCTTGCTGAATGGGCCCCTGAGCCGAATTTCGGCGAGGACGGAACGCAGGACAAGGAAAAGAAAGGGTTACTGATGTCTTTGCTATCTCAACCTTTTGCACGTAGTATTATACAGTACCACTAGGGTATCATTGATTCGGTTGTCCATAAGATTTCATGTTGTCTTCAGCAGTGATCCCCACTACTGGCTGAAGACCTTGAATCCTCTATCTCTTGCTTGCTTTCTACTCCATTGAACGCCAGCCCATTCGCGAGCAACATGATCGGCGTCTTTGTCACATCATTAATCCTTCTCGGCGATGGCTTGTAATCTCTCGTCAATCTCCTCTTCGGTCAGCGTTCTGAACCCGGGTTCGGTTCCCTCCTTGCCATCAGCCCGCGGCCCTCCGACGATACCAATTTCAATCTCCGTCTTCTTGAAGTCCATGCTGAGAACGGTGCTAAGTGTGGTAATCGCCAGCTCAACCACATCTTCCCAAGTGCCTGGCGCGACATCTTTGTTTCTGAGCTTCTTCTCTAGGTGATTGAGTGCCTCTTGTTGCTTGGGGCCAGCAGCAACACCCTTATATCCTACAAAGTACCCGGCAGGGTCACATTTGAACAGTTGGGGTCCGTACTCTTCGTCGAGCGCAATTAGCGTGGTTGCAACGCCATAAGGCCTCATCATAGCCTAAGGTCAAAGTGTAAGCAGTCATTCAAGAATATCCAAATGTAAGCGATATCTTACCCTTTGAGTGTAAACTTGGCTGATATTGGCGAGCCTCTTAGCGAGGGCATCTGCAGGCATCTCATAGCCGTATTTATACTTGAACTCAGCCGCTTCGGATTGCGCACGCTGGGCGAGAGGTCGAGCATCGGCGATCGAACCGGTCATGACACAGCCAACGGAAGGCGAGATCTGGAAGATGTGGGAGACAGAGGAGGGATCGATGAGCTTATCCTATACGCGGGTGTCAACAACGTAGTTCTAGGCTAGTTGATTGTTCTGATACCAACGCACAGGAACTTTCTTCTGGGACAAGACTACAGCACAGTTCTTGCCCTTCAGTCCTACCGACATGATGTTGGCGGCGGTGATCGCCTTGAAGGCATATTCTGGAGACGGAGCGTCAGTGTTCCGTCCGGCGGACTTCGGTTACCGATGACTTTCGTACCGACTTGATACAGGCGACCCTGCTCTGAGAAAATGGTAATATGTCTGTCCGAGGCCGTGTCTATTCAAGGGGCTCTTGTTAGCTTCGTGATGCGGGTTGCTCGAGGCTAGCAACGGTGGAGGACGTACTCGACATCTTGTATAGTTAGGTGGGATTTTGAGGATTCGAGGAATTATAGTGTTATCTTCCAGAAAAAGTGAATGACCGGTTCTGTCGGAGATCGAAAATGAGTTGGGGTGGTGATGGGCTGAGAGGATAATGCGGGTTCGGAATGGCCTTGATATGGAACGCGTTGCCAGGAGCTGCCTTGAGAGCTGTGAGCTTCACACGCTGAAGCTCAGGATTAATGAGGAATTGATGCCTGAGGCATACAATTACAGGACTGCCAGTGTAGGATTTAGAAAGACTGGATGTGAGGGAAGAGAGGTGGTTGGGGCATTACATAAGCATAGCTCCCTTTCCCACCTAAGAACCGAGTTAAAAGCGGCTTGGTCAATAATGGTGTGCCAAAAAAAAAAAAAAAAGGAATGAAAAAAAGGACCCGGAAAATTTGGTCAAGAACTGGAAGCTACAGAACCTTCCTCCAAAAAAACAACCAAATAAATCTCCCAATTATGCCAGTATTTGGTCGACCCCGATAGTACATACGGAAGTGCGTACTTTGGGCACCGAAAAAGCACCTGGAAGGATTGAAGTGGACCAGCGTATCGTCCTACAACGGAACGACCCAATCACTTCCGTATCGGCATGGTGTCTTCTACCCAAAGCATGGCAGCAAACCGGGTCCCAGCCTGGAAACGGTTGGGCCTCAAGCTCAAGTCGCCCGGTTCCCAATCGGAGCCCTTGAGCATCCCAAACACATTTTCAAATTCCGTCACACCTTCTCGCCCATCAGACGAGGTCGACTCCTCGAAACGGAAGCGTCAGCCATACATCGACCCTCAGACCGCTAAGCCGTCTCTAAAAAAGTCGAGGACCGATGATGGGCAATTCAACTCCCCATTGACGAGGCAAAAGTCGGTCACATTTGCCGGAGAGTCTACGCCTGACCAGAAACCTGCAACACCTGCGAAGAAGGCTGATAAGGCTCCGCCCAAGAAGAATAAGAAGAAACCTGCCAAGACACCCAAGGAAACCAAACCCCAACCCCCGGCAGTTATCCCTAATCTTACGGGCGCACTTGACTATCTTCGACGGTGGAAGACCTCGCGGGACTCGTGGAAGTTCAACAAGAATCACCAGACTCAATTGATCCACCACGTCTTCGATCCAACCCTTTTCCCTGCCAGTGACATTGACACATTTTACGAGTATATTCGCGACCTAAAAGGATACATACGAACTCGGTTAAAGGAATCGGCTAAAGAAGTACAAGCCTCTGATATGGACAAGGGCAAAGACAACTTCCCTGCGGGGACTTCTGACGCTGATTTAAAGGAAGAAGAGTACCAGAAAATCATGTCGCGCCTTCTCCGCAGCGATTCGGCTAGCTCGAAGAGAAAGCGGTTCGATGAGATGGAGTTCGTTCGGGAAAATGAGGCTGTCATCTCACAGAGAGTGGTCAAGCGTATGCGAGCCGAAATGATCATGGATGAACTCAGCAATAGTGATAGCGATGAGAGCGCCATCACCACTACAACAAACTCAACAACGGAGAATGAGCAATCCAACCAAGAAGCTATGGACGAGTCTGACGACGCTGACAAACGGGCGAAGCTGAATGATGGCACTACCCGGCCTGCTAAACGTATACGAGCCTCCAAGCGCCGTGGTGCAGACGTGGATGATAGCAGCTCCGACGAATCTTCTGACGAGGATGATAGTGAAGGAGAGTCTGATGAGGGTACAAGCTCCGGATCCGGCTCCGGTTCAGAAGAAAGTTCATCAGAGGAAGAGGATGACTCTGACGATGATATGGAACTCGACCCTAACCAGGAAACTTCGAGCAGCTCCTCGTCCTCGTCTTCGGATGAATCCGACTCCGATGACGAGGCTGACGGTTAGAATACGATTTTACGGATCAAGAGTCGGAAATAGAGATTGATAACGGTCGTTTTATTTCGTTACTCTCAAACCGAGCCGTATTGGGTGGACCACTATACAATGCGCCGGCTCTGGGGCCTTAGGCAGCATACAGCTTTGTGAACCCACTGGCAGGAGGCTGGAGCCAGTTCTTTCCGTCATACTCCTTCCCTTCACCCTCGATTACATGGAACGTGTAGATGATTCGCCCCTTTTGACTCGTGTTCCTCTCACTCTTATGCAAGAGGTTTCCATGAATGAGGACCAAGGTTCCGGCCTTCACTTCTCCCGGCACATATTCCCCACAGGCATCCTCCCTTTCCCCGTATTCGTCACCTGACGGAAACGCTGGCCCATCATTTTCGACCATTTCCGTTCCACTGGTACCCGCCTTTCTCACTAGGCGCTGCGAAATCCGCGCCCACTTGTGCGACCCAGGAAGGAAGCTCAGACAACCGTTTTCGAGGGTAGCATCTTCCAAGGCGTACCAGAATCCGACCGCGGAAGGCGGGTTCGTGTAGAGGAAAGTTGAGTCCTGGTGCGGTGGAACGGCGCCTCCAATCTCAGGTTGCTTGCAGATGACCATGCTTTGCAGGCATCGGGGATCTTTGAAGCCAAGCCCCTTTGCAATCTCCGCTGGCCTTATGGGCTCGGTGCCGGCGGGGTCGGTGACTCGAGAAAATGACGGAGAAAGAGCGTGCAAGTAATGTCCGATTTTGTTCACGGCGCGCGCCTTGGGCTTGGTGAGGTTACCCTCGCTATCAAAGGCGTCTTCCTCGAAAAAGAAGCGAATCTTGTCTCCCGAAGTGAGAAAATAATCGTCGCCGACATGCTCAGACTTTTCTCCTGTCGAGAAGCGGGTCATTGGGTGATCGTCGAGGGTGAAATTTTCGAGAAGGGAGTGCGTCTCTTCAAGCAGTGCAGCTACTGTCGAAGGCTGCAAAGCGTCTGGGATGATCAGATATCCATCCTTGTGAAAGGTCGCAACCTGCTCGGGCGTGAGTCCGCCAGTGGTCGATTGTGAGGCCATGGCAATCGTTGATGAGCGCCCCAAGTCTTTTTATGAGAGAAATGACGGGAAATTCGTGGGAAAAAAAAAACCAGAAATCCAGACCTGGAATATGGAAACAAAACTTGCCACGGACAATGCAGCCTTCCCGCCGAAGCTGAGCTGAATCCCGTGATACAAGGCAAGACTGCAGTGGGACTCGGAGTGACCCACTATTGTCGTTTTCCAGCGGATAACAAGAAGAATCAACAAAGTCTCGCTTCTTGTTGGCTGTGTCTGCCTCTGACGGTCAAAGAATTCAGACGAGCGAGGTACGTACTCGGCCCGGCTCAAACGCGGGGCAGTTGAGAGGGAGGGTCCTTTATCTTATCGAGCATTATGAAGGTGGGGTAGCAATAATGTGACGGGAAATTTTTTGACGCGAAAGTTTTTTTTTTTCTATTATTTTTTCGATCTTGCCTCCCACTATAAATTCAGGGTCGGGCATCAACACAAAAACCCACAACCCTCGGTGGTAAAGGCTTCTTTCCTTTCCAACCGCGCTTTGGCTATATCTTTGTTCACTCCTTTCCCCTCCAAAGCGCACAGAAGTCATACTACACCATGGACAAGGGCAAGCTCATCGAGCTACTGGAGGCCAGCCAGATCCGTAAGTTCTTATCCCTCGAAATCTCCCCCCGCTTTCCAAATATATGTGCAGCCTCTGACTCGATTGCTCTAGCCGACACTCAGAGTGTTAAGGCGGTCACGGCCGAGCTCCAGAAAAACTACCTTTCCAAGCCTGAGTCCCTCCTGCTCTTGATCGAGATTGCAATCACTCACGATAACGGAGGCATTCGCCAGCTCGCCGCTGTTCAGGCCGTCCGCATTAGCGAAAGGCACTGGCCCAAGGTTCCCGCAAACCAGAAGAGCCTTGCTAGGCAGCACGTTCTTGAGGGTATCCTCAAAGAGCCAAATGCCAGTGCTCGCCGCTCTCTCTCTCGCTTGATCGCCAACGTCGTCACTCTCGACCTCGAAAACAACGAGGGTGAGGATATCGTCCGAAACATCATTGCTCTCAACACCAAGGAAGACGTCGCTTCCCGTGAGATCGGATCTTATCTTGTTTACTGTCTTTTGGACACTGATCCTATCCGCTTCACCGATCACATTCCTCAGCTCTTCCAGCTCTTCAGCCAGACTATCAACGATCCCCAGAGCAAGGATGTCTGCGTTAACACTATCCGATCCATCGGCGCTCTTTTGATCGTGATTGAGCCTGATGAGGATGAGTCGTCTGTCGAGGCCATTCAGAAGCTCTTCCCCGCCATGGTCCGCATTCTTAAGGATGCCATCGAGTCTGAGAACTCGGACCACTACGGTGATATCTTCGAGGTCCTTCAGTCCTTCCTCGCTTACGATCCTGCCATGCTCAACAAGCATCTCAAAGATCTCGTTGAGTTCATGATGGAGATTGCTGCCAACACTCAGGTCGAAGAGGATGCTCGCTGCCAAGCCATTGCCTTCCTTAGCCAGTGCGTGCACTCGCGCCGCATGAAGCTCCAGGGCATGAAAGACATCGGCGCCAAGCTCATGACCACCAGTCTTAGAATCGTTACCGAGGTAGACGATGAGCTCCTTGAAGATGACATGGATGAGTTGACTCCTGTCAGGACTGCGCTTGCCCTCATTGACCAGCTCTCCACCGATCTCCCCCCTCGCCAGGTCATTAACCCTCTCCTGGACGACTTTCCCAAGATGGCAGCCCACCAGAACGCCGGATTCAAGAAGGCTGCTATATTGGCTCTTGGCAATGCTGCCGAAGGCTCTCCCGATTTCATATCTACCCAGCTTGCTCCTCTCCTTCCCATCATCGTCGCTCTTCTTAACGACGGCGATGAGGGAGTTCGTCACGCCGCTCTCATTGGTTTGATCCAACTCGCCGACGAGATGGCGGAGGACTTCGCTCCTAAGCTGGGCGACATCTTCGAGGCCCTCCTTAGGAACCTCCAGGCTGCTACCCAGGACAACAACAAGAGGAACGTTAGCATTATCCGTGCTGTTTGTGGTGCCCTCAATGCTCTTGGTGTCGGTACCCTTGACAAGGAGGTCGCCAAGACCTACGGCCAGAAGCTCTTAGCTCCCCTCGGTCAACTTTTGTCTCACGAGAACCTTAGCGTTAAAGCTGCTGCCGCCGGTGCTATTGGTGCTATCGCCGCCTCCCTCGGGGACGGCTTTACCCCCTACTTTAAGGACGTGCTCTCTGCCCTTGCTCCGTATGTCAACCTCACGGAGGGTGAGGATGCACTCTCCCTCCGATCTGCTGTCTGTGATTCCATGGGATCTATTGCCCACGCTGTCGGCCCCGAGGCTTTCCAGCCTTACGTGCTTGACCTCATGAAGGCTAGTGAGCAGGCCCTCGGCATCGATAACGCCCGCCTCAAGGAGACCAGCTTCCTCCTTTGGGGAGAGCTTTCTAAGCTCTATGGAGCCCAGTTCAAGCAGTTCCTTCCTGGCGTGTTCAAGGGTCTCCTCGATACCCTCGAGCTCGAAGAGGAGGAGATTTCTCTCGACGGCATCGTGGAAGGTGCGTCCGACGGCGACGTGCTTGTCGTCGGCGGCAAGAAGCTTAAGCTCAAGAGGGGTGACGAGGAGTCGTCTGACGATGACAACATCGTAAACATGGACGACGATGCTGACTGGGACGACCTTGACGACTTCACTGGAGCTACCGCCATTGCCCTCCAGCAGGAGGTTGCCATCGAAGTCCTCGGCGACGTAATCTCCGAGTCGTGCAGCCTTGATGATATCAAGACTTACCTCGAGCCCACTCTCGAGAAGCTTATGCCTCTTGCCGACCACTCTTTCGAGGGTTGCAGGAAGTCTGCCCTCTCCACTCTCTGGAGGTCGTACGCTCGCGTCTGGAAGCTTTTGGAGAAGGAGGCTTGGAAGCCGGGCTTCCCTAAGGACAACCCCATGCCTGACCCTGCTCTTGCCCACATCGCTCAGCTCGTTTGCAAGGCTACCTTGTCTGGTTGGGCTGATGAGAGCGAACGGTACGTACCTCTGTTTACTTTTCGCTACCTTCCCCAATCTTCAACCGAAATCCCACATGATGACTACCTTGCGTTATACCCAGCTCACGCAGACGCCTATTTCGGGCGATGGTGAGAACGCGTCTAATCACGTCTGACTTTGGACTTCTACCCCTTGATGTTTACGCTCTATTAAGCTCTTGTTCCATTCATCCGTACCATGATATGTCGCTAACACATGCGGCCAACTAGCTCTGTCGTGACTGCCATCAACCAGTATTCGGCCGAAACCCTGAAGACATGCGGCCCCGCCATCCTCGCTGTGGAGGGTCTTGAGACTCAAATGGTCACCGTCCTCGCTTCTCTACTGACTCGCTCTCATCCCTGCCAACAGGACTTTGGCGATGAGGAGGAGCAGGCGGTTGAGAGCGGTACCTCCGAGTTTGACTGGTTGGTCATTGACACCGCCATGGACGTTGTCATCGGCATGGCCACCGCCATGGGTCCAGCTTTCATCGAACACTGGAAGGTATTCCAGAAGCCCATCGTGAAGTTTGCTAGCTCGCAGGAGGACCTCGAGAGGTCGACCGCCACCGGTACCATTGCTGAGGTCATCAGGTATCTCGGCGCCTCTGTGACTCCTTTCACTGAGCCTCTTGCCAAGATTTTGCTCCATCGTCTCTCAGACAACGATCCTCTGACCAAGTCCAACGCTGCCTATGCTATTGGCCAGCTCATCATCAGCTCTGAGGACAACAACGTTCTCAGCTTGTATGAGCAAGTTGTTACCAAGCTCGAGCCCGCGCTCTCTGTCACCGACTCCCGTATGCAGGACAACATCTGCGGTTGCTTCTCTCGCATGATGATGCGCAACCCTGAGCCCGCCATCATTGCCAAGCTCCTCCCTGAAGTTGTGAATGTCCTTCCCCTCAAGGAAGACTTTGAGGAAAACGCTCCCATCTTCCAGTGCATCTTCAAGCTTTGTACGTTCCCTTCTCAAATCTTAGCCATTTACTTATCACACCCGCTAATATGTTTTGCAGATGACGCCTCCAACCCTACCGTCCAGGAGCTCACCCCCCGTCTTGTTCCCGTCTTCAAGGCCGTTCTTGGCGAACCCGAGGCCCAGCTTGACGATGAGACTCGTGAGATGGTTAAGAAGATTGCTCAGCTCCTTCACCAGGCCAGACCGGAGTTGTTCCAGTAAATAGTTGGTGGGGGGCAGACACGGTCCCAAAGGTACATACGTGATGGAACGTCTATTTAATGTGGTGTGTTGTTCATGATGAAAGGATGAAAATTACGGTATATGACTATGCGTGCAGTAATGTCAGCCGGTTGCCTCTCGACCAGAGCTAGGCCTCAGGGCAGGATTGATGACGGAATTTATATAAAACTCAGGTGGATCAAGTAGGATTACGCGAATGAATAGTAGAGACGAAGGGAGGCTCGGTTGCTTTTACTTCCTACAAAGTTTGATGAATGCCTATCGATTTATATGTTAGATCTTCTGTCCCTGGCCGAGTTTGATGATTCTACAGTCGAATACGGACTAAAACGCTACCTGTTTGATGCGGTAAGTTCCTCAGTCGCGTGCTTGCTCTTTGGGGGTTCTCAGTATGCATTATCGAGAGTTCTTTATATTATTCTTCAGACATAAGATTTCGGTTGCCTGTCATGTTTCAATCGCAAATAGGTATTCGTTACTATCCCTGGATGCTAATATTTCGAGAAATTTGACGAAACTCTCAGACCCTACTACATTGTTGAAGCTCTCTTCTATTCCACTGTTTCCCACGAAGCACTACTCTTCGAGACACTGCCCCGTCTTGACCCCTCCGTCGGATTTGTCCTATTAGTTCTAGTCGTCCTGTTAGTTTGAGTTGTTCTATTCGTTCGAGCCGTCTTATCAGTCCGACTTGTAGCGGTCCGCTGGACAGGCTTGAAAGCCTGTGGTGTGGGCTGCCGCCACCACTGAGTTGACTGCTTTGCCTTGCTCGCGATTTCGAGCGTCTCTCGGCGCTTGATGATTACTTTGGCGCGTTCCCTCCGGAAATAGACCCATCCGTACCAGAGGACGATGGTGAGTACCGTGAGGGGGAAGGTGGTGGCTAGGTAAGTCGTGGCCTGGCGTTTGCTGTTGCCGTCGTGGACCGTTTCTTCGAAGAATTTGGCTGAGAAGAGTGTCTATCGAACATCTAGTTAGCTTTCTTGCATACTTGAGAGAAGGAGCGGGATCGACCTACCGCCATGAAGGTTGCAGGGAGGAACAGCATGGTAATCAAGGTGATGGCGGTGACGGACGTGGTGTCCTTCCAGCTCGCCTCGGCCAACCTCCGAGACTCGTCCGCCAAGCGGCGCGAATCATCCGCAATCTTCCTCGACTCCTGCGCAATGGCCAACGTGGAATCTTGATTCTTCTGGGTGATGACGTTCTGAAGACCCTGGATGACGGCGTTGGCCTGGTGGTGCCAGCCCTTCATGTACATGCTCAGATTGTCCGACCTATATTCTAGATACTTGGCCCACTCGTCGATCATGTGCTTCGCGACCTTTAATTCGGGTGAGGCGAGATAGCCCAGCCGGTTCATCTCTTCGTTTTCGTCCCGCAGGAACCGTAGCGTTCTGCTTAGGCCCTGCAAAATGCTGTCCGTCTGGGCGATGTCGACGCTGTTCGCGACGGCATCAGAGGTAAGTCTCGACAGCTCATCAGAAGGTATCTGCCTCGCGTCCTTTCGTTCTGTATTCGAGTACCGGTGGAATCCCGCCTTTTGTATAATGTCGTCGATCTGTCGCGCCGTGTTGACGGTCCATTCCGTGTTGGCGAGTTCCCACGACATGATGAGGATGAGCGCCGAGAGCGGGTGCTGCCACATCCGGGGGTCTCTGAAAGCGCGCCCATGGTCATTTTCAGCGATCTTGATGAAATTTTCGACGAACCCGAGGATGTCGGTGTTGTAAAGCGTCAGCCCGACAATAGTGGTGTTGCTCTCCGGGTAGAATATCGACGTCGCTATCGAGAGCCACGTTTGGATCTCCAGGTCGTAGATGAACCTCTGGTCCGGCTCCGCCGCCGCTTCGTCGGCGAGGGAAGGACCGGAGCCCAGCGGGTTCGGTATCCTCCTCGGCCACCGATACCGTGAAAGGCCGGCGAAACCGACGTAGTGCTCCCAGGGCGACCGCGCGGGCCCGCCCTCGAGCACAACCTCCTTGAAGGCCTCGTACTCGTCCGAGTCGTAGTCCTTGGGGTGGAACACGAGGAGCTGGAGCGTACCCGGCGAGTCGGGCTTAGGGACTTTTGCGGCCTGCGTCGCCTCGTCGAGCCATTCTTTAACTGCGCCGAGGGAGCGTATCGACTGGTATTCGAGCTTGGGCGCGTCGCGGCCGTTTTCAGAGGGCGTCAGGAGGATGGCGGTGTTTTCTGTTCGCGTGAGCACTTCTTCGAGGCGGTCATGGTCTTCGGTGGGGAGGTGCTCCCATTTTAACTGGTGGCTTGGGCCGGCTTCGAAGATTTCTGCCTCGTTGCTGGTGCTAATACTCATCGTTGCTCCTTGCTAATGTCGATCAATCTAAACTCGCCCACCAGAGAGAAGACGCGCGACAAAGAGTCAAAAGCCGATAAGCCCAGACCCATCCATTTGGGGGTCATCCCGAAAAGGCCCAAAAAAGGGTCCCTTGTCAAATTTATTCGTTTTGAAATGCGTGTGAAATCCCACAGGCAGCCACATCGGGCAGCCTTGTACCACACCAGAAATGCCGCAGCCAGCCCTACCTGCCCACACCACTTCGATTCTGTAGCCTCGACGGAGATATGGTTTGTGATGCCGCCGTCCTATACGCCAGAAGTGGCAACCTTTCGTCATCAATAGATCCTCTTCGAAAGCCACTACGACCACCAACGCTGCGTACTTCTGACCGTGGACATTGAACGAAACGATACCAGCTGCCGATCACCATCAATCGAACGGCCTTTTGCGCCTAACCGGCGGACATGTCTGGTGCTGAGGTTCTCGGCATTATCTCTGCCATCATTACTATTGTCGATACAACCGTCAAGATCTACGCCGCTGCTGCCGATGCGTCGGGCCTTCCCGAAACCTTCCGCGATGTTGCGCAACGGCTCCCTCTTCTCCAAGAAAGCCTCAAAACGACCCAATGCCATCTGAGCACCACGACTCCTGACAACGAATCCTGCAAGGCAATGAGTCTCGTCTTGGTGAGCTGCAAAGGGAAGGCCACGCGATTGGAGGAGATATTCAAGAAAGCCGTCCCAAGGGTTGATACTTCTAGATTAGAGCGCCCAATCATCGCCGTTCGCACCCTGGCTCAAGGCGATGTAGTCGAGTCGCTTATGGACAGTATAACTAAGGATATTCAGCTCCTGACGATGAATTATGTGACCAAGTTGGCCACAGAGGCTCAGATGGCTGAGCTAGCACGGCTTATGAGAGAGCTAAAGCCAGCTTTATTGCCAGACAGTATGTCCTCCAAGAAACAAACTGATGGAGAGTCTAACATATAGCAGGCTCAAATAAACACGATGCTGAGCGCAACGCCTTGCTCAGGGATCTGAGGTGGACCGACCCCACCCTCGACAAGGACCGCATCGAAAGAACGAAAGGCGGTCTGTACGACGCCGCATCTCGCTGGATCCTCGCCCACCCCAGCTATCACCAGTGGCGACATGGCGACACCAAGTTAATCTGGATCAAGGGCGGTGCCGGCAAAGGGAAGACAATGCTGCTGGTCGCTATCATCAAGGAACTTCGAGCTTGCACTAAACTCGCTACACCTGCTGCCGACGCGTTCTTGTCATTTTTCTTCTGCCAGAATACCGACCCCCGCTTAAACAACGCAGTCGCCATCCTCAAAGGACTGATCTATCTCTTGTTGGTTCAGGATAGCAGCCTCGTTTCCTACCTCAAGGACCACTCTGACCGCATGGACAAAGAGCTCTTCGACCCCGCCAGCAACGTCAACGCCTTCGACGCGCTTGCCAGTGTATTTCGGCAGATGGCTCAGCACCTCACGTCGGAAACCGTCTACCTGGCCGTCGATGCTCTCGATGAGTGCGACGACGGGCGGACTGACCTTCTTGGCCTGATCAAGGCCACCTCTCTTCAAGAAAACCGCCTTAAGTGGATCGTTACGAGCCGTAACCATGTCACTATCGACGGGAGTCTCGCATTGAGTTTAGAGGTGAACTCGGAAGCTGTGCGGCGCTCTATTGAAGTCTATATCGAGCATAAGGTCTCCCAAATACCGTCGCTTAAATCTAACCCTGCCCAGCGCGCCAATATCCAGCAGAAACTTCTCGACAAGGCTGACGGTACCTTCTTATGGGTAGATCTGGTCTTGCGGTCTATCTACGATACGCTGGGCCACGATATTGTTCGGCTCATCGATGAAACCCCGAAGGGTCTCCCAGCGCTTTACGAGAAGATGATGGACAGGATGATGACGAGTACTGGAGTGCTCACAAGCACCTACCTAGGTCCATGCCTTGCCACTCTGTCCATCGCAACAGTGGCATACCGCCCGCTCCACTTGTTCGAACTGCAAACACTGGCCGGGTTTCAATATGATCCGGACGATCTGGAGAGGATTGTCAACATGTGCGGCTCGTTCCTCACTCTCCTGGACGATCGTATCTATCCCATTCATCAATCAGCCAAGGACTACCTGGTCAGCGACACCGCTCTTGGCAAGATATTCCCCGATGGGAAGCATGCTGTGCATCGCAGCATCGTCGACAGGTCCGCGGCGGAGATGAGGAAAGTTCTGAGGCGAGACATCTATAACCTGGTGCATCCTGGGACACTCATCCAAGAAGTCACGCCGCCTGAGCAGGATCCTCTACTTGCCGTGGGATACTCCTGTGCTTACTGGATCGACCACATCCGTGGGGCATTGCAGGAAAGTCGGCGTTCTCGGCTAGTGCGTGCACTCAAGCAGAAATTCACGCCTTTGAAGAGTACCCGCCGCTTACGCGATCTAATCGCCACATTCTTCCAACACCACTTCCTGCACTGGCTTGAAGCGTTGAGCCTGCTCGGCGTCGTCACGAACGGAATCGTCTCTCTTGCTCGGCTTAGAGACATCCTGGTCAGTATTTTCGATCCGTGAAGAAATACGTACCTAACTGTTAGTTAGTCTACGAGGAGCCGTACATTTATTAAGCTAGTTAGAGACTCATATCGGTTCATTTTATATAGCCGATCGATTATCGAACAAGCTCCGCTGCAAATATATATATCAGCACTGCTGTTCGCTCCTATTAACAGCATTATTCGTATATTGTTCGACAATGAAGAGCTTAGCTGGATTTTAACAAAGCCAGTAGTTGAACAGGATTGGAGTCTATGCCTCCAGATATTAGAAGGCCACAGCAATTCGGTTAGCTCGGTAGTATTCTCGCCAGATGGTAGCCGCATCGCATCGGGCTCAGGCGATGGAACTGTACGGATCTGGGATGCAAAATCGGGCCGGGAGGAACACAAGCTTGAGGGCCACAGCAGTTGGGTTAACTCGGTAGCATTCTCGCCAGATGGTAGCCGCATCGCATCGGGCTCAGCTGATAGAACTGTACGGATCTGGGATGCAAAGTCAGGCCGGGAGGAACGCAAGCTTGAGGGCCACAGCTGTTGGGTTAACTCGGTAGCATTCTCGCCAGATGGTAGCCGCATCGCATCGGGCTCAGATGATAGAACTGTACGGATCTGGGATGCAAAGTCGGGCCGGGAGGAACGCAAGCTTGAGGGCTACAGCAGTTGGGTTAACTCGGTAGCATTCTCGCCAGATGGTAGCCGCATCACATCGGGCTCAGGCGATGGAACCGTACGGATCTGGGATGCAAAGTCGGGCCGGAAGGAACGCAAGCTTGAGGGCCACAGCGATTGGGTTAGCTCAGTAGCATTCTCGCCAGATGGTAGCCGCATCACATCGGGCTCAGGCGATGGAACTGTACGGATCTGGGATGCGAAGTCGGGCCGGAAGGAATGCAAGCTTGAGGGCCACAGCGATTGGGTTAGCTCGGTAGCATTCTCGCCAGATGGTAGCCGCATCGCATCGGGCTCAGCTGATAGAACTGTACGGATCTGGGATGCGAAGTCGGGCCGGGAGGAACGCAAGCTTGAGGGCCACAGCCATTTGGTTAGCTCAGTAGCATTCTCGCCAGATGGTAGCCGCATCGCATCGGGCTCAGCTGATAGAACTGTACGGATCTGGGATGCAAAGTCTGGCCGGGAGGAATGCAAGCTTGAGGGCCACAGCGATTGGGTTATCTCGGTAGCATTCTCGCCAGATGGTAGCCGCATCGCATCGGGCTCAGGCGATGGAACTGTATGGATCTGGGATGCAAAGTCGGGCCGGGAGGAACGCAAGCTTGAGGGCCACAGCCATTCGGTTAGCTCGGTAGCATTCTCGCCAGATGGTAGCCGCATCGCATCGGGCTCAGCTGATGGAACTGTACGGATCTGGGATGCGAAGTCAGGCCTGGAGATGCGCGTTATACAAATGGAACGGGATGTGAACCATTTGCGTTTTGAGACGTATGATTCCAGGCTGCAGCTTCGAATTAATGCCGGTAGTATATATCTGGAAAGCGACGATGTTGGCAATCATGTGGGCGACAGAACTTCGCTTGGACTCGAGTCTGAGGACCAACTGCCTTCAGACCAGGGATCAGTATGCAACGTAACAAAACTACAGTGGGATCTAAGTAGAGATGGGTCCTGGATTATATGGCGCAGCCGTAGGACAATATGGCTTCCTCCTGATTTCAGACCTGGTCGATCCGATATTTCAAGAGATGGTTCAGCAATTGCTATCGGTCGTCCGACGGGACGCGTGGTGGTTATAAGGATGTCTCTGGATATGCCATTGTAGCTCATGAATAATTACCAGAATATTCATCTTAATATTGATTAATAACTTTTGCAAAAGAGGGTCCTAGGGGAGCATGTTAATATATAATATTTAGATTTGCCTTCTTTTCGCTCTAGAATATTCGAGAAACTTCGATGCTCTTCAAGGCTATTCGATTCGGTTCTACTCTCGTACTCATGCGTTCTCCAGAGAGCGTATGCCTAGGCTGGGGACGTCCGTCTTGGGCCGAATACCTTCAATACTCGGGGAGGCGGCGAGTTTGGCGTGGAGGGGAGATCTCGCTTCTTCGGCAGGACACCAAGGGCCGGCTTTGGGATCCCACGGTCGAAAGTCCACAGCTCCATGTATCTTTTACGGCTAACAATTTACTCGCATGAATATAATGTGGACGTATGTTGACAGGCATCTTCAGTGAAGAAAAACGCAACATGTGTCATGCCCTGACAAGATGTGCGAAGCAAAAGGGGTGGTCCTGGAAAACGAGAAATTGTTCAAAGACCATGCTTTCCACGTGCACCAAATCTCCCTTCAGCCGTGCCTAATCATTCGAGGTTCCTCAGATGTGAACAAAATGAGAAGACCCTCAAAGTCGAACACAACATGCACCCCAAGGATCGTCCTCAAGACACCAGTGAGCTGTTCGAGCGCAAGCACTCCTAGGATTGCCATCAAGACACCAGTGGACAGCCCCCGGTTCCAGGCTTCATTGTGCTCCTGAAACCCCAGTGTGATTGCTTCATGGAGGACCCGAGCTTCCAGGATCAAAACGATCCGCAATATTGGTGGTGCAGACGCACTAGGATCTGACAAACCCCCCAAAATGAAGCCTTACGATGATATTCCCTAGATTATCGGCCACAACGGGCCGCAGAAGAAGAAAAAGATATGGTTTTCACAGAAAGCCTCCTAGTTTCAGTAATCGGTCGCTACGGGATCCTCCAAGAAATCGTAGCCGCCCTCGGGGGGCAAAAGGTAGTGCGAAGCCGCGAGCGCGATGGCAGATGCAATGGAAACGCTGGCGCTAATGATGCAAAGAAGCCACGAAGTATCGAGGGACCAGCCAGGAATGAGGAATTGCTCATCGTTGTCATAGGCGTAGGACTGGCACGCATTGTTAGTACCTTTACAAAGGTCTCTAAAGAACCGCAACGTCAGTTGCAGAGACGACTTTGCTCACCACTATGCCAATAATGATGTACTCGATAATTGCCACAGAGGCCAGCAGACCGGCCAGAACCTTCCATCCCTGCTCCCGCCTCTGCTTTCCTCCACCGACGAGGAACACGTACACGATGACCATGACGAGATGCAGAGCAACAGCGAGGTTCGCCAGGAACCCAGCAGATCGCCAGAGATGGCAGAAGTGTGCCTTGTCATCGGACGAGGGGTCGCACTGCTCCTCGGTCGGGAAGGTCTGGCAGGGCGGATCACGGATGTTCGAGCAGCTCCGGTGGAGGCCGATTGTTTGGAGAATATGGTCGCCTTTAGGCGTCGTCACGGAATAGTTGACCCATCGCGGGAGGGTTATGGAGACGACGGTCAGAATGGTGGCTGTTGGGTTCGGAGAGGTCAGTCTGGGGAACGGTGGAATGACGTAGCGCTCAAGGCGGGGAAGACACACCTGCGATGGAAAAGACAAGGAGGCCGGCGTAGACGCTGACTCTCGTCATTTTGAATAATTTGTCGGCTCCAGATCAATTTGGACCGTTCTCGCCCGTCTGAGTCGCCGGTTAACTAGTTTGCGTGGTCGAGTGATGAGGGATGGTTGGGTCAGTGGCCACAATGCGGTGAGGCTGGTCAAGATGGCTCGAACGCGTAGATGGGCTGGGTCGACTCCTTCTGGAGCTTAATCAAGCGGGATGCAACTCCACGCGTTCGCAGAAATAAGTTTGGATTCGTGAGTTAATAATGGCACAAGAGCGCAGCGCAGGTGCAAAGGTTGCGAAGAGATGGGAAGTAGGTTTGGAGTTGAGAAGCAGCGGGATCGAGGGACAAGTTTAAGTTGTTGCCTGAGGCGAGGTGGAGCATAGCATGCTCCCCGTCTCAAAAAGCAGCATTCGCTCAAACAGGCAAAGATCCAGCACTTTGACCGGTCACCACGACTCTTCAATTCTTGGACGGCGCCGATACCAGAACCAAGTTTCACTGCGACATCCAAATGCAGAATTTCAAGCCCCAGTTCCTGAAGTGCGCCATCGAATCACTTTTTCGAGCGGCATGCAGAGGCTCGACATGCGGCCGGCCAGTCTCCTTTGAGGACCATATCACCGTACACACCTCTTCGCATTAGTCCCGCGTACGCGATAGATAAAGAGACTAGGAAATATAGCCTTCTATATTAGGGACGGGTCCCCTTCAATGTCGAGAATATCTGATACTGAGAAAAAGTAATATAGCCGCAGAGGTTCCAGTATGACTGTAGACAAGGCGACCAAATACCCCCTGATGAGACATGCTAGGCGTGCAGTGAAATATCATAGATCCGAATTAGCTCATCGTGACCTATCCGGCAGTCGTTGGTTTGGTCGATTGCGAGGGTTAGGCCAAGGTGCTGCTCTCAGACGAGGGTTTGGACGAAAATAAAATGATCACGAAATGAGCTGAACTAGCATGCCGCATGCTATGGGGTCGTTTGCGTATGTGTATCTGTGTATCTCCTACAACGGCTGCTGGCGAAGTTGAGGCCAATTTTCCGTCGAAACGCCCAGCTTCCCTCCATAACACTCCACCGTGCTTTCAACCAGAACCTCTCTCTCTCTCTCTCTCTCTCTCTCTCTCTCCAAAACATCGCTCCTTCCTCGATAACGCAACAGCGAATGAGCCCATCAATTGACTGCTCTCGGATTTCTAAACCTGTGGATATACATACTCTACATGCACACCGCTACATGTAATACCAGTCCACAATCTTATATCCACCAGCTAACTGCTCTACCGTGTACATGTTATCAGTTGAGGCGACTTGCACTGATCTTTCTCATTCATCTCCTTCGCTTCCCCCGTCATCACCTTTCCCGTCCTCAACGATCATCGGACTTCTATGGCAAGCCTGCCCAGGCATCTCCCTGTCCTCGGCCTATATTAAACAGACCCGCAAACACTAGGCTGGATACCAGCGCCGCGGCCAGTGTCTCGCCTCCGAAGCCAACCCGCGAGCTGGCTGGGGTCCCTTGCCGGCATTTCTCGGGACTTTGGTTCTGGGGTTTATGGTATTATGTCGTTTCCCATCTTCTTTTCTTCCTTTCCCAATCCGACTCCGTGTGCATTTAGGAGTGATAAACTCGTCTTTCGACAGTTCACTCACAGTATCAAAGCCAGTCAGCAATCCACGCACTGCTGGCTATAACCCTAACCGTAAACCCTTAACCTCGAGTGCCTAGCGTTAGCAGCGGAAGCGGAAGCTTCCCCAGCGCCCTGGGCCAGTAATAATAATAGGACATCCATCTCGCTGGCAGTGATCTCACCACCAATTGCATCACATCGCCAGCAAGCTTTACCTCTCCCAAATATACCCTCACCCCAACCCTCACCCCATCCTCTCCCCCTCCCCCCCCGAATGATGCCCCCAGTCCTCCGCCTCTTCACAGCAATCCTCACCAAATCCCCCCGCACAGCCCCAACCCTCACCCGCACAATGTCCACCTCGGCCCCGCCCCCCTCCCCGGTCCTCCGCCGACCCCTCAAGCTAGCCTGCATCCAGCTCGCCTCAGGCCCCGACAAAGCCTCCAACCTCGCCCGCGCCCGCTCCAAGGTCCTCGAGGCCGCCTCCTCCGGTGCCAAGCTCGTCGTCCTCCCCGAGTGCTTCAACTCCCCCTACGGCTGCGACTACTTCCCCCAGTACGCCGAGCCCCTCCTCCCTTCGCCTCCCGCGCCGGACGCCTCCCCGAGCTTCCACGCCCTCCGCGACATGGCCGCCGAGGCCGGCGTCTACCTCGTCGGCGGCTCCATCCCGGAAGTCGAGCCCGAGACGAAAAAACTCTACAACACGTCACTGATTTTCGGCCCGAAAGGCGACCTCCTCGCCACCCACCGCAAGGTCCACCTCTTCGACATCGACATCCCCGGCCGCATCACCTTTCGCGAATCCGACGTCCTCTCCCCCGGAAACTCCCTCACCGTCGTCGACCTCCCCGAGTACGGCAAGATCTCCGTCTGCATCTGCTACGACGTGCGTTTCCCCGAACTCGCCATGACCGCCGCCCGCCGCGGCTGCTTCGCCCTCGTCGCCCCCGGCGCCTTCAACCTCACCACCGGCCCCATGCACTGGCGCCTCCTCGCCCAGGCTCGCGCCGTCGACAACCAGTTCTACGTTGCCATGTGTAGCCCCGCTAGGGACATGGACGCCTCCTACCACGCTTGGGGCCACTCCCTCGTCGTCGACCCCAAGGCAACGGTCCTCGCCGAGGCCGAGGAGAAGGAGGATATCGTCTACTGCGAGCTCAACGGGGACCTCATTGACGAGACGAGGAGGAATATCCCCGTTTACACACAGAGGAGATTCGACGTGTACCCCGACGTGAGCGAGGCCCCGGTGAACTAGGCCCGGGTGGGCTATGGAGAGTTGGAAGCGGTGCGGCAGGCGGGAGCACGCGGCGCTGCATGTACTTGTGTATCTAGATATTCGAAATACGACATATTTATGAGAATAATTACCCTACTATCACAATGGATATTGCCCGGGCGCTTCATCTAATGGGCCCCCCACCCCCCAATCGCTGGGAAAGCTCCGAATCAAACCGTTGATGCTATCACAAGGACATCCGATCCACTAGTCCCAAGCATTAGGAGTGCGACTCAACTAGTTATCCAAACCACATCTAGACGGTGTTCACAGGGCATGGGTTAACTAGGGAAAGAAAAAGAATTAGACGTTATCAGTCTATTATATTTTGAAATGCTCAAATGGGTACTTTTATTCCTTTTTAAAGTCAAACGTATCCTGTCCCGATCATCATGCATCGTGCAAGTCTGTCTGGTATCCTCCTGCTGCACATGTCTTGTCTATAACCAACCCTTTTACACCTTTATAGGCAGCCCAGCCCCTACTCCTGCTACCGACCTCATACATCGAGGGCCTTCTTGGCAAAGTTGGGGAGGATGAAGGCAGCCTTGTGAATGTCCGCGCTGTAGTATCGGCAGAGCTTTTCCTCCTCCTCAGTGGACCACTTGCGGAGCGGCTCCTTGACGTTGCGGCTGGGGTCCTTGCAGCAGACCATGAAGCCGATCTGGCCCGAGGGATAGGTGGGGATGCTGGTGTAGGCGTACTCGGCGACGGGGAAGACCTCCTTGCAGTCCTTCTTGAGCTTGGTGATGAGGGGGAGATGGAGCCACTGATTCTCGGCTATAGAAAGATATCAAGTCAGTAAATTCATGTTTGGCGTCGAGAGGCCTGGCTAATTAGCAAAGACGGTGTGAAATGGATGAGGCGCAAGGGAAAAAAGGTGCGATAGAGACTTCTCCAACGGCGGATACAAAGAACCGGTGCGTCTCTTCCGGCAGTCCATGATGGGGCGGGCCCTCAGTACGAAGAAAATGCGATGTGCCCAATTTTAAAGGCTTATCAGTAGGGAATTCTAGGAAAGAGAGAAATAGGAAAGGGGGGTATAGAGATGAAAAAAAGGACGCTACGTCTCGAAGCAGCACGTATATCTGGGGGTGAGAATGTGACGCCGTCGCAGTAAACCGGCGAATTCAAGACCGGAGCAGACAGCATAGGACGAGATAAGAAAGGGACGAGACCTGAAGAAGATGAGGTATGAGCCGTTGGACACAAAACGGAAAAAAAAACGAAAGCAAAGAAGACGCAAAGAAAACGCCCAGGAGCGGAAATTGGACAGGGCCGGGCCGGGCCAGGCTGGAAGCAGGACTTCTTCAGCCCAGGGTGGCTTCTGGGGGAGAACGAAGAGGGGATGCCTTTGCAAAAGGCGACCAGGCCCTCGCGTTTGGAGCTGCGCAACCGTCCTGACATATGGGAACGTACAACCTTGGGTGGTGATAACGCCTCCCTCGCGGAGGGCGGCGTGGAGAAGCTGGAAGTAGGGCTTCTGGAAAAGGCTCTCAGCGGGGCCCTCGGGGTCGGAGGAGTCGGTGATAATGACGTCGAAGTGGTTCTTGTACTCCTCGAGGAACTTGAAACCGTCACCGATGTGCACCTTGGACTTGGGGTGCTCAAAGCCAACGGCCATTCCGGGGAGGTACTGCTTGGAGAGGCGGACGACGGCCTGGATTCAAAGTCGAACGCGTTAGATCTCTCTAGTAGGTATTCTGTCGTTGTGTCAAGTTATAGTACCTCGTCAATGTCGCAGAGGATGGCCTCCTCGACGCACTCGTGCTTGACGACCTCACGGAGGACACCGCCGTCACCACCGCCAATGACGAGAACCCTCTTGGGATCGGGGTGAGAGTTCATAGCAAGGTGGGTGATCATCTCCTGGTAGGAGAACTCGTCGCGCTCGGTGCACTGGATAACGTTGTCGAGAACGAGGACCTTACCGTAGTCGGTGGACTCGAAGATGAGCACATCCTGGTACTTGCTCTTCTCGTGGTGGAGGACCTTCTTGACCCTAAGGATCATGGCTTGGCCTACCGATTGTTAGTCGCCCACGGACGCTTGACCGGGGGGGATGATTTCGGAGGTGCATATTCGGCCGGGGTGTCGATGATACGGAGCCGATGATGCTGGAGGAGTCTTCTTACCAGGCCACATCTCGGAGATCTCGCGAAACCAGCCATCTGAAAGTTGATCAATTAGTATATCCCGGTTCTCGGCTGCTAAAATGAGCAAAATTGATATCCTGGTATTCCCTCCAGCTAGCAATCATGGCCAGTTTACTCGGGAGGTCGCTAGCTCCCCATGAGGGGTTAACATGTGAATGGGAGAAAAAAAAAGGCTATACAGAGCGGGGTCTTGAGAGCAACAAGGAAAGCTATGACGCTTCCCATTCCCGACTCGGTTGCTCATCCCCCGGGCATTTGGATCATTCTGGGAGCTTCAATCCAATAATTCGAGCAATTGGGATTGCTTCAGACCCAATGCGCCCATTAGTGTGGTGATATAACCACACCGGATGAGCAAGGTGAGCACACGGACGTGAGATCGAGGGGTATTAAGAGACTGTGCGGGGCAGGACACCGCAGCAAGGCACAGCGACAAAATGAACAAGACATGGACCAACGAAGTCGAACTGGGGCAGGGACGAACCTTTGATGGTGTCGTGGGTGATTTCCTCAGTCATGGCGTCGGCGGTTTTATGCGAGTAAGCTCTACAGCTGGATGAGGGTGAGGTATGAGCAAAACCGATAGTGGCGGCGGATGGGACAAGGGGATGAAGGAAAGGAATTTTGGGTGGTGACGAAGACGCGGTTTGGAGCAGGACACCATAAGGTCGACAGGAATTCGGCCGGATCAAAATTTTCAGGTGCCCGACGGCCCAGAGCCGCCCTAAGGAAAATTGTGGGCGGCGATGCATTGGACCATCTTGATACAACGAAGTGCCCAAGTACGAAAGCGCGAACCTACCCGGCACGAGCCGAGAACATTGAAGAGACTACCAAAAAAAAAGTGGAAGCCGAAATGCGACTGGGTATCCTACACTTGTCTGGTCTCGTCTCAGCCGTCGTTGGTCACTCGCGGGCCTCAAATTGTGAAAGAGCCATTTTTGGCACCAACAAGACCACAAAAAAAGAAAGCAAAAAAAAAAAAATATAGAAGAAACAAAAAAGAAACAAGAGAACCATTGATGGGCTTCCTTGGGCTGACACCCACGGATCTCCGTTCCTTTATCCCGGATGAGACTTAAGAGCTGGCTTGGAAGAGCAAGGGAATAAAATTCACCAATCTCGCCAGCCCGGTGAGCGGCTCTTCCCTGCTGTTCTATCCCAACGTTTTAGTGACCCAAGGTTATCCTTATCCATGGAACTTACAAGTGTGGTCCTCCAAGATTGCGATGGGCGATCGAAAAAGAAAGACTTTCGTCCTCCCCGATGACACTGACCACATCCACGCCCGCTGTTTTTGTCAGCTAAAACAAAGTTGAAAGACCTATGAATCTCGACTGCCCTTAAGCGGATGCCCCAAGTGCGTTTCGACTAAGAGGCACAGTTCAGTTTCTCCGGTAGTGCCAACATAGACTCAAGGCTTGTGGGCGACGAAGAAAGAAAAGTGTAAATGTCTGTAAAGTACTTGCAGGTGCGAGGCTGCTTCCTACGATTCGGGAACCGCCAGCGTCTGGATAGTCCTTTGCCTTATCGTGCCCTCGAATCGGATCCCGCAAACACGCCCTTTGAAAACCGGACTTGACCCGACACGCTACTGCACATGTCAGGAGCGCAACGTGCCCAGGTCGTAATGGGGGAGACATTGACCCTGCGAACCTCGAACGCTCGGAGACCACGCCAGGCTAAAGTCAGAAAGTGGTGCCAGCGTGTCGGTCCGCCCGGACTTCAGCGGCCAGACAATCACCTTCGGAGAGACTGAACCATGGTATGATGTCTCAGCCTAGCATATCCGTCGCACCCTCCCCCGTTACGGCGCCAGCTTCCACCTGCTCCTCTACCTTCACCCGGATCCGGCGTCAGTTGATAGCTGACGCCCAAAGCCATCGAGCAAGCAGCATTCTCACCTTCGCAACACGGCCAGCGACGATCCCCAATTTTTTGATGCCGAAGACAAAAATCGTATGGAGGGCAAGCAAATGGGAGCCGAGCTAGAGCGGCCGAGGCGACGTAGAGGCTAAGGGCGCCCTCAGACATCTTGGTCCTCGTCCTGTTCGCTTGCTGCTGTAGACCACAATTCTTACCTACCTCCTCTCCCGTGAAATGGACTGCGGTGGAGGCTAACCACATGTATTCCGTCTAGGAATGCCAGTTCACGCATGAACGGGACCTGAAGCATCCTAAGTGTGGCACACCCCATGGTACCAAGACATGCCGTACGAGCGCCACTCTTTCCACCCCCCTCCCAAGTCTATTATTGTCGAGCAGCCTCAGATATACTTCTACTTTGTGCGGGGTCTTGAGACCCGAATCTATATCGGAGGTGTGCCAATGCCTCGAGTCTTGAAATGTTATGGGTGCCATCTCAGAAGCATTCCCTAGGCAACTTACCATCTACGGGGTAGTGGCAGGCTAGGCTGGTCACCAAATTAGCGCTGCCTGAGCAGGTCCTTTTCGTCCGACTACAATCAATAGTCCTGAACGATGGCCCTGAATCTTCAGCTCGAGCAGACGCCACCCTTCCAGTCCATAGATTGATAGGTCACGAAACTCAGCCAAGCCTATCGAGTACTAGCGTTGATGAAGAAAGAGCCTTTTTTTTTTTTTTTTTAACCCTGTTGGCGACTCGACTGCGGCCGGTATTGTGAGATAGTGACAGCTTTCGAGAAGTCATCTCGAACGGCAACAGCGCTGAAAGAAGGCCTAGAAAACGGCAGATACCTCTCCTCTCGCGCAACGGGAGGCTGTGACCAGCCAGCTTAGTTCAACCCTGGCCAATGGCCACCAGATCAGACCCGTGTCTACCAGACTTGGGAGCGACTCAACTTGAGAAGCATTTTTTGCTTTGTCAAAAGTTGCGACTGCTCCACGAAATCGAGGACAGTTGCCCAAAGATTGCCCTCTCTACAGCCGTATTTACGCGTCTTGACATCTTCACTTCGAACTCTGGACCGAGCTCTGGATTCTCAGCCCTCTAGCTTGCCACATGTGAAGAGCGTCCTGAGCAGCACCCTTTCGGCCAGGTCCCTCTCCGCCAGGTCCCTCTCCGCCAGGGTTCGACTCCTAGGTTTGTAGGCCTCGTGAATATACTCACTGAGCGGAAACTTGCCGTTCAATCCTAAGGTTGTCCTCAGATTAATATAATAGCGTCGTCCTCGGAATGGTGCGATGTTGCTCTGACCTCTTACGCCAAGGTAGCTCTGGGTGCGATCGGGTATAAAATACATAGGGTTTTAATCAATTTCTCAAACCCAGTGAGCTCCCTGATTTATATCGGGGAGCTAGCATGGGACTCTTCATAAAAATAGAGAGAGAGATATAACCGTAATTGAAAAGATAGAAGGCGAGAGACGTGACACTGCCCCGAAAATCACCATCCCCTCGTGAAAACCGAGGCACCGAGCACGAAGCACACCGCTTGTCGTTTTTGACCTGCAGGCGATCTTGGGTGCACCAGGACGAGGGGCAACTGTCTGTGTGGAGCGTAGATCACCAACACACAGACCACCCTCCAGGTCGCCCACTGAAACCGTACAACTCCTCCGGTGTCATTGATGGCTTCGTTACGTGTCCACAGGGTGCGGAGACCAATAATCACTCATGACCTGGACAGGCGTCATCCATGCTGTTGTACTCGTGAGTGATCCATCATCCCTTACCGGGCCTGGTTATAATGAATAGGCTGCTGAAATCTTACCATGACTCGGGTTAGTTGTTCTGCTGACGAACTCAAGCCAGCATGGGATTTGCAATCTAGAGATGGATGGGACATAGGGATACCGCAAGCTAGTCACACTTGGTGATGCTGATTCGATTGGCGGCTGTACCAAACCACACCACGATATAGTTTGGATCTTCTGCTTGCGTCCACAGGTCTGTTGTACCACCTTGAGATGCAACCAAATACATGCCAAAACTGCGACTCTTGGTGATGAATAATGTATCAGGTCCAACCACTACTTCAGTCGTGAAGCGCGCCTATGAAGTGGATACTCGGGTTTTTGCAGATCCACGCAGACCGAACGTGCGAAGACGGATTTACCAGGTGCTAGGGTCACTAAAGTCGACGCAGACGCTGGGACGAAAGTGGTTAAGACAACTATGCCCGGATGAGCATCGATGGGCGGCCGCTGAAGGGATGCAAGATCTCCGCGAATGCCATGGTTCTCAACAGAAGAAGAGTGTTTCTGTTTGCGGGGAGGCTTGAGAGATAAGGCACTAGGCTTTGTGATGAGTGCATCAGCTCAATTTGAGAAGATCCCCGCCGGCCACAGACTCCTCGTTCGCCAATGCCTCTGGGTTCCCGAGGCCTGGTAGACACAGAGAGTAATATTAGTCACAAACTGTCGTACGCGTTCGGTGCTGCACGACGTGATATTGTCCCTGCCTCATGACTGCCACAGCGCGAGGTGGGACTGTAGGCCAAGAGATATGCTACCCAATCCGCTTGGAGGACGAGGATGAACCCCGGGACGCCATTTGTACCTGCGGCATTCTGAAGGACATGAGCCACCCGATCAATAACGACTGCCTTCGTGATGGAAGGAAGACGAGCCGCACTGGGATCCCTGTTGCTATTATCGATTCTCACAAAACTCGGCAAGTCGATGGCTGGCGGCAAGGCGGTGAAGTGGAGACTCCGCGTTGGCAAGGATTACGGTTACAAGCCTGGGGCTGGCAGTGTTTTGGCAGATCTAGGGTCCATGTCCAGGCGACTGCCCCTGATAGACTGGTGAACCACACAAAATCCTAGGCCTAGATCCTACCCGATTGTGGATTTGTACCCACACACAGCAACTCGCCATCGCGTGAGGGAGCGAGGCCTCACTACTTTCTCAGTAAGTCGCACACTTTTGGGACATGTTGCGCTCGCCAAGTGTTCGAGGATTTGAGTGCAAGAGAGGGGAGGGTCAGCTTTCACCCAGCCATCCGTGAGAGGCAACAGGGAAATGGGGTGCATCATTGCATCCAAGAGCGTCGATGTCAAAGCACCTTGCTCTCGCTCGGTATCAGAGTATTACACGGATGACAGGAATTTGCGGCCGAGAGCTTCCCTCAGCTCAGGGTGACAAGTCGGTGGCTGGCGCTGATGAGTGTTCGGTTCCCGCATCTGTCGTTCATTCAAGTACCGCTATGTTGCTTGCGTTCTGCAGATCGAACCAGAGGCGGAGCCCCCATGCTTACCTGCCCATCACGTCCACGTGCGGTTGTCACAGTACAGGAGTGACTTGGTCAATGATCTCGTCTGTGTCGCTGGCTCTCCGGCATATCGGAGGGACGCTGGCCAGGCGTCTCGTACTTTTTAGCTCGGGTAGCACACTTCGCTTGAATTCCGCGTGCCCCAGTGACGCCAATCCAAGAATAGTCCTCAATAGTTCCCACTTGGCCACTGGCCTAATGAGCTCGCACCAGACTCTCAATGTCCGCGTACTCGTACGAGATGAAGGTTCCAGGTCCCACATCTTTATTCGTCCCAGGTCTAATTATGGGATAGCTGTAATAGTCTGATGCCATAGTCAATTAGAAAGGTACATGGCGAGCATGTCGGTCCCAGGGGTCGGGTTGGTACGAAGAGGAAAGAGGGATAGAACTTCGTATTTCTCTGCTTGTAGAGGTCCGTGTCCATCTGCCACGAGGAGGCGGAGCTGCTGTTGACGAACTGTTGAATTTGACAGGCGCCAAGCAGATGAAGTGTCAACCTAAGTACTCAAGTGCTCCCAGCCAGCAGGCTGTGGGGTGGTTCCCCAGCGCACCTGCTTGCCAGCTACAATTTGACAATTGTAGGGGGTGGGGCACCTGGGAGCGCCGCCAATTGACCTCCTTCCTTCCTCTGCAGTTCTGATGCTTTCTTGGCTGACAGAGGTTACGGGTACTCCGCAAAACCGAAGAGTCCGAAGGACGAGCCCCGACTCGAGGGCATGTTATTAAGCAATCAAGACCTCCATGTTTGCGTCTTGAAGAAGAGATCGAGGGCCTACAAGTAGAACACGTTCTTCTGTCTCACCCAACGGGAAGATCGGGGTTTGGTTTATTTTTTTTTATAACTAACGACCTATTGAGAGTGTACCAACCCGCTCTCAAAGAAGTCGCTGCCAGTGCTGTGAGCAAATTGAATTGCGACTTGAGTATTTTGCTCGAGCATACAGGACGAAATGCATCGACACATGGATCCATCTGGAGTAATGTATATTGTACCCCTGTGGAGGAATTGATAGATCAAGAGGCGGGAGCGCCACAACGCGAGGCCCTCCACCACCCCCCCTCCCTTTTCCTCGCACACATCACACTTTTTGCCCTTGTTCCTCAGACGCACGATCAAAAGGAAGTACCAAATGCCGTGAGCGGTCCGCCATCTGAGTTACTTTGGCTCATGCTGAATGAGGGTGCCTCGCAAACCCCACAAGCGACAAGTTCCCCGCGCGTCCTCGGCCTCGTTTTGCAGTCCTGTATTACCCTCCTGCTGTGTGAGGGAGACCACCGTCCGCAAAATGGAGGCGGAGTCTAGCCAACGGGAGAATCACCGGAGGCGGTCGGGTACACTAGCGCATTACTCCTCCTGCATTGAAGGGCTGAAGCGAGGGGCGTCGTCTTCCCGTCTCGTGGTTCGAAAGGGTTTTCCAGGGAAAAAAGCGAGATTGTTATGCTATAATGGTAGGGCCAATATTAATTAACAACCAGCCAACATCCAGACCAGACAATCCAGGCAACGGGGATAATAGTCCGTTTGTAGGGTGAACCGCGATTCGCTCAAACGCTTCTCATGGAAAGGAAAGCGACAACGGGGGGTGGGCGGTAAACCAGGCCAAAGAAAAAACGCTCGATGGCTCTCTCACAACGCTTACTCAATATGTGGAGTGGGTGCGAAGGATGAAGTAGCATGCATTCTCTGATGCGTACGAGTTGCAATATCAATTGGATTGGATAGTTTTTTTTATTAGCGTCAATTCCGACCTGCGGGCTGGGACCAGGGATACACAGCTTTTCCATCTGTGCGCAACGGACGAAGGCGAAGCATCCCGTGACGGTGTTGCTCGAGCTGTTGGACACTGATAGGGCTCTCACAGTCATCTCGAGACTACCGAGGAAGCGTAGACGAAGAAAACGGATCATGGGGGGTTGGGCTAAGCCATGGGAGAGATCGAACACGTCCCATTTTACAAGTACGTGAATCTAGCTGTCCTCATATTGTTCGCATCCGCATAATAAGATTCCCATATTATCAAGAAGCTGGAGGAGGCAGAGAACCCCATCCATGTCGGTCCATCCGCTGACTGCTTGACGGAGGATATCTGAGCGCTCGCTTCTGGATTCTTAACCCATGCTCAGGCCTAGGTTCTGGCCAGACCACCCATTACTTGTACCTGCCAACCAGCCCACTCGCTCCACCCCACCGCAGCCTTCTTTCCACATAAGCACCCTGTCGAGTGCTCAGTTCCCTCTTTATTCTCTTACATCCCATCCCCGCAGATGTCAAAGAGGTAATACCGGAGGAGAGCCCTTTCGCTCTTTGTACCAGGCGTGGCGGACCCTTCCTACTTTTTTTTTGGACTAGTAGACTAGCCCGTGATGAGAAACCTTCTCAAAGTGTCGTCTGTCGAGCCGGTACCCACGTTATAAGTCCTGGCCTGAGTCGCGCGGCCAGCCACAACGTGGGTGAATGTGCTTTTGGAGGGGTGCATTGAGGTCCTGCGTCCGTTCTGCAACTGATAATAATACCTGGTTTCATCCGACCGGGCGAGCGACGTAAACCAGATGTCGAGGCTCCCCACAGGCGAACGGCGACGAGGCGTGGTAGGGTATGAACGTCAGTGCAGCGCTGGCCTGATACTACTTGCACTATACGCCTCTCGGAGATCGAATTGTCGAGGAGAACAGTATAGCCTATAAGCGAACCACTACCTCACCCCACAACACAACAAGGGCATTGCACTTGGTACTGTGAGAGCCTTCCTGTCCTTCGGAATCCGGAGTAATTACCTCTGCTGTATCATCTCTGCCGCGTGTCCCGCCTTCCGGTCAAGACAATGCGATGCGTACAGTAACTCTTGCGGCATAGTGGTGAAGGGAGACCGACGGTATCGCCCCTAATAACGACGCGGTCCATATTGTATCCTCTCGTTCGCCCTATCCGAGAGAGTCTAGCGTGCGATGGTGAAAAGAAAGCATGAGGGTCGATGAAGACGGAGGACTGTGGCTAGCGTGGTGGATGAGGTCGGGTATCAACAGACTGGAGCACAACGTGGGTACAGGGGTACGCGAGGCCAGGATTTCGGGATTATGATAGTACTCGTACTTTTGGTACACCATACATTGCTCAGCGCTCTACACCACTGCCACCTCGAAGATACTTTGCAGCTCTTGCGCGGTGACTGTTCATTCGCCTCTAGACGCTATGCCGCTCTGCGACATCCGCACCCGGCAATGTATTGTCAGGGGATAGTCCTCGTAGCTTCCAAGGTTGGGAATACCTCCAGCTGAAGCTCCCGCTGGTCCACGAGGTCTCGAGGTACTAAACTGTGGGTATAGTACTCCTGGTTACACTTTCGTCAACTGGTCCCTATGCGGAGTTCATCATTTGGCTCGCCTGGCTTTAGGTTATTATACTTTGATCGATCTCCTTGCAGCGTTGCTCCTTGACC
Source organism: Lomentospora prolificans (assembly GCA_029532625.1). Classification (NCBI taxonomy): domain Eukaryota; kingdom Fungi; phylum Ascomycota; class Sordariomycetes; order Microascales; family Microascaceae; genus Lomentospora; species Lomentospora prolificans. Next base: position 4,221,289 of record JARFXM010000003.1, read on the forward strand.
TGTGCTCAATGTTCCGCTTGTTCATGCTCCCGGCCCTAACCTGGCCTGTCTGGTTCTGTCTTGCCTTGCGCTGGCTTAGTTGTTCCCCCGAGCTGTGCCCTGTGTCCCTTGCCGTGCCATGGTTCTGTGCTTAAGGAAACAGAATACTTCAGTGCCCACCCTCTGTTCCCTCCCGGCCTTTTCACACCCCAACGATCTACCCATCCACCCATGCATCCATCAAAACCAGTCCACCTACTCGATCCACCCATCCTGCCCTTTTCTTTTTAACCTTTTCCCTTCCCACCCATTCCGCCACGCTCGTCCCGTTCCTACTTGAGCTTCGCAGCCTCGCGTCTGTCTGATCGACTCATTCGCCCGCACTCCTCCTTGAATGGATAATCGGTAGACGCCCACGTTGTTCAACCATCATCCGACGCTGACATATCGTCTTTCGCTCCCACACGCATTCCAACGCCGCAACCAAGCAGCATTCGCCTCCCGTCTTTGTTATTCCACGATACCCCGCCATTGAATCGGTTGATCCGTTCAATTCTCTCCTACCTAGCTACCATCGAGACACGGTGATCAAGGCGCTCGAAGACCAGGCCAAAGAATAAATCCCTCCTGTTCCCCTCGCTCTCTGAAGCAGTGCACGAACCGTACATGTACCCTCTGCCCGGCTCCTCCGATCTGCCACGTCGATCCTGACACGCTCTCTCCGCTCATCCCCTCGTGGCATTTTGTTTTGGAATTCAGCGGCGCTCTGTCAATCGATATCCCTTCGTTCGACCGATCTTGTCGATTTGGGAGTGCCTTTTCCACGTCACCTATCTCGCGCTATTGACACTGCTAGCCACTCAGTTCACACAGCCCATCATGTGCTTTGGGAGCAGAAAGAAGGACGATGGTGGCGTCTCTCGGTCGCGCGAGCTCGATCGGATAATCCGACAAGACGAGAAGCGCATGGCGAAGGAGGTCAAGCTGCTACTGCTCGGTAAGTATCACGTCGCAATTCCTTTGATACGGCCACACGCTTTGCTAGCCTGGTCCTCACGAATGTTCATACCCTCTTCTACCGCACAGTCTATGGTGTAGCATGCCAGGCAAGCTAATACGGTGCTTTTTCTTCGCCGCATGAAATTAGGTGCCGGAGAGTCTGGGAAATCTACCGTGCTCAAGCAAATGAAGTTGATTTACGCCCAGGGGTTCAGCAAATCCGAGAAGCTAGAATGGAAGCCCGTGGTGTTCAATAACGTCGTACAGTCATTCCAGGTCATTCTCGAAGCCATGAACGAGATGGATATCAGCTTCGAGAACCCTGAAAACGAGGCAAGTCGATAATCCCCCCCCCCCCCCCGGGAAGGAACCCTCCCTTCCCTATCTCCATCGGCCCAGTCGCTACACGAGTTTCTGGAGCCCTTTGCTCTAAGTCTCAGCCTCGCCCTGAAGATTCATTGGATTATACGGCAAAATGGCGAATTTGGCGCGAAATGCATGAAAACCCTGCACCTGGATCGATTCGATAAGAGGAGGCGCGAGTGACATGGTCATTCAGCGGAGGACTGACGGTTCAGCCTCGGCATTTGAGTCCTGAGCACCGGTGGAAATGTGCATACATGATACATTCGTGGAGATCTGGGCGAATTTGGTCGTTTTACTAACGCTAAATCACACTGCAGAAAAACATGGCGCATATCCTTGTCGAGCAAGAGATTCATCCGAATGACCCTCTCCCCCAGGACTTCCTCGACCCTATCAAGGCATTATGGCAAGATGAGGGTGTGCGCAAGGCCATTGAAAAAGGCAACGAGTTCGCTCTACATGACAATCTCGCATAGTAAGTCGTATCCGAACCTTCATTTCTCTGCGTGGTTCCTGAAACGGGGGCGGTGGGGCTGGACGAAGCGACAATGTTCCAGCACAAGGCGTAAGCTACGACATACTGACTACCTTTGCCGCAGTTTCTGCGACGATATTGACCGCCTCTGGGGCCCCGATTACGTCCCCACCGACCAGGATCTTCTCCGTTCACGACTCCGAACTACGGGCATTACCGAGACAGTGTTTGACCTTGGCCAATTGACATACCGAATGTTCGATGTCGGTGGTCAGCGGTCCGAACGAAAGAAATGGATCCACTGCTTCGAAAATGTCAACTGCCTGCTCTTCCTCGTCGCAATCAGCGGTTACGATCAATGCCTTGTAGAGGATAAAGATGGCGTATGTTTTTCCCCTCACGAAAGTGGTTCCCAGAAAAAGAAGGCAGTAAAAAGGGACAAAAAAAGGCATGGAGGAAATGGAAGGAAAAGAACATGCGGTCATGTCGGAATCGGATCTGCTTGATTTGCCTTTGAAGCTAACTTGTTATGTTGCACAGAACCAAATGAATGAGGCCTTGATGCTTTGGGAATCAATCGCTAACTCTCACTGGTTCGCGAAATCCGCGCTAATCCTCTTCCTGAACAAGATGGATCTGTTCAAGGAGAAGCTCTCCAAGAGTCCGATCACCGACCATGGCTTTACCGATTACCTGGGACCTAAGGACGACTGGAAGGCGGCAAGCAAATACTTCCTGGATAAGTTCCGCGCACTGAACCGGAACAACGAGAAGGAGATTTACGGCCACTTTACGAACGCAACAGACACAAATCTGCTCAAGATCACGATGACATCGGTACAAGACATGATTATCCAGCGTAACCTGAAACAACTGATACTCTGAATTCGACTCATGTTGGCCAGCTCTTGTCAGTCCCTTCATCTTGCTCATATTTTGTTTATTATCGTCTTGGTTTCCCGGAGTTGTCCTATTTCTTGTATATACCTCTACGGATATCCCGGTCCCGCATTTGCAAATGGCAGCTCAGTACGTTCCCGCGCGTCGAATAAGAATTCGATTGGAACGACTCTCCCATAATGTGAGGAAGCCCGGGTGGTCTTGGCTAGACAGGAGTCGAGTGGTGTCCTGTGGCTCTTTTTTTTCTTTTTTTTTTTTTTTTTTTTTTTTTTTTTTGGTTAGCGACGTCACGAACCATTCCTTGCAACATATGCGAACACGCATCGGGCATCGGTCTCCGCCGAACCGACCCTCCGACCAAGGAGCGTGGTCGCTGTCTTTTAGGAGCTCGCTGGATGCCGCGTTTATAGCTGATTTTCCAGCCCGAATCGGTTATTTTCCGATCTCATCATTCGTGGCCGGGAGAGCCCTCGACTGCGCCGCCCAAGGAGTCGCTTCGGAAGTCGGAAAACTATTCGGGCTAAGGCTTGATGCATGCATGATGTTGGGCATGGCTTTCTGGAAGAGAGGAATGTAAACAAGGTCATGACCACATATCGGAGTGCGCCAGAGACGCGCTCTGTCGGTTATGTATACCCCACAGCAGCAGTGTGGATATGCGCGTGAAAGAAAAAAGAAACACAACGAATAGCGGAAGAAGGATGATACAGGATCTTCCCGTCTCTACGCAGGTGTATATAGCTAGCAAGTGACGGTGTTGTGCATGGGTGGGAAGCAAAGTAGCAACGGCCGAGGAATGGGTACTTTTAATGGGTTTATTTATTGTGTATGTGGCGGGAAACTTGGTGTAACGGAGCTGAGACTTTTATGGATTTCCTTTTTTTTATTTTCCTTTGCCGTTGAAGCATTAGTATTCCATTGAGTCTGGTATTGGGCTGTCTCGCCCCTGGTTTCTTTTCGTTTTTAGTAGGAACGGTTGATATAATGAGAAGGATGCATTTGCTTTTTCGATTCAAGAGTGGAAAAAACATGGGGCAGGAGGCGAGATGGATGACTCCCTGTTTCACGATTTCCTCTCTTCCTCCCTTTCGTTTTGGAGTTATTTACGCACAGGATATGCCAACTAGTAGAAGCTACCTCGTGTGTGGATTGATTACGCGGAGTTGCATAGGCTCATGAGAGGCACCAACTCTCAGTATGAAGCGGAAACGAGACTTGTATTTGGAAATGAAACTAAGCTCCAGCATGATGCAACCAACCAATGAAAAGCACGATGAGTTTGGGTATGTAGAGGAGGGGTGGTGGTAGAGGAGAGGGCATTCGAGGAGAGGAATTGGAGCAGATGGAAGATGGGGGAGGAAAGGGGGATCTAGATGCAATGGTGAAAGTCGGACGAGATCATGGTAATCGTACAGCCTAGGAAGCTCGGTTCGAATAGCGAAGAGGACGCTCTCTTGGAGAAGCCAAACGAGGACGGACGCGGAGACTAGAAAAAGAAAACGAAAGGACGGAAGCCGAGAAGAAGCAAGTAGTAAGGAAGAAGAGAAGCAAGGGGGAAGAGAGGTGCCAATCACGATGGCACCTCGAAGTCTTGTTCACTTTCTGTCTCTTTCTCTCTCTTTTCCTCCTTCACCGCGCGGTCATGTTGGCACCACCATCCCTAAAGACAAGCATAGCATGCTTGCCCCTCACGACCTCATCCCCATTAACAGACCCCCTCTGGATCCCGTCAGTGCCAACACCCAAATCCCTCAAACGGCCGGTAGCGACGTCAAAGATGCAGCCGTGGACCTGGAGGCCCCTCTCGCGGATAGCATCGCGGACGACCCAATTAGCCATGAGGGTGGCAACACCAGATTGGACATTGAGCTCGGCAACCCTGACGGCACGGGAGTGGTCATCGCGAATGGCATTGAGCTCCTCGGCGTGGGAGACGGCGAGGGACTTGAGCGGGGTGAGCCAGGTGTCGAGAACGCCGCCGACGCGGGAGGTGGAGGAGAGGGCGGCCGAGGAGGCGGGGCAGGCGGAGTGGCCGCAGAGGATGATGTGTTTTACCTTGAGGTGGGCGACGGCGAATTCGAGGGAGGCCGAGGTGTTGATGTCGGTGGGGGAGATGATGTTGGCGAAGTTGCGGTGGACGAAGACGTCGCCGGGCTGGAGGCCGAGGATTGTGGTTTCGGGGATGCGGGAATCGGAGCAACCGATCCAGACTGTGAGGTGGTGTTTTAGTTGGGACGAAGCGTTGCGCCGGGGGGAGGGCGAGAGGGAAGCATCCGTTGCCGGCCACAGCCACAGGAAGACACTTACGGATGGAGGGAGTCTCGCCGATGGCCTGGTTCTTGAAGAAGACGGGGTTCTGGTGGGCTTTGTAGCCGGCCCAGGCCTGGTTGGAGCTCAGGGCGTAGTGGTACTTGTCCTCTGCAATGGTCGTTAATATCGATTTGACGGATGGGTGGGATGAGCTTGGGGCTTGGCTCCTTGGAAGCTTTCTTACCGCCTTCGTAAACCATTTTGAACGGATTATAGGATTAGAATAGCTGGTTGCTACGAGGAGGAATGAATGCTGGTCCGTCTATCTATATAAAGTTGATCTCGCCGGGAGTCGGGTATCCACAAGGAAAGGAAGAAAGCTATCAAAGCACACGGAAAATATGAAAAAAGATGCAACAATTCACAATTTTGTAAAGAAAAGGAAAGATGGAGAGAAAAAAAGAAAGGAAGGAGAGGAGGATCACAAGCTCAGCTCAGGGATCAACAGTGCTATATAACATATTGGCGAAGTTGAAACATCGACTAATGCATAAGAGAAAGAAGGGATGAAGTAACAGGTTCGCAGACCCGGGGATTCCTTCCAAGAGCCAGCTGGTGGTCGGTTCCGGGAGTTCGTCCGGAGGGGCAAGAGGAAAGGGGGGGGGGGGGGGGGGGGGGGGGATATGTTGAAGCCAGGGGATCTGTGGGAAAGTGTGGAAGAGAATGAAGGGCGGTTGCAGAGGCCCAAGGAGATCATGTATTGGGGAGGTTCGAGAGGTGTTTCATGTTCTTCGACGAGAGTGTAAGTGGCGGTTTGCAAGGGCCGCCGAGGATTTATCCTACGGGCACATTGGTGAATTTGTTCTGGGACTGCTAGTACTGGCAATTTGGGTTGGACACGCCCGCCGATTCGGCCTGCTGGTGCTTGTCCGAGGCCGAAAATGCCAGCCTTGATACATATCAAAGTATCCGTGGATTAATAGTTTTGCGGGTGGAAAAAGAGGCGACTTGGATATGCAGTGAGTGCAGGAGCCCGGCATGGGTGGATGAGCTATATGATATGCTGGAGGAGGACGAAGATGAAGAGGTAACCGAAGTCACCTAAGATCCTATGATTGATGCAATCAAGCAATGATCAATGAACTCGGCGATACATCAATGTATATACAGAAATGGCCGGTTGACGTCGAGGTCAAATTAGACATTAAATGGGCAGGATTGATGATATAGATAGCATTTTGATATTCTCAATGCTTGCCATCCGGAATTTCCACTCCAAACAACAACTACTCCAAGCCCAAGTTACCCAATTTTGATAACTGTCATTGACAACTGTCAGAGCCCCCGGCGGAAAAAAAAAAAGAAAGAAGAAAGAAAAAAAGAAGCCCAAATCCAACAGCAAGCGTCGTGCTTGGTGCTCTCCCTTTGCCGCAGAGCCATGGCCTCTTCTTGGCAAGGCTCCAAGCGTCTCCTGTCTCCCCCGCTGCGACTCTTATTTTTTCGCCGTCCGATATGAAACAGAGTGCCGCAGGTCCCCTTGTTTCCCGCACGTCGACTCCACGACTTACCCTACCCTCCCCTGCACAATAGCCAGCCTATAAGCTTCTTCATCTGAACCGGAAACGATCACGCAGAACCAGGGATTGTCTCCGTACGGGGTCGACAGCGATACAGGCTCTCGGTTCCGTGATGAAAGAACCCCTGTCGACCACCCACGACCTCAATCGCCAACGACGTCGTTGCGAACGAGGGACAGCCTTGTCTCTCTTCCCTTCTCCCTCTTTTGCGGGTTGCACAAGCCCTTTCTAACCTGTAACGTCACTGCTTCAGAAAAATAGGCACGGCTCCGTCCTTGTTCTCCATCCTAGTTTACTTGATGATGCCTTTCATCTTGGATCAAGGATGCACTTCCTCTTCAAAGACCGTTCGTATTGTTTCCCATGCGAATCGACGAAATCGACTGCACCAGTCCCCCAACAGCACACCCCCCTGCGGCGAGGCCGGAGCTTGGCGTAGTCGTGTCTCGGAATACAGGCTCAAGAACTGGATCGAGCGAGGCGGGCAAAAGAGCTTCCTGAAAATCTGGAATATTGCCGCTCACGGCGTACCAAGCCAAGCCACCCAAAGAATCGCGCTAGAAGGGTCTAGCATTTGAATTGTCGTGTAAGAGCAAATAGGAATGATAATTGGTGTTGTCTTGGCTTCTTGCTTGGCCCTGCGCTGTGCTGGGGACGGTCAACGTGCAGGTGATAATACGTCCCCCAGAAAATACCCGTGATTTCAATCGATATATTAGCCAAAACGGAAAAGCCCCCGACATGACCAATTTCCCTCCACAAAGTCCCCAGAACTAACGTCCATTCTCCCTTAACACACCAAAACTACCATCCCCCGACCCGACTCCCGTCTCCCCACGGCACGCGCCACCGACCCCCGGCTCATCTTTCCTCACTCAGTGCTCCTCTTCCCCCGCTCGCCCGCATGTTAGCCTGTCGCACGTCCGCGCGACGATTGCCTTGGCGGTCGAGCTCGAGCTCCAGCACAGGCTCGACCCTGTGCTCTCAAGCCGGCTTCCGGACATCTGGGGCTGCGTCCAAGTCGCGCACAGCGCCGCCGAGACCTACGTAAGAAACCTCCCCTTTGTGTCTACGGGATTGATTTTCTTTTCTCTTTTTGTAACCCGTGTGTGTGTGTGTGTGTGCCTTGTGGCCGGATTTGATCCCAAGGCCGATCATATCACGCCGGGATATTATAAAGTGAAATCAAATAAATCACCAATGAGATGAGATGAGATGGGCTAACCTCAGCCGCAGACCCAAACCAAAGCCTCAACCTACCAAGCCCAAGACAACCGCCAACCCCAATCCCAGCCCCAAACTGGCCCCCCGGACAACCTCCTCCGCTCACACTTCTCCTCCTCCTCCTCCTCTCCCACCGTCCCCCGCCGCGTCCCCTCCCAATGGCAAGAAGCTCATTACGGCCCCTCTGGCCGGCGCCCTCGCCCTCGCCGTAGTCTTTGGCTACTTCGTCTCCGTCTCCGTTCTAGGCCCCGCCTCCCCTTCCTCTTCCGATGAGGACCCCATCGTCGACCCCCTGGTCTCGGGCGACCATTCTCACTCCGGCGCCTGCGCCGTACCCACCGGGCGTCCCACCTCCCTCGCCGGCATCTCAGCCGCCGATTTCGACCGCGAGCTAGACTACGAAGAGTCCAAGACCGGCGTGACCAAGCTCCGCCAGAAGCTCGCCGGCCGGGCCGTCGGCCACGTCCTCGAAGTCGCTGTGGGAACAGGCCGCAACTTTGACCTGTACGACTGGGCCTCGCTCGCCGGAGACGCCTCGCCAACCCCTCCCGCCCCCGCCAACCCCAAGGACAAGAAGAACCCGCCGCCGGCCCGACCAGACGCGAAGCTCCTCTCCTTCACGGGTCTCGACGTCGCCAAGGACATGCTCGACGTAGCCGCCGCCAAGCTCCAAAAGATCCCCTCCCTCCCACCGTCCCCCCCCCACCGTCACCGTCCTCCGCAACCAAGCCGGCGAAGTCGCCGCTGGCGCCGTCGAATTCCTCTCAGGCGCCGTGCGCCTCGTCAAGACCAACGCCCTCTCCTTCCTCCCCAGCCCTCCCGCCCCGGGCGTGGCCAAATACGACACCATCATCCAGACCTTTGGCCTCTGCAGCGTCTCCGACCCCCGCGTCGTCCTCTCCAACCTCGCCTCCGCCCTCCGCCCCGGGTCCGGCAGGATCATTCTCCTGGAACACGGGAGGGGCACGTGGCGCATCGTCAACTGGTGGCTGGACAGGCACGCCCCCGAGCATTTCAGAAAGTACGGGTGCTGGTGGAATAGGGACCTCGAGGCCATCGTCAGGGACGTGGCGCGCCGGAGCGCAGCCGTGGGTGCCGGGCCTAGGTTGGAGGTTGTCAGTGTGGAGAGGCCTGGGTATCAGGGCGGGACTGTGCTCTGGATTGAGTTGAAGGTTGTAGAGTGATATGGCGGCGCTTGGCTTTTTTGAAACGGCGGGGAAAAGGGGGTGGTGGTGTTGGTAATGTACGATGTATGTAGTGTGCTGTTTGTGTATACTAGGTAGAATGAGGATACGGGGATAAATAATAATAGACAATAGAGACAACTCATCAAGATCAAGGAGTAGTAACCACTACCGACTGGCGTATGGGGCAGAAGAAGGGCCCAATATCCTCCTCGGACACCTGCATGTCACGGTCCGACATTTCCCATCCATGTATCTCGTGCTCTCAAAGAGAAACGCGGTAGGTTCACGGATATCATCAACATGCTGGCAGTGCTGTACTAGGCGCACATCAAACGGAAGCAGTAACCTCCAGGCGTACAGGTACAGACTTCCCCAATGTCAGGTCACAAACATCTTACACGAAGTTGGGAAAAAAGTAAAAAAAAGAAAATAATAATAACCCCCCCCCAAAAAAAGATTCAATCTGAGCAGAGGAGGTCATCAATTTGATTCATTACCACTTTCACGAGTACCCTCTTCTCCTACCTATACAGCTGCTAATAGAACACATCACGCACATCCGTGATTCCATCCACCGCGAGCTCTTGAAAGTCCCCCTACATTCCCAACTCCATACTCCCCCACCCACAAAAGAAACCTCGCCATAAGAAACGCCCCCAATGTCAAAAGGCAGTAGAACGGCGCTGATTTCCCAGAAGTATGAATAAGCAGGTAAAGAGAGCTCCGCGCGCCTGTTTTTGGGTTCTCGCAGAAAGCAAAAGAAAGAAGAGAGGGGTTTGGTTGTTCGGTCGGGGAAACGAGAGGAAAGATTGCGGAGGGAAACCCCTCAAAGATGAAGGGGTGGATAACCACAAAAAGAAAAGAGACCCAGCTAGACCTTTTTTAAATCGAGAAACTCCTTCATAAACGCCGCCGAGGAAATATTACATTGGGAGAAGTGTCGTGATTCCCTTTTAATTTTCCCCCTTTCATACATCAGTCAAATTCGAGTCCCGTAGGACTGACTGCCCAGACATCGCTGTCTTGGACGTACGGCGTGTATCCACCTCTTTTCTTTTGTTCTTTTCCACCTTTTTTGTTGGTTTTGGTTCCAGTCTTTCAAGCGCCCAAAGGCCTTGAGTCGATTTTTGGGTTCCGTGCCGTTTCGTCTTCCACGTCCTCGTCTTGCAAACCCTCTTTTTGTGTAGTCGTGGTCGTCTCTCGCCTCAGTACGCATCTAGCAGACCGTCTAGTTCCTCAAGCTCCATAGTCTCCGGTGTCTGATCCCAATCTAGCAATCTCCCAATCTTGACCCAGTTCTCCTCGCCGTCCTTCTTGAAGTTACTCGCAAACGGGCTCGGCTTCATAGTCGGGCTTACCACCATGGCCATAGAAGCCCAGCTCGCGGAGCCGAAGCGGTGATCGTGAAAAAGAGAATCAAACTTGGACGTCTCCGAATCGAGGCCGAGGGCCGGGTCGTTGGGGTCGTCGATGATTGTGACAGTCTCCTTGGTCATCTTGCGCTTCTGCAGGCCATTCGCCGTCTGAGTAAACTCTCTCTCATCTCGTTCTAGGGGAGGGGAGGCGCCACGGGAACGGCGCTCACGATCAATGATGAGGCTTGCGCGAGAGGAACCCAGAGAGGTCGCTTGGCTGTCGAGGTCTTCGTCCATATCGTCAAACTCGGGTGAGGACAGATCAACCTCGGGGGAGGGGCTCATAGCTCTCCGGGCGATGGAGTCGGAGATGATCTCGGTGTCATCAATCACCACATCGTCGTCCGAATCATCGGCGGGATCGAGGGTTAGCTCGTCGCCCGATATAGATGGGGACGTCGTTGCCGGTTTCGGGAGGGTGAAAAGTAGGGGTTGGGTCGGGAAGGGCTGGCGAGGCGAGGTGGTGAGGAAGAAGTATGTCCGCCTGGGGTGGACGGCTTCTAATTCTTTGGCAAGGGGGCAGGGAGATGTCTCGCTCCAACAGGTCCGCTTCAAGAAAGAGGCCAGGCGCGACGAGATGATGGCGCACGGGTTAGCAGAGCTAGAGAGCATGGCATGTTAGTGGGCCGATCATCATACAAGACGTAGTTGTGATGGGAGGGCAGGGCGACTGCGTGGGCCTAGGTCCATGTCAGGGGGCACAACGTACTGTTGGACAACTGTCAATCGTTGAGCCAGGACTGCGGCCAATTCCTTCACTAGATGAGGTCTGTTTCCCGTGGCTTGAAGTTGAGCGACAACGGCTTCGACAATCTCGTCGTTGATGATCTGTGAGCTATCCCTCTTCGCCGCCTTGGACCGCCGGGTTCCGTCTGTGGCGGTTGTATCTCTACTAGGTGAAGGCGAAGGGGACGGTGTCGCCTCGGGAGACGGAGGCGGCGTGTGCTCGTACTTGGTGCGGGTGGCGGGATGCGCTGAGGCGGAGGAGATGGAATCGTCGTTGTGTGCTCGTTTTAGCCTCTTGGTCTGGAGGTACTCTGAGGGAGAAGGAGAGGATTCGGACTGGGACGGAGTGGCGCTCGGTGTCGGAGTCGAAGCTGATGTGGAAGACGCTCGACTGCTGGCAGCAGCGGCGGCGGCAGCAGCAGCTCGAGCGGCATGCGTCACAGGGACGTGAATGCCGAGCGACGGCAAGGAGAGAGACTTGCGCCTAGTATTGTACGGCATTATGGGATGTGTTTGTGTGTGTGCGTGTGTGTGTATGTGGCTTCTTTTTTGTGTTCTTTGGTTCTATCTCGGACCACACCGGGTGGAAAGTGGAAGTGATGTTGTTTTGTTTGAGTCGGATCGTGTGGGAGCCGTTTCTCTGCCTACAAATGTCGTGGGGGGCGGGGGAAGTGGGTGTGGTTGGAGAGTGCAAGAGCGAGGAGGCAAGGCAACACAGGCACAGCAGCAAAATGATTTGCGCCCTCTACAATATCAACCGTACTACGTTTGGCTAGGCACGAGGAGGTGGCGAGGGATCTTGTTGAAAGAGGGGAACTTGGTAGATGAGAAGCAATGTTGATGGCGAGGTGACGAAAGGGGAGGAATACCATGAACAATGGAGGGAGGAGACGGAGGTCGAGGCAGGGGGAGCTAGGGAAAGGTAGGAAGGGGACGGGCGAACTTTTTTTTTCTTTCTTTTTGCTGGTAGTACTACCTTTTTTTTTTTTCTTTTTCTTTTTTTCCTTGTTTCATGATTCCCTCAACGTTGATTGGCTATAGCTCCCCACCCAGCTCAGCTTTTTTTCCTTTTTTTTTTTTTTTTTTTTTTTTTTTGCGCGCACTTGTAAGTCTTTTGTATTCCTTCCTCTTTCAGTGCGGATTATGCCCGGCTGTTACTATCTTGGCGTCAGTCACCGCCTTTTAACTCGCTTCATATTGCTTGAACCCCCTAGACTTCCAATTTGTCCGACTTGAGATTTCTCTGCAAGTCATCATTCGACGCAAGTGGTTTGCCTGTGGTTCTTTGGCTGCTTGGAGGGGCTTTTTTTTTCTCTTCTTTTCTTTTTCCTTTCTCTTTTCTTGCGTTTTCATTTTGACTTTCTCTTAGTCTTGCTTTTCGTTGAAGTTACGCTATTTTCCTGACATTTCATGTCACGCCTTTTTCTCCGCCCATGTTCCTAATTCGTAATTGCTGCCTCATCCCTGGTTCACACACAGACCGCAAAGCGGGTCCAAGTTTGAATCCTCAGCCAAAAGGGGATAAGAGAAGGAAGAAAAAAAAGAAAAAAAAAGAAAAAAAGGAAAAGAAAGAATCGGACAAGGGAATCTTGACCTAAAGTCCCTAACAACCAACCGGACGGCCAGCTTCCCTTTTATTATGACGAGACCTGGATCAGCCATGGAGGAGTACTTGTAACTATGGGTACAAGGAGAAGACTATGATGGCAGGCTCAGATGCTTTGACTCCGGCCGACCAAACTTCGTACGGTTGCCGAGGATTTTCCCGCCAGCAGTGCGGAATGTATTGTCGCATGTCGCATACCCTCATTCGCTCATCCAATTTTTTTTTTCCTTCTTCTTTCGTTTTTTCTTCTTTTGCTCTTTTTTTTTTTTTTTTTCCTCTTTTCCTCTCTTCCTTTCCACAACTCGACCCTGTCACCTGGTCCCTATTTTGGGTAGATGGGTCCGACCCTCTAGCGCCAGGCCGTAGTCCCGTAACAACCACCCCTACCAGGCAACCGGTGATCTGCTAAACTAGTCTTCTAGTCTTACTTGTACCAGCAGTAGTGGCTCCCGCTGGTTCCTGCTTTTCTTGGCCCAGTGGATCGAATTTTTTTTTTCCACGACGGAGCAGCCAACTAATAGCACAGTAGCTCCATCGTCGACCCCGTTCTTAGGTGACACTCCCGAGATTTTGCATGGAAAACTGGATCTTGCCAACATTGAACCCAACGGTCTGGCAGGCGGCCATTTCTTCACCCTCCCTGGGCTCCCGCCCACCTGAGCTGCATTTTTCCTTTTTTTTTTTTTTTTTTTTTTTTTTTTTTTTTGTTCTGTCTCTGCCCTGCAGCTGACCGCGCAGAGCTTGTTTGCACCTCTCGCCAATGTGGCTGCATGTCTAAAACCCGCCTATGACATTAGATTACATTGGGGCCAATGCATGGCTGCTGCACGTCTCCCACTCCTGCCCGGCATTCGCATTTCACATGAAGTGAAAGATGGGTGGGAGACAGGCGCGCTGGAGTACTCTTACACTTCAATTGGAAAAGAGAGAAGAATGGAAAACGGGACCCCAGCCCAGGCCCTGTCTTGGATTCATTATTCCTCCCGACATCCATGTCTGACCTGATCCGGATTGCTCCACCCGCCCCAAGCTCCATCAGAGCGAGCGAGCCCAATCCCAATCCAATCCAGGTGCTCCAGAGCCCGAACCAACTAATAATAATACTCCATCATATTGATGAGAAGAGAACCTGATGGATCCTCTCCCACTAAGCAAAGCCGTGGGACCTGAGCCCCGGCCCCATCTTTCCCCAAAATCCCTCGTGCTCTCCCAAGATTTGCCAACAGCTCCGACTTCAGCTCCTCGAATTCCGAGCCTCAAATCATCCTTTTTCTTCCGTGGTTTCCCTCCCCACACAAACATCACCCCATTCCCCATCGTCCCACTCCTCCCAGTTATGATTGCAATTGCAAATGCAAAACTTCTCCTTGGCCCAAGTAGAATGATAGATAATAATAATAATAACAATAATAATAGGACAACTCCTGAACGAACTCTCTGCCATTCCGTTTTCCTCCTCTTGTTCCCCCCGGTCTTCCTTCTCCTCCCTCGGCCATCCTTGACAGCCGAGGATGCTTGTGTGGATTTTTATTCCTCTTCGCATTCCCAGTTCGTCCCCAGCTTACCATGGGTACACCTGGCGCTTCCATCCCGTGTTCCCTCTTCGTCGACCTGCGCCTGTCGTCGTACCCCCCATTTCCCAATGGATATCTACCAGTACACCATTATCTGTAGTGTAGCTGCGCTTCGTTTCTCAGCGGCGCGTTTTTGCTTTTCATGTACTCTTACATCACCCGTCCTACCAGATTCAGTAAGCACTTTCCCTCCATAGTGCCATTGTGTCTTGCCTCCTGCAACAGGTCTCCCGGACGAGCACTTCAAGCCAAGTTCCGGCCTGCCAACTCGTTTGCCTCAACTCGGGCAGTGTCAGGGCAGCTTTCGGAGAGCACAGTGAACTTTTGGGATCGCTCCATGGAGATGTTCCAGCAATAAAAGATATATACACTCGAATTAAATGAATACTTATGCTATTGTCGCTTTGCGCCGCCCTCCAGTTCTACCTTTTATCTTACATTCGTACAAGCTCAATCGTCCTCCCCTCCCCATGAATACTTGTTACAAGCTTCGTCAAGCCCATTGCCCAAACCTCAAAAACACTCATGACGTTTGCCAATACCCCTGACAAAACACCACGCCCGTTAATTCACTGTAAATGCTTCGGGAATTCCGTTTTTTTTCCTTTGAACCATCTGTGCGGCCGTTAGCCACAGTCTAGGACTTCCAAGTGGTAGCAATCATCTTCATTTGACGGCATACCTCCCCGCGCCGTTCATTGTCATGGCCCTCTGCGTTTAGTGTGTAATAAGGAGAAGAAAATGATGATAATCAAGCCATCCCGAGAAAGGCTTATGAACTCTACTGCCTTAAGACAGCCATAAATCGGTCCGCAACCTGTAAAGAAGTCCCATGTTAGCTGATACTGCGAATATTGTTCATGAAGTTGGGAGGGAACCGTCCTACCTCGGGAGCGGACTTGATGAAGGGTTGATCAAAAAACATGTACTGCTCGTTCTTGAGGAGCTCCATCACAGTAACCATCAATCCCCACGGCTGAGGCCAGAAACCCACCAAGCGTTCTAGAAGAATTCGCGTAATTTGCTGGCGGATTTCCGTCTCCTCGGCGTCCGAAAGGTCTTGCCCGAAAATATCGAGCAAAAGTTGACCAAAGTAGTGCGTATGAGCGTTGGGGAATCGTAGCTGGTTGACCATGGCGGAGATGAGGTAGTAGCGGCCTTCGGGGTTAAGCTCGCGAACGAGAAGGGTAAGGATTGTGCTATCCGAAGACCCTGGGACATAGACAGGCACGCCCTTCTGTTTGGCGCGGTCTACCGCGAAGCCGGCGACATAGCTAGGGATTGCTTCGAGGATAGGGACATCGACGGCAATAGTGGTGAACCCAAATCCAGTAGTTACATGGCCGCTGACGCGCCCAACAGAATGAACGATGTGTGCGAGCACAGCTTCCGAGGGGCCGTCTTGGAGTGCCTGGGTAAGCACAGCCAACACACCCCGTTGCTGGAGGATGTCGATTACCTCACGACCCACAGGAGGAGTATCTTCCAGCTCGTCAGGTCCGGCAGCCTTAAGTCCCTGCTGGGGGGGCTCCGGCAGCTTATGCAGCGTGGGTGGAGTCGCTGCCAACACGGTAGCGAAGAGTTGCGCACAGTGGGTGGGGATGGCCCAGCAAAGCTGGTTGTAGTTCGCCGCAACATACTCGGCGTAGTCATGTTGTAGAACGACAAAGAATTTGAGGACCGACCTGTAGACCTCCTTGGAAGACGCCGTTAGGTCCGGTACCTTGAGCTGCTCACCGAGATAGTCGAGCATATCACAGATTAGTCGGGTCAACGGCGCCCAGCCGGCTTGGCTCTCCGTTCCGAGTATGGCGGGTAGGAAGATGCGATGTTGGATTAAAGACAGCCACCCATATGTGAAGCCAGGCACGAACCTAGGGCCGAGATCTCTGAGAGCCACGGAGAACTTAACCACCATATCCAGTCGCTCGGCAGCCGATACGTGATCGACCAAGCCGTCAATTTCGTGGAGCGTCATAGAAAGTAGGCGGAAGAAGGCACGCTGGTTGAAGTGTTCACCCCTCTTCATATGGTGGTGATGGAGGACGAGAGTGATTAGGGCGAGGATAGACTCGAAAAATGCAGGTCGGTTCTCATTAGGCTCTGCCGTAATACCGGGGTGGGCACGCACGAAGATACCGAGCAGGCGAGCCAATGAGTCAGTGGCCACAAACGCTTCCGAGACGCCGCCGGTGTGGACCAGCTGCTCAAACCTGTCAACCGAGACATCAATGGCCAACCTGAGAAAGAGGAAAAAGTCGTCTCTGTCTCCAATAATACCCTTCGCCTGGATCTGTTGGAGGAAGACCATCATTGACTTCTCAGTTGCGTTTGCATTGTTGCAGAGATGAATCCACTCTTCAAATACATATTCCATCTGGTCCTGACGCTGAGCTAAAGGACTTTCTGCGTTCGGAGGTACAGAAGGGCGTGCAAGGCCTCCGCTCGTCAGCTTAGCTTTCACGCGCTGGCCAGCGGTGGAGCTGCTGTCCTCGAGTACCCAGGCCCAGGCCGCTTCCAAGGTCCTAACAAAGTCGGCGTGTAGAGCCAGAGGTCGATCGTTCAGGAGAGCTAGGTCAACGAGTGTCTCCAGGAATTCGAGTGAGCCTTCCTTACGTTGCTGGAGCGCCTTAGACATTGCGGTGTCAATATTCTTCCAGTCCATGAGGTCGGTTCCCGAGAGCGCTGTCAGAAGTGGGACGTGAAGGAAGTAGTGGCCAGGCTGCTGCCTGAAGAGTACCCGGATACGGCCGCTCACGGCCGGCCCAGAGATCTTCCTCAGAGTCTCAAGAACGTGCGCAAGACTCTCCAGGGCCAGACTATCATCGATATGGCTAAACAGCAATTGACTAATTTGATCAGCGGCGAAGAGAGCCATCTCCTCAGATCCTTGGGACGTCTTGATGATGATCTGAACCAGAGCATCAACAAGGTCAAGGACGGGGTGAGGTCGGGGAAGGCTATGGAAATGCACTTCTCTAGCCTCTGTAGCAACACGTTGAAGCTCGAGTAACAACTTCTGGAAACGGGTGGCCATCAATGACAGATCGACAGGGGTAGCTGGCAGCCGTCCATTGGCAGCAGCGGCCGCACCAGCCTGAACAGGGGGGTAGGGTTGAATATGACCGGCCATGTGCTGGCTGGTGGGAGTTTCGGACGGCGGCGGGATACCGGGAAGACCACTGAATTGGTCCTGGAGAACTTCGTTAGCAAGAGACCGAGTTGTAGCATCAGCGACAGCAGGGGCGTGGGCGGGTCCGCTGGCGGTGCTGCTTCTAGGGTGTCTGGCGAAGTCTTCGTAGATTGCCATCTGTTCTGGAGTGAGGCCAGACATGCCCTCTACCAGCCGATAAGGCTGAGGAAGTGCTGAAGCCCAGCGGTTTAATGATGGGCCAGCGTATGGCTCCATAGGCTTCTGGGCGCGGTGACGGCGACGACTTTCCAGCTCGTCCTCGATCATCTCTTCAATTTCGGGAACAGCTCGCTCCTCAGCCTGCTTTTCAATGATGCTACAGCCAAGGTCGAGATTAGAGTTGACACACATCATGATTGTGCCCTCAGGAAGACCCTGAGGCAAATCGTTCGACAAATTGCGCATATAATTGGTGAAGTTGGCTCGGAGTGGCTCCTTGGAGGTAACAAGGGCGAGGCTTCCAGCCGTAGCTTTAACCATATTGATAGCGCATGCACGGACGCGGTTCTCATCAGGCTCGATGGCGAAATCTTTATGAATCATCTGTTGAGTGGAGATAGCCGCGATAGTAACGGACCTGTCTACCACGGGCTGAATGATCTCGGCTAGGGCGCGAGAAAGGGCAGTTCGGACAATCTCATGGAGTCTAGTTGCGTTGACGACCATCTCATTCGTGGGAGGGATATTAATCATTGGGCCGATGTCGGGAATGACCGGAGTCATTGCCTGCGAGCTGAGGCCGGCAGCGACGGTTGGCGTAATACCATTGAGAGACAGCCCCTCAAAGGCATCAAGAGTCTCCTGTGCAGCCGCTTCGGCGCTCTCTTCCAATATCGCGCGGTTGAGTATCTCTCCAGAGGGCTCGATGCTCTTGTGGTCTAGGTTTAGACCCTTGCAAAGCACCTCAATCTCGAACTTCAGGTTAAGCTTTAGTTCGGCATGGTGGTAAAGTTCAATGAGGAGGTGGATGATATCCATAAGCCAAGGGTTCGGAGGGCGGAAGACACTAGACTGGGAGCCCTGAGTGAGGACCTTGCAGACGAACGGAATGACAACCACGAGTCTTTTGGTATCGTGGGCTTCCAGGAGGAGCTTCTTGAAGGCAATGTTGCGATGCTTGATGGGCTTGTTCCTGGCGAGGGTAAGAAGGCCCAACCATCCACCCAGATTTTTAAGATGTGTCCTTTCTGTTGAGTTTTGCATCGTGCTCTCTGCGTTCAGCATACGCGAGACGCTGCTATAAGTCTCACGTAAGACCTCCGCCCAGAGCGCCTTGTCTTCAAAAAGGTTCACGAGTTCCAAATATACACGGTGGTAATTAGGCTGCATCTTAGCGCGCTCCTCGACTAGGTGACTGGCAAACCACTGCTGGTGACGCCGCTCCAGAAGTTCACGTAGCTCCTTGCACATTGACTGCAGAGTAGTCTCTGTGATGTTGTTGAGAACAAACTGAATTTTACCCTGGTCATCGCCAGTAGGATCTTCAAATTCAGCATCGGCGGGGGGAGGATCGACAGAGATAGCAGTGAATGGAGGAGCCTGCTGATCGGAGCTAAGATTGTCCTTAGCGACGCCATTAGCAATGGCTTCATCCGAGTAGCTCCCGAGATGAACACCACCACCACTAGGCCCACCGTGAGCTCTGGTGATCTCATCCTGGTCACGAATGACTTCCTCTGCTCGCATCCACGCATCTGTGCCTTGTAGGGCTGGAATCAAGAGAAGCTGCTTGCAGAAGCCAGGCCATTCGTGGAACCGGGGGAGGAGTTGGATGAGAGCTTGGAGACCAAATTTGTACATTGCATCGTCGGGCACATGGTCCCGGACCGACTCAAGAATCATGCCAAGGCCAACTTTCAGAGGGAGATCTGAAATCAACTTGTGTGATATTATGCCACCAAAGAGAACTGCGGTAGTTGCGAGAGCTTCCAAGGGATAACCGATATAATGGGTATACTCGTCGAAAAGCCCGTGGATCATGCAAGCAAATATATCCTGCTCAAGAGGATCTCTTGAATGCTTATAGCGATCAAGAACGTCCACGATATCGCGCACTTCGATTTCGTTCCCGTACATTTTCTTATAGTGTTCTTCCATCTTGATGTTGGCTGCAGGAGGGAGGGAATTTCCCTCCTTGCCGTTAGCGTCAATGATATCGTCGTAACCTTCTCCATAGTTGATGAGCCTAGGATACGCCGTGATGCACTGGCGCTGGACAATAATCAACTCTTGTACCGGGGTTCTTGGCATGAAATCCTCGAGAATTTGTAGCAACGCGGAAACAGTTCGGACCTGGAGAGTCGTAGTTGTTTTAGTCGCAGTGTGGCCCTCTGGGCGCTGGAATTGCGTCTCAAGGGTTCCCTTGATCATCAAAAACTGGATCAGGCAGCTAGCCATTTCCGTGCTGCGGTCAGCATTCCGACGGGCCCATTCGGCGAGGTCAAGACAGCCCTCGGCGTGCGCCAAAGATGCGAGGTCCAAACCGAAACCGTTCGGCAGGTAAGCGAGAACCTCTAGCCACCCGTGACGGACAGCGTGTTCGAATATAAGAGGGAGATCGGTGGGCTTGGTCGCATGCGTATCGACAAGTCTCTGCGTAACCCAGTCCTTGTCACGCTTCCAAAGGCTTTCGAGAACAAACTCGTACTCAGGTGATCGTTTGTAAAGAAAGTTCTCAAAGAGTGAGTTTAAAGTATCGACGGCCATCCCCGGCCAAGGCTTCGGAACACCAAAGGCGGATACAACGAAGATGTCGAGGTTAGGGACTACGACATCTTGGAAGAGTCGTTTGGCTTCGATGCTTTGGGACGCCTGCACTGAATGCAATGCGACATGGAAGACCGCTGAGAGGGCAGCTACGGAGACTAGGGGATGTTTCACGGCGACTGACACCCGTTCTTTAACGGCGGTAGAAGAATCGCTGTATGAGTCAAGGGAAATGGTAGGAACAAGGCCGGGTATAGTGCTAGCATCGAGCTGATCGGGCGTTAGGGAGGCAAAGGCACAGACAAAGGAGAGCTGAGCCTCAGCATTCTCCCAATTGCCACCCCAGAGAGCCTGAATGTCGAATTGCGTAGCTTCGTCTCGGGCAATCGGAACCAAAGCTTTATAGAGGGATAAAAATTGGTCCGGTGAGATACGCGCCGTATCCTTATCGAAGCCCGAAACGACCCTGAACCATCGGAAACTAGCCGGCAGCACCTTGCGTAGTGCGGCAGTGAAAACGGACGGTTTGAACTTCGGGGTTTGGCTAATAACAGTATAGATGAGACCCGCGGAAACCTGATCTTCGTTCAAATGGATATTGGCAGGGCGATTCTGCAAGAAACTGAGACAAGTCTCTTCGTCCTTGGTAAAATCTGCTCCGGTACGCTGAAGGTATTGTACGAGGGCATTCGAAGGGCTATCCGCTAGCAGCCGAATAAGGTCCAGAGCAGCCAGGACCTCAGAAGGAGGTGGCTGGTCTTGGTGGAAGTATCGGGCTTTAACCTTAGAGGCAAGCTCAGACTTCGCAGAAGATATGAAATTAGGCGGAGGATACTGGATGAATCGATCAACGATTTTGGCCACGAACGCCGGGTTGAGATCCGCGTGCTCGGGTAGGTCGGGTCTGGAGAGGATGTAGGTAAATGTCGGGAAATTGGTTGAAAGAATGGCATCGGCTTTATCGACGAGACGTTAGATAATAGTAAAGAGCGGGGTCAATGCGACAAACCTTTGGTCTTCAGATCAGGACGTGATCCAGGTTTGAAAGCCAAAGCCAGGAGCGTTTTTTCAAGAGCGTCGAGTTTGAAATGTTCCATAAAGGAAGACAAATCGAAATCTCGAAAGATGTCCTCCGTACCGGACTCAATCGATTCGGCAATCTTGCTAGCTTGGTCGGGATCATGACTGATCTTGCGCATTTCGCCAACTAAGACATGGTGGTTACCTGGATTCGCTACCGGTCGATTAAGTCCGGGAAATATCTGTGGAGCATTTCCGGCCACGAGCCTTGTCAGGAATCGTGAATAAACTTCCATGCCGTGTTCATCGATAAGCTGATAGGGAGAGTCACGTTAGCAATTGATGCGAGGAGAAGGCGGCGATGGTACTGCTTGGGGGTGGTGGGTGTAGGGGTTAAGGCTGGGAAAGAAGCACATACTTTTCTCAGTTGACTGACTTGGGCACCGTATTTTGGATCACTCTCGTCCTTGATAGTGCTAAGGAGTAAGGAGACTTGTGTGATAGCAATCTTTGTCAGGGAGCTACTCCCTATAGGACTGCTCGTACTTGGGCTCGCAGCAGCACTTAGGATGGCCGATTGCGATGCGTGCGGTGGATGGCCCGGTCCTGACTGATGTGTTTGCACAGGATTCGGCGAGAATGATCCCGTCCTGGGTGGTGGGACCATGGAGTTATATTGGGATGGGGTGGGATCACGGAATATCTGTCAACGGGTGACAGAGAATGTTCCGCGGTCTGGAGCTATGGGAAAGAGAAGAAAGGTACCGGGTGAAACGTTGCTATCCTGCAATGGCTTTCCCTCCCACGACATGGATTATGTTGAGGCCAGGTGATGGAAGAAGAGCGTAAGACGCAAGATGGAGACGTGGTTAATCTGTATTATTGAGTACAGCGAATCGATCACGGCGGCGATGGATTATGATGAGGAGTGGCGGGCGACCCAGGTGCAGAAGGCGGGAGCGTGGTGGTCCAGCAAACGCGATCGTGTTGTGGCGTCGGATTAGAACAATAGTGCGTTGGCGGTTGATATTCAGAGATGTGAGAGAGGAGGGCGCCTCGAAATTACTGGTAGATGGTTACGAGGTTGAAGGAAGTCGGACAGAGGGGAATGAAGAGTATAAAGTGCGATGGGAGTTAGGTCAAGAGAGGGTGGAGAAATTTGAGACGATGAAGCAGCACAGAAGGATATTACCTGTACAGTACGCTGTAGGAAGGACAGCCAGGAGGTGAGCCCGAGCCAGGTGGGAGCCTGACTAAGTACTAAGGTATTATGTACAACTTCTACTCCCTCAGAACTGGGACCTAAGATGCTCTGGCCGCGAGAGAAGCCAACCTTTGCAATCTGGGCCGACCGCCAAAAAGCCCCCAAGAGACTTATTTGAAGATAATGGTCAATAAGCATAGTTAACAGTAACTGGTTCATCCCGCATCGTGTCAGCAAACGAGGCTATCGACTCGAAGCTCTGTCCGTACACAGTACATTCGACCTCTCTAATCAAACCAGAAAGAGATCGAAACATGAGCTACCAGTGAGTCACGTGATTGCGAACGAAAGGGCTGAGACGGAGAGGACCACAATGATTGCTCACTCTGCCAAGAATATCGAGTGAATGAGACTATACAGGGCAAAAAATACAAGTATATATTGAAAACTATAAAGGCTAGCTCCGGAAGTAAACACTCTGCGTATGAATCAATTGATTGAAGCTGGACTCTGGTTTGCGGAAAAGCCTCGTGCATAATAGGCAGTCTTCCACTCCAGGAACCTATCTGACGGGCCATCTCGTGCCAAAAAGGCCAAGAGCGCTCTGGTTGCTAACATAATCATCCGTATCCAGCCGCAATAGAGATGGCACAAGTGGGAAGCTGACTCGTTTCCATGGCAACGCGCGGATTCCTATTGATACATCAATATTACTACCACTCCGATAATACCACCGACCCTAATCTGATATCGCATTTCATTCAAAGCTCCTCAGCAGACTGACCAAAGAAGTGTCAAAGGTTAGTCTCAAGCGACACCTCAATTCCGTTGAGATCATTGTTCCAGGACCCAAGAATAGTCGATAAACAGCGTCACTTCGTCGAGCAGCAACGAGTATTTCGAATACAAAGAGGCGATCTGTTGACGCCCTTCACAATGCCAGCGGCGACGGTGGAGCCTCCGTCAGTAGCGCTCTCTTGTATGAGCAGTCTCATCCAAATCATCTTCTCTTTTAACAAAGTATTAACAATCGTCATGCAGTTGCCAATAATTTCTGGGGCAAAGAAGATGCAGGTGTCCCACCTCTTCTCGAGCGCATGCACAATGCAAAGCAAACTTCCGACGAGCTAAAGGCATTTTATTCCGGTATGAAGGCAACCCATTGCAGATGTTACGGCGAGAACATTACTAACCTACAATACAGCTCGAGCGTCTATCGAAGATGATTATGCGCGGAAGCTCTTGTCGCTATGTCGCAAGCCGCTTGGATCACAAGAAACAGGCACTCTAAAGGGCTCATTAGATACAGTTCGCGGCGAAGTTGAAGCTATGGCCCGACAGCACCAAAGCATAGCGGCCCAGATGAAGACTGAACTCGAGGAGCCTCTGGCAGCTTTCGCCGGAAGCATGAAGGAACGGCGCAAGATCGTGCAGAATGGCATCGAGAAACTGCTGAAGATCAAGGTCCAGCAGACTCAGCAAGTCAACAAGGTACGTCAATACAAGATTCCTTTGTTCATCAATAGATCGCAGCTAACAATAGCGTAACGCTATAGACGCGCGATAAATACGAGCAAGAATGCCTCAAGATAAAGGGATACCTCGCCCAAGGCCACATGGTCATGGGCCAGGAAGAGAGAAAGAACAAGGCGAAACTGGAAAAAACCCAAATTAGCCTTGCGACATCAAACACAGATTATGAAAACGCCATCAAAGCCCTCGAAGAGACTACAGCACGATGGAACAGAGAGTGGAAAGCGGCAGCGGATAAGTTCCAAGATCTAGAGGAGGAGAGGCTCGACTTTACCAAGAGCAGCCTCTGGGCCTTCGCAAACATCGCCTCCACTGTCTGTGTCAGTGATGATGCTTCGTGTGAGAAAATTCGCTTGTCTCTGGAGAAGATGGACGTTGAGAAGGACATATACAGCTTTATCACCGAGCGTGGTACAGGCCAGGAAATTCCAGATCCCCCCAAGTACATCAACTTCTGCCGTGGAGATGTCAACGACACGCCCTCGGAAGCATCTGAAGACGAGAATTACTCGGTAGCACAGTTTCCGCGAAGTATCAATCCCGCTTTCCGAACATCGTCTCCCCAGCCCTCTTTGTTTGAATCTCATCATGACCCAAACACCTCTCTGGCTTATGATATGGGTCTCGGAAACCCACACCCTGTCACCCCAGCAAGCCGAGAAGTGACCGTAACGCCTCAGAAGACGGTGACTCCCCAAAGAGCTTCGGTCAGCATTGAACGAGAACCAGAACGGCAGCTGGAAATGCAACCCGAGAGGCAAATTGAGAGACCAGTTGAGAGACAACTCGAGAGGCCCACAGAGAGGCAACTAGAGAGGCCCGCAGAAAGGCAGATGGAGAGGCAGGTAGAGCGACAGATCGAAAGACAACCCGAGCGACACCGCCAGGAGTTATTCCAAGCACCATCCCAAACCCGGCCACACGGCCTCGACGTCTCACATTATGCCCCCGTTTCGGCTGTTCCACATGACCCTTACCCCATGGACGGCATGACCATGCTATGTCGGCCTGGGCCAACTTCATCTGAGATTAGCTCAGCACCTTCTCAGAGGCCTTCAAGCCGTGATTCGCGCAGCGACTATTCGAACCCGACCTCCTTCACGAGCCAAGACCCTCCTAGCGGCAAGGTGTCTCCTATCAAGCAGGATCCCGTCCCTGTCCCAAGCCCCGAGAAGGATAAGCGAGTTCTTAAGAAGAAGAGCGGCTTCTTCCAGAATCATAGCCCGTTCAGAAGGAAGAGCACAAAAGACGTTCAGGCGCCCAATTCCAACCGGAATACATGGCATCCTTCTAACAACCAGAATGCCACTCCTCGCCGACCCCAGTTGTACCAACATGACTCGATGGGCCGCGCTCACGATAAGGCCCCGAGCCCCGAGCCCATTGATGCGAACGCAAGCCTCGCTCTTGGAGTCGGGCCTAACGTCCTTCCTGTTGCTGGGCCAAGCTCCACCAAGCCCATCAGTAACAGTAATGGCAATGGCTCCGACGCAAGCCAAAATGTTCCAGAGGATGATCCTATTGCCATTGCATTGGCTGAACTTAAGGGTGTAACCAAGCAGTCGTCGGTGAGGGTTTCGGCGGATTATTATCATGGAATTTCCACCCCGGCGCCCGGCGCCCGACCAGCACTTGCCAACACTGCTGTGGCGGCAGCGATGCGTGGTACTCCACCCCCTTCTTACGATCAGCAGGTCCAGAGACTTGGTGTGCCTTCCGCCGCCCACACAGCTAGAGCGATGAAGGAGACATCCGAAAAGTTTGTCGCACAAACGAGGAATGTGTTCGGAAGTTCTGCCGGATCCGGCAGTTATGGAACGCCCCCGGCTACTCGACCAGCCACTAGAGGCAACGACCTCCCAAGGGCCGCATCTCCTGCACCTCCGCGCAGCGCATCGCCTCTTCCGAGCAACCAAGATGGCTATAACAAGAACTACCGTCCCGTCTCCCCCAATCCTAACCGCGCAGGCAGCCATGACTCGTATAGCAGGAACTATCGACCTGTTTCGCCTAATCCCAACCGTAGCAGCACCCAGGACTCATACCAAAGGGGGTACCGGCCAGTGTCCCCCAACCCGAGCGCCGGGGCTCAGCGTGCTCCATCGCAAATGAGCATGTCCCAGAAGAGGGGCTCGGAACAAATGTATTACCGCCATAATTCGCCGATGAACGGTACAAGGTCAGCGTCACCAGCACCATATGCAAACTATGACCGCCCTTCTAGTAGTCATACAATGAACGAGATGGCAGTGCAGTTGGCGCCGGTAAATGACGATGGTTACGGATCCCAGCGAGGTAGGTACGGCGCACGTCCGGGAACGAGCTCGAGCTCTAGAGCAGTGGGCCTTTATGAAGGCCCGGGCGCGGGCCACTCCGGCAGTCGACAGCGCAGTAAGAGTGTTGCCGATCCCTCCAGGCAATACACACCAGATGGGCGACCAATCTTGCATTTTGGTGAGTCTCCTTACGCGCGGAAACCCACATGCTCCAGCGAGTTTGCTAATCCAGACCGTAATAGCACGGGCCCTCTATATGTACCAGGCAGCAATTCCTGAGGAGCTTGGATTTGCCAAGGGTGACATCATTGCGGTTCTCCGGCACCAGGATGATGGCTGGTGGGAAGCTGAGGTGCATGGCGGCAACGGCCGCGTTGGGCTGGTTCCCAGCAATTATCTCCAGCCCTGCTAATTGTATTCGAGGAGCGTAGCGAGAATTATGCATACATGTAGTTCAT
Source organism: Lomentospora prolificans (assembly GCA_029532625.1). Lineage (NCBI taxonomy): Eukaryota > Fungi > Ascomycota > Sordariomycetes > Microascales > Microascaceae > Lomentospora > Lomentospora prolificans. The sequence goes on from JARFXM010000003.1 coordinate 4,247,957, forward strand.
TTTTCTTGTCGCGATGCATCTGATTCATGTTCTTTGAGGGTTTTCTGATGATGGGCCTGGCTTCACGCAATGCTTGCAATGTGTTTCTTTTCATTTGGTCAAGATTGCTTCGAGGATAATGTCATGGATTCATTTTATGTAGATGCATGTGTGTTCATATTTCTTATGATTAGAGCTCGAGGGACTCTAGACCATCCAAATTGAAGCGCTCTGTTTTCTGCTCCTACGTTCACATGCTCGCGCTGCTCAACGGATGCATACGTATTTAGTCAGCCAAGCGGGCTCGGGCAAAGGACGCATTTACAAGGGAATGTAACCTGTGGCGACCCCTACCAGCTTATAGCTGCGATAATTTTCGTTAGATGTTAAAATATAGAGGGAGAGGGAAAGGGAAACAACTAGGGAAAGCGCGGTTTAGGGTATTCGGGGATGCAAGTCGGGTGGAGATTATGAGCGTTGAGGGATTCATGGTGTCTTGGATGTCACGAATTTCAACTTCAACATGACGCCGTGTGACGACTCCCAATTTCGACTGTCGCAACCTCAATAACAACACATAACAACACCCGACCATCAACACTCACACTGCATCGACTGCTGCCCGACGACTATTGCCCCGGGCTCATCTGGGCCCATCCTATACCATAAAATCCACCGGCAAGGTATCATGGTAAAGTTTCTTTTTATCCTTCGTAACAGCTCTTAGTAGACATGGTATGGCGCCGAGTTGCTCAACATCTTCTCTTCATTCGGCAACACGTGCTAACAATTCGCATACAGGTTTTCAAGGCAGTTCGTGATACCATCACATCCAAGACTACTCGGCGGGTTCTGCTGAACTTTACGTTACTCGCCGGTAGCTCGTTGGCCCTGCTCTTCCTTTCAATCTTGTCTACGGCAATTTTCTTCACCAACTACGTGCCCGACAAGTCGCTGACTTGGCCTGTGTACCTCCAATATGGGTAAGTGACAAAAGAAGCTGTTAATCTTGCAGAGTTTTACTCGATGAATGAATAAACAGAACACACACTTACAGGGAGCGCAAATTTCTACTTTGAAGAATAGGAACGCATCCTTTCGGTATAACCCGTCTCACCCGACCTCTCCCCAAGACCCAGCAAGGCTATGATATTTCGGTCAGTTTAACTCTGCCCAAATCCTTGCCAGATACGCAAAGGGGCAACTTTATGGTCGCGCTTCATCTCCTAGACTCCGAGCCATCCAATAGCCTTGGCATCGTCAAGTACCCTGAATCTGGCAGGAGCCTAATTGATCCAGATTCCGTCATTTTCACCAGCCGACGGCCTGCACTGGTGCCGCATGTGGACCCAGCAGTTAATCTCGTCAAGCGGCTCATTCTCCTACCTTACCACATCCTTGTGCCGAGTAGTCAGTATTATGCCTTGACGGTAAAGTTGGCCGAAGGGGTAACATTTCCTCGCGAAGCAAGAATTCCCAAGTCTATCTATGTCGAGGTCCAAGCCGGTCAGCAGATCCATACATACGAGGCCTCTGTCACCCTGACGGCGAAGCTCCGCGGTTTACGGTGGATTCTTCACAATTACAGACTCCCGGCGTTTATTACTCTTACGCTCGGGTTTTGGAGTGTGGAGATGTTATTCGCTGCGCTGGCACTGTTCTTTATCGGCATGGCCATGAGGCCGTCTGATAGACCCGACTTGGCAGACGGAAACAACTCTTATCCCCATCTTGGGCCCCCTCCTGACCAAGGGAAGGGTATAGAAGGTCCCCAACCTAGCGGTAGTGGCACGCCCTTAATTACGGCTGCGAGTGCAAAGCGATTTGCGGAAAATGATAGCGGGGAATCTAGTGGTACGAGCAACTCTGGGGGCGCTCGCCGTCGGCGTATCAAAGAAGAAGCGGGGCCCAAGGACGAACTCAGTAAGACTTTGAGGGAAGACACGGACGATGAACCAGAGGACGTTCGTATAAAGGAGGAGGCAGAAGGAACAACGGAAGATGAAGAATTTGGAAAATCCTTGAGCGGGGATACGGAGGAAGAGACCAAGATAAAGGTCGAGGATGATTCCGATAATTAGCAGTAGCATTCTGCTACACGCCTAGTTATGACATCAGGAAATACGGCAGTGTGTAAACTTAGTTTTTCGAGGTTGGGCTGTTCTTTGCTCTCGAATCTTGTAGCGGATATGATATCCTAATCCTAGACTCATTTGTGTGAATTCGAACAATTATCTATTGGCATATGAGAATCCATCATGATGTCCTTGACCTCAAGTTGTCTATATCATCTTTGGTGAGGTGATGTCGTACGCCAGGCGGTTCTGCGGATCTTCGAAGCTCGGGACCTGGTGATGCGCTCAGCACAATTCTAGTGATGACCCTCTATCTGACTGATGGTGTGGAGTAAAGCCTTCCCCCGGCCCCCGCTACTCCCACCATTGTCCACCACCTTCCCCAAGATCCATCAATTCAATAGCCTCCCGCCAACCCCGCAACAGTACAAGGGCCATATTGCCGAGAATCATCCGGCAATCCAAATGAGATTGGTGACCAGCAAATCACCCTGCCTTCCATAGTTTTACTGGACGGGGCCTTTTATTTGATGACAGCCAGCGCGGGTATGTGTTCTTTAGGGGACATTTGGGTTTAGTTCGCGGGGACCTGCGTGGGCAACCACCACTACTCAGGCAATATTGGCTCCTAACCTTGTCTCGGAGTAGCCATCGACTCAACTCAACAGCGGAAGGAGAAGGCACCCTTGATACTGATCCATCCATTGATGCTTCTGGAAAGGGAACACGTCAATAGCGTTACCCATATATGCCTTTTTGACGCCCAAGTTTTCGTCCACTTGTTTTATTTGGGTCAATAGACTCGTTATTGTCCCGCCTTAGCCCAGCGGTGCCTCGTTACTCCCCTCTGTTGGCGACCGACACTCACTGGCAGCTGCCCTCGCGACCTGTTACCCCCCCAGCCAGAACCCGAGTAAAATAACCATCACCATCAGCAACGGCACAATTTCCATCACCGCCACCTGCTGAGAACCCAACCGTCACCCTCAAATCCACTTCACGTACATAACAACGATATTTTATAAGGCGTCTCTTGGTGCGTTTCAAGATTCGCTGCTCTGCGGCTATTTTTCTTGTAGCTCTAAACATGCTAACTAGCATCTGGCCTGCTCGATCTAGATCCCCAGCCCCGCCATTCTGATCACCTTTTCGGCCTCCGATAACCTCGACGCTGGCTACACCTAGGCGATTTCATCCGGAAGCTGAAGGTGTGTCAGCACCCCTAGCGCCGTCACCGACATGCCGTGCTTCAAGGGGATCGCCGTGAGCATCCATTCCAACGGAGCGCCCCTGCCAGAGCATGGAATTCAGAAGCAGTCCCGAGTTTCAAGGATCAGCACCTACATACCCGTGCCTACCCCCCGACTCAACGATGACTCCAACACTCCTGAGCCGGCCCGCTTCGCTATCTCTATCACGCTTTTGACACCCGGGCTCGCTATCCCTTACTCGACGCCAAAGCCTACCGAGTCGAACCCCAAGCCGAAGCCGCAATATGTGGCTAGCCTCCCCTCGACCTCGGGCGATTATGGTAAGGTCACGACTGGCGTGACTCCGTATATCCCCATGACGAATTCCCCTAACGAGACGATTGCTGCGTACATATACTTCGACGGACGCGCCAAGGAGGAGGTCGCAACGCTGCTACGTCCGGGCGAAGAGACATGGGTCAATAGTCGTTGGGTCCAGGTCCCCGAGTCCGAAGGCGGTGGTCTCGCTGAGAGAGAGTTCCTCTTCCGAGAAGTTGGCCTTGAGCGCTGGCTCAATGGTCTCGACTTGCAGGGTGACGATGCTCAGGCTAAGATTGAGCGCCGACGCAAGAAGTTCGAAAAGCGCCGAAGGCGTCAGAGGCGTGATGAGGAGCTCGCCCAATCCAATGGGAATCGCGATGTCCTGCGATACGGTGCAGACGACGGTTCTCCTGTCCAGGCGCTATCGGATGATTCAGATTCTCTCTCTGATGACGACGAGCCACCTGAGGCTACCGGTCAAATCAAGGTCTCCATGTTCAGAGTTCTGGCGTCGGGCGAGATTAAAAAGGGAGAATATTCTCCGCAGTTCGATGCCCACGACGATGACGAGGACGATCTCGATGCTGTGGCCGCGGATAGCAGCAACTCCCTAGCTGCCGATGTTGAGCACACCACTAGTTTTGCGAAGCCCAAGACGCTGGACCCTAGCACGATCAGTACCCAAACCGTAACTGGAATCGACGGACCGGACAAGCCATACGCGACCTTTACCTTTTTCTACCGTGGCGAGCGTGAGTTTATAGCTTTTGGCACCACTTTATACCCCCACCTAAGTTGGCCTATTCATTGAGCTAGGTAGACTAACTTTTCAACAACCAGGACAACTCCAAAAGATCGGAGTTCTATCAAAGAACAATGTGCAGAACACCCCAGGTGGATCTAAACGCCGTTCCGCTCAGCTTGACTTTTCTACGCTTGGTCCACTCAAGACTAGCGGTACCGTCGGTTTCTCGGCCTTCCGTGATGCGGGGCGTGAGGCGAGCACGCGGAAGAAGGCGCGAAAGAAGTCGAATGGAAATGTCGGCGGTTTACAAGATGACAGTGACGACGATGACGATGGAGACGAGAGTGAGCTTCTTGGAAAGATGGAAGATGTCGACGACGAAGACACAAATACAGCATCTGGTGACGCTGCTATTCCTAAGGAGCTCGCTGACGGAGTCGACCGGATGAGGGTAGGTTTGGCCTCAGTGTGGCGGCGAAACTTTTCATGATGCTAACACAAGTTTACAATTGCAGCTTAAGCGGGCTCACTCGGCTGATCCAGACAGTCCGGCTGCTGCCGCCAACCTGGCCAGCACAATGACGACGGACGGAGGCGGTCTCCTCCAACCGTCGCCTCTCAGCAGAGATGCCGGATCGACCAAAAGTACTACGAGCCCTGCGCCGGTGGCCTCGGCGGTGCCACCCAGCAGCAAGCCCGATGACACTTCCGTGCTCGGCAGCCCAATGAAACGACACCGCCCTAGTGTTAGTGGTCCTGCTGACAGCGGCCCTTCTGCGCCTAGTGTTGGGCTCGGCGGATTAGACGGAATACTATCAGGTACCAGTGGTGGAGCCACGCAGGCAAAGGTGCCTTTTGCGGCGGATGCTACCAACACGATGGAAGAGGAGGAGGAGCTGTAAGGCTCTTTCTTTTGGAGTACGAGCGCGCAATTGATTACGTTGGAGAAGGAAACACTGTCGGAGTTGATAAAAGGAATTGGCCTCGCAATAGCAGTGATTTGAACGGAAAGGACTCGCAGAGGAAGCCATTCGCGTGAAGTCACGTTTCTTGTTCTTGAAATTCCCAGAAAAGAGAAAAGCTCAGAAAACCCTGTTAGCTGAAGCCAGAGGTGGGAAGCAAAAGATGCGCGCTTAATGGGCATTTTATGCGTCCCGCAAGCTCATTTAGGTTTGGAGTCCAGAAACAAGGGGGAGGAGAGGGGAGAGTGAGAGAGGGACAGCTATGAGATAGGTGTGTAGTAGATAAGGGGCGATGATGCCTGCCTTGTTTAATATACTTAGCATGCATGCAGACGAATAGAGAGGGATGTGGTTGTTCCTGTCCGGTGCGTAGACAGGAGATCAATGATGCTAGATCCATGGTGGCTGTAGGTGCCCTTGCGTTCCCGGGCGTGTGTCACCGAACGCATGCTTTAGGCATCACATGGTATAGGTGTTGGGCAGATTGGCTTTGGGCATTCAAGTTGAAGGCCAGCTGCCCTTGCCCGGGTGTAAAGCTTCTGGCATAGGTATATTACGATGGTACAGTGTTCACAACCGGGGTAATCAAGGTTACCGGAACTATCCAGGCATTCTCCTAGCGCATGCCCAACATTCACGTAGCCTTGACGACTCAGGGCCGCGATAGCTTAGGCGGACCGGCGACCGATTGTGGAACCAGATTCGGTGTCCACGCCCCGCGCACCAGACAGGACTCCCTGCCTAGCTGGGCGGGCGTGCGTACTTAGATCCCTTGTGCGGAGAGAGTGCATTGGATGGATATTGTTTGAGGCCGGTGTCGATCCTTGGTAGAGACACCCGCTATCAGGCTGCACCTCAGCCCAAGCTCTATCCATGAGTGCACAGGTTTTGGGCCGGATACTAATTGGGTCCTCTTGGAGAGCTGAATCGAGCCAATTAGTTGGAGGAGTGGACCGGTCTGGGCATTCTTTGAGCGGCGTGTTGGCCAAGGCCCTGGGTTCACGCAATCTTCACATTGAGGACTACACTTTTGGCTGATGGCATATTGTTGGGGTGGAAAAGGCATTTCGAAGATGGTGTTGGGCTCTAGGGTTGTTGCAAGGTTCAACGAAAGCATATATAAATCACGCAGCAGTGGAGGCTTCCGCGAACCGAGTAAGCGTTAATGATTGCAACGTCAGAGTCGTTATATCCCGTATTTATCTCGTGTATCTTCAAGCCTCAAGGGCAGCAGTGACGTGAGTGAAGCTCTCAATTTCCGGCCCGCACGTCGATTCGACAGGACAAAGCAAACGACTGTTTAAGAAAAAAAAAAAAGTACCACTGGACCCCGCGCCGCCAGCATTTCTTGTTATTACCCCGCCACAGTTTCCAGCACAGAAGAAACCTTCCGACTCACATCCATTGCATTCTTAGAACAAGAACGAAAACCGACTGCGCGCCCGCGCCCACCTTCATTTCCTCCAACCCCACCACCCTGAAGCCAAGGCCATTACGCCTGACCTCCCTTTTGTTGAAACCACCTTCCCTCTCCAAATTCCTTGTCCCTTTTCCATCCTGCAAGCTTGCGGAGCTGCTCATTAAACTTCTTTTTTATTCTCCTCACGTTTTCCCCTACTTTACAAATCTTAATCCCCCCCCCCCAAAGGACAACCGCAAAGATGGCTGCCAGTATGTTGATATTTTTTTAAACCCCTCCAAGGCGCCCCTCCCCCTTAGCGACCCCGCCCTTCCTCTCATTTGGCCCCGCGAGTGTGACAAACAGAGCCTTGCGTCGCGACGGGCAGCTTTGGATGATATGTAGTACAAGTTGGCTTCCGTGTTTGCTAACTATGACGCTATTCCGCTCATTATAGACTTCGAGGATGTTGCTAGTAAGTACCTCTTCAAGCTTCCGACAATGCTACAGGGCCATCCAAGCATGGCCGTGCTGCGAGAATATATCTGTGCGACTCACACGGCGTTCTATAGAGCAATTCATCGAGTTCTACTACAACACCTTCGACACTGATCGTAAGGGCCTTAGCGCTCTCTACGTACGTTCTATTTGGGAGAGCTTCGGTTCCCACGCCCTCGTCAAAGCGTTGCGCCTGGCCTAGAAGCTGGAATGCACGAAGCTAACGTCCGCTGGTTTCCGGTTATAGAGGGACCAGTCTATGCTGACTTTCGAATCCGCTTCCTCTCTCGGTGTTGCTGCCATTGTCGAGAAGCTCACGGTATATACGCACCCTCTCTCCGACTCTTGGTCATACGGCCCAGGCGCCGAGGACTCTCAAAGGAGCAGAACACTGACAACAGCTTGATTCTCCTGTTTAATATAGTCCCTTCCTTTTGAGAAGGTCAAGCACCAGGTTTCCACCCTCGACGCCCAGCCCACCAACGGTGGTATTCTCATCCTTGTCACTGGCCAGCTCTTGGTTCGTTAATCCCCCTTTCTTCTTACGTCCTTTTGCCGCATGCCTGGTTTATGAGACCGCCGGCGGTGCTTTTCATGCCCCCTGCAGGTGCAGATGCCCAGAGGGCCGCGTAGAGATACATATGCAAATAATTGCTAACGTGCGTCCGCAACCCCGCTGTTACAGGTCGACGAGGAGCAACGCCCCATGAACTACTGCCAGGCCTTCCAGCTCCTTCAGGACCCCGCGGGCCAATACTTTGTCTACAACGACGTCTTCAAGCTGGTCTATGGTTAAAAACCTTGACCCAAGGATTCTGAGAAACCCCGAACCCGCGTTTTCGCATCTTCTGTTCATGGTGACCATGTCAATGCCGTAATGGGAAGATAACGAACCACAGTTTACCGCTTTTGTGGGGCTTCTGTTTGGAGAGACGTTGAATTAAATGGAGCCTCAAGAACCCTGAAACCAGGACTGATGTTAGGCTGGTCAATAGAGCATTCTTTTTTTTCTCCACCTTTTATCTATATCTTGCTTCTCTCCTGGCACCGAGATTGCGGTTTAACAATGTTTTGGTGACGGTATGACAGTAGAAGACGAGGATAATAGCGTGCGTGAAGATAGGCGCCGTCGTTACTCTCTAATCAATTCACATCCATGTTTGAGCCCTTGAATGCTTCCAGTACCCGTCTATGTGCACACCTGCTACGGTTTACGACACTTCGAGGTACATTACACACAAGGGAACCAGGTCATATACATGGGCATCTTGTTCATTCACACGGCTACTCTCACAAAATGGCCTTGGATTACTGGTCAAGGATGTAAAAAACATGTAACGGAGAAAAAAAGAGTCCTATTTTCGCCCATGCCTCTACAACCTACCCAGCCCTTGCAATTCGTTACCTCAAACGGAAAAGACAAACATGCAACTCCGTTTTACGAACCATTTTCCGCGACCAAAATCATTTTGCGGGACGTCCTTCCCTTTTTGTTTTTAAAAAGGGGTTTCATATCGTGAGAGCCCAGGGAGTAGGGTTCGTTAACCGCGCTTCCGCAATTGCCAAAGCCCGAGTGCGTATAAAGGGGGAATATGTGATGTGGTTTGGAAAGTCAAATAAATTCCGAGCCTTGGGCGTTCCTAATCGGCTACCAGGTATTGAATCACCGTAGACTGACCATGGTGGTATATTTCACTTTTGATTTTTGGGGTTCCAGTTGTCGAGATTTAGATCTTGAGGGCGGCCTCACGAGCCTTGATCTTCTTAAGGGTCTTGTTCTGGGACTTGGCACCCATGATACCACCACCCCACTTGCGGCGGGCCTCCTCGTGCTTCTCAACATAACCGTCCTTGATGGCAGAGACGAGCTTGGAGAGCTCGTTCTTGTCCTCGGAGCGAACCTCGGTGAGAGCGAGGACAGCAGCGGTCTAGCGGTCATTGTTAGTTTCGAATAGTCGTGTTAACGGGCGCGGGGTATATTCAAATCTTTACCTTCTTGTGGACGACGGTACCGAGACGAGCCTTGCCCTTGATGATGGCGTAGGGGATACCCATCTTGCGGCAGAGAGAAGGAAGGAAGACAACGAGTTCAATGGGGTCGACATCATTGGGGATGAGGACAAGAGAAGCCTTCTTGTTCTCAATGAGACCAACAACGTGGTTGAGGCCATACTTGACAGTGTAGGGCTTCTTGCTTACGTCCTCCTTCTTCTTTCCTTCCTTGACGGCGGTGGCCTCCTTGAGGAGACGCTCCTTCTTCTCGGCCTTGGTCTCAGGTCGGTACTTGTTGAGGAGCTTGAAAGCCTGGGCAGCAGTGTTGCGGTCGAGGACGTGCTGGAACTGGGAGAGCGCCGGGGGGACCTTGAGGCGCATGGAGATGATCTTCTTCTGGCGCTGAAGGCGGACATACTCGGGCCACTTCACCATGCGCGAGACATTGCGGCGGGGCTGGATATCCTGGCCGATACCGAAGTTGCGGGGGCGCTTCTCGAGAAGGGGATTCTGACAAGTCTGTTAGCACATAGAGTCCAATGGCGAGGCAAGGAGAGGGCAGACGAAGTGTACATACCTTGGGAGCCTTCTTAGAGCCAGCGCTCCTCGAGCCGAAAGGCGCGGGGGCTACCTTCTTTCCAGTCTTGGGAGGCTGTCATTGAGAAAAGAAAAGACATCAGCGAAAATGGTCTTCTTCCAAATTCAGTCTTCCCTTTAGCTCTAACGAGATTTGTACGGCTACCTTTCGGCAAAGCCATCGCATCTCCAGCCAGTCTTCACCCCATCCATATTCCAGGATGTTTTAATGGGCGGATTTCATCGGACGGGTCGACAGTCGATTCGTTTCACGGAAGTCGACTGCTCGAGCCACCAAGTCCGTGACGGGTAAGATTGATTCAACAGAATTCGAATTATTCTTAGCTTACCATTGTGATAGAGGAGTGTCGAGGCCTCTGGGGTTAGTTATCGTGAGGTGGTCGTTGGGTGTGATGGGGGAAAGATTGAGATGGATTTTTTTTCGAGCCGCCAGAATGCTAGAAATGCTCAATTTCTATGTGGGGTGTTCGTTAAATCGTTAGGGCTACGAAATTTCGGCCGACTTTTTTTATGGCCCGTGCACCCATGCAGCTCCACGGGACAGCGAGTGTACAGTTTGCCTACTGTGCTACACACAGTGGTGCTGCATCACCTTGTGAGAAAGCCGCCCATTGTGGGGACAGAAGGGATTTCTCCAATCTTCGCCCATAGGCATATCTTCTCGGCCCAGTCTTCGTTTCTTTAACCCGGACGCCTCCTCAAGGCGGTTCCGCTATATTTCTTCATTTCGTTTCCCTTGCCATGGCACCCACCTTATGCGCTCGTTGTCAGACTTCGAGGGCGCATGTCAAGCGGCCCAAGAACCACCAGAAGCTATGCAAGGATTGTTTTATATCAGTCTTTGAGGAGGAAGTGCACCACACCATTACGTCGTCTAACCTATTTCGCCGCGGAGATAAAGTCGCTATCGGTGCATCTGGTGGAAAGGATTCTACTGTTCTAGCTTCTGTTCTCAAGACTTTAAATGATCGCTACAACTATGGAGTTGAGCTGGTCCTCCTCAGTATCGACGAAGGGATCACTGGTTATCGCGACGATTCCTTGGAGACAGTGAAACAAAATTCTATCGATTATGATATGGAGTTAAAGATAGTCAGCTATTCAGAGCTGTATGGCTGGACCATGGACCAGGTCGTCGAGACCATTGGCAAGAAAGGCAACTGCACGTACTGCGGGGTGTTTCGGCGACAGGCACTGGATCGCGGGGCCAAACTCTTGGGAATCAAGCATCTTGTCACCGGGCACAACGCCGACGATATCGCCGAGACCGTCCTGATGAATTTATTGAGAGGAGACCTGCCACGCCTGGCGAGGAGTACGAGTATTGTTACCGGAGACGGCCTCGGTGATGTCAAGCGCAGTAAGCCCCTCAAGTACTCGTACGAAAAGGAGATCGTCCTTTACGCCCACCATAAAAAGCTGCTGTACTTTAGTACTGAGTGCATCTACAGCCCCGAGGCTTTCCGTGGGACTGCACGGGCGTTGATCAAGAACTTGGAGCGGGTCCGGCCGACTGCTATCTTGGACATTGTTCGGAGTGGTGAGGACATGGCTCGTTTGGTACCAGGTTCTTCCGAATCTTCGTGCGCCTGCGTACCTCTGCCAGCCGCGATCAGCGGCAACACTGGGAAAGGCTGTGGGTCCTCAAATAGCCTTGATAGTCTTTCTGGGCGCCCTGTCAAACACTCAGAGGCTGAATACCAGGCCTTGGAAGTGGAAATCACTTCCAGGCCGAACAAAGCACAGCTGCAGAGCAGGCTAGGGAATAAACCAAGGCAGGCTGGTAAGAACGGAGAGCCCCTCCAAACCAAGGGAACATGTAAGCGTTGTGGGTACATGTCGAGCCAGGATATCTGTCAAGCATGTATGCTGCTCGAAGGGTTAAACAAGAATAGGGCCGAGGTCCAAATATGACATGACTGGTTTGCGCAATTACTATGCAGAAGTTTGCTGTGAAGTGAAATGGCTGAATGTGAAGGATCGCCTTTATTTATATATTTCTTTGTCACCCTTGAGGCTAAGGGGAGTGCATTTATACACTTCCTGGTGTCGAATGCAGCAAGACTTTAACATGCCCTCTATTTTCGCTGATTCGTAAAAGGAAGAACATCAACCGCCGTACATCCTCGCGCTGTGCCTAGCATAGCGTCAATCCTCTAGTATACCCTCTTTTCCAGCTGCAGAGATCAGGTTAGTCATGCTTGAAACCGGAAGGGAAATTTGCTACCTACCTTCCAAGGGTTGTTGTACTCGAAGCCTGGCGGCGCTATTGGCCTATCAGTTTGGCCTCTAAGAGAGCCTGTCAACCGCATATCACGTTCCATCACTGGGATTCGTTAGTGCCACACGTCAGCTCATAGGTAATGTGAGAGATATACTTTGCTGTATGCAAGTTGTTAGCATGTAACCTCGTGTAGCGTTCCTAAAAAGGGGTGACAAACCCTATCCCAATGGTCAACAGAGTATCTCGGTCGCTTCTTTCCGCTCTGAAAGTGTTTGACCGTCGCCAGCCCAACACCGGTGGCGCCGAACATCTACGGGCAATTAGCGATCAGCTCCAAGCTATCTCTCTTGCCCGTTGGCGGAAACCCTCGCTCTACGTACGACGACCATGATTCCGTAGGGAAGAAGTGCTTCGAAGGGAACCGGCATATTGATGGCGTTAATTCCGGATTAATCGGAGACTAGGAGTAGGCAATTGATCGAGACAATGGGGGTTGGAGAAGCTAAACTGTATCGTGAGCGTGGTCAGTCGATATTGATCTCAATTAGCCATTGACGGCGCTTTGATGGCTGGACACGAACGCCGAATAGCCGAAGCTCGGTATTCCCCCCTAAGAAAAAGGTCGAGGGAAATAATTATCTGGGGAAGCACAACGTCTGGACGGAATACCGTGAAAGTGACGTTCGTCAAGGGATGAGTGAGTGATGTTGTGCTGGACGTTGAATTTCGTTGGTGTCGCGCATGCCGTCTTCTGATTCCTCCGAATTGTGTCACGTGCGTAGCCTCTTGACCCACCATGGCCCATTTTCAACATCGGGCAGAGGTTGATAGTGGTCCATCTGCCCAGCAGTATCAATTCACGTTCCTTGATTGCCGCAATCGCATATCAAACCCAGTGGCAGAAGTCGTCGCGCCTTGATCGTTAGTAGCGACGTTAACATGCCTAGGCTACGATGCCCCTACCTTGGACACGTCCTCGAATTTGACAACCTTGCCCATGCTCTAGATCCCTGAGCACAAATAATGATCGCTCTCATCCCCAGCACCTGTATCAAAATAGGAGGAAGTCCTGGAATATCTAAGGAAGTTATTGCTTAGCGTTGAAGCCTTTTTTTCCCCTCGCATACTACAACGAGATCACCTCGAAGATCCCTTGTTTAATATGGTGATAACCCAAGATAAGAGGAGAGTGTCTAAAATAGTGAGGGATGACAACCCGTCGTATGCAGGCCTCAAGCATTCATCAAATTGCGAACTCAAGTTATCCCAATTGATGGGCGACCCTTTTTTGTTCCGACTTCGCCTTTGGCTAATATACTCTCGCTCCTGGTGGCATGGGTGCTGAGTCAAGCTGAGATGGTCGTCGCACACATCCATCAATGTGGATTTATCGTTACTGCATTACCTAAAGAGAGCACAATCCGCAGAGCTCTGCTAAATCGGTGGATCACTCCTGCGGGTATAGAATTCCCATCTTCAAATAAGCATGCCTCTGAGATTGTGCTTGAGCCTTTGCTCTGCCCGCGGATTGTAGCCAACCAATAGCTCCAGCGAGACTCACTGGTCATAGTACCTCTTGCTTCCTTCGAGCTTATGCCCCTTGTATTTCTTATACAAAATCCAGGCCCTCAGAACACATCGAATGGAGAGTATCGTAGCTGGGCGTGGAAAGGTTGGCCAGATCCTAGCTGGGTGCGGCAGCTCGTGTACCATACACATCCGCATAATGATGAAAAACTAGAAAGCCGGAAAAGAGAAGAAGAAAAGCAAAATCTAACACCAATTTTTCTCGAGGGGATTTTTTCCCTTTCGGCAATGGCGAGGGCGTCTAGACTGATACTGTCGTGGACTGGCCGATGGCTCAATTATTAGTCCAAGTTATGTAACCTTGGTACTTTGTAAATGGCACTCACCTTGTCTTAGGCGAGTCACGGGTTGCTTATGTAACCAGTAGCGAAACCGCGACTTCAGACGCCGTGACATCCCCCCTCAGCCTCTCCCATGGCATGGAATCCCCAGATATCGAGCTAGGTTTTCTTCTCTCTACCGTCGTTTCTCGCCGAGATATCCCGGGTTGACGCGCCGCTCCTTTCTATATTGCCGCATATACGCTATGGTGATCATTTGGCGCTTGTTTACATCACTATAAACCTAAAACAACAACTCATTGCGCGTCGTAAGGCTGTTGTCTACTCGTCGTCTTTTATTGAACTCGGCCACACTTGACGCGCCCCACCTTGATCCCGAAGAACGAAACCTGAAAAGCACCTATCTGCAATGGATACCCTTTCATAAATACCGGCGATCTTCATTTCCGATACGAACCGCTTGTGATAACGTCTCCCTTGGCACATTCGCAAACAATGGAGCACGCGCAACTCACCGAGGAGGAACTCCAACAGAGCGCCGCGCTATCGGAGGATGACGATTCCCAGCGGGGGATTACTGTCCAAAAGCTGCGCGCGCGGCAATCAACCGACCTATCTTCCGACCCCAACCAAAACGATGGCGATGGCGATGGTGACCTCGAGATGAGCGACGGTGACGAACGTGCGCATAGTCACGCCGGGTTGGAAGACGATATTGATGGTGCTGAAAGGGTGAATGAAGACGAGGATGCAGACGGGGAGGCCGACGATGACTACGACGTATTAAACGGTGCCGCTGCGAACACGACCGAGCTCCCTGACGATGAAGATGACGATGCCGAAGGTGAAGAAGATGAGGACGAAGGTGTTGGCGCAGTAAAGCTGAAGCCAGGTGAAACCGATGACGAGGATGACGATTCTGTGAGTGAGGTGTCTGAGTCTCAAAGCGCTGATGGCGAGTCCGAAGGTGACGCTGCCTGGGAGGAGGATGAGGAGATTATTGAAGGGGAGGATGAAGAAGATGAGCAATCTGCGAGTGAGCCGACGAATACTTGCATCTTCTGTAGGGAGGACAGCGAAGCCGACACTAATGGAGAGCCCGTTGTCTACCTAACCTGCACCTCGTGCGGGGAAAATGGTAAGTAGTTTCATTCGCGTCCGTCTGCTTGATAAGCGGGTTTTCTTGCTAATCTGTGTATAGCGCACCAACACTGTGCCCGTACCGCACACACAATGTCCTCTAAAGCTTGTAAGTTTTCTACCCCTATCTGCAATTCTTCCTACAGCATTGACCAACTCGCTCTCATTGCAGCTGCGGTGAATTGGAAGTGTCCTGAATGCATAGACGAGGATGACGAAGATGACGCTTTGTCCAACGTCAGTGATCGCTCTGCTGAGGCGGAAAATGACCGTAAATCTGCTGTATCCAACTTGGAGATAGTTGCCTCTGCGTCGGGTATCCACAGGCGAGACGGTCGATCGGTATCTGATGACAGCCCAGCAGCCTCAGAAGACGATTTGTCGG
Source organism: Lomentospora prolificans (assembly GCA_029532625.1). NCBI lineage: Eukaryota > Fungi > Ascomycota > Sordariomycetes > Microascales > Microascaceae > Lomentospora > Lomentospora prolificans. Next base: position 4,263,332 of record JARFXM010000003.1, read on the forward strand.
AGAGCCCTCGCCATCTTCGAAAACGAAAAACTTCGCCCATACACTCGAGCGAGGATGGAGTAATGAGTCTTCGAAAACGGAGGCGGAATCCTTCAGATGATCGGCAATTGTCCCAGGAAGGGACACCCGGAGAAGACTCCTCAAGCCGACCACAAGGAGCGCGAACACTTAGACTTAGGCTGGCGCGGCAGAAAGCTGTCACAATATTGAAGCCGTCATCCTCCTCTACAATAGTAACGATGCGAGTGAGTAGCGATGCGCTCCGCACGGCACTCTCCCAACGCTATTTGCCTGAACGCAAGCGGTCAAACCGGGCGGTCACCCCAAGACAGTCGAGAGCCAACGGCTCGAGGACAAGGGAGTGGAGCCCTGAACCAATGATCGCGCCATTTGTATCGACAACATATTCGCAACCTTTCTATTCCTTCTTTGACAAAGAATCAGACGAGGTTAAAGGGAAGCCATATGGTGGAATTCTTACTGAAGCGGAGGCTGATACGTCAAAAACGATGCCGGCAGGCGAAGATAGGCGTCGCTTTGATGAGGCAAAGCAGCGCGCAGAAGCCGAATGGAAAGCTCGCATCATTGCTATGCAGGAGGAAATTCAAATGCCGATCAAGAAGCCGAAGAAGGCTGCTGGACCCGCTAGCCAGATTGAGTGCATTGAATTTGGCGGCTGGGAAATTGATACGTGGTACGCGGCTCCATACCCAGAAGAGTACAGCAGGAATCGCGTTCTGTACATTTGTGAGTTCTGCTTGAAGTATATGAACTCGGATTATGTCGCCTGGAGACATAAGCTGAAATGCCCATCGAAACACCCACCCGGAGACGAGATCTATCGCCATGATTCGGTCTCCGTATTCGAGGTGGATGGAAGGAAAAACCCGGTATACTGCCAGAATCTTTGCCTTTTGGCCAAACTATTTTTGGGCTCCAAAACTCTTTACTACGACGTGGAGCCTTTCTTATTCTATGTTCTCTGCGAGTACGATGAGTTTGGCTATCATTTTGTTGGCTACTTCTCGAAGGAAAAGCGGGCGAGCAGTCAGAATAATGTTAGCTGTATTCTCACATTGCCGATCCATCAGCGGAAGGGATACGGAAATCTTCTCATCGATTTTTCCTATCTGCTCACGAGAGCAGAGCAACGAACAGGGTCTCCCGAGAAGCCGTTATCGGACATGGGTCTTGTTTCGTACCGCAACTACTGGCGCTTGATCATGTGCAAGTATTTACTAACGCGCACAATGGAGGATCAGCAGTCCAATAGAAAGGGGCTCAGCATACGCAAAATCTCAGAAGACACAGGAATGACCGCCGACGACGTCATCTCCGCCCTCGAAGGTCTCCGTTGTCTGGTGCGAGACCCGCAGACCAAACTATATGCTTTCAGAGTCGATTTGAACTTCTGCCGTGAGTATGTTGCCAAGTGGGAAGCCAAAAACTACGTCCGGCTCAACCCGAAAGCTCTTACTTGGACTCCATATGTTATGGGGCGAAGTAGCGCTATGAATTTTGAGCTTGGTCCGGCCATAAATGCCATTGCGCCTCGGGAGGATGATGAAGGCGAACCCCAAAGTCTGGAGGTGCTGCCCGATGCTGTCACCAATGTTGAGTTACCCAACGGCCCTATCAACGATTCGAATCGACCAAAGTCTGATCATGGCCTGGTCAATGGCTTGGCAGCCGAGGATAAGGAAAACAATCGCGCTGACGGTGAGGAACACGCCGAAGGAGAGCAGGGGGGGAGAGAGATGATGGGGATTCACAACATAAGGAGGAAGCCTGGGCCGCGCAGTATAGGGATGTGCCTCCAACGCGTTTTGAAGTCTTCCCCCGAACCATTGGTGCCCGCCGCTTAGACAAGCCTCGCCCAAGCGTTGTACGGACACCTAGTGTTTCGGTGCCGGTCAGTACGCCTAGACCACGTGTCTCGACTGGAGGCAGCAGTAGTCGGAAGACCAGTACGGCACGGCCTAAAAGCAGTACATCTCGTCGTAAGACCGGCGGCACGGGCCGTGGACCTGGCCGGTGGCCCAAAGGAACGAAGAAGAGCGACTACGGCAATGCAGACAGCGGCCCAGGTCTCCCTCCTGCTTGGATTGAACGGGCGAGGTTAGCAGCACTTTCTATGAACAAGCGCGACAAGTCAATATCGTCATCGAACGAAGACTTTAAGGAGATGAAGGACGTCGTGCGTGTCCAAGTTGATGGGCGGGAGTCCGAAAACAATCTGGATGAAGTGATTGTGAAGGGTCCTCAGGGCAGCGATGACGCTAAGGCGAGGGGCGCGTCAGTTGAAGATGCAGCTGATGGTATTGTGGTGGATGGTGCCGGCGACGGCGAGATGGATGCAGAAGGTGAAGATGAATGAATTTTACGTTCGAGCGACGCGTTATCCAGCTCGAGTTTTCCTTCCCCGTTTCCCCAGCTTCTTTCCCATCACATGTTGAGATACCTTTTTAAGAATATATGTAAGAATACTACTCGGTTACAGGTCTAGGGCGCTAGAGAAGCGCGAATCCTGATGAACTTGTATTAATATAAGATGGTTTGAGGCCAGATGGACTCTCGGCTTTATACTCCCCAATGTCTCGCCCGAAGGATCTTGCGATAGGCCAAGGATTGAGGAGCTGCTGGTGAGAGAGCTTGATGGGCCATTCTCGGCCTACTTCCGAGGTACCTGGGTGCTGATGTCATAATCGGCGGGCTAAGTAGTTCTCTAATTGTACTCCGTGTTAACCCCTCACAGGGCAAGAGCGATTCACACCCAACCAAACTTTTCGAGGGAGCTTTGAGGGTTCCGGAAGGTCCCACTGACAGGATGGTGTGGGGTCACTGTGAAGTTGTAATGTTAGTTGCACTGTCCTGCGTAATTTCCCCTCGCCATTGAGATACCTATTTGCAGCGACAGTACAATGGCCATTCTGTAATAATAGAAACTATTGAGTCGTCTATGCCTAGGCTGATACTGTGCCAGTCTTGAACCAAACCAACTAGGCAGAGCACAGCCCTCCAGTCCTCCTCTTTCAAGACGCCTGACCGACCTCTCATTGAAACTGGGACAGTATTATATCCTTGCCACCTTTTTTCCATCCGAGTCTGCCTCAAAAAGCCTTGTGCGGAACGTCCACGGTCGCCTGACTCCGGCTCTCCCCATTCAACAAAGCGAACGCAGTCGCCTCATCTCCATCTACCGTCCAGCCTTTAGCGCCTTCCCAACCATCGATCTCGGCCCGTCGGAGCTTGTGTCGCAATCCAACGTTTGCTGGGTACTTCGCAACCCACAGTTCCACCAAGATATCGAATATCCCCCATCACCAGATTTGGCGTCAGCAGCGGCCAAGGCTCTAATCAAAGCCTATTTGCGACACACCATTGCATTCCTGTGACCTGTCGGCTATCCATGAGCTTTCGGAAGGGTTAAGTTTGTCTAGAACCCGCCGCTCCGTTCAGAACCTCAAGCTACCCAGAAAGGAACGGATCCGTCCCATCACGAGATTTAGCTTATTTTCCACCGAACGCGCGTCGCCGGCTGTCAGTGAATTCTGACTCGCCGCTGTTCTTTCGAACCATCGCCGTCCCTCTTCCCAGCGGTCGCGCCAGTCTTACGACGACACCAGAAGATCAAACTTTCCTCTTCTTCTCGGTCACTGCGTAGTCCCCGAAGCCTCCTTTTCCGCGCCCCGACCGACCTTTCACCGCCTGTGTGCTCGGCAGTCGATTGAGCTTTCTACGCTTCAACCTCTGACCCTTCTCATTATAGCGCATCCGCCGAGTAGCGCCACAGCTACGAATCCCTAGCTTCCAGGCTCACGAGAGCCCAAGCTCCTCCAGACCGAACAGTACTATCTTCTAAGCGAAGCATCATTACGACTAGTTGCCCGCCATGGCGAAGGTTATGCGAAGTGTGAAAAATGTCACTAAAGGCTACTCCAGCGTCCAGATCAAAGTCCGAGAGGGTGGGTTGGAATCTCGTCAACCTCGAATATGCGAGTCCTCTAAGCGGGTGCTAACAACTTGTCCTCTAGCCACGAGCAATGATAGCTGGGGCCCTACCGGTACTCAGATGAGCGAGATCGCCCAGCTGACTTTTAACCCGTAAGTTTGGCCTCTCCTGCGCTATCTCTGAAGCGTTTGACGACTGGGTTACTAACTTGTGTGCGCGCCTGTAGTGGTTCCGACTTTGTCGATATTATGGATATGCTCGACAAGAGGCTTAACGATAAGGGAAAGAACTGGCGGCACGTCCTCAAAGCTTTGAAAGTTCTCGATTATTGTTTACACGAGGGTTCTGAGAGAGTCGTAACCTGGGCTCGGCAAAATATTTATATCATAAAGACGCTGAGAGAGTTCCAATATGTTGACGAAGAAGGACGAGACGTTGGTCAAAACGGTACGCTATCTTACCCTTAGCTATCACCCAACCTATACAATAAGCCCGGTCCACTAACCTAATTTTAGTCCGTGTGGCTGCAAAGGAGTTAACCGCCCTCATCATGGATGAAGAGAGGTTAAGAACTGAGCGGACAGATCGTCGGTCATGGAAGTCTAGGGTAACAGGTTTAGAAGAGTATGGACCTCCAGGCGCTAGTGGAAGTAGCCAGCGGCCCCGGGAACGACCTCGACAGCGCGATGACGAAGATGACCTGGAATACAAGCTTGCCATCGAGGCTAGCAAGGCGCAGGAGGAGGAAGACAGGAGGAAGAGAGCAAGCAAGCAGCACGTCGATAGCGAAGATGACGACCTGGCCAAGGCCATAAAACTGAGCAAGGAAGAGGAGGACCGCCGTCGAAAAGAGCTTGAACAAACGAACGCGACGTCGCTCTTCGATGATGACCTCATTCAAGTTACCCCTTCCCAGCCTCAACCGCAGTATACTGGGCTCAACCAGGGCTATCAGCAAGGCAATCAAGTCGACTTCTTCGCGAACCCCATCGACGGCAATCAGATGCAAGTGCAACCCACCGGCTACATGCAGAACGCTTATACTGGCTTCCAGACTCAGCAGACCGGCTTCCCTGGAAGTTATCCAAACGGTTTCGGTATGCAGAACAACATGCTCGGCGTAGACCCATATGGGCAGCAGCAGCAGCAACAGCAGCAGATGCAAGGTTTTCAACCCCAGCCTGCTGGCTATAACCCCTACGCCCAGCAGCAAGCCCAGTCTCCAATCCAACAGGAGCCGTCGCTTCAACCCGGTAGTAACAACCCTTGGGCTACCAATAACAACCAGCAGCAGGGGATCATGCCAACTCCGACTGGGTCCAATAACCCGTTCGCCAACTCATTTAACCGTCAGCAGTCAACGAGAACTCCCGTCTCTACTCTTGGTAGCCTCCCGGAACAAAAGTCGCTCTCATCTTTCAACTCTCATTCATTTGGGCAGCCTTCAGCCCAGCCAATCCAGCAGCAGCAACAGCAACCGCAGCAACAGAGCTTCCAGCAGCCTCAGAAGGAGTTGACGGAGCACGAGGCCAAACTGAATTCCCTCCTTGCAACTGGAGATGGCATGGATACCTTTGGCAACACCGGAAACCTCAGGATTCCCGCTCAGCACACTGCCCCCGGTACATTCGTCAACAGTGCTGGTTCAGGTGTCCAAAGGCTTGGGGCGGATGCTACAGGCAATAATCCCTTCCTCCGCAACCAATTTACAGGCATGCCGAATATCTCTTATAACAGCCAGATACCAGCTGCGACTGGGCCAGCCGGGATGAACGGTATGGGCGCCAGCAACCCGTTTTCTGGAAACCGACCGCAGCAAGGCAACCAACAAGATTTGATTCAGTTCTAGTCTAGTTTTAAAGATTAGAATTGAGGAGTCTTTTTCAACGCCCCCAATCTACCCTCCCTCTACCGTATGGGTGCCGCATGTCTGTTCTTCCAACCGATTATTTGTTGTACCCTCTACTACTCAGTCCATCTAGAATCCGTCTTACCTTTTCTCCGCTTGGCTGTCTTTTCCTGTTCTAGCCGTTACAAATGGGTGGGAGGGGTCCGCTTTCACGAAAGGAGTCCCTCATCTGGTTTGAGTTGCGTCGCTCTCTCGTTACCCGTTTCCTTTCTTCGTCTCGTCTCTACTTCTCCCATAACCCATACATATAACGCCAACCCCTTGGCGTTGCCTCCATGTCCCACCCTTCTTTATGTTTTCCATTTCTTGCAACCTGCCTTTTTTTTTCTTCTTTTAGCAGTGCTCATCCTCATCCTCATCATCATCATCATCTTCATCATCATCGTCATGCTATATACATATTGATCCGTGGGGTCCAAAGGGCAATGATGAACAAACGGATAGCTCGAAGGGTTTCCAAAATCGGTGATGGTTTGTAGTTGCAAGGGCATGGTAGTTTAGTGGAATAATGGAGAGATGGCTTTCTGTGAGAGATACTTTTTCTTTTCTGCTTTCAGGACTTGATCTGCTTTGTGATACTACGTCTACTAGAGAGAAGACTGGGGGGAGCTCATGACTTGCCTTTGCCATTGCGCGAGAGTAGGCATAAAAGGGTATGTCGAAACGCCAGGTAAACTCAATCTTATTCATGTCCCTTGGCTTCGCTGGTAAAACAATGCAGTAGCTGGCTCGTCGATCGCAGCCGTTGAAGTCGCTGAGCGTCGACGAACACCAAAATTCATACATATGATGCTTGTTACCCGTCCTCCCATATGGCCTTGACCCTAGACTTCTGTATGCGCTCGTTGAAGAAAAAGATGGTCTATGGATTACATGATAGGAATACACGTTGTTCCTCCCCACACACGTCCAGTCTTTCAACCGCTCAACGAAATGACTCCTAGGCTATTTTCTCCGTCTTCATGTTCTGCACCATCGGCACTCTCTTCTGCGACGCAGATCACGTCCTCTTCTTCGTTGCCCTGAACGACCACCGGCTCGTCTTCCTCATCATGGCCATCGCCGGCCTCTTCTTCTCGCATCAGACTTTCCAGCGGGTCCTCCTACTGACTAGCGCTCAAGTCTAACGGCTTCTCCCAAAGATTTCTCAAAGCCACGGCGACTCTGTCGTCCTCCTGCTCAACAAGCGACACTCCACTTAGACGATCGGCGATAACCCCCGGTTCGTCGTTGTCAAAGTCTGTGGTGGAGCTCATAGCGCGAGCAGACTGTGGGCGTAAGGGCGTTGTGGGCCTCCTAGACGGATCGGCATTCCTCGGCACGGGGGGTAGGTTGCTACAGGTACGGGCATGGCGCGGATGCGAGCTGCCACCAGCAGGAGGAGTAGCTGCCATAGTAGGCATGCCCAAGCCATTGGCACCGCCGCGGGAAGGAATCTGCCTAGGACGATCTGCGCCTTGGACCTGAGCGAGGCGGTTTATAGAGCGCAAGACAGGGTTCTGGTAGCGGCGGACGACACGGTATTCCATTCCAGTTCGCTCGAGGAGACGGCCGACACGGGGATCACGGGCGCTGCCACCGTCGTAACCAGCACCGGAGACGTTGACGAGAGGGCTTGCGCCGGCAATACCCATGCCCATTGGCATCCCCATACCCATACCGGCAACTCCAACGGTGGCAGCACTTATGGGTTGGCCGGGCTCGATAACTGAGCTAGCACGTTGAAGATTGAGTTTCTGCTGGGTGCGTGATGTTTCCGCCGGTGGCGCAACAGGACGTCGTCGGCGATTACGCTCGCGCGTATCGTCACTATTCTCAGCAGAAGAGACATCAGTTTTACCCGATGAGGCCATGGCTAAATTAGCCATCGATCTAGGACGGCGCGGGGCCTTATTATTATTATCTAACGAACGCGTGGCCGCCGGCGCAGGCTCATGGGTATAGAAAGAGCCCTCTCGGTGCATATTCGAGCCTGGCCGGGTAATGAAGCGCGAGGTAAGGCCATCGTCATTGGCAGGGGTGTTGACGACGGTGGTGTTTGTTAAAGGCGTGGGCGGAGCGGTGGATTCCTGTGACATGGTATCTGGGGGGGAATTGTGGGATTGCGAGAGGGATACAGAGGCGTTGGCAGAGGACATTTGAGGTGGGACGCCTTGGGAGGGGATCCGTTTCAGGAGGCGTGACGTCAGGTATTCCTTGTGCAGCGCGATTTCGCGGTCTGCAGAGGACATGACGGGGCCGGCCTCTGGAGTCTCCTTTCCGGAAATATCGTCGGCGGCGGAGATGGCAGGTGCGACTGCGCGGTTGGGCGGGCGCGGAGGGGGCTGATCGCGAGGCGTGTTTAGATTTGGCGTGTTAGGATTGGTGTTAGGATTGGTGTTATCGTCAACCCATTCGTCGTCATCGACTTCCTCTTCTTCGTCGTCGCGGCCAATACCTAGCTCGAATTGCACCTGGGATTGATTGGCAGCGGTGTGCTTCTTACCAGTGCGCGGTTTTTGTGCTGCGGTGAGAGCACGCAGGCGATCAAACGACTTGTTCCGCCTAGCGACGTCGTGGTGCGAGCGGTTTCGCTTGAGAGACGTGGTTGAGACGTTGCGTACGAGCTTCACGTCGGAATGAGCGCGGCGATGTGAGGACCGCGGACTACCGTGGCCAGATGCACGAGTCGACGTCGTCGATGTTAGGGGCTCAGTCGCAGTGTGCTGGGGTGGATGAGGTCTGCGTGATGCGGTGGCTACCTTTGTGGACGCGGCGGCATGGTGCTTCAGGGCCTTGGAAGAGGGAACCCGGGTGTGTAGCCGACCGTTTGGGGCCACAGCAGCTGCAGCGTGTTTCTGATGCTTGGATGATCGTTGATGGGTCTCGGAGTGCGTATTCGCATGAGGATTGGTAGTCGTGGTGGCGGCAGCAGCGGGAGGAGCTGCTGAGGTGGGCGCTCCTATAGAATCAGAGGAAGGCAACCGCGAGTGGTTGGAATGAGGAGGGTGCCGCGCCTCGCCTGTCGCTGAGGTACGATCCTGCTGCAGGTTTTGGGAATCGCGTTTGCCACGATCGGCATCGGGGTGCGGAGGGTGCGGAGGGTGCAGAGGGTGCGAAAGGCGCGACTGTGTGATGGAGGGCGCTGCGGTGTTCGCAGTGGCCATGACTGTGTCACCAGAAACGCCACCTTGGCCAGGAACCGGACCTTGACCAGGTTCTGGCGCTGAATGCGTGTTTCCCTGTTGGTGGGCCATTGTGGAATTTGGTTATGTTGCCTTACTCACCCCCCTTTTTCGTTTCCGCCAGACTACCCTGGACTGTTATTTCCTTGCGTTGGCTGGCCTTATTTCTTGCTTTGGCTGGCCTTATTTCTTGCTCTCTGATGTGGTATTATTATCCCGGACACTCTCGCTTGTACAAGTATGGATGGCGCATGCAGTCGTGCCGGCCAGGATCAAAGAATGCAGGGAATTGTCCCTTGCTCCAACCTATCCAGCTGCCTGGCTGGCTGTGCGCTGCGCCGTCTTTTTCCCTCCGAGTCAGGGCGTGCCGTTCTGCCAGCGCCTGCCAGCGTGTCTGGAATTGGGATGGTTGCCAGCGGTGCGTCCTGTCGCTGGCTGGGTTAGGCGGGGAGCTAGGGTTTCGACGGTGTCACAAGGAAGTGGGAAAGAGAGAATTGGCGCAAACAAAAACTCTTGAGAAAGGAGGATTATGAAGGAAGCAGGGAGTCCGAGCCTAGGAATGCGAAATTAAGAAAAAGGATTTCGAGATTGAGGAGCCGAATCGAATTGGTCTCAGTCAGCAAGTTTCTAGAGTCTCCCGACTATGACAGTCCGGCTGGCTGGCTTTTGTCTTGCTCGGAATGGCCTGGCCTGGCCCAGTCTTCCCCGAGGCCCTCAAGTTTAGCCCAAGCCACACACTAGTTTAGTGTGCCGGCAGGGTTCGCCGTTGCCGGTGGGAATTTCGCACATGTGCAACCTCAATCAATTGTCTTGCCCGGAGTCTGTGAAGTTGAAGTTAAACCCGTTTCAGGCTGACGAGCGCAACAGGCCCCATGGATATCAATGGATCCTGTGGGCCCTCGACGGTCTCTAGCGAAGTGTTCACGGCTTTTTTCCCAGAACCCTTTTCCAAGCGGATCGGAGTCCCGTGCCTTGGTAGTAGGCAAGGCACGTCGAAGGGCGCTTGTTTCGTTTTGATAAAACCAATCGAGCTTTCCTTCGCCAGGCTAATACTCGTAGAATTCACGTGTTGATCAGCCAAGCTGTGGCCAACCACTCAGACCCGACAGCCTCAATATTATCACTCATGCTTTTCCGTCGTAAGGGATAATAGCAGATGCTTTTTGTTTTGCTGACTCACGTCGTTTGCATGACAGCGTCTTCGTGATGTATTCAGCATCGTTCCATCCGTTGCCTCGATCCGACTCGCTGGAACGACAAAAGGCTACGCAGTGATTAAAGCTCGAGGATATATATGGGTGATAACGATTCTGTATTACCCTGAATTCTTGGAATATATAATTCCGTCCACCGACTCAGGCTGCTTCGCCATCCTTGAGTGCCTAGAGCTGGCTGTGCTGTCCAATCTCTCCCACCCGCCTGGAGATGCATGCGCTGTGTTGTCTCGGCCTTGTGCCTGGCGATTTGACCCCAAGAGTAGAGCATGTCTCGCTATCCCTGTCTATGCATCTCTCGAGATAAGCCACTAAGGACTAGACTGACCCATTCAGCCATGCATTAGGTGCAGATTTAGGACCGTATCATGTAAATCCGTGCGTGGGCGTGTATCGAGAAGAGTGCATGGCACTGATATCAATACTCGCACCAAGATGCATTTCCATCTCCCCGTCCCCCACTCCCGCTATGAAAGGATCCGTAACGGAAATGGAATGTTGTGTTTGGAGCGGCGCATAAGCTAACAGGGAGTGCGTATGCATTCCTCTTCCTTACTGCAGACAGAAGTCGGTGACTTGTTCAAAGTGACATTTAATATGCAAATAATGACGAGCCAAAAACTTAGGCATTCACGCCTGCGTTCCTGCGTCGGCAGCTCATTGGAAGTGGTCTAGTACAAGCCTATCTAAGGCATAGGATATCCCCCAAAAGTTCCGAGAGGTAGACACACGAATGGCTTGGCGCACGTGCGAAGTGGTGCTCTACGCGCTCGTCCGGTCCGCCTACGCGTCAAGGGCTAGTGGATTGTTGCGTCTTTCTTTCTTCAATTCGTATGCCATCTCATCTGAAAAGAAAAAAGGAGGTGACTGAGAGCCGTCGGATAAATCGTAGCAGTCGTCCGTATCGGCCTCGCAGAGTTCCTCCTCGTCTCCACTTGCATTGGTGGGAGACGTGTGTTGGCCGGAGCAGTGGGCTGAGGCTGCTGGTTCATGTTCGGATCAGTGACCTGGGGAAGTTCTCGCGAGATGGAGGACTGAGGAATTGGACCAGCAAGGGACGCATCTAGCTGGTGCTGGCCGCGGCCGCCCGTGGTGGGAGCGGGAGCTGCCCGCTGGTATGCTACAGACGAAGGACACTACCACAGATGCAAGCGCGTAGTTGGACGTATATGTATTATATTATATCCATGTATATTGAGAGCATCGCTCTCGACTCGTGTCGCCGCAGACGAGATTCTGGCAAATTCCAGGACGCCATGACTCGCCGAGATATATAGCTATTCAGTGAAGCGATTGGCTGATCGATCCTGTGGATAAGCGTACTTTACATACGAAGTATCACATACCCGCGAGTGTCGGCTTCCATAATGGATTGCAAGGCTTGAGAAACACTGGAGCTAAGCATGTTGTTCTGTGGCTGTCACTTGATTGGGCACTAACACCATGACGACGAGCAAAGGGTCGGCCCAGTTCGGAGGCTAGTGTCGGCGGATGCGAGCGTCACATGACTGAATTGGCACCGTGGGCCTCCTGTGGCTCAACCTGACTTGGCGTCTCTCAGGGTCTTGGCGGACGACGACCTCGCATCAGATCGAGTCCAACCTAATAAACCCCCTCCCCAACATCGACCGAAGCTACCTTCAATAAACTACGACAGCTCAAGACGATCAAGAATTTCCCGTCGGCGCGCACTAACACAGAACTGTTATTCAAGACCAACCCTATGATGGCGAGCCAAATTGCTAGCCTGGAGGAGGATAAGAAGGCGTATCGAGAACAGGTAAGACGCACCAGAGTCGCACTCGTATCCACCCCTCCACAGCTGCTGACCTACCTTCTCAACAGCTCGATATCGTCGAATCGCAACTCCGAGATGATTCCGGAAATGCCGAACTTCAAGCCCTCCAGTCCGAGTTGAACGACATGATAAAACTCATCGACGAGTCCCTGTCCGAGTTAAAACCCACACAGGCGCCCAAGCCCGCTCCCAAGCAGCCCTCGCCTCCCCCTACGCAAGACCGATGGCAGCGCGATAAGTCATCCGGGTTCAAGAAAGTACCAGGGCCGTCCTCCTCTGGCCCATCCTATCCGTCTGCCGTCGGCACACCCACCGATGAAGAACCTCCCGTCGCATACCAGGTCAACGACGAAGTCCTCGCGAAATGGCTGTCGGGCGACAAGAAGTTTTGGCCCGCACGAATTACCTCCATAACGGGCTCATCATCAGCCCCCATCTACCTAGTCAAGTTCAAGAATTACAAGGGCACTGAGACCCTGAGGGCCAAGGATATTCGACCCATCTCCAACAAGCGCAAGGCTGACGGTCCTCCAGCTACTACCACTAACACCTCCACCGCTACGTCTGGCGGTGCTTCAACCCCCGGCTCTGCCCCTGTTAACTCCTCTAGCGCCTCCAATTCCGGCGCTTTTACATTCACCTCAGCACCCCCTCCTCCCCCTCCCGGTTCCGATGCCGGCATAGTCCTATCGGCTGCTGCGAGCCGGTACCCCCAACAGCCCAAAGGAAATGAAGCTGAGACGAACCCTCAAGCCGCCCAAGGGAAACCTAGGGCAAAGAAGATCAAGGCTAACAAGGAGCTCGAAGCCGGGAAGAATAAGTGGCAAGAGTTTAGCGCCAAGTCCAAGGCGTCCAAATCCTACAAGAAGGACAGTATGTTCCGAACACCACAGGGTATTCACGGAAGAGGTTAGTATCTGGGTTCCACCACTTCGGACTGTTTTAGGGCTTTCGCTAACTGCAATACTCTCCTTTAGTTGGATTTACTGGTTCTGGTCAAGCCATGCGCAAAGATCCTAGCCGCAGCCGCCATGTTTACCAGACAAACGAAGAGCTCGATTGAACAAATCCTTAACCAAGTTCTTAGGAATCGCTGTCTTCCTTTCCCGTTCCCTTGCTAAGCAAGGATTCTCGCCAGTGTCGGTCGATCGTTCACCCTGTTGCGCGTCGTTTTGAACACCGAGCTGCAGAGGTGTTGTTGGAGGAGTCTGCATGCCTTATCGAGGCAGCCATCATATTTAGGGAGCTTCATTCTTCTTCGGTAACCCTTGCCTGAAATGTTGTTTATGCGGAGGCTAACCTATTCGGCGTTGGGAGTCTGGTACGAACCTGAACAAGGATATGTGATGAATATCAGCTTCTTCATCCTGCCCATTCTTTACGGTCAATGAGGATGCATGGCAAGGTTTTTGGAGACCATCAAGGACTATTTGAAGATGACCTTGATACCAAGCCCTCTATTTGAGTCTATGTAGCAAACAAAATGAAATGATAAGACATCTTTTTCTAATACAACAAACATATATTACAATCCTTCCTAGCTGAATCCCCCCACTCTACATTTCCTTCCCCCCCCCCCTTTTTCAGATCAGCTCGATCTTGTCCGCAATTTTCTTTGCAAAGTCCATGTATATCCCGGCTATCCGGCCTTCGGGCTCCGTCACGACAACGGGCTTTCCATCCTCTATTGAGTCACCAATGCCCGGGTCGAGCGGAACATCCCCAAGGAACTCGATATCCTGTTCTTTGCAAATGTTGAGGCCGCGGTCAGCTGCGCCAAAGACGTGGTGGGAGGCAGAGCAGCTCGGACACGTGTACAAGGACATGTTTTGGATGAGGCCGAGGAGAGGCACGTGGAGGGTGCGAAACATGTTTATGCCCTTGATGGCATCTTTTACAGCCAGGGTATGCGGCGTCGTAATGATTACGGAACCTACGCAACGTTAGCATCGCAGACAACTCGGAAAGAGACGTTTGGGGGACCCGCACCGTCGAGGATGACCTGCTGGGAGATGGTGAGCTGGGTGTCGCCTGTGCCGGGCGGCAGGTCGAGGACGAGAACGTCGATGCCCCCCCAGTCGACCTCGTGGAGGAGCTGCTGGATGGCTTTCATGACCATGGGGCCGCGCCAGACGACGGGGGCGTCTTCGCCGACTAGGTAGCCCATGGACATTGTCTTGACGCCGTAGTTGGTTAGGGGGATGAGTTGGTTGTCTCGAGTTCATGGTTAGCCTCTCTGGGTATGTTGGAATGTAGAGGCGATCGCGCACTTACTGGGTGATAGCCTTGGTTCACCGTTGAGATTGAAGAGGGTGGGTATGGAAGGGCCGAAGATGTCCGTGTCCAGGATCCCGGCCCTGAGTCCCATTCTTGCAAAGGCGAGCGAGAGGTTCGCTGGGCTGCGCGTTAGCAACACTTTAACACCTCGACAGTACGCGACTGCCTCGCTAAAACATAAGAATAGAGGAAGAAAATCTCACCTGCCGTAGTACTCTTCCCGACACCTCCCTTGGCGGACGACACAGCAACCACCTTGCCGACCCCGGCTATCCTCCTCTTCTTAGGCGCTCGAGGCCAGCTCGGCGGTGTCCCAGATCGCGGGAGTCCCTAACACCTATCAGACTCTAGTCTCGAAGAGAGAAAAAAAGAAAGGAAAAAGAAAGATGGTCGAAGGGCGTAAAGGGTACGGGGCAGACGTTTCATGCGGAAATTGTTGGAAGTTGCGTCAACATTTCCTCGTCGGATGATCTGGCACTTACAAGCGGATTCTCATGACCTCGTCCCCATAACGTCCTCGAATTGAGCAAGGTCCGGATGGGTGATGGCCTCATGGGGACGCTTCGTGTCTAAACTTGTGACACTTTCTAGACGAGTGTAAATTGCTTCGCAGCCAAGTTTAAATAAAAGGCTCAGGCATCGATAGACGTGGTGAAGAAATATACCTAGCCAGAATCTCGCAACTACTGTCCAAGGAAAAGCTTCACTTTGAAGCTGAATGTACGAGTACTTGTCAAAACTAATGGTTCCATTCAAGTTGCACTGTATTTTAGTATTACGTAATCACAGGTTTTCAAGAAGATACACCCGAGGGCACGTTGATGTATGGTCACGATATCCAAAGCGTTTCAGCGTCGTTGAGAAAGGCACTTTTCTATTTTAAAAAGGCCAGAATTAGGTACAACTAATCTACATTGACAAGAAACAATTCCATCTTCCACGGCCCCTCCAAAAGGCGGTGCTTGTGGCATCCGCTTCCGCTACTGGCAGGGGCCTCCTCCGGCTCAGTCCACTCTTGCTTCCGAAGCTGCTACAACTTTGATATCCTACCCGCCAAACTCCTCATGCCATTTCCATTTCGCCTGCCGCATCGCCTAACGTGCCATTACTCCCTTGTAATAGGCCAGGCTTAGGCTCACGGATTGAGATAGGTGGCTGTCTTCCGTGAGGGGTAAGTTGAGAACCTTGGGGAGAAGAGACTCCTGTAAACAACATGTCGTTAGTGATGGGCTAGATGAGAATCCCTGCTATGGGCCTATGCGCTGAATAGCTTACCTGCTCCTTATCTGAAGAATCGGCAATAGCTCGCGCGACAACGCTGCTCATCTCCGCCAACGCGGCATCGTGATAGGTGCTTGTGGATCGATTTTTATTCTGGAGTCCGGGCAAGCTCGAAATCAACTTCTGAAGAAGCTGAGTCGGCACCTTCGCGCGCTGCGCCCGACAACGCATCAGGCCAAGGAAATCCTGATAGACCTCTCCGCCCTGGGTCCAATCCGACACTTGGTCCTCCTTGCCTTCGAACTTCGAGAGGATGTCCGACAGGCCTTGGTAGTCGCGCTCAACAATAGCTTGTGGCGCAACTTGCTCCACTAAACGTCGGTGGGCCTCTTCAAAGAGTCCTGCTCGGACGAGGCACTGGACCTCCGCAACCGCGTCACCCTCGACGCTGCGCATGTAGAGTGCTTGCGCTTCCCAGATCCAGGCCGGCGGAATTTTAAAATTCTGTGTGAGGGTTGTCACATTATCCCCTGTTTCGGGACCCAAAAGACTCGCGTGCCTACATAAATGGTCACGGATCGACTTCTCTCTCGCCTTGGGATCTTCAACGTAGAGAAGTACGTAGGTGGCCTCAAGCCAGCTTCCCTCATTGACGAGCTGAGAAGCGAACAGGAACGTCATGGCATCACTCCTTTCGCTAGAATTTCCTCCGTAGCTGACCTTCTTGGTTGACGATAAAGCTTGGCCGAGCTGCCAGGGTAGGCGGAAATCCAGAGGAGATAGCTGTGAGTTTTCTGGGACGAGAAACATATCTAGAGTCTCCGACTCATCAGAGTAAAGCCGGAGAAGACCCCAGAGTAGGTCTTGTCGATCCTTTGGGCTAGGATCTTTCCAAAGGGGTTCGATCGCTTGTTCAACAAACCATGGGAGAGGTGGGATCTCTCGTTGTTGCTCAACATCCTCCTTAAACAGCTTGACGGCGACTGACACGTCGTCCTGTGGTGCGATGGCGTACCACAGTCGAAGGCCAAACGCCTGCTTCCAGTCGAGTTGAAACTCCTCCGAGATGACAAACGAGTCAAGGCGATCTTCGATTGCGACTCCCTTCTTTCCTTCGCATACACCAACGTTACCCGCCAGCATCTCATATATGGCCCGAATAGGCTGGGAAAATTCGGATAGTAAATTGGCATCGTGCCATTCTTGGAGCTGCTCTTTCATGATTTTCTTGGAAGAGGTGCTTGTGCCAATGAGAGCAACAAGTGTAGCGAGGTGAAAATTCCTACCTTGAATGAGGTGCTTGCAGGCGTCCTGCACGCGATGTCCGGCTAGACAAGCTACGGCCTTCTCTTCATTCGACTTGGCTAATCCGGTTGATCGTAATGAGGCGTCCGCCACCAGCTCCCTCCAGAACCGACTCAGCTCGGCTTTCCGAGCACGATGTGCGGCTTCACTGGTGCTCTCAGGCATATCGTCGAAAAGGATACCAGCGAGCTCCCATACAAGCTTCTCATGGCGTGTGCCAGGATCGTTTGTATTGCGTTCCTGGAAGATAGATGAAACCTTGGCTAGGTTCAGTGACGCCTTAGGGACACCATCAACTACTCCGAACCTAGTGTGGCGAACTTGCGTGTGAAGTGCAGACGCAGAAAGCTGAGAAAGAGGTTAGCTGTTGTAAAATCCCCTAAAACCCGTCGATGACTGCATCTTACCTCGTTTGCAAATTTGGCCATTACTACACCTGGCATTTCTTCTTCAAGGCGTCGTTTCTGTAGTACAAGCAAGTCCCCTGGCCCTTGACCGAAGCGACTCTGTGCAACTGCTGAGGAGTGAAGAGCTGGGAGGATCAAAGTTCCATCAGGACCCCATCGCGGTCGCGAAACGTTGGCTGCCTCGTCCGAGGGTTGTACTACCTTGGCTTGCCGTTCGTAAGGCCACTATAACAAAGAACACACTTGGTTCAGTACAATGCATAATCATGAAAAAAGTTATCAACCTTATTGCAGGTGCGACACTAATAAAGACAATAAAGGTGCTTCAAATACAGGGGAGGCAACACCCAGAGGATCGAGTGGCAACCACCAACGACTCGCCTCTCAGTCCTACTGCCAGGGTTATTTTAAGCTACAAGATGGGGATTACCAACCTGAAGAAACCCTCTCGAATCATTTGTGCGCTCGACTTGGCGAGGTGCCTTGGTTTTTTCAAAGAGCGAATTCATGAGGTCGATGCTAGTAGCAAAGCCTCGTCCGTCCGAGGCCATGTGTGGAAGGGACCTCTTTTCCGCCGCCGAAATGGTGGGTGAATCGAGAGGATACTGTGCTACAGAGTCCCGTAGGCTTTTGAGCATAGCTCGGTCCCTCTTTTGAGGGCTGACAGTCTTCTGCAACATATCCATCCAATCATCACCATCCGCTATCTGGACCTTGACTGGTGCTGCCGAGTCCTTGATAGCTCGCATCCTCGCACGAAGGATGCCACCGGGTGTTTCGTTAACTTGCATTGCGTCGTCATCATCAGGCGAGTATCCATCTTGCTCCGCGGCTAGATGAGGTCTGAAGGAGGTGCCCGTCATCTCCTCGTTTTCAGACTCGTCATATTCGTCGCCAAACTGAGGCTGCTCAACAGACAGCATCAGTTGCTGTGGCGCCGAACCCGCGGAGCTATCCCCTAAAAAAGACGGCTCGCCGGCATAGCCAGTAGTTTCTTGCTCGTTCTCGTCAAAGCGGCTGTGGCTTTGATCAAAGGCACCGGGCACTAAGCGAGGGTTCCTCCTAAAATCGAAAGTGTCGTCGAAGTCCTCTGGTTCAGGGGATTGCATTTGACGTTCCTGTGCGAGAGGTACGTTGGCATGGGGTTCGACGGCAGTAGACTCGCCTTCGGACTCCTCGTCATAATCCAGACCGTATGTTGTGAAATGCTCAACGGAGAAGGTCCAAATGCCAGTATCCTTGTCATAGCTCTCAAACGTGGTGTCCTCGATACGCTTGAGCCGTTCGACGTGCTTTGCAAACCTCTTAGCATCCGTCGTGAGGCGCTTGTCACGGCCACGAGGCCACGACTGTTCCAAGGAGATTTGAGACGGAACATTTAAACCCTTGCCAACGGGAGGTTTCTTGGCCGCAACTGGGTACACGGTAGCTGAACGGGTTTCCAGAATGATGATGCCGCCGAAGAGATCATCGAGATCAATGTTGCTCAGATCAACAGGGGTCTTGAACGTGATCTGGCCGACGTTGCGGCGTCCAACAGTGAATCCAGAAACCTTCTGTCGCTGCATTCTGTTCATATTGAGGATATCTTCCTTTGATGGACGCATCCAATAAGCACCGGGAGCTAGATCGATACCGGCGTTCTTCGCCGACTGTGGATCGGGCTGGGGTTCTTCGTGCACGACCGTCAACTCGTTGGTGGAAACTTGCTCCATTTCTGGGGTGGTGTGGTTCGCAGCAGCCTTGGTACCATTGTTAGGTGTCTTGTCGTTGTCGGTGTCTCGCAGAATCAGAGCACCGTTGCTCGTGGGGGTCGGAGTGCGGGCTTGGTCACCATCCTCTGTGTTTTCGGCTGTACTTGTGTCGAAGCTAACTCGCTTCGAGAGTTTGCGAGATCCAGTTCCTGCCTCGAGCAAGGGTCGTTCTTTCGTGGGCGTCGCGAAGAGGTCGCTTCTCATGTCTTTGTTGATGACAAGCTTCTTCGCGCTACCGGTGTTGCCGTAGAATCTTGGCCCACCACTGGCTGAAAATGCACCGGGCGCTAGGATACTGTCCTCAGCGTTGAAGCTTCGTCGAAGGCTGCTGGTCGACACACTCTTGTTTAGACCTCTATTCAGGCTAGCACCAAGCAAGCTTCTGCCTAGACCACCTGGGGTGCTAGATGTGCTCGTCGCACTGCCCGGAGTGCCATAGGTGCTATATGAAAATCCGAATCCTCTCTTTTGGGGGGTAACATATCGAGCGGACGCCGGGTTGAGCTTGTACATGGGAAGAACAGAACCTCTTCTGGGTTTCGACTTCGAGGATAGTGGTGTAGCTAAGGGACCAGGATTGGCTGCCTCTGTCGCACCTTGGGCAGAGAACAGCGACGGAGTTCCATACGCAGACACATCCGTGATGCTTGCAGTGAGAGACTGCGGCGTAGAGTTCGGGCCTTGTGAGCCGCCGAGGATCGAGCCTCCAAATAGTGATCCCTGGGGCTGCTGTTGCTGTTGTTGACCAGAGGCGGAACTTCCGAAGACAGAGCCTTGCTGTTGACTTTGGCCAAAGAGGCCACCGCTGGATTGCTGTGCCGTACCTCCGAAAAGGGATGGTTTAGCCTGGTTTTGGCCGACAGAAGGAAAGAGAGAAGATTGGCCAGATTGCTGGTTCTGGTTGCCTGCACCGAGGCTGCCGAACAAACCGGTGCCGGTCCCGGAGGATTGTGCTGCGGTGGCATTGCCGAAGAGACCTCCACCAGTAGTACCAGTGGCGGGCTTCGCCCCGAAAAGGCCACCACCCGTGTTGCCGGCAGTATTGGCCTGTCCGAAGCCACCAGTTGTTGTTCCACCACCGCCGAAGAGAGAGGTCGTCTGGGTACCTCCAGTATTGCCGAACAGACCACCAGGTTTCTGCTGGTTTTGCGCACCGAATCCGCCAGAGCCAAATGTACTGGTCGTATTTTGCTGATTAGCGCCGCCGCCAAAAAGGCCACCGCCTGTGTTGGTGTTCTGTGTCGCGCTACCAAAGAGGCCACCACCCGACTGTGTGGTGCCAGTCGCATTATTGGAACCAAAACCCGAACTAGTATTGCCCGAGCCAAACCCGGTACTTGGGTTGGTACCAGTATTACCAAAACTAAACCCCGGTTTTTGAGCAGCACTTCCAAAAAGGCCACCGCCACCAGTATTTGTGGCAGCTCCGGAACCAAAGGCGCCGCCGGTGGTGTTACCGGTACTACCAAACGCACTGCTGCCGCCGGTAGTGCTCCCGAAGAGTCCTCCACTTTGGGCTGGCTGAGAAGTACCAGAGCCAAAGAGACCGCCAGTAGTAGCCGGTTTGTTCTGGCCAAAAAGCCCGCCACCACTACTTCCAGAGCCGAAAGCCGAGGTGCCAGTGTTCTGCGTGCCAAACCCAGCAGCAGGTGTAGTGGTACTTCCGGAACCGAAAAGACCACCTGTACTACCGGTGTTTGCTCCGAAACCGGAGGACTGTTGTTGGGTATTGGAGCCGAAAGTAGTCCCAGAGCCAAACCCAGAGCTTACGCCAAAGGCACCAGCTCCAGTCGCGTTGCCATGTCGCCGACCCTGGGCGTAGTCGGCCAGTCGCAGTTCTTCTGCGGACCATTTCTTGTAAGGATCCTGGAACAGAATATTTTGGAATGAGTTCTGCGTCGAGGACGTGCCGTCCCGTTCTACATAAGCCTGGAAGGGTGTGTTCGCAGTTCCCGGTGGATCACCAACATTTGCGCCCAGTCCGGGGTTATTCGAAGCTCCGAAGCCGCCGGTAGTGGAGCCACCACCGAAGAGTGATCCCCCGGTAGTAGTAGAACCTGATCCGAAGGCGGGCTTAGAGGCGCCAAAGAGGCCACCACCGCCGCCGGAGCCAAAGGTCGACGTGGTATTAGTAGCTGGGTTGTTGCTTGTGGAACCAAAGCCCCCAAAGGTACTATTCCCAGTGGCAGTATTCGATGAGCCGAAAAGTCCACTTCCAGTGCTTGTCGTGGTGGAACCGAATGCAGGTTTGCTACCGAAGGCGCTGGTAGTGTTAGTGGAGCCGAAAGATCCTGTAAAGAGGTCAAGTTAGCCGACTAAAAGTGTTTCTCAATGAGTGGTAGCATCGGCGAATGAGTCATGGAATGAAGGAGAACGAGCCGCGAGGGTATAATGTGAGAGTTATATTGTCCGATGATCGCAGGGAATTTCTAGGAAGATATGCGAACCTCCAGATCCGAAGCCACCACCCGAGGCACCAAAGAGGCCCCCGCTAGTGTTCGTGTTGGTATTCGACCCAAAGCCACTAGTGGTGTTGTTGTTCGCGCCGAAAGCTGGTTGCCGAGTGAGCAAGGTGAAGGGGGACAGCGTGCAGAAGGATTCGAAAAGACGAGCTAGAACCTACCTGGCGTCGTGCTTGAATTGGAACCAAAGCCGCCAAATCCAGAGGATTGCTGCTGGTTGTTCGACTGGCCGAAGCCGCCGAAGCCGCCAAACGACATGATGGGCAGCGATGGACGTGCTTGGCGGTGATAAGAAGATGGAAAGTTTGTGCGTGAGCGCGCAACTCAGTTCAGTGGCCCTTGCGCGAATCAAAGCGCGAATTGATAAGTTGCTCTTGCGATCAAAGCTGCATCGACAGGCGCGGACGGAGATGCGCGAGGGGGGATATTTCGCAAGCCGAATCTTAAGTCGAGTTCGATCCAGCTGAGTGATGGATTAGGGGTAGAGTCAAGGAAAATAGAGTCGAGAGAGAGCTTGATCGCCACCTATGTTTCGTTAGGGTACGTCCGGCCAAATGTCTCATCACTAGGAATAAATCGCGTACTTATTTGTTCACCAGAAAAGCAATATTGTGCCCGGAATATAGCTGGAGTAAGAAAATGCCAATGAGGTGGAGGGGCGCTTTGGAGTGCGATGATAGAATGTAGGGAGAGTGACAAGGAATGGAGCAGGTAATGGGAGAACAGGACAGTAGGAAAAGGACTTGGGAAAAAAGGAAGGTCTGTAGCTCCACCAAGGGCCTCCAGCCAACTAGATATACTTCTCACAGAATCTGTGGGAAGCTCGTAGTTGCAGATATGGTGATGCCTCGGCGGGAGGGTGAGCTGGGGATGGAGCAAAAAGGTTTGTGCTGGATGCTCCTGTCCTTTTTTTTTCGAGGTCATAAGGTGGTTGGAAGCGATGGAGAGACAATATTTTCTGCCTTATTCTTTGGGTACAACTGGAGCTGGACATAAGACATTGGACACCTGATTGGCCAATAGCTGGCCGCGGACCAATAGAAGATCGCAAATATACTTATAAATCAGGTCGCTGTTGCCTACGTTGCCTGCCTACGGGTACCTGGAGTCCATGTATATACTCCTGAGGTGAGATCTTCATGTGATGACATAAGCCACAGCTTCACCCAGGAACATCGCCCTTTCAGTCGCTTCCTCCTCACGCAGGGGCGGTCGCGTCGCCAGTGACGCGACGACGGTACCACTCATAATTCTCGTCATCGTTGGCTCCTACCAGGTCGCGCTTCTGGGTGCGGGCCAGTCTTATTGGAACCCAACTGCGAAAGTACCAAAGTACATCCACCACCCACCTTCAGGCGACTGGAGGTTGGAGGTTAGCCAACGGAACAAAGAGAGAGAGAGAGGAGTCTCGAAGGGGGGGAACTACGAGGGCCAACCCCTCGTCTCGCTACGAATCGAGCACCGCATCCCGGACGAGACGACTTTTTTCGCAATATAATCCCTCCCCTCGAGTCCTCCTTCCAGTTTGTAGCTTTGAGAAATTTTGGCCGACCTTTTCC
This sequence comes from Lomentospora prolificans, assembly GCA_029532625.1. Classification (NCBI taxonomy): domain Eukaryota; kingdom Fungi; phylum Ascomycota; class Sordariomycetes; order Microascales; family Microascaceae; genus Lomentospora; species Lomentospora prolificans. Next base: position 4,286,354 of record JARFXM010000003.1, read on the forward strand.
CTGCACCTCAAAATTCGACAGTGATGAACCCATCCCTTCCGTCACATCCACCTCATACTCCTACCCCTCGATTCGCCGGCATGGCACATCCAAGGGACAGTAGGGTATCCTTTCAGCCCGGTCGTTCTCATGAGATGAACCCTCAGGAAGCATTCGATCAGCAGAAAATCTCCGAGGAGCAACGAGGAGAAATTTCCCAAGCCGTGTGTCCCCCTTCTCGCCCCCATCGGGTTGCGCCGTGCAAGGCCCTTCGTCGCTCTAACGGATACTCTATCAATAGTTTGCTCTTTTTGACCAAGACCATGACGGATATCTCGATTATCACGAGCTCAAATTCGGATTAAAGACGCTAGGATTTGATTTACCAAAGCCCCGAGTCTACGATCTGTTAACAAAGAACGGGGTTGCCCCTCCGTGGCACCCACCAGGGGAGCCATGTCCGGGACCTAGTCTTCGCATAACAGCGCAAGCCTTCGAGTCGATCGCCTCGACTCTCATTGCAAATCGAGACCCTCGCGAAGAATTAAGCCGGGCCTTCGATATGTTCGACCAGGATGGAGATGGCATCATCACACTCGAAGACCTACGCATAGTTAACTCAACCATCAAGCAGGGAACAACCGCGACAGATAAGGATATGGCAAATATGATTGCGCAGGCAGACCTTACTGGGAAGGGAGGTGTGGACAGAGAAGAATTTATCGACATGATGATAGCGGCAAAGCGGCGGCGGGGTTACTAAGCAAGAGGGGGAAGAGGATAATGATTCTTATATTTTGCTTAATTCAGGATTGCTTCATCTCCAATGTTCTTACCCTCACTTGGGCGCCGAACGCATACCCGTACTAGGTATAACATTTGGTGGCACATGTATAAGCGCGCACCCCGGCTCCCACAGACAGAAAGATATGCATGCTTCCCGGTTTGCATTTGCTGCGGGAAAGATGCTGCTATCCCACGGAAATCAAGTACTTGCCCCACGAGGCGACCGGCTTTCACAGCTTGCGGAAAGCTATTGTCAAGATTCGGGTATTATGCGCCACACCGCCACAGCGAACTTGCTTTAGCAGGAACGAGACCATCAAGCACCAGCAATTGTACGAAGTACAAGAACGGGCTGTTTTGACTCTAGCTCTCATCCTACAGTGCTTATTCACATTAACACTGTGTAGCTCATCATCTCTGCGCCACCTTTCTGGGCAAGTGCTTGCAGCACAAGCCAAGCCATTCATACCCACCTCCAACTTCACCTCTGATGCGGAATTGTGATGATGGAGGTAGACCCTCGCGTTCCGTTTGGATTATACTACTCACTTGGAATTCGCCTATTTTCTGCCACACTTAGCATCATAACACTATTCCCTTTCTAGTGAACGCCCACCCTGGGCTCACTTTCAGCACGTCGCGTCTCTTCCCTCTCGTCCATATGACTTCCACCTCTCATCCTTGCATCCTTCTTTCACGCAATAAGACGCACCCTGCGGTGACTTAACGGCCGTCATTACAGTCTCTAGCGAGCCCTGGTTGTGCCCTTTCATCCAACATGGATGGGGATTGGGATGAGGTAGGGGCCCGGTGATAGCATATCTCGTCCTCAAATGGAACCGTCCAGTCAGAAATCTTAACTGTCGACTTTGACGTTATGGCCATGTCCGTGATGCTAATATCAACTCTCCAAGGTGGCTCGCATATCTCTCCCGCCCGCCGGGATGGGACCTCATGGAACTCAGGCCGCGGTTTCGGCACTACTCTTTGATTCCGCCCAAAATCTTCTTTGGACTGGAAACGGCTCTGTAAGTAGTGAACACCTAAAACAGACCATACGCCAACCCTCACTTACCATGTTATAGGGACGTGTTACATCATTTTACAGTAATGAACTGCGACGATACACGTCGCTAAAGGCCCACAAGACGGGTGGAGTTCACCAAATCCTAGTCAACGACAAAGGTGTTGTCGCTCTTGGGTCCAATTACATCCACATGGCCAACCGTACTGGTCCCCCGATCTGGCATATCGAGTACGAAGCTCCTACTACTAATGGATTCCTTCCCATGATTACAATTTCACTAATATCACATACAGGACGCCGGAGTTCCAGGATTTACGTTGTATGAGCTTCACCTCAAAGGGAGCCACAGAAATATTAGTAGCTGGTTGGCAAGACACGATGTTTATTGTTGACCTTGCTAAGGGCGAGATCACAAAAAGGGTTAGTTTGTGTCCTGGTCACTACCTATGCGAACTGGGAATACTCACAACCTATCCCCACCCGATATAGCTTCCAACTGAGAGTCACTATTCGATCATGAAGCGCAGCCGGTATATATGCGCGGCCACGAAATCTGGTTCCGTGAATCTCCTCGATCCGACTTCCATGGCTGTAGTCAAGACTTGGCTCGCCCATTCAGCCATGATCAACAATATGGATGCCCAGCATGATTTCATTGTTACCTGCGGTTATTCGCTACGCGGTGGCCAGAATTATATGCTGGACCCATTCCTCAACGTCTTTGACATAAAAAAGATGTCGTCAACCCCCCCTATTCCCTTTCCCGCTGGCGCTGCATTCGTAAGGATGCACCCAAGAATGTCTACGACAAGTATTGTAATTTCCCAACAGGGTCAGATGCACGTTCTAGACTTGGTAAACCCCAATACCAGTAACGTCCGCCAGGCCAACGTTCTCAGCTTCCTTAGCATGTTCGATATCGCACCATCTGGTGAAGCTCTCGCCCTCGCGGACTTGGAGGGCAATATACAACTCTGGGGCTCTCCCTCGAAGGTTCGCTTCGTTGACTACCCATCCCCGACCGTCTTCGCCGATCCGGTTGACGTGTCCCAAATAGATTGGAATGTCAATACGTAAGTTCTGGAACGTGAGCTGCTTCAATATTTTCGATATACTAATCGGATACTATTAACATAAAGGCCTCTAAACTCTATTGGGATGCCGTATTATCGTGAGGTTCTCCTCTCAGCGTGGCCTACGACCATATCGGAAGTCGGGTCCCCTCCAGTGAAGTTTGATCCCCAATTCTTAGATACCCTTACCCACGCAGATTTCGGATTGTACGGTCGCAATTCAAGAAGCCTACGCCGAAATCAGGTCGAGAAGACGAGAAAAGTCGAGAAGTCTGCAGCTTCGGGGATCCAAGCCCCCAAATTCCTAAGCGAAAAAGCCCGCGAGTCCGCCAAAGCAGTCTCTGGTGCCGAATCTGAGGACCATGCAGAAGACCTGATAACAAATTTGGCTAACGCGGGAGACTCGGACGACGTTCCCGCGTGGTATCGCAATGTGGAAATCAAATACAGCAAGTTCGGCGTTGACGACTTTGACTTCGGGTAAGGCGTTTCTAACTGCTAGTCCGCCTCGAATCGCGTTCTAAATCCCGGCTAATCGCTGATATAGATTTTACAACAAAACGCCATATTCTGGCCTAGAGATACATATTGCCAATTCCTATGCTAACCCCCTATTGCAGCTTCTGCATTTTACCCCCGTTATCCGGAACTCGGCCCTGCACCATGCTTCGACTTCTTGCGTAGATGAAAACTGTTTGCTCTGTGAAATGGGGTTCCTCTTCGACATGCTCCAGAAGGCGGAGGGATCAATTTGTCAAGCGACAAACATGCTAAAAACACTTGGCAATCTACCCCAGGGTAGGTCGTACCTTGTCTTGACGAATGACAATCTATGAGTATGGTGTTAACTGTTCTTAGTGGGCCAGCTGGGCCTCCTCGAGGAAGATTCTCACGGTTCCTCATATGCTACAAAGCTTCAGGGTCTGACGAGGTTTTTGTTGGACAAAATGGTCCAGGACTTCCGATCAATACCTCCGAAGAATGCTTCAATAGCCCTCGATCAGGTTGGTGATGCTAGTTTGAGCTTGTACTTTAAGCAGAGTCTAACCGTCCTGAAAGGTCCTAGCCACGGAGGCTACAAGTCACATAAGGTGTACCAAGTGCGGCAACGAATACACCCGGCCAGGATCTACCTTCGTGAACGACCTGATATACCCCTCTACGGTGAGTTAGAAGCGACGACCACCTCTCGACTTCCTACCCTTGATCCCTACTAATAGTCCACAGCCGAAAATTCTGAGCCGCAACCAAAAGTTCACCAAACCTACCTTTTCCCAGGTGCTCAAGACTAGTATTGAAAGGGAAACGACGTCGAAGGGCTGGTGCAACAGATGCCAGAGGTATCAGAACCTTTCAACCCGGAAGACAATTCATCAAGCCCCTTCAGTGCTGGTCCTGAATACATCTATCAGGGATGCCAGGGATAGTGAGCATAACCAGCTGTGGTCTACCCCAGGGTGGGTCCCGGACGAGATTGGGGTCATTGTCAACCAGGGCCAGTTCTTCTGTTATGAAGGCGAAGATCTCAAGTTGCACCTTCAGCGGGGATTCCACGATATTCAAGTCTATTCTTTAATTGGAATAGCCGCCAATATTGTGGATGCTCAAGGCCAAAATTCTCATCTTGTAGCCGTCGTTGATGGTATGTTCAGCTCCATTCAGCTAGATCAACGAAGCCCTATTACTAACCCAGGGATAGTGTCACCTTCGCAGAATAATGCCACAGCTGAAAGCCAATGGCACCTGTTCAATGATTTCCTTGTCCAGCCTGTTTCCAAAGAGGAGGCGCTTCGCTTTCCCTCTTGGAAAATGCCATGCGTTCTGGCATTCCAACACAAAGAAGCAAATAACAAGATAGATAATTCTTGGAAAGCGAATCTTGATACGAGTTTGCTGTATCGAGGGCCTAGGTATGCAGCAGGAGCCTCAGACTCATTTCCAGGACGTTGAACTGTCCACAGCTAACCAAAATACGAAGGCCCAACGTCGGCGGAAGCGATCTAGCTCGTGTGCTAAATCCAGAGTCCGAGAACCCTGCAGCAGGTACAATCATTGCACTTGATACGGAGTTCGTCGCTGTTCGACAACCTGAGATTGAGGTAAACTCAGACGGTGAGCGCGAGACTATCCGGCCTATAGTTTATGCACTTGCACGAGTATCAGTGGTTCGTGGACAGGGTGAAGACGAGGGACTTCCATTTATCGATGACTATATCTCGGTCAAGGAGCCTATCGTTGATTATCTGACGTCCTATTCGGGTATCACACGCGCCGACCTGGATCCCAGGCTGTCCAAACGAAACCTTGTCTCGCTCAAGGTTGCATACAAAAAACTATGGATCCTCCTCAATCTAGGGTGTCAGTTTCTCGGCCATGGTCTCAAGCAGGATTTCCGTGTCATCAACATCCACATCCCTAAAACGCAGGTTATTGACACCATTGAGATCTTTTACCTCAAGTCACGCCTCCGGAAATTGTCACTTGCTTTCCTTGCCTGGTACCTGCTGAAGGAAGACATCCAACTCGAGACGCACGACTCTATAGAGGATGCCCGGACGGCTCTCAAACTATACCGCAAGTTCCTTGAATTCCAGGATGCCGGTATACTCGAGACAATGCTGCAGGATATCTATCATGCTGGCCGTAATGTCCAGTACAAACCGCCACGCAGAGATGGCCAAGATTTACAGCGCATGGAGACGCCACCACTCCCAGCCGAAGGTAATAGCGCTGCGCCGCCATCGACTCCGTCTAAGAGTGGCCTGTCTGCGGGAAATGCGGCGGCAACGTCTAGTTCTGGATACGGTGGCGTGGCCGGATTTGGTGCGAGGTCAGGCTGGACACCAGGCAAGGGATCATCTCCTTTCCGTGGCTAGGCTAGCTGTGTTAGGGAGCACCGGTTTAAGCCAGCGTTAGAAGATGCAGTAGAATAGCGAATAAAGCGGCTTACGTTTTAAATCAGGTCTTACCGTCTTTCGTCGCTTAACGATAATAGTCCTCTTGAAACGCGAATTCAAGGGAGATGCTCTATACTGCACTCAAGACATACATTGCAACACGACTCCTTGACTTCTTCGTGTGAACATGCCGTAATTGGGAGTTCTAAGCCTCAAAAACGGATAACATTTCTAGTGACCATTTTATTTGTATCCGTGTCCATATAGGGCTTAACTCATGTTTCACCAGGAGCTTCTTTGCCCTAGCTATGAAGAGCGAACCAAGGTAGCAAGCAGTTTGTGGTAGGAGCAAGATAAAGCCACTTCAAAGTTTTAGGTAGCTTATAAAGAATTGAAAGCTCGAAGTCCGGATTGAAGTACCCGCGTTTTCTCGACTCACATTTTTCTTCGAGCATGGTAGTAGGTTAAAATCTAACACCACAAGAAGCCACAACTTTTGAGAAGCGGAAACGAGCGGAGCAGGTATTCTGCTCGGAGCACGCCACAGCTCTATGTCGTTGGCGTAACATACGCGCACCTCGACCTAGGGCAAAGCTCGGATAGAATCCACAGCTCACAGGCCGCTCCTCTGTCACGATGCTGTGCTCCGTGAGAAAACGAAGGGAGGACGATGCAAGAATCCGAGCAATGCAGCGGGCCAAGGCTATCGCCTTGATGGTGCAGTTCGTGAATAATAAAGACGACCGTAATGGCAGCCAGGCTAACCCTAAGAAACTTGCCCATGGTCTTCGTTCCTACCACCAGTCCAATCGCCTGCTAACTACGTGATCCACGCAGAACGCGACGTGTGGGGCATTCGGCTCTTGAGAGGCAGGCGAAGCGCTTTCACAGTATAACCAGCGAAACCAAGTCGTTGCCAACTCACCCAACTTACCAAGGATAGATTAGAATATCTCGACGACTTTCTGAACTTCGGCTCGGTTAGTCATGTTCCGCCGGGGTTGAACTCTGCTCTTCAGTGGTCTTGTTCGCCGAACAGCACATTAATGGAGATCGTTGAGCATCATCAGTGTAAAGAAAAGGCATCCGTATTCGACGCAAACGTGATGCCCAGTGCATGGTCTATTCAAAGTTTCGTCCTGTCGTCGTAGTTGCTAAGTTCGCCAGGCACGCAAGCGGGGCACCGATTCACCCGTATAACAGGCAGGGGGATCAAGAAGAAGTCGGGGTGGGAACAGGGTGAGAACTTAGCCCTTTGCAGATACACGAACGCAACGACAAAGGAAAGCATCTGAATTCAAAACCGCGCTATACGGATCCAAAGTTGCAAGATATCCAGGGTGCTTCTTCTCTCGGCGGGGATTTGCCCACTACACGAGGGTGTTGCCGTACCGCTATGGAGACAACTGCAAGGATATAGGTTACCTCGAAAGGAGTCGCTAGGAGGGCTGCAACAACTTGTTTCTTTATCTTACCGTGTTAAGTCGAAACTGCAGCGAGCCTGAAAAGAGAGACCGGCGGTTATACATGGCGATACAGGGGCCGGCGAGGAAAATTTCGGGATAGTATCGGGATTGTTTGGTATAACTTCTTGGGAGAAGAGCTCCGGGGAACGCCAATTTTGCAAGTGATATACCTGTGCGTAAAAGCGTTCAGAATTGTTTGAGCTTTCCTTGGTGTTGATCCGTGGGCTTGAGTGATGGTAGCGAGGTCGAACCGAGATGGCCCGGATGAATCAATCTTCCTTCGTGTCTATCTTCACGACATGGTCTAAAATCCTCCTCAGTATTTATCTTCCGCGTCCTGAACCGTAGGGGCTTCTTCCATGAATGGCAGCAAGGAGGTCAGCTGAAATAATGCTTTGGTTGTCGGATGAAGGCCGGCGAGTGGCTTCGCATCGCTCCGCTCATACACCAGACTGCAATATCCATGCTCGCGATCCCAATTCTTGATTCCAATCCCTTCTCTGCCCCAGGCCCGAGTCCGGTTCCCGCCTATATTTCCTATTGTGGATTGATCAGCGCCATTCAGATAGTGTCAGTCAACTGCTTGCCCAGCAACGAAAATAAGGCGGGACACTGCTAGTTGAAAGCACCGCAAACAACTCTAATGCCTTGGGTGGAAACAATCGACCGAATATATACCACATGGTGTCGTTTTTCGGAGGTCGTTCTGCGATTTCCCTTGCCCTGTCAATAAAACAAGCACAAACCGTCCAAAGCACACGTGCAATAATCGGCAGTCCAAAGAGCACAGGAATGTCGTATGAGTTATCCTCCATCGCTTTCCTGGTGTTAACGCCAGAGAGACCCAGTATAGCCTGGTAGCTGTCTAGATTTCTGCAATCCCCTCCATCGTCTTCGCCCAGGAGCGCGACTGCTCATATTCAGGGCACTTTCTACGTACAGTCAAGAACACGGAGTACAGAATGCCGTTGTAGAGAATACTTGAAGCAATCTTGTTCAACCATCCCGCGCGACAGCCATCAACTCGCGGGAGATGAACCCAAGGTGGTCAAGATGGCCAATGAGTAGAAAGGGCTTGCATGACCCCGCAAACCAACATTGGTTAACCCTGGGACAGAGGGTGCTCCGAGTGCAGTTGGAGGGCACCATGATGGTGGGCAACAATGGACTATGACTGATCCAGTCTCTCCCGACGCGACAGTTCTAAGATGCGGGGAGGGGAGCTCATGTCGGCATGACAAAGAATTGAGGATTGCACCTCGACGCTGCATTCTTACATGCAACTTTAGGAAACAGACCAAGCTCAGCTGCAAAGTCGGTACTTTGTACTTTCCCCCCTTCCACTGGTCTCTTCAGTCCATTGATCAATTGACGGTTTATTTGTATTTGATATTTACTTTTTTTGGTTAAACCTCATCGCTTCCCAACAAATCCAACGTTTCTCCACGTCAATCGGGTGCCACGGCCCAGGTACGATTCCCAGACATCCAGTAGAAAAGAAGGAGTAAAAAAAGGTGTCCACATCCCGACAATTTGATGACGATGTTCCCGGACTTGCTCGCCGTTGAGGCTCGGCTCCTTGCGTAATCTCCTATCTAGGTCCATGGTGTAATCTCTCGGATAAAGAATTCGGAGGCCGGAAAAGGTGGCCATGCACGAGGGGACAAAGACTTGAAACTGAGGAGCCATTCGCGGGCCAACCTTCGGATCATTCCGGCCAAGTTCGGCGTCTCCACAACCGAAGGGTCGCCGTGGCCCGAACCTGGAGCCGTCGGGAGGGGTATGATAGCCTAACCAAGTCTTTCAGACACGAGGGGTAGATTTTCTTGATCCATGAGACAATTCTAGGAAAAATTTCTGTTTCTTGGGACAATGGGCTAGCTGCAATTAAGGGTTTAGCTGGTGTCGCTTTCTGAGGCTTCTGCACCATGCGTCGGCGAACACACGGCTATGCGTGACAAGGGTTCCGCACACGTTTCCCAAGGTTAAGGTCGCCTGCGTTGTAGTCTGCTCAACTATAATGCAGGGCAGGAGACTGACCGGGACTCAAGTCGCATCTCAACGGGAACACCGCCGCGAAAGCCGCCTATAACCTCGCACCTCGGGTATCAGTATGGACCGTTTTCGGGGATACGAAGCTTCTAGACCGGAGTAAACCAGGCCTCAAACGCTAGTCCTTGTCACAAAGCGTTGGGAAAAAACCGTGATGGAGCAGTTTGTTGTCATGGAGCCCTGTCAAATTCTTGCTCCCGCACCTTATTACCGAGCGGGAAGCATCACGGAAAAGAAGACAAAAATGGGTCCCCGCTCAAATCCGCCCGCCCACTGTAATCTTGAAACCACCCTGTAAGCATGGCCATTGTCGGTACCTGATTGGGCCACTGGGTCTACGAAGTATTTTGGGGCTAGCTTCAATGCTTTTTGCGGACCTAGCGCACTGTTGTGTCGGGTCCCGCCAGGCGGGCGTTTACATCCACAACAGCAACACCTGGCAATGCTCCCCGAGCACAGGGATCGTGGACTTCGAAATGTCCGCCCTCTGCTGCAGGGTAGTGGAGACCTGAAAGCCGAGCTGGGTCTCCGAGCTAATTAACTCCAGAAGACCCAGCTATTAGACTCTCCGGATGCTAAACCGGATACGTAGTTGGAGTCAATTGCTCCAAACTCCCACTATCTCCAGGAACGATACAGGGCGGCTGTGGCTCCCAGGCTCCATGCCGAAGAGGGTGGTTTTGTCTATGCGCTCATCGCGACGAAGACGAACTAGACGGCTGAGCATGATTTTCAGGAACTCATACCCTGTCGAGAGTCGAAGAAAGGGGACAGTTGAAAAGGTTCTCGAGACAAGAGATGGAGGGTCGATTGCATCAAAGTCGAGCGGGGAGGGAGTAGGGCGGTTGGTTGGTAATGATTTCATGATTCTTGATTGCGCCTGATACAGTGCACCATCGACAGGATTGAAGGAGGAGGAACAGCCAACAACTCTATGATCCGCAATGACGACGTACTTCGACTCGGTGTACTTGTACAAGCCCAGCTTAACCGTGAAGCCTTTTTTCGCAGCCACATCCCAATTCATCCACGCTGAATGACGGAGTACCCTATTGTCCTGTAATGTATTACATACGAACTCGCCCTAGGTCCTTTCCAGCCCCTCCAGAGATGGCTGAGCCCGCCCATGCACTGTACCAGACCGAAGGAACTTGGAAGGTTTGGCTATTTTGACCAACCATGTGTGACCTATTACATCAGACCCTAATGACAGAGGGGCCAGGGCAAAAGGGTCAGGCCCATTTCTAAGACTGGAAGCCCCATGTAAGTGTACATCGAGAATGGAGATGCTCGCTCAAAAAGCATCTAGTCGCACCCGACACTAGTTCCGTGTTGGAGAGCGATGCCAATCATCCCCATGTACTCCGTACAAGCTCGCCGCTATGGCCCGTACGTAGCTGATTGCTATCCACTTCAGTCGCCAAGCTGGGAATAACGTGCACCATGGATGTTCCGTCAGACATGCCGGATCATCCATCTTGATGCTGTGTTCCCCTCCCTCCCTCTTCGCATTGATGGAGAATATAAACTAGTAGGGCACCGCGATCTCCCCGAAGACGTTGCCTATCTCGCCCTCCTACCACGCAGAGAAGCAGACTTGACCTGTTCCTCTACCTACTCGATTGAATTCACTTGGCCTACTTCGGTCATCAAGGCCTTCTTTTCTTCCTTCCCCTACCACACCCTCTCATACGCCTCATAGCCCCATTGTCGTCCTGTTCCGAATCAAAGTATTGGACGACTTCCCTGCTTCAAGTTTGGGCTTCAAGGCATCGAGTCGGAACGGTTTTCTCTGATCCACGGAATACCGTAAGAACCTCTCGGCGCCCATCATTCGACTCTCCACTCCACCTGAACTCGTATTGAAGCTTGTTTTTGATATATCATCCAAGGTGTTAGTCATTGTCTAACTTACTGACCCGTATACGTTTGTTTCTCAATTACCGAGAACTTCTTCACCAACACGGAATCCCTGTCGCAGACTCACAAGGCGCTTCAATTAAAGTTGGAGATATCGCGAACCCCTCCTTCCACCACCTAGCCACTTCCAAACGGGTTGCAACACGAGGGCTCTTGCCATAAGAAAGCCTGCTGTTCCGAGAGTACCCCGCAGTTACTGTTGTACAAAACTGTCGAGGTGAATCGTTTATACGACCGCAGACCAAATTCAACTTTATCCTCGCTATCATTGGGCGCGGCAGAAATACTCCTTGCTTACATAGCACTCGGCGCGCTGACCTTCAAATTTTCTGTAAAGAGGTAAGGCCTCCTACATCCATACCCTGTCTGCTCCATCTTGAACTCTTTTCATTCTCCTTCCCCTGGGTTTCTTTGCATGACATGGGGAAAGCAAGATTGCGGGAATATCGACATCGAGACTCGGCCATAACGTCATTGAGATTTCGCGTCGTTTCCCAACCAATCTTTGCCCTGTGCTAAGACAGCAAGCGCACTCGTCTGGCCAGCCCCACCTAGATAGGCTGGGAACTTAAACGGTTCCTCGTGAAATTTTGTTCCGCGACTTTCCGGGACAGCAGGTGGAGAAATGTATAGTTGCATTTCAGGTCGCGAAGTTGAATTTGCGTCAGCTCTCACCCGTTGACGACGAGAAAAAAAAGGAGCGAGACAAGTGAGCAATCGAAAAAGAGTCGGTTGTGAGATATTGCCTTTCTGGTGGTGACAAATTTCTTGTCGTCGCCGGCCGCGCTTCATCGAATACCAATCTTGGCCGAGTGGTAGTGGCCGTCGAATCGTCGAATATGTCTCACCCAATGGAACCCACAGCCATCATTGGGTATTTCTTATCGTCGCAAGCGTACTGGCCGAAGATATTACAATGAGCCCCAGATCAATACCGGCAGACGGACGGCGGCACGGCGGCCAAGAACGACCGGTGTCCCGCTCCCCTTCTCCCTGTTTCCATTCGGCCCGCAGATTGTCCCTCAAAACTTATCGTCCCAAGGTGACAATGAGACCGCGCGCCATTGGGCAACTTCAAGGTCAAGTACCCACCTGGTCAAGTGGTGTGGACTGACCAACCTGCGGTCTTGAACCTGCACATGCCAGCGCCTCAACATTGCAAGGAAACACCTCCACTCGACCGATCCCGCCTTTGCGACTGAGCGCCGTTCTAGGTCGTCACTTCTCACATGTTGAAAGGGCTAGGCCTAGACAGCAGTAACAACCGACTCATCAAGGAGGCTCCTTCTGCGTGAATTTCCACAACAATTCGGCCCCAAGTACCTCGGACAAGGTTCGAAGTTGAGGCAGAATCATGAAATGATGGAAGCAACAGCTCGTTTAAGACTTCAGAGGGGAACTTCCTCGACTTCTACCCGAGGTAGTTTGGGTCAGAATCTCTTACCTTCCTTGGTATTTAGAGGTATGGCGAGTGCCTTCCTCGCTTCTCCTTACACAAGCATCGATTCCCAATCCCCGCCCGTATTCCGCTAGATTTCGCCTATGCTCCGGGCTTGCCAACTCAACTGTTTTATTCTTTCTATCCCGAGGCACTCTTTGTTTTGCTCGTTTAGGTTTGACGGAAGCAATCGGGCTGACGGGATACGTATCTCCTCCACCAGACTCTCACAGGTGCTTCCGCTGTCGATTCGTCATTGGGATCATCTTCACCAAGTTCACACATCTTCCGTGCTGCGCTTCTCCTCGGTCCGTCTTGCCGCGCGTTCAAATCCCTCGAAAGACACGAGGCAGAGATTGATCCCGAGCTTTCCTTCTGATATACAAGAAGCCGAGCCATCAATACGGGCAACTGCCTCTATTTTCTCTTTGCCTGCTAGAGCGACTCCATTTTTCTTTAGTTCTTGAACCTTGTCACCTGCTACTCTTCAAATACTATTTGAAAAGATGCCCGCTCAAGGTCTCGCAACGTCTGCTGATGCCGCCAGGCAACCGACATCAGATATCATGGTCACCGGAAAACAAGACAAGGCTGCCGTGGCCTCCGATTTCCTTCATACTCCCTTCATGCGTGCCGCGCTTCCCTTTATCAACGGCGGTATTAGCGGCATGGTTGCCACAACTTGTATCCAACCAGTCGATATGGTAAAAGTCCGCATCCAGCTTGCTGGTGAAGGTGTTGCAGGAGGCCCGAAGGCTACTCCTTTATCCGTTACTCGAGACATCATTGCAAGCGGTAAGGCTCTCGACTTGTACACCGGCCTGTCCGCGGGTCTCCTGCGACAGGCCGTATACACGACTGCCCGTCTAGGATTTTTTGATACTTTCATGGCTGGAATGGCTCAAAGGGCGAAAAGCCAGGGTCGAGAGATCGGATTCGCTGAGAGAGCTGGGGCTGGTCTAGCTGCGGGTGGTCTTGCCGCCATGATAGGAAACCCTGCGGATCTAGCCCTCATTCGCATGCAGAGCGACGGTCTCAAGCCTGCAGCTGAACGCAAAAACTACAGCTCCGTAATTGATGCCCTCCGATCCATTTCGAAGTCGGAAGGTGTCGCATCTCTTTGGGCTGGAGCCGCTCCAACGGTTGTGCGAGCCATGGCTCTCAACTTCGGACAGCTTGCCTTCTTCAGCGAGGCCAAAGCTCAGCTTCAGCAGCACACTTCGCTATCTTCGAAGAACAGGACTTTATGTGCCAGCGCTATCGCCGGATTCTTTGCTAGTTTCTTCAGCCTGCCCTTCGATTTTGTCAAGACTCGCCTCCAGAAGCAACAGCGAGGACCTGGCGGTCAGCTCCCATACCGAGGAATGTTGGATTGCTTCGCTAAAGTAGCTGCACAAGAAGGACCTCTGAGGTTCTATCGCGGATTCGGCACCTACTACATCCGCATCGCACCACATGCGTAAGTCGATTCTAACCCTTCGCCGCCAGCCTGGAGAGAGCTAACCCACTGTCTCGTGTAGAATGATCACCTTGATCGTCGTCGACTACCTTGGCTTTTTGACGAAATGAAGTGATAGAAAATAAAGATACTCGCGAAAGAAGAAAATAGTAAGAGGAGAAACGAGAACGAGAGAGGGCGTCATATCTTGCTGGCGAGAACGGTGAAGGTCATTTACAACTAAAGTCCCTCCGATCCTCGGCGGAGCGAAATGTCCGAGGATCATTTTATTTTTGTTTTAGTCATGGTTCGGGGCAACTTATGGGGGGGGGGGCATGGCAGGGTTTCCCCTTATGATATCCACAGTCCTCCAGGATTGGCTCCCAGCATCAAGGTGCAAAGGTGTCCGCTTTCTAACGGTCTGTTCCTCCGTCTAAGAACTTTTTTTAATGAGCATATTATAGCTACGTATTTGAGAATTCAGAAAGTTTGGCCATTTCTTCTGGAGCTGGCGCCTCGCCCTAGCTTGTTCTCAACTCTTTCTGTGCGCCCCAATACACGCGAGAAAAGAAATTTGGGCGGAAGTGGATATCCAGTTTAAAGCATCATTGGCCGCATTCCCAAGGAGCACTTGATATCTGCGTTCCACTTTACTTAAAAATCTAGGCAAAAGGGAGACGGGGCAATTGGGATGGCGGCGGCAAAACAACCTCCCCCGCAACGGCTTCTTCACTTCTCTCGACCTTTAGGGTTAGGTCCCGGTCACTTTACCCGCCGCCGAAGTAAGAACACTACAACAATCATAGAGTCCCAACGGCGCGCGGCGCGAATTGCGGGGGTACAGGCCAAGACTCCTCTCCTTCCACTCCACAGATGATGCCGAATGAGGCCACTCGTTTTTTGTCATCTGGATAGGATGAGGTACCGGGGAGCGAGAAGAGGAGCATCCATACCCCAATATTGATTCGGGCGGATGGATTGGGAGCAGGACGGAATATATACTCTCGCTCGCGCGTGTCTTGCCGCTTGGGGAAGGCAGGCAGCTCCGGGATTATTTCAATACCAACTCAATTGAAATACTAGAGCCTTTTCCCTCTCTACAAATCCCTGTGACGGGTATTCTGACCATTTTATGTTGTCCGTCCCGCCGAAATCAAAACCATGAAAGGGTTGACCAAGCTCTTACTCGGCTTGCTAGCCATTGGGTTTGCCGCCACCTGTACCTCTGCCCAAGGAGATGAAGAAACGGCCGACGAAGGAAACGAAGTCGTAGAGCAGGGGAACTCGACGTATTATAACCCAATATTTCCCGGTTTCCACCCGGATCCTAGCTGTATTTTCGTGCCGGAATGGGATGACACATTCTTTTGTGCTGCCTCGAGCTTCAACGCATTTCCGGGGGTTCCGATCCATGCGAGTAAGGACTTAAAAAATTGGAGGTTGATCGGTATGTTGCATATGGCGGTACTCCTCCTCTGAGAGCCTTATTCTGTTTCAATCGACGTCTGGGGGTGCTACCAATCGACGGGATTGAGGCTGACTAGCACCAGCACACGTTCTTAACCGTCCGGAACAACTCCCAAGGCTGGCAGAAACAAATCGTTCGACCAGGTATGTACCTCTTGCACCTAGGTACTCGAATTCCAGGCCTAACTTCGAAAAGCGGGATCTGGGCTCCAACCTTGCGGTATCACGATGATACTTTCTGGTTGTTCACAACTCTCGTTGATGACGATAGGCCGCAGGAGGATGCGTCTAGGTGGGACAACGTATGTTAATAGAATTAGAAAGGAAAAGTGATTAGGCGAAGCTAATATTCGACACGACGAGTAGGTCTTCTTCAAGGCTGAGGATCCGTTTGATCAGCTCTCTTGGTCTGAGGCGACCCATTTCGAGTTCGAGGGATATGATCCGTCACCATTCTGGGATGAAGATGGAAAGGTCTATGTTACCGCTGCACACGCTTGGCGAGTAAGGTGGGTTATGTGTCCGAGTTTCGTTCTCAAGAAATCAGGCTTCATGAAAGGATTGACCTGACGAGACTTCGAAGCCCTGGAATCCATCAGGCCGAAATAGACCTCGAAACGGGAGAAGTGGGAAACTGGAAGGTGACGTGGGAAGGGACAGGTGGAGTTGTAAGTGTCTGGCGAACTATGCTGGTTCGCAGCATTCTCTTTACCAATTGACGGCTGATGCAAAACTCCAGGCCCCTGAAGGCCCGCATATCTACTTCAAGGATGGATATTACTACCTTCTTGTGGCTGAAGGTATGTGACACCCTCAACTCCAATGTTTGGCAAGCGATATTGCCACTTTGACTCTGAGAGTAACAAACAACAGGTGGCACCGGGAACGAGCATATGGTTACGGTTTCTCGATCCGAAAGCATAAGTGGGCCATTTGAGGCGAACCCCGCGAACCCGATCCTCTCAAACGCGAATACTACGAGTCTATGTAAGAATAGAACTCTCGTATCACTCATGGGGTGTTTTGATGCTTAAGGAAATGAATACTAACTTCACTATACAGTCCAGGCAGTTGGGCATGCTGATCTGTTCCAGGATGGATCCGGACGTTGGTACGTCATTCTATCTTTAATTCGTATCAAGAAGGGTACTTGGCGCGTTAGTTAAACACGAGACTCTCTTTAGGTGGTGTGTTGCGCTTTCCGTGCGTGGCGGTGCCGAATACCTGCACTTTCCAATGGGTCGCGAGACTGTCATGGCCCCGGCGAGTTGGGAAGAAGGAGCATTCCCAATTGTTGACAGCATCAAAGGGACTATGGAGGGATGGCCTATGCCCAAAGAGAATACGGAGGTCGAGGGCATTGGGTACGTGCAGTAACGCTTCCCTTGGCGACATCGCTAACACACTCGACCTTAGTCGCTGGGTCTCGGATCGGGAGGACGATATCGATTTCGCACCAGGCTCGCCGATGCCATCACATTTTCAGTTCTGGCGCTATCCCAACGAGGAGTACTTTGAAATCTCCCCTCGGGAGCATCCAAACAGTCTCCGAGTTGACCCTTCGCAGATTAACCTCACTGCGTTGAATGGAAACTACGCTGGTCCGGGCGGGCAGGCATTTGTCGGTCGGAAACAGGAGGATACACTGTTTACCTACAGCGTCAGTCTTGACTTCAGCCCCGAGGAAGAGGAGGAAGAGGCTGGAATTACCGCATTCCTTACACAGAATCACCACCTCGATCTCGGTGTGGTATACCTCCCAGCCGGATCGAAGACCGCTGACTTCCCGGGCCCACGCGGTGGCGACGCAAGTACGGCAGAGGACGGACAGCTTATTCCACATTTCCGCTTTAGGGCAGAGTCCTACGTACCCGTCCCTGATACGCTGGTGGTCCCCGTTCCGCAAACGTGGGTTGGGGAGACGCTGCGCCTAGAGATCAGCGCCAAGAACAATACACATTACTCGTTTTCCGCAGGACCATCAAGCGCGAGGTCGCAGGTACAGACCATCATAGATGTGTCGAACGAGCTTTTGAGTTGGGGATTTACTGGTGGGTTGATTAAATTAACTAGGTCCTTGGACTGTTTCATCTCGCCTCAGGCAGACGACAGCTAACTTTCAATGGCGTAGGTGTTATCCTGGGAGTCTATGCCACAAGCAACGGCGGAAACGGGTCGACGCCCGCATACTTCTCTGAGTGGAAATATATCCCCCAAGGGCAGTTTCGGGACTAATAAAATGCTCGCTACATGATAGTTGGAGATTAGTGATGATGCGAGGGTGACACGCCACAGCCACTTTTGGGCGCGTTATTACCCCTCATGGCAGTTACTTCAAATTCTGTCTCATAGTGCGTCGTATGTCCAAAGGCTTGGAATATCTTGGCTTATGCTACTGGCTGTATCGTGGACTCTCTCCAATCTACTTTTATTTACCTCATGACAGGGGCTGGATTATCCTGCATCTCGTAAACCTCTCCCAAGCGGGATCCCTGGTGACCTTCCATAGAGTCACCCGCCGATGCCTAGTGGCGTAGTAGCATTCCGTTCAAGTTACGAATCCTAAGTTCAGCTCAAGCAGGCGAGATCGGAGAGAGGTGATTGGCCTAATCCCTCACAGGGCGACTTTGCTCTTCAGCCTTCGGAGTACAAACTCGCGTTCGGAGTCCTGCAGTCTCCAGGATTGACAGGAACAACATTCCGCGACATCAAGATTTCGCATCTTATTCGACGGTCTATGCTCCAATAGTATTTGTGGTCACAAAAGCATATATGGCAGTGTACGATCGACTGGTGGGCTTCACCCAGAAACTGGTGTCACCAGTTTGCCGTGGTTGGCCGATTGCGAGGGACATCACGGAGCGGAATGTCACCGCCAACAAAGCGTAGAAAAGGAGGTATCTGCTTCTTCATCCCGCCGTAATGCGGAAAGATGACGATTATCCGCATCTATATAATATGGTGCTGGAAACATGGCTAGAAGGCAGATATTCTTTGTGTATTCGACTTGTGTGCGAACCCTCAACACTCGTTTAAACATATCCGCGTTTCCTTTCAGGCAACTCTTTGCTTAGGCTATAGTTTGTCAAGTCTCTCGTTTATCAGTGAAAATTCACTCGGTTCAAATCTATTATCAATATTCAAGATGAAATTCGGTCGGGCTCTTGCCTTTGCTCTGGCCTATTCCCCTCTCGCGCTTGCCAAGAGCCAAGCTTGGCGCCGCCAGGCACCTGCCGATACCTGCAAGATCCAGCTCGCCCATAGCAATGGCGGCCGAAAGATCGCTATTGTTTTGGACTCTTCTGGCTCTATGTCCTATAATGACCCTAACGACTTGAGAATCACCGCTGGAAAGGCATTGAATGCCCAGCTTCTCACTGGACAGAATGCTGATCTAGTTACTGTGGTCGAGTAAGTCCTGCCCCGGATTCGGTTTCTATACTTGTATCAGATACCTTTATTTAACCAAGGTTCCTATATATCTAATATCCTTCTCGAACAGCTTTGACAGCTATGCGGCCGTTATCTACCCGCTCGGCAGCCCTTCTGGAGCCGAAAGCTCGTTTGATCAGATCAATAGCAGTGGTGGTACATATATTGGAGAGTAAGTCTTCCAAACTCAGCCTCAGCTGGATAGGGAGGATGAACCTAACGTTTCAACTTTAGCGGCGTCGCCAAGGCTATTTCCGAACTCAGCAAACCCGGTAACGATCCCACTGCCGATCGATCCGGGATTGTTGTCCTCACCGATGGCGAAGATTCGGATGTTGCTTTTTTGATCCAGCAGATAGAACTTGCCGCTGCTGCTGGGATCCGCGTTAGCTTCGGTTTCCTCTCTCCCCCGGACTCCTTCTCGGATACAGCTCTGGAGACGGCCATATTGAAGACTGGAGGAACATTCATGTCCTTCGATGATGCCGCAAACATCCAGCCCTGGCTATTCCTTCTGCTCAGCAATGGCCTAACTGCCAATGACCATAACGCCGGCACCGAGCAGCCTCTTCTCTCAGGTATCACCATCGCTAAGCTCACCGGCTCCCAGCCTGTCTCGTTCTCATACGCCGCCCAAGCTGGTGAGGGCCTCGTCTTCACCGTTCAGTCGCTCTCCGCTCAAACTCTCGACGCTGACCTCCAGGATGGTTCCGGCAAGTCTCTTTTCCAGAAGTCCACCACTGCAGACCCTGCTACTATCAGCTATAACGCCACTGCCGATGCTACCCTCAAGCTCGTCGTTTCGTCGACCAACTCGACCGCGGAGGGCATCTTCCAGGTTTCTCTCAGCTCATCGCTCGGTATCTCTGGTTGCACTCTACCAAACCGAACTACAATTCCTAGCGACACTGGAAACAATAGCACTGGCACTGGTACCGGAAGTGGTCAAGGAAATGGAACCCACCATTGCCCTGGCAAGTGTCACGGCTCTGGATCAGGCTCTGGCTCTGGATCGGGCTCTGTACCGGGCTCTGGTTCTGGTTCTGGATCGGGATCGGGATCCGGCTATGGGTCTGGCCCTGCTACTCCCGTTGGTCCCTCCGTGATCCCTACATATATTCCGGGTGGCGGTAGCTCTGCCTCGCCTACTGGTGGCAAGAGCGTCCCCTCGACTGTTGTGACTGCGGCTGCCGGAAAAGTGGCGGCCGCTGGGTTTTGGATGACTAGCGTCGGGCTTGTCGCTTTGCTCTTGTAACTCGCAGCTACTTGACTTCTTCAGCAAGCGCACTTAAGTAACGATCTCTGATCCGGTGCAAAGGGAAGGGGCTGGCGGATGGATTAACCTATTCGGTTTCTACAAGAAGGCATTTATATATGACACGAGAGTATCTATATGATTCTCTTTCAGATACTACGTTAGAATTCAGAGTTTTCTGGTATCACTGCGAGAACTTCCTTTTGTGTTCAACCTAAACTTTGCGACCCGACCCCCACCCAACAGTTTTCCCAGGTTTCACCAACTCTTGGCGGCATGACGGCAGGGATAAATTGTGATGTGACAAGACGCCAGGAGCCTAATTCCATCTCTCCACAGCGCACGTCCAATTACATTGCTGGCACTAGTCCTGTTCCTTGCATTCCCGCCCCGCCACCAGGCTACGGATCGGTCGGGGTATTTCGACCCATGTCGATCAACGCCAACTTCAATCGCCGAGCCGCAACCGTGATCAGACTGCTTGACTTACCTCCAACGATAGCATCAGGTGGATGGTGAAAAGATGGAATGTGCCCACGAGGAGTGAGAATGGAATTGGCCACGTGCGATGAGGGCATCGCGCTCTCTGCGAAGGAAAGCAGGACATGTGTGAGAATCGAATGAGGTACGCGCCGCGTTTTCATGCGAAGGCTGCGTGTTATCCGCTTTCGCGGCATATGAAGGAGGAGGGATGGTACAACGCATTAGGCAAGCGGTGAATAGCATTTGTGACATGAACTGAGCATGGCACCGATCACTCACTTCCATATCACAACGAAAGCATGAATGAAGTGGCTCATGCCTAGGTCGACAGCTTGAGATACTTGAGAGATCATTCGATGATATATAAGGGCAGAACTATCAAGTTTGATTCTAATAGGATTCTGTACAATGAATGCTTGACTATGAAATGCGGACCTGGTTTGACTCCTAGAGCCGATCGGCATCGTAGAATCCCTCTTTAAGTGCAGAAGCTAGCTTTAGAGGGGAAATCCAAATGCTATGATTCTCCTAAATGGATTGATTCTGAGAGAAAACAGGTTATCGCTTTCCGGAGGCACAGAATCTAGTAGCAACTACACTCCACGAACCAGAACCTGATGCTCCTCTATCCAGTCCGGCTTGAGCGAGAACCCCTAGCGACCGCGTAGATATGTTTGAACTACCCGACAAGCGAAAAGGACAGGTCGAAGGATATCCACGGATATCTATGGACATCTATGGACATCTATGGAAGAATGAATACTTCTCCCTGTATTCATTTCCGGCCAGAAATGCCACCGTATACTGGAGTCTAAGTACAGGGAACCTGTATGACTAGACATGTGAGAGGGGGCTTCGTACTGTGAACTCGAGGAGTGATATACTCCCCTTCTGAGGATGTGCTGAGGACGTGTCAAACCCACTATAACTGTTCACTAGTTCGACCAAGAGTTTTCACCGATAGTATCCGTACCCGCAGTGCGCTTTCGCCGAAGCATCGCTACAACAGCGACGGGTTCCCATTTTGCGCGTCGCTTCAAGAACGACCGCGTTCATCTTGTTCGCGTCGGAGTGATTACGTGTACCCCGAGGCCAGGTATAAATAGCCCATCATTTCTCCTCTACCCCTCTTTTTCTTCCTTTCCTCTTTCCTCTCCATCTCGCTTCGGTATTCCCAAGCTGCTTCCATCTACCATTGCTATTACATTTCGATCGAAAATGGCTTCTTCGCATTCTGCGTCGTATACTCTGCGTCTTCGCCCATCGGCGTCGTATCCCACTACTTCTCCCCCGAAGCCGCCCCGACCGGATGGCCTGGCTTCCAGGATGGATCTTGCTGCAAGGCAACGTTAGGCAAGTGCCAAGCATATCGAACGTCTAAGGAAGTCTTCTAGGAATCTGGTCTCTTCTACCCGCCCCCTTCCCGCTTCCGTTCCCCATAAAGCCTCTCACACTCTACTTCCCGCCCCCACCTCCGCCCCTGCCCATCGCCGTAGCCTAGTGGCTAAGCTAGCTAAGGCTCAAGTGACGTCTGCATGTTCAAGTGATACATCCGCCCCTGAACCTGTTCATAGCCTTAGCCTAGTGGCTAAGCTAGCTAAGACTCAAGTGACGTCTGTATGTTCAAGTGACTCCGCCAAATCCCGGCTCCCACGTGCAGTAAAGGTGCCGAGTGGTACCGTGCTTCCACCTTTGCCTTCTCATGTGTCTGCATCTCGAATTCCCGGTAGCAAGATTCCACGGCCCAAGGAGACTGTAGTTCAGCCTCTCCCTAAGCTTGCATCTACCTCAAGCGAGGTTGCTGTTCCTCCTACCTCTATCCCGGTCACAGATTCCTGTACCTCCAAGTCTCGTATTCCACGACCAGTAGCAGTGCCAAGCGGCACTACACTTGCTCCCATCTTCCCGCCTGTGCCTTCCTACCTAATCCCTTCTTCTATCCCACGGCCCAAGGGATACGCTGCTCCTATTTTCCCTACCCTTCCTCCATTGATTCCCAACCGCTCCCGCATTCCAATTGCTAAGCCTGTGCCTAGTGGCACTATGTTCGCTCGCCTCCAGGCCCTAGCTCCAAGCTCTGTCAAATCGTCCATCCCTCGGCCAGTGCCGAAGCCCGTTGCGCGATCTACCCTCTATGGCTATGTTGCATGGCAGCCTAAGTCAATACTTTCACGTATCCCGAAGACTGAGCAAGTGCTCGGTAAGAAGGCCAAGTCTGTTCGTTTTGTTGAAGAGGCCGAGGAGAAGTCTTTCTCGCGGCATCTTCCCCCATATGTGGTGGCTACCATTCGCGGGTGCTCTTGCTTTATTCCTGAGCCCGACAGTTCCCCCCCCTAGCCCAGATCTTCCACCCCTCCTTCCTGACTCTCCTAATTCCTTCCTCCCTTCCCTGTGTCTTCCCTTCCGCCTTCCCCCCAATCCCCGTCCGAGTGGATTCCGTCTTCACTGTGCCAAGTGGCTTCCCCATCTATCTTTGCATCTGTTTCTGATTTGATTCACCACCATCACCACCTTGGATGTTTTAGTTTAGTGACTTCTCCATCCCCGGTCTTGTAGCTGTGCTTTGCGGGCTTCCCCTTTACTTTCCCCATCTCCACTTCTACACCTTTTCCTACTCTGTTCATTCCTTCCCATCCATCTGGGCTTCTCTTCTTTGACCGATACGATTACTCGACAATTCGACGACGCTACCTGGTCCCATAGACATTTTAGAATCTTTAAAGTTGGTCAAGATTGGAGGTATGGTTGAGGAGGAACTCCCTAACGAACGAAAGCCGATTCGATTGAAGACAAGTTTAGTAAGTCTGCCGAGGTCAATCATCAGACGACAATTCAATAGACGAAAGCTTGAAAGGTTACCAAGTTCGACTCAAGCCCAGAGCTTAAAGGATTCCAGCTGTTTGAGTTAAGGTTGCTACGAACGAGGACGCGATGCCGAACCCGATTGTCGAGACAAGATCTAGCATTGTTATCACAATGACGAAAAAGAACAAAAACATTCGAAAAAGATAGAAAAAACCTCAAAAACATTTGAAAAAGATAGTTAACACTCAGAAAAAAACTTGAAAATAGAAACCCCTTGCAAAAACAAGCTTCCACTGATTCCAAACCGCAAAAAGGCGCTTTAACACTTGTCGATATCGATTCAACATCGATATATTCTTCTTCGTTGTCCATATTATTATCGAGGAGTCGCTACCCGAACCCGATTAGCGAGCGTGAGTGTATGAGTTAGCGAGCATCCGACCCGAAGCGATTGTAGACCCATCGAGCGCGAGCGTCGCTTATTATTCAGCGGAGATGAAGGGAGTGGGTAATGCCGTAGTGGGCAGGGAACCTCTTACTTAGCCCTGTGGCGGTAGAGGAGTTAAGAGGAGGGAGCCTGTCTCGAGACTGGCCTTCACGCGGCGACGGGCGTGAGTACCTGTGGCTTTCCACAGGGAAACCGACGAGTCTCAGTCATGTAAATATTAGCTTGGAAAGCCAAGAGGCCGCGGACGGAGCCCAACAAGCAGATAGCTAAATAAAGAGCTGAAAACAGCCGGCCGCGACTAATACGGTGACATTGAGTCCGTGATTTTTCGTAGAATATTCTGTGATCCGACAAGTTGCAAGGATCAGAGATCAATGATCCATGGATGTTTTTCCCCATGCGGCATGACCCGGCACTAAACTAACAAGGCGTTCCCAGTGACGCCCGTGCTGTAAACTCCTGTAGGGTACGACCAGGATAATGACAAAAGCCCAGAACCCAGGGCGCGATCATTTTGAACGAAAAACTCTTTTGCTGCATTTTCAAGCCCGAGACTCTGCAGAGGTACAAACCTTGTATCCCAAAGGCTCAGGGCTCGTATTACAGCAGGAATTGCGTTTGCGTGTTTATAAGAGCCTAGTTCTCTGAAACGTGGCGCCTCCTGAAATTGGTTGCCGATCTCTTACTCTTTAGGGGAAGGTGAGCCTTTCTCGGATGGTTTGGAACGGAACCTTAGGTCAGCCAAAAGTGCGCTTACGTGCGTATGTGAGGTACAATGGTTCCTCAAATTTGGACTTTGAGACGCTGGTCCATGCGTAGCAGAAAGCGGGATTATCCCCGGACGAATGGCTTCTCGGCCCTCCCACGGCCTATTTTCCCAAAGATACCCAAGCGCTCCCACCTAAGCAAGCGAACAATGGGTGGTGTCCCCCACTGAAGCGACGCAGGAACTCGGAACACTGACCCGGATGGGGGTTAAGATTAATTTAGAGTAGCTCGGTGGATGATGTGCGACGCTGGCCCGTTAAAACTGGAGAAGCATCCTGCTTTACCCGCCTGAAGTCCCTTTTGTTGCTTGCACAATCTGCCATTGGGAGGAGTCGTGGTGTTTCTCACAAGTGTACAAGTCTGCGTCCCTTGTCTGCTGGCGGCGAGAAAATACTACCTTTTTGCCTCTCTCTACTTTTTCCTCTCTCCTATTATTGCCCCATTCGTTTTATCCTTCCATGTTCTGTAACGCCGCGTTCTGTATGTTGGACTCGCCATAATTCATAATCCCCGTCTGGGATCGCCGATGACATAGAATGGCGACGGGGGATAGAAGAAGACGTGACCAGACGATACAATACGATATTCTAAACATCTGGAAAACACGTTATCTACCCTACTACTCGATTCCTCTCTTCTCGCCTCTTCGACGATCCTCGCACTCTAATTCTCCGATCTGACAACCCCTTTACTCTGACATACCAACAACAAGCACGACAGCCCGATGGATCTCATGGAAATGTGGAAATTGATATACCAGGAGGAACTACCTCTGGATATCGGTCCCATTCGGGAACTCCTGGAGGAATATAGCAGCATAGAATCGGCCGATATTGATTCGCATCTATACGCAATTGTACGCTGAAACCCTTACTATCGCCTCTCGCACGCCTTTTTTTGGGCCTCCTTGCTATCTAGACAGGCTATTCTCTTTGAAATTGGAAGCTAACCCGGATGTTTTGTTTTCAACAGCGAAAGAAAGCGTGGAACTCGACTCGATACCCTTGCGTTGGCCGATGGCGATTTCTCTACGTCGATCCGTCTAGCGACACTCGATACCAGCAGGTGCTATCACGGTTGACCTCGTGGCGGTCCTCTGATGTATTGCTCGATCTAGGCTGCGGCGTTGGCCAGTCCCTACGTCAATTCGCACACGACGGGGTTCATCCCTCCAAATTAATAGGCCTTGACATAAACCCCGGGCTAATCGAGATTGGCTTTGAGCTCTTCCGTGACAGGCATAGGACACCGGCCAGTTTTATTGTGGGCGATATGATGGACGACACTGACGAGGGCCTTGAGAGGATAGATGGGCGAATATCAATCGTGCACGCTTCCAACTTCTGGCATCTCTTCAACTGGACTCAACAGCTGGCCATGGCAATACGTATGGTGAGATTTTTCAAAGTAAACGAAAAGCGGGCGATGGTGTATGGCCGGCAAGTCGGCACGGTTAAGGCAGGCGCCCAGTCAAAGAGCGCGTCGTCGTATCTGCATGACCAAAAAACTTTCCAAAGGTTATGGGACGATGTGGGCGCTTTGACGGATACGAGTTGGAGGGTCGAGATGGAGTTCTTGGGCGAACGATTAGCCCAAATACCAGGCTTCAACGGGGAGACGATGGCGGCCAGATATGGCGTGTACCAAATAAAATAGACTATCCATCGGAATTAATGAGACATGACACGATTGTTACCAGCAAAGGACCTTTTTTCATCGTTTCCCTTTTCTTTTCGATCGTAGTTCCCCCTCGGTAAACCCTGCATTGTCGTAAATCAAAACGATCAGGGCATTTGTGCAACCATGCCGTAAATGAGCCGGGCACAATGGCAGAAACGAGGGATCAAATGTTGCGAAATATGCAGGCACATTTCTTGCGACAATCACCATTGAATGGAATAAAACGTTTGGATGAACCATGAGAATGGAATGGCCGACATCTATTAATATATATTCATCACTTCTAGAACCGATCAACCTTGCACTAGAAACATGCAGCCCTTGCGGCTGAGGCCAGGCTATTCCCTTCGCGCCCAAATATTGAGTGCCATCCCGAACACTCTTGCCAATGGCAAGCCAAGTTTCAAGTTGGAAAGAGGGTGTCACGTGAAACCGCGCCAGTGAGCGCTAAGCTCTGGGCTTGGCTCGTCGCGGTCTGTTAAGTCTTTCCCCGCGATTCACGCTTAAGTCAGGTCCAACATCTACGTCACCGATTCTTGCTTCATATTTATGACATGAAATACCCGGCTTGGAGTCCCCATTGACTCTCTGCTGCGAAGAGAAACCCGGGCTCATGGTCCACATTTAGAGTGCCTGGCGAGCCGCCAAGAACATTCCGAACTCACCCTCAGCAATGGTAGAGAGGAAGCGAGTAGCAAGGGGCGTGCGTGGCTCCAGCTCTCGGCTAGAGGAGCCGCATGCTACTCCACAAAGCATATATGGCGAGCTGTTGACAGAGGCTGGGGTTGATAGGCGAGATGAGGAGCCCGAGAGGCCGCAGAAGCGGCGGATGGTGCGCCGCCGGCTGCCGGAAGCCGAAGGGCTGGCCCCAGGAATGCCAGAGCTCCCAACGAGCCAACTTCGAGCCGAGGCAAGGGCCGCGACCCATGTCAAAAATACAAGTGAGGATGACGATGAAGATATAGAATTTGAAGACGTCTTGATACCGAGGCCTACGCTGCAGACGGTGTATATGGAACCGGACGAAGAGGATTTAGATGATGACGACGACGACGACGACGATGACGACGATATCTTTTTTGAGGACGTCGACCTGAACGCGCCTACCCTTTCCGAATCACCCTCTGAACCCAAAACGAAGAATATAGAGTTGAACCTGTCGGCACAACGGGCAGCCATGGCACCGGCTAGCAAACGAGGCCCAAAGAAGAAGGCCCTTAGCAAAGAGGAGAAGAAGCAACGTATAGAAGTACATAAGATTCATGTTCTTTGTTTGCTTTACCACTGTGCAATGAGGAACCGGTGGTGCAACGATGAGAACGTCCAGTCATGCCTCAAGACGCTACTGAATCAGCGCATGCTTAACAACCTCAACCCGAATAGGAATCTATCACAGTTTGGGAGAACGGAAGCGCTCAAGACTGGACTGAAAGAGGTGGGCCAAATGTATAAATCGAAGTACCAGATCTCAGAACGGGGTTTACGACGGGCACTCTGGGCAGAGGACTCGGACGATCTTGGCGACTACGAGACTCCGCCAGACTTGGAAGATTGTTTGCATAGGTCGGATTTTTTGAGGGCCGCAAAGTCTCTCCGAGGGTCGCGTGATGTGGGTGCTCAGCTGTACTGCGCTTTGCTTAGGGCCGCGGGAGTCAGGGCCCGACTGGTCTGTTCGTTGCAGCCTCTGTCCTTTCTCGGAGGCGGGCCCACGCGGCCGAAGCCTCGAGTCTCCCTCACGGGGACTCAAGTCTTTACACAAGATTCCCCGACTGGGTTGGCAAGCGGCAAGAGCTCGGCGGCGGGATCTTTTACGACTTCCCATACTCCTTCACGACGCCGATTTGGATTGTCTACATCGGCGTCCCATTATCGTCGACCTACCCAAACAACGTCTCGAGTGTCAAATCCCCATAGTATTACACCTCGTCGTCTTAAAGAATCACACTTTCCTATATACTGGGTCGAGGTTCTTGATGTGGCACACCAAAGGTGGCAGCCCGCTGACCCTCTTGTTACCGGGACGTTTTGGAAAACGCGCGTTTTTGAACCACCGCTGACAGATCGCGAGAATTCCATGGCTTATGTGGTTGCATTTGATCAGGATGGCTCGGTCAAAGACGTGACGAAACGATACACAAAGGCATATACAGCGAAAACTCTGAGGCACCGCATCGAATCGGCGGAGGAACAAGGAGCACGTTGGTGGCGAAGGGCGCTTCGTCGATATTCGCGGCGGCATCCGACGGATCTCGACCAGATTGAGGATAACGAGCTGGCAGCTTTGCTCGCCCGTGAACCAATTCCGCGAAATATTGCAGATTTCAAGCATCACCCGCTCTATGTGTTGGAAAGACACTTGCGCAGAAATGAAGTTCTACAGGCGGACGCTAGGGACGTGGGTACCGTGACGGCCGGACCGCGAGCACCGCTCGAAAGGGTCTACCTGCGGAGAAACGTCATGATTGCGCGGAGCAAAGAGGGGTGGTACCGTATGGGTCGGTTGGTGAAGCCTAATGAAATTCCCGCCAAATGGCTGCCACCGAGGAAAAAGGGCAAGGGGGATGACGAGGATGGCGACGGCGGCCTGGGAGATGCGGGCACTCCACTCTACCTTCTCGAGCATACCGAAGAGTTCAGCCATCCTCCTGTTGTGAATGGAGTGGTGCCGAAGAATAAGTTTGGCAACATTGATGTCTATGTGCCCAGCATGGTTCCACCAGGCGGTGTTCACATTGAGGATGAACTCGCTGCACGCGCGGCCTTCATTTTAGGAGTAGACTACGCACCTGCCCTAACTGGGTTCAAGTTCAAGGGCCGCCATGGAACGGCGGTGCTGCGCGGGGTGGTGGTCGCTGCCGCGTACGCTGAGGCAGTCAGGGCAGTGATAGAGGGATTGGTGGATATGGAGACGGAATCAGAGGAGGAGCGAAGGAAGAGAGCCTGCTTGCGAATGTGGAGACGACTTCTCCTGGGCCTCAGAATCAGGCAAAAGATCTGGGAGGGTGTGGATGAAGAGCATGAGGCGGAAATGGAGTCACGAGCGCGCGATGACGGCAATGTAGACGGTGAGCCTGTCGCCGACGCAGAGGTTGATGATGCTGCGAGCGACATTACGGAAGAATACATTATGGAAGAAGATGGCAACGGCGGGGGAGGTTTCTTCATCGAGTAATAGAGATACGACAGCCAATGCACTACGGCGGATATGATCAGAATATGTCGCCGGTAGTATCAACGAAGAAGAATTTTTTGGCCTAAGAAAACAAATTTGGTTCGCGAACCGTGGGCTAGGATACTAATGCCCCGATGCATCGCTAAGATCCTCCGAAGCATGCTACAGTGGGTTATAAGATATTCCGAAAGCGAGGAATGACCCGGACACGATCAAGATATCAAGCATAATGTTCAAGGCCCGAGGATGTGAAGAATATGTTCCCAACGCAGTTAGGGGTCAAGTAGTGAGGAACTAGGGCTCAATAGCTAGCGAAATGGGGGGGACGAACATGAACATGGGATAGAAGCAAGGGCAGAGTAAAAAGGAGCGGAAGGAATAAAACCCTGGCGGTCTGGGAACAGTTGGATGACGAGAGGCGTTGCGCTGTTTTCAACGGCGGATGAGACTTTGGCTGACGCGCGTTATGAAGTGGCGCAGCTTGTTGGCTCTGTGTTGCATCCATTGATGGAAGCGAGTATTTTTGACTCGCCAGAATGCGGACGTGCGTTCTGCGGTTCCGGGGAATGTGCTACATGCCGCAAAACATGGACCTTGAAGGATCAATATCTGGAGATGTTGGGTTTCAGTTATTCTTCTGCCTAGACAGACGGACCAATTGATACCTGGCCGAAGCGGATGACGATAAGTTGTACTCTACTGGTAGTGAAAGGCGGATTTGGATAAGGTCGCGCGGGATTAAATGGCAGGTAATGGTAGAAACCAGACGGGATGGAATACCAGATGATGGAGGGCATTGAAAAGGAAGCTATGGAGATATCGAGGAGGAAGAGTATCATCAGTTCTTCCACATCGATTGACTCCTCGCATAGGCTTACAGGATGTACAAGCCGGCTCCAATACCGAAGAAGCGTCAATGATGCCATTCCTGATCATCGACCAAGACATTACATCGCGACATGCCAAGTCCTGGCTTCCACGTCGGAAGATAGCCTTCTGGAGAGATAGATGATGTGGGCCCCATTTTGAATTGCAAGGCAGATTGTATATGCACAGATTAGGCTTTTCTTTATTTTCAATTTTTTATTTTTACTTTTTTTTTATTAGGAAGAATTGAAACCGCCCCGGAGAGCGCGCACAGGCATCGAGCGGGAAGCCTCCTGTTCCACACGTGGCATGTGCTTTTTGCCATGTGTTGCTGGCCATGGGCCATGAACTTCTCCGTCATGGTGTTTCGTTCGCTCTGAAGCACCAAGTAATGTGGGTTTTGCTTGTCTTGGGTCTGATGGTATAGCTCGCAACTCGCAACGGAAATGGGAAATGGGAAATGGTGGAGCGCGCACGGCTTCGGTTAACCTTTTTTATAATTTTTTTCTTTCTCTTTTTTTTTTTTTTTTTTTTTTTTTTGGGAGGGGGGTGGGAGAAGGGGGGAAGAAACCCAAACCCGCCCCTTGGCTCTCTCCGTCTTTTCTCGATGGTCTTCATCCTGGGCGATAGCAGGCACTGGAGCACTCGCCGTCAAATCGAGCCAATCCCCGGGACACACTGATATTTGCATCTGCAGCCAAGGCGCCGTTGAGATGGTTTTGAGGGCCGTGCGACGCGACGCCCACTGTATCAAATGAAGAGACGTAATCTTCTGGCACAGAAGATCCATTGATGGGCCTTGGCAACCAAAACTAAGATCCATCGTAGCACGAGGTTCTGTGCTACATCCACTACGAATGACCTTGATTTCACTAAACCGCCCTATTAGCCTCTCTCGCTTGGCGTGACCACGCCCACATCTGCTCCGCTGGCTTCTCACAACGTCGAAGTACTGGTACCGCCTCCAACGAGAGCCCCATCAAAGGTAGCCGGCCGCCATTGACTCGCCTTGCCTTGGACTACACGATGCTGCGGAGGGCTGAGGGCACAACATCGCACCAAGATCTGATTGATTACAATCCATGGATATGTCGAACTTTAAGGTGTGGCAAACGGGTCGATTGGGTTCAAGGGGAGGCTAGATCCGTGTGTTGGAAAATGCGGCATACGTAACCAGCCGAGAGATACGAGTTGGGCCAGCTGATGAACCACGTCTGACCTCTCTCCCTTGATGGAGGGCCAGCCAGCAGTCGCTGGTCTGGGGAAGCTGGCAATTGGTGCGGGCGGCACTCAACTGAGGGCAGGCCAGCCAGCACAATACAGCACAGCCCTGGAGTAAAACTACAAAGAGATTGATAGAGGGTTCACCAAGATCCTCCGACGGGGCGCAGGTGGCAGGTTCCTCCGATTCCGTGGCTTTGTACTAGGACAAAGAATCTCATGCGAGATCCCGTACTCCACCCGCGCGCCTGGGCATTCAAGGGCGACCACTAGAGCGATCCATTACACTTCTGCTGGCTGTAACCTAGTGCAGCCAGATTACCAGCCAGCCAGCCAGCCAAGACACAACCCAAAGCCTAACACGCCAGCCCAGTCCCATATTAAGCTGGCCTCCCCAGAAACTATTTTGGGGCCCCATCGTTGAAAACCCCGGAGCTAAGCAACTCTTTCTGAGAGCTTCAACGTCGTTCGATTTTTGCTTTCGACTGTCACTATTCTATTCGCCCGCGCTCTGCCGCGAACCGATCGCCCACTATGGCGTTCCTTCGCCAGACGGGCACGTTAATATCTAAAAACTTCAAGATTCTCCTTGGCCGTCACTCTTTCAACACCGTAATTTGGGCTTTTGTCGTGCCCATCATCCTCACTGCGCTTTTCTCCTTTTTAAAGAATTTGATTGCGCCCGTCGCTACCTATGGCATCGGAACCCCTGCACCTATCCGATCCTTGACCAGTGCCCTCGAGGCTGCTACTAGCGATGGCAGAGACACTGTCGTTTTCGTGAATAGTGGATTGTCTGGTGGCGACATCGATTCCGTCATCGAATCTCTTATCCCCTCCGTCGAGGCTGCGGGTAAGATTTGGGAAACCACCGAGGATGAGAACGAGCTCAAGTCTATTTGCAAGTCATCCCTCCGCGGCGTCAGTCGCTGCTTTGGGGCCGTCGTCTTCCGCTCCTCGCCCACCGAGGGCCCTGGCGAACTATGGAACTACACCCTGCGCATGGACGGCGCTCTCTCCGCCATCACCATCGACGTGGAAAAGGATAACAACGACGCCCAGGTTTACCTCATCCCCCTACAGTATGCCGTTGACTCGGCCATTTCTGCCATCGATGCGAATGCCAACGATGGTGCACGTCAACTTCCCAGTTCCATTGACGCCTATCCCTACACCAGCTTGAACCAGGAAGAGTATGACCAGCGCGTGCTTGAGATTTACATGGATGCCATCGTCTCCGCCTTCGGTGTCCTCTTCGTCACCAGCATCCTGTTCATCACCTACCATTTGGCCGGATTCATCGTCACCGAGCGCGAAAGCGGAATGATTCGACTGCTCGACGCCATGATGCCCGTGAGCCGGCGGTGGCACGCCCAAGCTGCCCGCATCATTTCCTACTTTGTCAGCTTCTCGCTCATTTATCTTCCCGGCTGGGTCATCGGCGCTTTCATCATGAGGTTCGGTGTGTACACCAATACCAGCATCGCCATCGTTCTTGTTTGGCAAATCATCTCGGGTCTTTCCATGGCGTCCATGTCGCTTTTCGCCTCGTCATTTTTCAGTCAGGCCCAATTGAGCGCAAACGTCACCTTGCTCATCACCGTTGTATTCGCCATCCTGTCCCAGGCGCTTACCCGTCCCTCCACCGGTCCCGTTTTCATCCTCAGTGTCCTCTTCCCCGCCTGCAATTACGTCTACCACGCCACCTTTTTGGCTCGTTTCGAGAGACAAGATATGCCCGCCAATCTCCTCAAGGTCGCGCCCGATAGCCCCTGGAACCTCGCCGGTGGTGTCTTCTGGATCATTGCCATCGGCCAGATCATCGTCTTCCCCCTCCTTGGCGCCCTCATCGAGTCGAAGCTCTACGGTACCACCACGAAAGGCAGAACGATGGCCCTCGCCGCGAGTGAAGGCCAAGATATGGGCGATGCCGCCGTGCGCCTCGAAAATTTCACCAAGATCTATACCCCTTCGCGATTTTCTAGATGGTTCTCGCCCTTCGTGGCCTCCAGGGAGCCCGTCGTCGCCGTCGATAACCTCAGTCTTGTTGCCGGTCGTGGTCAGATTGTCGCTCTGCTCGGCGCCAATGGTAGCGGCAAGAGTACCACGCTCGACACGATTGCCGGAATGAACAAGCTTTCAAGCGGATCTATCAAAATTGATGGTAGCAGCGGCCTCGGTATCGCCCCTCAGAAGAACGTCCTCTGGGGCGAGTTGACGGTCGAGCAGCACATCACCATCTTCAACAGGCTCAAGTCGCCTGGAAATCATGCCTCGAAGGAGGAGATCCGAGAGCTTATCAAGTCCGTCGACCTTGAAAAGAAGCGGAAAGCACTTGCCAAGACGCTTTCTGGCGGTCAAAAGAGAAAGCTCCAGCTCGGAATGATGTTGACTGGTGGAAGCGCCGTCTGCTGCGTCGACGAAGTCAGCAGCGGTATTGATCCACTCAGTCGCCGGCAGATTTGGGACATTTTGCTAGCGGAGCGAGGAAAGCGCACCATTTTCCTAACGACTCACTTTCTCGACGAAGCCGATCTTCTCGCTGACCATATTGCCATTCTCTCCAAGGGTACTCTCCGTGCCGAGGGTTCCCCCGTCATGCTCAAGGACCAATACGGAGCTGGCTACCGCATCCACGTTGACGGCGTCGACCCGACACAGACGCCTAACGTTTTTGGCGTTGAAAAGACATCGGCCTTTGATGTGGTTACTTATGTTTCCCCTTCATCGGCTCTCGCTGCTAATGTGATTAAGTCTCTTGAAGCCCACGGTATCGACAAATACCGTTTTTCTGGTCCGACAATCGAGGATGTCTTCCTCAACCTTGCCGAAGAAGTCCGCGAAATTACAGAGGAAAGGACGGATGAAAAGGTCGTCGGGTCGGAGAAGGTCGTCGGGTCGGAGAAGGTCGCCGGTTCGGAAAAGGTAGTGACCTCCGCTTCTACCGGCAACGGCGGTGTTCACCTTCTCGACGGCAAGCCTCTCGGTTTCTTCCGGCAGGCATTCGTCCTTTTCAGGAAGCGTATTACCGTGTTCAAGACTAATTGGGTCCCGTACCTGACCGCTTTTATCCTCCCAGTTGCCGCTGCCGGATTGGTAACGCTCTTCATCAAGGATGAAGAACCCGCCGGCTGCTCGCTTGCTGATATTGGACGTGCAGGAGGCAGTGAAGATGAGTTCTCAAACCGAGAATTTTCCTTTGGATTAGTTGCAGGGCCGAATAGTGAATTGGATGATGTGAACCCGGTTCAGCTTCTGACTCCCTCTTTGACGACCCTCTTCGGCCAACTCGGATTTGACCTTGGTGGTTCCGGCGCGGGTGCTACATCTGGCCTCCTCGGTTCCATCCTCCAGAACGTTACCTTTGAGAATTCCTTTGATTCCTTCAAGAGTGTCATCGAGGAGAAGAGGAAGGACATCTTCCCTGGAGGTTTCTGGCTGGGTGGCTCTGGTGTCGATCCGACTCTTGCTTTCCGCGCCAACGGTTTCCTTACGTCGACACTGTACGCCCTCAACTTTTTTGATGTTGTCCTCGCCAACCAGACGATTGTTACCCAGTTCGAGGCCTTCGATGTACCGTTGACGCCTTCTTTTGGCGATTCGCTCCAGCTTGTCGCCTACATGTGTATCGCTCTTGTATTAACTCCGGGTTTCCTTGCGCTCTATCCCAACGTTGAGAGGCTGCATCTTGTCCGCGGTCTCGAATATTCCAACGGTGTGCGCCCGACACCTCTTTGGTCTGCTTACACGATGTTCGATCTCAGCATTGGTATTGTGACTGCTGCCATTATCACCGCCATCTGGGCGGGTGTTTCCAGCATCTGGTACCATCTCGGCTACATGTTCCTCATCTTTCTGCTGTACTCGCTCGCGTCCACCCTCCTCGGATACGTCGTCTCTCTATTCGCCACAGGCCAGCTTGCTACATTCGGGTGGGTGACGGGTATCCAGGCGCTCTGCTTCATTGGTTACCTCATCGGCTATATGACGACTCTGTCGTACGCACCCGTGACCAAGGTTGATAGTTACTTCCTCATTATCAACTATACCATATCGCTTCTTGCGCCAATTGGTAGTGTCGTTCGCGCTTTCTTCGTAGCGCTCAATATTTTCTCGACGACTTGCGACGGCAACCAGATCTCCACTAACCCCGGCAGCATCACGCTATATGGCGGGCCGATTCTCTACCTCATCGGCCAGTCCCTCGTATACTTCCTTATCCTTGTCATCGTTGATAGCGGATCCTTCAGCTCTTGGTTTAGGCGTAGCTTCATCTCACGCGGCGGCAGGGGCAAGGCTCCTCCGACGCCCACCAACGACGAGGAAACTGGTCATGGCACTGGCCTCCCCCTGATGATCATGAACCTTAAGAAGTCTTTCAAGCCTCTTTTCAAGAAACCACTAACCGCCGTCGA
Organism: Lomentospora prolificans; assembly: GCA_029532625.1. Taxonomy (NCBI): domain Eukaryota; kingdom Fungi; phylum Ascomycota; class Sordariomycetes; order Microascales; family Microascaceae; genus Lomentospora; species Lomentospora prolificans. Next base: position 4,322,443 of record JARFXM010000003.1, read on the forward strand.
CGATGTCTCCTTCGACGTCCGCCGGGGCGAGGTTTTTGCCCTCCTGGGTCCGAACGGTGCCGGAAAGTCGACTACCATCTCGCTCATCCGTGGTGACATTGCTCCCGATAAAAATGGAGGCGATGTCCTCGTTGAAGACAAGTCGGTCACTCACGACCTTGCCGGCGCCCGAACCCATTTGGGTGTGTGTCCACAGTTTGACCCCATGGACAAGATGACTGTTCGCGAGCACCTCGAATTCTACGCGCGCGTCCGCGGCGTCTCTGATGTGCAGTACAACGTCCAGGCTGTCCTCGGTGCTGTAGGCCTCTCCTCCTTCGCCTCGCGTATGGCCCACACCCTGTCGGGTGGCAACAAGCGCAAGCTCTCCCTGGGCATCGCCCTCATGGGTAACCCCACCGTTGTGCTCCTTGACGAGCCCTCGTCCGGTCTGGACGCCGCCGCCAAGCGAATCATGTGGAACACCCTCAAGGGAACCGTAGCGGGCCGCTCAATCCTCCTCACTACCCACAGCATGGAGGAGGCCGACGCCCTCGCCGGCCGCGTGGGCATCCTCGCCAAGAGCATGCTCGCCCTCGGGACGATTGAGGAGCTCCGCGCGCGCTTCGGAAACATCCTGCACGTGCACCTCGTGAGCAAGACGGCGCCTCGCACCTCGGAAGCTGAGATGCGCATCGTCCGCGAGTGGGTTGCTCGTAGGTTCCCGGAGGCCGAGATCGAGGAGAAGACGTATCACGGCCAGATGCGCTTCTCGCTACCCGCCAGCGCGGTCCTCGGTACTGGCACCTCTACCCCAGCTCCTTCCCGAGGCGGCGTCCTCAGCGGCAACGAGATCTCTTCCTCTGCCGCCGCGGCCGAGTCAAGGAGCGCCGTAGGCCGCCTCGTCGTCGAGCTCGAGGAGCACAGAGACGTGCTAGGTATTGAGCACTTTAGCGTCAGCCCTACCACCTTAGATAAGGTGTTTTTGATGATTGTCGGCGAGCATAACATCAAGGAGGAGAACTATTAAGTGTTTCGAAACGTCACCTTTTTCCTTTTTCTTTTTTCTCTTTTTTTTTTTTCATTTTTGTCCCAGCTCCTCCTACTAGCAACCGCCTTCCTTCTTCCGCATCATCTTATCAGTTCTTCAGCTCTATGGATGTTGCCGATGCATGTGTGTTTCATTACCATGTAATTATTGTGTAAAACGGGGATGCTTAGACGCAAGCTTTGGTTGGCGATGATATACCACTTTTTTTTTTGTTCTCCTTTTCGCTTTGCATTTAGCTCAATTCTGGCGTTGGTGGCTCGCGTATATATCTAGAAAATCTAAACAACAGAAATATATTCTCAAATGGAACGAACAAATGAATATTTTGGTATATTGATATCAAAGCCGGATTGCTCGTGAAAACAAGTCCTTTTTTTGTTTCTTACTCGCCAAATTTGTCTATCATCGTCAAGGCATGTTAACATAACAGCAAGAATTCTCGCGCAAACCCATCACGGGGCTTCAAATGCGCCCAACTGCCTTGATCGTCGTTGCTGCCGTCGTCTCCCACGACCAAATCCACTCCAGCCCCAGCGGTGGTATTGTGGCCAGAAGTCCTTTCTTTGCAGAACATTTTCGACTCGAGTCCTGCATGAGCACGAGAGTAAAAGTTATATACACAGGCAAGCCTAGATAGATAGGAAAGAGCAAAATAAATAGCAAACCAGAACTTATCTCATTAGTCCCTGCCGGTGGCTCATATAGGCGATTCATGGCATCGTAATATTTGGTCTCCGTGTCCCGGATGAAGGCTCCGGATTCATGAGGCCAATCTCGCGAGGTCGTTAGCAAGAATGTGTGTATCCCAACACCACCCACGCCCGCTTAGAAGCAGAAACATCCAAAATCGCGCACACTGCAAAAGGCCGAACAGTTCACGCAACAGCGAATCAAGAACGACTGCCGACTTCAAAGTTCCTCTTCATGGTCCGGCGCCGGCTGGAACCAGCCACCACCCTCCCATTGGCCAGGCATATACAAACACCGAATCCTTGACTCCTCATCTGTTATACCTGTAAGCAGCATTCGTAAACGCTCAAAATTGATGGGCTTAGGGATCCACCCATCAAAGCCGGCATCCATATACGTATTCCTCTTTTCTTCCACGAGACCTGCAGACACTGCGAAGATAGGTATCCGTCCATTCCGGCTCGCTAGCCGTGAGAGACCCATATATTCAGGGTTCTTCTCCCAGTGACGGATCGTCTGCGTGCTCCTGAGGCCGTCCATGATAGGCATCTTCAAGACGGGCGCGTTAGGACATATTCATCGGCAAAAGAGGAAGGTGGGGAACAACGAACCTGCATGTCCATTAAAATGACGTCAAACCGTTGCGAGCCCTGACTGTACACCATTGCACAATCTTCACCGTTAACCGCATGATGAACTTGATGGCCAGCTTTCTCCAAGCGCTTCCGGAGCACCTTAATGTTGATAGGATCATCCTCCGCTATCAAGACTTGGAGATACGTATCGGTGCCACCCATGCTAGATGACGATGGGGCATTTGTTGAAGGCCTTAGAGGTGCTGATTCTTGTTCGATACTGGGAAAGATTTTATCCGGCTGTGGCGGCGCGAGCTGTGAAGGTTCCATCATTGGCGGCGCGAATGCTACGAAACTCGATGAGGCTTCATCTTGGATAGCAGCAGGCCGTTGGCTATCGGCTTCGTCGTGTGTTTCCTCTGGTCCGCTATCATAGGTCATCTCACGGTCTCCTTGGCTACGAGGCTGGGACGGACTTCGGTCCCTGCCAACCAAGGTTCTCTCCTCTCCCACTCCGATGTAACTCGGGGTCCGTGCCGGCATAGATGGCCGCCCTCCTAGCCTCGGTGCCGCCTCATGGGCATCTAACATCACTTCATCACGGCTGTTATCCTCCTCTTCGGGGGTATCAAAGGGCAATTGTACCACGAAGCAAGAACCCTGGCCGACGGTTGACCTTACCCGGAGCTGACCGTTCATGTTTCGGACGATGCGCCCAACCACAGCCAGGCCAAGGCCCAACTTGTGCGTTCTCATATCAGCAACCTGCTCATTTTGCTTCGCAGGTTCTACGTTATTAACCTGTTCGAGGTCGCGAAATAAACCGTCCATCTCTTCCGTCGTCATGCCCAACCCTGAATCCTGGACTGCAATTTCAATACGTACTCGTCCACCGCGCGCCGCGGAGACGAATGACTCTACCCGAACAAAGCCATTTTCGGTGTATTGAATAGCGTTAGCGACGACGTTCGACACGGCCTGCCTCAGTTGTGACTTGTCCCCATAAACCTGTCGAGGCAGGTTCGGGTCCTCCACAACAATGTACTCGAGGCTCTTTCTCTTCGCATCAAGAGAGAATGAGTCGGTTGCTAGACGAATGCACTCAGGTAAGTCGAATATCTCCTCCTTCGTTAACACTTGACCCTCCTCAGTCTTAGTCAGGTCGAGTAGGTCGTTAATCACATAGACGAGAGATTTAGAAGCTGAGTGGGATTGCGCCAGGTTATCTCTCGTTTCCTGGTCGAGAGTACCTTCAAGAGCGATCTCCAGATAATTGATTATGGCGTTCAGGGGGGTTCGAACTTGATGAGCCGAATTCGCGAGAAGCAGCTTGGTCAACCGGGTGTTTTGCATTGTCGCCTCCTGCTGGCGCCACACTTGGATGAATTTGCCTGCAGCCCAAGTGACTATTAGCATAGCTGCTATAATGTAGAACATAGGAAAGGCTTGAAACTTACCGTAAATGACACAGAGAACACGAGCTAGCTCTATCTGATCGCTGGTCCACTCTCGGCTCTTACCATGGACAATCTCACGCCACAGCTTAAAGCTTGTTCGAGGCTCGAGCAACCCTGGAGTGCCGATCTTAGTCTTTTTCTCGTTCGGGTTGCCGCCCCATCTGACCTCTTGGGATTGTCCTTTCCTGAACAGAACGATGAAGCCATCGCCGTCGACACTCAATGGCACGTATAAAAGACCTGAAATTACCGAGAATCCCGGAGGATAATGAAGGTCTTTAAAATCTTTCGAGATATCAGCCGAGATTATAACATCGGAAAATTTGCGCATGCGCAAGTACTCGAGCATCGCCAGAGCTTCTTGAGACTGCGTGATCTTTCCTAATGCTTTGGTCTCTCCAAGAATCGATACGACCCCAAAATCTGCATCAAAGAGTTGAAGTAAATCCTCGGAGGATACCGCAATGTATCCAGAAGCGTTTTTATCCACCAGATGCGTGTTGATAAGCCTCTGAGCCTGAAGGGAGGATGTGTAGGAAAGGCGCTCAATATTCCTTGAGGCGACGTTGCTAATCAGCCTACACATCTTTCGAATGGGAAAAGAATTCCTCATGCCATGCTCCCCGAACCAGTGGCCGGAGATTAAACCCCATAGATCTCCAAATACCTTGAGTGATATCGACATCGATCCGCGGACTGCCATGTTGGCAAGGTATTTGAGATGAATGGGTGACATGGCCCTGAGGTAACAGTACGTCATGTCGAGTGGAACCTTGAGGTCATCTTCGCTACGGCAAACAAGCCGAGCACTCTCCAAATCTCGGTCATGCAGGAGGCGTATCTTGCTTATTTTATACAAGTCTCGCGCTTGTTTTGGGATATCCGCCGCGGGGAAATGCAGTCCGTAGTAGAGGTCAGCTGTATGCGCCGGGTCAACAAGCTCGGCTACGACCTTCCCATTGGCTGAGGAGTCAAACTGGTAGATGATAACTCGGTGGTAACCAGTAAGCTCTTTGACGATGCCAACGAGAACTTTGAGGAAATGATTCAGATTCGTCGTCTCTGCCAATTGATCTTGGATTTGGGTCATCAGGTCGAAAATTTCAAAACCACTATCCCCGCGGCGGGAGCGGTGTTTTCGCTGAGGGAGCCGAAGCGGCTTGCTCAACACCTCCGTGCTCTCGCGCAGCTCCTCCGCCGTGTACTCGTGATGGAGGGTATTCTTGGGTTCCGGAGCTGGGGTCGGGTGGGAATGTTGTAGCGGGTAGTCGGGATCATTCTCTCGCTCGAACTCGCAGATGACGAGATTGGGATTGGTCGGGTTTACATGGATCGCGCACCAAAATTTCACTGACTTGCCCTCGGGGTGTTTGACCCAGATGTTGAAGATCTCGGGCCCGCGGAGCGAAAGGTCGGCAGTCTCTTCACGGACAAAGTCAACGTGGGCAAGGAGATTTTCCTGTTGCTCCTCGCTGAAGACATCAAGGAAATTTTCGAGCTGGAAAATTTCGCGGGGACTGTAACCTAAAACCCGCTCTGAGTTCTCACTAACGATACGCACTGAGAACCGCCCCTCCTCCTCTTCTCTGAAAGCAACAAGGGCGCCGAATGGTTGAACCGCTCCAGGTGCTTGGATAGGTTCGTCCTCGCATCGGAAGAATTCTCCATCCCGTCCAGTGATGATGGCATGACCATCCGAGGTGACAACGTGCTTGAAACGACTCGTTGTCACGGAGCCGGTTCCGTAGTCGTCGAGTGGCGGGGACGAGAACGATTTTGACATGTTGATCATTTCTGGGGAAATAGTGCTTCCGGGGATCTGGACATAGTTAGGCGGCGATAGGGTAGAGTCTGGTCGCGTTTCAGGGTTGGAATCGGGCATTGGGTTCGGTACCCCAGGTGATGCTGGGGGGCTGCCATGCGGTACATCACGAGAAGGACTAGCGAGACTGAGGGTAGCGGAGGTTGGTATGACCGGAGACTGGAGAGTAGGGGAGGATGGGTCCGCAGGGCCGATGGGATGATGCGCCGTCGTGGTCGGAGAGGCGTAGGGAAACCGGAAGTGCGAGGGATAAGGAGAGGGCATGCCTTCATCGCCTGACGGCGAGATGTTCTGGCTGAGGCCTACAAGTCCGGTCGAGGAATCCACCCTCACCATAGATGCGATGGGGAAAACCCTATCTTGAGTATCGGTGGAGAAATTATCAGAGCCCATTTTCACGCTCAGCGATTGGCGACGAGCCATTGAGTCGTCACCGACAGAGCCCGCATCCTGGTGGGCGGAGGGTTGGCCCGGTCGTGAGGACGAACCCTCAGTGGGAGATGGTATTCGAGTCTGATCGGCCATAATCTCGCCAAGCACGAGCGGTGAACGCGCAACAGCTCGCGCGTGTTGAGAACAGACCCGGTCGAGGATCGGACGGCAGTCGGCGGTGGAGATGACCTCAAAAAAGGTTGCGGGTATAAAAGAACTAAGTCAAGAGGACAGGGTGGGAAAAAGTCGCTAAGTATGGTAAAAGTGCCTGGAAGATACGTCCGGGTACTGTGGCAAAGCAGTACACGATCAGTTGACAGGGCGGGCGGAACAGGCGTAAATTAGGACATGGACGTCTCTTGACGAGTTCTCTGATTTGCCAATGCTACTCGGTCGTAAGAAGCTATCATCCATAATACTGATCACGACAAGCCCTGGTTGAAGCCGTTGTCAAGGCGTGGCAGGCGGGGCTCCTAATGCCATCCAGGGAAATCCACCCGGGTTTGTCGAAGGGAGACTTTGGCGGAAACGAGGACGAAGAGCAACAAACGGATTCAGAAAGCAAGACTAGGAAGAAGAACGGCACTTGAGGTCCGAGAAAGAGAAATTGGTGCACGTATCGATTCTGGATGGTGGGATGTATGGTGGGGGGGAACTGACGCGGAGGCAACGACGGCAGTACATCGCCCCTACTCTAAAACAACTTTAAGTGACCCTGTAATAATTGATGGTTCTGGACCCAGGCAAGCCCAGCCACGTGCATAATTACAACGTGTTATGGTACTGTACAAAGGAGGCTCCCCACTTACACAAGGGACTCTTTGTTACGCAGAATATCGACACTGTGCATGGAATCGGCGACTCGACAGCAGGCACAGACAGACACGCGCCGTCTACATGTAAGCCCTTGCTGGCAGAGCTAGGAGCCATTGATTTATCTTGCCATTAATCAAAAAGACGAAATTGAATACTCGGAGGCATCGACACTGAATCTCAATTGTCAGCACTCAATAATCCCTAGAGTGTCGGGGTGACAAACGACCCGAGGTATGGTAGATACACTGACCCGAGTTGCCAGGGCTATGACTAAGCGAAAACCAAACCTCGGATGACCTGGGTCGCGGATTCAACTTCCAGTGGTTTGCTCACTATTAAGGACCACAGGGCCCCTAAAGAAGCTGCCGAGAATCGATCAAATGGTAGGCTTGGGGATGAAGCGTAAATTTTCATTGCTTATCTGATTTTTTGACTCACCTTTTTATTTACCGTGTCCCAGGTGGCTTCGCACCGAAGGGCCGAGCCAACCAAGGACGCTAAGTGGAGGGGACTGGGCGAGGAGGATATGCTCCGAGGGCTCGCAGTACGCTGTTTTCGGAAATATTGGGCATTGTGGTTGAAAAAGAGACGTCGGGTCCCGAAGGGTCCGTGAAAGTCAAAAGAACCAGGAATCCATCCGGCCTGTGTAAATTCCGACTTTCAAGGTTCGAAGTGTAGAAATCGCATGATTGGACTCATTCTCTGCGGCTGGCACCGGGGTAGAAACTGGACCTTGGCCACAGGAACGCTGCACTGTATACGAGTTCGTTTATTAGGGCCAGCAGGTCTTGCAGTATGCAGGAGATCTCGAACGTCATTCCCGCGCATCAAATGTCTCGGTCGATGTACGAAGGTAGTGTACATACTCCTGTAGCAAGCATCCGACTTGTATAAAATGAACTTAGGAAAGATTAGCTAATCAAGTATCTTTATGTACAAATTATCCATAAATAGTACCTATATATATATATAACAGTACTTCGTAGAGCCACGCTAATCTTGTACCCGGACTAACAAGTCGGATGCTGCAATAGGTACACCAGGATATGAAGACAAACGCGGTCGTGCAGCCCGGAGATGTCAAAAAGAGGTCTAGACCACGGATCAGCTGGCAAGGCTACCCAGAAAGAGTGAGCGACGGCATGGCTGGCCTCGTCACAGCCCCTCAAGCAAGGCAGTTTCCTTAATATAAGGTGATGCCCTTGGCTCAAAACAATAGCCCGCTATTCTTCGCCTTTTTTTGCCCCGCCCCCGTGCCACTCAATGTCGTCAGTCCGCAGCCGTAGTGCTGAAATACAGGTTAGGACGTATTGATCCGTTCGAGATTTCTTGATAACGTCAACCTTCACCCTTTAAACACAGCGTGCATGTGCATATCCATCATGGGACTTCACCGGGGGGGGACTGCGCGAGGTGCCGGGCTCCCTTCCACCTGCCTCCATCCTTCCGAGGTATCGAATATTCTGTGCGGAACAGAGAGCGACGCTGAGCCGGAACGCGCTGCCGTCCCAGAATTTGCGAGGTATTATCCACCAAAACAAAACTTGCCAGGGAATTCAAGCTTAAATGGCGTTTTCCCGTGGCTGCAATGGGATCGGTGCTCTTGATTGAGGTTAGTGCAATTTCTTGGCCAGTCTTTGTTCTTTCGCTTCTTAATTCCATTGCAGCCGGTGATTCTCATACTGGAAAAGCATTGACGTACATCCCCTTCGATCAACGCACGAGAGCGCGATCTGGCACAGGTTCTCCCGCGTGTAACCCCCGCCAACCATATGTTAGTGGCCTGCAGAAATAATGCTGGAACGAGTGACTCGGATAAACCCACCCAACAATGTAGGCTTCAAACACATTTCTGACTTGGTCAGCATCATAAGCCTTGTGCTGGAAGTTGTCGAGTAGGAGGGGCCAGCCATGGCACGCACTGCGCTTCGGGGCCAGCTACACGGCACTTCTAACATAGGCCTTCACCTGTGCTCTGCTCAAGGCTAAGTGCCGGGGACCTGGAACTAAATACACGCGACCATCGAGCGGAAAGGGGCAAAGGGCTGTCTAGAAATCACGGACCAGTTACGAAGCTGACTTGCACCGTCCCTTAGTTTCCACTTTCCTAAAGTCATATTCTCTACCAAGGTAGGTCAGGGGTTATAACATTGCAATCCCCTGGATGCAGAGTTCAAGGGCTAACTAGGGCGTATGCTATCCGAAGCCAGCTTTGACGAGAGCTCGACTTGTTAGGAACCAGTCGGCTTAAGTAGATTAGATAACGAGAGCAACAATATCGCCACGGGAACGCCATTTTTCTAGCATTATGGCCATTATATCATTCCGTCTCAAAATACCCTCTAGAAGTGGACTCGCAATTTTCCATTAACAATATTCTTCCGACTTTTCAAACAACTGGAAAGCCCTGTCTATCTCTTGAGTCGATCTTCTTCTCTGAACCTGCGTTTTTCTGTTAAGTCATGTACGAGTTTTACTCCCGGGACTCACAGATGACGACCTTGCCGGGGGAAAGCAGATACGCGCAGCTGGTCTTGATGATCACACAAAGTTTGCTACACATTTATCTTAACCAAGCAGACGAGGACTAAGCTTACTCGTCTGCCTGATCAAATGCGCCATCCTACCTGTGAGCTGGCATTCAACTTTATTGGCGAAGCGTGAGAACGCGAGATAAAAGACATAAGTCAGGGCTTCGCCCATGAGAAAAAGGGTCCCACAGAATTACCAGTTGCTTTGTCGGCGAGCGGGACAAGCAAACTGCTGGGTCCGAACCTGCGTCGCCTCAAGGCAGCAGAGATGGAGGTTAATATCTCTCTCCATTTGGGTCAATTCTATGGCATGGGGCAACGACTACCACCCGGCTAAGGACATATAGAATGTTAACCGCGTGTTACTTTTGATTTCTTTTTTTTTAGCCCTTGGGGATTCTCTTTACCTCTCGGGGCCATACATTGAGCATAGCAAGTACTCGTGATTCCTAAGCTTCCAATATTACTTCTGATGTGTAGCTCGCCGCATAGATGAGCTGATAAACGAGGGGAATGACATGAGTGCCTTGCCCTTCTAACAGATCATCGCGTGGGATATGAAAGATGGTATCAAATCTAGATGCCTTATGAATGTTGTAATCCTAGATCATCCCACTCCGAGTCCTGTATATGGGATCCCCGGCGTCTAGAAACAACTAACTCTTCTGGTAGGCATTGCACACTTTTCTTGGAGAATCCATTGTTGGAAGAATGCCGTATGCCTCAAAACCTTGGATCCCACCACGCACAAAACGGTGCACCCAAGCGGCACAGATCAACCTATTAGAAAGTCGCTGGATAGTATCCGTGCATGCTCCCCGCTTATCCTTAAACTCATGACAGTCAAGCAGTCGTCCCTAGTGCGGAGAGGGTATCCCATAGCCTGAAAACATACATGGCGTGTCTACAAGATTGAGGTCGCCGAGAAGCTGATAGTGTGACCTACAGCGACGGGGCTAAAACAAAATGATGTAAACTGCCGAATTGCTCGGTTTCATTCTAGTCCACGGGTTCAGATCTATATCTACGAGAACTCTATACTCATGGCGGGCGAGGGTGGTAGCTTCCATGAATAGACATCTGGGACCTGGCCTGCGTGGACCATATTTCCAAGTTTCAGTTTGACGTTGTGGCCCTGGCCTGAACATTGAGGATAACATACCTTTTGCAGACACTACATTGACGCCGCCGGGAACAACGCTGAGGTGCCTCAAATCACGGGCTTTGATCAAGTGAAAACGATTCCTCCGCGGCGCCCGGCTTTCTGGTTGGGGCATTCAAGCCGCAAGCCGCAAGCCAGCCTCAAGGAAAGACCACTTTACGAAGCGGACGAAATCAGGCGCTGAACTAATCGACTTGGAGAGCGACTGCATCCATGAATCTGATACTTTGACAAGTTTCAACGCCCAGCGGGTAGCTAGTAGGAATATGTTGCTGGGCATCCTATCACATTGATAAGAAGAAGTGGCCCTACATCTACACAGTAACTACATGGTGATAGCATGTGGGATCTGAACTTGTTCATACAGCCATCAAAATGACTCCGGTATTATGCCCTATAGCTCTCCTTGCTTGATCCCAGGAAGATTAGGACCAGAGCGTGGAGGCGAACACTCGACGCCTCGTGAAAATTAGGCGCTCTCTCTTTCCCTCTCACAGGAAAAAGGGGACGAAAGCCCTTCGACAGAACGAGTGTAGCGCCCCCCTTAAAGTTTCCCCTTCTCGCCCGCCCCAGCCTTCTCGCGCACCTCCTGCGCACTCCTCAAAAGCGCATACAAGCTCTGCATCCTCGGCAAGCCAACCCCCCTCTCCCTCGCAATCCTCACCGGGTTCCCCAGGATGACCTCGAGCTCCATGGGCCTCCCGGCCTCCCAGTCCAGCAGCATGCTCGGCTTGCTCCCCGTGTTCCTTTCGGTGCTCTTAATAATGCGCTCCGGCGTGGCCAGCGCATCGGGGAAAGGCCTCCCTAGGATCCGAGGAACCGCGTCGCGGATCTCGTCCATCACGCCCCGAAGGTGCTCGCGCAGCTCCGGATCCAAGACCATGTCGGCGTTTCCGCGGCCGCCCGAGAGCACGGCCGAAGGGTTCATGGCCGCATTGATGCACAGCTTGTGCCACCGCACGAGCTGCAGGTCGACCTCGTCATGGGGGTCGACGTCGCGAATGCCGCCGAGCCGGCCCCACCAGCGCGAGAGTTCGTCGACGGCCCGCTCGCCCCCGCGCGCCACCTCCGCATCGCCGGTGCCCAGGCCGTCGGTATAGGGCCCGATGCTGATGCGGGTCCAGCGGTTCTGGTGGATCACGCCGAGGGCCCTTTGCTCGGCGCTGATGACGGTTACGGCGCTCACGATGGGGTTGGGGGGAAACCGCGCGCGATAGGGGCCCTCGACACCGACGCCGTTTTGGATGATGACGATGGCGGTCCGCGGGTTGACGAGGGGCTGGATGAGGGAAGAGCCGTCGCCGCGGTCCGGGAGGGCCTTGGTGGTCACGACGACGTAGTCCCAGGCGTGGCCGTGCTTGGAGGCATCTGCGGCTGCGTCCGAGGCGGTGCGGTAGACGGCATGAGGGTGGAAGACGTAGTCGCCGAAGGAGTGCGTTTCCATCCTCACGCCGTCCTTTTGGATGGCGGCGTAGTTGGAGCGGGCTACCAGGGATACGTGGACGCCATGGTCGGGCTGTGGCCGGCAGAGTTAGCGAGGTTGGTTAGATGATCCCCGTGGAGAACGCGGGCTCGTCCCGAAGGGTTCCACGATGAGAGATGGTGAGACGGCACGTACATGATGAAGCCGGGATGCGTAGAAGCAGCCAACGGCGCCGGCGCCGATGAAGATTATGTGAACGGGACTGCAGCGAAAGGTCAGCACGAGTTCCTCGCACTCTCGCTCAGCGCTTTCGGAGAAGGTATGGAGCTCCATCTTACGCTTTCGTGTCGCCTTCCATGGTTATCTTGTGGTTGGTATCAGGATGACAAGCGACGAATCAGAAGTGAAAGAACGCTCTTCAAACAATACAGCACGGGATGCGAAATCAATTCCCCCTAATTAAGTACACGTAGATATATCATAAAAATCGTTTGATTCTTCGGAGCGTGGCAATGCTCGTACGCGGATGTTCCTGTCGTGGATTGCTGAGCGAGAGAGGAAACCGCCATGAATCCATTCTGACGTGATCCGCTCTAACGCCCAAAAAAGCCCTTTCCCGGCAAAACCAACCAAATCGTTCACAACGACCGAGGAAATCCGCTACCAAGCAGAAATAATACCCAAGATCCGCCCGCAAAGAAGAAAACCAAACCGACCAAACCACCAAACCTACCACATCTATCAATCGCGCTTCGCATCATGAGAACCTAAGATGTCCGCCTCAGATCGCAACCTTCTCAAGGCTGGTGCGGCGGGGTTCCACGTCTTACACAAGCGAAAAAAGAGTAGGGTTAAAAATGAGAGAGAGAATAGCACCGGCTTCCTCGGGTCGGCCGAACCCATTCGCACCGCATTAGACTGGCCATGCCATGTAATGTCGTGCTGGCGGTGTTGTGCCATTCGCATTCCGCACGATTCAAATCACATCTGAGTGGACGGCCCAACAATTTCTATAACTCCAGATTGTGCGAGATTCCCCACCCCCGTTTCTGGGCACCCCATTCTCCTTTCATCTCGCCATACCTGATCCGTGCTGGCAACGACGGGTGCGGGCTCGCGTGCACCGTCTGCGTGGTGTGATGAGCGTCTTGGACCGGTTCAAGAGAGGTGCACCACAAGATTATACAGTGAGTTGATGGCTCTGGAATTGAGCTTCGACTGTAGAGTCTCAGCCAGTCCCACAGGCGATTCTGGTGCAATTGGAGCAACAAGACTCGAGCGGCAGGCCGTTGTGCGTCTCTCACCAATGCAGATAAGGAAATTGAATATGGGGCTCGCAACAAGAACGTAAAGCCACACCAGTAATCAGAAAAGAAGAAAACCGAGCAGACCGGCTCAAAATATCCACTAATGTGCCTCCAATGCTAGCGCTTGGAAGAAGGGGGACCACAATCTCCCCACAGAAGCTGGCTATAATGAAATCCTCCAAGTCCCTCTCCAGTGCTACCGTGTTAGTGCGCCAGAAGCAGCCTTCCCAGCTACAGGACGGATACTACTATAGATGCAAAACCCTCGTCATCGCCAGCTTGTGGTGGGCCCCTCTCTTCGAAAAAGGAACGCTGGATTGCGACCGAAATAATACAAGCGGAATCCTCTGACATGACTTGCCTTTCGCAAGCCATCCCGTCGGATTGAGATAGCGATGGCACCGCACCAAGAACCGCGCTACCCTCCCTCGATGGTGAAGCGCAAAGGGGAAATGAGATGAGGAGCTGCGTGCATCCACTCTATGCAGAGCAGGATGCTTAATGGGGTTCCCTTTTCCTTTTTGTGCCTGGCCTCTCTCTCCTCCTCCCCTCTTTGGTCGTAAGGGTTAATGTTACTATTGCTGTTCAGCCGGGTCCAGGAAGAGTAAGCTCTCCACCTCGAAAATCAATCCATGACGTCCTTGCCCGGGATGCGGGACCTAGTTTTATCATATTTCGTTCCCTTTCCTCGTTGTCCGCCTTTGTTGCGATCTCCTCGGCATCTAATTTTCCCACAGCCCGACGTTCCGAAACCCGATCTCCGTTCGACGGGCGAACAAACTCAATAAAAGAAGAGAAAAAGAGCGGAGAATAGAGACGTCGATATTTCAGTATTAGCTATTGTCCGGGCTGCCCCCACCTCCTCTTTTTTTTTTTTTTTTTTTTTTTTTTTTTGTGCTCTTTGGCGGTCAAGTCAACTCTAGCCGCCCGTAGCATAGCGTGTATGGGCGGGAGAGACAGTGGCATGGCAAGAAAGAGTAGAATGATTATGGGCCATGGCCCACTTGGTGTTCCAACCTGGCCTCCGTCGTCAGACACCAGCCAGCATAAAAGCGCGGCACCAGCAACTCCCCGCTCTCACACCCCCCTCTTGCGGAAATGCTGCGGGAAATGGATCCCGCGTAGACAAATAACAAGCATGCTCGCCGAAACAGTATCATTCCCTGGTACTGCAAGCTTTGAAGGGAGAGAAAAAAAAAAAAGAGGAGGTGAAGAAGAGGAGCGGGGCCTAGCAACCTCCGGCCGCGCAACCGGCGGTCCCAACGGTTCTCACTGAGTAGAGCTCCGGAAGCGAGAAAAAAAATTAAAACCTTCTGTAGACACCCCTCCCTTCGACTCCTTGCCAGTCCCCAGGCTGCCTTTTCCCCTCCTTTCAATTCTCTAGCGCGATGGCCTAGGATTCAACATAAATTCCCAAGATACCGTCATCTCCCATCTGCAAACGCAAAGAATTAGGGCATATCGGTTTCCCGAGGCCGGGATGGCCAAGGTACATGAAAGGCAAGGCCGGACTCGATGGTAACAGACCACAGAGCCTCTGCGAGCCGAGCACTCGCTCTGCGCATTCAAATGGTTCCCCTCTCCCACCCTCCCTCCCTCTCTCTCGCATCGCTTCAGGCGGTCAGGGTTGGCCAGGGAAGCCCTGCCTTCCCGGCAGTCATTCAAAACTAAACCCGGTGGCGGATTGGCGACAGACCCCAACCATAACGCGCAACCAAAGATGCTTCCGGTGAAAATCGGCTGGGATATTAACAAAACGAAAAGGCGGACACGAAGCTTCCCAGGCTTGTTGGTCTGTGTGATAGCGTGGGAGAGCGTCAGTCATGATAAAAGTGATGGGCGTTGGCTGGTGCCGGTCATCAATATTGCCAAAACCATTTACCGCGGCCCAGCACCTCGGTGAAGGAACAGGATGTAACAACCAGCCCCGGCCGCCAAGACCCACAATCTCCATCGCCCAGCTTGCATCTCCTCTTCTGCCCTTGCCCGCGTTAATTCTGGTATGCTCGTCTATTAGTGTGCCCTCCATCGTCATGTCACCCAGCCGCGGGGTCCAGAGTGCGCCGCCCACTCGCAATTTCATAATGGAATCAAGGAAACTATGGCCACTGAATGCCTCGGGGCTGGCGCACGTTGCCGATTCCCAGGTTCCATATGTAGTTTCCACATTCCAAACCCATGCGACAGCCAATCTCTCTGACGTCTTCTAGCTCCAGGGATATTAAAGCAAACGATGAAAAACACTTTTCGTCCCCATCAGGGCGGAAGCAAGGATGGCAATCCAAATAGACGAAGTCGTGTTCCTGATGGCGTCCTCAGACAGATACCCTTTGGCGACCGAACATTTTGTAATCCAGCCCTTTGGCCTCTCCGCCCTCGGGCTTTGGTCGGTGAACCAGGCCGAAAATTCGACGAATTCCACTAAAACGCAAAGAACGCTTGAGATTTGGTGCTTTAGTCTCCTTGGCCATGGAATGGACTTTTCCCCCGACTCCGAACGGCCAAGCTAGTAAGATCGCCAGGGGACATTGGGCGGGCGAACACTGGCGCGCAAGGACGGGACACCAATCTTCATGTCTCTTCTTCCCTTGGCCCTTTTCCCCGCTCTGGCTCCCGTATTAGTCGAGAGAACATGCCTGGCTCTCTCCCACACCCTAGAGGTAGTGTAAGGATAGCACCTTGTTTAAAACCCCCCGAGAAGAGTGGTACCAGCCACTACAGCCAATGTACTTCGTAGGCATTGATGTTTAGAGCCAGGCAATAATAAAGATCGACTCGGACTGTCGCCATCAAAGGGTAATACGGGAAGCGTGGACCAGAACCCCTTCCTCCCGAGAAGAAAAACTCCGAGGCGTCAAGGAAAAAAAAAGAACAAAAGCCTTGCTAGGTCTTGCATCTGTCAATTGCATCTGGAGGAAGCATTGGAGACTGGGGCAGGAACCGCCCGTCTGCCCAAAAATAACCTTGGAACCCACACTCTTACCTAAGAGTATTCTCTTGCTACCCTCGCGGAGCATCGATGGCTTGGATGATGCCATCTCCCAACCGTGACCTTCCATTCGTGGGCATAGAAGCATTGGTAATTCGCGGGGCCAAGGTTCTTGGGGCGCAGGCTTGATAATTCGAAGGGAGAATGGAAACACGAAAATGATAAAATACGGCCCAGTATTGGGACGCGAATAGGTCCCAATCAAGCAATTTTGTCCTGCCCAGTGAGTCCTAGTGCTCCTTTCCTCTCCCTCTAGACCCTGGCCAAGCCGCCTAGGGTCTGTGAAGAGTTGATTGGAGCAAAGCCCAGATTTGTCCTTTCCCCCGCCTTAAAGGACTTTCCCCAGCTGGCATACACTAGAGGCGACGTCGAGCCTCTCTGCTCCCAGCAGCGACTCCCCTATTCCTACGATTCCCCCCACCACGACTTGCCGAAATCGTCCATGCCCACCGTTGCTGAAGGGCCAGGCTAAGCCTGTAAACGCCCTGGCTGTCTTAGTTGCCATCCCGTGCCACCTTGATTGCGCTTGACCCCTGTCCGAGTTCAAAGAGCAGAGGGACTCCTCGGCGAACAAAGAAGTATGTATATTCATAAGACCCGTTCTGGAGGGTTCAAGGGCAGAGAAGAAGACGCTACTTCTCTTGGCTTCTCGGCCATCTGTGACGCCATCTGCACACCCTCATGCCCGATATGGTAAAACAGCCACTGATGTGTAAATCGTTCCTCCTTTTCCTGGTTTATGTCGTGCCCCAAAAGCCGAAGCGGTTATCTTGGGACCCCTCCTACCCGCCAAGGGGCCGCCTACTGTGGCTGTATGTGAGTGGATGGACGTGTGCGCATGTGGGAACGCCAGCCGACTGTCAGCTCTTCACCAAAAAAAGACGAAATCAAACCCTCGCTTCGACTGCCAATGTCATGACTTTGCGGAACAGCAAGACAGGCATGTAGCTCTCATATCATCTGCCATGGGATGTGCTGCAACCATCCTACTACGGAAGATACTCAACAACAAAACTGCCCATTTCCCTTACAAATACTTGCAACATGTGGCCATGCTGCGATCCAGGAGAGTATATCACTTGCCGAAATCAAAAGCCCTTTGGAACCATTCTGCCCGTTCCCCCCCCCCCTCAAAATTCTCCCCCTTCCTCTTCTCCGTGTCTACAAGTTCCCTTCTCTCTCCTCTCCTAAGCACCTGGATGTCCACCACCAACTGAGATAGAGCAATAAGACGCTAGTGGAGGGAGAGAAGGTTCCTACAGTGTAGAGGCCATTGTCATCCCTTTCTCACATGAACACATTTCTGCCCACGCCGCCAATGTCCGACCCCGGGGTCTCTATTGATTTCCAAACGCTATATTGTTCACGAGGTTTTCTCTCGTAATCGTTTGTCGAGCCCTGGATGTCGTACTTGAATAGTTGGGTTAAATATGTGCCTCGTAGTCTCGTGGCCCCATTCCTTTCTGCGCGACGCTATCGTAGAGCACCCGATCGGGGGCCCGGGAGGGATAATACGGCGGATTGTGAGTGCTCCGCTCGCTCATAGGTGTCGATGTCCGGTGGTTAGGGAAATATTCGGCCGCGGTTCGGTACGTATACTAAACACGCTAGTGAACTTGGGACATACTAGCGTGCTGTACCAGGAGGTGAGAAATTCACAAGGTGTTGGGAGAAGGTGGTGTAGGGCGCGGGTGAGCGGCCCAGGCCTTTGCATCACTACGCCTGCATCAGTCACAGGCAATAGGCCACCATAGGCTAAATGAGGTTTTCTGTATCGCGGATGAGGATCATTTCGAAACCTGCTATTGATCGGACGGGCTTGACAGGTCAGTTCTATGGCTCCCTACCAGAATAAATTTGCCTCTTCCCTAATGTAATGTTATCATATTCCCTTGCCGCCCGGCATGGCACTCGAGAGCCCTACAGATGCGCAACGAAACTATCATCTCAGCAGGTAGCAGCCCTGCGACTAGCTGACCCGTCATCAACCATACGAAATCGCACGTGTATGTAACCACAGCTGATTCCCGGCCTGTCGTGGAGTTACAGAACGAACTCTCTAGGCCGGGTGCCCAGCAACGGGTCGCTATAACTTTTTCTATGCCAGAAGCGAAAACACTCGCGCCGATGATGAACGACAGCGAATGCCGATACTACGTTCGGAAACGTAGATGCTGGCAAAAACAACATGTAGACGGAAGAAAGGTAACAACAGAGAGGTAGACTCAATTTTGTTGCGGATTACGGAGCTCTCCACCAGCCGCCTCTCTGACCTGTCACCACTGGGTGATATGATCTAAGCGGGCACGGCCGAAGTGGAGGGTAGCCGACATGATTACCAGGTAGGCAAAAAAGAAGCCGTAGCGGGGGTGCACTGTCTTGGTGCTTTGTAGCTGCATGATATTTGCAGGGCAAACGTGGGGAACGTGGGAGAAGTTCCTGTTCGGGTTGACGAGATTGTCGTACAAGCCCATTCGGACAGCCCGCTCCTATGTTTGGGCGCTCGGAGCGTCTGGTAAGATGGGGGGCTAATTCGGTGCGGCCACCGAGGAAAGGAAGCAAGCCACGTCCAAGACGAAAGGCCAGTACTTTCGCCGAATGCATCGAAAAAGGGTTTCCAGTTGGCTAGGAGGATACCCAAAGGAGCCACCGACATCTCTCACTCGCAAGTGTGTGGGATTTGCCAATTGCAAGGGACGGTCGGTGACCAAATGATGATGATCCCCCAGGATTATTGCGAGGCGCTGACTACCAGAGAGGGCTGCTTTAAGTCTCTACCCCTGGTGGGGGGGTTAGTGCTCAATAGACGTCATGCACCCCGTTCCTCTTGATCAATAACACCCGAGCATCGATCGCCGGCGGCGAGATTATTGACGTGCCCCAAAATAAGGATTTGGAGACCGGGTAGCGGCGTGGCGGTACCTTGCTCCCTGACGCTGAAGCTATCATATCTACACGTGGGGTGGATGCAACCCCCGTGTTGGATAGTGCGTCACCGGAGGTAGACCACCCGCCCAGGGACAAGAAGCGTGGGGGAGAAAAGGCCATGAGAGGCTGGCACTCACAAGGACAACTATGATGAAACAGGGCAGAGCAAAGCCTTGCTTTCACTTTGGTGATGTGGATGGAGAATAGAGATCGCCTGCGAGAGGATTCCAAGGGAGGGTCGCATGGCACTATTCACCCACCTCGAATGGAGCGGCTGTAAAAAGGCCAAGCGTTCGAGAGGCAGAATGTATCCAGCTGAGCTCGTCCCTCGAGAGTTTCAGGTCCGCCACCGCTCTACAACAGTCGAGAGAACCAAGATCCGAGGCTGGGGTAGGAGTGGTGGATGTGATCCTTATCACGACCACGTAGACATAAAAACTAACCTCGCAGGATGGTTTAAGATTGGATGGTTGCGAGGCTCCCATTCGTCATTCAGAGGACAGTTCGGGAAGGAGTAGGCAGAGGCCAGCGCCGATTCGGAGTTGTAAGAGCAATTCTGGTATTAGAGAGGAGAAATCTCCGCCATGCTTGGCCGTGGGCATGCATAACCACGAAGTAAGGACTATCCGAAGGGCGATGGATCTTCTTGTGCGTTTACGAGATAGAATCGTCTGGTTAGCATTCGGGAAAAAAATTTGACACCGCCGCATCGGCGAGAACAGGTGAATAACGAGTGAATCCGAAGGTTTACACATCCATCCTGTTTCGTTATTGGAGATAAGGCAATCCCGACGAGGGATATAGACGATATGTGAGGAAGATAGACATGCTAGGAGAAAATTTTCGTTGACTAGACTAGGAAAAAAAAGATATGGAAAAGAGAAAAATTGACGTGCCACCACAGTATTTACTAACAGTGTCAGCTGCGATGGAGCACGATACGACTTCCTTTTTTGGACAGCTTATCTCAGCAACACCCGAGTGGATTTTGGTTGGTAAATATTAACTGGAGCTTCCACACGTCTTCTAGAATAGCTGTGGGTATGAGTGAGGGTCCCATTCACCCAGAAGCGGTTCACCCTTCTGAAGGATCGCTAGGGATCCTCAAACGCATCTATTCAAGCCACATTCTTCGTGCTAGGTTGGACCTACGTCGAATTTCCTATCAACCGAGGCGCTCTTCCGCTTCCCCGCAATTCGCGCGGTGGTGAATGTGAATAAATAAAGAGGAAGAGTAAGAACCGCGATGACGTTCTACAATACAGTGAACGGGATGTAATGCTCGTGCATTTTCTATAATGGTTGCCAAGACCTAGGTTAATGGAGAGCTAAAGAAGGGGGTGAGGGCTCGTTGATGCCCCGTGTATTACTGTAGACTGGGCCGCAGGTTCTCGTGGCTGATCTTTCGGTACTCGGCCCACACGTCCGCCGAACCGGCAGCATCGGGTTTCGGACCTTCACAGGTCAACCACTGTAACAGAGTACATTTTAGTGGATGTGGAGATGCGCAGGTACAGCTCAGAGCGAATACGTCGAGGAGATGCTGCACATGAACCATGCCCCAGGAGGAGCCCGCGAATGACGCCCGCTTGAACACACCAACATGATGTTCTTCTCGCGTGTGCATCCCTTGCACAGCCTGTAGGAAGACGCAGAAGGAGCCGAGCAACGACCTCGGGTAAGAGGATATGTTTCTGGAAACTGGACGATTTCAAGGTGCGATGCCTGCTCCTTCTTTGGGAAGGCTGATCCTGAAGCTAAGGGTTTGGGGTGCAGGTCATTACGGGTGATTACGGGCTTCCGTCCCTGGGGGTTCCCAGTAGGGCGTGGTCTGGGCCTCAGTGATACGTAGCACATGGTTCTTCTACCACTGCTGGCTGGCGACTCGACCAACAAGAAGTTTGCCTTCTTGAGGTGGTCAGAAAATACAACCACCACCCGCTCCTCCGGCCCTTTAGCCCCTCCTGACGCTCCGCCTGGTAATTTTCGAGGCAGAACGAGCTCTTGGCGCCAAAGGGTGTTCCATTTGCTTCAGACGACGGGCCGATCACAAAACTGTTACGACGAACCGGGCAAATTAGCCGCCTCACCCTCGTTGCATCCGCGTAGGAGATGGGAAGCTTCGGACGGGAAGGCCAAATGGAACGAATAGAAGGGAGCAAAGGGGCCGAAAAGCCCCAAAAGGTACAGTCCGCAAAATTGCTGGAATACACCTCCGCGATGGTACTGGGCTGCCCTTACCATGCCTAGACTTGGCCTCCACGTGTAGCGAAACAAACGGGAAAAAGCAGGGAAGAAGAAAAGAACCGGAAAAAAAAATTGGGGCCCATCAGGCCTGGGGTAGTTTTGGGGCGCCTACAGTGGGCAAGGCACTTCGAAACCGAGAGGGTCCAGTTCGGTGATTGGAGAGGGCAGTTTCGGTGAAACATGACTCTTAGCTTCGCCTAAGACGGTTAGGATGTCAACCCAGTTCAGAGGGCTCGGGGCGGCGATGGCGCCAGCCTCTGGGAACGTCCACCATATTAGGCATCTCATTTTGACCCAGCTGGCTCCTCCTCAATCGGGTAGGTTGTACATCTGTACATCACCATCCCGATATGGCGGCGCTGGTGCGAGGCACACCACGTTTTCTTTTTTTTTTTTTTTTTTTTTTTTTTGGGGGGGGGGGAGGAGCGAAGGGGGACTTCACGGGCCCATTTTAGGGAGCTAGAGGGTCCTTGTAATACCACGTATGACCAGCGATGAGAGGTTGTACTGTCTCGTTGGGGTTACAAGAGGTGGCGGAGCCGGAGCAGCTTCGGACTGGCTTCACAGCGGTAATCTTGAAAAATCGTCTTTCCGCACAACTTGCTTGGTAATGGAGTAGTCGAAATGGTGTGTAGAGGAACAGGGAACGGCCTTACCTAAGACTGCGTAGGTTCCGTGGGCTTTCCGAAGCATAGTGGGTTGGGATTTCCATTAATCAACGTAATGGGCGGGCACTCTGATAACCTGCCCTCTGATATTCCAGCGATAGCCTATAGTCATTGATTGCTCAAATCAACCCGTGCATGGGGTCCGTTATCTCCAAATCTTGAACCCTTTCCCCATCCTACATAATTGAACTCTCTGCCTCGCTTTGTCTTCCCGAGGCATTCCTTCTCGCACCCCGGACCCCGACTCGAGCCTTCCCGCATACCCTTCATCTCATTCTCGAGGGATATCGCTCAGCTGATCCTTGCATGGTGTTGCTGATAAAAATTACTTGCACTCAGAGGAGCCTTCTGCCGAGCCAACTAATATGTCACAGAACCCTTTCTGCAGGCTGCGACCTGACTTGCAATAGTATTTTTTTTTTCTTGAGGGCAGATAGCCGACGAATAGCCTTGGCCAGGGCCAAGCTACTCCTCTTTGCAGACCTAGCTTAATCGACAATGCCAGCTACTGGAGGGTGACAGGTACAATAGTTGGTGCAGAAACAGCACCCCTCGGATGATTTCGTTCCTTTAGGGCTGCGAAGGGGTGGTTAGCAAAGGAAAAAGACGGAGCATCTTGCATCTCGCTGAGAGCCCAGCTGCTTCAATCACGTCCCCCAATCCCGAATGAGCCAGCTTATCATGCTGGTCGCACGAATGCTTGTTAAAGGTAGAGAATTTTGCTTCCCCTATAATAGGACAGGAACGATCTCGAAGTGGAGGTGCAGTGGAAAATTTTTCCCATGCTTCCTGCAGAGACAACACAGAAAAAAAAGGGCGGGTTCTCAGTGCGAGTTGGGGGACATTGTAGGTGCGCTGTTGCGCAGCGCGCAGGCATCCAATGTTTTAAGCGACGAAGCCGGTGAACTGGGTGTCACTGGTACAATACTGACTGTGCACGCTACAGCAGCACGTCTGCGGATCAATGCTGCCATTCGCCCTGACATTAGCGATGGGTCCTTAGTGTTCGTATCACAGTACGAACCCCATCGCGGCATTCAAGTAATTCTACCTTGGTGCACGAGTTTGAAGCATCACTGCTTCGGCAAGGGCCCTAGGGGCCAAGAGTGCTTAATCTTGCCCATTGTTGTAATCTATCTTGGGAGTCGGTCGGTCGCATCCATCAACAACTCGGCTGAACAGTGTTAGCCAGATGCCCCTGATTGGCGAGTTATACGTCATTTCTTTAAGCTGTTCAACGTTATAAGGCCGATTTCTCCAGTCTTTTTCTCGGTGAGATTCTAAGCTCGGTCTTATTCAACTGAGAGATTGGTCTGCTGAGGGTCAATTGCAATAGGTCCATCATTCGGAGACCTAGCTCTGTAGAGGGAAGTGAAGCGCACTCGATGGCCGATTAACCGCTATGCTTGCTGTTACAGGCTGAGAGGGGTGTCGTCTTGGAGACATGTACCCTGCATACACCTGCCTCCGATCCTGCTGCTCCGTAGCCCATCCGTGCTGCAGAGCCTGCAGTTAACGCGGGGAGTAACGGAGTAGTGGGAGAGGGGGGAGGAACACGAAAGAGGGGGCAAGCATGGAGGAGAAAAGGGTAGATGTCGGCGCTTTCCCCTCCTCCTCCGAACAACCACTCGGCGGCGTGGTGGACGGGCGTGCAGCTGGCGGATGATCGCGGAACACTTGGCTTGGCTCGTCTCGGTTCTCTTCGCCTTCTTGGCTCAACCGCAGCGCTTGAAAGTGGGATGAATTTGGGGGGATGCCGGTTTGTGGCCCTTACACCCCGCTTCGCTCTGCCTGCCCTCGGCCAGCCATGGCTTTTCGTCTTTCCTTTTTGTTCTTTTGTTTCCGGGGGAGGTCCATTAGGCCGAAGAAGTAGAAGTATCCGAGTTCTTGTCGATCAGTAAATGAATGTAGTGGCTCCTTCTCCCCACAGGATATTATCAACACCGTCGAAGCCAGGTGTGCACTACCATGAATGATAGCTTGCTCATGACATCGCCTATGAAGTAAGTTTCGCCAAACATCGGAGGATCAATGTATCATATGTAGGTAGGTAACAAGATGAACACTTGTGGGCTCCAGCTGCCTGGAAACTTGCCCTCAATGTTGCTATGTTCCTTTGTAAAACTATAATGTAGTTTCGATGGACCCAGGGGAACGGAAATTTTGAGACGAGGACTCGGTAATTCAGCATGACGGGCCTAGTTCCAGATGACGCATAAGGCGAACCCGCCACAATGTATATCCACTATTACCTGCAATCTTGCCTCATTCACCCGCCCAAGAAGGATATTTATCCCTAGATTTGACTTCATCCACGTAGAGGACCCCGTTACAGAGCCGCTACGGGTCCTACGCCTAATACCATTCTACTCGTTTGTAGACTCGAGCTAGCACAAGTCAGAGGCTGGCAGGTTGCGAGATATCCCAGGGCGTCAATCCAGGATTACAGCCTCGGAGTAAGCTGATCAAGCGTCGAGCTCGAAGTTAATCGGCCATCCAAGGGGAGCATGGTCAAACCTCAAATGCGCTGCACAGCACCTGCAGACATTACATTGGGACTTATCGAATCGCGCCGCCGAAAACGAAGCTGTCAGACAGCTGCTTTTCGTTTTTTTATCAGTTTGCGCAACACCACTCCGACCTGGGCGTGCTTTGGACGGCGTATCTCAAAGTCTCCGAGGAGTCTCGCGCCATGGGATTAGGGTGTAGAAGGTGTCATTCTTGGTACTAATTCAATACCTTTGCGGCCCAGCTTTCAGCATGGGCATTTGATGGAGTACATAATATCTCTTAATTGGGCTAAATAATACTTCGAAGCGTCCCACAGGACACCAACCTGTCGAGTTTAGACGATTACCATCGAATATCATTATCCTGTGAGGACTAATAGTCCACTTGATGGACCCCATTAATACTCGCCAACCCACCCGTGTAAAACCCCCACTCGTCCTCAGTGAGGCTAACCTGATGGTCCAGGACACCCCACCAGGGCCTGCTTCGTTGCCAGACGAGGATCGTCGAACGCAGGTTCTTAAGACTTAGGGGTCGTCTACCCTTCTGGGGTGTGATTAGCGGGAGGCTGCCAGGCTTGCTGGAGTACGTACCCTGCACCGATAGAACTGGCCTGAAAAGACCACCCTTGGCTGCTGGCCCAGTAGCCGATGGGACCCCCGCTAAGTCCCTGTCATACCGCAGGCATATGTGTCGACTCCGTGTTTACAGTGCTCCAGAGTACACGAGACTCGCATCCACTTCCCAGTGACTTGCTCACTTGAGAAAGAATTAGGTACACGCTACCATCGGCCTGTGTTCTTCGAATGCCTTCGCCGAAACCTTCCACTTACTGGGTCTGGTTTCTTCCTCTCGGGGCCTTGTGTTGGTTCATTCTCAACAGGGAGACAATAATAAAAGGGAACCACACCCCGCGGTCGCCTTTTTAGCCCCGAAGTTCCTTTGGGCTCGTTTGCTTCTGCTCTCGAATAGCGTTTCTGCCACTTTGTATTTTCCATACTACTATTGCCACAGCTTATCCACGTCCAACACGAGCCCTTTTACTTCATCCATTTCTTCTCCAAGATAAACCCCTTGTGTTGGTTGACTCTCTTCTTTCCACATACCCAAGTTCCCCTTCTCCCGGTCCCGTTGGCGGCATCAAAATCCGGCTGGTCGACGCAGCACGATCCGAGACCACTGCAAGTCGACGAACCGACAGCTACTTTGTTTAGCCACCAATCTCTTGCCGCAGTAGTCGACAGCCCCTCCACCATTGGGCGAGAGGCCACTGGGTAGAAGCACACAAGCTCATATCAGCACCCCTTCAGCTCAACTGTCATACGAGCTTACTTCCCTCCCGACCGAATCCGAAATCCTGCTTTCCACGAGCTCTGGAATCCTGTTATTTTCTTCTCTTGTTCCTCCCAGTACACGCACGGCACAAACAAGAAACGAAGGAAGGAAAGAGGAAAGAAAAAAAAAAAAAAAAAAAAAGGGCGACAGACACGCACCAAATCTAGACCCAAACTAAAAACCCACCTGTCGACCAGCTTAGCGAACCAGCGCACCTATTCGGGGGTCGATGATTCGTCGCCATTTGAAACTCTCCCGATAACGGAGTTGCTCTCTCGGCTCTCTGCTAAAACCCGCTAGACCTGCCCGCGCGACCCGTGAGCTTGTCGCATCCAGATCACCAAAGCACTTACACTTTAAATGCTACCCTACCCTCTGGACAAGTCATAGCTCCTGCAAAATTCCAACTTTTTGTGTTTTGACTCGGCCGACCCCTCTGGTCTGCCCCTCCACGCACACTCCCGCAAGAGAACGGCTTGCACGCCCAGTCGACGCTTCTCTTTACACCCCTCCCCTCGCTCCTTTTTCATCCGCTTGGAACACAGAGCTCTCCGAATAGTTTATGAAACTGGAACCCATCAACGAGAAATCCTCGACACACGAATTCCTGAAATGAAATCTTGACCACCGCAGACCTCGGAATTTCCTCCTGTCAACCTTCATTTGCTCCGCCTGCTCTCCTTTATTCTTTTGTCTTTTGCGCCGTCGGCAATTGAGGAAAGGGGACCCCGGCCGACCACCGTCGTCTCTTCCTTGCTAGAGCTGAGGAAGAAGAGTAAATGAACCAGGGCTCGCGAACCTTGACGAAACTTGTCTCAAGCCTTCTGGTATTGCCTCCCCCAAGCTACTTGCCCTTTTCTTGCTTTATTTTCATTTCCATTTGTAGCTCGCATTCGTGCTAGCTCAGACAACATGATTATCGACGGCGAGAAATATGCTTGCGAGGCCTGCGTTCGCGGCCATCGTGTGAGCAACTGTCAGCACTCAGGTGAGTAAAAGTGACGAAGATTGCCCGCTACCAACTGAGCAGCGATGTAGCCAGGCGCATTTGGGCTAACCCGAGAATTGCCATAGACCGACCACTTCAGCACATCAATAAAAAGGGTCGCCCAGTATCGCAATGCGCGCACTGTAGAGCAATGCGCAAGTCGCGGTCCGCCCATGTGAAGTGCGACTGTGGCATTAAGCCTAGCAAGTGCATTCATCTGCAGCCCACGCTGGAGGGCCACACCCGTAAGTTGTGTTCCGGAGTGAGCCGTGATAGATCCGGACACACATGTGGTCTAATATGATATGGCTGGGACAGAAACTTGCTGCTGCAACCATGGAGGCGCGTGCTCCTGCTCACACAAACTGTCTCCCTCATCCGAGGCGTCCACGCCTCCTCAGCTCGCCACCGGAGAGCTGGCCCAGGCCCGCCATCATACGAAAGCCACTGGGCGAGCTCGACGGGCTAGCCTTGTCACATCACCCACCTTCCCTGGTGTACAGAAACATACGACGCAATCTAGGGCCGCTCTTAAAAACCGGGCTCCGGTCTCCGTCCCGCGGACCAGCTCCCTTGCTCGGAGACGAAGATCATCTGGCGCCTTGCATACCCTCAATGGGAGCGTCGAACATGAAGCCTCGGGAGACACTACACCAGACAACTCCACGGAAGACCCCGGTTCACCCATCCTTGGCGATGTTGCAGGCGCCGCCATGTCGAGCCACCCGGCGCCCCTCGACATGTCACGTATTGCGAGATATCCTCTCTACATGCACACCGCCAACGCAGGGTTCGACCTCTTTAACGCGACCAGTTTTGCCGACACTGAGAGTCCACTCTTCAGCGCCGGTCTGCCGACTTCATCGAATATGTGGGGTAACTTAGTAACGCCCACTTACAACACGATGCACCCGAATATTGGTGCCTTTTTCGATTTCCCCGCTCCGGAACAAGGCGAACAGTCGCTTGATCAGCTCCCCAACCTGGTTGCTACCTCTGGCGAAGTTTCAGAAGCTGACGAAGGCCACCCGGAAGACCTTGGCGCCGAGCAGTTATTCCAAGGCCTCGAAAACTATGACACCAAGAGGAGTCTAGGCCAGCCCGAGATTTTGGACGACATGGGCGACCTCAACTTCAACTTTAACGACGAATATCTCGCGATGGGTTACGGAGAGTCCAGCTCGACTGACAAACCTGCCGAGTACCACCAGTATTGGCCGCCTTCCCCATGAGCAACAGGCGTTGCAAATCGATTAATTCCTTTTGTTCATTCTTTTCCTCACAAAATAGTTTTTGTCATACCTCGGTTGGATCTGGTCATCTTTTATTTACATAAGCGAGGAGTTTCAAGTGAACGACTTACATGAGCATGAGCGTTTAGGACGGCCAAAAAAGAGAGAAAAAAGTGTACGCGTCAAAGTGAACATGGTGAAGGCGGAAACGGCAGGAACCAGCAGGTCCGACGCTGAGGTGAGAGAGAGGAAGACAGAGAGGGAGAGACAGAGTGTTTCCCAAAGCGAAGAGAGGCAAAAGTCTTTTTTTTTTTCTTTCCAGCGTTATTTTCCATACCGATTCTTTTTGTACTTGACTTTGCCTTTCCCTCTTACTCTTTGTTGCGAATTTTCAAGCCAATCTCAACATCGGCAAAATGTGTCGGCATGCAGCTGAGAATCCCGGGGAAACAGGGTTTCGTTTTGCTATTTACAGCCAACAATGCGGCGGAAGGCACAATGTCCCAGGGGAATGCGGCATCGGGCGAGGGCGGAATCGTTGTTTTTTGCTTCAGACATCGGGTGGCTGGTGGTCCAAAGACTTTGTGATCTGGGCTCACATGTTCAACAGTGACTTGGGTGGATCTCTTGAAGTCTCTCTGTTCGGTGGCTTTTCCTTTATGAGCTCATCGTTTTATCTCTCCAGCCTTTTTCCTCCCCTTTTCTTTTATTCTCTTTTGGGCCTACATATATTTTCACAAACATCTTTACATGGGAGTTTTACTGTCAGGACAGGACCTGGACTGAGGGCATAAGTGTTTTTTTTTTTTTTTTTTTAGCACGGAGGGCTATCTCTTTCTGATATATACAAAGACCAGCGATCTTAGCGATTTACATTGGGTGGTTGCGTTTCTCCGTTTCTCCGTTTCTTGGCCCCACGGGGCTTTTTCACATATATCCCCTATTGTGCTTGACATTGAATTTACAGCGCGCGAAGGAAACGGGCTGGGCGGGCTTTTAGGATCACGGGGACTGGGCTTTCTACAAAGTGGGAAATGGTTATCAAGGTCAGGACATGGCCGAAATACATGACACAAATATTGATCATCCTTGAATTTATGTGCGTGCTCATTGCTGTGGTACCAATGCTCTTGCTTGCATGCTTGAAGCTTCCCACAAAAAAAATGTCACACTGCTTCCGAGCCTTTCCCGTACGCCGTGATATCCTCACAACTCTGGAGACCACACGGTTACGTCTTGAGCGCCCAGACTGACATGTGATTAAAGTTAAGGTGGGACGCATGTGAAATTGATGAAGCACCTTGATCATCGGTTGGCCAGGGTGTTCTCCCTTTCCCTTTTCCTCTCCAGTCATCCGGTTTTATACTGGTCAATATTTCCCGGGGCGGCGGAAAAGGCGAGTGCAAAAAGGCAAAAGGGACAGGAGTAGGTTTATCAAAAGGTTTTTTCCGTTCCTTCTTCACGTTTTCCGCACCAGGCATACGTAGTTTTATACAGCAAGGGTACAGCGAGGGTGTGGCGAGTGTGGCGACTCTATACATATAACGCATGGGTTCCACCCACATAAGAGGGAAAGAGGGAACCGATGCGTTATAAGAACCGGGTATATCAGGGTGCATGCGATATATATATTCCGAGAGAGATAGAGTGGGATTCAGATCGAAGGGGATTGCGCCAAAAAGCAAATCACGTCGAAATAATGTAACCATTCCAAGCTGGCTGCAAACTAAAATGGGGGGTATTCTACACTTTCCAGAACAGCCAGGAATTGAAAACAACAAAGAGATGGCAAAAGAAACGAGGGTCATGAGATGGAGGAGGAACAGAAAAGCAAAGTAGAAAAGTGACCCAAAGAGAAAACTAAAGGGGTGGGTACCTTATCATTCAGCCGGTGACGACGACATTGATAGGGCTATCGGGTCTGGAGGCAGGTAGACGCGGAGGCTGAGATGGGGATACACGTATCTTCGGGGTGAGATGGAGAGCTTCATGTTCATCAATACATAGGGGAAAAGATCAAAAGAAGAAAAATACAGAGGCAACAGATGATCAGAATATCTTGAACAATGCTGGAGGATGACTGGACTGCGCTGATATGAGATGAACAAACTGACTGATACGGCCGCGCAAGAAAATGCTATGGAACGTGGGGGGAGCCAGAACACGATCCCCGAATCCCCGGATAAGGGTCTCCGGTTCTGTCTGTGCCGATTAAGAGGGTAATAAGAGGGAGAAAGAGGCCAGTTTGAGAAAACGAAGCAAGGAACAAAAAAAAGTCTTTCAACTCCTAGGGATGCATTTCCCGCATGATAGATAAGTACCCGACTCTGAGTATTGGTGCAGGGTTGAATCCCAGATATCGGTATGGCCGCGTGGGAGCTTCAAGCGAACCAACCCCGCCAGTAACATCGCCACCAGTTCTGCCCTCCGTTTCAGCTCGTTCACCGTCTCTGGGAGCCGGGTCGTTTGGGCTTGTTCCGGACCTAGCCGTGGCCACGTCTGCGAGTCGCTGGAGGCTCTCCCTCGCTGTCTTCTCCACCGAGACAGACTCCTGCGGCGCCAACGCGAGAAGCGCTAGCTTTTCTTCGACCGTAGCCTTGACAGCGCTGTTCCACGCTGAGGGTGCGATACGCATGTCCCGGAAATCTCTGAGAAGAGATAGCGCTTCTTCCCTCCTGTCTCCCACCGCTGTGAGTTCGAGCAAGCAGAGCGTAGTGAGAATCGCAAGGTGATGGTTAAATGGACTCGTGAGCTCGTAGCTTTTAACTAGGAGCCCAAGAGCTTTTTCGCAAGTTGACAAAAGCGCTGTTGCAGACGCTTCGGTGTCGACAAGGTAGGCTAGAAGGCGACAGTGCCAATAAGCGAGATGAACTACGGGGAATCTTGCCGGGTCAACATAGTCTGGCAGCTCTTCCCTATCCTCTTCGAGCCAAGTATGTAGCAGCGTCGACAACTCTTGCTCATTAGCCGTTGGGAAAACTGGGGGGTCTTGCAAGTTGGAGCATATAGTAGATGCCGGCCCAAGGATCCTCGTAAAGCCTGGCAAACATCATGTTAGTCTCCCAACATAGTTGACCATATTCCCGTCCGATTAACTCACGAAGTAAAAAGTAGAACCCTTCTCCAAGGAGCTTCTTCAATCCGGGCGGTGATATCATATCTCTCTTGTGTATCATCACGCTACTTCCCGTGCTGATAGCATGCCACCTATCAAGTACGACCAATACCCACCAAGTTTTGAGGTATATGGTCTCTTCGACGTCGGGTGCTGAAACGAGGTCACTCGGTGGTTTGTACCTATAACGATTGAACCTCCGAGCAAGGGCTCCGCTGATAGCCCTTCCTATAACAGCCTCCTTAGGCGGACCCCCAGCGTTCGGCGGCCGGTTGTCCGCCTCAATCACCATAAGGATCAACGTTTGAATATAGACAAGATCCGTGATGTGGCGCTGGATCGTGGGGGCTGTACTTGATAACAGCTCCCAGTCAACAAGCTTTTGATACGCACGGCCGACATCTACGGGTGTAGCTTGCGCCGGGCTTGATGAGAAAGATCTCACAGTTACGGTTAATGACTCGGTAAAAGCGTCCTGAAGTGGTAAAGGGCACTCAGCCAATTGGCTCTCCAATTGCTCTTTGCTTTCAGCCAGGAATGGAAGGTAGGGGTGGATTGCAGAAATATATCTAGAGCTGCATTAGAAAGTAGATTCCTCTCACAGCTCTCCGTAGACGATGACTAACCCATTGTAGGTCTCAGCAGGGATATTAGGGCGAGGCTCTAATCCAGAGCCAGCACTAGAAATATCTCGGGCCTGCACAGTGGCGCTTGCCCTAGCGAGTGGTGTACCCTCAGGCTCAGACTGAGGTAATAAATCACTCGGGGAGTAAGGTGCCTGATAATGGTCCGGAACTGGGCCAGAGCCTGGCTGCGTATTCCTGGGTTCTGAACCCCATAGAAGCGCACGAGACGGAGCTGGTGTTGCTGTCGCGCTACCAGCTGACATGGCAGAAAAGGAACGTTTGGTACCGCGATCTTCGCCTGGGCCTGGGTTTATGGTTAGAACTAGCTCTCGCCTACGGCAGACTTCAGCATACCTTGTACTAGCTGCTCGATGCTGCCAATACGGTCGGCGAGTTCTTTTATGTAGCTACGGCTTCGTTAGCAGCATGAAAAAATCCACAAGTAACGGTGCGTACCGTCAAAAAGACGCCTGGGATTGCACATACCCTTTACTCGGCCCACGTTTCTGCGGAATACGGCTAAATAGGCACTGAAGGTTCGCTCGTCGACAGCTTGAACACGCCGCGTTCCCAGTGTCTGTCTGTGCATCGCACTTGACCTTCTTTCTCCGACACTCGTCACACGCTCGAGAAACCTTGGATCGCTTTCGAGGCGGGGGTTCAGCGGAACCGAAGTGGGTCGAGGCGTGATGATCGAGGCTCATCGGCATAGCAAGAGCCATTTGATCGGGGTGATGTTGAGGCTCGCTCACGTAATGTTGGACCTGAGATGCCGCGTCTTGTTGAGCCTCGTGCAATTGCTGATGTTGAGATTCGGTCTCTGGGGCGGGGTGCGGTAGGATGTTGCGAAGGGTTTGGTCGGGGACGTGGTCCATAGCAATCTCGTTACCGGCATTCTGCATAAGGGAGGCTGCTCCAGCAAGGTCTCGGCCCAGCTGGGCAGCTATTTGAAGCTCTCGAATATTATGGGGCTCCATGTCGGGGACCGGCTGGGCCTGCTCTCGAGGTGGAGAGGGCGGCCGGTCGGGTTTGGGATGGCCCTCAGGATCCATTTGGTGGGAGTTCTGGAGGTTGTCGCGGGGATAGAACGGATTCGAGCTATCCACGGACTCCGTAACTGGGGTCGGATATGCCTGCATAGCAAGATCCAGCCACCAGCCACCAGCGTGCTATTGCCTCGTATCAACGATGATCATGTGGCACGAAATAAATCTTGCCACTACTGGGCTTCCAACATATGTCGCAAATAGAGGGGGCCAAAACTCCAACGGGCGACAATGGAAAGGCCTATCGAAGCGGGATCCAAGCTGAGGGATTGGAAGTCGGTTGCGAACTCCGAGCTTGGTGAGATTCGGAAGAATTGGTCCACACTTCTCGCTCCTCATCAAAGGGCCGGGGCCAACCCAGAGCTTCAATGGATCGATATCAACGTATAATTTTTGGGTTTCTGATTCGAAAATAGGGAGGACAAAAGCCTTAGTATAGTAATAGATTGCTTCTTTTTGACAGGTCAGCAACGTTCGTCTCTCTCTCTCCGTAAAGTCCCGCGTTTCGTGGAAATTGTGCATTTTGGCAAGTGTGTCAACCTTGATCATCACCAGCCCACGACGGCAGACCGCAGGAAACGGCGACCTGGAATATTGAAGACGCCCTCATGTTCACAAATATGCGACTGGAATTTGGGAGTTGCGTGCATCTAGGGGGAAGTGGCAGGTGGGAGAGGGCCAGATCTTACCTAGGGATCCTCTAAACGAGGCGACTACGCGACAGTGGACGCGAAACCGGCTAGTTGGTTGGTGATTGATCTGGGGCGGAAAGGAAGAACCAGAGCGCCGAGGGAAGTGTGGCAAGGTCGCAGTAATATGGAATCAACGGATGGATCTGGTTTTAGGTGGGTTCAAACAGCGGGTTCATGCGGCAGTTGAAGGGGGCCACTGGTGTCCGGGTTTGCTGGTTGATGAGACACTGAGGTCGCGGAATAATAGGGTGTAGAACCTAGGAGATGAACACCAAGACTACCACTATAATAAGCCAAGGTTTAGTGCGCTATAGTAGCGGGGGGATGCTGGTTGGTTGGCTTGCGACTTCCATTCGTTCACTGGGGCTCTGCAAGCTTTTGGAGCTTGGGCCGCAAAGTGCCCACCGCTTGAGGCACACTGGCCCCAGCACACCAGGAACGACCAACAAGGGCCAGCACAAAGAAGTGTCCCAGCCTGGAGGTGGATTTTGTAGCAGGTGGGTGATTTTCTGGTAATGGGGGATGGATGGCCAGCGCAGAAGGCTCGGATTTGGTTGTGGTCGATGGGGGGAGTTAAAACAGTGATGACCGACAAGCATCAGACCCGCGCTATGCAAGGCAAATCAGCGTATCTTGTAGGCTAGCTCTCGTACTCTGTCCAAGGTCCTGCTCGACGCAATTTGTCTTCTCGCCCTTTGAGTTTGGATCCCTCCACTCGGGATATTGGCTCCGCCAGGATGGATACCCCGACTCCGACTGGTGGACCTTCTCCCTTACCTTGGTGCTTGAATGAGGCCGCCCGTGGATTCCACGGAAAATGGCCTCAAATTGACTTTCTGGCCACTTGTCCCTTTTGGAGCAAAGCCGCTATGTTCTCGTTCGTAGAAATCGCTGCCCGGAAATTATCGCGATCAATTAAGGCCGGTGTCTAACGTCTCGTCGTCTCGCTCTTAGGTGGAGCTCGCCATGAAGCTATGATCTCTCGAGAGTCGTTCGCTGCAACCTCGCTTTTCAACTTAGCGACGCAGTGTAGCTGCGCAATAGAAGATAGAAACTGGAGTAGCGAAATTCCTTCTCCTCTTGTTGACGGCTCAACCGTCACAGTGGCCCTCCTCGGCCTCCGTTTCCTTCTGTAGCGTCGTCACGATTGGCACTCCTAGTAGTAGACGCTGGGTCTTTTACCCGCACATCGTGTGATGCGCAGGTGGAGGGAGTGCAGCTGAGTTGACGCGTTACACGCTATTAGACGATGTTTTCGGTCTCGAAATGATCCCTCGTATATATCAGCCTCGATGTAGATGTCGATGGAGAGGGAGGATATGTGGATTTGACTCCCCCGGGTCAAGAATATTAGGCGTGAGAAACCCTTCTGGTGCGTGTGGCCGACAGG
The DNA here is from genome assembly GCA_029532625.1 of Lomentospora prolificans. Taxonomy (NCBI): domain Eukaryota; kingdom Fungi; phylum Ascomycota; class Sordariomycetes; order Microascales; family Microascaceae; genus Lomentospora; species Lomentospora prolificans. The sequence continues at coordinate 4,357,455 of JARFXM010000003.1, forward strand.
ATGGCCAGAGACAGCGATGCCAAAGCTTCCCCGGTTTTGACATGTAAGAGGTTGGTGTTTGTGACGAATCGGCAGCCTGCAGCCCTCTCTTTGTTACAAAATTGGAACCGCTTGAAAGGGCTATGGGAAAGGGCCAGATCATGCCTGAGATATCAGTATGACACGACTCCCGTCCCCTTGTTTGATGCAGATTTTCGTTTCACAGGCACTCTATCGCCATGGCCGAAAAACAAAATCCTATGACGGGAGGAGGGACATAGGCGAGGACCAAAACGCTATAAGCCGCCTGACGACCAACCTCTATGCCTGATCAGTCCGCCTGCGGGCCACCCTTACTCTCTGCAGCCTACGATGCCTCTAGTTGCCGGTTGATTTGTTCCGCTGCCGCCAGAGCCAAGGTCTAGGAACATCCCGTTTTATCCCCATCGGCCTTGACGAGTAAGATGAAAGGAAGTATAGTCACAATTAGATTGACTCGTGTCCAGATATAAAGCTGCTGATGGATCCCCTCCCTAGTAAGGTGAAGACGGACTCTCATGGTGAGGTTTCGTTCCTCGGCCTGTTCAATGATTGAACCGCCTGTGGCATATTTTGCCGGCAAGCGCAGCCTGTATTCGCATGTCAGCGTCTTTAAGGGGGACGTGAGAAACAGCAGATTCTGTGAATTCTTAACTTCTAACCTACACCGCCCTCACCATATTGTACGCCCGCTGCACTTCCTGGCCCGGTCTGGCCTGTCCTGGTCTGGCGGTGGTCCAGGGTATATCGCCCATTTAATACGCTTGCTAAGTGTGGGAGATGAAATGTATCACAGGAAGTCGCCCACCGGAGATCAAGGTACCTGCTGATATACCGCGCCATATAACTTGGTTCCTGGGTCGCCAGTTGTAAGCGCTACGAGCACTGTTGAGCGCATATCTGATTTGAGCTGGGCCCCAGTCTTGGGAGTGTTGATCTACGGTTCGAGAAGAACGCTAAATGCTGGGACATGAATTCAGGTCGCCAACTCTAGCATGCGACGAGAGATGAACAATGCCCAATGCATAAGAAGGATATCAAACAAACCCGGTCCGAATACACAGGATGAATCTCGGCCTCGATACCTTGAGCCAATTTTGACCTTGATAATCAACAAGCGACTGCCGCCCCCTCCCACCACCTCACTACCTCTCATCTGTTACATGCATTTATGGATCATTGCGTGGCCTGCAACATATCTTGCCCGTCCAGCGACGGCGGCCTCTCTACCCACCTATCGGGCTGGCGGGTGGAAGATGGAATATCCCAGGCAGGGATATTTTGGCTGCCTTTACGGCTGCTGGACAGACCATTGCGGGGGACCTGCATGCGACTGAACTTGATCATCATAGTGCTAGATTAAGGTTCGGAAGCAGACGATCCCCTGTTCCGCTCGGGTCTGGATGCATGTAGCATTGGGCTCTACCAAGTCCGAATGAACGAGGTGAGACTAGCGAGAGAGCACTGGGCGCTAAGTTGACCCAGCCGTTCCCCCGGCCAAGGGCGACTAGAGCCGCTGTGTGTTAGTTCCATTCTATCATTCTTTATATTTTGATCCTTAACACCCCGTATTTCATGGGTAGCGCCCTATCAACAAAGCCTTCTTGATCGAGTTGTTCCCTTAGTGGATCGAACTCCTTACATGAACGCGCATAGATGGCCAACCCAAACCTCCTTGCTCCGATCTTCATCGGGATCTACATGATACACTCTTCATTGTTACAACATTGGAAACCCTTGGACGGATTAAGTATGAGAGGTAGTAATAAAAGACGGGCCCACTTGCGACCCCAACCCCATACAGGCGGCACTCCTAGCCGGATCGCAGTTCCGAAAACTATTTACCTCGCGGAGCCAGAATGGTTATTAGCCGTAGTGTGGCTTTCTAGCCTCCGTCCACAAAGAGAAACTGTACCTGGCCCGTACACTTATGTTACCCCATTCCCGCCAGAACCGTCTGAAGAGATGAGACGGGATATCCTATCACCGGTGTAAGCCCGATTCTAATGATAGCGGCGGTTATCGTGCAGGGACTGGGTTTGGTGTGGTTCAACCACTCCCGTTAAAGACAGGAAGACAGCGCGAGCTCCAAGGCCGTCGTTTTCACGGTTTGCTGTGCATGGGCTGCGCGCGGAGGACCTTTTGGGCTAGGGCCGAACGACTAAAAAATTCAAAGACGTTAATGCGCATATGCATCGATCGAAGAGTGTCGCAAATGAGTCAACTGCCTCGGGCTGAGGCGATTTATGTACCAGTCGGCGCATCGTTACATTTTGGGATGGCAGGCGCGCCAGCCATATCCAGATATTTTCATCCTGGCAACCGTACCAGAGCAAATTGCACACTAGATACAAAGCAACAATTGTCCGGACGCACCGACCGAAGCTCTGGTAGGCGATTCAGGATAGGCGTCTTTCATCTGGCATCCCGGGGATGAGAAAATACCCTTGTCCCGCGACACGCTCACGCTCCCACAGCGGAAGGGCGTGGGAATTTCTGCGCCAGGTACGGAGTGAGAGAGCAACGCAACATTGGCGAGCTTTGCCGATTCAGGGAAAAGCTCGCCGCGAATGACGTGCGGCACAAGCACGAACATGCATATTGTGGCTGAAGTATATACCGGGGAAATAAAGGTAACAGTTATTGTTAGAACGCTCAAACATTGAAGGCAAATCCGATCTTCCAGTGTCCCCAGTCGTATAGCATAACCCCTCCCATCCTCGTCGCCGGACACACCCCCCCTTCTCCCCCCCCCTTTTTGCCCTTGACAATATTGCAGATGCAAGTGGCCCCTTTCCCCCTCCTCCGTGAGAAGGGAGATCTGGCCAACGCTGATGTAATACACACGGAACCGTCGCTTGCGAGTCCGGGGGTTTCGGGTTATCTTGCCTGTGCTCCGACCTTGGAGCCTTCCAGGGTGGTTTCAGTCCGGGGTCACTATGGGTTGCTGCAGATCGAGGCAAATCGGGCTCTTGCATTACAACCTGGGCCGCTGTGAGATGGGGAATGAGAGTGAAAAGGGGTTGTTCATGGCTTGAGAGGAGGTGAAGAGGGGAAAGTGACAGGTGCTAGAAAATTGAGGATCATGGCAGCACCGGGATATCGGGCTCTTTCTCCACGGCTCCACCGTCGGGTATTCTATGACCCCAGAAGCCCTTCCCATAGCTAACAAGTATCTCCTCTCCTTTTGCGATGCCCGCCGCACCCGCGCTGGGGCTCGCGGCCGCATTGGATGTAGCAGTAGTGGCGGTGGCCTTACCCACCGTCATCTTCTTGGCTGCCTTTTTCTTCTCCGGCAGAACGAAGACGGCCATACAGCGCTCTTGGTGCCGCACGCTCCAGACTTCCCTGAATTCGGCGTTCGGTCGATCCTTCACTCCGCGATAGTCATTGACGAAACGCGCCTCATTGCCGCACCTAGCTGCATCAACGGCGATGCCTGCGTCCCTATCTAGCCAAAGGTCATAGTCGGATTTCTTCGCCTCAACATCTGATTCTGGGTGGACGTTGCCAAGGTAGAGAAGTATAAAGGAGCCCGGCTTCAGGTTCCTGCTAGCAAAAAGGCCGTTTTGGCCGTTCGCTGGGTGGGACGGATTGGAGATGGGCGTGATTTTGACATTGGAGTAGGGCGTCTGGCTTGCTTCGGCTTGGATGACTGGAAGGTCTGGATTCTTTGTCCTCGCAATAGCCTGTTGGTCCTTAGTCAAGAATTTGGAGCGACCAGGGCTTGTGAGATATGTCAAGTGAGGTGGCCATCCCTTTGGGGGCCCCATAGCCTGTTCTTAGGAAGGATGAACCTGTTGGAATCTGTTGTAGTTGGTGATGCGCCGTAGGAAAACCCATATAGCGAGCTTTCCGAGTAATGAGCTATGTTGAATTCATTCAAGGACCAGATCGGACAGTCCGGCGTAAGTCGAGATCGTGATATGTAGATTTCTGATATTTCGTCCGAACAACCTGAAATTTTCGAGTCAGGCCGGCCTCATGGCTTCGAGCATCATGCCAGGTTGGGATGAAAGCCATGGCTAGATTCGCCCAGCTTCTTCACAATGTTCAGGGTCATCCTCATTAACAGTGGGGCTAACCGCCTGGTGACCGGGGTTCTGGCGGGGTCGACGGTGCCTGGGCACCAACTGTGATTTTATGCCAACACTGACCGCCTAAAAGTTTCTAGTATCTAAAAATTCTGACCTCTTCACTCATGTCAAATATCATCTCGCCTCCATCAACCTCCAGCCTTGCTCGAAACATCCCTTCCGCCTTACCGGCTTGAGCAATAAATAGAATGGCTCCGAAATCAAAATCTCGCGCAAAGGAATTTGCCGAATTGGAACAGCGCCCATCAAAAGGTAATTAAAGTCTTGACCCTTTTACGCCACTAACGTTACCCCATGAATACTAACTTTGAATTCGCTTCGTGCAGATTTCGACCCTGAAGATACTCGCGACAGGAGCGATGATGATGAGTCTGGAGAGGACAGCGAAGTCGAACGCGCTGGGACAGAGCACTATATTTCAGTTGGGTAAGACTTGTCGCCATCCAGAGAACATCGGCAACGAATTTACTAACCGTGTGGAACATAGAAAGAGCAAGCTTAGACAAAAGGAACCCCTCTCTTTAGGAGTACAGTACCGCGGCACCCGAGTCTCTCGCGAGGCGCTTGAAGACAACGACAACGACGACGAAGAGGAAGAGGAAGAGGAAGAGGAAGACGCCAGTGATGACGGGGAGGCCGGGTCCGAATCCGACTCTGAATATGACGATCCCGATAATGTCGATGTAGAGGCTGATATGAAGCGTCTTGCCGACAAAGACTTCGAAATTGATAGCGATGGGGCATTCGGCGAGTCAGATGAAGAGCGGTTCAAGGATTATACATTCCGGGGCAGCTCAAAGACAAAAAAGAAGCCAAGAGACGGGAGCAAACAGAGGCCAACCGCAGCCGACTTCATGACTGATAGTGAGCAGGAACAGGAAGGTACAGGGAGTGACCAAGATGATGCTGAGGAAGACAGTGAAGACGATGGAGTTGTCCTCGGCTCTGACGGTTCTGGTGGCTCTGATGCGGACATGAACGGAGTAGACGATGGAGATGAGCCTAGCCACAGAAGCGAAGAATCTGAAGGTGGCGCTCCTCTTGGCTCTGAATCGGAGGATGAGGATGCACTGGGGTCTGAAGACGAAGATACTACAAAATCAAACGCTCTCTCGGCCAAGAACACGGTCTTGGCGGCAATCTCAGACTCTGCTAGACAAGATGCAGAGAAAGGGCAAGCGGTGCGTCAGCAGCGGAAAATTTTTGACGGCCTCCTCAACATCCGAGTCCGCTTACAGAAGGCGCTTATCGCTTCCAACACATTCGGCCAGATCGACGAGGACGGCGACGACATTGGACGGGAAGCGTACGAAGCTGCAGAAGAAGCCGCGCTTAAACTATGGAACACTATTGACGATCTCCGCACAGGTATCAAGGGTGCGTCAAAGACTGGTGGGAAGAGGAAGAGGGAGATCGATAATGACACATCTACGGAGACTATCTGGGGCTACATGGACGAGACTGAGCAGGCCGCACGACAGAATAGGCGAAAGGTTTTGGATAAGTGGTCTGCCAAGATTGGAGCTACCACGGTCCCGGTCGGCAATAGACTTAACCTAAGCACCACACGCAACTCTATCTGCTCCGTTCTCGAAGAGCAGCTCCTGGATCCCGAACGCCTGCTCAAGCGATGCAGGATACCTCGTTCGTGTGCGCCTCACCAGGCTTCCAGGGGTGTTAAGGAAGACGTCGGTATCTACGACGACGCGGACTTTTACCAACTTCTGCTTAAAGAGCTTGTAGACCAAAGATCCGCAGACTCGGTTACAACTGACCCCCGGACTAATGGCGTGGCCACTGTACAGTGGGCGGCGATGAAAGAGGCCAAGTCGAGCAAGGTCGTGGACAGGAAGGCAAGCAGAGGGAGGAAGATGCGATTCACCGTGCACGAAAAACTCCAGGGCTTCATGGCGCCGGAAGATAGGCGATCATGGGAGCAGGATGCGATAGACAGGCTTTTCGGATCACTCTTTGGCCAGACGATGCAACTGAATGAGGACGAAGAGGAAAGCGACGATGGGGAAGACGATGTTAACGCCGAGGAGGCTGGTCTGAGGCTCTTTCGATCCTAGAAGCCTCGAACTCACTTTGGGATATAAATCGACCGTGTGTATATCTGCAATTCCGTTTGACGTGTGTTCCGGTGTCATAGGCCGTTCCGTAGACCTGTTCTTTGATAATCGTAGCTACTGCATAGCTGACCATACAAAGAGTGAAATAAACAACCCATGTACACCCAAATGTGAGATGGGCCCGCCCAATGTCTTCTCTCTATCGGTCCCCTTGGTCTCCTTCAAGCCGAGCCTAACGAGGGCTCGATAGCATGGCCATAGGTGCCAGAACGCAAATGCCAGCGCCGCGCATCTCCCGGTAGCGTCCCACTGCTCAAGAGGCCGGAAGAAGAAGATGAGAGCTGTGAAGGAGGAGTGGAGAAGCGCGCCGCCTAGGAGGTGACTGAGAAGAGCGGATTCACGGTCCGGGTTGGGGATTTGAGAAGCAGGGGAGAGAATAAAGGACGAGGCAGCTAGCGGCTCGACGAAGGCGTGGAGAAGGAAAGGGGTCGTGGGACTGAGCATTTTCACAACAGTTCTTTGCGGGCCAAGGCAAGTAGAATGGAGGATGGGATGGAAATGGATATGTTTGGCACGCAATGTGATAAGGTGAGACTTGTCCGGTTCAGGTAGTATCGGCGCGTGGGTGTAAGCAACGAGATTTCCGAAGCTAAATGCTAGATTTCGAAACGACTGGCCGTTCATGCCTGGAAGATTAGGACATCGAGGATTCGCGGCGTTGTTCTCACTGATTTTTTATTTTATGTATCTTATTTATTTATTTAATATTTGTTTTTAAAAAAAAATTAAAATTACTTTTCTAGAACAGCTACAAGGTCAAGGTGTTTGGTTTTAGCATTACTCTACGATCAGAAAGGTATTTGATCATATTCGCGATCCTAGCTGGGCGAAAAAACCGCCTCCACTTCTTCAATCCCCCAAAAGTTCATTCTCTGAGAGCGATCCTCAGCCACACCAGCAGGAGACAGCAGAGCTACCTATTCTTGCATCATCCAATTCTCCAACGTAGCTACGATAGCGAACACCGGTTCTAGCGTTCTAGCTCGGAGTAATGGATATTCCCGACATGTTGCTCGTGGTACGGATAGACATTGGTCAAGAGCGCTACAGCTCGCGAAAGGAATGGTAGCGTGCGGCTGTTGTCTTTCCTGGTATTTACTAAAGAGACAGAGCAGTAAATCAAATATCGGCGTAACAGAGCGTCCGAGCCTCGACATGTGGAGGAGACGAGAACTAGAAGTAGCACACCATTTATGCCTGAATGATTCTCATGCCCCTTATTGGTCAATTGTCGCCTGAGGAAAGCGGTTTTTGTTGAGAACTCGGGCAGGCGCCATTATCCACCTGCTTGCAAGATTTCCAAGATTTCAAGGGCAAAGTAATGGAGTTTTACCCATGGTGAATGATACATATTTGCCGAGCTTGGCATGCTCTGGTTCCCACAAGTCTGGATGGTGATAGCTTTCTTTACTCATCACCATGCTGTCTCCATCCACATGGAGCGACTAACTGCCCAACCTTCATTCGTCCCTATTTCGGCACCCCAATCACCAACGTCCTTTACACATCCCAGGCGCATTTTCTACGAAACGATGCAGACATTCTAGGGTCGGCGTTCGGACCAATGTCGCTACCGCCCGTCACGCAACTGTTCCTGAAACATCTTGGGAGATCTGAGTCCCCCTTCACCCCTTGATGCCTGGGACCTCACCATCGAGTATACTGCTTATCTTGTAACTCCCAGCCTCCTCCTGCCTACCTCGGATGTAGCTCCGTAGATGGACCAAAACTGTAGTTTTAAGAGCTTTGCAAGACCGAGGTCCTTTCTTCCTCCTGCCCCAAGGCCTCCTTTGTTACTTCCTGCAACGTTCTTGCCGTCGTCTGACCTTGCAATTGGCCGGTTTCGAGGTTTCAATCCAGTGACATCACCCCCGGTAACCTACCAAGTATACCTCCCCACGGTGGTCTCTCGTCAACAACACCCAGTGTGCATGAGCCTAGCTCATTGATACCTGCATCCCCTGATTGTATTTTCATCCATACAAACGAACCCCTTCTAGACGACCACCAAAGTCATCTAGGTTTAACTTGCTTCTGCATCGCTAGTCTTGGACAACTCCTGCCTCATTTCTCGCGCGACTTGAGTTCAGCTATTCTTTGATACCCCTCCTTTGTCCGTTCACATTTGAATCAAGTCCAGTTTCGCCTAAGCTCAGAAGAACAGAATCAAAACGCAGTCAAAGGGAAAGCGTTCCAAGTGCACGATGGAGGCTCCCAGCACCTTTGGTGAGCTTGGGCTATCGATTATTGGGCTCGGCACCGAATATCCACCCCATCTCTTGAGAGCAGACTCCCTCAACACTTTGAGCAAACGATTCTATCCAGAATCGCCAGCGTAAGTCGCCCCACATGGGATGAACTCGTATCACATGAGTAGCTTCTCAATCGCGCACGTGTGCCGTTATCTTTGCGAAAGAAATCAACTCATATTTGGCTCTGTAGGATGACAAAAGTACTTGCCATTAACCAGTACACTGGTATTGATGCTCGCTCGTCAATTGGCACTCCTGAACATCCCGCGGTGAACCAGGAGAAAGCGCCGAGGATAGATGAGCTGCATGAGCTCTATATGAGCGACGGGGTCCCCCTCGCCATAGCTGCTGCCCAAAAGGCAATAGACGAAGCTAAGATAGACCTGAGGCAGATCACTCATATCGTATCTACCTCATGCACCAACAGCGCTAATCCAGGATTCGACCACTATGTTGTAAAGGGTCTAGGAATAACGCACCCGGTTGAGAAGGTGTTGCTGCACGGCGTCGGTTGTAGTGGCGGATTGGCCGCTCTGAGGACGGCGGCAAACCTCGCTCTAGGCCACACCGCGAGAGGCAAGCCGGCAAGGATACTATGTGTGGCACTTGAGATCAGTACCCCCATGGTTCGGAGCGAACTAGACAGCATTAATGAGCTCCAAGAGACGCGCATCGGTGTCGCGCTGTTCTCAGACTGCGGGAGCGCTCTTGTGCTAAGCAATGGAATTGGCCAACCCGCCAAGCCCGTGTATGACTTGCTGGGCTGGGACCACAGAATAATCCCAGATACAGAGGGGGATCTCGGATTTGATGTGCATCCTAATGGTAAGTCATGGGAGTGGAAGAGAAGTTTCAATTTGTCGTTGAATAGGCTGAAGCTTTGGGGTCGTACAGCGCGATTTGCTAACCTATGAGCAGGCTGGAAGGTGGTGCTTACACCTCGGGTGCCTAAGCTTACCGGCGAAGTGGTCAAGCCAACATTCACGGACCTGATGGGGATGTTGCCCTCGCTACCTCAGGGGTACGCCTCGCCGCCCGACTTTGACTGGGCGATGCACCCTGGAGGAGCGACGATTCTCTCTGGGGCGGAAAAGGCAATGGGAATTCAACCCGAACACATGCGCGCTAGTTATGACACTTATATAAACCACGGTAACTCGAGTTCCGCGACCATTTATAGTGTCATGGATCGGTTGCGGTCCAAGGAGATGGACGTGCTGGCTCCCGGTGGCCGTGCACGTGAGTATGTGGTTGGATGCGCCTTTGGCCCTGGCATCACCGTGGAAATGTGCATGTTGAAGAGGAACATGAGAGCTGGCCAGGGAATAACTGGTCTCCAAACCCCTCCGGAGACAGAGAGTGAAGGTAGCCGGAGCGAGGCCGGGGATGAAGCGGAAGCCGGTGGGCCCAGTGGAAACGTTAAATCTACTAATGTTCCGGCGGTTCCGGCAGCGGCGCAAGGGTCGAGAAATGATGTAGAACATGATGCGACCTTGGCATTTATTGCAGAGGCGCTGGAAAACTTGGATTTAGACTAGAAGATACGAAAATAAGCGAAGCGAGTTATCCCAGTGTTCCACGAGGGAACTTCATGATTTAGAAGAGTGAGGCTAGGGAGGTGCAGGCTCCACATCTTTCCAATGGCTGGCTGCAGCTGCTATCATCATACAAATGCAATCGAACGAGCATTCAAGTCTGTTGTGTATACTTCTATGTTTGAGAGCAGAAAAGAAATGTAAAGACTCAGGTTGTTGGACAATAATCAATGAGGGAGTGAAAGAGAATTCGCGAGAATTTGGAGGCATGATGCTACTCTATTTTCAATATAGGTGGGCGTGTCAGATAGCGACATCATCAAATTGCGTCTTCCTTGGTCTAGTGGTCAGGATACCTGCTTGTCATCGAGCAAGCCGCAGGTGGCCGGGGTTCGATTCCCCGAGGGAGAGATTTTTTTGCCACTTTCCTTGTTGTCGGTGCATTAAGTTCGACTCTTTGCCTTCCATTTGCTCAGTCCAACATCATATTCCCTCTTAAATAATTGGGGAGCAACAAAAGATGGGAAATCGCCCTTTTCAGAATTATTCATTTCCTTCTCTAGAAAGTAGATGTAAAATTATTCAATCTTCCGCCGTCCACGATCAGCAGGTTTCCATTGCAATATGCGCCGGCTCTCGACGCAAGGTACAGGATAGTTCCGGCCATGTCCTGCTCATCCCCCATGCGCTGTAGAGGTACCATTTCCATGGGCATAACAGTATCCTCGCCTCCCGCACCACCGCTGTAGCGCTCGACGATGGGAGCCGACATATCGCTTGGGAATACTGAAAAGGCACGAAGGTTAACTACAGGACGAAAGGAAAGTGCGCTTTGAGTACGGCAGGGCTAGGGATGAGACGTACAGCCTGGACAAATGGCGTTTGCCCTGACATTGTGTTAGCGTTCCTAAGCAAGACGGTTTAGATAGATAGCAATACCTAATCTTCCACCTGGGCAATACAACGGAGAGCTGTTTTACCAGGAGGTTTACCGCCGCCTTCGATTGCCCATACGCATAGCCACCGGGCGACGCCTTGTTAAAGGCCGCAATGGAACTCGTGACTACAATATGTGAGGTTTGCTGGACGTTGCCTTTCTTATTGCCCTCACCAAGCAATGGTAGGAAGGCCATGGCGGTATACCACACTGCCACGGTATTGATCTCGAAGGTCTTTATATAGTCGCCGAACCCGGTTGCGAGGTTCGCGGACGCCCAGTCTTCGAGTGAGATATCGTCCGACGGGATGGGGACTTGCGGACCACCGATGCCGGCATTACAAACCAAGAGATTCAGATAGCCAGTGGCAGAGGTGATTTCAGCCACAGCCGACGCTGTGCTCTCGGGGGAGGAGACGTCGAAGGTAATAGGGTGTGCGACGGGGCCTAGGGACGCTGCCGCTTGAGCGAGGATTTCGGAGCGCCGGCCCGAGATGAAGACCTTGGAAGCGCCGTTTTGAACGAGGGCCTTGGCTATCATGTAGCCGATGCCTAGGTTGGAGTTAGATGACGATTCTGAAACGAGTGATTAAGTTGCGAGTCTCCTCTGTGGTTTGTAATACCGGTTCCCCCGCCTGTTACGAGAGCCACGAGCCCCTCTGCGGAGAAGAGGGTCTCTTTCTTGAGACTGTGCGTGTTAGTCTGAGAGGCCATGCTGTGATGGACTTCAAATGTGGTTTACCACGGGAAACGGTTAAAGGTTGTACTTGAGAGTTGAAATTGAACAGAAGTCAAGTTTCACAGAGAGGTCCTGGGCCATGGTCAATAAGGACCATCTTATATATACTCAGGAAGTTGAGCCAACCAATCCGTGGTATTCAAGCTGACGAAAGTGATGCAGGCTGGGAGGCCGGGGCATAGAGTGGAACAGGAAAGCACAATCACAGTGCATATTTAAACATGATACAGTGAGATCTTGCTGACCATCAACTTTTTTTTTCCTCTTGAGCTTCAGCGAATTTCTAGAAGCTTAAAATTGTATCGTTATGTAGGCTTAATTTCTGTTTGCGCCCACGCACACGAAGACGAGAAGATGCCCAAACGAAAGAGATCGAACGAAACTCTCGAAGGGAAGCTACCTCAGTTCAAGACGGACTTGTTCCGCGCGCTGAAGAAAGTCAAGGGATTCGAGCGACAAAGGCTAAGCCGCCGACTACACGAGAAGGGTCTGCCGGAGGACAGGAAGGAGAAGTACGAATTGGAAGTTGCCGTACTCAAGGTTTGTGACCGTTCCCTAGAAAATTATTTATTATGCGCCAATTGGCATGCTGCGCGCTGGATATTTAGCGACTCTAACTAGGTGTTCTTTCTTTTAGTCTTTGGACCTCCACCAGACCGCCTTTCACTACCTCTACACCTCCCTATTGAAGATCAAGTCGATCTCGAACCACCCAGACTTACCCGAGGAAGTACGCCAGGAGTTTCCTAACCCTGACCTAGAGGAGAAGGAAAAGGCTGCGCTGCACCATGTCACTAGCTGCCTGTTCAATAGGCTTGAAGTGAGGCAGGTTATGGACAGAATAATTAACGAGACATGTGAGACCTTGGACGTGCCGCCACCAGAAAAGAAGAAGCCGAAGAAGAAGGGTGCCAAGGAGAAAGAAGATGATCATGAGAAAAAGTTGGAGGAGAAGGCAATCGATACAGAGGCGGAGAAGGAGGCACCTCAGGCGCAAACTCGTGAACTAAGTGACAGGAAGGCGGAAAAGAGGAAGAAGGCTGAGAAGGATAAAAAGCGGCTTCTTGATGATACAAGCGTTTCTGGCGACGACGGAGAGGGTTCAGACGATGAGGCAGAGGAACGGACCTTTTCCAAGTATGATCGGTTACTAGGCGGCTCCTCGGAATCTGATGCAGACAGCGAATCTGAGTCCGACGGCGGCGTGACAATACAAAAGGGGAAGTACAAGACGAGGAGCATCCGAATTCGGGACATGTCCATCTCTCTCTCCCCAGAGTCGAGTGACGTCTCAGAACCAGAAGTCGAGCCCGACCTGGAATCCGAGCCTGAATCTAGCTCGGAGTTCGCAGGCTTCTCGGACTCCGAAGCCGACTTGGGCACTACCAGGCTTTCCAAAGTTGAGAAACCCTCAGAGATCACCTCGAAGAAGACAAAGGAGAAGCCCGCGAAAGCTGCGAGATCAACCGGGGCTGCTCCGGCTCGCCCCACTGACTCTACCTTTCTCCCCTCGCTAATGGGCGGCTACATATCCGGCTCTGAATCCGCGTCCGACGTCGACGTTGCCCCGCGTAAGAACCGTCTGGGCCAGAAGCAGCGTCAAGCGATCTGGGAGAAAAAGTATGGCGCCAAAGCGAAGCATCTCGCGGAACCACAGAAGCCCCAGAAGAAGGGTAATAGTAGGAGGGACGACGGGTGGGATCTACGGAGAGGCGCCGTGGGCGGCGAAGACGCCGGCCAGAGGAAGCCGTGGAAGAAGGGCATCGACAACCCGCTCGCAGCCATGAGTAGGGGCAGCGGAACTCAAAAGCAAGCCAGGGCAAGGCCTGTTACAAAGAAGGATGACGAAGGCCCATTACATCCTAGCTGGGAGGCGCGGAAGAAGGCCAAGCAGCAGGCGCAGAAGATCGTCATACAGCCTAGCGCGGCTAACAAGATCGTCTTTGACTAGCTCGGCGTAGGGGAAATTTTGAATGACACATTTTCATGTACAGTCTATCATTCTGTAGCAGCTATATGTAGTACCCTGTATTCCTTCTCTTTTCAACCTTTATCTCGTCTATACCCCCTCCATCGTCTTAGCAAACTGACAGGAGAATCTCGAGAGAAGAAAACAGAATTGGCCTTGGTATCAGACACGTATATACATGCACAATACGAAGCACGGAACATGCATTATGCACAATGTGACAAAGAGGGAAAAAAAAAGAAAAAAAAAAAAAAGAAAACCAACAAAGTGCCGAAAAGACAAAACGTACTCAAACTCCGAGGGAAGTCCCCATTCCTGATTCTACCTTATTCCGCCCCCTATCCATATCCTTTTCCCCTTCTTAGTTTCCTCTCTTACGCCTCCGGGCCATACTTCATAGTACGGAAGAAGTCCATGACGCCGGTGAAGACAACGAGGAGAATACCACCACCGGGGCCAAGTCGGAGAACCTTGGGGATAAAGCCCTTGTAGAGGGCGCCGAAGCCCTCCTCCCTGGCGACGGTGATAAGAGCGGGCCAAGCCCAGTTGTACTTGGGCACCTGGCCAGGGACCTTGACAGTGTTCTGGATGCGCGATTTGACGACGTCCATAGGGGTGTTAAGGATGGTACCAACAGTACCACCGACGGTACCGGAGATCAAGTCGTTGGTCAACTGGCCAGACTTGTCGCTTGCCTTGGGAAGGAGCTGTCTAACCTGGAAGATGCAACCGAAATAACCAGCGTTCCAAGTGATGTGCCTCCACATGGTGGACTCAAGACCGTTGTACATGGCAAGCAGACCCTCGTTCTGAATGGTCTTCCTAACGACGTCGAGCATTCCGTTGTACTTGCCAGCAGAAGCCTTGTCCTGAAGGCGAATCTTGACGAGCTCGAAAGGGACGACGACAAAGGATTCGGTGGCACCAGCGCTGGCACCGGTGAGAATGGAAAGAGGCTGGGTCATCTTGTCCATTCCAAAAAGGTTGCGGTAAACCTTGCCCCACTCGTCATTGGCGGCGAACTTGGTGGCACGCTTAGGGGCTTCCATTAGGATGGGGGCGGCGATACCACGGTAAAGACGAGAGGCTCTGAAATACGAGAAACATTAGATACGATTCTGTATGTTCACGAGGAAGCGAGAGTAGCACTGGTGTTTCGGTAGTAGAAAAGGAAGGATTGACCACATACCCTTCGTTGCGAATGATCTTCTTGAAGCAGTCGAGCATGCCAGTGTAGGCATCGGCGCCAGCAGAGCTGGTCTGGAGTTGACTATGCACGAAGACATTAGCATAGGCAACCCTATAGGAGGAACCATACAATGAAGCTTATTGGTAGTCGAGGACGATTCTTACACTCGGGTCTTGACAACATCGAGAGGGTACCTAGAAAGGGAAAATGTGAGCGCGCTTGTTCCGCAGTCGCCGGGAAGGAGGGGTATCGGCATCAGGGTGCAAGGTCGACGTACATGACCAGAATCTAGGAAGCGACACTGTTAGTATGCCAATCGGCCGCCATTGGGATTTAGCAGAGCTGTGTCGGTACTTACTTCAGACACGCCGGCGATGGCGCCTGGTTGAAAAGATTGTGGTTAGTCCAGTTCTCTCCCATCTCCGATATCGCCAAGGGACCCGGAGAAGTGCTTACCGGCGCCGAACTGGTAGACAAAAGGAAGGGGCTTCTTGTCGTTGGACATTGTGACAATAGTTCTGGTGGAAGCGGCAGGAAATTGGTATGTCAGTAGAAGAAAGACGCAAGAAGAAAGGGTAGTCAGGGTCTCGCGTGGTGAGAAGGGGAAATTTAGTAGTGGAAAGGGTGTGAGTCGGGAAGAAAAAAAAATATCCCAAAAAATAATTCCCAGTAAAAAGCCCTCGCAACAGAAGTAGCCGGATCAATTGACAGGCCCAAAAGCGCATTCATGGCAGAATTAGAAACAGGGGTAAGACAAGCACTAGCTACCCTCTTCACCGCTCTAGGAGCGCCATCAGCACAATGGCCAGCAATATTGTGGAGGAGAGAAACTCAATTTGGCTTAGCCTGATAGGCTGGCTTGTCTCTGAGCTGCGCGGGATTATTTGCAGGGTCCAGCCCTCCACCTTCCTCTCCGCGGGGTTACTATCTGTTGGCAGTCTGCATCCGCCCTTCAGGTCCTGGAAGGTGGAAGGAGCTCCCCCTCCCCCATTATTAATAAGTACTGGCTGGCCTTGTTGACTACTCCACTGGACCAATCCGCTGCCTGTGCGCCACACAGCCAGCAGCGATAACCCCAACATTGATAATAACACCTCACTGCACTTGAATCTTCAATTGATTCTGGTAAAAGCATTGGATAAAGCCAAGAAGGCCCTGATCTGCAAGCCGAGAATACCCACCTGCGGAGTGAGCTCCTGGGCATATTCCCGAAATTTGGCCCCTGCCATTGGTTGATTCCGGGTTCAGAGTAGCTGGAGAAATAAAACGCGGCAGCCCTACGCAACGCGGGCACATCAAAAGATCGGATTCGGTATTTGGCCAAGTGGACATCGGCATATGTCGGAACGCTGGACTGGCCCGAGAGAACCGCTTCCCGAAGCATGGCCGAACGGAAGTAGCTCCCACCGGGTTTCCCCGCGTATTTTACTTTCCACGGATATCAATGGCCTATAACCAGCTAATAATGTTCTCGGAGTGCACGTTGCACTTGAAGGTGCAACATTGACGACTGCAAATGCTTAGCCGAGCTATATGTGATGATAGCCCCATGTCTACAAGCTGGGGTGCATGACGGCTACCATGTTGTTGAGCATACTAACTACCTTCCTCCCCATCTACTATCTCTGAGATGGAGTGTTCTTCGATTTGCTTCTAATGGTCATCTCAAAGGAGTTTTAAGCTGAATGTTTCGCGCGGAATGTTTCGCGCGCTATTTGAGGTTGTTGGTGTTGTTCCGCCACCCTGAGAGCACGAATAGAGGAAGCATTCCGAGTTTCCATACGGCGATAGTCGTTTAATCAGCCTGCAGATGTAACTATGATAGGTGGCTGATATGATACCTTGGATAATGCTATGGCTACACGCAATCGACTCTAAGCAGCATGTACTTTGAAGTCAAGGTGGAGCGACGAATATCACAGGCGCCTTTCAAACTAAGGAGGTTGATCACTCTTTAAGGTTGCGTTTGCTCCCTAGAATCTTTCGATAACTTCACAAACTCGCCTCACCTCCGTTGGATATATGATCTGAATCCTTCTATCCCTCTCCAGGATACTGTTGCCAAAGTCATATTGATACCCTCTTCCCTTCCACCAACATGAGCGAAGCGCCTGAGCTCGGAGGGAACAGAAACTAGAGATTGGTTATAGGCTTGGTGGCCATCAACTAATGGTTGGGATCGCTGGCCGTTGTGGTGACGAGTCGGACACATCAACGCTCTCTGAGGCGCGAAAACTTATTAGCGAGGGAGTTACCTGACGCACGTTCTTGCGAGGAGGGAAGCAAGAGGGCCTCCTTACCCCTCCATGACATTTTGAGCAAGCAGTTATTACGCACATGCTGAGCCCTGAGCCAGAGCCCTGAGCCACTCGAAAATGTGGATTGGACCAATCAGCATCGGCGATATGAGCTTGTGGCAAAAGGCGTGGGGTGTTCGCGTTAAAATACTCGAGATTGGATCAGACCTTGATTTCGCTCTGGGAGTCTTTCCCGAGCTTATTTCCTAATTCTGCACATCTCATCGTCTTGTTGTATTGCTTCCCCTCTTCGCACTTCGGCCTTTACTTCAAGTCACCAGTTCCCAACTGTGTCAGACCTTGTCTAGTTTGTACGAATACTAATCTACGCGACGCCTCGTGAACGGTCCAAGCCTCCCACACCCAGATCCTCCCAGTCTATCTCGCCTTAAAATCCATACGCTACTCCCGAGAACGATAAAATCGCGCCTCTTCACGCTTCAACACCCTCGTCCTGCTGGACAGTTCACAAACCGCATCCTTGCGCTCTCATTGTGCAGCTTTAAACAGGCCGTGATCCTTCGAGACTCGCAGCGAGGTGCATCGAGAGTGCTTGGAGGATTTGCGCCTACCCACCACACATGAGTCACCTACTTTGGAAATATTACTGGGATAATGATGCCGACAGATTTCGCCGTCTGTTGGCTCCGTCAGGTTTCAATGCCCAGTCCACAGCGAAGGCCTCGACCGTGAATTTCGGGTCTTCCGGAGGTAGTCCTGGTGGACATGCCACATCGCCACGGCCAGGATCGAAGCCGCGCAAGTCCTCTGGATACGCCTTGGGAGCCCAGGGATCGAAAATTGGCGCTCTCAGTGGCCTCGGAACAATCGGAAAGTCTGAAATTAATAGTCGCGACTATGCTGGTTTGGCGCTCCTCCTCCGAGCCGCCTCTTCGACCGCGCCCAACGCCATCTGCTTCGTCGAGGCTCTGCTGGACCATCCCGCGATAGATATCTATGTTCGAGATTACGAGAGTGGTTGGAATGCGTTGCACCGTGCTCTATATGCTGGAAACGTATCCATTGCCCGCCTTTTGCTTCAGGCCGAGCAGCGAATTCTCACCGAGACCCCAAGCAATGCGGCCAACGGCCGAGTGGGGCAGCTTATCAAGACTAAGGACCGCGAAGGAAACAGCCCTTTTGATCTCTACAACTCTACCATAGCCACGAGGGATACAAACCAAAGTCCTCTTGAAGATCTCTCTGATACGGAATCTAGTGCTAGCGGGACTGGCGATCCGAACTTGTTGGTGCCCCGTACTTTCTTGTCTACGAGGAGGATGATTAACCTGTACGCGTACAGTGATGAAATTTCTTGCGGCTTTAGTCATGGTGCCCACGGGTTCCCTGGAGACGAGCTGTATACCTTCGGAAGCAACAAGAATCTATCCCTTGGCGTTGGAGATGAGAGTGATCGACAATTCCCGGAGAAACTTACTCTCAGCCGACCTGAGGAGCTCATCGAACACTTTTACCGCGATTATCTCTCAAAAAAAGATAAAAGCACCACAGATCAGCAGGAGGACGAGAGTCTTGGTAGCATCCCTGCCCTAGTTCGAGAAAGGCCAGTACACATCCGCGATGTAGCTCTTTCCAAGTTTCACAGTGCTGTGCTTACGACTGATTCGGTATCGAACCTTTACGTCTGCGGGGTTGGGCGTGGAGGTCGCCTTGGAGTTGGCGATGAGAACACTCGCTTTCGGTTTGTGCCAGTATTGGGACCCCTTGCGGGCAAGCGTGTAACGCACATTGCCCTAGGTCAAAACCATAGTCTCGCTGTTGTGGATCACGGTGAGTTGTGGTCGTGGGGCTCCAACTCTCTCTCTCAGCTTGGTTACACACTCCCCACGCCTTCCAAGGCAGATGAAGAGCCTGTGAGCCTTACGCCCCGCCAAGTATTCGGTCCCTTGAAGAAAGAAACTATTGTTGGCGTCGCTGCGTCACCAGTACACTCCGTCGCTCACACGAGTATGTCTCTCTACTGCTGGGGCCGCAACCTGGGCCAACTTGGCCTTATGGACGCCGACTCCCGGTCTTTGGAAGTTCAGGCGACGCCTCGCAAAGTGGCAGCCTCTTTAATCTCCACCCCTATCCTCATGGTCTCGGCTATTGAGAAAGCGACTACTGTGTTGCTCGCAAGCAATACCGTGTTTGTCTTCACAAGCTATGGCTACAATTTGGTTAAATTCCCTGCCCCGGACATTTTCGCCAATACTCGATTTGGCACGGCTGCCCCTTTTACCCATAGGAATTTGAACAAGATCAAGGCGATCACTTCTGGTGGCGAAACCATTGCCGCCCTCAGTGCTCGTGGAGATCTGTTTCTCATGAACTTGAACCACCAGGTCGATACCAATATGTCAGCTACCTCTACAACAAACCCTACCAAGATAAAAAAAGGCGCGGTTTCGCGAGCCCAGTGCATCTGGAGTGCTCGCAAGGATGGAGTAACCTCTGTTAGCATTGGAGAACATGGTTCCGTTATCATCTGTACCGAGTCTGGTGCAGTTTGGCGCCGAGTGAAACGGGCCAAAGCCAAAGATGCCGCTATGCCCGGCACAACGGACATCAAACGGAAAGACTTCAAGTTTCAGCGTGTTCCTGGCATCACCAATTCAGTGGCGGTGCGGAGTTCCACCTTTGGCGCCTTTGCTACTGTCAGGCGGGACTGCATATCGGTTACCGAGAGAATCAAAGTCGACGAACAGACCCTCTGGGAAGACATTGCCTCACTCTTCCCTCTTGCTGAGTTTGAACCAAGCCATTCCCGCACCAAGGTCGATCTCAAGATTTGGGACAATGAAAAGAAACTCAACAGGATAAGCCAAATTGCCTACGACGTGTTGCGATCGCCGGATATTGAAAATGACCTTGAGGTGCACCTAAGGATCCTGGCTATGAGTAATTTGGGCTATGACACCGTTGTCTGCACATCCTCTGCTCCAGGTCTGGCAATTCCGGTTCATGGATGGGTCCTCGCTGCGCGAAGCTCGGTTCTGTGCAAGATCCTGCAAGAATTCTCTGATGAAGGCGAGGCTGAAATACCAGACGTGCTTTCGATTCGCCGCGATAAGGACTTTAAACGCCGGATTATATTTCACGGATTAGATATCCTTTCACTGCTTAATCTCGTCGTCTATGCATATAAGGACGAAGTTATTCCAGTGTGGAACTATCTCCGCCAGGTCCCTCACCTAGCCTTCCGATACCGCCAAGCTAGGGTGGAGTTGATGAAACTAGCCACTCGGTTGAACATGGCTAAGCTTGAGGCAGCAGCCCGCACCCAGTCGAGGATCGTTAAATCTTTAGACCGCGACTTCGCGCTCGCCGTTCGTGACATGGATTTCTTGGAAAGCGGTGATGTCATTATTGGCCTCAACGGAGCGGAGGTACCAGTCCACAGTCAGCTCATGTGCCAGCGCTGCCCGTTCTTCTGCGGCCTTTTCCAAGGCCGTTCTCAAGGCCAGTGGCTTGCCGGCCGCCTTGAAGAGAGCATGGCGGAAGGCACTAAAATCCAAGTCGACCTGAGCCATATGGAACCGCACGCGTTTCGCTACGTCCTCACCTACCTGTATGGAGATGTCGGCCTAGAGCTCTTTGATGATACCGTATCTACAAACATAGACGAGTTCTCTGAACTTGTGATGGAAGTTATGAGTATCGCAAATGAGCTGATGCTTAAGAGGCTCTCTCAAATATGCCAACAAGTTATCTCTCGGTTTGTCAATACCCGAAATCTATCATTGCTTTTGAATGAGATTAGCCCTTGTTCAGTCAAGGAGTTCAAAGATGCGGGACTCGAGTACGCTTGTCTCCACATGGAGGCAATGCTGGAGAATCACCTCCTGGATGAACTCGAAGACGACCTCATGGAGGAGCTGGACGAATCAGTACGAAAAAATCAGCTTGCTCGCGCCCCGATATCGCGGAGTGGACGGGCTGAATTATCTTTACATGAGAGGTACCCTGAACTTGTTGAAGATATCGAAGAAGAAAGGAGACGGCGAACAAAGGAGATGGCATGGAAGGCTACCCACCGTGAAGACGAAAAGAAGCTGTCACTTTCATACAGAACGAAGTACGGAAGTTTTGATGACGGGCTGTCTGCATCCCCCTCCTTGGATAAGTCGCGACGCAAGGGCAAAGCACAAGCCTACGAGCCCAAGAGCCCTAACCTACGCCCAGACGCCTCTCAGAGCGACATGATTTTCAGCATGGACGAGGATGATACCAACTTGGTGTGTCCTGAATCTCCTAGCCTGCGTCAGGCAAACAGGAGAGCCCTGCAGGCGACATCCCAGGCCCAGACTCCTGTCGCGGCTGCTAAAGACAAAGAAAAGGTTAGCTTCAGGCCGGTTCCGCAGAGCCAAAGGCGCCAACCGACCGAGGTAAGTAGCCCTGTTGGTACTCCTCACCAACTTCCGTCAACACTGGGCAAAGAGGAGTTACCACTGGTAGACATCAAGGCTGAAAGCCCATGGGGAGCGACACCTCTGTCTACAAGCAAATTGGACCTTCGGTCAATTATGTCAGAATCCTCCGGCTCGAAGCCCTCGGGTATTGCCGCTGGATTGGCCGCACAGAAGGGCAAGGAGGTAGCGCAGAAGCCGACACCCACGAAATTATCTCAGAAAGAACGCAAGAAGCAACAACAACTCGAGGCTTCCCAGCGTGTCGCAGCTGAGCTTGCGGCTCAAGAGCAGCCGAAGAAGGCCTGGGATACACAGACCTCGGAGAAAGCAGCGACTCCATGGAAGGTTGCTGGAATTGGTATACCAAAAACGTCATTAAAGGACGTGATGTCGACCGCATCGAGTAAGCAATCGGCGGTCAAGGCACTGACAACAGCGGCCTCGGTGGTGCCTACCATGGGCACAAGCTCCATGAAGCCTCTTGTGGCGACGGAGGCGGCGGGGCGCTCTGTACCACGTCGTACGGCGTCCCCTGATACTCGGTTCTCGGGCCAAGCACGGGCGGCAGGCTCGTCTCATGCATATGGTGGGTCAGGCCCGTCTTCCTCGCGGGCGGCGCTTAAGCAACCGGTCGCACCGTACTCCAAGTCCTACATTAAGCCAGCGCCCAAGGCGGAACCAAGCCTCAGATTTAGTCTCGAGGATATCATCGGACAGCAGCAGCGCGAGCAAGAGCTTGTAAAAGAAGCCGTGGCGAAAAGGCCACTTGCAGACATCCAACAGGAGCAGGCGTTCCAGGAATGGTGGGATCAAGAAAGCCGGCGCATGCAGGAGGAAGAGGCAAGGAGAATTGCGAGAGAAAATGAAAAGGAGAGAGAAAAAGGAGGTAAACGGGGTGGGAGAAGAGGCCGCGGCGGCAAGCCAAGGGGCGCAGGAGGTGCTGGGGGAGGTGGTGGTAGTGACGGCCCACCTGGCAACAAGCAGGGCGGTGCTGAGGCTGGCAGCAACTCGGGGCGCCCACAGCGCAACGGCAAGGCGAATGGCAACAGAGGTGCCAGGGGCAGAGTGGATGGACGGGTGGTCGTGTCTTGAATGCCCTCTCGAGTGGCACGCAGTCGAATCGTTATACGGACCGGATTGTACGCATTATTGTTCGTTTTCTAACTTTGAGTTCTAACGGGAGGCACCGTGTCCCCTCGTTTGCCTGTAGACTACTTCTCACGGAAATCACCTGGCGTTGGGAGGGACTCTCTTGGTATATTCCAGAAAGGGAATAATTGGCAGGATATTCTACGTTAAACCCAATTTCTTTCCGCGCACCAATGCATCGCCTAACTTCTTATTGCATCTCTCCTGTGTTGCTTGGTGAAACTGAGACGCATCGGTTGGGGCCATGGAGGTCGGCGGACAGCTCGACGGACAGCAGCCGAATCTGTCAGTCCATGCGTCTAATCGGCATCATAGCAAGCTGAAGAAGCTTGTAAGGTGCTAGCTTTACTGTGTGCGGCTTTCGCGAGGAGTTTCAAAACCTTGAAAGGCCAATGCAAGGACGTATGACGCCATCGCCGGTTTCCTAGTGGTCGGCGCCACATCCAAGGCCGATGAGGAGTTTTGAGCCGTTTACTTCGTAGATGGATGGGATTCTGTAAGGTACGAGCACAGCAGTACCAGTCTAACACGGGTTCAATTTGCGAAAGCCGAGAATGACGAAATGGCAGAGAGTTGTGCCGGGCGGGTGCTGCGGCCAGGACGAATCACGAGGTTGACCCGATTTGGAAGGGCGAGTCGAGGAAGAGGTGCAGGTGGATTTCCAGGGGCGGCAAGGTTGGGCCTTGAGAGCAGTAACATTACGAATGGTTGAATTGTGGGCTCCTGAGGAAGCAAATGATCGCTTCCCGCTGACACCCAGCAAGCGAGAACGGAGCAGTGCATCTCATGATGCCGCGACAACATGTATGGTTCATAATAGAATTGCACCAAGCATGACCATGATCCCCCCGGGCGCAATAGTAATCCCGTAGTGATCGATGGATAGCAATAAAATGATTGCATCAATTCAATGGCCGGGGAATTACTCCCAGCTAGCATCAATCCAGGGTGGACAAGATCAGATCTCAGATACGGGGTTCTCGCAGCACTTGGTAGTCCTTATCCGCACTCTGGACTATGCGAGCCGTATGAGAGGCTAGAAAGCATGTGGACGAGCAGATGACTAGGTGACCTGGTGCGGACCCGTCCCCGAGACCGTACAAGGAGGTGAGGCCTTCGATATGCTGGGCTTATCAGACAACGACACTGTCTACGTCTTCGACTTGTCTGTGATTGTCAGCCCACTGGCACTGCACTGAGGTAAGCCTCGTGGTCCTAGTTCACTATTATCGAGCGATTCATTACCTGTTTAGTGGGTGTTGTTCCCGCTTTTCTGCCCTGGCAGCCTTTTGTGCGTCGCTCAGGTGGCTGGCGAAAGCGTGGTCAGGCAACTGTTATCCACGAACTCGTTCTTTTCCTTCCTTTTCCTTTTTTAGGTTGCTTTTTTTTTTTTTTTTTTTTTTTTTTTTTAAACTGCCTTTGGGCTTGTTTCTCCCCGCACCCTCTGAGTCCGGTCCGCTGTGGTTGACAATGGATACTAGTCCTGGCTGGCTATCCCCCAGTTCTATCATCCCCGCCCAAAATACGTCACATTGAGTCGAGCAACGAGATCCCGCAGCTGAGGCCAACCTACAATTTTTCCACAATAACACTATCCGAAAGAATCTTTCCGTTGGCAAAGCTATTTCGGATCCCTCTAGCTCTTTCTTGAGTTTTTGCCTAGGGAATAGGGTTAGCGAGTGACGACAATTGACGGGCTCTCCTTCAACCCTGGGCTGCCACGCTATCTTCTCCACACGCTGTGCACATCTCTGGCACTACGTACTGGAAGGCGTGCATGACACAACCCAGCCGGGTCGATTTACACCAGTCAGCCTCAACCCCCCTGTGTGCACTGCACTGTACCTTGGTACACACCTGCAGTCGACCGACCAAACGGGAGTGTCTCCAACACATAGCACAGATCCTGGCCGACGAACCAGAAGCCGAGAAAAGGGCGAGCCACACGCTTCTCCAGGGCTACCTGAAAGTACCGACCCCAACGTCGTCCACTCATATCCATCTGCATCATCCACCCCGAGTCGAGAGGCCTGGCCGAGCCTGTAACTGTAAGCCATTTCCGCCGGCCACCTGCTTCTGGTTGCCTGCCCCGATTCCGAATGCCAAACACTTTCATCGCCTCCAACCTTCTCTGCACGTTCGTTTATCAAGTCTTTTTTCACTTGCATCTGGAGCCCTCATCTCTTGCGAACCATCAAATCCCCACCGTTTTCTCCGCATTCTAGCAACCTATAGAGTATACTGATTCCTCGACGACTCAGATGCCCTTCGCCTCGTCCTCCCATTTTCTTGGCTGAACTGTTGCAGCATTACGAGAATGGACGAACAGGTCGGGTGCTATAGCGACGACATCGCCCTTGAAGCTTGAGAGCCTCGCTCTCTAACTACACAGCTCTCTCGTCTTTTCCCCATAGCTCGACCACCATTCTCGCTATTCGTTTGCCTTCATCACGGCTGGGCACCTCTATCTCCGGCCTTGCTGGCAGCCGCTCTTCGCCTCCAAGTCAAGTACCACCGCTCTATCCTTCACCCACCGCCGATACCATCCTCCTCGTAACCCGGCGGTCTCTCTTCCATCTTTCCAATAATCCGCAATCAACATGCACCAACATCCCCGTGCACCCCCGAGGGGTGCTTCTCCCGCCTCTTCGGCCCAGACGAACCCGATGAGGACGAACAACCCGAGGGATCCTGGAAATGCTGCGTCGCACGCAAGGTCGGGCTCTTCCGCCTCAAGTCATGCTCGCCGCGATTCAGTCGGGCATCCCATGCCTACGGATCCTGGCTCTTGGAGGCCACCGGCGGAGTCTGTCAAGAAGCTCGACCAGATCCTCCAAGTGTGTAGCTTCCGAATTAGCCCGTCGGCCGCGTTTCTCGCAATGTACGCTAACTAATTTGTTCCTCTTATCGCAGAACTTCTACTTGAAAGCGGCTGCCCTTATACTTGAATCTCGCATGGATTTACATTATACCTCAAGCTCTAAGATGAGCAAATGGGTGTGTCGCTGCCCAATCCTCCCTTGCCCCAACAAGTTCGCCGGTGCGGCCCTAACTCTCTTTATAGTTCCAAATCGAGACTAGAGACTTCGACGACTTCCGGGAAGAGCTCCGTATGTGGAAGACGTGTGGTAGCTTTGATAACCGCCCCCCTCCTTTCATAATCGAAATTTATCTCGACACCTCAGAGCTCGCCACGAGCCAAAGTCTAGTAATAATTGACGAGCAGGGCAAGAGGTGGGATGTTGCCGAGGCCTTAGCAAGCTCTGGCTCGTCGAGCCCGGGAAACTCGACTAGAAACCGAAATACCGATGTCATCCTCGAACGATGGCGCATAGACCTAAAGACTACCGCGTACGATAACGATGACTTTGCTCCCATCCTACCCACGATATACAAAAAGGCCATTGTGTTCTTCCGCGGCCTCTATCTAGAGACGAGGATATCGCCATGCTTCCATTTTGCCCAACATGATAAGCAAAAGGACCTATACCCTGCCCTACGGCCACGATGCCGAATAAAAATGAGGGAGCCCGAACGGAATGGTCCGGATCCGCTGAAGCATCCACTCTACAACACAAGCAGGCAGGTGTATGAAGAATACGTATTTGGAGATCTGGAGTTGCCCGTTGGCCGACTGTATGCTTCCATTGCGTATCGGAAGGATCTTAATTTCCGGATAGATGACTCGGAGAAGCTCCTGAGCTCTAGGTTTATGGGTGCAGACGAAAGCTTGTTCAAACCATCGCTTCCGCAGTCTCTGGGGAGCAGGCAACAGGATGCGTTTAGGGAAATTGGTACCCAGGGAGTAACGAAACGATCGACGGTTCCTACCCAAACCTACGGCAGTTTATCCACTTTTCACGGAGCCGGCCCGATAGGCACGAGTCCGATATCTGCCTTGAATGCAGTGCGCGCTCCCGGTTCCGATACGAGCTCCCCGCCTCAGTCCGTCCCTACTAACCCCGAACCCGAACCCCCGCATTCTGTTCCCATTTCTGCAGGATTGGGAACCGGAAACCGATTCTCGACTGGCCCGGCTGGAGGGCACAATCCACGGAGGCCCTCGATCTCATTTCAGGCCGGAAAGCATCCTTTTAAAGCTGGCTCCCTCTCAGCTTCCCCGGTGCCACGCACCCAAGACGGAGAACCACCCGGCTCGCCGCAGTCTCTTTCTCGTGTAGCTGGGTTGGCCGCGTTAAGCCAGCCGAGGAATAGGAGCTCCCTCACTGCCGGCATGCCGGCTTCGCTCCGTGGACCCGCTCCTGTGAACACCACCCACGTTCAAAGCCCCGGAATACCTGATAATTTGGCGAGTTCTCCCCGCCCAGCATCTACGAGCCGGTATAGCAGCAGCTTTACGCATCGTCGAGGCAGGTTGTCCTTCAGCGGCCCCAACAAGCCACTTGACGATGATCAGCTTAGCAGTGGTCGACAGAGCGTCTCATCCTCAGTGATACAACCTGGCTCGGGTCTTCTCGCTGACGCGGGCGCGGTAGCAAGTTCTGGGTCGTTCCAAACCGACGACGACAATATTTCCGAGTTCTTAAAGGTGCTGGAAAATAAAAAGAACCTCAAGAGTTTCGAATCTTCTAAGCGAGCTGAGTCCGTAACGAACCGCACGGTTGCACAATTGTCGAGGTTCCATCTGATGAAGGAGGCCAACCATCAATTAACCGAGTCCATGACTACCTCTTCTATCCAGATGCAGAGGTCGTTGAGTACATCTAGCAGGCAGCTTACAAGTGTCCCTGGTATGGTTGCCCCAGCATCTGTCTCGAGTTCGGACTCTCCCGGAAAACCACTTTCCCCGCATACACCTCACACACCGGCGATTCCGTCTCGTCTTAGCGAAAACTCAATTATCAACTACACGCGGGATCAGCGAGGTGTCGAGGAGGCACCAGAGGCTACCCGAAGCCGCGTTCCTGCGGATCCCTCGCGTGAATCCACGATTACTCAGGATCGAGCCGCTGCCATCGATATTCCGCTCTCCCCAAGAGTGGGGCCGCACGCTCGACGCGCCAGCTCTGTTGCGCAGGAACCGAGAGCGGTGTCCACGGACGACGACGATGTGGACCTTCCGTTTGCCCACCGCAGCATTAGCCTGGGTGCTGACCGAGAAGCCCCCACCATGAGCCTGCTTCGTGTCATGCAAGGTGGCGACGATGAAGAAGAGCCGCCATCTGTTTCGCGTGGTATTGGAGCGCAGACGGATGCTGTTGTAGCTAGCCCATCAGAAATGATGCCGCCAAGCTCCGGCGATGGAAAGTCGCCGAATAGTATCCTCCCGCCGTCATCAAGCTCGCCATTTGGCCGAAGACGATATACGGGCATGGCCCACACTATCGCGGGCCGAGGGCAGACGCCGCCGCAGTCGAACCGTGGAAGCTACACCAGCGGGGCCAATCGACATAGCCGCGTTGAGAACGATGACGATGAGCCGTTGCTCTTTGTGATGTCAGAGATGGATGCTCACTCTAGAAGAAGCCTTGAGGAGGGTCGTGGAGGCGGAAATGCCGGATCAGGACCGGGACTCGACCGCAATGCAGCTCGGCGAGGGTGGCAATAAAGAACCCTACTTCTTTTTTCTTTCTTTCCTTTTCTTCTTTTTTCTTTCCTTTCGGAAGAGTTTTGTCGCCTCAGTATAAACGATTTGTCAAAGTCTAGCGACAGGAAGTCAAAGGCTTACCATGGCATTGGATGCATTCGCGCTGTATTTTGCCCTGAAATATTAACACGTCAACCACGGCTAACGGGCGCGTATTTCTACTCGCCTTCATCGCCACATGATCGACTCTTGTCGCCGAGGGACTGGTTTTGCAATTATACGACAGGGTACTACGTTGACTTACCTTACAATTGCAAAGAGAACAAACATCCAAGTGGGAGACGGAAGTAAAACCCGGGTTTTTAGAAGGGGGCAGGCAAAACGGGGAATCCTTCATCTTCTCTTACGCCATTAAACTGACATCTCTTTCGTCCCTGACAAGTCTCAGAAGAAACAAACTCAGAGAAAAGATGTCCCGCGAACCTCGGTTGGCCTTGGTTTGGTTTTTTCCCTCCCTCTTTTTTCTCTCCTCCTCATTTATTTTTCTCTTCCTCTTCTCCCTTTTCCAGTATATTTGGGATACAAAGGGTATAACGAGACAGGTTGACATCTTTGGGAGAATCTTTCAACTGCTTTATTTTGGCACGGTGGTGTTTCCGGCGGGGCATCTTCATGGCGACGATCTAGGATTGGAGAATGGGACTTCAGAGTTATATATCATTGCTGTTATTTATTATTTGGTCTATAGTAAGATTGCCACCACTGACCATCTCTGCGGTGTTCATGCTTTCGCGTTTCCAAGTAATACTTCAAGTAGTGCACCTTAGGCCTGGGGGTCTGGGTGCGCCACGACCAATTCACACAGCCACAACAGCTTTAAGTTAGGCGCCACATTGAGGGCCTATCATATTCTCTTCTCCATTGATGGAGTCACTTCAGGCTGCTGGCCATGTGAATTAGGTCACTGCACAGTGTGGCTGGCCGCCAAGCTTGCAATGGGATGGGTTGCACTAGCAGCGGTTGCCGGGAGACGCAATTAGCGGATGCATTTCGTTCCATGTCAACTCAGCATCACAGTTGAAGCTTTCTGTTGGAAAATGTGAACTGTTTCGATAAATTGGGCTTCAAGTCAGCACAAATCCCCTCATTACTTCCTGCAACATACCCACCGGTTGCATGCTTCGAGGATTGGAGCCTAACCAGGTGGAATGAAGATCCTTATGTTCTCTCTATATTGAAAAGATTGTGCATCTATAGACCAAGGAAACCGCGAGCAATCTTGACCCCGCCATCCAATGAAGTTTGTACCCACCCAACGAACCTTCCTCGTTTCAAACCGCCCAAATTCAGAATTCCGCGTTGGGGTTGTAGTAGGTCCAACGCGAGCCTGGCGCTTGAACTCTTTCATCATTTCTTCAATCTCTTCAACCGTTCGCCGCAACAAAGCTAATCTCGACGCCGCCTGAACAGGAAACCTGGCAACCAATTTGCCTTTTGCCACCGCGACACCCTCACTTGCGACGACAAACCACTGTTTACAAAATCCCCAAATAAGAAGAAGAAGCCACCATCCAGAATGGTGAGAGAGCAAGCACCCCCCAAGGTGCCCCTCCGGCTCATTACGGCAAACGAAGACGCTGTGAAATCCTCACAGACCACAGATTCTCACGGCTCACCCCGTACACCCGCCAAGGGTACCCCTAACAAGGCCGCTGCCGCCGTGGCTCTCCCCTTTGATGAGGATTGGTTCGAGGACGGAAGGTCGCCCGCCCACAGCCAGAATCAGGGTCAAGATCTCCTCGACAGGTTTAATGCGCTGAGCCTAAGCCACTCCCAACCCAAGCCGCAGGATGGATTGGCGACCACCGACTCTTCCATCGTTGAGATATCCCCGCCTAAGCCGCGGGGCAACATCCTTTCTTCCTCCGGTGCGAGCTCCGGCCAGGGCAGCAAGGACCCCTTTCGCGCGGCGCATAACAGCCTTTTCGGCTCGTCGTCGCAGGGCAGCAAGGCCAAGGCCAACTCCTGGAGGCCCATGTCGTCGGCGCAGCAGAAGGCCTACAATAGCGTCTTTATCAAACAGAATAGGCGCCCTGAGCATCACCGAGACGACCGATATCGCATCACGGCCCCGACGGCGCCCAAAGTTGCTGATATCCCGGCGGCCGCGCCGAAGATGTATAGTTCCACAGACACGTTTGAACCGAAACCATTTGGGCACTACGAGCCTGGGGAGGAGTTCTATACGGACCCGAAGAAGGCAGCCTCGGACCTAAAAGCGCTGCTGGAAGGCGGCATGGACGAAGACGAGGAGGAGCAGAAGAAGGAAGCCAAGGAAGGAGAGGAAAAGGCAAAGGATGGAACGCTCGAAGGGCTTAATGTCAAGCTGTTGCCTCATCAAGTTGAGGGTGTCGAGTGGATGAAGGGCCGCGAACTCGGCCCTGTTAAGCGAGGCAAGGTGCCTAGGGGCGGAATCCTCGCCGATGACATGGGTCTGGGAAAGACTCTGCAGAGCATTTCACTCATCCTGACAAACCAGAGACCGTCAAAGGAAGACAAGGCCTGGAAGAAGGCGTATACGGGCGTTGAGAAGACGACGCTGGTAGTAGCCCCGCTGGCCCTCATCCGACAATGGGAGGCTGAGATTAAGGAGAAAGTAGCCAAGACCCACAAACTCAAGGTCTATGTGCACCACGGCCCGCAGAGGACAAAGTCGTTCAAGGAACTGGCGCTTTACGATGTCGTTGTCACGACGTACCAGACCCTCGTCTCCGAGCACGGGAACTCGAGCAGTGCTGAAAACGGGCCCAAGGCGGGCTGCTTCGGCCTACACTGGTGGCGTGTAATTCTCGACGAGGCGCATTCCATCAAGAACAGAAACGCAAAGGCTACCAAGGCCTGCTGCGCCCTGCAAACAGTGTTCCGGTGGTGTCTGACTGGCACGCCGATGCAGAACAACCTCGACGAGCTACAGTCCCTTATCCACTTCCTCCGAATTCAACCCTACGATGACCTGAAGGAATGGAGAGATCATATCGATAAGCCAATGAAGAACGGCAAGGGATATCTTGCTATCCGTCGCTTGCACTCCCTTTTACGCTGCTTTATGAAGCGCCGCACAAAAGACATCCTGAAGGAAGAAGGCGCTCTCAACCCGGGAGGCAAGCCTTCCACTCCCGGGAAAGAGTCGACCACCGGGTTCAAGGTTACGGAACGAAAAGTCGTCGATATCTCTGTCGACTTCTCGCCAGCGGAAAAGAGGTTCTACGGTCGTCTACAGGCTCGCGCCGATAAGAGTCTCGAGAGGATGCTGAAAGGGCGTGTCAACTATGCCAATGCGCTCGTGCTGCTGTTACGGCTCAGGCAAACATGCAATCATCCTAAATTAGTGGAAGGCAAGCTCGAGAAGGATCGGGACGCCCTTTCTACTGGAGGCAATGGTAACATTGGGAAAGAGGTAACACAGACGGCCATTGATGACCTGGCGGAACTGTTTGCTTCGACTACCATCCAAACCAAGTCTTGCGGCATCTGCGGCCACGAGTTGAGCCCCGCAGATTCGAAGTCTGGACGCGATACTTGTCAGGACTGCTATGATGACTTGGCATACTTCAATAACGATGAAGACGCCGTGCGGAAGCAAAAGAAAGAAAAGAAGAAGGAGAAAAAGACAAGCAGTGGAACTTCTGCTGCTCAGAAGAACGCAGAAGGGAAGAGGTCACGGAGGGCCGCGGCACGGAGGGTTGTCATGGACAGCGATGACGAAGAGGAGAATGGCAGCTGGCTCGTCCCCGAAGATCAGCGCGGTTCCCTAAAACTAGGCAAAGCTGGTGGTGAAGAAGACGAGAACGCGGAGGGCGGTGGTGACTGGCTCGGATCCGAGGACTCCTTCCACAAGTCGGAGGTTGAGGATGAGGGAAGCCAGCTCGACAGCTTCATCGTGGCCGACGACAAGGTGCCCAAGGACGATTCAGCGATTCTCGCTGCCTACAAGTCGGACGGCGATGAGACGTTCCCGTCAGTACAGCAGCTTTGTTCCCAGCCCTCTCAATCCCAAGCCGACGCGGATGAAACAGCTTCGGTCGATGAGTCCGAGACTGAGTCTAGTTCAGATTCGGATTCAGAGTCTGAGGACACTGGTGTCGATGAAGCCGATATTGCCAGCGACAGCGATGAGGATGACCCTCCCGTTTTCCGGTCCCGAAAGAAGGGTGGCCACCAGGTCCTCGCATCCGCCAAGATTCGCCGACTGATCAAGATTTTGCACAAGGAGGTACACGAACACAAGTTTATTGTCTTCTCCCAGTTCACGTCCATGCTTGACCTCGTCGAGCCCTTCTTCGAGAAGGAGGGGTTCAAATATACGCGATACGACGGGAGCATGAAGAACGACGAACGTGAGGAGAGTCTCCACAGGCTGAGGAACGATAAAAATACGCGCATTTTGCTGTGTAGTTTGAAGTGCGGATCACTTGGGTTGAACTTGACGGCTGCCACACGCGTGGTTATTCTTGAGCCGTTCTGGAATCCCGTAAGTCAATGCAACCTTGATGATTTTTTTTTCTTTCCTTCCAAATCCCATCGAGTCAACTGTTAACACCTGACGTAGTTCATTGAAGAGCAAGCCATTGACCGAGTACACCGACTCACGCAAAAGATCGACGTCATCGTCTACAAGCTCACAGTCGGCGGGACCGTCGAGGAGCGCATCCTGCAACTCCAGCAGAAGAAGAGGCTCCTTGCCGAGCAGGCCATTGAGGGAGGTATGAAGAAGGACGCCTTCAAGCTGGGCATCAAGGAGATGCTTGACCTGTTCAAGCACGAGGGGAGCGTAGACTACGTGGGTGCGTACGAAAAGGGCTCCGACGACGAGAGCGTAAGGAGCGGCGGCATTCTGGCGTCGCGGAACGCCGAGCGGAGATCGCAAATAAGGAGGGAGGAAAGTGAGCTGTTTGGACGGCGGTGGTAAATCACAGCGGTAATCCGAGAGAGGTGCTGGCAGAAGAGAGTTGCGGCCATACATGATTTGCATAATGAAGGGTTCTTGGCTTTATTGGGGGGCTTATAATTTTGCATGGGGATTACAGGTACAGGTGCAGGAGCAGGTCATTAAACCTATGGTTAATATCCCGCTGTCTGGCTGTTAGGCCATTCATATTTTTGTTTCGTATATTCTCTCGTCCTGATTATGTTCTCTTGGTTGTTCAAGATCGTAGATGAGATGCGATGGCTCCTTCCTCCTCCAGATCCAAGGTGGCCCAAGCTCCCGGTCTTGTCTTGGCACATGTACTTGTGGAAACAGTGACGTCGCAAAACACAACACAAGATTGACCTGCTCGGTTTCAGAGCTGAGCTTGAAGGATGCCAACGACAACATTTTCCCCCTTCAATTCCACTGCTTTCCAATTTTCCCCAACCATCACCTTAATCGGGACGCGGTAGCTGGCTAGTCGCGTTCTATACCCTCGCTCTGGCCTCAAAGCCCTCAAAGAACTCGAACGAATCCGAGAGACTGGCGATTCACCCCACGATGGCGCCCTTACTTCCTCGCATGCACGTCTTTGAAATAGACGACCAGCCTTGGTATGCCCCAGTTAACCCTTTTCCCTCCCTTCGAATCACGCGATGGGTACGAACGTGGAGATGATTAAAAAAGGATAAAAAAACGATAAAAAAAAGAAAGCTGCCTAACAAAAAACCTCCCACCCATCAAAACAGGTTCCCCCCCTTCCTTCGCGCCCACGTCCAAAACGCCCTGTCGATAGTCTGGACAACGCCCCTCCCCTTCTCCTCCTCCCCCGCCAGCCTCGCTGCCCGCGTCCTCCAGCACCACCTCCCCGTCTACCCCTCGCACACGTACATAGACTTCTGCGCCGGCGGCGGCGGGCCCACCCCGGAGATCGAGCGCATAGTCAACGACGGGCTCAAGCGCCGCGGCATCGACGAGGCCGCCTTCGTCATGACGGATCTGCATCCCAACGTCGAGAGCTGGAGGCGGTGCTGCGTCGGGAGGCGAACGCTTGCCTTTGAGCCAGAGAGCGTCGATGCGCGCGACGGGGCCGATGTCGTGCGGAGGTGGGCTGGCAAGGGGAGACGGGGGAGCGAGGAGGGACGGGTGTGCAGGTTGTTTAATTTGGCGTTTCATCATTTTGATGATGGGCTTGCCGGGGATATCTTGAGGGATACGGTGGAGACGAGCCATGCTTTTGCGTGAGTTGTTTCTCCTTTTTTTTTCTTTTTCTTTTTGCTTCCTTTTTTGGCAATGCTTCGGCGTTGCTTTGATCCCGGGGCTCGGCTCGCGCTTAGAGAGAGAGAGAAGGATTCCCCTTTGTGCTAACACAATATTTCCGAGCATTTAGCATCTTCGAGCTCCAGGATCGCCACTTCTCCTCGTTCCTGCCCACCCTACTCCTCCTCCCAGCCACGTTCCTCCTCGCCCCCCTCTACGCGATAAAGCACCGCTCGCTCTCCGCCCTCTTCTTCACCTACATCATCCCCATCATCCCCTTCGTTCTCGTCTTCGACGGCTGGATGTCCGGTCTGAGGACGCGGACGCCCGAGGAGGTCGAGGCCATGCTTAGGAAACACGGCGGGCCCGAAGCGGACAAGTGGAAGGTCAAGAGCGGGAGGGAGAGGCATCTATGGCCTTGCGGCTACGTAAACTGGATGGTGTGTTACAAGGAATAAGCCGACGACCGGTTACGTGAATACTGGTGTGCTGCTGCTCAAGCTTGAGCGATGGTAGCGTTGGCCACGTCAATAATAAAAAAGGCGCAAGAAAGGTTGTTTTAAAACTTGAAATACTTTGAATTCGGAGGAGCTTTCCACTCCTAAAGCGTATGAAATGTCCTAAGCTAGTCCCAGCGTCCGTGTAATGCAATGCAGGCGTTATCCCACATGAGGTTTCCTCGGGTTTCCATCCTTGTAAAGAAAGTTTGGTTGAACCTTGCTCATCCTCCTCGCTCACTCTCTCCGTTCTTTTCCGTCCATGCGACAGGCCGATAGATTAAAAAACAAAGGTAGTCTAGAGGGGAAGAAAAGAGAAAATATAGCAAAAGGAAAGAGAAATTATTTCAAACGTAGTGTTTGCAATGTCCTTCGAGCGGGCCAAAACGGCACGGGCTCTCAATGTATCCGATTCCTTTAAAAGTTCCTAAATAAGCCGACATGATAAAAAGACAAGGAAAGAAAGCAAAGACGCCTGCAACAATGTTGAATTCTTTTGTTTTCCTCGTCACGCCAGCCACGCACATCAATCTCTCTCTGCATCAGCCATCTCACCCAGCACTTCATCTCGTCAACCTCTTTAGGCCGCAACAGTGGGAGCGGCGTTAATAGCCTCTTGCGTCGCCTCACTCTCGTACTTCTTGAAGTTCTCCCTGAAGAGCTTGGCAAGCTTAGAGACTTCCTCGTTGAACTGCTCCGTCCCAGAAGTCCAGGCCCTCTGGGGATGGAGAAGGTCAGCGGGAACGCCAGGGCACGACTTAGGAACCTTAAGATTAAAGACGTCGTAGTTCTCGTACTCAACATTCGCGAGCTCGCCAGAGTGGATGGCGTCGAGGATAGCACGAGTGTACTTGAGAGGGCAACGCTTGCCACCCTGGGTGTAGCCGGCACCGACCCAGCCGGTGTTGAGGAGCCAGGCGTTGGCATGGTGTTTCTCGATCTTGTCCGCAAGCATGCGGGCGTAGCGCATGGGGTGGAGGGCAAGGAAGGGCTGGCCGAAGCAGGCCGAGAAGGTGGCTTGGGGCTCAGTCACGCCATCCTCAGTACCGGCCATCTTGGACGTGTAACCGGAGATGAAGTGGAACATGGTCTGGCCACGGTCGAGCTTGGAAATGGCCGGAAGGACACCTCGAGCGTCGCAAGTAAGGAGGATGATGTTGGTGGGGTGGCCCTCCGAGATACAGGGGATCTTGGCGTTGGGGATGTACTCAATAGGGTAAGCACACCTGGTGTTCTCGGTAAGGGTGGCATCGTCGTAGTCTACTACCCTGGTGTCGGGATCGAAGACAACGTTCTCGAGGACGGAACCGAAGCGGACGGCGTTGAAGATATCGGGTTCCTTCTCTTGAGAGAGGCCAATGCACTTGGCGTAGCAGCCACCTTCGATATTGAAGACACCAGTATCGGACCAGCAGTGCTCGTCATCACCGATCAGGTTGCGGTTGGGATCTGCGGAAAGGGTGGTCTTGCCAGTACCGGAGAGGCCGAAGAAGAGTGTTACCTCTCCGGTGCTGCTTTCGTTGGCGGAGGAATGGAGGGTAAGCACGTTGTGCTTGACGGGCATCTCGTAGAAAAGAACGGTGAAGATACCCTTCTTCATCTCACCGGCATACTCAGTACCAAGAATGACCATTTCCTTCTCAGCGAAGTTGATGGCCACCGAAGTACCCGAGGTCATGCCCGAGGTGTAGCGGTTAGCGGGGAACTTGCCGGCGTTGTAGATGGTGTAGTCGGGAGTGAAGTGCTCGAGCTCCTCACGAGGAGGCCTGATGAGCATATTCCTCATGAAGAGTGCGTGGTAGGCGCGAGCGCAGACAACACGCACGCGGATCCTGTACTTCTCGTCCCATCCCGCATAACCGTCAATGACGTAGATGCGGTTACGAGTATTAAGGTAGTCAACGGCACGCTCACGGTTGATTCTCCAGACCTAGAAGCATTTCTCATGTCAGTCATTGTGCTTATTTTGCCGGGTTTCCTTCTCAGTCTCTCGTGCATGCTGCCTACGAAGCCGTATGGTGTCTCGTGCTGTAGTGCGCGGCACTGTGGTAGTGTAGGGTTTGGTCTTGGCACCCCGGCGGACCGAGCTGGCTGGGTTTCCAGCAGGGGCCGAAACGAACGGGGCAAGTCGGGTGTGCAAATGTGGGAAATGCAGGGTCTTAGCATGCTCTATTGGCGGGTGACCCGGGGAGCCTTCGGCTAACACTTGTTGCTGGTCGGATGACTGTACCCGAGGGATGCCCCACCTCCTCGGCTATGCCAATTTTAGGGTCGAATAGTGGGACGTAAAAAGCCACCTCTGGTTCCAGAGGCGGGGCTTGGGGTGCTATGACGACAACTAAACCGGGGAGATATTCATGACGGGAAGGGGGAAACAGTGGAAACGCCATTGCGCGAGGTTGCAGAAGGTGGAGGGTTCGGAGGGAAATTATCGTGCACTTCGCATAATTGGGAAGGGAGTGCAGGAAACCAGGGTTTGGTAGGAATGTACAATGACGCAGTAGAGCCGATGTCAAGCGAAGGGAGGGTAAGGAGAAACCGCAGATGAGACACCAACACCCACCAGCGCCAGGCAGTATCAGAAATCCGGTTGGGAAAGAGCAACTTACATCAGGAGTCATGGGCTTATTTACGGGTCCCCACCAAACTTCGTTCTCGGTCTCGGGCTCCTTGACGACTCGCTTATCAAGCGGTGACCGGCCGGTTTTCGCACCGGAGTAGGCGGTGAGGGCACCGGAGGATGTGATGGCGGTTCCAGTCTCGTAGACGAGAGCATCTTCATAAAGAGCAGCTACTGAGGGATTGGCGATCTAAGACAGGCAGATGTTAGTGTCTTGTTCGTTCAGGTGTCGAGGGACGTTGAAGGTGCAAACATACAATCGAAACTCGGGAGTAATCAATGTGCGCCGTCTCGTAGAGTGCCTCCTCGACTTCTGTGACCTCGTGCTCTCCGTGGTCTTTGTCGAAATGGGGCTGGACGCCCGCGGGGTGTAGAGGGGTTTTGTTTACGTTCATGTTTGGAATCACTGCCGCGCGGGGGGTTCGGGTTAGTAGGTTCGCCATGGTGAGGAAATCGCGATTCTTCACGAAACGTAAAGGGATAATAAGAAATGGTTCTAACTTTGAGTTTGTAGGAGCTTTCGACTTGTTGTGGTTTGGGTTCAGGGGAGAAGGGGGAGGAAGGGTCTTATGAAGCTATCGTGGTGGGGTAGAAGTGGCTTTAAGACACAAGACTAACTTTTGTAAAGATCGTGCTGATGACCTGATGACAAGATTTGAGCTCTTGGTCCTTTGACTGAAGGATCAGAGTATGGAGAGACGCTTCTTGGGCCGGGGATCATCGCCTTTATGAAGGTTTTGCGAATTCTTTTTCTTTCGACGTAGACCTTGGTACTATTCGGCTCGGGAATTCCCCTGGAGCTCCTGATAGGTGATGGATCAAACTACTGAATCCGGGGGCGTGC
Source organism: Lomentospora prolificans (assembly GCA_029532625.1). Lineage (NCBI taxonomy): Eukaryota > Fungi > Ascomycota > Sordariomycetes > Microascales > Microascaceae > Lomentospora > Lomentospora prolificans. The sequence continues at coordinate 4,395,919 of JARFXM010000003.1, forward strand.
GTGTAGCGGCAAAGGTACGCAATGGTCTTTTTCTCGCTGATTGAGGCGTAGTATCACTAGCGTAGATGTAAGATTGTGGATTGTCGTGAAGGAGCTCGGCTGTCGTATCTGGTACTCGATGGTACGAGGACACAAACCGTGTAAGTGGGGTGGCGTCCGTTTCTCGTCTATATCTCCCAGAGGGATTAGACTTGTTAGCGCGAAACTTCAAGCGTGTCTTACAGGGGGCCCCTGCAAGGTACCTCCACATACTATTTTATATAGTAAGATACTTCTACCAAAACAAACCACAGATGTCGCGTTTCTCAGCCTCGGGCTTTTAAAGCCTTCTTCACTGATGACTTCTACGAGATCATAGTCACCCACGATAGAACGATAGACGGCTATAATAGATATCGAGGCCATTTTCACCTGCCTAGCCCTATAGCAAAGGCAGATAAACACTATTAGATTCCTCCTAAACCTGATAGACGATGACACTGAGCCGCAGCTACTATAAAGGACCTATAAGAAGCAGCTTACTTATGATGAATGACTTCGCGTTCGGATCCTCAAGTCCTCTAACAATATTGGTAGTAAAACATACAACGACTGGATTCCTTAGGCATCTATTGCACTCGATGGTGAGAAGGCTGCAACTGGTACTTGACCTTAATAGTAAGAGTACTAGTACCTTCTTTTATATGTAAATATAGTGTTTCAATAAGTATCTCTACTCCTTCCTAAATTGGCTTAGACTTGTATTTTCTTGTTGTAGGCTAACAAGTCTGATCCCTGAATAGGTGTACCTTGGTACTGTCCGTCAATTGCACTTTGGAGTCTATGGTTGGCTGCTTCTGCTTCCTAACTTGTCCGGCCAGAGGCGGGGAGGGGGTGTACAGAGTACCGGCCTGTGCTTGGCCAGCTGTGGCGTATGATTTGTTACTTCGACTTTCGTCGCTGGTATGTGGTGGGCTTTAGTTTCTCCACTTGGTACCAGGCAGAGTGAAAGCTTCCCGAGGAGATTGGGAAAAGCTTGAAAAGAAGCGGATTCGGGACAGTAGGCAAACCGCGATAAGACGCTCTCTCAGAGGGTTTGTCTGTAAGCAGTGGGTGTGTGAGGTGATGGGTATAAGTGTTAGAATGGGGGGCTGCTGTGGCTGTTCCCGTCGTTGCACTGGGCCAGCCTAGAAAATTGGAACAGAGCAAATCGGCTTTTTTGACCTGTTAAGGGGCAGACACGAGCGTTTGGTTATCGATAACAATAGCTTCAAAGACGAGCGTTAAGCCCAAAGAAGATAAGACCGATGGGGGTTTGGTTATTTTTTCTTTTGAATTCCGTTAACTTAGTCGTGGCCAAACTGTGAGTGTTTTTGGTTTAGAGGATGGGTCCTTGGAGTCGTCGCTACGGGACCCAAGGGAGTCGAGGCCGAGGATATAAAGGCTAGGTTCTCGCCAAGAGGTACGTTGACGCTGGTATTACGACGTACTTGGAGCCGCCTGTGGAGCGTGATCCGAACTTGGCTCTTTCCGGATGTTAAGGGCTCGTGCAACCAAGTCGAGCCACACTGGGCCGGTAATCACGATATTATCCCGGAGATTCGCGGCCAGCAAACACGCAAGGAACTAGCCCAGCAACATCATAATCTTGAATACTTGCGCTGCCATTGGTATGCATAGGGAATCTCCGAGTGATTGTATCAGATCAAGACTCCTAAACGAACGCATCGTGAGCGTCAAATATCCATAGACGCCAATAGTTTGATAATGTAAATTCGGATCCTACGTCTTCCATCAGGGCGGACGACACAGTATTTCGTCAGACAAACGATGATCCCCCTAACAAACTCTCTTGTGCCTTGGTACGCAATATCTGTACAACCACAACATACAGGTTAGGTAAGTGTGTGTGTTTAATAGCATTAAATGAATGGTGGTCTCGATGGGATTGGCATCTGGCGATGACTGTATGTCTTCACGATAAGTCCTCTAATGTTCCATGATTTCTTTTATCGACTCCTACAAGCCATATGGTGGTAGGCGCCTTACCCGGGATTCTCCGATTCAGCTCGTCGATTCCTACCACTCGCCATTGACAGTTGAGACAGCCACTCTAGGACAAGTGACGACGCATCAAATGTGCTCCATAAAACTAGGGTTCAGGAAGGCATCTGCGCAATCGTGATTAACATGCCAGGAACATGAGCCACACTTCCTTGCGACCGCCCGGTCAGGTTACGAGCCCGGCCGGTGCCGTAAAAGGCGACCGAGACGCCATCAAGGTCATAGTGGCCTTTTCTCTTTTATTAAAGGAGAAAAAGGAAAAAGAAAAAGAAAAAGTCCCTCTGATGGTTGCCGAAGGGAGCAGCTCGATAGCGACTCTCGTGTCTTTGAGTCAGGCTGGAGACCCTGAAACGGCTCGGAAACCGAGGAATCAATGATTAGGATCAATATTGTTTCCGCTCTGTAAATTACGGATAAAACAAGAGTCACCCCAAATGTGGGCAGCCCATCACCCCAGAATTCCGGGGCTTGACACGAAGGGCCTTAGCGGGACTATGCGCCAGCAGAATAGCTCTGGCGTCCCTTTGCCAGGCGGCTTTGTCTAGGGCGGTACTTGGCTCGGCCCCGGGACTGGTGGTCGGTTACTGTGTTGCTACATAACGAACGTCGAGGTCTGCTTTCCGCTTCGTCCTCGCTGACATGCAACGCGCCAAGAGGGTAGCCAATTGCCATGGACGCTTGTCTGTGGTTGGGATCGCACACGACTGTGCCCAGTCACGATGTCTCCCGGACCGTAGTTTACTGTCGCGTGCTTGTTGTGTCAAAATTCGCAACTCGAGAAATTTTGAATGTCTCGTTGGGGCGGTCTGTGCCGAATACGGGCTGCAATGACTGCTTCCATCTTTGCCTCGGATTGTCTCTAAACGCCGCCCTTTCTCACTTTCACAGTGATTGATCACGTTGGCCTCATCAGCCCGCCTGACGAGGGAGACGGTGCGGTTTTAGAGCTGATCTCAGCCTGAGTGGCCAGCTGCCTACCCTTTACCAGCAATCAGGTGCCCAGGACGAAAGGTAGCCCCAGCACAGTGCTCGTCCACGCCGGCCTTCAGTGATGCAACTAACCCAATTGGCCTTAGAAAATCCGGGGGAAGACCCCTCCAATGAGTGCGAGCGACAGGGCATCAGGACACAAGGAGAAAACCTAGCGAGAGTACACGATGGCTAGCAGTTTTTTTTTGCCAAATGCACGCGTACATGCCTTGCTTTTCCACCGCCAAATTTCGTTCTTTTTCTTTTAGTTCTTGTGAGTTTTCGAATTGAATTTTTTTTTTCTCTTTTTACATGTCGGCTTCTGCATCCCCGTTCCACACGCCCCCCCCTTGTCCATATCCGAGTAGTCCTTACCCACATCAGATAATATGACTCCTTTCAACAGGGAAGTCTCGAGATCGACACTCCAAGGACGGATACTCACGGCAGCCAACCAGATGATGTATTTCCACGTGATGGTACCGAACACCACCGAGACGGCTCCCGCCATCAATGCCCGACCCACCGAAGAAGCCAGATTTCGCCCCTCATTGGAGCCCCAAGCCCCGCCACGCTCGGCGTGGTGTCTGTTTTCGTGCCTCAGTCATCTCTTCCTTCTCTCCGTAGAGCTCTCGGCCGTTCCGAGATTTACCGATTGTAAGAGAAAACTCTCTCCCGAAGGTATAGATTTGGAGTAGAACATTACCCCGAAGTTTGCTTCCAGATACGCCCGATAAATCGTTTGTTGGGGCAAAGGTAAACAAATTCGGGACTTGAACTCGGTGCTTCACCTAGGTTAGCCCGGGATCAGTGATCCTTGAATCACGTCGTGCCGTGGCCCTGTCCCCCAGGCATGGAATGCAGAACGCAGCTGGGCTCGACACCCACGACGGGGTGGAACTTCCTTGCTGAACCTGACATAGCCAGCTGGGAATAGTCTGTCGCCTTCCACGCCTTCTTTTCAGCCCCGCCGCTGTTGAAAGAAAAGAATCAGGTCTTCTGCTCATCAGCATGTGACTGCCTACCAGGGTACCCCAGAGGAACATTAAACCTTGGAAAAGGCTTCCCCGACGAGCCCCTTACCTACCCGAGAGCGACTTACACCGTACTTCCGTACCCCACGGAGCCATCAGGTCGTGAATTTCACCAAGCTTCTCACCTTTTGGTCTCCATCGTCGTATTTTGGGCATGAATGATACAATAGAAAAAAATTTTTGTCTCCTCCTTTTCCAATTAAGCCATTCAATTCCACCCACGCAGACCCCTGGAATCATGGGTTATTTTTGAACCTTCACGTGGGCACTTGACTCACGGACTAGCCTATACTACTGTCAATAGTAAAAGCAACCCCATGTACGAGGTAGGAGAGGGCAATCCGCTAAACCTCCCGCCAACCAGCCCCGGGCCAAACATCGTGAAACCCGTAGGACCGGGGAAGAAGAAGATGATGAGCTTCAGACACCCGTGAGTACCCTAGAACTGGTATCGTGTACATACCATCGCCACAAAATACGTGTTCGACGGTAGCCGAATCAAGGCATAGCCGCCCACCGTTCCCCGTATCTGAGCGTCTTATCTACACACCCCCCAAGCTTCACAAGAAAAAGGGAAGGGGAAAAATATAAATGGAAATTAGGGAGGGAACAATTCCCCCCAGTAATAGAAGGTCCTTCCTTTCCCTATCCTTTACCCACATCCCGCTCCGACCTGCTCCGGCAATCTGTGACCGCACGCCCCGGTGGCAGACCGACACACCAAAAAACTTCCCTATCGTGGGCTTCCCCGTTGGTTCCCGAGATCCTGGGGCTGGAACAGAAGCACACCGGAGGGGCTGCCTCTTGAAGGGAGAACGTACTTGTGTACCTTTCCCGGATGTAGTACCTTATTGCCCGTAAAGTATGTTTCCCATATTCTTCCGAGTTATTATCGTGATTCTGTTCTCTGCAAGAGTCGGGCGACTAGGCCGAGTCGGGGAAACAGGGAAGGGAAGTTAGTCGCCCCGCCCAAAATCTTAGATTTTATGCTTCCGAACGAGGACGAAATCTGGGGAATGGGTGTTTCCTTTGCCGTGGCTCGTTTCAAAAAGAAGATGGTAGTCAGGAGAGGCCAGCCGGCGACGGTGGGGGAGGGTGGTAAAGGATTGGCACTCCGCCCTCCGTGGTTACAGAGAAAATCATGGAATCTCAAATCTCGAATTCACTACCCAATCGGGTACGCTTTTGGGCCGTCGAGAATCGGGGTCTTTTCCCTGCTCCAAACGTGGTAACTGTATACGACCGAGCCAGGACTTGTATCTCTACAGTCTAGGTACTCACCATCGTCGTTGCGATGCGCCTCGAGAAAGACACGGAGCGATCTTGTGAGATAGTGGCTTTGCAAATCCAGCTCACGATGTGCCATTTCAAGGCGCCAAGCGGAAGTTTGATGCATATAACTGTTAGGTTTGAGCGGCCGCTACCCAGCTCATCACTTCTCGGCACATATCAAAATCTCAAAAAGTTGTCACTTTTACACCCCTCCTACCCGTCCCGTCCCGTCCCATCTCACCGCTTGTGCGGTTAGTCTTTTACAGTTTCTTCAGAATAGACAACATAGCATTAATAAAAATGGACATTTTTATCTCCTCACTTTCATCCGGTAATAGTGACTGGTCCATCAGGTGGAGCTGTGCTGCGTGCCTGTATGATATCAAGTACATAGTGCTTGCTCAAGGAAGTATCGTGTGGCTCTTTTTTTCTTCTGCCACCACCAAAACTTCTACCTGCATGCTTGCGTCCTTCGTGCCCTGGCCTAGTCTTGGCAAACTTCTTGACTTGGATATCCTAGTCACCGTAATCAACGGCTCCCTGTTGTGTCATGGGTGGGTCGAGGACCCCTTCCGTATCGACTTCACACTCCTTCAAGGCATGGCGGCCCGGCCTGCCCAGCTTTTTGTGACTCGTTCGTACTTATCCTTCTTAGGCCGAGTCCGTAATAAGCTTGGTGATCTTTCCAATAGCAATCGTTTGTCCCTGAGCGTCCCATATTAGCAACGTGGTTCAAGCCTCCAAGACGGTGGGAGCGGATAGAGTAGCGGGCTTTAGGAAACGGGAAGCTGGGGTAAGAGGGGGTTTCCCGGCTACATGGCGCCGATCTGGTCTGGCCCTGTGAAGCTCCTGTGACACGTACCTGGTCTCTCAACGTGAAGCGGCCCATCTGGGGATAGTCCTCGAAGCGCTCAACGCATACGCTTCCCGCGCCTCCAATGACTTGCATTCTGGCGATAATGCTGTCTCCCTTCTTGGCGTGAGTCGGTGGCAGCTTGCTCTTCCTATTGGTTCCCTTTTGAAGCTTGTGGAGCAAAGCTGCAAATGTAACTTCTTCAATAGCCGCATGCACATGGAGCACGCAGTTAAAACCAGCCGTGAGAATGCTCTTGAGGTCGAGAATTCGAATTTGGGCCTCGAATTCTTGGACGTTGTGTACGAGACGCTTAGGAGAGCAGAGGACGAAACCGGGGAGAATATCTTCCTCCTCAATACCCTTGAGTCGAATGCGCACCTGGTCACCGCATTGGGCGATGGGAATCTCCTCCTCAGCTTCGGCATATACAGCCATGACTTCGATGTTGTTCTTGTTGGGCATCATTATCAAGTTCATTCCCTTCTTCACTACACCAGCCTCAATCTTGCCCTCCACCATGGTGCCCAAGTCCCGGTACTTGCCGTTCACCGCCATCATGAATGGAGCATTGACCTTCCTCTCCAGTGCCTTCATCCCATCAAGATACTCGAGTAGAGAAGGGCCGTTCCACCAGGGGCAGACCTCCTTAGGTACGCGGTCCTTGATGCCCTGGATCTGCTGAGCGGCGATAGGAATGAACATGACGTCGGTCTTGAGGTTGTAACCGGTGCCCTTGAGGAACTGGGAGAGCTTGGTAGTGCACTCCTTGTATCGCTCCTCGGACCAGTTGACAGTTGGGTCATCCATCTTGTTGATGACAACAACGAGTTTGTTGACACCCTGGGTCTTGGCAAGCATGGCGTGTTCACGAGTCTGACCGCCTCGCTCAAAACCGGTCTCGTACTCGCCCTTACGGGCACTAATAACGAGGATACCGACATCAGCCTGAGAAGCTCCTCCGATCATGTTGGGGACGTAAGTTTTGTGTCCGGGGGCATCCAGGATACTGTATCGGCGTTTCTCTGTCTCGAAGAAACCACGACCGACCTCAACGGTTTTACCCTTGGAACGCTCCTCCTTGGTCAAATCCAGGACCCAAGAGAGATACCAGGATTCACGACCTAGGTCCTTGGCTTCCTTCCTATATTTATCAATGGTACGCTCATCAACCATACCAGTTGCATAGAGGATTGATCCACCAAGCGTCGACTTTCCAGCATCGACGTGGCCGATGAAGATGATGTTCACGTGTTCCTTGCCATAAATCTCTTTGAGAGTGTCATCGTCAACATCGGCAGCCTGTTCCTTCTGGACAGCATCAGCGTCTCGGATAGGGGCCTTGGGGCCTCCAGAGGTAGGGCTCGAGCGACCGGAAGAGGTGGGCGATGTCTTGCCGCTCGCTGAATCGCCAGTCTTGCTTATCGCCTTGGCCGCTGTAGCCTTAGCACCCTCCTCTGGTTTGGGAACTGCCTCCTTGGTTTCGGCTTTCGCGACCTCCGCCTTCTTGGGGGGTTCGGTTTTCTTGGGCTCCTCCTTGGCGGCTCCCGTAGCCCCGATCGATAGCACCTTGGCCTTTGGCTTGGTTACATCGGCGCCGAGGGAGAGGACCTTGGTGCCGCCCTCCTTCTGCACAGGGGGAGTAGGCTGGGCGGGGGCAGGGGCGCTAGAAGCAGCGACGGAGGGGCCTTTGGGAGGCGCACTCTGCTGGGCCTGAGGCTGGGCTCGCTGTTGCTGCTGCTGAGGTTGCTGGGGTTGCTGGAAGGTTTGTTGACCATATTGAGGAAACTGACCACCTGCGAAAGCGGGACCAGGATAAGTTAGTCGGTGATTGGGGCCGCGCCTGAAGCGACGAATGTGGCGCAGGGTAAAACGAACCATATTGTTGGCCGTAGCCGCCTTGCTGGGGATATCCTTGGCCACCCTGTCCGTACTGGTCAAAGCCTTGTTGACCGCCGTATTGGGGGTAGTAACCCTGCTGGTAATATTGCTGGTACTGTGGCGGGTAGCCTCCGTAGGCCTGCCCTGGTTGGAAGGTTTGCGCCGTGGGTTGAAAGGCGGCGGCGGCAGCGTTCGCCCGAAAAGAGCTGCCCTGGCCCTGGCCTTGCTGGTTGATGTTTAGTTGTTGTTGAGTTTGCCTGGAGAGGTTCTCGTCCTGGGCAGCAGGATCGTCCTCCCACGAGTTGAGGTGAGACATTGTGAGTTCTCGATAGACGGAACAGAGTATCTGAAAGCGATCAAGATGTTGCAATAGAAGAGCAGAATGAAAGCGCGTTATCCCAAAGCTGCAGAGAGCATGAAATGTTAAAAAAAATGACGGATGGAGATGATGACGCGCAGAAAAATAAGAGGTGGAACTCGGCCCACAAGATACAGCCTTGGGCGGCCCATGAGGGAGGGGTATCTTACTGTGACTAGGTTTGGAGCCCGACGGGAACGAAGCGGTCGGCAGGTGGTCTTCTATCAAGGGAGTGGCACTATTCTGCTGGTTCCCAGACTGAAAGGGTCGGCTGTGATGCAAAAGAAGGTTGCTGGAGGCGAAAGGGATTCCGTCGAGCGAAAAATCAACAAGGCAAGAGAGCAATGGCCAACGCTGGCGTTGCGGAAAGTGCCCCGCCATGCGTCAAGGAAAATCTGAAGCGGGGCTGTCCTAGGTATTCTCACTGTGCAGTTTTACGTGCTTACTGTCTCATGTTCAGGGCTGATTCGGGTCATTAGTCTCTAAAAGCACTGTACTGACACTGTGCGCGCGACTTAGAGATCGAGGGCAAAATTCGTTGGACCAAGGTGCGCCTCCGGTGCCTAATTGACCTGGACCGGGTTCGGAATGTTCCTCCCCAGGCCAGGCTGGCTGTGTGCGATCTCCACTGACTCACCGAGCCCATGTTTACAGGGCTGATGGGGACCAAATTAAATTACCTACTTCGTATGCTAGAATGGAACTAAGTTCATCCTTGATCTGAGCCCGGTCAGACTGGTAGTGTTATCTGGTCGGGCTGGAGTGTCTGCCTGGCACTTGCTCCTTCCCAAGATGTACTGCATTCCTGCTTCGCATATTATGTGCTCACTTTGGACACAAACCATGGCTGACGCCGTCCCATAACCAACCTTGACGAGACTCGTTGTTAAGCTCCGACCCCCTCCCCCGGGAAAAAAAAAGAACACAACAAACGAGGAACACGTCGAGAATGAACATATGGGTTTACACTTCCATTACCTCCTCATCATGGGCCTAACTTTGGTTCTTCGCCGATGGATTCCTTACTCTCGCGGCTTGGTGTCCAAGCCATGAACTATGCTATTAGGTCGGGTCTCGCACTCAGCTCGACTTACGCCCTTTCTCAATGTTCTCGGCTTTTACAGACGGTCGATGATAAGAATCTGCGTGCTGAACTCAAGACCCTCCAGAAGCTTCTAGACACCAAAACCCAGGTTGGTTTCGTTGAATCTGTTGCGCCACGGTCTTGAGAGAAACTAACCAAGCCCAGATCATATCGCCAGCTATTGACCTCATTGAATTCAAGTATGCGAAGTAAACTAACTAATGACGCCGTCGAAGATCAATCTTTCGCTAAACTCCAGTGCTAACCTATGCCGCGTTTCATAGATCAGGAAGGGGCAATATCTTTCTGGAATCAGCGGTCCCTCTAGCTAAATCGCTTCACGAAGACATTGTCGGTTTAGCAAGGCGACTCGAGAATGTGGCTACTTCGGAGGAGGAGTTGCTCGAGAAGCAACAAGGCCAGAGGATATCCAAGAACCGGGAGGCAGTGCTGCGATCTATCATCTTTGATTTGCGGGAGATGCTCTCTCGGATAGACCATGACATCCCTTTACTCCAGCTCGCTATCACGGCTTCTGGCGAGAGTTTGGGCACGTCGCTCCCACCTGGGGTTTCCCCATCCCGCCTTCTTCAGGCTAGTACTTTTTTAATCGTGGGAGATACACAATATGCAGACGCCACGAAACCCGTTCAAATAGGTCCGTCGTTCACGTTGTCATTGTACATGCTTTTTCTGGGCCATAGCATACCCAGCACCACACCACCGAATCGGGCGATGAGTGGGGTTGTCCTCTGTGATAGATCCCCCTCGATACCCAGTACACCGCAGAGTTCTGAGCAACAGGAAGAGTTGCCTTACGGCTTCGGAGATGGTGAAAGGAAGCCTATTTGGCAGGAAGTGATGCACAAAGCTCGTGTTCGCTTATGTCGTACGCCGATACACTACGTCTTTGATCCCCTCAAGGGTTACAGGCCCAGTTTTGAATACCAGGCGACATCAGTGGCAAGTGAGGGCCCAATCCCTTTTTCGACAGACGAGTTTTCGTACCACCTGGAAATAGTTGAGGACCTCGATGACGGAAGAGTCCACGACGAGTTACCCGGCGAGCCGTACGACACTATTCTCAATGCTGGAAGAAGAGAGTCCATCCCGATTTACCATTTATCGAAGATTTTCTATACGGACACCGGCCGAATACTGAATGTGGGCAATGGACCCGATGGGGAAAACAGCCCAGTCTTACTTTTGAAGCGAGACATGAACCCGCAGGTGCCGTCGCGTATGACAGATCGGCTCGAATCATATAGCCTTACCCTAAAAAGTGATGGACCGTTGAGGGAAGAGCATGAGATGTCGGACGGGTTAGACGAGCAGTCGAGTATTGACTGTCAACTAACCTCGGAATGCCACAACCGGGTTACTACGCAGGCCGCGGATTCTGTCGGGCTAGAAGAGCGCCGGTGGAAGCTGCCGCTTCACCTTGATCCCGAATGGATAGCTCTTGAAGTCTTCCAGGAGGACGAGTCAGAGAGTAGAGATCCTGACGATGACAGCGATTGTGGCCAGATGGCCCAGCAATATTCGCGCAACGGTCGACGCGGACTAGACCCCAGCCTAGTTGATCAGATCCGGCGCATTTCAATCATGCCGTCACCTAGAGCTGCGTCGCAACCATCCTCAAGTCCTATGTCGCAGAATGTAGACCACCACCCTTCCTTGGTGAGCGGAGAATCTTTGGTGGCGAGATCCCCCTTTGGCGCTATTACGTCGTCTCTTTCTCTGATGGAGATGTTGATCCGCTTGAGTAGTCTTCAGGAGTTTCAGCAAATGTGTCATTTATCGATTCCCGATCATATATTGACATTCTTCTTAGAGGAGACTTCAACTACGGGCTTGGCGGGTCAAGACAAGTGGAACGCTAGAAATGATGCTAAGCACAGAGTCGGATTTGATCCATATACTGATAGTCCGAGCAAACGATAGCAAGGCAAGCAGTGTTCACCAACAACATTGGATGCGTCTGGGGAGCGAGGTTGATCACAAGAAAAGAAGTCTGGATCCGTAGTATATTAATCACAAGAAAGAAAAAGAGATTTTTTTTTTTTTTAAAAAAAAACCGCTATTTTCATTCCCCAGGTGTAAAGAGTTGGTGCATTTATAATGTCGAATGCGAATGCGCGCGTATACGAGTGCGGTGCAGTTGTTGCAGACGTTGTTTCCCACGCATGCAAATGGAAATTGGGAGCTCACTCAAAAGCTGTGGCGATCCCGAGGCGGCTTTTAGTGCTCGAAGGTCTGGCTATTCCCCGGCTAATCTGCAAGCTGGTTGTGGCAGGACAAATCAGAGCTCGGGAAAGCGCCTCTCTGTGGCTTGTGTTCGTCATCCACTGACGAAGATAGTATCGCGTTACGTATTCCTGACCAGCAAACCCGGTGCCACCCCCCCTTCCAGTGCTGGCCAACCCAAGGCCAGCCAAGCCCAGACCTGTACTTGCGCCGGAGGCGAGGCTGCTATTCATTAGCCAGCGACAGCGAGCACTCTAGGCTCCACCAACCCATATAATCCTTCCAACAACCGCCACCATTTCTCATCTCTGGCAGACGTTGAAGAGTTCCTTTTAATGATTTAGTCCTCACTCTTTACAGCTTGCGATATTTTGTGCATATCTGATAACGAGCAGCGGCCATCCATCCAGTCCGTCTACTTCGACTGACGAACAGCTAAATCCTCCTCCGTCCTTCGAAATCGACTGCTCTCCACCATGTTTCGTGCAGCAGCGGCTGGTCCATTCGACGAGGTCGTCGGTACGTATGAATTCCCCATGAACCAGCATTCGTTGCTGGTGTCTGTATCCCGGTCAGGAATTCTAACTTTCGATTCCCTCGGCGATAGCTAAGGCGACCGACGAGAACCTTACCTCGGAAGACTGGGGAGCTATCATCACCGTCTGCGACCAGGTATCCACCGATACAAATGGTCCCAAGGAGGCGGTCCAGAGCATAATTAAGCGTCTCGCCCATCGAAATGCTAACGTACAGCTTTATACCCTCGAGGTATGTCTTCGAACCCGACAGGCTCGAACCCTCGAATGTGAGGGTACGGCCGACTCATGGTTGAACCGTTTCTGACGTCGTATCGCTTTCTTTAGCTCGCAAATGCGCTCAGCCAAAATTGCGGCAAGGAGATGCACCGAGAACTCGCCAGTCGTGCCTTTACCGATGCGTTACTTAAGCTCGCCAATGACAGAAACACTCACAATCAGGTCAAGGTCAAGATCTTGGAGAGGATGAAGGAGTGGTCCGATATGTTCAAGAATGACCCCGACCTCGGAATTATGTACGATGCCTTCTACCGCCTCAAGCAGAACAACCCAACGCTAGAACCACCCTCTGCGCCCCAGAAGAACAATCTCACCGACCTTGACCGACAAAAGGAGGAAGAGGAACTCCAGATGGCCCTCAAACTTTCACTTCAGGAGGAGGAGCGCAAGAAGAAGGTTGGCGAGTCTTCCTCTGCTGCGGCATCATCCTCGGCAGCAGGAAGCTCTGCAGCAGCAGCGGCGGCGGCTCCCGAGATAAAACCCATGCCCTCTGGAACGACAGCGGCCACCGTTTCACGTGTTCGTGCACTCTATGACTTTGTGCCGTCCGAAAGCGGGGAGCTTGAGTTTAAAAAGGGCGATGTGATTGCCGTCTTGGAGTCTGTATACAAGGACTGGTGGCGTGGCTCCCTAAGGGGCAAGACTGGTATATTCCCTCTCAACTATGTTGAGAAGCTCACCGACCCTACGCCCGAGGAGCTCCAGCGCGAGGCACAAATGGAGGCCGAGGTGTTTGCAGAGATCAAGAACGTCGAGAAGCTGTTGACTTTGCTGAGCGCCTCCAATACCTCACCCCGCGAGGAAGATAACGACGAGATTGCCGTACGTAGACGCCCGACCATAGTGCAACTTAGCACACTCTTGGTGACTGACCTCTGCACAGAAACTATATCACCAAACAACTGCAATCCGGCCAAAGTTAATTCGCTTGATCGAAAAGTACTCTCAGAAGAAAGGTGGGTTTCGGCAATTCCGCCAAAATAACGTTACAGCAACTAACATCTTAATTACAGATGACTTCACGCAGCTAAATGAGAAGTTCATCAAGGCCCGCCGAGACTACGAGGCTTTGTTGGAATCATCCATGGCTCATCCACCTCAACCGTCATACCACCAGTACATTCCGCCCGGTCCCTCGCAGCAGGGCTACCCCCCTCAGGGCGGCCCCGGAGGAGCGCCACATGACTCTCAGAGATTCTACACCCCTGGGCCGCAGGGTACGTATTGAACCCGACATGGCAAGCAAGAACTCGCGTTAACGAATGGTCAATAGACTATCATGGCGCCAGCCCCCCTCCCACCCACTTCCAGCGACCAAACCAAGCCGCGACACCAGCCCCATTCTACGTCGCAGGATCCGAAATCCCCTCTGCAAGCCAACAGTATCCAGTCCGACCCGGCCCTACTGCCGGCGCTCCACCCGGCCAGCCAGCGCGGATCAACACATCTTCACCTCCTCCGGCGGCGAACCAGTATGCGGCCTACCAAGCCAACCAGACGCCAGGAAGCACTTATGGCGCTCAAGAGTTGGCCACCTCGATATACGACACACCCATCTCTCCCACCAACCACAATTCGCTAAACCCTGCGGCCCCTTATTCCCCCGATGACCCGTACAATGCCCCCAACCCTGGCCCGCTGGCCCAGCCTACGCCTCCCGCAAACGCCCAGCCATCACAACCACAATATCAAGGCTACAACCCGTCACAAGGCTATGACGGAACTCCTTCTGCACCCAGCGGAGCACCCCCTCCCATTCCCCAGGCGCTAGCTCCTGGCCGGCCGGAAAATGCTGTGTCCCCTCCTCCAGGCGGAACCTTTGATGCGCGCCACGGACTGCCCAGCCAGGCCAACAACAGTCAGCACCAATACAAGCCTTATGTTCCACCTTCCGCGGAGCCTAGCGCTCCGGGACCTGCCGACTACTACCGCCAAAACAGTGGCTACTAACCGCGCTGGTGGGTAGTAGCTGTAGATCAAGGTCAAGTTATATACGAATCGCCCAAAGGTTGTATGAATTGGAATCGCAAGTTTTTGTCGAGTAGTCAGCTTGCTAGGCGTTTGGTGTGGCTTTGTTATTTCATTTAGTTAGTTTAACCCATTTTTATCACCAACATAGTTCCCGTATAATGATAAAAAGAGGTGCAGTGCTGGCTATGAGACTTGTTTGTCTTGCACGCGAAATTCGGAGATGTCCACCTTGTAGCAGGGCTCCTCGGGGCTGTAACATAGGAATAAAATATGGGTATACAGTCATGCGGCTGGCCTACGACATCAACAAGGGTGAGCCGGCGTATCTACGGGTATCGTACACAGATCGACTATACATACACAAATGAACCCGCCCCTCCAAGCGGTTCACCGAAACCACCAGTTCACTGAAGCATTGAGGGCCCCCTCCCACCCTTCACTTCGTACGGAATGCCACCACCCCACCGGAATGAACAAGGCGTCTCCGGGGCCAACTCTCGTCTCCAGCAGCTCGCCAGCCGTGTCTTCGCCAGTAGCTTCCCAGATTGTTGTATGAAGAAGATCCCTCTCCGGGCCGTGCATCATATCGGCGAGCCTGATTCGCGACGAGCCACTCTTTCCTAGCTTCCTTTGGACAGTTCGAAAGAGCGCCTCTCCGGCGGTGGGACTCATGAGGCGCACAACTTTGGCGCCGTGAAGCTGGCAAAAGAGGTTCGGGTTAGGGTCGCGGTGGAGAGGGGTGTAAGTTGGTTCGAGGCCTATCCATATGCTGGAGGCGTAGATGTCTCCCTTGCCCGCTTTGGCGACGATATGGGGGGTAGGGAGATCCGCGGCTAGCTGGGGCGGGAGGTCTGGGATGGGGGATTGGGCGATGTACAGCTGGCGCAGGGGTGTGTTTGGGGACGAGCGGTTGAAGGCGAGGGCGGAAAGCAGGAGGGAGAGTGGGGCGTCGAATTGGAAGAAGGAAGGGGCGGAAGTTGGGGGTTTGAGAAGCTCTTGCTTGAGAGGGAGGATAGATTCCATGAGAAGGGCCTCGCGAGGAGAGGTCTGGCGGGAAAGCCAGTCGACGAAGAGGGATACGGCATCTTGCGTGCCGCTTTGGTCGGCCGCGAGCGGTTGCGGGCTCATGAGCTCATACGGAAAGGGAAGGTAAAAGAAGTCGTCCAGGTACGGGCTAAGAGTGCCTGAATTGGCGCCGGATGGGTCTTTGGAGGGAGTAAACCATTTCTCTTGGGCCGGGAGAAAAGGGGGAGACGAAAGTGCGGGTGGCGCGTGTAATGCAAGGGGCAACCTGAGTTCTTGTGTAAGTTTTTGGAATTCTGGTATATTGGCCTGGTGGAAGGAAGTTGGCATGATAGGAACGCTAGTTGGGCGCACGTGGTTCGATATCGTCCGTTGAAAGCTTCGGGACCTTGTTTGGAACCTCGAAATGGCCTTGAGGGTATTCATCCTGGCTGGATATGGCCCCGTCAAGGCTCGGCGAAAGCAATATTGTCGAGCCAGAGAAATGCAAGCTCGCCTCACCCGGATGTAAGAGCTCGAGAGCAGAGAGGTACATTAAGACGAAGGGTGCCTGGCATTGGGTAGCTGGAATGACTAAGCCCGCATCCGTTCAGGTCTGTCGCTGGCAAAGCTACTGTGAGATTAGGTACTACTACTTGTAGAACAGCACAGACCATGTGCAAGCC
Source organism: Lomentospora prolificans (assembly GCA_029532625.1). Classification (NCBI taxonomy): domain Eukaryota; kingdom Fungi; phylum Ascomycota; class Sordariomycetes; order Microascales; family Microascaceae; genus Lomentospora; species Lomentospora prolificans. Next base: position 4,412,134 of record JARFXM010000003.1, read on the forward strand.
ACAATATGAGAGACTTCCTCAGACGCACAATCCATCAGCACTGGGAACAAGTGAGGCTGGTGTTTGGCACTGGATTTGACATCCATCAATGGGATCCTGACACTTAATAGGTCGCACTTGCGCCAAGCGCTGGTCTGTCCACAGATCGGTCGTTTCTGGACAAACCCCACCAACCGCTCTGGCTGGCTGGCTTGGCCCTCAGCGTGCCCACAGCCAGCCAGCCCCTACAACAACCCCAACTGACGCCGCACTGCATCATCCCTTGATAAGACGGCCCTGCATTGCTTTTGCTTCGCCGTTGTCATCACCACAACTTTGGGACTGGATTTTGGACAACTAAACTGGCGACTGATTGATTCCGAGCCGACTTTACTCCCCCCGGAAAAAACCCGCCGCTTGACACATTGGAACCGGGCTCTGGTGTTTTGCTGTTGCTTTGCCCGATACCAAGGCCCAAGGCTGCCCTCATTGATCCCACCGTCTGGCCTACCCCACCAACCCTGGACTGTGTGGCCTGGTCGCGAATCGCCATTTCCTCCCGACTCCAGTCATCATCGACTTTGACCTTTCTCGGGGCTTCCAAGCTGCCAGCACCATTTCCACGGCCATGGTCGCGCCTATAGCCTGAATATTTGGCCCCCCTTGAATCCTCACTGGGCCATCTCCCAATCAATCTCTTTTCCAGTCTATCCCGCCACCATCTGCCCTTTTTTTCTCCCTGGCGCCCACACCCCCGCTATTTGCAGAAGCCGCCCCGCTCCTCGACCACCGCCCAGCCCTGGACCTTCAGCCCTCTCTCGACGCATCAAGCCCAAAACACCCCTCTCTTGGCCGACCACCAACCCTCAACTCTGGGAAAAGAGTCGCCCCTCGATGGTCCTTAGCATCATGTCCACATCCTCGGGCCCCGCGGATACGTGGATTTCGTCGTACTGCTCCACTGTGGGACATGAATATTTTGCCGAAGTTTCGGAGGATTTTATCGAAGATGATTTCAACTTGACGGGTCTGCAGACCCAAGTTGCCATGTATAAGGAGGCTCTGGAGGTATGTTTTTTGCGTCGGAGGTCGCGTCGCCGGCGTCGATGTCTCGCCCCTGAGCTTCGATTTCCCGCTGGCTTGCCCAAGGAATTGAAGCGAGCGCGACCGACCCACTCCTCCTTGAGATCTTAGAATTGGCTAACGTGTGTGCGCCGTATCAGATGATCCTCGATGTCGAGCCGGAGGACGATGATGAGGAGGACGAGGACGAGGAAGAAGATGACGAGGGTGAGTCTGGCGAGAACCAGGATCGCATGATTGCGAGGCAAGAGAGACGACACGCCACCCACAGCCGAATGGCGAGTGACCTGTCCGTCATCGAGTCATCCGCCGAGCTATTGTACGGCCTCATCCACCAGCGATATATCTGCTCCAGGGCCGGAATCCAGCAAATGAGCGAGAAGTACGAGCTCGGTCACTTCGGCGCCTGCCCCCGTACCAACTGCGAGATGGCGCGAACCCTACCCGTTGGACTTTCCGATATCCCAGGCGAAGATACTGTCAAGCTCTTCTGCCCTTCCTGCCTCGACGTATACGTTCCCCCCAACAGCCGTTTCCAGACCGTGGATGGAGCCTTCTTTGGTCGCACTTTCGGCGCCCTCTTCTTATTAACCTTCCCCGAGTACGACCTCACTAAGCGCGGAGTCGAGTTCCTCTCCAACACTAGGATTCAAGAAGGGTCTGAAATTATCAATGGTGTCTACTCCCGCAACATTGCGCCAGGACTCGGCCGCAACCGCATTTACCAACCCAAGATCTACGGCTTCAGGGTCTCCGAAATTTCTCGCTCCGGCCCTCGCATGCAATGGCTCAGGAGCCGTCCTGACGACTTGACCGAGCTTGACGAGGCCCGCCTATATGCTGAGCAACACCCCGACTCGGATGAGGACGAGGACATGATCTCTTCGGGAAGGGCTACGGGTCGTCCCAGACTTCCCGGCAACGCGAGGCTCCGATCCAAGAGGCAAGGCCCTAACGGCAGCCCCATGAACGTCGACGCCAACGGCATCGAGTCGGAGCTATAACGAGGAGGACCGGGGTAGTAGATTGGGAGGACCGGACGGACGGCGTGTGTGGAAGGGAATTTCATGGCACGGCGTTCAAAGGTGTTGCGGAAATACAAAAGAAAACTCAAACCAACTCATATCAATCACACATCACACAAACCTTGCGGGGAGACCACTGCTCTTTATTTTATTTTATTTTTTTTCTTCCTTTTCCAAGAACTTCTTTCCGGGATGGGTAACGTGTAATAGAGAGTCAGTATTCATTTTTATTTCTTTGGATGGGAAATCTTATGTCCTTTTTTGGTGATTTCATCAAGAGGACGACGGATGGCGGACTACTCCGCTTCTGCTCATATTTGACGTATGTCGAGATACCAATCGAACGAGTCAATGCGGATCAGTGCCTAGTCTTGTAGTCCGCCGACGGTGACATCCTAGCCGCTCTAGCTGACGCTTAAATACGGGTTTATCAGATAATCCCTCCCATGCACTAGTTCTACGACTCGCAGTGATTACACCTAGCTAGTTCCACAATCAACCATCCCAATCTTCCGCATACGATCTCAGGCTGACAAAACACGGTAATCCGCCCTCCATGGGCAGCGTCAAGCTAATCGGGCTCTTCTTCTCGGCCGGTACCCCACCCGGCCCTGTTTCTGCGGCGTCCACAAAGTCAAACAGCCAGACTACGACGGCGAGGACCTGCACGGCCATGAGCTCGGCCATTTTCTTCCCGAGGCAGATGCGTGGCCCGCCGTTGAAGACGGGGAACTCGCCCACGGGGCGATTGACGAAGCGTGGGATGGCGTCGCCCGTCTCGTCCTGGCCATCGGGGAAGGAGAGCCAGCGGGTGGGGCGGAAGGAATCGGCGTCGGGGCCCCAGGTGATTCGGGAGCGGTTCATGGACCAGGGCGACCAGAGGAGGACGGAGCCGCGGGGGAGGAAGGTGCCGTCTGGTAGGGTGGACGGGGCGGTGGTTTGCTTGATCTCGATGGGGATCGGGGGAAAGAGGCGCAGGGCTTCGTAGAAGATGGCGAGGGTGTAGGGGGCCGAGGTTGGGGTGAACAGTGAAGGGGTGGGGGAGGAGGGTGAGACCTCGGCCGTTTGGAGGATGCGGCGTATCTCGCGGCGCATCTTGGAGGCTTCTTCGGGGTGGCGGGTGAGGAGGTGGAGGGTCCAGGTGAGGCCTTGCGCCGTGGTGTCGCGGCCGGCAGAGAGGTAGTTTAGCGCCGAGTCGGCCACCAGCTTTTCGTCTCCTATGGAGTCGAGGAGGGATTTGACCAGGCTGCCTGAGATTTCGTCGAGCTTTCCGTCCTTGGGCGTCTTTTCAGAGTCTCGGGATTTTGTGGCGCTTTCGACAATTTGCCTGCCGTGGCTTCTTACCAGACCGAGCGCGCGACGGAATTTGGACCCGAGAAAGATTTCGGTGATTTTCCAGAGGGGGTTCTGGAAGCGGGCGGCCGTCGCTCCGCTAGCATACTCGAATGCCAGCGTAAAGTCGTCATTGGCGTGCATCTCCATATCATACGCCATCTTCCCCATCAACCGTGTCGTAACCTCGTGAAACACGCCCTGCATATCCACCACCGTCTCACCATCCGCCTTCCCCCTCAATTCCTCCACGCTCTCCTCTAGATACTTTGGCAGCGCCACCTCAGTAAGCACCCTCAAGTTCGCCGCGCTCAAAAATGCCAGGCCGGCCCTCCTCTGCGCCTTCCAGAGGTCCCCGTCGGCGTTGATGATGCCGTACCCGAACAGGTCCCACGACCGCGACTTTACAAAGTCGCCCTTGGCGAAGACGCCCTCGTTCTTCAGCACGAACTCGACGTTCTTCGGGTCGCTGATAATTACGCCCTTGCCGACCGTCGGGACGGAGATTTGGAGGGTGGCGTTGCCATGTTTGCGCTGGCAGGCGACGAACCAGCCGAGGAGTTCGTGGCGGGGCCGGAGGAAATGGAGTGCGTTACCGAGCAGGGGTAGGGTATTCGGCGCCTTGGGGAGGGGTTTGGAGTCGCGCCGGATGGGTTGTTGGAGGAGCGTGTGTAAGAGGAAGCCGAGGAGCGGGAGAGAGATGGAGATGAGGGTTGCTTGAGGGAGAGAGAGGTTGAGGAGGGTCATCCTTGGATCTCACGTTTCAAGGAAATCCGACGCCGAGGTTTAAATCATCTCAGAAGCTGCTTCGTGATATCTCATAGAGACTTCTCGAGATGGATGCCATGAAATTGCATGTTCCCGAGTCCCTGTCGTTTCATGGCACCCCAGTCACGTGGGAAGTCCATCAACATCAACATGGCAGCGACGACCTCCAGGCGGCTTGACGTCAAAGCTCGCGTTTTCCAGTCATTCCGCATGCCTAAGCGTCCTCATCGTGGCCATGGTATCAATTGATTCTGTATCTTTTAGGAACCCTCGAAGCCCTTTTTTAGAGGGTCCTGGATCTAGCCCAGTTATCGTAAACCTAGCCCATGCGCCCCCCCCCCCCCGGGGGTCCTTGTCCATCTCATCAATTCTCAACCCCAATCCCTCCCCAAGATTTCTCGTGTAATTGAGGTGGGGCTAGGAAAGGGCAGGAGATAGCTCGTCGAGGCCTTAATTAAAGAGCCAATGGTGGGAGGGAAGCCTTTGATTACCACAATGATGCGTTTTCCGCGAGGTTGAACTTGGCATCATTCATCGGTTGCCAAAAAGTAAATGGAAATATAGTAGTATTCATCATTGTCTTTTCTGATATCAAAACGCATTCATCAGCTGAATATTCAGCCGGAATATCAATGGCCACCATCTATATACACCAAAGAGCCTCCAAGGACACCTTCCACCTCCATTCTAACAATACATTACACATCCAGGAATATGCCGCAATAAAAAAAAAAAAAAGCCCTCTTCCCAGACGAAAGCACTCCAGTCCCGTAGTATAAGGGGTGGAAAGACAGCAAAACTCGGTGATAAAGACCACGCACTTCGGCACCTCCCCCGGCATCCACCACATAGAAACCAGTCGCCAATTAATACATATCCTTAAAATGGTTAGAAATGTTCTCTTCTACGAATCTTCCTAGAGAAGTAGCCGTAGGTAACAAGTCTACCTTGCTAGGCCCGTTGTTCCCAGAGCCAATGTACACTTCAAACACCTTGCGCATCTCCGTCATCAACTGCACGCCGTTCGCGTTCTGCGCCACCGGAGGGTCATGGCTGTACGGTCCTCCTGGCCTAGCTGGTACGGGGGCGGATCGCAGCGTAGGTCTAGGGTAAGGGCCGACAGACTGCGGGCCAGCCCGAGCCGTACTCGAGCCAATGGACATGGACCCTGCCGACGAATCTGTAGTATCGTCAGGACCGGGCTGAATCCCGGTGATCTTTGGCGCAACCTCCTTAAGGGCGCTAAACGTGCGCCAGAGCCTCTTAGACACCCACGATTTGGCTGATAAATCTTTGACGAGGTCCAGCACCATGTAAAAGTGATCTCGGCAGGCGGCCGAGAATCGTTGCGGACAGTGCGCAGCGGCGAGGAAAATAACGGCGATAGACGAGGCAAGGAACTGATGGTAGAAGACCTGAAGCTTACGGTACATGTTACTTGTCGTGTCGAGATGATTGAGATAGCGGATCGTATCGGTTGCGAGGTGGACGGCGATTTGTGCGTGGGGAAAGTTGTTCATGATGCTATTCGCGTTCTGGAGGAATGGGATGTAAAGCCATAGGCGAAGCTAAATGATCACGAGTGAGCGAAGTCCGGAGTTAAAGGAGGATCAAAAAAGAAGAAAAAAAAAAGGCCGGGTTGAGCCTTACCTGATTGCAGCGGAGATACGTCCATATCCTCAATCGTCTCAGGTTATAAGATGGCGTTGCAATCATCCGCTTATCCTGGCTCCAATCCCTGATCTTGACTTCATCGGGTGCATTTTCATACCACTGGATAATCTCCCGATCTAAGCTATCCACGTCGTAGATTGGAGGATCGCGAGCTCCAGATTGATTATATTGCGACGTGAGTCTGAAGACTCGGGCCCCCAAACGCGAATACGCGATCAGTGTCATGAGATAGGGATGATCCTCCTGATCAATAGTCAGAAAGCCAACAAACCGGCCGTTTGGGGTAAAGGATTTCACCTACCGGTAGCGGCAGCTGCGTATCAATGTCTTCATCCCTGACAACATACGGCAGCCCCGTTCCGAAAGACCAGATCCTCTCATATATATATGAGAACCAGAAACACGTCAGTCCACTTTGTCTATCCTCATCATTCTCAATCAACATCATGCTACTTCGGTTGTGTAAACCAAGCTCTAGACATAATCTTGCAACTTGTCCCATGACCCTCCAGGCCAGAATCTCTTCACTAGACAGGAATCGGTAGCCAGCCAGCAATATCAAGATCGGTAAATTCTTCACGTTGTTCGCCTCGGCCATGAGCTTCGCATTAAGCTCTGACTCCATACTCTGATAAAGTCGGTTGGCCTTGTCGTTATCGCCGTGATCTTCGAAAGTCAGCGCACAACAGATGATGATTTTGAGAAGTAGGGTTCTCTCATCGTTAAGACAAGGTAGCATTCCGTTCCGCCTACTACTCTCCATAAACGACGCCAAACTTTGGGCGTGGCTGATGACGGTCTGCATATTGATAACGGGAAACATGATGCCGACTTCGTCCTCGTGGAGACGGCAAAGGCGAATCATTTCGTCGTTCGACATGTCCCAAAGCGGGTCTGTAGGGGTTTGAGGGCCCTGGGGTGCAGGCCGAGGCGACTGGTCATCCGGCTCTGAATCCGCAATATGACTTATGCTCTTGTATCCTAAAGCATGTATATTCGGCATATCCGTAGCGAAAGGCGCCCCCACAGGCCCTCCCCTATACGCAGGTTTTGGCTGCGTCATTTCGGGCCTATACGCAGAACCATGCGACAGCACGGGGGACGGCGATACAGTCGGGGGCCCGCTCGGCGACACAAGGGGCAGTACACGATCTTGCGGGGGGAGCATTCGCGGAAGGGTCTCGGTTCGAAGTGCGCTGAGGCTCTGGAAGAGACTATCGACTTGCTCTTGGAGCTTGCTGACCTTGGCCGTCATATTCTTGAATTCATCGGATTCTTTGAAGTTGTTCGAACAGCAGTTTGGGGCGTAGAGGCAGGCAAGGTTGAGGTTTCCGCATCGCTGGCAGGGGGTTTCGCCATTGCATTTTATCTTTCGGCGCTTGCACTCGTTGCTAGAAAGAAAGTCTTAGGTTGGCCGGAAACGACGCGCACAAAAAAAACGACGGGGTTGCTCAAGGAGGAAGCTTACCATGCAATCGAAATGTACTGTAGTCAACGATCCGAGTCCAAATCAGCATGCTGGGCGCTCTCCAGATGTCTCTTCCATATACATGCAGGGCAAAATCATCCCCAGCCAGACAGGCAACGCTGTCCCAGGGGTGGGATTCCACTTACGCGATTTCTTTTGCTCCTCTGCTGCTTCGCAGGCCCCGCCGCGCCCGAGGAAGGCTCCTCCTCGTCGGCTTTCCTCTTGGCTCCATTCCCCCCCGGCGTCGCACCATCGGCTGAGATCGAGTTTCGCGACCCTCCCGGACCCCCGGCGCTCGAGCTGTACGGCGCAGCTCCTCCAGGCGTAGTAGGTTGCTGCATCGAATGGCCCCGGTAGATGCCCGAATTGTCGGCTGAGGCCGCAGATGCGGGCGAACCCGCGGCCATGTTGTTCGAGGGGGCGTCGTACGTCGGGGCCGCTGCTATGCCGGCGGCTCTGTGTTGGCCGGGGGTTTGGGTCAGGTATCGCAGGTCGCTCACCTGCGTTTCGATCTGTTCCATTGTTCCATTTGATGCGCGGGATCGGATTCGGGATTCGGGGGAATGGGAGGTGGGGTTGTGTAGCTCTGGAAGGCTCGTCGAAAGTTTTGTCGGCGCGTAGGGAATACGGAGAGGAAGGGAAGGGCGGAAGGGTGGAATTGAAAGAACACAAAGAAAAAAGGAAAACAATTCGGAAAAGTGAGAAGTCGAAAAGCCGAAAGGGTAATGGAGCTTGTTCTCGGCGATGAGCGGTATTGTCGTGTACTGTGCCGGGTGCCCCCTCTGGCAGGAACAATGGCGGCAGGGTAGGGGAGCCTTGAACTATCGTCGTAGCATCGCTTCAACTCCGGCCCATTTTTAATCGACCTCTTTGATAGGTATTATTCTTCTAAAACTCTCTGTTGTTCCCGCTCTATGAGGAGGGAATCAAGGTAGCCCCTGACAGGACCAGGATACAACGTAAGGTCCCTTCGAAAGGTACGGCGGAATTGCAGGACGAGGACAGTGCCGGTTCTGGACTGAGGCTTTTGAAGGGGGTTGGCAGATAGAAGGGGAAGGGAAAGAGAAAGCGACGATCGTGGGATTTAATACCAGCTCCTACTACCATAACTACTATTACTACTACGACGATGACTATTACTAGTACCTTAGTACTGGCACGGTAACAGTGTGGACCTGAACCACTACCAGGCCCGAATCTCTGTCTTGGTTTTTTCCCTGTCTGTCCCTAAATGTCCTGATACTACCTGCGCTTCTTGCATTGGCCTTGCCCCATCTGCCGGAGCTGCGTCTCGCCAAGACACAACTTGCTGGATTGGGCTGGACTGGACTTTGGGGGGGGAAACAATGGGAAGAGGGCAACGATGAAGAAAGGGACACACCCGGCTGTGGTTCGGACGCGGCTGATTGCGTGTCGATACTGTACAGCCCCAGCCAAACAGTACACGCAACTACAGTAATATTTTCCGACGATCTCTGCTCAGCACGGTGCACCTCTAAGGGTCCAATGTCAATGTCTCCCCATTCCCCGGCTGGCAAAAGTTCCAGCTTTGGCTCCCTTGGTTCACCTGTGGACCAAAACCTGTCGGCGCCAGTGTGCAAAAGATAGACCTCTGGTGCACATGTATGGGGATTTTGGTGGAGATCGGTGGGCACTCTGGCCTGAATTTTGACGTCCTCGCATCTTGCACCATCTCTTGTAGCGTCGCCAAGTCCAATGCGGCATGGTGCAGATCTAGATATGCAGCCTGAACTTTGTGGGGTTGAAGCGCGAGGGATCTGCTCTTGTGTACGAAGGTAGCTCGAGGATGAAGCGCTGCGCTGCGGTGCTGGTGTGGTGGCCCAGCAGCGGCGGCCGATTACGCTACGCTCTTCGCAACAACAACATGGCAACTACTTCGTACTATCTGCGAGATTCATCCTCTCACCCGCCTCTCTGGTGCTATCCGTAGTAATCGAGCAATCTGAAATGAGCTGAGATCGTGAATCTTGGCGCCCCCACCACCACCACAAAAAAAAAAAAAAAAAAAAAGAAAAGAAAAAAAGGAAAAAAAAAAGGCGGGTTGACGTCTCATTTATTAACGGACTCCAATTTCCAATCCTTCGTTTCTTTCCGGCTTCCTTATCGCCGATCTTCAAAGCGTACATATAGCTGTCGTCGCTATTACGCCGCCGAGGGCGGAGTAGCCGCAACTGTGCCAGCACATTCCCCAAACCCAACACGCCCGCTACCGTTCTCGGCAAACCCTCTCAACACCACCGTATCACCGTCCTCCAGGAACCGGCGAACGACTCCCTCAGATCCCACAGCCACGTCCTTCTTGCCTCCCTCCGACATCTCCAGGAGACTGCCTCGCTGATGTTTCTCTGGCCCGCTAATGGTGCCTGATCCGAGAAGATCACCTGTCCGCATGGGACATCCGCCGATGGTGTGGTGGGCGATCATTTGCGGGAACGACCAGAGCAAGTTTTTCGCGCTTACTCGCGAAATTGTCGACGAATCTCCGTTGGGGGCTAGAATATCACAAATGACAGTCAGCAAAAGAAACGTGAAAGCCCAACTAAGCTAACACTCACTTTTCAGCTCGACTTCTAGATTAATATCAAAGACGGGCTTGTCTGCGCCCTTCAGGTACTCCTGCACCTCAGTCTTGTTCTCGAGAGCCTCTACACGGAAGGGCTCCAGCGCATCCGCAAGCACTACCCAGGGGCTAATCGTAGTCCCAAAGTTCTTGCTGTTAAACGGACCCAGAGGCACGTACTCCCAGGTCTGGATATCTCTTGCGCTCCAGTCATTCAGCAGCACATACCCAAAGATGTAGTCTTCGGCATCGCGCACCGAGATCTCGTTCCCCATATCATTAGGCTTCGCAATGAGACACCCCAACTCGAGCTCGAAATCTAATTTCCGGCAGGGCGATGTAATAGGCTGGCTAGGTTGACCCTCAGCAGGAGGTTGCGCCAGAATCTGGCCACGAGGTCGCCGGATTGCAGTTCCTGACACAACAACACTGGACGCACGACCGTGGTATCCAACCGGGAGATGGGTATAGTTTGGCTGGAGAGCTGCCTTGGGGCCCCTAAACATGCTGCCTACGTGGAAGGCATGATGATATCCAGCGTAAAAGTCCGTGTAGTCACCTATTTCCATTGGTAAGTGTAGACGGATAGATTTCATCGGAATGATGGCTCTGGAAATCCAGTAATCGTCCTTTCGCAAGAAGGATTCGTAAGTCGCGTTCGAGGCCGAGAAAACATCCTGCAAGCGCTCCCTCGTCTTCTTGTGAATAGGTCGTCCGAGCGCAGCAAACGCATTAAGCGAAGGCTTGGAGAAAACGTCGCTATGTTCATCGATGAAGTCAAACACTCGATAAAACTCGGGATGGCAGGAAAGCTCTTTCATGTCAATTACATAGTTCCCCAGGGCGACGCCGACGCGGGGAATGGCGTAGGCCGTGGTGCTGATGATACCGAACGGCAGGTTAGCAAGCGAGAAGTCACTCCCTGCATCAACGTCCAACCAGGACGTAAGTGGTTCGCTGTGCGCCATGATTCGTGAGGTGTTATTTTGATAGAGCTAGGACGAGGGTTTTCGAAATGTATATCGGGGGTCAATTTGTGAAGCTTCTGAAAAAAATACTAAGTAGTTACAACTGAGGGCTGATCAGATGACGTATATAACCAGCCGTGCGGAAGGTTTGCCAGATCAAAGATGGCATTTCCAACAGGATGGGGGAAATGATTCCTGATAGTCCGGATTTCCAAGCAACTCAACTTAAATGGCCTCCTCGGCCTTTGCTACCGATGCAGTGCGACAACAAGCATAGATGCCAGGCTGTTCATGTCAACCAGCTCTCTCGATGGGAGAGTTCTGGTGGAGTTTGGTAACAGAGTCGCAGCATTTAGCCCGACGCAACCCGAAGCCGGCCGAACACACTGTTCCGCGATCCTTAAGCCTCTGAACTCCGCACAATGGCGTCGCGCGTCTCTCTCGGCAAGAGGCAAGAAAAGGCTCGAGGTGGAATCTTCCCCTCTTCTAGGCGCGGAGCCCATTCCACTGGCCTACCTCAATAGGGAACGTTGAGTTGCTTAGATTGATTCAATTCCTCTTGATTGGCCCCAGAGCTCAAAGCTCCCCGCACTCGCCAACGAGAACGGCGTCATAGCTGACATCGAAAGCTGCTAGCACAAACAGTTGAGAGGAGCACCTCTTATGTTATTCCTGAGATAAGCGGCTTGGTGAAACTCGGACATTGAACCCGAGGCCGAATCCAACTCGGCGCTCCCATCGCCCGTTCTGATTTTCCTTGATCTATGAGAAAATGACCGCTACCCGACCGAGGCCCGACACCAGAACAAAGTCTTGTGCGGAGGTGCAAGATTTCGCTCATCAATCTTCCTGCCAAGAAAGCGTAAGTGGTGCTACTAATCCACTGGTGTGTGCTCAAGTGGCTAGCCGGCGATAATGCACATCGAAGACATGAGCCAGGCTATGCGACTGTCGGGGATAGGTCACTAAACTTGTAGTCTATTTCTTAGATCACGTCTTTTATTGACTCGAATTTACATCGTTCAAAAGGACAATTGATACAGACTTGGCGAATTTAACAAAATAATCTCTCCGTTGTGCAATAGCGTGACGAAGACTTGCAAAAAAAAATTGGAACACAGCCAGCTCACAGCCTCCTAACCCCAAAAGTACCAGTAAAAAGTGTAGCTGACGGCAAAGAACGCGCACCATCCCAGGAACCCAGCAAAGAGCAACTGGTTATACGTCTTTCTCGCGTCGTCCCTCGAGTTGTTGTGTGGGAATGGCACATCCGGTATGGGCAGGTTGAGTATCTTGCACAACGGCTCCCATCCATCCTTGACCTCATACCAGTGCAGCCTGTCCTTGGGTACCACCTCTCTTAGATGATCCTCGTGGAGCTCGAGGGAGCCTTCGTTAAACATGTCGAGACCGTAGCGGAATATGGCGAGCTTCTTGAACTTCTCGCGCCAGATGCCGTACTGGTTCACCTTTGGGACCCAGAGAAGGACGAAGGGCAGGTGGTAGTTGCTTGTCATGGTCATCATGTCCTGCATAGAGCGCCACCAAGACTTCGGAGAGCGGGTGGTGGCAATGACATAGGCATCGGGGAAGGTCTCCATGAGTTCGGGGGTGAGAGCGGCGGCAGGGCAGTCCATAGTGGCGACATAGCCCTCGAGGAGGTCGGCCAGAAGGTACTGAATGTGCTTCTTGTCCGCGTAGGTCTTCTCCTTTTTGGCAACAAGCTCCATGACCTGGCCCCATTGGCGGATTTGCTTAAAGGTTCCGCCAGTGGAGTGGACACCAGAGTCATGTACAGGGCCACCGAGAAGGATGGTGAGGGCCTCATTGAGAGTCTTGGTGCCGGTTCGGGACCTATGCGATGTCAGTTGTTAATACTTGAGAGAACTGACGAGTGTTTCTAGGTTGGAGCAGACGTCATCTAACGACAAGGAGTGAGGGTGTAGGAAACATACATTCCAGCGCCAATGACCTGGAATTTAGCCCCAGGCATTGGCTTCGTCGGCATTTGACCCATGGCTGCAAATTTTGGACAACGCTGGGATCGATAAAGCTGGCCCAGTGGTAGTCACTGTCCCGAGGTCGTCCAGCGGTCGGGAGGGGGTCGTGCAAGTATTGCGAGGTCTCCTATGTGGTACGCCCTTCTGGTTACTACGAAGAGCTTCAATGTTAGAATTCACATAAAAGGCGAAGCAGACACGATTCCGGACTTACCTCGACGATCGACGAGAGCTACCAGCAGCCGCCAGCCGTGTCCATTAAATGTGGCATGGGGATAGCTCTTATATCAATCTTTCCTCCCAAACCCCCATCGGCACACACCTCCTCCACCTGCTCCGATCAATTAATAACCGGGACCCTTTACTATCTCTCTATCATTACGCCTAGTGTCGCAAAATGATAAAGTGTGTTCATCCCAAGTAGGCGCCACGACAACCAAAAACGGAAGATGTACCGGCTAAAATGACCAAGGTCCTTCGAGACCGCGGGTTTTCTGCAAAGAAAATCTGTCCAATTTTCCATGATGATACCCTTATCCCTCGTTGAATTAGGCGATGACGCGCTTCTCTTTAAAGGCTAATGAGGTCGGACTTATGAGCCAATCTCAACTTGAAAGGGCAACCTTGCGAACCATGGATGATGGCAAAAGCTCGCATAGGGCAAGCCGGTGTAAGACAGCTGCGGATATATTGATCACCCTGTGTAAGGACGGGCCCTTGAGACTTGACTGAGTCCCGGGTAGCACCAGGCTGTCTGCCTTTCCTCTCCGCTTCTCGGCGGTGAAAGCTTCTCTTCGTGCCTCTGTCTGGCATAGGTCTGCCAAGGCTCATATAAGTCATACAGATCTACACCCCAAGATCTACCCGCTGACCAACAACCTCTAACGTCTGTTATCTGGCTCACCTCCCTTGCATTGTGACTGTGTGCACGAGTGCCGTAGACTCGTTACAAGAGAAAGGGGAAAAGGACTGATGCTGTCCATTTCCCCAGATTCGTCGTGTATCACTAATCCCTCATCTCATCCCGTTGTGGGGCAAAAGCCACGCAGCCCGCCAGGCCACCCGCCGTCGGAGCCATTTTCCGTTCTAAACGAGCGCGGGAAAAAACAAACTTGACACATTTTAACGGTTTACTCATCATGCCCCTCAGTTATTAATCCTGAGAGTGGAGCTCTCCTGGGATTTTCCTTTTCTTTTTTTTTTTTTTTTTTTTTTTTTTTTTTTATTTCCCTTGGGCTGCTGCCTCGTTTGTTTGCCATTCCGGCTATAAGCTCGGGACTTTTTTGTTCATCCCTCCATTTTCCTTCTTATTTCTCTTGTCGGCCGCGTCATCTGCCAGTATTCCTGTTGTGCCCGAGGCTCCATCCCTTGGTAACAGGCTCGGAGGGTGGCCCGAATTTTCGGTTGCTTAATGGGGTAATTCCCATCGCCAGCGTATAGGGGATTTAAGACATGGCGCCATTTTCCGGGGATTTTGCGACAGAGACCGAATTCATGGAAACCTGAGTTGTATAGACTATATATATATGATGATCTTGATCTCACTTGTTTTGGGAAGGGAGTCTGGTGTGGGAGAGAGTGGGAGGGCGAGGTAGGCGTCATCGCCAAGTCGGCAAGCATAAGCGGCCACGCAAGGAGACACTGGACGAAGTCTGGTATATTTATGGGTATCGTTCATAACCAAGATGAGTTGATAATAACACAAGATAGGATATGTGCGCATGCGTGACCGCAGGCAGATCCGTTACAGATAACTGAAAATAACCAGAGCCGAACCGGTACTACCGCCAAAGTTCCAAAGCCCAGTCCTCTTCCGCCAAAAAAAGACGTGCCCTCCTATAAAACGTAGGAGAAAAAAGCATCTACCTTCCCCCAACACTACGCAAATCGGTATGTAAGCTTAGAGTTCGCTGCTTCCTGCAGCTGAGTGGCGGGATTGCCCGGCGCGACTCCATACATGCCCTCCGCTCTCGTCGGCACCATCACCTGCGGGGGAGCCTGCGGTGTAGTCTGCGCGGAGGCCTGTTGGGGCATCTGCGGAGTCATCCCCACCGCCATTCCGGGGCTGTGTCGCCCTGAGTAATATCCGCCGGGGGGGTCGGGTGGAGCGCGGAGTGCCCCGCGGGGACCAGGAGCCATGCCGGGGACAAAGATGGGTTCGGGGTCGTGGTCCGCATCCTCGCCGCTGAGGTCGTCCTCGCGAATGGCGACGTATTCGCTTGGAAGACCGGCTGTCAGGCCACGGTCGATTCCAACTATTGAGGTGTCAGCATCAAGTAAACATGGCGGTGGGGGGCCGTGCTCGGACGACATGTAAGACAGGCAACTTACCAATCATGCTGTGAACCAACTCATAGATTAAAGGAACCCACAGCGCGAGGGCGATTCCCTGGCCCATATCAAAAATATTGGACCTGATCCACGACGTCTTCGCGATGAAGATGTAAAGGATGAGTAGGAAGGCCCAGACCACGAGGAAGGAGATGACTGCGTAGAGCAAAATCAAGGACCTCATCCCGCGCCTGATGACGGGCTTAGCCCACATTTTTCGTCCGCCGCATTTGAAGAAGGGCAAGACGCAGCTCGTAGTGAGAGCGAACAAGAAGGGACACCAACCACCTACGCCGTGGGCCACAAACAAACAGGCCATCAGGACACCGTTCGGTATAAAGTCGTCAGGGCAGATCTGCGAGAAGTTGTCCTGGGGAGAATCAGCGGATTGTAGGGTGTTGATGATGATGGCGGTAGTTGAGAGGACCCAGGTAAGGACGAGGAGCGGTGCATCGAGCCATTGGCGGCGAGAACCCCAAAGGTATGCCGGAACGGTGGCGGCGAGAGAAAAGTACGAGATGGCAACCGTGAGAAGTTGGTGGCCGTAAGGGCGGGCGTAGGCTTGGCCTTGGGCCATGATGTTGTGTGCGGCGTCGGCAATGAGACCGATGGACGTCCCGATGCAGAGAATGACGGCGCATATGAAGAAGTGGCGGGTGGTGCCGTAGAAAGCATAGACGATCCTATCAAAGATGGTGAACCGCGAAACTTGCGGGATTCTGGACTCCTCGGGGACCGTTCGGGTGAAGAGCACGATGGCCATAATGCAATAACACAGGACTAGAATCGCTTCCAACCCTAACGATATCAGAGTCCCTACTCCTATGCCGGCGTTGTCAACGTGTTCGCTCGTCAGCTTGCACAGCTGAGGACGGCAGGGCGCGAGCCCATCCGCATAGTTGTACAGACGAAAAGGCGGGTCCCAAACGTAGTTATGATACTCGATAACGGTGTCGTTGCTCAGACTCGTCTGCGGGAACATGGCATTAAAAAATGTCTCAGCATCGCGAAAGGAAGGCTCGGGATAACCACCCAGGAGCATTCCAAATACATAGGAGGCCGTCGCATCGCAATCGTTGTCGAACGGGAGATTGTAGTCGCGTCGTGGGCTATCTCCCCATGGTGCAGGCATCGTGAACTCTCCGAAACATGCCTCGGGCAGGGAGGTCGAGGTGATGATTAGCCGTACTCGATATGCTGGGCTCGCGATTAACCTATCAAGCGAACTGCCCAACAGACTTGAGATGTCGATTGCATCGAGATGTTATCCCCTTTCTTTGGGTCTATATTTGGGGACTTATTATTACCAACAAGCGAGAATCCTGTTTAACAAAAACTAATCCCAAAGAGGAATAGTACAACACCGCCCATACATCTGCCCATACAATCCAAGGTATCTTTTTCCCGTCCACTAAACTAGGTCACATTTTGAGGCTATCCGGGCTAACGAGGCACTGAAGGCGATCCCAATAGCTTTACAGATAGCAAACTTCGAAGGTCCATTACAGTATGTCCTGAAGCAGGCACTGGAGGGCCACGGCGATATCAGAGGGGCATTTTTGAATAGAAGAGAAGGGCCGGGGGGTGGGAGGTTATTGAGCAAAAAGGCGACCAGGATAACGATAGCGATAGAAAAGAAGACGGAAAGAATGAGTGAAGGGGCCGGGCCGGATGGGAAGTAAAGAGGGGGACCACCACTGTCAACAGAGACAAAAGCCTGCCGCAAAGCGTGGCGAAGGCGAACCAAGCAGAGGCAAGTTTGGCTGCACGAAGCCGGCTTGTGAAATAATAGTGTTCTATTCACAAAATCCCGTGCGAAACGGTCACAGGTAGTGTAAAAAAAAAAAAAAAAAAAAAAAATTCAACTACCAAGCCAATGGAGGAAAAGAAAGGAATGGAAAAATAAAATAAAATAAAATAAAAAAGAGAAAGAATAAAAAAAAAAGACAAACTCATATAGTAGGCAAGTATCGCCTCTCGATTGGAGAAGATCAACCGAGAAAGAGTTGAATCCTTGAGGTTCGCATTGCCAACCTGTGGAAGTGAAGGCCAGCGACCGATGTTTTCATCTAAATTCTTTGATCGCCTAGGGGAGTGCAACGCTAGCTATGCCAAAAGGAGTTAGGAGACCAGGCACTTGAAGTAAAGGGGAATTTCAAGTAGGCAGCTCTAAATTAAGCAATGGATCAATCCCTCTTGGGTCGATGTGGCGCAAAGGTAACTTGAGACTTTCAAGATTTTCGAGAACCCTTTCTAAGGCCCGGGGATACATGGTGACAGCGCCCTTGAATTAAAACGATCGCAGAGACGCGTCTTTTAGGTTGCTCAGACCAGCTTAATATTCGAGGGGACGAAAGCGCAGAGTTAGAGATCCTCGTCTTGAAGGGGAGGATCCAGATCCCTGCAAGATCACAAGGTGGATTGGCCGAGCCGGAAACTGGCCAATCATTGATCGATCGCATCAGGACAAAACCGGTGACGAGCCTAATCGGGCTAACTATGCAGAGAATGGAATGGGCCCAAGCGAAGAGGTCGCAAACCTTCGCAGTTGAGGGGGCAGATCTCGTGCGAAATTGTGGCACTCTCTCTGTGACCCCCAAGGCGCTGCATCGCGAAATCCCGTAGAGTTCGGCCCAAATCTCTGGTTTACAGCCGACCGCCCCGCATTGCCGTAGAGATGTGTGCAGATCTGCCGAACAAGGGCCACGCGAGAGGAAAGAGAAGAGCATGATCCTACCTAAATCCCGAGCCGACCCACTGCATCTGCTTGACGTAAATCTTGGAGAATGTTGACCAGAGCGCCCATTATGTAACCTTCAAAGTTCTCACACGTAGTACTCGGAGAGAAAATTCTCGTCCTAACCTCGAGTGGGAAGGAGGTTAAGACCCGGAGCGCGCATATCTTTGCCTCGGGGGAATCTTCATGCCGGAGCTTTGTGATCGTGAGATGATCTCCCCACTCATCGAAGCGGTCTGAGAAGTTTACACTCGATGACTCCTGAGCGCGGGGGTTTCTTCGAATTCTCCCATGGTTACTGATATCCTGAGATACTAGGAACAGCAGCGCATGATTGTTAGCCGCCAGGGAGTGGGTTACGGACTCGTATGGGCTGGCCATTTCATATCAGAAGGATGCGAAAAGTTGCGTAGGAGCACCCTTTGAAAGCTCTTTGGGACGTGTTGTTCACGCTAGCAGAGGCGTTTTCCATTCCCTCCGCTGCTTGGCCAGCTTTGACCAAGCCCGTCACGATCATGAGGCGGCTACACCTATCCCTCCGATGCGACCTGACGGAGAGACTCATGTCTCCCTCTTCGCTCCTCGACTTAGCGAGGAGAAAGCCCGATGCTGCCTCTCCTCAGCCACGTGAAAACACATACCGGCCCGAATCTTTGATCATTAGGCCTCTGTCAAAGCAAAGACTGCAGGAGATGTAACAACGAGATGGAATGGAATGTTCTCGGCGTGACGCCCAAACGGCGCTCGAGGGTGGAAGGGAGAAGCGCGGGATTATTTCATGTTTCAAATCTCACACTTGAGGGGATTGGACGATTCGAAGATGGTTGACAGCGGCGAATCACGAGGCACGAGGCGAGTGATTGCAAGTTGAGGTTGGTGAAGACCAAAGTGGGCACGGTCCAGGTATTAACCCCGGAATAGAAGTACACGAGCCCGGTATTACTAGCAAATTGCAGGCCCGTTCCCGTTACCGCGCCACGCCATGCTCCAACCTGGCTTTGGGCTGCTTATGGCGCAGCGTTCCTGGGCTGGCTTGGCTGGCGCCCGCTCCCCTGCCATGCCACTTCATGCACGTCGACTTGTATTAAAGAAAGGCCAGGCCAGAGAAATCTCTAATGCTAGAGCCGTCTCCACTGGTGCTGGACGCCATTCTAGATGCTGAACCGGCTCCACCGCTTCCCTCTTCAAGTGATTTGAATAGAAACCGTCTTGTGCTCTGGTGGTCCCTGAGCCTCAACTGAGACATAAACATCTGCAAACTGGGTCCAAGGACCAGCGCTAGCGATTCCAACACCCCCTGAGCCATCACCCTTCATCCGCCTCCATTGGATAACATGCTTCCAAC
The DNA here is from genome assembly GCA_029532625.1 of Lomentospora prolificans. Taxonomy (NCBI): domain Eukaryota; kingdom Fungi; phylum Ascomycota; class Sordariomycetes; order Microascales; family Microascaceae; genus Lomentospora; species Lomentospora prolificans. The sequence goes on from JARFXM010000003.1 coordinate 4,431,425, forward strand.
TCTTGCATGAAGCCAATCATCCGTCCCACCTTGATAGGTCCATGCCACCCTCCACTCCGCTTGTTACCCACTCTCTCCATCTCATCCTCGCCACTCCCATCCAGTCAAGCAGATTCACAGTTCCGGTATTAGCGTTTCTCCCCCTAGCACAAGAATGGGAAGACCACATTCCCCCTTTTGAGCCCAAAGGAGGAAAATTTTGTCCGTTTTTGTTTCGCTTAAACAGGATTCCCATGTGCTGGGGACGCGAGTTTGATGCTCCATGACTGATCTGGCCCGGCTGCAGGTCACGCTTGACGAGCCCTCATAAGCGACCTAATGCCAAGGCGAGATGAGCACCGTGATAAGATGGGTATAGCGACACTGATATCGGTGATCTGCATCCGCTATATATCGCCTTTCTTTTCATCCATCTATGTTTGGTTCCATCATCAAGCCGAGAAGGCGAATCTTGGAAACTTGGTGAGAACCAACGGCCGACGCCACCATCAGGCCCGGAAAATATGGCGGGCCCTGGGTAGATCAAAAGTCATCTAAGAACCACATCCGTGGTACTACCATGCGACGGTGAGCAGGGCTGGCATTGATGGCGTGGCCTTGCCCACTATATCTGCAAATTATATTCACCAGCATAATCAAAAGTTCAGGAGTTCGAGTGGAGTTCCCAGAAACCGAGGCCAGGAGCTGGTGGGGGTTCCCCTTGATTCCAATAGTAGTCGAGTTGTGTTACATGCGATTTTGCGTCGCAGGTAGACCCCTGCTTTTCAAACTCCTTGCCTTGCCACAATCCCACCACTCCTATGCCCGATGCTGCAAAGTTGGCTCGAACGTCAAACTACCTATGGAAACAACCTCAGGCACAGTATGCCCTTGCCTTTCGGCTCACAGCCCAATATATTGGCTCATATCTTGCCTTGGATAGAATGCTGCGCAGAACATTGAAAATGTTAAAAGCGATGGGTCCAATGGCAAGCCCTCCCCGGTTGGGCAACCAAGATGAGCAAAAGAAGGCCACCCTTCAATGGAACCCTCAGGGGCGCATGGAAGTCATGGTGTCTTTGCATTTCATCTCCATCCCCACATGACTTCAAATTCATCCCAGGTGCCTCACTCTTCTCGGCGCTTCTGGGTTGCGACGTCCCTCCTTTCTCTCCCTCTCGCGGTTGCGCCTACCTTTCATCGTCACTCCCTTGCACCTCTTTTTCATCCTCGCCGAGTCTTGTAAGCGTTCGTTTCTCCGTCTGAATACCACTTTCTTTTTTCGTTCTTCTATCCCCGAACACTCCTTTGACGACCATCGTTACGCTTCATTGATTGAAACGTTTCTTCGAATCGCGGGGATATCCTCTTCGGCGCGGCCTTCTATCAGGGAGATTTTTTTTTAGCATTTATACCCTCTTGATTTCTTGAAAGCGAGTCTTTCTATCTTCCAAGTTCTTCAATATCGAACCTTCCTTCTAGATACCTACCTTGTTCATAGCCCATCGATATCTCCTTTCGAAGTACTTGCTCCTATAAACGGTCATGTACTCCCTCGGCCTCCTTCTCTTGGCTCTCAGCCAGGCCGTCGCCGCTTGGCACGCCCCGTCCTATAATGGCTTTAGGCTAGTCTGGCAAGACGACTTCAGCGGTGGTGCTGGAGAGCTCCCGAATGGCAACAACTGGCATATGATCACCGGCCTAAAAGTCAACAACGAGCTCCAGGACTATACCACATCCAACCGAAACCTCCAGATGAGTGGTGGCGGTACCCTTCAAATCGTCCCGTGGAAAGAGGGCAGTCGCTGGACATCCGGTCGAATCGAGTCCAAGTACGAATTCACACCGGAGGCCAACCGAATCACTATGAGCGAGGCTAGGATCAGGTTTGGCGACAACCCCATAGCGAACAAGAAGGGTTACTGGCCCGCCTTCTGGCTTCTTGGCGCTGCCATTAGGCATGGTGTTGACTGGCCTCGCTGTGGTGAAATTGACATCCTCGAGACTGTTAACGGTCAGCTTCAAGGCCTTGGAACCGTGCACTGCGATACCTACCCTGGAGGTGCCTGCAATGAGCCTATCGGTAGGGGTGCATCCACCTCTATCCCCGACCAAGGCTGGCACAACTGGCGGGTGTCTTGGGACCGCCGATCCGGTGACTGGACTCAGCAGAGCATCACTTGGTACCGCGACGAGCAACAGTTTCATCAGATTTCCGGCGCCGCAATTGGCAGTGAAGGGATCTGGAAGACCCTTGCGCAGGCTCCCCTATACTTCATTCTTAACATGGCCATCGGTGGTGATCTGGTATGTATGATGATACAAGTTATTCTTCGAGACTAGTCCGTCGCTAACTCGGTCACCCGTAGCCCGGAAATCCCGATGGAAATACGTGGGACGGTTACGGTAGCATGATGGAAGTCGCGTACGTTGCCCACTACGTTCAGGTATAAATGTAGCGTGGTTGGTTGGTGGTGAACGATCGTCAGGGTCGGTAGCACGTCTTCGCTTCGGAAATGTATATATTTTCTCTTCGTATTAAGATCAAGAGTGTCCCTCAAACAACTTGAAGGGCGCCGAAGTCAAGGACATGACATGTAAATTGTTTTAACCACCGTTATCCGCAGAATGTGGGATTTTCTATGTTGGCACAGAATGATGGTCAAGCCCGTTCTGGCGCCTCGAATGACCAACACGTGACCCGGGAGCTCTTGATACACGCGAAATTGAGGGCGATGTCGGTCAGAAGACAATGCACGAGCAATGGCACTTCGACGGATTAAACGGATTAATAACATGGTTCGACTCATGACGCACAGCCAGCGAAGGCGTAGTCCGTTTGTCGAACAGGGCAGTCCGATCCCGGAAGCGATTGTACGAGTAATATGATCCCATGCCAGCACAGGCCCCACTAGGGCGTTAGCGTTCCAACTGGGCCCATTTCCCCAGATTTCCAGTCTCGGTCGGGGCGGATCTGTAAGCACGACAGTGGGGAACTGACCGGGGCTAATACTAATGAATCAGCTCATCAATGGCCTAATACACAGCCAAACGAAGCCAATTGCTGATAGGCGATTGACACAGTACGGCGTCTGCCCATGCCCGTTCCCAGTTACATAGGTACGTTATTCCTAGCGTTTCGTATCCCTCACATCACCCGTCCTAATCGAGTCCTATTGCGTCAACGTAGTAGTACTTGGAGAGGCCAGCGCTGGATCTGCGTATCCTTGCATCATTTGAATCCCCTGACCTGAGTGTGCTCCACGACAGACTCAAGTCACGCGATTACCTCCCCGCCCTTGTACACGTACCAGAATCGCCACTTCCGACCGTTCACAGTCTTGGTATCGGTACAGGATGTCATTTCAGCTACAGAAATCCAGGGCAGGCAAACCCCGTGAGGTCTTGTCCCCCTCTTGAAAGCTCATACCCCGCCTGGGTTCCCATCGAGGCAACAACAGCACAGCCATTTCCCATAAGTGTATGAGTAACATGGCCTCACGGGACCAGACATCCCTCCCTCCTCCCCCTCCTTAGCCGGCTTCTCCCCCTTTCCCCTCATATCAACTTAAACCTTCCCCTCCAAGCTCTCGGAATCTTCCACCTTTCACCTTCCAACTCTTAAGCCTTCATCAAGCTCACCTCCCCATCAACCCGTGAACTCCCTGAACTCGAGGTATTCATCTCTCCTCTTACATATCAATCACTCACACGAGCTTCCCTCTCTTACTTCGACCTCCTTGTCGTGCAATTAAGTGTTCTAACACCCGGGTTTCATCAGCTTGCTGTTCGCATACCCCGCCCCCCAAACCCCGCCTCTTATCACAGATCACAACAACTGCAAACATGGCGGAAACCAAGAAGAAGACCGACATCAGGAACATCAATGACCTTGGTATGTAGCACATAACACATTCCTAGAGGACTTGCCGGCTTCTTCTTAGCCCCTCCCGATCCCATGTGTCATGCTAATTGGGCCATTTCCTTCGTTCTAGAGAAGGAGGGTATCGAGCTCCAGATCAACGCTGACACCCAGAAGACGGGATGGTAAGTCTTTCAGAGCATCATATATTGCGGGCTTATTTCATCCTATCACTCCTTAATCAATGGCGGCTAATGGGAAAATTGTTAAGGAAAATCAACACCTCGTCGTCGACAGTAGACGACCCAACTGTCCTGAAAGACTTCCTCACCACTCCCCCTGTCAAGAAGATTGACCTTCAGTTCCCCCTCGGAATCGAGGTAACCGCCCGCAATCTAAAGGGCGTTACGATCAAGGATGCGTTAGACGCCATTCACAAGGCTTACAAGAAGAGGGTAAGATAGCCCCTAGGTTGCTCTGAGAAAGTTGGCAACTGAATGGACAATCGATTGTATTTCTGGCAATTGGATCCAACTGCTAACTGGAGCATCCCTTACGGCGCGTTATAGACTGATGACGAGCTGGACCTACCCTATCTCGCTGGATTCGAGTGGGACAAGGAGGAGTCCTGGACGAAGCTCATCGTGCATCTCTCCAAGAACTCTAGTGCTCCCATGGAAAAGAAGAAGAAGAAATAAACGCTTTCTTCGTCTCACTGTTGCTAGCCATGGACACCTGGGTCGACTTGCCTCGCTAGCCTCATCGACGGTCACTCCTTTCCTGGTGTGACCTTGAATCACTACGCTAAGCCACGTTGGGAACTAGGCTGGGCCACGGAATTACAGCTTCTTTCCCAAATAGCTGGCTATCGACTATTTTATATACACAAGCATATATTTGTAAAACAGCCGGCGACGAACCTTGTGTTATTGGGATGGGAGTTAACAAGCCCTGACTATTCTACTTATAATACATTGTTCTGCTGTCAATCGTCCTTGGTATCTGCGCCGTTTTTCAATGAAGTGCTATTTTATACTTGACTCGAAGTGATACGTGAATAACCTCGTCCCCATGTGGATGAAGCCGGCATGCTGAGCATGTCGTATCAAATGGATGTTCTGTCATTACCCCAGATCAGAGTGGAGTGGGGAGCTGGCTCAATGCCAGGGCGGGAAACTCATGGTGGGGCAGCTATGCCACAGCCCAATAACAATCTTGCAAGAAATCTAGAAGCCAAACTGTTAAGGGATCAATTAGATGCCTCATCGGTAACAAGGCACAGATGGGATGAAGGAAGGATTCCGGCACGCCTACATATTCTGTCCTCTGCTATCCTAAGCCCTCAAAGTCAATTAAACAGGTATAATCGACTCACATTCTCGGATTTTAAACTCGTGGTACCTATATCTCCGAAAGCTGATTTTGCCCCTGGAGGGGCAGGACCCGTAAGCCGAGAGAGGATCCTGACGTAAGACCGGACCAAGGCCGCGGTGGGTTTAATCGGCTATCAACGGGCCACCCCCATGTTTCCCGCCCTACGTCAACCGCGGAAACGCCCCTTCTCAATCCGAGCAACAACTATCCGCAACATGTTACAAGACGGGGAAAGGGCCGAGTGGCTGTTATCGGTGAAGATAGCAAAGTGTTAAATGGGGAGAAGCCCCGCCTCCTTGATGATCGTACCTTCCTCTGGATGTGATGGTATCAACCTTCGACCCGGAACGTTGTTGGACTCCGAATCGATCCATTGTTCATCCCTAGAACTGAGGACCACTTTTCTTGTATTTTAGTTCTTCACGATGCCTACGACCGAGTTCAGTTTTGCGGAAAAGTACCGGTACCAACCCGGGTTTGACTCCCATCTAGAGTTCGTCACCTCAAGCATTCCCACCGTCCACTTTGATGTCTTGCACAATCTCACTCGCCTTCTCTGTATAGGAGTGAATCAGTGAAAGGGTCTCTTCCAATTGGTGCCAACTCACCACAGAAGCCAGCTCATGGTTTATATGCCGAGAAGCTATCGGGAACAGCTTTCACGGCACCACGACACGAGAACAAGCAAACGTGGCTCTATAGGATACTGCCATCATGCTCCCACCCACCCTTCGAAAAGGCGGAAACGAAAGCTGAGGCTGTGAGTGATTTTTCGAACCTGAATTTTATCCCGAACCAGCTGAGATGGGATCCATTCGATCACAATGAATCCAAGGACTTGGACTTCGTGGCTGGTCTACGTCTAGTTGCTGGTGCGGGTGATCCCACACTTAAGCAAGGGCTTGGGATGTACATCTATGCTGCTGGTAAGAGCATGGGTGAGCGGGCAGCATTCTATTCTGCCGATGGGGATCTTCTGATCGTGGCGCAGGAGGGGGTGTTGGATATCCGGACAGAGCTAGGCTGGCTTCTTGTGCGTCCGATGGAAATTTGTGTGATTCCACGGGGTGTACGGTACCAAGTCCACCTACCATCCGGCCCCGCGAGAGGATATGCCCTAGAGCTATATCAGAATCACTTTGTTCTGCCGGAGCTGGGACCTATTGGTTCCAACGGTTTAGCGAATCCTCGAGATTTTCAAGCTCCTGTAGCGTGCTTCAGCGAGGATTTTGGCACGACGGCGTCCGACGGCCCTAACGAATATACCGTCTTTGTCAAATTTAACAACACTCTGTTCAAGACCAACCAAACACACACACCTTTCGATGTAGTGGCGTGGCATGGAAATTATTATCCATACAAGTACGACCTAGGACGATTCAACACCATTGGCTCGATTTCTTACGACCACCCTGATCCCAGCATCTTCACTGTGCTTTCAGCCCCGACCGATCACCCAGGCACAGCCGTGGCTGATTTTGTGATTTTCCCCCCTCGGTGGCTCGTGGCAGAGGATACATTTCGCCCTCCTTGGTACCACCGCAATACAATGAGCGAGTTCATGGGCCTCATTGCCGGGGCTTACGACGCCAAACGCGGCGGCAGCGGCGGTTTTGTTCCCGGCGGGGCGAGCTTACACAACGTCATGAGTGGACACGGGCCGGACGCGGCTAGCTACGAAGGAGCTAGGAACGCCGAGCTGAAGCCCGCCAAGGTAGGTGAAGGTAGTTGCGCGTTCATGTTTGAAAGCTGCCTAATGGTTGGCGTGACGGAGTGGGGATTGAGGTCGTGCAGGAAGGTTCAGGAAGGATACAATGATGAGAGCTGGGGTGGAGTCAAGGTCCATTGGCAGAGGCCCGAGGGAGAACATGGAAAAGCACATTTACTGTAAGCTAGGCCCATAGGGCTGCTTTTGGGTATTCGCACTTAATGGGCCAATGGGGCACATCTAGGCCATTGTTTCCTCTTTTCAGAATTCCAAGTTGAACCTATAAAACTGAGGCCCAGGTAGCTTGCGCATCGTCATACGAATCAATTACGAATAAATGAAGGTGACAGACGTCAATTTAGGTTTGCATAACTCTGTTTATGAACCTGTCATCCTCGTGGAAACTCCTGCCCGTCCATGAAACACTAGACCCTCTCAATGACGCCGCGTGTCTCTGGAGTATCCTACAGCTCATGACCCCAACATAGCTTTCAGCGCGGTCTTGCGTCTTGCCGATTGGAATATCATTGAGCGGGATTGGCTTCGCCTAAGCGGCTAGGGGCTGAGGCTTCAGAAAGCCACTTCATTCTCGGGCCCGCTTTTCCCTTTTGGAGTTCGCACTAGAGCATCTCTCCTCCAACAGCAGGCCGCCAGATTCGGCTCGGAAGCATGCTTGTGATGCGTACGCGTATCGAAAGCTCTGTCCCCAAAGACGCGGGCCTTTGTTGCGTGAGCGGCGTGGCTAGAAGCTTTTCGGTGGGCCTATGTCGCTTCCTTGACCGACGTAAGGCCGCGCCATTTACATTCCATCATCAATTACTGATAGCAACATAGAGTATCGGGGCCAAGTGAAAGTTTGCCATTGAACGTGGCGGAGCTTGGATAGGCGAGCACTGGAATATCAAAGTGATTCAATGTCGTTCCAGTGCCGAACGTGCGTCTTTCAACTGCGGCCGAAGGAGACTTAGATAATAGCTCTTCGTTTTTACTGCTCTTCGTACTTTTGACTATTTCGTCCCTTCTTCGTTCCGTCTAGAAATGGCGGTGGTGATGCCGGATGTTTATCCCGGAGAATTACCCCTTCTGCCAAACTGGGGAGATCGTCGAAGGAATTAAGAATGGAGGGCAGAAGAATACCTCACCTTGCTTTTAAAAAGGAAGGTGAACCGGGTTGCCGGCTTTTGCGGCGATATTACTTTTTTTTTTTTTTTTTTTTTTCCTTTTTGTCCCCTCGTCCCTCGATGCTTCGGAAAACGAGATCTAGTTCCAGGGAACTGGTGCAGCTCCGCGGGCGCGGTTGGCTTGATCATTGTCGATTGCAGCAGAGCATGGCGGGGACGTGGTAGGAAAGGCGAGGCGTCGAATCGAATGGCGGCCCGAGGCGCCGCGAAAAAGAAAAAAAAAAGAAAAAGAAAACGAAAAAGACAGTTACGGTCGGAGCACATGCAAAGTGGTAAGGTGATACAGGAGGGGTGTATGTATGCCGGTGAGCTCATTCGGAACTGAGTTGCTGCATGATGCTGTCAGGTTGCGAGCCTGAAGACTGCCATCGGCGCCTTGGATACGAGAAATTGGTGGGGAGAGAGGAACCTGGAAGGCTTTTGAGAGGAAAGGGAGAGGTAGTAAGGCTCAAGAGAAAGTGCCAAGGATTATTGGCAATCGGTAGGTGCATCAATTGATGTATGTAGTCTATAATGCTTGCTATATAAAAAATTGAAGTGGTATCTCATGACGCTCTTTTCCTTTTCCCTCCTGCATCCTGCTGTAAACCGAGAAAAGAGGCAAGTAAACAGGGTTTGTGAGTATATACGCGTATGTATGCATGTGTGTTTGTCAATGCCAGTATTGCTCGCCGCGCCGCGCTCGTAAAGCTGATTCTTTTCATCATCATCATGATCCAAACTCAGGTTTGGTTTTCTGTGTTTTTGTTACTTTTTTTCCTCTTATTTTTTTTTCCCTTTCTTTTCTTTTCTGGGCTCCTCATCAAACGGGTTTCCGCGCATGGATCATGTGGAAAGGGAGGTACGTGTGAAATCCCGTATCGGCCACAGCCCTCCTCACCTCGACGAGAAGCATCTCCACCTGCATCATCGTCCACCCGAGTCCATGGATGAAAGGCTTCCTCGCCAAACCCTTGAGCCCGTCGAGGATGACGGTCTTAAGGAGGTCGCCGCAGTAAGAGAGCTCGGGCTTCTTGGGCCACACGCCAATGGGGCACTTGAGGATGGTGGCGGTGACTCTCTCGAAGCCGACGGAGGACAGGTCTTCCTCCACGTGCGTGATAGCGTGGAGGTCGGAGCCTAGGACACGCAAGCCCTGGGAAAGGTGGTAGAGAAAGTCACGGAGGCGGTAAGTGGTGTCTTCGGTGAGGGAGGCGTCGTCTGCGCGAGGGTCGTAGTGTAGCTCTTGTATTTCCAGGTAGCCTCCGGGTTTGAGATGTCTTGGGTCGCAATGTTAGTAGGGAGCATGGGGGAAGGTGCCAAAGCATAGCTTCTCGTGGAAAAAAAAAAAAAAAAAAAAAGAAAAAAAAAAAGGAAAAAAAAAAAACTCACTTGAACGCCCTCTCTATTAAGGCACGGCGGTCTTTTATGGAGTAGAGAATATGTCGGATGTGGATAAAGTCAAAGTGGTTTTCGGGATAGTCCCAGCCGTTCTCATGCTCGACATCGTCAACGACGAACTGGACGTTGGGAGGCACAAGCTCCGGTTGTATCGGAGAAAGATCGAGGCCAAGGAATTGCGAGTTTGGATATGCATCGGCCACTAAAACACACAAGGGGCATGAGAAAAACAGGAACCAGCACGGACAAAAATGAAAAAGAAGGCGCCGAAGGTGAGCACACGCGCGCGCGAGCGGCCGACTCTCAGGTCTGGGGGGGGGGGGAAATCTGTTTGAGACAAAGCTGGCAGGAATGCGTTGGTATCACATCCGCTCCCTTGGGACGGCCAATGTTGTCCGCTCGGATCAAGAACCGGGCAACTTACATTCCGTGCACCAAACACCCGTGCCAGTTCCTGTAGAGCGAACTGTGTTAGTCCCGGCATTTCTCAAGCATCTTAACCTCGCCACCCTCTCAAAGGAGTGGCTGTAACCAAGAAGAAGAAAAAAAAATTGCACATCCGTCAAGACTTGGGAATGCTCACCTAGATCTAGTACCTCTGCCCCTTTGTCTAATAGGTCCTCCACGGGTGCGTGAAAAGCCCGGCCGTCGCATAAGGCGAGCGTCATAACATGGCGCATCTCGTCGCATTGCTGCTCAACATCGTCATTGGGAAACGGATATTTACCCGCATGGTAAGCGTGATACCGGAGGCCGCCTTCGACGACGTGTTCGAGAATGCTTTCTGTGAGACTCTTCGTTTCAATGGTGCGATGGTATGTTTCCGAGTCGGACGATCCGTCACTGGAAGGCACGCTGGGGTCTTGGGAAGACATGATTGAAGACCGCAAGTAGCTGGCGCCGAGAGGGCGTCGGTAGTGGTTGTGGTAGTCGTCCTGGGCGATAATAAGAGAGGGTGTTGATGTGTCCTCGAAGCCGTGACGTTACGGTGCTATACAGCAGCATATGGGATTTTTTTTTCTTTCTTTTTTAAGAAAGCAATAAAAAAATCCGGGTGGATCGCTCGAATCCCGGAAGACGAATTGTGGAAAGCTTCTAGTGGAAGCTGTCAATCAAAGTTGAAGTCAAGGCCAGCTAGGCTAAGGTTGAAACATAAGCGCTCGGGAGTTCGGAGAGGAGGACATCAAGTGGCGATGCCCTAAAGGACTAGGTTTTTTAGGGCCGGCGCAAGCTAATTCAAACGGAAGCAAAGGAGATAAGGGAAATGAAGCAAAGAAAGAAAAAAAAAATAAAGTAGCGCAGGTCGAGACGGGAAGGGCTTTAAAAAAAAAAAGAAAAGAAAAGAAAAAAAAAAAAGACAGAAAACAGATAAAGAGGCCGAAGCAGAGCGGCAAACCCACCCGGACCCAGCAGTCTGGGAAGACGGAACCGGTGGAGATATATGCAAAGTGTACGTAGCGTAGGAAACCGGCATGTAACTGGAAGGGCAGATTGAAAAGGCCGAAAGATAGCGCGAGGGTTCCCAAGTGCCAGGAGAAGACGGACCGGGACCAGGCCAGCAACTAGATCGAATAATACCCCCGCAAGGGTGGAAAGTGGATATCCATCAAGCCATGCGAGGGTCGATCGTTTACTATCTGTAGGGGTGGTAATCTTTTTTCCCTTTCTTTTTAAGGTGCTTTGGAGCGGGCACCCGGCTGGGCTAGACTGGATGCAGTAGTCGCAGTCGGAGTCGTGCTTAGGTCGTGTAGGAGTAGTAGCAAGAGTCAGGAGTAATTCGACAAGGGGGGCGGCCTTTTTTTGCCGTTTGTGTGTTTGAAAAGCACCGGGCTATGTATAGAGAGCGACCCGAGTGGAGAGGAGGGGAGAAGAAGCGGCGCGAGGCATTAGATGGGAGAGTGGGTGAGTGAGAGGGCGGGGAGAAGAAGAATGAGCTCGAGGAGAAGAAGAATGAGCTCGAGGAGACCGGAGACGGGCTGGAGGAGACACGACACATACAATTAGATAGGCCTAAGCCTTGGGTTAGGAAGTGAATTGGCATGGAGCTTGGTCTCCTAGAAAGGAAAGGCAGGACAGGAAAGGACAGGGCCAACGGGAGCGCAAGAGTCAGTCACACAAGACCAAGCAGGACGGACGAGATCCGACTCTTTGGCTTTGGCGGGAGACACACACACCCCCGTGTCCCATGTCCCGACAACCTGGTCCCTATGTAGCGTGGAGGGACAAAACCAGCTTGGAGCGGCGGATGCCACGGGCGAATGGACTCCGCGGCATGGGCTGCTGGCTAGTGTGTACCTCTCAGTACCTTCGTACATGGGGCCATTAATACTATTAATAATACTAGCGAGGGAGGCTGGCGCGAAGCAGACCTTGGTGCAGGTGTCGACGAAATGGGCGTTTGGACTGCTAATTGACTAGGTGACTAACTTAAAGCCTAGACCACTTGTGGGATGGGAGTGGAGGACATGAGGGTGGACAGCCAGCGGTGCGGTGGCAGAAACCGGTTAGGGAGCTGGCTGGAATGGGCTTGTGCATTTGCAGATGGCAACCCTTGTCTTGGGTCGTGGCCGAACCGACATTAACAGACAGACAGGTGACATACCCGTACGGAGGGAGGGGATAAGAGTTGATGCAAGAGAACGAGAAGGACGCGAGGGACGAGAGAGGGGAAACGAAACGGGAGAGGGACACACCAGGCCAGCGAGAGCATCCCCATTCGTTTCTGGGAATAGGCTTGGAGAGGAAGTGCTGAGAACGACGTGGTGAATGAATCCCTTGATCAATCACTCCGACCCTTTGTCACATTCATTGTTTTATGCCTGGCTACCCTTGGTTGTACTCGAGAATAATAATTTGCCAGGAATTTTCTACCTTAAATTTTCAGATGAAGAAAGCCCGTCTCTCTCACCTCCCACACCTCTTCTCCGGTCCCGAGAATCTGGTCCTCTGGCGTTTATCTTGGCAGAAGAAGAAGGTGATTTCCGGGCGTTGGGACCGTGAGCGCGGGGAGGGCGGGCAACTTGGGAACATTGGTGGACAGGGACCAGACTGGCGGTAAGAGATTGATCCATTTGGATCCAGATGATGAGGATTTCTGATTCTCCCTGTCCATGTTCGAAGCCGCAGCACTGGGTCGCTAATTGCAAGGTTACAGCGGGTGGCCACCCCACCCTACCTATCGAGTACATCGTAGTTCAGCACAACACACCATGCTCCAGCTTACGCCTTTGTACCACTGGGGTGGAGGGTGCCACCACTCGCCCCCTCCCCTCCAGCGTGGTACTTCATACGCATTGATCAAATAGGGTTTCCAGACTATTATTTGGATTGCCAGCAGTGCACCACCTCAGCCATACATACATTGACGCGGCGATTGCGCTATTAATCGTGTCCTTTTGCAGAGTATCGCCCTGGCCAGCTATGCAGTGAGAGTAGCGTCACACTAGGGCAGGGGTTTGCTCAACACGCCAGGTCATGAGATCCCCAAAGAAGTCTTCGGGTCCCAAACTTATTGATTCAGTCCCAGCCCGGAACTCAGTACACCTAGTGCTTGATGGAAGGGGGCACCAACATCAACAGCCAGCGAATGCGAGCTGTCACAACTTGGTATCGAATGAGGGAGCTTCAGTCCGTAGTCCAGCTAAAAGCCCTTCTTCCGGGCATCTTCCGTTTGCCTCCGCTTTTTGTCCAACTAACCCCACGAGGAATCGGGTTTCCTCCCGGTTTGTGGTGGTGGCCACAGGTCCTGCACCGAGTCGGGCTTTCGCAATCAAAACAACGGGTCCTTGCTTTCATGCACGCTAATCGCCCTTCACACTGAACTGCACGTCGCACCCCTCGACTTTCTCGCTGGATGACCGCCGGGCGCTCAGTCCACGGAAGTGGTAGTGGCCGCCTTCGTTCGCGCATGTACCACTACAGCCAGCAATGCATTGCGGAAGGCGTCCCTGTTGTGTGGTAGGCGGATAATGCAGCCGGAATTTGGTCAGTGATATGCCCGCTGTGCGGCCAGTGCGGACGACCGAGCTTTCCGCTTGATGCAGTGTCGCTTGTCGTGGGTACAAGCCAGACGTCAATAGTTGTAAGAGTGTTGTCGAACCCAAACTGTCGGGTGAGATACGTACCGTCTCCTCTCCATCATCCCCGACCCAGCGATCATCCTTTTTCGTGCATCTTTCTCCTTGTCTTGGCATTGTTGGCTGTTGGGATCCAGGATGGTCACACCAGGTTCATGTCTAGGACTCCCGGCCCTGTGGTATGGCATCTGCTTTCATGTTACACATTGCCTGCAACAAAAGGGCTTTTTCTTTTTCTTTTTCTTTCTTTTTTGATTTTTGTTTTTGTATGCCCCCAATTTTCCCGGCACAGAACGCTTGCAAGTAAGCCGAAAATTGACCATAGTACACTCCGACTCCAGCGACGACCTGCTGGCTTTGGCTTCTAGTCGTCATGGTATCCATTGTGTCTTGATACACATCGCAATATTTTCTTCTTGGAGGATCGGCTTACGGACAAGCTGGCATCAGTTTTTTTTTTTTTTCCCTTGTTTGTTTGTTGTGGGTTTCCTCTTTCTGTTTTACCTTGGATTGTTGACATGGCCAGGAGTTATCCTAGCCCTCGCTTGTCAATGCCAGGGGCCAAAGAGCCCATCTCTTAGGCGAGGCGGCAGGGGGTGTATGACGCGCGATATAATAATACACTGCGAGAGGACAACAAAGCGACGATCCTGTTCAGGTTGGCGCAATTGCTTATTATTACTGTGGCATTCGCCTACTCCCCTCGCCAACCTTCAGGTTCGCCTTGAGCGCGAGCCGGCGCGATACATACGTAACATCAAGTCCCCGGAGTTGCATTGCCAAGTCCAAGAGCTGGAGCTGAAGACTGAAGTCCGAAAAGTCGTGTGCCTCGTTTAGCCCATCAGGCTAACTCGATTAGAGTCACGACTTTGAAACGAGCGGCTAGGCCAAAGAAAGACGCACTATACCTCCCTAAGCAGGGCGTTTTCTCCGCGCCTGCACATGCTTGAGACAAATTAATCCGAAAGCTCGTCCCCCGTGTTCATTCGCATCACCTACTATGAATGGCACAGCTCCCGTCAGGAGGTGACAGGGTTTCGTCTCCGTGTTTGTGGATTTTTGGAGGGTTTTTTTATAGTTTCGTTTTTCATTTCCTTGTCTTTCTCTCATTTGTTTGCCCTGTTTCTTCCTTCACCGAAACAAGACTTTAAAGTGTGTGACCCTGGCAAAGTGTGATGCACAGCACCAACAGGCAAGGTCCTTCCCGTCGGAGTCAGGGGAGGGAACCAGACTCTGGGCACCCTACGCTGGCGGTATTGGGACTGGCCGCCTGGTCAAGGGCTCTTTGCAGAGGCCCTTTTCCAAAGCGAATGGATCCTAGTGGGGGCCGTCCAAGTAATTATAATCTTCCCCTCTAATTTGACTCCACTCCACTCACCCGTTACTTACGGATATAGTGTTAATAGGACCCATACAACGGAAGCTGGATGAGAGTATTCTCCCGACCTTGTCGCTCTTGAGCTTCGAAGGGAAATGATGGGCACACAATTTGTTTGCCAGGTCGGTGCTGTAGCCAGCGATGTGTGCAGGAGTGGTGGGTCTACCAACTAATACGAAGGTAGAGTGACCCGTAATACCCAGGCATCACCACCCAGGCCACCCGACTTCGCACCAAGTATGGGGCTTGGGTGATATTACTGCTTCTGGTGTAACCTGCAGCTTACCAAGTAAAAGACGTCTCGTGAGGGTACGAGACTCGATACCCCACGGTAAGTCCCTCCGATGTGAACTCCAAGACGAGACGACTACATCATGGCTTAGTGAAGATGTCCTCGATAAGTGCGAGCGGCTGATACCGCTAGTCCTGAGCATTACCATTAAACGAGCTAAACCGACTTACAGCAACGTGTAGCCTCTGCAACGACCTCAGTGAAACATTCAGGATATGGACCTTGGCCTCGATCCGGAGCCGGTAGAAATCAACAAAGCTCTCAGGCTCCTTCACTCGGCGGGGATAGAGAGAGATATTGCGCCGCGAGACACTTGCCAAGCTCGTCTCTCATCTCCGGAATACCCTCGGGGAGTTGTTTGGAGTTGGACCCTAGTCAGCACGAATCCCTGCCGTCATGGAACCACGGCACGCCACTGGACCGTGCCAGCCGCCTGAAGAGCAATTATTATCCCTGGGCCGCTCCTCCGCTGGCTCCTCCGCTCGAAACCCTCTTGAACCTGGATATTACCGAAAGGTGGTTTTCTACTAGCTTCGAGGGGTCACGAATTGAGCCAGAAGTAATATATGACTACCACCAGAGTAACACAGGAAATGACATTAGACGGCCGGTATAAAACCTCAAATATTGGTAGTATTACCGAGTGCTGCGGAAGAGGTGGGCGTCTCTTGAGAGTACTCAAATGGCAATCCGCCTTGTCATGCTGACTTGGGTGTAGGACTGAGGCGCTCATCACGAGAGGATTCGAAGAACGGGTGGCCGATGTCCGTATGGCTCTACCTCTTATCTCCTTGTTGCTTGACGCTTCTGCACACTTGTCCCCACCCAGCTATGCCCTCATTGATGGATCAATATGCTTCTAGGTCTCCACAGTTTCGAACTTGG
Organism: Lomentospora prolificans; assembly: GCA_029532625.1. NCBI lineage: Eukaryota > Fungi > Ascomycota > Sordariomycetes > Microascales > Microascaceae > Lomentospora > Lomentospora prolificans. The sequence goes on from JARFXM010000003.1 coordinate 4,447,540, forward strand.
AACCAAAGTGCATCTCTGACGGATCCTCGAATCCCTTTCTGCACCTCGGATGTTGCGCTTTAATGTCGTGACTTCTGATGATTCCTTGCTCGATGGTCAAAGACGGAAATTGAGCAGCGATGATGACCCCTCACTAATGCAGTGTTTTGTTTTCTTTTCCCTTGGCAGCGTGGACACTACTATCCAAGGCAGACTCGATGCCCGCCCACCCGAAATCGAAAAGTCGCATCAATAGTGTGATCCAAACTCTCGGGTCAATCGCTTTTCTACACTGAAAAAGGGGGCTATCCCTTGTGACACACAAAGTACCTCGGAGCACACGGGCGGAGTCATCCATCAGTGTTCCCCATCTCCCTCCAGGCGGTTAGGGCGCTATTATTACTTCGGAGCACAATCTCCTCCATGGAGCTGCTGATACCCCTGTCTACACTTTCAGCCTAGTGCTCATCCCCCACTTAGCCAGACCCACCCGCCGCACCCGGCCCCTGTTGAGGATTCGTTCTTAATAATGCCATATATCCTTTCTCGGTGGTATTGGGGGGATGGCGCTCGAATGTGTTGTTTAAGTGCGAGACCTAGACCCGCCAGTCTGGTTCCGCGAGTCCTCGATTCGCTTCCTACGTAGAACCGGCTTCACTGCCATGGAGAAACCCCTGGCGCAACCAGAGCCTGTTAAAGGGAGGTAAGATCTTGAGCCGGAAGGACATCCTCTTCCAGGTCTCTGCGGGTGGCGTCGACAAGAGCGAGACCCCCTGTCCGCAAGTCCCTAAAAAGCGAAAAGCGCACTTGGAGATAATAATAGCGCCTCGCGCTATGGAAAAACTTGGGGAATACTTCAATGTTGTGACTCTCCATGCCCTTTTCAGCATAGCCCCTAGAGTTCTGCTGATCCAGGACCTCGGGTCCTCCAGAGAGGACTTTGTTCAAACCTCGTTTCAGGGCCTGTGGCTGACCGGTCTCATCACCGGATCTCGGTCCTTCGGCCATCCCCAATCTGTTCCCATGGTCTCATTCCCTCTGCAACCGTTCGGGTTTATCTCTGTAGCCACGCGCCTTCGTGCTGTGCGATGATACGACGTCTTCAGTCATGGCATGGGTTTGCGTGCTTCAACGGCCGCTATCGTTCTGGGAGTGGGCGAACATTCCGACATGTCACAAAAGGTCATTACCGATTGGTGATGGAACTCTTTCTTTGTCTTTTTGTTCTTTTCTCCTTTTTTTCCTTCTTCTCTTTTTGCCCCCTTGGTTACATGACATCATGTCGTACGAAAGCAGGACGCTTCGCCAGAATGGTTGGCCTCCGATAAATTGGGTTCCCCAATCCGGACATGAACCTCATCAGCGGAGATATCTAAGGAGAAATAAAACCGTTGGCTTAACCCAATGAAGATTGCGTTCTTGCACATAAAATCGACCTGTCATTTTCACTTGTCCCGTTGTGTATTAAGCGACCCAGCCTCTTGGGCGCCCGTTGCGGGCCCGGTTTGAGGGAGACCAGGCCAGCCCTTCCTATCCTCTTCTCGAGTCCCGGGGCTGGGGATTCTTTCCTATTGCGGCGTTATTCCCCTTTGCCGGGCTTATCACGCCCTCTGGAGAAGCGCTTGCTAAGCCTTTTCCACAAAACAAATCTTAGATGTTAGGTCAAGACGGAGCCTCGTTAAGGCCTTTCCGTTGTCCCAGGTGCTACCACATATGGGCCCATTCCCGTAGCTTGGATTATCCTCGAGCCAAAGTTGAATTAAACGAAGGCTTATCTTCTCACCGCAGGGCCCCAGTGTCCCCCAGCGTTAACAAAAGCATATCGCATTCTGTCATCTATCACTTTCCACTGACCAGGTATGTCCCTGCTCCTAAGTTACGAGGGCGTCCACTGGTCTTACCTCTTTCTTTGCCTGCCGAGAACTTTTTCCAGTCCTTTCCAGCATAGGGCCCGGCCGGCCTAGCTTCCTTGTTGCTGGTTTCGTTTCTATGAAAGATAACAAAGCATGATAACTCTGCCCCTACCCGGCTCCCTCGGCATGTCACCTTCTCGTAGCATTCGCTCCGTTCCTGGCATGCAATAGCCGGTGTCTCCCCACTTAGTTCTCCCCCATCTCGGGGTTCTGTGACTGATGCATAGAACATCGTGTTCTCGCCTCGGGTTGGTCACTATACGGTTTTCTCCTTACTCGCCCCCACTCTCATTGAAATCAAAGGTTATCCCTTGCACTTAACATAGCCCACCTGGAGCTAGATCACGGGATGAACGGCAGTTCATGACATTTCGAGAGCCCCGGGAGAGAGAGAGCAAGCTTTAGATGCCTGATGTAGTAAAGATTAGCAAGCCCGAATTCTTTTACCAAACGTGGCTTGTTTGTCGTGGTTTTCCCGCTTGAGGCGTGCGGAGGGGAAGATCCACGGATGATGATGGTTCCTAGCTCGAGAAATCCGTCTAGGCGCAGCTTTAGACTTTGCTCCAGACCAGACCATATGATTCCAGAGCATGTCCTGCTCTGAGGCTCAAAGACTACAACTATTTCGGTGACATACAATGCTATTACTTACATGTGAGGCGACATCATCAGAGCCTTCCCTGGTAAAGAGCCAATAATGATGACACAATGGAGCTATCTCTTGCTACATCGTCACCGTGGATATGCCTATCCCCCAGTCAGGATGCCTTGCTGTTTATTTGTCAGGAAAGTGTCAGGGTCATATTCCTTCCGTGGCCTCCAGCCCAGGTAATCAGGGACGGTCCTGAGATATACCCTTCTCCAGCCAAAAAAAAAAAAAAAAAAAAAAAAAAAAAGATCCACGCCATCGCCTCCGCTTTTGTCGTGGTTTCGGTGGGTGCGCTGTGTGGCGAAGCCTCTTGTTTGGTATATTCTGTCAAGGCGTTGGACTCAAGAGGAGCATTGGCGGGTGTAGATCTCAGTGTTTCGGTCTCCCTCGCGCTGGAATCCTTCTCTCGTAGCTATGGAAGTGTGAATTGACTTCTGCTTCTTCTCTGCATCTTGGAGGCGTAGCGGTCGAGGAATCGTAACTGAGCGGATTCGCTCTCGTAATAAGGGTCTGGACCTTCACAGAAGATGCAGGTGTGGACACATGGATGGCCCCTCGAATCTGCAGCATCCCTGGATATCACTTATATCTTGTTGTGGGCGGAAGGGTTAGTTTTTTCGGTCAAGGATATGATGACCAGTTTACCTACAGGTGGAGTGGCCCATACACAGACTTGATTACTCTTCAGCTCGCTAACACCGGCCAACACAGACGAAACAAGATTTCGCTGGAGAGCATCTTGCAGGACAGGCACAGCTCAAAGAAAGGTGTGCCCATTTCTAAGGCTCAAGCAGTCCTTACTGTGTAAACATCCAGGCTCTTCTTGTACGCCTAGAAGAGCGTACTGCTGTGATCATTATCTCTTAGCCCCATCTCCCCAGGAGGCTCTTATTCAAGCCGCAGTCCATGCTCGGAACTTAGTGAGTCTATACGAAACTAACGACCAGCGCTTGGCATAGAGCTGGCACTAACGTTATTATGAAGTAGCCTGTACATTCTTGCTTTCCGTTAGATACCATCACCGGGAGTACTGAGGCAGAGCCCGGAGGCCGAACCACTACGCCTCCGCTTACATGATGTGAGGCAGAGATGGAGGGAAGACACACGTCTTTTCACTTCATCCAACGCCAGTACTTTAAAGTGAACGGGAAATTGCAAGCCAGAGAAGAGCACTGGATCGTTAGGATTACGCGACGGGAACTTGGGCTGCCAAGTGGACCATCTCTGCAGCCCGCGAAGCCTACCCAAACCCTTGGACACGGTTGGGAAGTGGCTCTATATTAGTGAGTTGCCGGTACAAAGAATCCCAAACGAGGACTTCACTATGCCGCTTTGGTGCGCTTTGTATCCGTGATAGAATCACTCAGCAGTCTCTTCTGCTTCGTCTGAAGAAGAGAGCATTGGGGATAACACCTTTCAACTGACCAAAACCTACGCGACGGGACGCACTACTACTTTTGATCGGTATTCTATATTGTCAGGCGTCAATGGGCCTGGAACTGATAGCTCCTAATCCTATTATCCCGCGGCCGTTCGAGTGGAGTGTTGATGTCGACGATTTTGCAGTGAAGGCCGGTAAGAAAGGGGTCTAACAAGGTATTTTGGGGCTAAAACTAGGTGGACAAGCAGCGAGGCGAGAAACGCATCTAGACCTCTGCTTCGGTAGCAAGAAATTTTGGTTACAGGAATCTAACTACATTCTTCGCCAAAGGCAAAGAGAACTGAGCATCGTTTCATACAGAATAATCGATAATTGCTAGCTAGGGATATACATCATCCACTTTCGTATTCCGGTTATCCTTAGGAGTGCACGTTCGATAGAGAAAGAGGGCGGTTGAGAACATCTCGAGGAGACAAAGCACACGTCAAGGACCAAGCATAGACCTTGGAGGAACGTCAGTCTATTTGTTGTATTCCTGTTGAGAGTTGTTCTTGTGTAGCCTCATTCTTCAGCAGGAAGTTAAGCATTCGCCGTCGTCACTTGAAGCTAAGCAAGAGAGATCAATAACGAGTTATAGAGGCTCGGAGTATTCTAAGCTATTAGCTTACTTCAAAGCTATTGATGGGCAACTTACATTCGCCTGGGAGTCAGTTCACAACGCCTTTAAGATTAGTTGATGGCTATGGAGAACGTAGTAGAGCAACCTACTTGCCTTAGAGAGCCTGCTGCTCAGGCAACCATCACTTCCTATACCTCACCGACTTCTCACGTCTCTAGGTATCAACCTGCTCTCCAGACACTCGCCTCAAGCAACTCACGTACATCACTGATAGTGACGCAGGTAAAAGGAAAAACTTCCGCATCCAGAGGCACGAAGAGGCCTCCACGAAGATGTCACAGTCAACATCGAGACGATTTGGCTTTCCTAGTAAGCGACTGGGCCAGACATAGGCTGAGTTCACACAATAAGCCCACGGGACTGGGATTCGTACCACTCAGAGTCTTTGTGGTGAATGTCACTGGACTCGACCGGGTCACGAGGCGAGACCTACTCATTGCCCCAGCGTCACATGACATCACTTTCTCCCACAATATCTCGGCTTCGCAGGCTTTGACAACCTTCTCTAGGTCTCACCGTGAAATTCCCTGAGGGGTGTCTTCCTAGAACCCCCTTTTCGCGAGACGCAGCGGTTATAGGGACCCAATTGAAGATGTCGTGTCGAGGGGCGTGCGGAATAGGCATCCGGCTCTGTCCAAGGCGGACAACGAAGTAGGCCGTGTACCTCGTTTCTGGCCAAAGTATCGCGACCTTGAAGGACTACCACGTTGAACAGCGAACCTCAGGCCTCCAGGAAGAAAGGCTTGTCCAAAACGATGCCAAAGAGCCCTCGGTTGCAGAAGGGATTGCGCAAGCGTCTGGCATGCGGTGATCCCTCACTAGAAGGTGTCACTGACATTGGAGCACAACCAACAGTACGATAAGCTCTTTGTCACTGCGGCCAACGGGGTTGTCGATTCCCAAGATCCCAACTTGAATATCCAGGGGCCAAAGGAGCTACATTGGCCGATGCGACCCGTGCCTGGTTCCGACCGGAACCACGATGTGCGTTTCCAAACCCTAACAGATATCCGAAACTTTAGTGCTTGCCTGCCAAACCTATGCCTCAACTAACGCCATAAGGTGCCCAAAGCAATGGCAGTCAGTTCAGTCGTGCAACACATCCACACCCCTCCTATGAATAAGGACCGAAGTTCCGGAACATAGGCTTCCCCTTATCATCTTCTAGCCAGTGGGCAGACTGTGCAAATGTGCGACCGGCGGTGAAAAGGCGGCGCTATCGCATTGAAGCGGTCTAATAAGTCGGTTGATGAGCTGGCACTGGGCGGACGTGATAACCGGCAATAGGATATTGGTCGGCTGGGTTCATTATTTGCTAAGGGGAAGGGGTCAGTGACTCATTGCCCAGCCAGCTACCCCCAGGGGCGATGCCTGCCCTGCCATTTCGTGCTAGGGGTCGGACTGACATGACTGGGTTGTGGTCCACCAGCTGCTGTATGTTAGCCCTCTTACCCCATTCTCCACAAAGTGAGTTGGGAAGAGGAGTTAAGGGGGGAGTGCAAACACTGAGAAAGGTCAAAATGGTCTGGAGCTGTACGGCCAAGATGAGCCAACTATCGTCAAAAGATGGATATGAGCTCGATTATCCAGCTGCCTTCTTTGACGCTGGTAGGACCGGCGGACCCGGGAGGGAACCGTGCTACGTCATCAACGTGTGGACGAGCAAGCATCTGTCTAGCTAATTCTTTTTTCTTCCGGAGGCTTTCTTTTTCTTTTGCCTCCTTCTCCGACTTGATGTTGCACTTATCCTCCCTTTTGCCGAGACGTGAGTGGCCAAGCTGCGCGGTTACAGCATGTGTTGTGACAGATTTGTCATCTGCAGAAGATCGAGGAAGCCGCATAGAAGAAATCCATTGCGGCCCAAACGACGGACCTCTATTTTTATTCCTCCAGACGGGCTTTTCCCTCTCGGAGCCAGCATCAGACGTGCATGGCAGCGCCACACGGGACGGTTGATTGATTCGTCGGATGTGCTCAGTCGCCGGTAGTGAGAAAGGCTCAGCCACACCCGCTGTCGCCGACGCCTCAGCTTCCGAGCAATCTGAACACGACGGAACCGGTTCAGTCCGGAGAGGAAACCCAAGCTACGCCATAAACAATCGTTGGGTCTTCCGTTAACCGACGAACCCGACCTGGCGAATCTGCAGCTTATATCCAGCTTGTACGCAATGTCCTACGTTATTAGCCCGAATTCTCGGGATTGTGGCGACATTGCCTCCAAGAAGCGAGCCACTGCCTCACGGATTCTTGTACAGTGCGTGCGCTTCAGAGCCAGCCCCAGAGGTACACAGTTTAGTGCAGCATCAAAAGTAGCCCCGTAATTCTGGAAACAGTATGAGAAGAGCATCGTGAGTCGTGAGTGGACAAGATCCACGACCAACAATTGTCTTGCCCCGAGAGACCCCTCACGCAAGACAGCCCCTCCTATTACCCCTCCAACAACCCCTCAGGCAAAGATTGATGCTGGTATCAGGAAGAGGAGATGAGGGGCACTTTTCGGTCTGCAGGCGCAATGCAGTAGGCGTGTTGTGTGTATTGCTTTGTTTTCATGAGCCGATCACAGGGGTGTCTAATGCAGACCTTTGCTATTCGACCGCTCTTTTGGCCAGGGCCTTGTCGTTGGGGCCTGTTCCAGACTGGACGTCGGCTGCAACCAAAAAAATAACAATAATAAACAGTCTAGACCCCTCCCCCCCCCCGGGGGGCGTCGATAAGGCTCTGTAGGCACATCGGACTCCTGATGAACCGCGAGAGACTCGGTCGGAGGCGAACATATGATCCTCTCGCCTTACAAGTAGTTCCAGGCTTGTACGACTTCCTTTCGCTGAAAGCACTTCACCAGTGTGCTGTTCTGGGCATCACTGCATGTGCTGGGTCCTCCAGAACAATCCACCTTGCGCGAGCCCTACCTTTTTGTCAGCAAGGCAGAAGATTGGGAGGCCAGGGACTGCCAGGGGCGGCAAACGGCAGGGCGGAACACTTTACCGTCAACCGTCTGGTCTCTTCCATTCCAGCACACACCCCTGCACGCCCCCCCTGGAAGAGCACTCCCCTTTCCCGTACCCGCATGTGGTTATGAGGGAGGGCGCTAGACTCGACTAAGCAGCCTGCAATGTCTGGTCTTCGTTCTCTTCTAATGTACATGTACCATTACATTGTCCGCTGAGGCCCAGCCGGCTCTGAGCGGCGCACATACAAGTAACGCTTTCTGAATTGATTAATGGCTGTGAGACCGAGACCCAGACCGAGAAATCCTGTCGCACAATATGGCCCTTCCATTTGTTGTGTCGCTATTAAGAGAGCAACGCAAACGAGCTGAACACACCTAAGTGATTCCATTCCACATCATATCTGACAATGACTGGGTCATGGCGGAACGGGAAAAGATGGCGTTGAAGATGGGGAAGGTGAGATTGAGTTTATGGGGTTGCGAGAGGGAATGCATTCGATCTCCTTGGGCTTTGGGCTAGAGAGTGTTGCATTGACGTTTGTGAATGCGGATATGGTTAATATACTAAATAACGATAGCCCGTACACCACACCACACTACACTGCTGGCGTGGCCAGACCAGTCCGACGCGGTAGCGGACCTTTCGGAAACTAAGATTAGTACGGGGACTTGGAAGATCCAAGTCAAACCAAGCCAGCGATCTAGGACGAATGGATTTTTAACGGAGTGTGCGTGCACAACTCGATAGTCGCTCTGCGAAAGGCGTCTTGCTCTGACTTCATCGTCGCGATGTTGCATCCTAAGGATTCTTCGATCTTGCGTCGGGCCTGTTTACGAGTGCCTGAAATCTTGGAAAGGAAATGAGGGGAAGGAAAGTGAAAATTTTTGTGTGGGTGGCTACGTCACTCCACTGTAAGCTTTGCCCTAAACAATATTTGGCACCCGCTATGATAACAGCAACGGCTTGTTGTATTAATTGATGGATCCCCGGATGCAGGCAGAGGAGGGATGGGTACAAAAGGCAAAGGATGCTTGCGAGCAAAAAGAGAATCTGAGCCATTCCAAACAAGTTAAAATGTAATCATTGATGCGTTGTATACCTGAGGATATGACACTAGAGCTGCGGCACCACACCGGCATCAGACTCCTCCCTCCCGAAACCACCTACTTCCCGTCGCGGAGGGGGACTGGTCTAGAATAAGGGGGAATGGGGAAGAGATGAGAGTGGAAGAGGGCAAGGAAAGAAGAAAAGACACATCCTTTCCGGCATAAACCTCCATCTGCATGTCCATGCATAGTCGTTCGTCTTCTTATCATCCTTCGGCAGCCCTGATACTCTCGATACCGCGACTCAAGAGTGTCGAGAGAAAGTCGGTGAGCAGACCGTCCGGGCCTTTTCTTTTCGAAGCAGACTATAACCTATCCGCTCTCTTGGGTCTAGAATTCAGACACGTCCGATCTCGAAATGCACACGGGAGGCGGATGCTCACGCCTCCTTCTGAATCACAGTTGCGGTCAGGGTGAGCCGGAAAACAAGCCGGGACAGGGCTATATGCTTCTGATATCCATCCCCGTACGTCCCACAGACACACAGCTAGGTGCGCCTTGCCCACTAGAGTTCCCCTGATCAGCACAAGGAAAGGACACAATCCTTTCACCGTGGTTGCTCGATTGGTTCACATGTGTAAGGGGGCGACTCTTTTAAAAAAGACTGGCAAAAAATTACAAGAAAAAACACCCCGCATCGGCAACGAATCATCGACTCGAATGTTCATTTGAAATTTGACCCTTTCTTTTCATGTTGACTGGGATCAAATGTTAAAAGGTTGTGCGGGTACGACTCGATGTCAGGTGTTCCCATGGATTCGTTCAACGGTAATATTTACCAGCTTAGTGGGCCAGCCAGACCAGCGACTCCCCCTCTGTCTGGCGACGTGTTCGCCGTGGCCCAATCGACAGAGGGGTCTGATATGCGGCGGCCTGCTTGGGTGACCCAGCCAGCCAGCCAGAGGCCGTCAATTTTTCCGCGGTGCCTCTATTAGACAGCATTGCATCTCGCTCTGCTTGGATTGGATCTCAATACATTTAAAAGATGCCAACTATGACTCACTCTCGATTCTTTCTGGCGCCGACGACGGAACAAAATCCACTTAAGGTCTTCCTCTGTAATCGTTATTTGCCAAATGGGTGGATTTCTTCGAGAATGGCAGGGGGCGTGTGGTGAGTGAGCCTGGGAAAAGAGTGTCTGGGAGAGCGGATGCGCCAAGGGTAGGATCCAACAGCTTGGGAGATTAAGGAGGAGTGTAGCGACGATTCTGTGAGCGCATCTCTGTTGAGGTGAAAAATTTTCTCTCGTCAATTTCAGCCCCAAGTCCCTGTACTCACCCTCAACCCAAGCCGAAGCCACTGTCCTGTTCCCTGCCGAGGAGCCTAGAGTTAGGTGCCCCTGCCCTGAAGGGTTGACAGCACCCTGGTACGGTAAGGAGGAGGGACGCTCGATACGAACAGTCCAGGGTTGGCCCCCAGAAGCAACAAGCAACGACACACAAGCGCACGGTCGCAGTCCGGACTTGTGGATGAAATCACAACATTTGGCAGGCTGCCAAATGATATCGACTCCACGGCACAGTCGGTGGCTGATACGCTCACGTCGTCCAGGCCTTTTGATGCTTGCTCTTGGCTCGCCGTAGCGGCGAAGATGCAAGAGACCGGGGTGTGCGGGTACTTGGGGGGTGTCTGGCCTGGCTTGTGAAGAAACCGAGCAGGGAATTCGGTGTCCGTCGTCCGCCGGGAAGTGCAGCGTAAAGGAGGCGCCCCTGCTCGCTGGATCTGCCCTTCTGTGGTCGCGATTTGCCAGGAGAAAGGCTTGGTTCGTCCAGGGGTGTGGCTTTCTGCGCCAAAAGTTACTAGCGCAAGTGCGGACAGTCCTCTGATCAAAAGGTAGGACAAAGAGCGAGACGTCGAGGAGGTGCACAGTGCGGGAAGGCCTCCAAGACTCCGGATCATATCCACTTGGGCTCTTAGCTAATTTAGTTGAGCACTAAGAGGTAGTTCGGCTGTCAAGTGAGGAAGGAACATGGGGAATAGGAGGACAAGTCCTGAAGGGGAATTTGGAGCGACCAAATGAGTGGATGTGATGCGAGGAGGGTACAAAGCACGCACGAATATGAAGCCGAGAGCATACCAGAAGCGTTTGCTTGAAAGTCGGCAGACGATGTTCGATGCGAGGCAACGCCAGGCGTGTGGTTTTGCAGCACGGGTCTAACCATTTTGCTCTGGCGAACATGGAACCTCGGTGAAGACCAAATCCCCCGATTGGAGATAGTGGGTGACTCAGCGAGTTGGACTGGCTGCGGGCTTGGTTGCCAAGTGCGGCAGGCCCTTGTATCAATAATCCCCGTCGGGGAGGACGATACTTCAAATGTTGACCCATTATAATACAAAGTAGCCCGCATAGACAGTGGCAGGTAGCGCTAGCCACTTTGGTCTTTTAGTGGGCGGCCCGCTGTATGCCTGAGAGAAGCACGCTGGAAAACGTGGGAAGCCTGCTGGAAACGCGCTGGAACCCTTCCATTGCAGGGCCCCCGATCGCCAGGGATGCACTAAGCCTGTCTTAGAAGCCACACCACTGGATCCTGGGGTTCCCAAAAGCGAGCAGAGGGCCGGCCAACTGCCATCTTGCATTTGATCTGTGTATTGCAGTGCAGATCTTATTTCCCACAAGTTACTTCGTGAACCAAAAAGGTCACCGCACTCGTGATCTTGTCACACGCAATTTGCGATTGAGGTCTCGATGCGTCTGAAACAGCCGCTTTCACCGACCGTGCTCTGGGGACAAAGGCCTTGAGTCAAATGACGACAGACACGCGACGCGATCGAGTGCGTAAATATTTAGAGAGTGGTGAAACGGGCCTGTGCTGAGTCGCCCAAAAAACCCGTCTTCGGGACTTCGATACTGCTGGGTCTCTCAACCTTATCAATCGCATTTTCACCTAACGGGAACGGGCAAGGTCAATTCGGAATGGGAGGAAAGCGAGTTGGACAAGTACGTGAGCTAGAACTATCCGTGCCGGATTCTTTTGTGTTTGCTAATTCCGAATCTTCTTTCGTACAACTCAGTTATCTCGGCGACGTTGTCCGGAGTACACGGAAGAGCTTGGAGGGTAATTAATATGGAAAACCACTTATACCCGCATGTGATGAGGAACCGTTTCCAGCAACTTCATGAACATGCTAACTGCGGGTACTTTCCCCACGACATCACCAGCAGTCGCATGATCCCTCGTAACTACCGCTTAGAACCGAATTCTGGGATCTTTATATTTAATTTGCCCGCACCTTCCGGAATGCGAACTAAACGCTGCAACGCCTCTCGGCAGGATCTGGGAACAGCCGGGGTACATTTCGCCAGACGTCAGTGAATACCTCGTGGACACGCCGGTATTCACTGTCGGACTCGGTTCTCGTAAGTTGACCATCTAATATCGCATTGCCTCTTTCTCCCTCCCCGCTCCCTCTCGCTCTTTTTTTTTTTTTTTTTTTTTTTTTTTTCTTGTCCTTTTAGTTCCCTTTGGGATTATCCCATTCCAGGAATGTGAGTAGACAACCAGGGGACAGATATATCAGGCTGAGGTGTCACCAGCCGGAAATGAAATACCCACGGCGCGGCTGGGTGACCTGAGGTTGAACCGCGTTAGTAGTTAAGTACCAGGCGGACGAGCAGCTTTGTGCAGTCCGTTTGACCGGCTCGTTGTTTTCGACGCCTACTAGCAAGACAAGTGTCCCAGTTGCCGTCGACGCAACGTACTAGGGATCTAGATGACTCCCTCCTGGTCTTATCAGCATCTCCATGTTTATTTCTAATTTATCAGTCTCTCAGCGAGCGACAAAAAATGGATCCTGGTTAAAGATGGTGCCCCAGCCTCCCTCACCTCGGTCAACGGCAGCTGGTACCCTCTTTCCCAGTTGGTTCACCTCGACATCCATGCAGCACCCTGGTTGGTTGCACACGGCTGGTGAGACCCAGATTTAGTGGATCAGTCCGTAATATAACGTTCCTCCAACCCCTTGAACCTCCCCGGCTCCCAACTTTAACCTGCCACTTTAAGCACCCCGGCCGATCCAAAATCTAAACTGCTTGAGTGGAATACTCGAGCGAAAAATTTTTTCTCCCCTTGCGTTCTTCCCTGTTCTGGACTCCTCGACAGCGGGAGGCCCGGAGCAAAGACGGGACGAAAATCAAATTGTCGCAAGACTCATCGCCCGCGTGCTTGCCTGCAGCGCGGATGGTATCGCTGCCTTCTCAGACGGGTACTGCGAACAATTGGTTTCCTTCTTGAGGTTGGGTTTTACAGGTGAATGCGTCGTTAGCTTGCGACAGCCCCCAGCTTGGGCGTATGTATGGCGGACGGACCCGGGTGCATCTCCGGAGTGGAGCGCGGCGTATTTCGCTTTCGCTTGCCAGCATCATGGAAGTGTGTCGCCCAAGGGGCCGAGAATCTGTCGTGCGATGAGAGTCATTTCGCTTGTAATATACAGACTGAGGTGGGTTACGGCCCCATCGCCGCTCTCAATCTACGAGTTGTCCACTTGAGAAGAATTGCCGTCGGCCTCCCTCATCCTGAGAGGATACTATTCTCCCTTTCCTTTCACGCAATTCTGTCAACACAAACATACGAAAGGTAGAAGAGTCAGCGAGATGGGATGACGAGGGCGACCCTGGTCCCTTGAAGGCCTCACCGAGCAGGGGTGCTATTCAAGTGAAATAATCATTCTCTGTTCGCAATTTCCCACATTCCCACCCCGAAAAATCTTGGCCCTTGAAAAGTCCGAGAGCCATGATTCCCTGCTCAACTTGAAGACGAAAGAGGACACAGTCTGCACTGCCTTCTGGAATGACAGTCAATCATGCCTCATCCTGCCTTTCGTCGCTTCACCAAGATGACCGCGCCTCATGGCTGGAGAGGCGGATTGGCCATTTATCAACCCTGCTAACCTCCTAAATCAACGGTCATTAGCAAGTCTCCTTCGTCTATCACGAGAGTACAAGTGCTACGGCTGCACTATAAGTAAAAAACATTAGTATGAATTTTTCAATACACACTGTGTGGCCGGAAGGAGTAGTGACGAGGGAAGAGCTGTAGAGGATAGAAAGAGCTGGGCGCTGATAGGTGGCTGGGAAACTTGACTCAGGTGTGGGTGCCTACGTCATTAGAGACACACCCCTGGGCTCTCCTCGGCCGGACCATGCTAAATTAGGGCCCCCTGGCACGCCCATATGGGTACAGGGGGCGTTTGCCCAGGATTGAAAAGACGGGGGTGCGCGTTCTGATGTAACCTTAGTTCCAACCAGCCTTTATCTAAGTACCGGTACATGGCTACGCTGCTCCTAGTTGCCTGCTCGTATCAAGTTGTTTCCCACACCAGTCTCCTCCCTCATCTTCCAGTATAACTACTCGGAATCTCCCTCGCACACAGTTCACCGACGTCTTTTTCTTCTTCCCTTCTATGTCCCCTTGGCCTTAGCCAATTGACTCAGCTATTCCTCAACATTACCAATATTTCTGGCTTGATTAGGCTTCATTGCCTTTGCCGTCATCTACAGAATCAAAATTGATACTGGGCTTATAGTCGCCAGTATCTTCCACACCCTTCGTCAACTCTTCCAGCGAGTTCGACGATTTTTGTCCACTTGAGGACGACTATTTCCACAACCTTTTGACATGTTGACATTCGGAACACCACTTTTCCCTCCTCCCTCCGACGACGTACAGCGGTGACTTGATTCACCGATCTTTCGCGCTTCCTCCCATCCAAGGCGCGACCATTTGGCTTAAATAGGTACATCCTTTACGCACCAACAGACACGACCATACAAGACACCACCTTTTCTCCTCTTAGACCCTTCTTCGTCGCCCACGCGACAGAATACCCCACCGAGAATGTCTGGCAGCTATTCTCCATACTCGAGGCGTGGTTATCCCGAGGACCACCCATACTATACTCCAAGCCCTACGCCTTCTCCACGGCACAACTCCTACATGTACAGCCAGCCCCCCTACCCGCAACGACCTGCGACGCGGGCGCACTTCCGAACCTCGAGCAGCGCCTTTGTCGAGACATCCTCGCGACCTCCTGCCGCCTCGCCACGATACACGAGCGATGGCTACTACGCCACCAAGACCGATGTGAGTAAAGATCGTGTTTCGTCAACCTTCTCCCAAAGCCCACAATCTCCTCGCGTATGGGTCTTTCAAGAGGTCGAACCGAGACAATGCTCGTCGCCCGAGATGTATCCCGTGGGAGGTAGAATTCAATATTTCTTTTCTCCCGAGAAGGGTTGGAGGTCATCCATCTTTGTACAACCTCATGCGAGTGGTGCGAAGGCCGATCGACGGGCTAGGAGGAGAGCGAGTACCGCAGAGAGCGAATGGATTCGTGCAAGTCAATCGCCTGGTCAGACGACTAACCCCATGAAGGGCGGTTATGCAGGTTTCCATACTGAGCATGCCTTTGACGACGGGCGCCTGCCTCGACAACCTACTAAACGTCGATCTTCCATGTCGACGCCGCAACGACCATCTACCGCACGACCGTCGAGCTCCCACAAGCCTGCCACCCTCAAGGCCAGACAAGCCACGGAAGCGGATAGGCTGAAGCACAAGATTCCCCAGGGCTACTCCCTCAAGAACTGGGATCCTTCTGAACCTCCCATCCTGCTTCTGGGTTCTGTGTTTGACGCTAACTCTCTGGGGAAGTGGATCTATGACTGGACTACCTATCACCTCGGCGCCGCCAGCCCCATTTCCGAGATGGCTGGAGAGCTCTGGCTCTTGCTCATTCAATTCTCTGGCAAGCTCAAGGGCGCCGAGGACGTGGTTGCTAAGGTCCGCGACCCCAAAAAGCAAGAAGTTCTCGAGGACTTCATCGATGGCGGTTCCAGGCTCTCGGACCGCCTCTCTGAACTCCTAAAGGCTTGTGAGGCGCCTATGCTCCGCGCGAGCAAGAAGAACGGAACCAGCCTCGGAAAGAACGCTGGAGTCGAGTTTGTGGAGACCCTTTTCGGCCGTGACCGCGAGCTGGAGAGGACCCAGCGTTTCATGGATTCCCTAGAGCTGTTCATCAAGAGGTTCAAGGCGAACTGCGATGAGATCATCAAGCATCCCACTAGGTAGAGCTTGACGGATAACACCAGCTTCAGCCATTGGATCCCCCCCTTTATCTTTAATTTTCCTATCAACCCCGGGACCATCGCCGATATTAGGTCCTCCTTACCTCCGTTGTGGACCTGGCCTCGGTTAAAGCTCTGCCGTGGATCCAAGGACCGAGATCATGATGTTGAGCTGTCCGTCTATCTCCAATTTACTGGCCAACAATGTCCACCATGTACATTATCAATCCGACCCGCCTGGATTTCTTTGGTGTCCCGTTTAAACAAAAAATACCCGTGGGCTCTTTTCCAAGTCCGGATGTTTTTTTCCTCTGCGGCGCATTTCCCTGGACCGTCGGAGTTGCGTTTTGCTTTTGCTATTTTTCTTTCCCCGTCTATACATGTATAGATCGCCTTGCTTTCGCACTATTATCTCTGCGGATACGCACGGGGCGACCTGTGGCCGTCTGGATTGTTTCAGCGTCCGAGGATGTTCGGCCTTGGTCCTCTCGTATTTGATACCCTTTCCTTTTCCTGGACCGGGCTTTAGAACCAAGGATCGAGACGCGGCAAATGGCCAAGATGGAAGGTGACCTCGAATTACCTGGATGTTTAATTGTTTTGGGAATGGGCCTGGATCTGAAAAAGTCTTTGATTAGCGCTCCCGCCGGCTTCCTGTCTTATGTTTTAGAGCGTGTTTTTTGCAGAAGAGCTGAGAATGGAGGGTAGTCTTTGGGCGGTATGGTGAGCAGTTGGCTCTTCGGTTTTCTCGATTTTCTTGATTTTCAGCTTGATTTTGTTTGAATTCTGTCTGGTGCGAGCTAGGAGAGAGTGTGAGACGAGTTTTAAAAGAGTATAATTTGTTTTGCTTTCAAGTTTGACGTTGGCACCACTACACTATTTGTTCGATATTGATTGTCGTTTCACTACCCTACGTCGCCAATTTCTCTTCCATTGTTCTCTCAGTTGTCCACAAAAAGGAGGCAGATAGAATATGGCTGGCTTGGAAATACCCTTTTCGCTTACTAGTTAGATAGACATTTTAAACTTCCCATGAGGGCTTTTAACCTTAACCTCGCATTTTCAACTATATGACTTTCGACTGAAACTGACGATCCTATGGGTAGAGACATCGTGCGATGGAGTGCGAACCCGAGGAAAGGGTCAATATCTGAAAGGTACGGAAGTACAAGAGTAGTCCAGACGGGGGTTCACAGGATTCTCCTCTTGGAAAGACTCCAGAAGGTGAAGCGAGGCGATGAGAGGTGCATGCAGCCGTCGACGTCCGCGTCGTTCACATGTAACATGACCAGTCAACCGACAGGCTTTCCCCCAGTAGAAGGCATATATGCCTTGACAAACACAGACGACGGGATGGGGCGTCGCGTTAACCCGAGGCCCAACCATCAGAAAAAGCGGACTGGAAGCCTTATCGCGGAGAAGGAGCGGACACTTCTCTCAAGGCCAATCTTCATGTCAAGAACAAATCGGAGGCTCTGGTTCCAGAACGACGTCAGTGACGCAGGGCGCAGTCCACCTTGGCGGACCAGGGAATCCTTTCCCAGGGTCTTTCGGTCAGAGACCAATAGTGACTGTCGTGTAATATCGACTATTCTGTTTTTCCCAAGCAGTGGCTGAGACACACTGATTGCTTTCTTCGACAGGCATTTTAATGTTCCCTTGGGCGTACGCCGCTCGGTGTCTTGATCTACAGAAAAGAAGAGGATCGGCGACTGTCCCCTCTCTTCTTTCGCGCCTTTTACTCGCAGGACAAGATCAAAGACCATCGGTTCACTATTTTTACGCAAGGTGTAAGTCAGACGAGTCAGTCGAGGTCAGCTTTCGCACTTCCGATCCCCGTGGACGCGCTTCCCACCCGCAACTCGGTGAGTCTCAAGGTGTACTTCGAATAATATCGCGAGAGGAAGGGCCAAAAGCAAGATTTCCTGGAGGGGGGTATGAAACATCAACAGGGGAGACTGGCAGCCAAAGTTCTTGCAAAAGTTCTTGCTGTTTCGTTAATTGTGCCGCCCACTCAAGAACCGGAGGGAAGCGCGGAAGTTTGGCTTGAATGTTTTGGTTCTAAGGGAAGAAAAATTTTTTCCCTTCTTTTCCCTAAAGATGAGACGGGAACAGCCCTCAACCGGCAGTCGACATTCCGTTGAAAAATTTGAGTCCTCCCATCTAGCTCTGTTTCGTGGGGTGCACGAATTGTGCGGCTTTGCCGGACCCGTTTCTCTGCTTGTGCCCGGTCGCTTCCTGTCAAGATGGAAGAACTACTCCCGTGCGTGACGGAACCAGGGTCTGCAGAAAGAGTTGGGATGAAAAAGAGTCTGAGCCTGAGTGAGGCTGTGTGAAATTTGGGAACTCCTCGCTGGCGAAGGGGGAACAGGTCTTCCTCGGTCACGACTCTGCATGTCCGCCCACCGAAGGCCTGCGCGTTTTCCAACCTTCCTTAATACAGTTAAGTTCCTTTCGCTCTCCGGGTTAGTGCATCTAGGCCACTAGCTCCTATACTTGTACATTGGCAGGTGTGTGTGCACAGGTTCGTGGGACGCGCAGAGAGCCGTTTACTTCTTGTGATCGCGCGCTGCAATCACTACCTGCGTGCAGAGTGTAAAGTGAGGGGATAAAATGTTTCTCATCCCTTTCCCCTCACCTTACAAGTATTGCCCCTATTTTCCTTTTTCCCTCATTTTCGACATTCTTACGAGTCGATCCTGTGCGTTGTGGCTTATGTTGCCAGCCCTATTTGACTTGACACCCCTCGATAAGCAGCGATCATGGGTCTAGGAGCTTTGATTTTACTGGAGGAAAGTGTCTTATTATGCCCATCAAGGAAGCCCTGCCCAGCGTTTGCATTGGGCAGACCCGCCCTTTCTTTTGCTTTTCCCGGCCCGGCAAGCAAGAAAAGAAAGGATCAAGGCTAATAAAAAGGTGCTTGTATCGAAACATGGAAAATTTTTTTCCATCTCTGACTCTTGTTGTCTTCCCTGTCAGTGTTTTTCTGGTGCCGTTGGTGGCTCATTTAACCCCTTGCGCTGGCGTTAATGTGAAATGGTACACAATGTGACGGGGATCTTCCACTCTGGCACAATGCAAATTGGTCTTCCCGTGAACGATTTTTCCTTTCCCTTGCGCCAAGTCGTGCTGAACGATGCGGCTTGCCGTACTCGACTTTAGACTTTGACGTCCCTCAGTCTTGTCTCCCTTGCCTCGTACTTGGTGACATGGGGTACGACGCTCCCCTTTGCGCAAGAGTGGATAGTCTCGTAGAGTATGGAACAACGGACGCTGGCGAAGGTGCCCTTTGCTTCTCTCCAATCCGCCTACGCTCAGAGGCAGGCACCTGAACAGGCCCTAACTCAACGACATGATGAGGACAAAAGGAAATAACCCCCTAAAAAAGGCTCTCACTTCGCGTGCGCAATAGTGTCATAAGCGTGAGAAAGATTTTGTCGCTGTGCATGGAGTGGCTGTGTGCTGCTTTCTTTTTTCACGCGTCGCGATCAATTATTTTCTCGTCACATCGACCGGTCTCGAAGAAAGCCCGTTCGGTCGAGGAAACCTAGTCAGTTGAAGATGGAGGGTGGGAAGGGTGTGTGGTTATCATTCCTCTTGTCCTTGGACGAGCGGGAATGAATGGACTGCCCGTATCTGAGGGAATGCCCCACCACCACTTGAAAGGAAAGTCGGGTTGCACGCTAGCCAGCGAGAGAACTGAGGTACCCTAGACCTCCCAAGGTACCGCTACAATCTACGCAAAGGGAAAGGAAGGAGAAGTTTTCTCTTGCCTGCACGGCGATCCAGGGCCTCTCCTTGTTCTGTTCCAGCGGGTCCTCAAGATCCTGTCCGCTCTCCAGGCTCGAGTGTAACCCGAGTTGGATTCCTAACGGCCACACTGTGTGCGATTGATCCTATCCGTTGGCATCCTTGTCATTGATGTTTATCTCCCAGAGGGATTAGACTTGTTAGCGCGAAACTTCAAGCGTGTCTTACAGGGGGCCCCTGCAAGGTACCTCCACATACTATTTTATATAGTAAGATACTTCTACCAAAACAAACCACAGATGTCGCGTTTCTCAGCCTCGGGCTTTTAAAGCCTTCTTCACTGATGACTTCTACGAGATCATAGTCACCCACGATAGAACGATAGACGGCTATAATAGATATCGAGGCCATTTTCACCTGCCTAGCCCTATAGCAAAGGCAGATAAACACTATTAGATTCCTCCTAAACCTGATAGACGATGACACTGAGCCGCAGCTACTATAAAGGACCTATAAGAAGCAGCTTACTTATGATGAATGACTTCGCGTTCGGATCCTCAAGTCCTCTAACAATATTGGTAGTAAAACATACAACGACTGGATTCCTTAGGCATCTATTGCACTCGATGGTGAGAAGGCTGCAACTGGTACTTGACCTTAATAGTAAGAGTACTAGTACCTTCTTTTATATGTAAATATAGTGTTTCAATAAGTATCTCTACTCCTTCCTAAATTGGCTTAGACTTGTATTTTCTTGTTGTAGGCTAACAAGTCTGATCCCTGAATAGGTGTTGAATCCAGGAGCCGTGTTTCTGTTGGTTCCCATTCCGTGTGCATTTGGCTCACATTCAACGACCAGCGACCCGCCGAAACCCACACCTGGGATTTGATTCTTCGAAACACCGTGCGGCGAGGATGGTGTGGTAGCCTGTCATTTAACGATTAACACATGTTCGGCGTGACGATATTGAACCATCTTCACAAAAGCTCCTCCCTTCGGAAATGGCTGCCTACTATCACCAAGCCTCATCACAGCAGCGCGCAAAATATCTTCAACGGTTGGTTGGTGGGCCAGTGAAGATAAACGTGACGGGCTTGCTGGCTTGACCAAGATGGTGGTGGGCCAGCATGGTGTCAGCAGCGTCTATTGTGCAGCAGGACTGGGTGCTCAAGCCTCCTCCAGCGCCTACATCGCCAATCGGCTGGGAGGAAAAGGCAGAACACACAAAATACCAGTCTGGCATGGCTCTATCACCCCAGCCTTTTTTTGGCATCAACCAAACTCACTGTGCACCCAACGCCCTGCTTCTGTTTATCGAAACCAAGAAATGGAATGGGTGTGGGCGATGGGAAAAAAAATTGGGTAAAGGCAGACGCCAAAAGTGCCTTCATTCGCCGTTTTGGCCGTGTTGCAGCCCCGCTGCGTGCCTCGTTTGGAAACCTTTGCCCCGGGGGCAAGGCAGATGCCGCGCCATTGAAACGGGGGAGGCGACGCAAGGATCGCCGTGCGTCGACGGAATGCTGTGCAGCGTGCCTTCTCGCACCTTTCTCTCCCTCTCATTTTCATCACCTTTCCCTGTCCCCGCATCGAAACCCTTTGGGAAATCGGCTCCCGTCGCTTCCGCGATGAATGCGACCTTTTTCCCCACCAACCACTACACCGACCACCCTGACTTTCCCATGCATCATGTGGCCGAGTGTTGACGTCGCCCTATTTAGAGCAGGCGCTTGTAGAGCCCTGCCTGGAGGTGTGACTCCTAATCTACTCAGTCGCCGTCGCACCCGGATAGCAACACTACTCCCGCCAGGCTGGAAGGAACCCGAGTGTGCCATTTTGCTTCTGGGGTGCGCATTCCGTGCCGTCGAAGTGAAGATGGACCTTAACAATCGCACTGCCACTGTAGAAGATCCAGATGGGGTGGGCGTCCCAGCCTCATGTGGGCGAGGTGCATCTGTTCACACTGACATACAGTGGTGAAACACGCTTCCGTGATATCACCCACGAGGCTTTCTCTGGCACGCTCAAGGTTCCGAGTCTAAGAGAGCTTGGGGCTATATTGACCTCTGAGCTTGGCCATCCGGTGAACTGGGTCGGCGAGCGTGACTCGCCATGACTACCAAATGTGGAGATAGCAACGAATCCCAAAAATACCAAACAAATGATCGGCCAAGTTGGGACGAGGCCGACACTCCCTATAATTCCGGAACAGAGGGCTCTACCGAGTAAACCGGAATGATCGCCTTCCCCAAGGTGAGCCTCATCAATGCCGCCAGCAAGGAGTGAATAAGACCCGTTCGTAAGGCCGGCCATTCAGACGACGCCACATATGGATCGAGCAGAAGAGGCCGGCTCCATACACAGACCTTTCTGTGGCCGCCTGGCCGGTGTCCCAGGTTTTCTTTTTTTTTTTTTCCTTTTCTCCTGTGGGGTTAACCTTATTTCTGTACCTTGTCCCCGGATCACGCCAGCCTTTGAGTGGGGGGGGCGTATTGGCTTTCGGGCCCGAAACCTCATGCATTGTGCCTGTGCTGGGAGCTTCCGGCGCTTCCGGGCCTGGACGTCTGCCGGCGCGGAGAGACACGACGTGCCGGATCAGTCTTGTTGAGTCCCGGTGTGACGAGGGGAAAGTAGTTGTGTATTTTACGCGCGGTAAGACGGGTGAGATAAGTGGTTAAGCCGTAAATGAGTTATTTGGTCCGGGGATGAGGCCAGCCATTCACACCTGGTGGTGAGCTCCCGGGTCAGAATGCCTCTCAACAGCACCTTCTAGCTTATACTCGTATCCTATATGCTATTGTAGTTTATCGAAATGGCAAAGAGACTAAATAATAGAGGTTCACTAGGCTCACTAGGCTCAGAGAGGATACGACCCAAAGAGCTGAACCCGACAGGGACCAGCCCGTTAGCGAGCCACGATGTCTCGATGGTCTTCCCTCGAGTCTAAAGATGCTTCAGTAGACAGGCCGAAAAGTTCTCTTCCGAGCTTCCTTCACAGCCAAACTTCGCGAGGTGGGACAAGTCAAGGGAGGATCAAGGGAGGGAACGCTAGACAAGGGAGTAAAATCGACTTGGCAACCATGTTGCCGCTCAATTTGCCTATCCCAGGGTCACAGCTCATATACGGTGATAAGAGTGCCTGCGGAGAACGTGCGTACTCAACCAACTCATTCAGTTCCGTCTGAAACTTGGCCGAACTACAAGATAATGGCTCGTAAGTACAGAGTGTGGGGGGTGGCCCCTCTCGAGATTGTAGTCTGCGATCTCGTCACTGGAGATAGCACAGCGCCTTACGTGAGTGTTCGCTGTCATACTGTGATAGCAACTCTAGACATCTAAAACGGGAGATGTTCTCAGGTAGTCTATAAGCCGGTCGCTATCGTCGTGACCGGCTTCTATGGTGCTTTGGGGTAGGGTAACCCTCCTCAGATCTCGCTGTTCGGATCCTCTGGATGATGCTGTTCCCGGGCCGAGGAGTGTCTAGGCGATTCTCCAAGGCACCTCCAGAGAAGCTTACCAGTAGCGCTTCTCTACTCGCAGGTAGTATATACATCATCGAGCCGTATACTTTGACGGGAGCTAAAGCCTACGGCGATATGTCTTCCGCCTGGATAGAGGGAGAAAACCTCCAATGAAGCTCCTCGCTCCTCGTATAGATCTCTTCCTCTCCACGTTGGAGCGGTTGGCAGAGGACAGAACCGTCCCAGGGCGAATTCCTTATCCCTCGCAACTATTGGGGGTGTCGTATGTTGGTAAATAGGTAGAACCCACCTGGTGAATAGAAACTACGGCCTCTCCACAAGAGCAACTAAACAGCGCAGGGTCGCGGGACGCCTAAAGCCCCACGAGTACTGAACAGCCTGGAATGTAGATATTCGGGCCATATAGGACCGGCTAGAGGAAAACCACCTCGTAAAGCGATTGCGAGTTCCACTCGAGGATCATTCGGCACCGCCCGATTTCTCCGCGGAGGGATCCGAGGAGACGTGCAAGACTGGGGCACTCATGGCAGCCAATATGCCGAAGGGGACGAAGGTAGCTGGATGGGATGCGCAGTGACATATTTTGCGTGTGGTCCATCTTGATTTGTTGGGCGCCATCTCGGTGTATGCCTCCCATCGCCGATCTGACATGGCGGTGAGGTGAGAGCACACAACTTCACGGCGCTGTGCGAGCTTCTGTAGATTGTGTACCTGTTTGGACGGACCCTCGACTCCTTCGGCAGGGCGAACATATGCTCTCCTATCTCGTCACGGTCGGCGGGGTTTACTCACGAGCAGGAAAGATGCATAGAGCAGTCTGACTTATTTTGGGGGAGCTTCTGCTCAACCTACCTATGCGGGTTGGCATGCGCGTTGTGCATGCAGCTCAGCGAACAACACATGAGACTCAATGCAGGTTTGTTATTCCGCGGATTCAATTACGTACATAGGCATATACATGAGCTCTCCATTGTCGATCCTCCTCAACGATATCTATCGATGGTTGAAGAACGTTATCGAACTCCGAGAGCGGGGCTGCATAAGGGCTCTCACCTCTTCTCTGTTTCGATGTCCGGCTCTGGTTCAACCATAGTCAACACGTGGATATCCACGCACTACACGTCGCACAACATTGCGAGGAGTTGTCGCAACATATGCAGAGATATGACTCAGCGATCCTCACTCTGATTGACCATGCTCGAGGGAGGAGGTGTTGGGGGTTCAATACCACGCGGTTTGACACTGATAATGAACGAGCAAGGGCGTCAGCCCGCCCAATGTTTGAGTGAACGTTGCCATGCTGAGCAACTGACAGGCTTGGCCCCCAGATGCTCCGCTATTTCTTGCTTCTCGGACTTAATAGTAGTTAAGGCTGGACAAGGCCGGGCAGGACGGACTTAGTCTCCGGAGAAGAGATTGAAAGAAGTATGCAGAGGCATTCTGTTCCCGGCTTGGTATGAACCCTGGCTTTCTAGCCTGTACGGGCCCACGAAGTCCAGTGGGTCGATGCACTGGAGAAGAGGACCACGAGTGCGATAGTGGGGCCGGAAGTGGTCCCGACTAGCGAAGCTCATGGAAAAAAAGAAAAAAAAAAAAAAGAGAGTGAGAAAGAGAGAGAGAACCAGAAGGGCGGACATGACCCTGAGTGACCCTGATAACGAGTTGACTCCACTCGGTCGCTGGTTTCAGGTGGGTTTCCCGTTTCTCTGGCACCTTCGTATGCATTATTTCGATTTCAAAGCTTTTGTTAGTGTTGTGCGCGATTCCCGGGAAAGTGGGGATGCGCACATGGCTGACTCGGGTTCTTCTTTTGGTGGGTCAGTTACGAGCATCAAGGTCCTTGCCGTATTTGTCCCTCGATTCCGCGCTGACCACAGTTCGTCCAAGTCTTGGCGAGGTTCGTGCTGTCCCATTATTAATCCCATTCCGTTGGTGGGGCACTTGAACGATGCGGGCAAACGGAGTTGAGCGGTGAGGGCGCCAGAATGACGCATCCGGTGAAGGGCGGCGCTGGACGATGGCAATTAGTAATTTCACCTGGAAAGAAAGGAGAAAATTTTGTTCAGGACTGGGTGTATCACGTTTGGGTCTGGCCTGGCGTGGCCAAGCCCACAACAAGAAAACGTGCTGAAGCCGAGCCAAGTTTGCCAAGTCTAAGCACTATTAGCTTAAATTGGGTATTAGCGCGACGTGGGACATTAATTTCCATAATTCCTGATGCTTTGCAAAAGAGAAGAGTGAAGCTGCTGCATTCTTAGAGTCATGCGGCAAAGATTGCGGCAGGCATTCTTATACTAGTCTTGCGGTTGTGCAATCTCGACCGGCGGTGTCAATTATCTATCTGCTTGCATCACTGGTTGTGTTTGTCCGGGTGGCGTCTCTAGAGCCAGCATGGCGCCCGGCGCGTTCCCTCCACTCAACCGACCCGATCGCGGGGAGGGCCAGGAGCGGACATCACCTCTCTGGCGCACGCTGGCAGCTTGTCAGCCTCTGATCAGGTGTACCGAGTATATGTGTGGAGCACGCCCACCTGTTCCCCACTGTATGAGCGTGTTATTCTGGCAAAGCTTCGGTAAAGAATCTGAGATCCGACACAAGGCCCCCACTGGCCCCACTGCCAGGAGCAAACACAGAGGGGCGACGGCAAGATTTGGCGGGGCCCACTCTTTCCCCGGCAGTACTACCCTAGCGTATGAGGAAGACACGACCCTCAATTCATCACTCCTCATCACTCTTTCTGTTCAACATCGGGGGCGCTTGCCACACCTTTTTGCACAATTTGAAGCCATTGCCAGTGCCGCTTTCCTCCTTGAGCTAGTGACCCGTAGTAACCCCTGCTGCTCGGGCTTTCGGCTTAAAAACACTTCAGCACCTCACGGGCCCAATCATGATGCTGCTGCAGGTCCAGAAGTATTCAATAGATTTTCGCGGTACCCACACACCACATTCGGTCGTCGACCCTCACCTCTCCTCGATCTGAATCGCCCAGGACGTAGACAGACCTTGTACTTGCAGTTTGTTTGAAGTATTCCAGCCTAGAACTG
This sequence comes from Lomentospora prolificans, assembly GCA_029532625.1. Taxonomy (NCBI): domain Eukaryota; kingdom Fungi; phylum Ascomycota; class Sordariomycetes; order Microascales; family Microascaceae; genus Lomentospora; species Lomentospora prolificans. The sequence continues at coordinate 4,473,535 of JARFXM010000003.1, forward strand.
GAGCTAGTCCCAACTCTATTTCATCAAATCCATTTCTCCCCCTTCGAATCCATACCATGACACTTGGGGCCCGCTCCGTTTCCATCCTTAGACTAGTTCCTTGATGTTCATGTTGGTGCTGATAAATGCTCCTGAAGCCCATGTTGTCTTAATAGGAACCTCCATCGGGCGTTTTACTTAGTACTTTGTCTCCCTCCAGCTATCTTCCTCCTACTTACCTTATATTAACGAAGTTGGGCGCCCCTCCTGCTTGCCTTTCTTCCTCCATCGTCGTTGTCCCTCATTGCGCTCGCTCGCCCATTGCTTTCCGCCCCTTGTCGTCTTTTTCGCCTTGCTTCGTTGCGGTCTCCGTGCTGTGCTTTTATTTATCGAATACCTGCTTCGCGCTCCCTGATCTCGCTCTGGTGCCTGTGCTGGTTGCTCCGACATCAGCAGCTTCCCTTATTCCGTGGCCCTGATATCGCAGTATCTCATTTTTGTCTAAGCTTGGCAACATCCAGTTCAAGTAGCTAGCTTGATCTCGTCTCGTGCGAAGGCGCACAACGCACAGCTCAACAGCGTTGCAGTGATTACCGACGTACCGCTATGGACGACTCCCACCCCTCGAAGGGCGTCTACGAGGGACAGCAACCTACTTCTTCTGATTCAACCTTGCCCGAGCAGGTGACACCTAATCTGGAGATCGAGCCTGCCACCGCAGAGTCGAATCACTTACCCGAAGCCATTGAAGGCATTCACACTGGTGTTTCTATCAAGCGGGCCGAAGCGGACTTTGCCCAGCTTCAGCGCGAGTTGTCAAGAATAAGCCGCGCTGAGAGCGCTGTCACGAAACGCAGGACAACCGACGTTGAGAAGGGAGGCGCACCACCCTCTAGCATTACCGATGAGAGCCTCGAGCCATTCGACCTTGAGGCCACGCTTCGAGGTGGGCTTGATGCTGAACGTGAAGCCGGTATCCGTCCTAAGCATATCGGCGTGTATTGGGATGGTCTGACTGTTAAGGGCATTGCGGGCCAGAACAACTACGTTTCCACCTTTGTGGATGGCTTCCTCGACTGCGTCAACGTAGTGACTCCCCTCGCTAAACTACTAGGGTTTGGGAAGAAGGGAAGGGAGGCGACCCTGCTCGACAACTTTAGAGGGGTTTGCAAGCCTGGCGAGATGGTCCTCGTTTTGGGGAAGCCTGGGTCTGGTTGTACCACCTTCTTGAAGACGATTGCCAACCAGCGTTATGGATACACTGGTGTGACTGGCAACGTTCTGTATGGCCCATTTACGGCCAAGGAATTCTTGCAATACCGGGGCGAGGCGGTGTACAACCAGGAGGACGACATTCACCACCCTACCCTTACTGTGGAACAGACTCTCGACTTCGCGCTTGATATGAAGGTCCCGGGAAAGCGACCAGCTGGAGTTTCCAAGGCGCAATTCAAGGAGCAGGTCATTACTATGCTCCTCAAAATGTTTAATATCGAACACACTCGCCGCACTGTCGTCGGTGACCACTTCATTCGTGGTGTTTCCGGTGGCGAACGAAAGAGGGTTTCGATTGCTGAGATGATGATCACTAACGCTTGTATCTTGTCCTGGGATAACAGCACCCGGGGTTTGGATTCTAGTACCGCCTTGGATTTCGTCAAGTCCCTACGCATCCAGACCGATCTGTACCGGACGACCACTTTCGTCTCCCTGTACCAAGCTTCCGAGAATATTTACAAGCTTTTCGATAAGGTCCTTGTTATTGATGGGGGGAAGCAGGTTTATTTCGGCCCCTCCACAGAAGCTAGGGCTTATTTTGAGGGTCTCGGGTTTGCTCCTCGCCCGAGGCAGACTACGCCCGACTACTTGACCGGATGTACCGATGAGTTTGAACGAGAATACGCCGAAGGCTTTTCTAAGCACAATGCTCCCCATGACCCCGAATCCCTCGCCGCCTCCTTCCAGGATTCTGTACATCAGCGCAGATTGAACGATGAGATGGCCGAGTACAAAGCCAACCTGGAGGAGGAGACACATAAGCACGATGACTTCAAGGTTGCCGTCAAGGAAAGCAAGCGTTCGTCCCCTAAGGGGTCTACGTACTCTACCGGTTTTCATATCCAGGTTGCTGCCCTCGTCAAGAGGCAATTCTATCTGAAGCTACAAGATAAGCTAGGCCTCGCCCTCTCTTGGCTTCGAAGTATTGTCATTGCTATCGTTCTCGGCTCTCTCTATCTCAAACTCGGCGAGTCATCTGCGAGCGCATTCAGCAAGGGCGGTGTGTTGTTCATCGCGCTCCTCTTCAACGCTTTTCAGGCCTTCTCCGAACTAGCTAGCACAATGGCTGGACGCGCTATTGTGAACAAGCATCGGACATACGCATTCCATCGTCCATCCGCGCTCTGGATTGCGCAAATCCTTGTCGACCAAGCCTTCTCTGCGACGCAAATCATGGTGTTCTCCATTATCGTATACTTTATGACTGGCCTGTACAGGACTGCGGGAGCATTCTTCACATTTTATCTCATGATCTTATCCGGAAATATCGCCATGACTCTGTTCTTCCGAATTGTCGGATGCGCTAGTCCAGACTACGATACAGCCATCAGGTCGACCGTGTTTCTTATCACCTGTTTCGTCATCACTTCGGGCTACCTGATTCAATACCAATCACAGCACAAGTGGCTTCGATGGATTTTTTGGGTCAATCCGCTGGGATTAGCATTCAGTTCAATGATGATGAATGAGTTTAAGAACGTGGACCTTACTTGTTCATCAGAGTCGCTGATCCCATCTGGTCCTGGCTATGAAGATATCGCCCACCAGGTGTGCACCCTCGCTGGCTCTGTTGGTGGAACGGCTATCGTGAAGGGTGCATCTTACATCACGCAAGGCTTCTCCTACGACCCCAAATATCTCTGGAGGAACTGGGGTATCGTCATGGCACTCATCGTCTTCTTCCTTATCATGAATGTTGTACTGGGAGAATTCATCAGCTATGGCATGGGTGGCAACTCGGCCAAGGTTTTCGCTCGGCCTAACGCAGAGCGCAGGGAACTCAATGCCGCTTTGATCAAGAAACGAGACGAGAAGCGAAAGGGCGAGGCTGTCGAGGAGGCTTCGGAACTCTCTATCAAGTCCGAAAGCATTCTTACCTGGGAAGAGCTCAACTACGACGTCCCCACACCTGCTGGCACACGACGACTTCTCAACAACATCTATGGCTACGTCCGCCCTGGCGAGCTTACGGCCCTGATGGGTGCCTCGGGTGCCGGAAAAACTACGCTTCTGGACGTCCTCGCCGCCCGAAAGAACATTGGTGTTATCACAGGTTCTGTGCTTGTAGACGGTGTGGCGCCCGGCAAGGAATTTCAGCGAAGCACCTCTTATGCTGAACAGCTCGATCTTCATGATCCCACCCAGACCGTTCGCGAAGCTTTCCGTTTCTCTGCAGACCTCCGCCAGCCTGTCGAAACTCCCCAGAGTGAGAAGTATGCTTATGTAGAAGAAATTATCTCCCTTCTCGAGATGGAACACATTGCCGATTCTATAATTGGAACGCCCGAGGCGGGCTTGACCGTGGAGCAGCGCAAACGTGTTACGATTGGTGTTGAGCTTTCCGCCAAGCCCGAGCTTCTTCTCTTCCTCGACGAACCGACCTCTGGCCTTGATAGCCAGAGCGCTTTTAACATCGTGCGCTTCCTCAAGAAGTTGGCTGCTGCTGGACAAGCTATTCTGTGCACCATCCACCAGCCCAACGCTGCCCTGTTTGAGAACTTTGACCGCCTTCTTCTGCTCCAGCGTGGTGGACGAACGGTATACTTTGGAGATATTGGAAGCGATGCTCACATTCTCAGGGAGTACCTCAAGAGGTATGGTGCCGTCGCTGGCGAAAGGGACAACGTTGCTGAGTTTATGCTGGAGGCGATTGGTGCTGGTAGCTCCCCTCGAGTCGGTAGCCGTGACTGGGCGGATATCTGGGAAGACAGCCCTGAATTCGCCCAGGTCAAGGAGACTATCAAGAAGCTCAAAGAGGAACGAATCAACGCTATGAAGTCGGTCAACAGGTCTCTGGAGAAGGAATATGCTACTCCCTTCATACACCAGCTGAAGATTGTGACAACCCGTATGAACAAGGCATTCTGGAGATCCCCCAACTACGAGTTTACCAGGCTCCTCAACCATCTCATCGTCGCGCTTCTGACTGGTCTGACATACTTGGGGCTTGACAACTCCAGGTCGTCGCTTCAGTACAAGGTTTTTGTCATCTTCCAGGTCACCGTCCTACCAGCTTTGATTATTGGCCAAGTCGAAGTCATGTACCATGTGAGACGTGCCATCTTCTTCCGGGAGTCCTCATCGAAGATGTACTCGCCTTTCACCTTCGCCGCCTCGATTGTGATTGCCGAAATTCCCTACTCGATAATGTGCTCCGTCATCTTCTTCTTACCCCTGTACTACATTCCTGGCTTCCAGACCGAGTCGTCTCGAGCTGGCTACCAGTTCTTCATGATTCTCATTACCGAAATGTTTTCTGTCACCCTCGGCCAGGCCGTTGCGTCGCTAGCTCCGTCCGCATACTTGTCGGTGCAATTCGATCCGTTCCTCATGATTACGTTTGGTCTCTTCTGCGGTGTCACGATTCCCAAGCCGCAAATGCCAGGATTCTGGAAGGCCTGGCTCTACCAGCTTGACCCGTTTACCCGGCTCATCTCTGGTATGGTCACCACGGCTCTTCATAAGCTCGAAGTTGTATGCTCACCGCACGAGCTCAACTCCTTCAAGGCCCCGGACAACATGACGTGTGGCGAGTACATGGGAGAGTTCTTCTCTAACGGTGGTCTTGGATACCTGGTGAATGAAAACACGCAGGATTGTCAATACTGCGCGTATCGTGAGGGTGATGAGTTCTATAGGAACTTGGACCTCAATTATGGCTTGCGATGGAGAGACTTGGGCATCTTTATCGCCTTCATCGGCAGCAACTTGATTATTCTCTTCCTTGCTGTAAGTATTAAGAACGCCCCCAAACAACTTTTTCTCTTGTTTGCCTTGGAACGACATCTAACAGAGTCATCTACAGAGCCGATACATCAACTACAACAAGCGATAAACGATGCCTTCCTCCTCGGGCAATCCTTAAAAATGCAGATATATCTGACCATATACGCGCGATCAAGTAGAGAGAGAACACCCTCTCTCTTTCTAGGTCTCACATTTTCTTTTCCTTGTGTACATATGAGTGATATAAAAGCATTGGAGGGGCAAAATCCAAAGCATACCGGTGGTCATCCTGCATTATAATACCTTGGAGAGCTTGGATAGATTGCGTTGCGGGCGTTCGTTACTAGACAAAACATATTCCTTACTATTTAATAAAAACGAAGAAAATTGGACTCATGTTAAGAGTTTCCTTGCAGTATTGCGCGAGGCTTTTGGGTCAAAGCCATCTAGAACTCATGAGCGGTCGCTTTAGGGTCTTGTGCGTGGTCCACACAGTTCATAGAGCTAGCAGATAAAATAGAAAGTTGGTAGGAGAGCCCTGTGATGAGGCTACACTACTTGCAAAGTAGCACCCACTCCAACACTGGCTAGATCACTACTCCATCCACCCGGACGACTGTTGGCCATTGAAAGGGAGCCTATGGGGATGGAATGAAGATTTGGTATAAGCACCTATGATGTATCGACACAATTAAGTGAGGAAGGGACCAGTGGTGTTGTTCTTCACGTGGAGATGGTATCCTGAGCAGAGAATTCAACAGAATTCAACGATCAAGTAACAGTTAGAGTCATTATCAGGCCTTTACAGATGATCTCATGGGATCCATTTCCCTTTTTTTTCTGCGCTGGCTGTTCTTTTCTCCTTTTCCTCTTTTCCAGCCATCTTCGATCCTCACATTTTTGACTTGCGAGTGTACAGCCTTTAATCCGTAGGTGAGATGTTGCTTTTCTTTATGGCCTTATAAACTAACACTCTCCTCTTTTTCAGGACGAGCTAGCCACACCACGCCAACATCTCGAAAAACAAAGACCCCTCAACATTCTCCTCCTCCCAGTGGCGGACAGAAAAAACCCCAGGGCACCGAACTAGATTCGAACGCGGATGTCGTTCCCCGGGCTGTCGCGGAACAAGTGTACCGAGAGCTGGTTGCCCTGAAGGTCGGACTGGATAAGCTCGACAAGGCCTTCAAGGCGCAGCACCGATTCATCGACAAGCAGCGCGAGCTGATTATGGAGCTGCAACGACAACCTCGGGTAGGACAAGGCGCGCCTTGATGCGATGGCGGACGAGCATAAGGGTTTCGACAATGGTCTACTCCAGGCCGTGATCCTTCTCGCCTTGCTTCGCCGGAGGGCCGCTATATACAGGTAGTCTTGGAAGAGGCGGCGTGGCAACAGGCGACGCTATGTTGGAAAGAGAAGTTGGCGGCGTTTCTCCGCAGCCTACGTGGCTTGCAATATGGTCGTCCAAGGGGCCGAGATAACTCACGAGTTTAGTCGTGACAGGCTTTCCGAACGACGGAGGGCTGACGAGTCGTTAATTCCTCGTTGGTTCAAAGGAGCCTGGTCTCGCAATCGGTAGCGACTTTGAGTTATATAGCGCTCAAGAAGCTAACCCAGACCCGTTGTCGTTTGTTTCCATATCCTCTGTCCTGTTCTCCGTCCCGTCTTCTCCTCTCGCACCACATGCATCACGGCACGCAAGTCCTATTTGGGTAATCATCATTTGGTATCCAAAATAGAAGAATATTCGTCGTAGCGTATAAAAAATACAGACATGTAGTGGTATCCAGGAACCTAAGAGGTAAAGCACATGAGACGAATGGCTATCACATCGTCCAATAACATCCCAGGGCGGACAAGAAAGTCAGAGACAACCCGACATCGAGCGTGGCAATGCCAACTTGGCGCAAGGTTGTGTCTGTCTTTGCTTCGTCCTGTTCGCAGAGCATCGACGGGATGAAGAAAAAGAACATCGAAACAAACGCGAACGCCAGAAAGTATTGTAGACGCCGACACTCCAAAAATGCGCACAAAGCCCGTATTGATTGATTTATAACCCATTGCATATCCCCGCTTTGAGGAGAGGTAAAAAAAAAAAAGAAAAAAGACGCTCATCATTCCCTATTCTGTTTCTCCCTCGAGTTTTCGGTGTCCGGACGTGATAGCCCGCTAGCTCGGCAACTGCGCAGCGTTAGGATACTGCTGATTCTGCTGATTCCTCTGCTCAGCCGCCTGAACATAGGGCTGCTCGTGCGAATAATGCACCGTCTGCATCCTCTGCTCTGCGTAGGGCTGCTGTCCAGGCTGAGGCATCTCGTGCACGATGTTTCCGTCCTGGGCGTAGTAGCCGCCAAACTGCTGGTCCTGGGGGTTCGGTGTCTTGGTGGCCGGCACGGGGGCGTAGTTGACCATGGGGTAGGCGGGGGGAGGTGCGGCGATCTGGCGCTGGGCGGCAGCTTGGGCGGCGCGGTTCCTGGCGGCGAGGCGCGACTTGCGCTTCTTGTAGAAGATGAGGCCGAGGATGGGAACGATGATGAAGAAGAAGACCACGCAGACGACGATGGCGACGATGTAGCCGATGGCGAGGCCGCGGTATGCGTCGTAGGCAGCCATGGCTGTGGTTGCGAAGGCGAGAGCTCGGCGTTTGGAGGGGCTGTTTGTCGCTTTCGCCTGGCTGGGATGGGGATTGGAGGGAGATGGGGCGGTTCTCTTCTTTGTTTTTCTTTTGTGAATTGAATTCCTGTCGAGGATGGATCTTGGATTGCGAAGATTCGGTCACTGCGTCGCTGGCTGGTGATTTTGAGGGAGTACTTTGCGAGGAGAGAAAATACGTACGCGCACCAGCTCGACTGGGACAGGATTGCGGCCCGTGGGTGTAGTTTAATGCGAATGGATGCTGGCTGGCTCAATCTTGGATAATGGTGGGGAGAGCACAAGTCCTGGGGATTGTTGTTGCATTGGCAACTGCTTTGTTGGGGCTGGAAGGGTTGCCACATTCACTCTTAGGCCAGCGCTCTCGTGTCACCTCACGCCAGGCTGGCCAGGCTACCCGCCAGATTTCCCGCAAGCGGACGGCCGACTGGGGGGCTGGGGGAGCGAGCCAGCGCAGGACACATAGGGCAGAGCGAGGGCGCGAGAACGGTGCCTTACTGGCTCTAGCAACATAAAAGCAAAAAGGGGCAGCTGAGCTGGCGAACCAAGGGCCGGGAAACGAATAGAGTCGGACATGGAGACAAGGGGCCGGCGTGAGGCGCGGCGGCTTTGGATCGACATGGACACGAACAGTTTGACACGCGCTAGTCCGCTTTGAGGCCCAAATTCGTTCAGGGCGTGGCAAGGGGCCTGCGCACAGCCTCCTTGGGGCAGGTCAGATGATGAAGTTATTATCTTTGGAGATGGGGAGATGGGGAAATGGTGATCCCAGATGAGATGCTTCGATCAAATCGATGGCACTGATGCGTCGCCAGGCGAGATCGAGTGGCATTTTTCTGCGGACATCGCACGCGCTGGCATCGGTCGCTGGCCTCTAGGGCTGACTTTTGGCTTTGGGCCCCTGTGCTGTTCCCAACTTTATTCGCGTTTGCGTTTGGCATCAGATTAACTCCTTGTCCGATCTGTGGCTGCTATTGTTTCTCTCCTGCAGATTTCCGGGGTGTGCTTCCCCCCTTTTTTTCTTTCAATAATAATATAATAATCAGAGCCTGCTTCCGACAAACGTTTGGGTATTATTGAATACCGAGGTATTCCAGATCCCCTTGTGCAACCTTGCGTTCCGCCCTTCGAAATCCCGCCCCTCGCCCCCCCCCCAATGAAGAAATTAATAGCCCTCGCTTTCATCAAGGAACGTCCCTCGGTCGTGCCTTGTCACCGTGATCATCCTCGATAGCGTGATTCCCGGACGCTTACACGCCTCTCCACCCCCAGCGCTGCTCTGCTGCGTCGTCTCATTTCGACTCGCAGTCGTACAAACCTGGGATGTCCCCGCGATCTCTCCCGACAGTGAGCCCTTGTCCAAGGCGTATCGCCGGCTGGAAGACGTCCGGACCTCGACCACGAGGGCGCGGAGAAGCGGGATCGATGCGGCGATGATGGTGATGGCTGATTCCGCATTGCCCCAGATCACCAACGGAGCGCCGTGGTCTGATTTGCTGATGAGCTTGTGCACCACCATTTTGATGACGCTCTTGGAAGCTGGACATGGAAGGGATAGGCAGAGAGGCAGATTCACACTTACAGGTGAAGTCCTTGCCGTTGAGCTTGGTGATGAACACGCACTTGATGAATGATGTAATGCCGGCCCTATTGACTACATCTTAGTCTTACGGGTAGACTTGACCCGGGCTTCTGAAAAGGGACATGCGTACAAGATGCCCATGCTCATGGCCACGGCTATGGCAATCTTTTCCTTCAATCTCATCCGGAGACTGAATATAATTTTCCACGGCAGCAGCGCCAACGTGAGATCAAGAACGCCAGAATACGCTACACGTAATTGTCAGCTAGCTGATAAGACGCCTAGAGCTTACCCCTTTGACTCCATTGCTGCGGTTCTACAGGGGACACGACATACCTGCAAAGGCGATTGCAAGGCTCGAGCTGATCTCTGGTCTCGTGCATGTCCCCGCCACCTGAGGCTTCCAGGATTTCTCAGACGGTTGGCACTGCACCCAGTGGAGCAGAGCGCTGGTCACCATCACGAGGTTGCTGCTAATGATGCACGCCCATACAAACTTCTTCACCCGGCCCTCTGTCAGCCGGAGCAGCGTGACGGCAAATGACGTTTTGCTGAAAGTCTCCGAGAGGATGGTCAACGTCGCCGCGATGTTGCCGAGGAGACCGATGGTGGAGAGATGGTCGGGTGGGATCGCATAGATGTGTTTCCCGAAGCCCTGGGCTATACTGACCGTTATTACGATGATGTCGCTCGTCATCAGAACCTTATGGACCACCATTAGAGCGAATTCACGTTCGGGGATCAAGATGTAGACGGAACATACCCATGCTGCTACGACGATCCAGTCATCCCACCAAAGATGGCGGCGCCTGAGACGTTTGGAGTAGAGTCGTAGGCCAACGAAGAGCGCCGAGAGGCCGACGAGTACCCAGTTCGCGGCGTTGATTTCCGGGCCACGGGTTTCAGTCGAATCCCCCGGCCCGGACGTATTTGTTGCTCCGATCTGAACCATGCCGGCTGAGCTTGGTCTCTCGATAGTGCGATAAAGATGAGTAGATAAGTCTCCAGTGTTCGTCTCTTCCATACACAGAACCCTGAGGAATGTATGGAATGCCGCTGCTCCTAGGATTCGAGGGGAGAATCCGTCTCTTTTGATCTCGGACACTCTCTCCACTTCATCGTCTTCATCGAGGCGCAACTTGTTCTGAAGGTCCCGCCCCCATTCCCCCACAACAGTACCCAGATACGAGTGACACCTTCCCTCATCATCTCAACAATCCGGAATCTGCCAGTGCCTGCATCCAGGCTTTCTTCCGCCTTCCATGGCAACCATGGTCGCTGCGAGTTTCGCTGCGAGTTTTACTCGGCGAAACTGTTCTACAGTTGCGTAGAGAGATCTGGCAAGGTAGGGTGCAATGACTGTACGGGCTGACGGATTCCGCACCTTGTGCAACCCACCGAGCCAAATAATTGTACACTCCAACATCCGTAAGCCTGGTAACGGCCAGCTACTTCAGCTTGCTCGAACGCAGAGACTGGCCCCCACGCCACACCCGCAGCCTCTGTCATCTCCTCCGGGACCGAGATGGACGTCTTGATGCCGTCCGGGGCTTGGACCCACATCCCAGTTTGCGAGAGCCATGGCGCGGAACTACACCGTGCCCCTTGCGTGAAGAATAAAAGGAAAGTGGATTAAGCAAGGGCCGAAGCGAAACGGTGTGACGGGATCAATTTTGACTGGCTTCTGTCATGCCGGAGGATCACCGGTGTGAGCTTTGCCGTCAATGTCACGAAAGAATTGAAATCCTACATGTCCTTGGATCTATCAATCTAGAAACTGAGAGATGGTGGTATGGCTCGGGCCGTTAGTTTCGCCTTCGATATGCAGGGCCTAGTATTTTGGTGAGGGTCTCATCCGACCGGTTGTGCAGATGGATCTAACACTTTTTCGAAGTTCGCTGTTGACTTTATCCGCAACACCCCGAATGACCACCTCCGATTAATTAACGGGATACCCCGATTAGTCCAATAACAGCCGGAATAATGACCTGGATGAAGTCGCCACTTCTTCAGCGATGAGGAGCCGGATTTTATGTATTCGAGACCGAGCCATCTCGAGAATTGCGGGCTTCCCAACGTGGCCTCTGGTGATCTGGTCGAACCTGCGCGAAGACCGCTTCTAAACTTGAACTCTGTCGTGCCAAGGGAAAGGGAATGAAAGTAGCCCCCAATTCTACTCTAAGCTATTCAAATAATCGTCTCTCCTTTTTTTTTTTTTATATCTTCAAAGAGGATGGAGTCGCACTCTGCTAGATGGAGACGCCCAGCCGTCGACGAGGAAGGCTTCCGGCTCCTCAGGTCCCCCGGTGCGCACGAGTACGACGAGGAGCGCACCCCGGCAAAGGTACCGATCCTAACTGAACGGCAGCGCTTCTGCCTACCTCGGTGGTTTTCCGGGCCGCGCGAGCCCAGGCGATATGTCGTGAGGCCGGTCTTCCCTTTTCTCCAACAATGGCCTGTTCAGCTCCTTGATCGGCTCTCGTCGACGGTCAGAGGGTGTCTCATTGCTGTCTTTTTCCTCATCTGGATCACCGCTTTCTCATATCCATTGGCATCGTCCCACCAACCCTTCAAAGATGGCGATGAAGAGTACGTCCGCAACCTCAATTGCGACGACAGCCTCTGGTCCCTCTATGGCTGTGGAATCGACGGCGAGCTCTGCCGCCCATTCATGGAGAGTCACTTCTCATTCCGCTGCCCAGCGGACTGCGCGGACACCGTTTCCACGTACCGTCACCCTGTTGGTGGCCAAGACGTGATTGGCCAGCCGCTGGTTATCGGAAGCAATCCTTTCCGCGCGGACTCGTACATCTGCAGCGCCGCCATCCACGCCCTCATCACCTCTGATGAAAAGGGGGGCTGTGGGCGTGTGACTCGGGTAGGGAAGCACGACACCTACGCTGGGTTCGAGAGTAACGGCGTCCTATCTGTCGAGTTTGATTCCTACTTCCCATTCTCTTTCACGGTATCTCCAGACCCCGAAGTTGCTTGCGAGCAACATCTCGACCCTCGGGGCTGGCTCCTGGGCGTTTCCGTCATTTTCCTCGGCGTCTTTTCTCTCTTCGTCACCTCGCCCGCTTGGCAGTTTTACGTGGCCTTTACGGCCGTCTTTGCCCACGTTGCGCTTGTTTCCGACCCGGCGCCCGTGTCCTTCCGATCCACGGCCGTTCTTCCCGAGAGGATGTCAAGCTTCCTCCAACGCCTTCTACCCTCGCTCTTTGTAGCTGTTGTACTGTACAAGATGTATGTGAGAAGGACGCTTGTGGACTTGACCGCGCAAGTCGAGAAGACAATCCTGTGGACCGGCGGCCTCTGGTTCGGAGCCATGGCCAATTACACCCTCGACTGGTTCCCCGCCGATAATATTTCAGCGTACGAATTGACCAAGGTCTCCACAGCCACCTTTATAGTAGCCGCAGTCGTCGCGGCGGTTGGATTCCTTGTCGCGTGGCACCTGTACTGCCTCTGGACCGAGGGCCGCTTCGAAAAGTACTTCCTCTTCTACTCCACCACGATCGTGGTCCTCGTTCTTGTTGCCTGGGTTCCCGGTGCCGGGCTCGAGCTTCACCTCCATCACTACATCCTCTCCTTGCTTCTCATCCCGGTAACGGCCACGCAAACGCGTCTATCACTCCTAAGCCAAGGCGCCCTCCTCGGCCTCTTTATACACGACGTCGCGCACTCAGGCTTCTCGCCCATTCTCGAACTGGCAACATCCCTCACGGTAGCATACCCAACCCTTCGCACCCCTACCATCATCTTCTCGCCTCAGGGCTCCAACATAACCCTTTCCTTCGAGCCGCCTCCGTCCGAGGCGACCTACGATGGGGTAAGTTTAATGGTGAATGACGTCGAGAAGTGGCGTATGATTTACGCCGAGATTGGCAAAACGGGTTCTAGCTACACTCTCAACTGGGCGAGTGACATCAAGTACGACGAGTGGCTGAGGTACGGGTACATTAGGGACGGCAGAGTCGTGGGGTACGGACCTGCTGGGACGTGGTTTTCGAACGGGACCTTCGTTGGAGAAGTTGGAGTGGTGGAGCCGCAGGAAATAAAGGCGGTTTCTGATGAAGATGTGGAGGACGCAGTCGAAAACTAAGAGCTGAGTGTGATTATCGTACGTGTATGTTGATATCTTGGCGACCCCAGATTGTTATTAGCTTCGAATCCACAAAATAAACGCGAATCCCTCTAAATCGCCCCTCGAGATGGAGCCACGAGCGCCGGGATCTTATTCTGAGTAACTTATAGTAGGCCAAGAGTTGGGGAATGGGGAATATATTCGGCTTATTATGCACCCTCTCCGTCCGCTCGGAACATAATCTATTCCGGGCCAGCGTATTAGTGGAAAATCACCTGGGGTAAATGAAGAACAGCTCTTGGCTCCTAGGCTCAGTTAAGTATGGGAATATTGGCCTGTCCTAGGAGGTCGCGATTTTCCAACGATGAAAGTGTCAGACTCGATTCTTCGAGAATATCAAAGATAGGATTCTCGATGCCATAAGAAAAAAAGATCAGACAAGTAAGGCGCTGCCTTGAAAAAAAAAAAAAAATTAGCCGGGCGTGATATCTGACTCGTATTGATCTTGTCGAATTATGAAGCCGTACGCGGGCAACAGCAGTCAAATTTGACTTCTCAGATTGAGTTCGCGATGCCTCCCGCGCCTCCAATCTACTTATACAACCTCCTACCCCGCCGGCAAATCACCTTTTACCAGAAATTCCCAGCTTGAACCGTCTTGTCATCTCCTACCCTAGCTGCTGGTTAAGAGTTAAAGTATAAATCAAACCCTGGCACAATGGCGAGGGGCGACAGTCTCACTCCACGGCATTCATACGAGCCCAATGCTTAGCACAGACCGCAGCGCCAACTCGCCATGAAGCCCCTTCCTCATGTTGCGGCTGCAACCGCAGCCCTATTCTCCACGCCAGTGTTGGCGCTCTTCGAGGAGAACATGGTGGAGTTTAGAGCGTCTAGCAGCTCAATTGACATCACCAACGCGCCAATCGTCCTCTCGTCGGATGACTGGACGGGCGTGCACATCGCCGCCAAATCCCTTTCAAGCGACCTTGAGGCCATCACCGAGATAAGTCGCGACGTGTTCAGATATGCCGTTGACGAAGCTGAGGAATACCTTGCAAATTTGACGAGTGCGGTCATAGCTGGCTCCATAGACTCGGCTCTCATTCGGTCTCTGGTTAATGCCGAAATTTTGGATGTATCGGATATCGAAGGAAAATGGGAGTCTTATAAGACTGTTGTTGCGGATGCGCCATTCCCCGGGGTTGAGAGTGCTCTCATCATCGTAGGCAGTGACAAGCGTGGCACTATTTTCGGCATCCACACTCTTGCAGAGCAGTGTGGTCAGTCGCCGTACGACTTTTCCCTCATTATGCCTAAGACTTGGAGCCTTAAGCTAACTCCGATACAGTTTCCACTGGTTCTCTGATGTGCCCCCAAAGAAACACGACTCAATCTTTGCTCTGCGAAAGACCACCACCCTGGGCGAACCGTCTGTTAGGTATCGGGGTCTCTTCATCAACGATGAGGAACCCGCACTCAATACCTGGTGGGCCAAGTACAACAACGAAACGCGCTACCCGCTGAATACCGAGTTCTATGCGCACGTCTTTGACCTGCTCCTGCGTCTGAAGGCGAACTACCTGTGGCCAGCCATGTGGAAGTCCTGGACCCCGCCGCCAGGGAACATCTTTTTCACCGATGACCCGGGAAATCAGCAGTTGGCTGACGACTATGGTATTGTCATCTCGACGGCGCATCATGAGCCCATGCAAAGAGCGACCAATGAGTGGGATGAGGCCACTATGGGTCCGTGGGACTGGTCGAAGAACCGGGAGAATATCACCGAGTTCATGGAAGCTGGGATTGAAAGGGCTGGAAACAACGAGTCGTACTTCACGATTGGCCTGCGGGGTCTCGGTGACGAGGCTGCAAATACTGAGAATGCTATTGAGATGCTGAAGGATGTCTTCGAAGTGCAGAGGGGCATCATCGAAAAGTATCATGGCGCACCTGATGCTGTGAACCGTGAGTCCTGCTTTCCCGCCAGGTAGGAAGAGTGAACCTACTGACCCATAGACAGAGGTCTGGGCCCTTTACAAGGAGGTCGCGTCGTACTATGATGCCGGCCTTGATCCTCCCGAAGATGTGACCCTCCTCTTTCCCGACGACAATTGGGGTAATGTCTACCGCCTGCCAACGGGAGACGAGGTATCTAGGAAAGGAGGAAGTGGCGTAAGTGAACTCACCGACAACCATTCTCTGCCACCCTTATGCTCACCTTGCTTAGGTATATTATCATTTTGAATATGTTGGCCTTCCCCGATCGTACAAGTGGGCCAACACCAACAACATAGCAAAGGTCCTGAAGGAGCTCACACACTCCTATCTGCGGGGAGCTGACCGCATATGGATTGTCAATGTCGGTGACATCAAGCCGATGGAGATACCCTTCGCCTTCGCCATGGATCTCGCCTGGAATGTATCCAACTTTAGTTTCGACAAGATCCCCAGTTACCTCAAACTCCTGGCGACTCGTGATTTCGGTGCCGATCATGCTGATGAGATTGCTGATATTCTCCTTGAGCATAACTACCTCATCGGTATGCGGCGATTCGAGCTGGTCACCTCGGGTACGTTCTCAACGCTCAATTACCACGAGGCGGAACGTGTGCTCGGGCGCTGGAAGGCTCTTTCCGAAAGGGCCAAGGCTATTTACGATCAGTTGGAACAGCAGCTCCAGCCAGCATTTTACCAGCTTGTCTACCACCCAGTCGCCTCAGGAGCCATCTACTACTCAGTCATGATCGGTGTCGGTACCAATTACAAGTACGCTTTAGAACGACGCAACACTGCCAACACAGTAGCTCGTCAGGTCCTCGACGACTTTGACGCCAGCTATGACATGGTTGAGGAGTACGATGCCATGCTTGGAGGAAAGTGGGCCAACATGATGTCGCAGGCTGTCTACGATGCGGCGTGGCAGGAGCCTAAGTCATGGGCCGGCCCGGCTCGAGATATGCTGGCGAACCTCTCGTTCGTGCAGCTCCGACAGGACATGCAATTCTCACTCGGAAACTTGGGCATTTATGCCGAACAGTCAGTGAGCCCAATTCAACAGGGACGTTGGGCAGAATCGGTGGACTCGTCGATGCCGACAACCGGATACACCGCTCTCCTGCCACAGATGGATCGCTTCGGGCCCAGTGTGCGAAACATTGACCTCTTTGCACGAGGAGACTACCGCGTTCCAATCGATTGGGAGCTTGAAGAGATTCCGGTAGATTTTATCACCATCACCCCGAGAAGTGGCACTCTCAACAGAGACAAGCCCGAGCAGCGTCTAGACGTGACGATCGACTGGAGTCTAGTACCGACAGACTTCAATGATACAGTGAAGGTCGGCATCACCTCTACACCCGCTCGATATCCGTATTTTGATCTTATTCGCATCCCCGTCGTGAACACACTCGTTCCTACCGATTTCAAGGGCTTCCCTGAGTCCGCGGGGATGGTATCGATTGAAGCGCCACACTTTCAGCGTTCCTCAGCCATCACAAACAAGAAAACGGATGAGAAGGACCCAGTAGTCGGGTTTTCGGTCTTTCCCCATCTCGGATCGAGGAGTGAGTCGGGTTCAATCGCTCTACGGCCATTCCTAGAGGCCCGCGAGGAGGAAAATGCTGCAGCTTCGGCCTGGGTGGAGTATGATATCTATCTTTTCTCCGACGCCGAGGCAGTGGACGCAACGGTATACATCAACGGATGCCTCGATACCGACCCCCAACTCCGTATGCAATTCTCTCTCACGTTAGGGGAGGCTCCCTCAAACTTTACTCGAGTACTGGGCGATTACATTACGAACCCGAACGCTGGTGACATTCCGCCTGAATGGATCGATCAGGTTGCGGATCAAGTATGGACGAAGACGGTCAATCTTGGCCCACTCGAAGCAGGAAAGCATACTTTGCGATGGGCGGCGAACTCTCCGGAGGTGTATTTGGAGAAGATTGTCCTGAACACACATGGAGGCGTCAAGCAGAGCTACGTTGGCCCGCCGGAAACGAGACTTGTCGAATAGGGGATGCCACGGATCGTTAGGAGGAGAAGGGTTTCCCGCGTAACTTCAATTGCTAGTTTGGCTCGTAATAGGAAATCGGCGTTATGATTCGACCACGGATCATCCTTGCGTGCTTTTTTCAACTTTTGCTAAATATGAATGGGGCGATATCTCGTAGTGTCGGTCCGACAGACGTGTTTGGCAGGTGGGCACTGGCCGGCCCTCACGGGAGTTGATAGTACCCAACCGGAGTCGCTACCCAAGATTCCAATTTTAACAGCTGGCTTCGGCTTGTCGGCACCATATTACTCTCAACACTGTTCAATTGGCCAAAAGAAGAGAAAAATAGCTCTAGAGGGCACTCCGTGGAGATGGAAAATACAGAAAAGCCTTTCCCTTTGAGCTGGCTCCAACATCCGATATGTGCTGAGGAGTGGAGGGATGGGGAGCAAGTGATGGGGTGATACCTACATGGCTGGTAGCAGGGCTGAGATGAAAGTCCGACATAAACCGTCGGTGTGGCTTTTTGCATTCCGGATCGGTCCCTTATCTCTCAAAGCTGCAGGTCAAGTCAAAATTTCCGACCTTGTCAAACAGGATTGATGGATGGAGGTGGTGTAATACTGGAAGACGCAGTTTCCAAGTACGTAAGAGCAGCTGGCGATCACATGGCAGGGATGCTTGAAAAAGCTACTAATGAATACTACCTCAACTTGGGCATGCTCGAAAAGAAGGAGCGACAAAACGGCCACTTGAATGGAGGGAAAGGGCTCCCCCGTACACTGGATCTCCGAGGACGGGTTTCGGCACTCAGGTGGGGTCCTGCCCCAGGAGTTCCCTAGTGCCCGTGCACTAAGTACGAAGTATTAAGTGAGCCAGCTTATCAGATATTGCCAGCACTGGAGTTAACACAGGGTCTGTTTGATTGGCGAGCAACCGGCTGGAAGCTTGGACAGCTGGGAAACCCCGCTGAAGGCCTTGGCATCCCTCGCTGGCTGGAGCGATGACGCAGCTGGCTGAGAGAAGAGACTTGCACAACGTGACCTTGCAGAGGACACCATGGCGCTTGCTCCTATTGATCCCGCCTGCTAGTGTGGGTGCAGGTGCAAGGGCAGGCGCAAGTGTCAGAGCCAGCCAGCAGTGTCTGAGTTGAAATGGGGGAAGCTCGGGTGGAGAAAGCGCCGTTATCAGAGACACCTCCGTTTGCGATAATGACCAGGGCACGTTTCCCACCCATGGTCGGGGCGACGAACAATCCTGGAGGGTGGACTTCTTTTTTTTATAAATATCATAGTGCAAATGGAATCGTCTTGCGTCGTCGTCGAATGCGAGAGGATTCGCCTCTTACCACCGTGATCCCACCCCGCAGGGGGAGTTGCATGACGACAGATGACAGGTGCGAACTGCACTCCATTGATGGTGTTTTAACGTGGTCTCCTCGTCTTATTCAATGGAAATTCGGTTGGGGCGCTAAAGCTGTCTAGTGGCTCGCTCTCTCCGTCCCAACTTCCCCAAGCTCCAAGTTCCGCAGGAACCGTCTTGGGCCCCCAAGCTGGACGAGAGACCGACCGGTAGACGTACCCACTGAGCATACGGGGGAGGCATCGAGAGGCAAAAGAACAATCCAAAGATTGTTGAGCCTTGATGTTTGTGTCATTGGAACTCTGCGACAGACTGCGTTCCCGGCCAGCCCCCAATGCCACAACCGAGGACACATCAATCCTCATTCCGCGCAAGGGTTCGGGTCGATACGACGAGTGACCCTGCGACGCACATCGATTTCTCGCCTAGTCTTGGGACGGTTGCCCTGCCCATCCATCCATCCATCTTTTAATCCGTCCAGCCACAGAAGTTCACCGGGCCCAGTGATGCGTTTCCCGTTTCAGCGAGCCACCTTCAACTCGGTCCTCCCAAACAAAGTTAACCTACACATCGATATATCATGGTCACTGGCTTTTTTCACTTGCGTCCCAGTCGCAGTCCTAGTTCCAGCTGTTGCAGCTCGCCTCCCTTCCCGCGATCCCCGCCAAATCAGACCCCTTGTCTCCAGTCCTGTAAATCATCTCCCAGGTTCCCTACTTGCATGCCTCCGTCCTACCTCCCGTCCTCGGACACCATCACGTGGAGCAGGGGCACGATAAAGACTCCGTTTGCTTTTGTAGAGTGTTATTTTTAATCCCTCATAACTAGATTGCCCTGCTTTGATGCTGTGTACCTCCGTGAGGCTCTCTGCTCTTCCTAATAAGTTAGCCCTGTGGCCATCCGCCCCCGACCCCTCCTTGTCTTTTTCCCTGTCTCACGATAAGCAGTCCTGTTGTTGTTTCTCGTATAAATACCCAAGTCGACCTCGCCTTCTTGGAGCTGGTTCTATCCTTTGACCTTTTCTTCTCATAGATTGCCTGTTTCCTAATTTGATACCCGTCTTTACGTCCGCAACAATGACCTCACTGAAGGAACACATCACCAAAGCGTCGGAGCGCTACTCCAGCACGTTCAAGTATGGCGGCATGAAGTCTCCCCCATCGAGGCACTTCATCTTTGTCACTTGCATGGACGCCCGAATCGATACCCACGCCGCCTTTGGAATCAGTGTTGGTGATGCCCACGTTATCCGCAATGTCAGTCTTGCTCTCATATTTTAGCGCGCTCGTCCGGATGGTCAGAGTTCATTGAAGGACATTGCATATTCACACAAATTTCCTTTTTGCCTAGGCCGGCGGCTCCGCTGCAGATGCTCTCCGAAGCATTGTCATCTCCCAACAGCTTCTGGGCACCCGAGAGGTTGCCATCATCAAGCATACCAAGTGTGGCATGGATGGTCTCCCCAACGAAGCCGTCCACGCTACGGTACTTAAGAATCTTGGGTAAGCGGAAGGTGGACCACAACTGCGACCAAAAAGTCGGTGTCTAACCGGGCCCCTCTGGGGAATAGTATCGAGGCGATTGGCGAGCTTAAGGCGCGAAACATGATTGATTTCCTCCCCGTCGGTGGTGGCATCGCCAAGGGTGTTGAGGATGATGTCCAACTTCTCAGGGCGTCGAGTCTCATTCCCAGCGACATCGAGATCACAGGATGGATCTACGACGTCGACAGCGGAGCTACTACGAGAGTCGTCTAAGGCGCTGTCAAACACGCAAGTAAGCGGACGGGATTGACGTTGGCCCTAGCAAGGAAACGCGGGACGTTCATTTGATTCCCTTTTTGGCTTTTAGACATATATGACATTTGGCTATTTTATTAGCGGCGCGAAGGGCGATTCTTGGCTTTGGGTTTGTGGGGTTCAACAATGGCACAGGTGGGGGAAACCTAAAACGGGGGGGCAGCATTTTGACAGGATAGGAACAAGGACAGCCCATGTATGGTGAAGCTTCTTAAATAGTAGCATTGCATTTTTTTTTTTATTTCTTTTTGCGATTGTGAGAGGGTATCTAGGCCCCTCGGGGCGATTTATGGATAGGGGACGTTCCCTGTCACATTTTTGGCCTTACATCTCGCCCTCACGAGTGATGCCAGGGAATTCCTTGCGCAGCCCGCGCAACTCTAGATCGAGGGCGCCGGATACAAGTCGGGAGACCGCGACTTGCACAACACCTATTTAGGATAGTAATCCATCCATGGAATGAATCAATTGGTATTCCTTCGGGTCTTTTAGTGAGGGCTTACCACCTACCAGGCGTCAATTGAGACGAAGGGACGCTCGTCCCTCAAAGTTGCGATGGCTCTAGATTGAAAAGAGTCGCCAGGCACTCGAGGGCCCGTAAGCAAGGCCTCAACTCCGACGCCTGGCTGAGAAAATCCGGCTGCGCTTTGCCCTCCCACGGATCTTAGGCAAGTCGTGCTATTGGGTCGGCGGTAACTTGGTCGATTCCATCCATATCTTCTCAGTAGATTCGTATGGATTCGACCAAGCAACAGTTTGATTCCGGGATTTCGCATTCCGCACCTTTTCTTTTGCTATTCTGGTTGCGAAATTGCATTTCTGTGTTTCTCAAGACTCAGAACAGCTTCTGTAACGGCGGCGACATCCCGCCAGCTGGTGGGCGGACCATGTTGTGTGAGAAGCGTTGAAGATTGAGGGCATCTAATGGGTTGGTGCTCCCAAACTATGACAACTACCTCAGTATTGACGACGCCTAGCCACAGCAGCCTTTGCTTTTTTTTTTTTTGCCATGAGCTAAGCTGATACAATGTTAAAATGTGTGCTCGATATCAATGGAGTTACGGGCCTGTCTAAAACTGCCGATGGTAACAGTACGACGAGGTAAGAAGAAGTGAAAAGTAGATCCCATCAATCAGCCTCTCATCTACTTATCTACTTCACTCTAGACCATGAAAGGTGGGAGCGTATGGATTGTGGGTACCACAAGAAGAAGCTTGGCGCCATCACAGAGAACACTCTAAGCAGGCGGAACGTCGCACGAGAAAAAAGGGAACTATGCTCGAAGCTATGAATTTCTACCGAGAATTGGGGCGGTGCTCTTGGGGACGCAACCGATTTGATCGACTACGGGGTGCGAATGACGTCCCGTTGGTCGTGTTGGCGCCGCAGACAGACATGAAAGAGAGTCGCTTGTTTCAGCCGAGCAGACGAGGAGGGCAAGGTTATCACGACTTTCTTACGGGTTGAACTGATAGAGTGGATGGACGTCAGCCTGGTCTCTAGGATCTTAGATAGCTCCATGATGTGAAGAGCACATGTCGCGTTGATGGGCAAGAGCGTGGCTACGCTCAAAGTCCTGGTGTGGGATGACGGCTAATGTGACCGTGTAGAAAACGAATCATCTCGCTGTTTGATTGATGCTGGCCTCTTGGATCGCGTTGTGCTGAAATTCGCCCGGTCAGATTTTCATGCTG
Source organism: Lomentospora prolificans (assembly GCA_029532625.1). Classification (NCBI taxonomy): domain Eukaryota; kingdom Fungi; phylum Ascomycota; class Sordariomycetes; order Microascales; family Microascaceae; genus Lomentospora; species Lomentospora prolificans. The sequence goes on from JARFXM010000003.1 coordinate 4,495,694, forward strand.
CCAGACCGACCGTTGACACAAGATGGCCGCATTCCCTAAGTCCATGTAAGACACCCTTTGGCGAACCGCCCTTGGCCATTGATCTGACGATGTATAGGCATATCTATCCTTATCTGCCTGCGGACAGATTCGTCTATGTGGTCCATCGTTCCAATCGTAAGACTCTCGTTGGAGCGACAATCACTGGTGGAACATCTGGTCGAAATACTGCTAGCGCTGAGAAACTTCATGTCCCGAAGAAGCACGAGACAGAAGGGGGCTTCAAACCCTTTTTGAGAGAATTGGGAGACCCTGAGTCCGATACGCTACATATTCTCTCCTATGATCACACAGCTACACTGAGTGAATCGATATCCTCATCTTCCTGTTGAGAATAATCTCGAGAAAGGCTTTGGTTGCGCAAGTACCTCCCGACGCCATTGAACCACATATCAAAGAGCTTTCCAACGTTAAGTTTTCATAGAGGAGAGCCTCTCAGATGCAACGGGTGCCATCTTCTATAGACCTCAAGGAGACCAGCAAAGCAAGAACGAATGCCGTTGTGTGGGAGAGAGCCACGTCGGATCGGATGCTGTGGCCAGACATAAAAATGGCAAGCACTTGAGTCTTCACGGCCCTACCTACCTGTTAGCAGTAATCGAATGGGGAGCTAACGATGGAACTTAAAGGGAGCTTGGATTCAGCTCTGCAACGAGATCCACGGCCGTCTAGCCGCTAAAAACACCATCATCACCGCCGCAAGTTCTAACCCACACACGATCGCAGACATCTATCCGGTCGCTAAAATCTCAATCCTGTCTTGCCAGCGCCGCGCACCCCATTAACTCAAGCTTCTCGAATCAAAGACTACCAGAAAACATTACCACCCCGAACCATATACTGGAGCCGATGATGTAGGCTGAATGATCGCGAAGGCCTTCGTCATGTACGCCTATCACGGCAACTGGTTCCCACTAGGAAAACGCTCTAGAATAGGGCTGTCGCGGAGACTCCAACCCCCGGCCTGAGACGGATGCTGGGGTGGCTGATCAGCAGAGTTAAGTGACTTCGGTAGTGGTATTAGCTAAGGTTGGGGTGTTGGTGGACACCATCAGCTTGCTATTTCCTTCGAAAAGGAATCCGGTTCAAGGATGTGCGGCGTAATATCCAGAGTTCGCTAGGGGATAGATGGGCGACATGACAAAAGATCATGTGAATTTAGATCCATAGAATGTAAATGCCAAGGACTTCCATTATGTACAACAGATATGCGAGCCAAATGTATAACCTGAAAAGTATGCCCAGCCATGCCACTCCAACGCCTGCAGCTCCATCGGTAGCCCATCTTCCTCCTAAATTCCTAGACTCGAGTCTTATTTTGTACTTCCCATTACTGACTACCTTGGGCCGCAGCGTATTGCTTCTGTAACGCCTCGACCTCACGCTGGAGGGCGTCTAAGTCGGCGAGAATAGTCCCCGCCTGGCCATTTTCAGTCGAGGTGAATTCGGCTGGGATAGTCCCAGAAGCCTCATCTACTTCTCGAAGGGTTTCGACTGCAACATGAGGGCTATGGACTGCTTTCCCGTCACCCCCACTGGGAATTCTTAGGTTTCCGGGTGCTAAATCCACGCTTTCACGACTGCCACCACGGCTACGGCGCGGCGGCGGAGGAGGTATGATACCGGTGCGCCTAGATATGGCCTCGATGCTACTTGTGCTGGATTGGCGTCTTGTCGAGGCAGTTCTGGTAGGCGGCGGAGGCGGCGCGAGCTTGGGAACCGCAGTACCCGGCGAAAACGACTGGTTTGGGCTGGGCTGCGGGCTCACGGAGTATTGACTAGAATCTAACATGGAAACTTGCGGTGAAGTTAAAGGGGGTGATGCGAAGGATTGAGCGGACGGTGAGGTAACGGAGCTGGCTGACCGATGTCCAGGAGTTAGTCGGCGAGGTGGAGGCGGTGCTGGGGCATTGGAGCGGATGCTCTCGGATCGCGAACGGGCAGATTCCGTCGAGTTCTTACGTCGGACCTGTGGATCCGGATGCGCCGAAGCCCCCGCTGGAGTGTTGTGGCGCTCTTGAATAACGCTTTCTGGCCGTTTACGCCTGGGTGGAGGGGCCACAGGCGTCGGCCTCTTCATAGGAGCATGACTATTGTGAGTGTTAACGGGGCTTGACGGTTCAGAGGATTCCGGAAGCTTCCCGGCCGATTCTCTGTCGAATATTGATTCGCTATCCTCATCGCCCGGTCTCCGAGCGGGGGCGGGCGGCAGTGGTTTGTTCGGATCGGACGGGACTCTTGCTAACGGTGGTCGGTTGGAGGCGCCCGTTGGGCCGTCGCCCCCGAGATCGAGCTTTATAAGCTTCCCATGCCGGGAGTTTGGTGGCGGCGGCTTCTTTTTGACGGGTGTATGAACCGGCTCGCTCGGTGATAATGCCGGGCGGTCGCTCGAGTCTAGTGACGTCCTGGGACTCTCTGAGGATGCTGGCTCGGTGGCAATCTCAGCCGGAACCGGAAAGCGAGCGGTAGCCTGCCTTGATATTGAAGACGATTCTGGTCCTGAGCTTAGCGCGTGTAGTTGTGGAGTGGCGTTATTGCTCGTAAATGGTAAACTATCGGTCGATTGGCCGGTGAGCAGAAGCCTGCTAAATGCTGCGACGTCCAGGGCTCCCTTTCCCGATGCCGAGGGAGCAGGCTGTTTCTTCTCCGGTTGGGTATGATTGTGCTCTAGATCATGCAAAGTTTTGCTGAAGGGGTTCCGTGGCGCACCTCCCGGCTGAGCCGGAGCTTCGTCAGAGTAGTCGTTAGGCTCTCCTTCGGCGCCTTGGAACGGGTCCAATTGTAACTTGAGCTGTTCTTCCACGGCTCTATCGATGAAGGTAGGAGTATCGGGTTCTGTGTCTGGAGACCGAGGGGGTGGAGTCTGCACGCGGACACGCTTGACGGGTTTTGTTCTCGTTTTTGGTTGCTCGGGGGCTGACTCGTTTGCAACGTTTACGCTAGTGGCAGCGGGGTCGAATACGATATCGTCATCGAAGAAGCGAGCTCCGGCGGTAGGGACGGAGGTTAGGTCTAACGAGGGTGCGCCGGAGGGCTGGTCGCCCGTCTTCCTAAAGGGGTTGTGAGACATCGCATGCAACTCGGGCAGTTGATACGAAGGAGTGGCAGGACGAGGCCGGGTCGGAGCGAGTAACGTGTTCAAAGCTCGAGTGGGCGGGGTGGGGTGAGAATGCGGGAAGCAAGAGCTATGATGGTGCCATGTTAAATCTGGTCAATCTCGGCTTGAGGTGGGCAATGCGGACGCAATGGATTGATCAGGAGGTGGGATTGGATCGGGAGAGAGATCGCGGAGGATGGGCGGAGCAAAGGAGTTGAGAAGTAGTTGGTTCCTGACGAGCTGGAGATGCTGGCGAACGCCGCCCGTGACTGATTCTTTCCCGCCAGAGCTTCGCTCTGCCTTCCCCGCAGAGTTCTAGTCACTTGCGTGGCTTAAGCGGGCCACCAAAGCCGTGCTGTCCTACAAATCCATCACTCCAATGGTCTGTGCGGCCGCTGTGCACAGGTCAGATTTGTGACTGTTTTACAAGGGCGGATCGGGGCTTCTGAAGCCCCGGTAGCGCGCTTCAGCAGAGCCAGCTCGTGCTGCATTTTAATTCTCGCACCTAAAATGGCTCGTATTACAGGCAGCAGCTTTCAGTTGAGCATGTAAATTGATCAATCGGTCTGGGGGTGCCTTTGCAAGGATGAGAACGTTCCATCCCACATATTTCCAGTGGTGTTGGACCATGACACAGGAAATGACCACTCTTTGAATTTCCGTTCATAATTGCTGTTTGTGCTACACAGATAACCATGCTTTCTACCTTAGGCCTTCGCCCTGATGAAAGTTGATGCAATGACTTGACACCGGATCCCCCGGGTCTTTGTTCAGCCTTGTCTTTACAGAACCAGGAGGCCCACGACACCTGCGACGAGTCCCAGCCACCAGTTCCCCGAGCATGTCTTCGATCCAATGCCTTCGGTACTTTCGCTAAGGATGCCAGCCCTAATTGGCGCCGCGTCGCAGCTCAAGTCCCCCAGTCCCGTGTCCGCCGCTGCGACAAGGAGCTCCATCAGCCCGGCGCCTACTTGGCGGATGTTGTCGTTGAATGCGCCGATGTCAGAGTAGAACGGACACCTTCCACCGGCTTGGCGACCGAATTCTATGGTGAAGCCGTGGGTGACGCCATTGGCTTCGTCGATCATGTGTCGGGCGGACATCCAGTCTGACAGAGATCCGGAAGAGGGATACAGGCTTACTGCCTGCGTTGCCTCTACGTGTCGGCCGTCCACAGCGCTATTCATTGCATCAGCAACTCGCAGCGCGACGAAACTGTCGTTTCGCCACACGTCTAAAGGCATGTATGCCCTGTACTCCTGTCCTGGCTGGTCCACGGCGAGTCCGCGCTTGCCGTCGTACGCTGTATTCAAAAAGTTCATTTCCGGATCGCTGGCCTGGTTGTAATCGTCGCCCCAGGAGTAGAGGACGAGGCCTGCAAAAGAGTGGATATCGAGCGTCCACGAGATGGTTGGATATTCATCCATAATCCATTTGACGTTGCGCGACTCGGGCTCGGAGAAGGGCTCCGCGCCATGGTACGTCTCGTGCATCGGATTGTCTGATGCCACGCTGACACCGACCCCCTCGACAAACTTGGTCCTGTAATCCCATAGGATATCAAAGTTCCGATTGAGGTCGACCGCGCCATCGGGATTTCGGTTCTTTCGCCAGCAGTCGCTTTCAGCCTGGTCGTGTGCGATGCCGTCGGGGTTCAACATAGGCATGAATATGATACCCGCTTGTAGCGCCTTATCGACCTCTTCTTCGGTAAAAGACCGCCCGCCATAAGACACGCCCGTACCTTCCCTCTTTGCCCATAGAATGTCGGCGATGAAATATACAAGGTTATCGGGCCCTCCCCTCTCTCGCGCGTGGATGCCCGCCGTGAGTAATGTGCGGTAGGAGCCGCTGCAATCTGCAGTGCCTAGTTTTGCGCCGAACATTGTCGCTCCCTCGTGCGTCTCCTCCGGCGTCTCAATCAGCTCGAGGTCGAACTCGGCGATGAGGGCCTCGACAGCCGCTCGAATCTCAGTTGGTGTCATGATGCTGCTGATGCTTGCGTTCCGTGGCTGCGTTCCAAGCCCTCGGGGTATCTCGCCGTTCTCCCATCGGTTGCCTTCCCCAATGGGCGCTGGCGTTGTTCCGGCCGCCTGACGCTTGACGTTCTCGGGAACAGACTGACCCTCGAGCTCCCAGGGTAGTAAGCAGGCATTCGCTGCCCCGCATAGAGAGATAAGTCGGATCCAAGCCGATTTCATGGTGAAATTGTTTCCCTTGGCTTCGCTTTCAAGGGATACGGTGTGGTGTAGTTCTCGGAATGCCAAGGATGGTGAGAAATGGCGGACGGGTTCCTCGTTAGCTATTTGAATGCAACTCGATACGTACACGTCATGAATTGTACTCGAGGACTTTTTGTTCCTTCTGGAAGAAGAAATCGTTTCAAGTCGCCTAGAGATCCCGTTGATCGGCCTGCTACTTCCTGGCGTTGGCCTCGCCCGAAACACCAGCCGGCGGCCGTCCTTACTTGGGGTGACAAAGCTTTAGGCAAACATAAGCTTGCAAAGATGAGACGAATATTGGAATACCACTGCTCAATCTAGCACAAATGAGGTGAGAAAGCAGGATTCTACGGAGCGGTTGTGTTGCCTCCCTCTACATCTAGCTCGGATCATGACTATATGGATGCCCCGCCAAGGCCGACTTGTAGGGAAAGCGGTCCCCCAAATGATTTCCCCAGATTGGGGGTCCTCTGCACAATCTTACTTTGATTAATTTGCAGGAAAAAAAGGTACGCGTTCTTTCTCCTGCTCTACTCATCGGCTTTTGAATTTTCGGCGCAGGAAAAAAAAAAGCGAGGAAAAGGGTGGGCGAGAGGTAGAAGTGCAACGCCAGTTTATCTCGGTAGCCGGCACTTTGCAGAATGATCTTCCTTACCTTGCCGCCCTCCATTGTAAGCAAGCCGAACTGCACAGATCTGTCAGCTCTGTCCTGGGTGAGTTATCATCCACATATTCGTGTCTCAAGAGGAAGGCCGGAACCTGGTGTTTGTATTACGCGGACGGGAATGCTGTATATCCGTGGCGACCGCCTTAGCCTGCTGCACAGATCTCGACGAGAAAAGGAACCATGAGTGGATCGGTCGCCAGGGCTCGCTGTCAATGTCAGACAGACAAACGACCTGATCCAGCCTGACCCCGTCCAACAGACATCTGATATTGGATGAGGGGATTTGTGGATTTAGCGCACACGCAACGAGGAAGCGAGATGGGCCGACGTCATGTGCGCAAACTCAAAACTCTCTCTGGCCGTCGTTCATCTACCAGTTTCTTCCAGCCATGTCGATAAAATAGCCGTACATCGCCTAAGCCTTGGAACATAGTGCCAATAGAGCCAGGAGTGGAGAACAGGGAAGGTAGGGTCCGGGAATGGGCGTTTCAGAGCTTGTAACGGTGCTGTATTTTCCCGAGACGTGTGAGCTTCGCCCGGTAGTTGAGGAAGGACTCGTGGAGAGAGTACGGCGTACCCAAGGTTGGAGCAGCCCTTGAACAAAGGGAAACCACGTCGTTGGTTGAAAGCAAGACTGCCACGCAGACTGGGCATTAAGAGGGCAAAAAAAAAAAAAAAAAAAAAAAAAAAAGCCCCAAGTCGCCATTCGACACGACGTTGTTCAAATGGTTCCGATTTCCTTCGTCGCTGTAGCTGGGCTTCCGTCGGGCGCTATTGGCGTGCCCTACTAGCTGGGGCACTGTGCTTCTCGCCAGCTGGCCACTGGTTGGGCCTTTGGGGTCGTTCGATTGACGTCAATTAGCCGCCAAAATACAGTGTCCATCTTGGAAACTGTCCTAAAACCACTGTTCGCCCAACGTTGTTATCCGGGATCCACAGCAGCCTCCTCCGAAAGCTCTCACCGACGTCCCTTCACCGAAAAACCCCAGATGGAGCCAGGATCACTGGGCCCGTTCCCCATTTGGCGGCAAGCACCCATGTACCTACCCATTGTGGTCAGGTGCTGTCCGTAGGACGCTCTAGGCCAAATTTGACTTACAAAGTACCACAACGCCGCACATACCTTGGTACACATAGATAGAGAGCGTGGGTCCCCGGTACCCCTTGCCTTCGCCTCAAAGCTCCCCCGGCCTGGTGGCTCCAAATATTATTACCTAAACAGGGACGACGTACGTAAACAAACCCAAGAGCTGGGCCATCTCGTCCGAGTGAAGGTGTAGCGCGTCACAATCCCACACCCTCTTGGAAAAGGAAAAAAAGTCCCCTCTTGTCACAAATAATAGAAGCGTCATATCGTGCCCGAAGGCATTCGCACCTTCTATTGCGGATTTCGGCGAAATATGGAGCTCGTCAGCGGAGGGTAAAGTGCATTTTTGATAAGAATGAAGTTAGTTCGACTCTTGAAAGAATCAACATATCGCTCAAACATAGTTTGTAGAATCGCATGAAGGTTAAAAAGTTCTTCAATTCCCTTCCCCTTTACACAAAAACTGGTATAATTACAAAACACCTATTCCCTCCCGGTTCCCTTAAATCATGCCATCGCGCCAACCCAATTCTCTTCGTCCGGTCTTTTGTTACAGGGGAGTCTGGCTCATAGTCCCCTTTTCCAGAGCTTATTAAAACATTGTATGCGTCTGACCAACATTCGACACCCCCGAACGAGGGGGCGAATGACCGAAAGGCAGGAGAACCAAGGACTTCGCATAATTTGCAGAAAAGAGATCGCCAGGCGCCTCGTCACACGCGCGAGAGCGTGCGCGGCTGGAGAACAAAAGCGAAAGGGGGGCGCCGTTTGGAAAACCCAAGAAACCAGGTCCTATCATCTGTCCCTCAGAACCGCCCGTCTGCCATCAAACCCTTTGAAGCCCAAAACAAGGATAAATAAGATCCCCCCTCCGGAACGCCTATTGTCATCATGGAAACCCAAAACACACACAAGACAAGTGCCCAAACCAAGCAATGTAGACATCAAGACATCTCACTCATCATTCTTTCGAAGACAAGGGAGAAGATGCTTTACGCCTTGGCGGCGGCGGCGGCCTTCTTCGGGGCAGCCTTGGCCGGCGCTTTGGCAGTGCCAGTCTTGGTCGCCGCCGCCTTCTTGGGGGCAGCAGGCTTCTTTGTTACGCGACCAGTCTTAACCTTGTCCGCGGCGGGCTTTTCAGCGGCCTTCTTGGTAGCAGCAGGCTTCTTGGGAGCAGCCTCCTTCTTAGCGGCGGCGGGCTTGGCAGCGCCCTCCTTCTTGGTGGTGGCGGCGGCCTTCTTGGGGGCAGCTTCTTTCTTGGGGGCAGCCTCCTTCTTAGCAGCGGCGGGCTTGGCAGCGCCCTCCTTCTTAGTGGCGGCAGGCTTCTTGGGAGCAGCAGCCTTCTTCTCCTTGGGAGCGGGCTTAGCGGTCTTCTTGGCCAACTTGGTGCCGCCGGAAGGACCTACGCGCGACAGTTAGTATTAACGGACGGAGAAGCGATGAAAGACGCGTCGGTACTCACCCTTGGGCTGCTGGAAGACACCCTTCTCAACACCAGCCTTGAGGGCCTTGTTGAAGAGGGAGTCGAACATGTTCTGGGAGACGGTAATGCTGTTGTTCTGGCGAACATATTGCTTGAGCTTCTGTCGGCTAGAACCGTTGCGGTCCTTGAGCTGTAAGGCGAAAACGCGCGTTAGTGCCCATCTTCTTCGGAGTAACAAGCTTCCCTAGAGCTATGTGTCTCGTCTCGTAGACATGTGGGACGAGTCGGTCGGGCGGACCCGTGGACGAAGAGATAAACGTACCGCGACGATGGCGTCAGTGATCATGTCCTGTAATTCATCGTGTTAGTTCTCGAGCCGGTACGCGCGACAAATAAAGCTGTCTCGAGTAACGAACCTGGTAGGTGCCATGGCTGGGCTTGCTCTTGGGAGCGGCGGAGGTAGCGGCCTTGGGGGGCATTGTGTTGGATTTGTGGAGGTTTAGAAAGAAATAGGAATAAATTAGAAAGCAAAGGAGCTTAGTTAGTCGTCAGAGACTAGAATGTGAATGCGCAGGAATCGAGAGAATAATGGCGAGATCGTTTGCTTTTGGGATAAAAGAGAACCAGGAGGGGGAGAAGAAGGGGAGGAGGCGGTGCGCCGGGCGCGTGGAGGGGAATGGGGCTTGTTTATATTCGCCTGCGGGGGGTGGACGGAAGGTGCGCAATCAGTAAAAAATTAAAAAACGGGGACTAGGAAATAAAATAATAACACCGGTCACTCACACACACCACACGCATACACATGCGCTCGCTCTACCTCAGAAGGCCAAGGCCAGCGAGACAAGCTCACATTGCTGGCCATTATTGAGTCGCTCTTGACCTTTTTTTTTTTTTTTTTTTCCTTCTTTCCCTTCTTTTCCTCGAAGCCGGCTCGTGGTCCCGCGTCTACCCTCCATCAACGAAGCTAGGTCAGACACCCCCGACTTCTGTTATCCGTTAGTCCTCGCCTTTTTCCTCTCTCTTCGCCTTCCACCCCTTCCCCCCTTCCCCGTTCTTCTTTTCTTGGGCCTCGAACGCTTTCGTCTCCTGCTCGTTTCAAGCCCGTCCCCTTGGCGCGTTCCCGACTTGCCAACAGAGCCAGTCCGGGACAGGTAATGTCACTAGAGATCGCTAGTTTCCCCTACCATATGTAGACACGTCCGTATCGAAGCTCGTAATCTTGCGCGAATTGGCCCGTTTCCTGTCTGTGTCTTGCGTGTCCCATGCCGAGGGCTCTGTTTTAACCTTTCTTCTCCATTCGCTCCCGAGCTTATCTTGAGTGAGCTTAGCTTTCCAAGGCCAACTGCGAAAAAACGCCACTCTGTCCGATGGGGTGTCCTGCACTGCCAAAACCTGGGCCGACTTCCATGGTTGAAACCACAGAGACAATGATCCATTGCCGTGATTGATTGCACTGTGAACTGGCAGAATGCAGTCTTGCCAATTTCCTTCAGCTTATCCCTTCTTTAAAAGTATTATCCCAAGATGGTTCGTAGCTTTCGAAGAATGGAAAACAAACTCGGGCGTCTGCTCGGAGGAAGCGCTTGGCCAGCCAGTGGCTCCGTAGGTCTGTCTGGACCGCCACGCACGCGCGCAGCGTCAAATGTGCCTGCTCACATTACACCCACACTAGATCACATCGTTCCTTGTGGCCCAGCCCGTTGCTCCCACCACATCTCTCTCTCCTTCGCTCTCTCGCTCTCTCGCTCAGTGTCTCCCTCACTTTCGTTCCCTCCCCCTTCCCACCCTCCCTTTCCTGCCCTTGGTCGAGTCTCCTCCGTCTCTGCCCGTGATCTCATGTTATTGTTCCTTTTCCCGCACAGAATCGCTTCCCGACACTTCATACCTGGTCGCCCCCCGATTTTCTGATTGGCCCACATCCCTCGTGGTCTAACAACACACACGCACCTGGACACTTGAAGCATTACACCTCGCCGTCTTCTAATCGTCTCTCCCCGCCCAACCTGGGTCCCGGATGGAGGATGATTTTTCCAATCAACCCACCACCCCCCGCGACTTTGATCGCTTTTCTGTTCCCGACAACTCTCGTTTCTTCAATTTTTATCATTGACCCCCCCTTGCATTACCATACCATGTGTCATTTCTCGTTTCACCCGGCTCGTTCCCATCCCTTGCCACCCCCGTCATTGTCCGCCCCCTTCCGACCCGAATGATGCCCGTCTCCGCCGCATCCCAACAACCAACATGCGATGTTTCGCTCGCCTTCACCCACCACCATGTCGTGTGTCGCATTCGTAGTCTTCAATCATTGCAATATTTTGCGATGCGAAATTAATTAGAGTTATATAAACTTTTTAATTCTCTATCACGTAGTAATAATTGTGTAAATGCGCCCCGTCACTTTCGGGAAGATATAACGCTGCCAAGTTGTGCGGTCCGTTTCGCGCGGTCGCCCGGCTTCGCGTTCGGGATCAAAACATGAAGCTATCCAGACATCAGCACTCTCCATCTACAATCCTGTACCGCAACCCGCAACTGGGCAAAATTCGAGTCGTTTTTGTATAATCATCAAAAAAATAAATGATATTTTATATTCACTAGTTTATTTGATTGAAAACACGTTCGATTTGCGATTTTCGTATAAGTGATGTTCTCGCAGTCCCGCGACGGTCGGGCGGGGACTTTGATCAGTCGTTTGCCTCTGCCCCAGCGAAATCGCGCCGAACGGCCAGATAATCAGAAAACGGAATTTTTAAAGACTTTAAAGTCCTTGATTAATTGATTTGAGAAGTTACGACTTGTTTTATTTATACCAATTGCTTGTTGGCGTTCTCTATCCACCAGTTTCCGGCATGGACCTTGCTCTACCAGGGTTTGTGATCCGGGGTTTGGATTCCGAAGATGTCTCCCGCGAATCGCGTTGCCAAATTGCTCACTCCGATGGAACTCATTTTTTATCAATCAATAGTTTAAAAGTTGGAATCTATTTTAGACCCTAAATATACCATGGTATTTCCAATAATCCGTGGTTTGGGTTGTTCACGAGTGGGAGAAAGACGTAGGGTACCTCTCAACGCGACAGCCAGGTTGGCTACATCTGCATCCTTCCTTCAATCTCGCACAGCGGACAACCAGCTTCCCGGACAAGATTTCTCTCTCGATAGGCAGATTCGCCTTGAAAATATCTTACCATAAATATCGATTCCGGTCCAAATAATACTCGGTTTTGGTAGATAGTTTGGCTTCCTACGAACGAAGCCAAAGTCAGGTGAGCTGGCACCGCTCCGCCCCCAAGCCTACCCACGAGTGGAACGCGGAGCCGCGCCGTGAATCCTGTCAGAACGTCCCAAAAACGGGTTCAAACATTCTTGTAGCCTCTTTAAGGTCTTTCTAGACTATCCGCATCGCTCCGATGCCTCATTTGCGGCACCGGCGCGACGTCACCTTCTATCAGCGTGACTGGGAGAGCGCGACCATATTTGGTGGCACTGAACCTAACTCGCCCACCTAGAGCCCGCCCGCCGCGCTCCGGACGCCAAAACTCCCTACGATCAAGCTCACCGGTCATCCCGATAATATTACGCCAGATCCTCAACCGCCGGACCCCGAGCGTGGCCGGCAACGCGTCGGAAGAGCTGGCTCAGCCTGTTGGGGTTGCGTACTCCTCGAACTCGGATGTGGTCGAGATGCGTTACATAAGCGGGTGGATGTCACATGGGTCCAGGCGCTGCGGCGGCTTTTCCAAGGGGCGCCAAAGTGGGGAACAGGTTGGATTGGGCTTAGTTCTTTTTGTCGAGGCATGGAAGGTTGACTAAGGTAAGATAAGATACAGTGAGCGGGGCTGAACTGTTGGTCCAAACTGTTGGTCCAAAAGCTGTGGCCGCCAAAGAGGGCAACATCCATGTGCCACGCCCTTTTTGCCTAATAAGTCAACAGGTGGCCTTCTTTGCCATCTGGCAGGCTGTGGTTCGATTAGTCAACGGGACATTGTTGGCCCAAGTTGACGAATCTGTGTGGGACTGCCCGAGAGGATTAGCCCAAGTATCCACGCATTGGTAAGGATCTAGGGCAGGGCTCCTAAACTCTTGAAGTTCCCCAGTCTCTTTGCTGCCTAATAAGCCGAGGGCAAGATATGAAGGTTGTTTCTTTCTCTCGTAGAGACTTGTTGAATATCGCCCATATCCACCCTGAAAAAATTGGGTCGACTTAATGCAGGATGCTGTGAGTCTAGGTGAACTGTAGAACCTCAATGTTTTCCGTGGTGCCGGTTAGTGATGTGCGTATTTTTGAGGAACCCGGCTTCCTCCTTGAGTGCATAGATCCTCCGCCCGTGGGGTTGGTACTAATTGTTGTCGTAAATCATATCCGTCCCGCAGTAAGTTGACGAAAGGTTCTCATCATCACACGGGTACATCGATTTAGTGAGTCGAGGGCCCATGAGTGAAAGGTAGATCCATTGGTCACTTCCAGTCGAAGAAAGAGTTGTTGGACACCCCATCGCCTCCTTTAGTCCCGTACAGAGGATGCGTTGAGTATATTGTTCAACTTAAGTAACTGGTGAATTGGTACACCAGAAAGAAATGTTTGCAGCAAATAGTCCTTTTTCATTGGACGTTGAAGGCCCTGGATATGGCTGGAACTGTGATATGACGACGAAAAACGTTGAGCGGAAGAATGATAGAAGGCCGTTTATAATTGTCACAGAGACACAGTGCAGCTGGTTGAAAAGGTGTATCAATGGAGTTGAAGGCGGTGCATCTGAAAATATAGGATAGTCGAAGGCTCCAATATTCGTCCTGCTGAAGAATGAGCGAATGAGATGGCAGAGCGCAAAGGCTCCAAGCGCCTCGAGGGTTGTTATGGTCCGTGGGGATTTTGGGCGTCCACTGACGTGTTAGCTAATTTGTCACTTGAATCAATATGCAGGCGATCTCCAAACCGGCGGTCCAGCAGGAAGTGCAAATTCTGGATGGGATACATATCGTTGATGCTGCTGTTGAGGAAGTTATTGTGAATGCGCACCATCTCCTTTTTATATCTCCTACTTGTATATGGTTGTTTAAACTTCAGGAGCATCTGATAGCAAGGGCCTGTTAAGTCAGGAACGGAGGGGCTATAGAAGGAATAGGAGCTACATATATGTATATATATATATATAGAGAGAGAGAGAGAGAGAGATCATTACTTGCGTAGTAATGCTCAAGTTGAGTGCTACTTTTCATGAAATCTCAGCATTTTTTGCACGGATTACAGACCACACGAGAGTTATGGAACCTGCCACCCTAGAATGACCCCTAGTTCCTTGGAAATGGACAATTTGCCGCGACTCACGTGAAGAGATGAAAACCATACCACAGTAAGCTAACAGGAGGAATGCAGACTGAAAAGACCCTCCAAGAAACTCATGCAGACACTTTATATTCGACGGGAAACTTGAAATCCAAGATCACAACCTAATAATACCCGGGGGAGTGACGTCCTAAGCGGACTTGGTGGATATTCTGAACTGGTGTCTATACCCCATTATATCTCAATCTCACCACTGTTGTGGATGATGTTTCCTCCAACAATTGTCAATACAGACCGTAGCTTCTTGAGCTCTTCATCTTCAATAAAGAAATAATCGTCGTTCAGCACGATCAGATCTCCCAAGCGGCCAACTTCGATAGACCCAAGCAGCTTCTCATCTGGGCCGCCAAGGAACCACTGGTTCTTGCTAGTATAGAGCTCAAGAACCTCCTGGCGGGTAATTTGCTGACCTTCGTTGATCTGTTCTCCGAGGGCATTCTTCCCTGTGGTGGCGTAATAGGCATGTACCCACGGATTCATGGGGGCAATTTGCATGCCATCTGAGCTCATGCCTACGTGGATGCCACTATCCAGGATGGTTCGGAAAGGCGGACCGGCGTTGGGTCCCCGACCGGCGAGATAGAGGTAGCTAGTCAGTGTGACGCCGCCTCCGAGGACTTTCAGACGAGCGAGGTATTCCTCCGTGATCAAGGGAACATGCGCAACAACCCATCGGAGATCCTCGATACTATGCTCGGCATTAACAGTTTCGAACGCCTCAATCTCACTCTTAAAGTCAGTGCTCGTTAGCGAGTGAACCTCAACTCGCCAACCGGCAGCTGCAATGCGCCGTGCGGCCTCATCAAAGATCGGACCACCCGTCTGGTTCGCTGAGATGAACTCCCCAATGCCACCCGTCCGGACCATATCATTACCAAAGAACTTGTAGGTGTTCTTCAACCGCTGATCAAGAGTTGGGACGTCCATAGTACTGTCGAAATGGAGGTAGTTGATCCGTAAGCGCACGATACCCTGGCCCTCATCGTATACGGCCAGCCATGGCTTATGCATCTCATAATTGTCTTCATGCCCGGCGCCGTCAGCGGGTGAGCGGCTTGCTGGGAATGCGCCCTGGTCAAGGTGGGTAGTGACGCCGAGAGATGCTGCGTAAGCCATGGCATCGACAACTCCGCGCTTGCGGTCTTCGAAGCTGTGCTGCTCGCGGAGAACAAAGAGAGCCTTGCCCGTCTCGCTATCGGTAGAGCCGAAGATTCCTTCAGCTATAGAGCCATTCGCACCGACCACTACCGCCGGGTTCGCCGCTTCAAAGAAAGCTTTGCCAAGAGTGTTGGTCGTGCTGGGGCCGAAGAAGCTTTGGGAGATGAAGACTGGATGGTCCGGGGCTGCCTCGTCAAGCTCTTCTAGGGTGGGCAACCTGTGCTCGGCAAACTGATTTGTGTGAAAGCCTCCGATAGTCGTGACGAACTCGCCTGTGGGAACGCCCTGGGCGCGAGTGCTGTAGGTCTTTTGTATATCCGCAATTGAGTAACTGTTTTCCAGAGGCGTGTGATGGCCCGGTCTATTCCCCATCAAGACGATGTGGTTGTGGCTGTCGATGATTCCAGGGAAGACCAACCTGCCACCAACATCAATGATACGAGGTTTCCCACCAAAGGACGGGGGGTCCTCCCCTTCGGCTCCGATGTAGACAAACTTGCCGTCCTTTATCGCAACTGTGCTCGCGAGGCTATTCCCCGAGTCCATTGTGTGGATGCGGCCATTGAAGAGGACGATGTCGGCGCAAATAGTCGCAGCGGAGCATGTGTCACCGTCCGCTGCTGCGCTTGTCGGCGGAATGTAGAATTGGATTGAAAGAGACACTAGGATGACGGCGAGCAGGCCCATTGGCCCTAAAGGAACCATGCGATCCATTTTGAGGGCTTCCACAAGTAGTTCGAAGGATTACATGTATAGTTTGCATTTCCTTTGAAATTATCGAGGCGGCATAGTGCAAGCCTTTTAATCTATAATGATATCTCGACCTAACCTGCTCTTCGGTACTTGGCGATTGGTAATTCGGAAATCCCGCATGGCATCTTCCACCACCACCATGAGTCCCCGCTATTATACGAAATCTACTCCTACTGCGCGCAACACCTGCGTGCCGCGTGAGATTCGTGCTCGGCCGCTCACCTTAAAGCGATGCTCGAGGGGCGCCTGCGGATGCATCCTCGGCCGCAGAGAGCCTGCGCTCTCAGGTCGACGTTGTATTCAATGCAAGAGGGTGAGTAATTCCCCCGCGGCGCTTTGCCTACGATTGGAAATTAGCCAGGGACCGAGTCGGCAATTGTAGGGAGAGGGGCAAGACCAATCCGAGAGAGTAGGGGCTTAGAGGATTATGTCAGATTGGCGAGATTAATGTCGAGTATTTGAGATTGGGCGCGCGCCTGGTATAGAATCCTTCAGAGAGGAGGCTTTGCCGTCCTGGTGAGGTTTACTTTTGGTTGGAGAAGAGCCGAGGGAGGTGGCGGTTTCTCTGTTGCGTCCGTCCACCTTCATCTTGTCTTGCCTGCGACTACCGGTAAGGCTAGAGCGCCTTGAAAAGGTAATAATAGATCAGACGCGAATGCTTCTGAGACACTTTAGCGTTCGGCCGCCAGCTCTGTGTTCCTTCCCGATCCCTGGAATCCTCTTCAGTAACCTGATGGGGCTGTAATACAAGTTGCCATCATTGGTGCCTGGCGTCTCAAGCCCCGCCCTGGGCGAGAAGACACGAGAGAGAAGAAGCCAGCCAAAAATATCCAAGATTGTTGTGTCAATGGAACTTGCCATCGCTAGAACAAGCCGTCTGGAGAAATACGATTCCAGGCCACACCTCTCGTCTCGGAATCGCCGACTGTCGACGCATCACCCACCACATCAGCTGCGAGGACCCGAATCGTCACACATTTTGCCCCACTTCAAGCAACTTGGCTGACGACGTCACTGCTGGCGCTGGGCCGGCTTCCGAGTTAAGGCCAATCTCAAGGGAAATCGCGCTTGACTTCGCAGGGCCTTGGGGAGCTGAGCTGGCCAAGCTCGACTTGAGCCTGTCATTGGCTTGGCTGACCCCTCACATCATCTTCGGAAGCCAGGCAAGTGCAGAAACATCACACCAAGGCTGGTGCGGGGTATTATGTTGGCTCCCTCGAAATCCCATGGTGCTACCTCGTAGCCATGAGACATCAACTGCGATTGAAGCCATCTTGCATGTACATTTAAATTCCTCTCTTGACTGGTTGCAAATTGGAGCTTGGTCTGCAAATTCCAATCCTTCCCAACGCAGAAGATACAATCCACAAGAAATTTCTGCTACAATTTGAGAAATAATCACGATATCCTCTCGACATGTCGGAAGCACAGAACCTTGCCAACCGCCTCGGCGGCATGAACCCATTTTCAAAGGGAAGAAAACGCCGTGACGAAGACGATGCCGGCGACGAGATGGATCTCAACGCCGTCGCCGGCGGTGGCCATTCCGTACGCGTTATTGATGCGAAGAAGAACTCTCTCCGCGTCAGTAATTCTCTAAAGTCTTTCCTTGTCAAGGAAAAAGTCCTCGCCGAGCACGATGCTGGTTTTGATTCCGCGGAGCACACGCCGGCCCTTGCGTCGCTTCTTACCAAATCTCATATCCGCGTTCCTCCTTCGGTGGTGGACCGATCTTTCACCCTGCAGGATTACTTTGTCAGCTCCAGCCACAATACCTACCTGGTGGCTCATCAGCTTTATGGTGCATCCAACGTCGACGCCTACAGGGTTGCGCTCCGGGCGGGCTCGCGATGCGTGGAGATCGACGCCTGGGATAATGACAATAACAAGGAAGAGCCCAAAGTTACCCATGGCTTTACCCTCGTATCCAATATCCCATTCCGTACCGTTTGCGAGGCCATACGCGACGTCGTGGATGAGGAAATTTCCGAGGCTGCCAAGACAGGGAGCCCTAGTCCCACACCCATTCTCATCTCGTTGGAGAACCACTGCGATGCCCATGGCCAAAAGAGGCTCGTCGAAATTTTGAATGAGACCCTCGGTCATCGACTGTTGAGAGCCCCTATCCAAAAAGACAACGAAGGCCTTGATTACGACGCCACCAAGCACGTCCGCTTGAGTGATCTGGGATGCCAGGTTGTTGTCATCGTGGAGCATCACCTCCAAGATGAAGCTCCCGATAGTGGCTCATCAAGCTCTAGTGATAGCAGCAGCGACAGCTCCGGTGATGAGGAAGATAAGAAAGCTCGTGAAGAGTACAAGAAGAAGAAGAAGAAGAAGAAGTCGACTGGTTCCGGGGTCATAATTCCAGAACTTGAGGCACTTGGCGTCTATGCCCAATCTGTTAAACCCGGGAACAACTCATGGTTTGACCCTGGCGAGCTGATCAACGCTCCTCACCACCATCTTGTCAATGTTTCCGAGTCTAGCCTCCGACAGCACCTGCCAGCCAATAAGGCCAAAATCGCACAGCACAACTCCAAGCATCTGATGCGTGTCTTCCCCAAGGGCACTCGCATTTCATCTAACAACCTCCAGCCCGTTCCATTTTGGGGCATTGGTGCGCAGATCTGTGCCATGAACTGGCAGCGTTTTGATGCCAGCATGCAAATCAATGAGGCTCTCTTCAGCGGCACCGAAGGCTACGTGTTGAAGCCAGCCGGTATCCGTGCAGGTGGCAGTGGCCTCGTGACAACTGGCCGGAAGAAGAAGCTTAAGCTACACGCAGCGGGTGCCACTGATGTCCCAAGCCCCGGTACGAATGACCCTAAGGACTTGCGGCCCTATCTCACATGCGTACTTGTGCACCCGGACGACCTGAAGAATGAACCTCCCAAGCAAAAGACATCTCCCTACAAACAGCGCAAGCTGGATTTCTTGAGGAGAGGGGATAACCCACCACCGACAGAACCCATCTGGGATGAGGTTCTGGAGTGGGAGTACGAAGATAGTGAGCTAGTATTCCTGAGAATGCTGGTCAAGAGTGACGAAAGCTTCGCCAAGAATCCTATCCTGGGAGTTGCGGCTGTTAGGTTGTTGTATCTGGTGCCAGGATGGAACTTTATCGAACTGCTGGATTTGAAGGGCAGAGAGACCAAGTGTAGCATACTGGTCAAGTTCGATATTGAGGACGCTTAATGATCGAGTGAAGGATCAGACGGGACTTTTTCCACCACTTGGCGTTTGGGTGGCTTGAGTGTGCGTAGCATCATGTAAGGTTGGGGGGCACTTGTTCCTGCATGCGGCCCAATATTTGGTTGGGTTTCTATTTTTTCGGTTGAAAGAGGAATCCAAGTTAGGTATCGAGCCTATATTGCATTGGAGATCAATAATCTGTTGCGGCGTGTGGAATAATATGCAATTCTGCGATAATCGGGCATATGATGATACTCCAAAGCCTTGGAAAAGTGGCCCAAGACCGATGACGGCTGGAGCTTCGCACCTCCTGACAGTTGAAACGAAACAAAGTCGCTCGAATGCAATTGGGGGGATTAATATACAGACCGGCAAACTAGCTCACGATATTATATTAAGCCCAATTAAGTAGGTCTAGTTGCATATCAATGGAGTAAGGTTACAACTCGAGACGCTGATGAGTGATGATGAAAGCAATTTGGAGAGTCAATGCGCTAGTCCAAAGGCCACTGAGTACTACGAGCGCTTCCAGGGACAGGGATCGAGGAATTACTCGCCGGCGAAACCGCTCGTTACTGGCATAATACATTTGTTCTGTGGGAGGCCTGAAACGCCAATTTAAATCTATTCAAGAGCCTGCCGGAATTCCGCGGAGCATTCCTTGATAGCGAAGGCAACAGGCAGGAACAACATTGTGATGGCCGCGATCCGAGCAAGGCAAAAAAGGTACCTGGGGAAACGGCCCTTTGGTATGGATTCTTTCCCATCGGACAGTGTTGCGCCGCCCTTGTTTATTCCAGTCACCAATCGTAACTGCTCCCGCATTTCGTCCCGCTCGTCGTGTCCCGCTCCACTGCCCTTTCCGGGAATACGGCTCCGGGAAATGGGACGGTTCCTTGATGATGTTCTGTTGCGAACGCGGGAAAATGGTGGCACCCTCCCCCATTGAAGACTCTTTGGAGGTTAATACCGATTTACCGATGGAAGCGAATTACTCCTGCCAGGTCCGGATACTATGGTAGTAGCGGGACAAGGGAAAAAGAAATTAGGGGCAAAGCTTGTCTTATAATAAGTTGGGGAAGCTCCCCCGACGTCTTGGTACTACCCACCACCTCCTCCGCAGGCCTCTGTACACTCTTTAGTCCTTCCAGAAAGTACCGGGTCCTGTTTGATCCTTATTTTCGTTCGATTGAAGTAAATATTCACCATGAAGGTCGCTGCAATTCTCTCCGCGCTCGCCACGGTGGCCTCCGGCGAGATCCTCTTCGCCGGTGTTGCCGAGTCCAGCGGCGAGTTCGGTCTCTGGAGTGCGGATGCTACTCCCGGTACTGGTCTTCCTGGTACTTTTGGAAAGGAATACGCTTTCATTGACGAGAAGGCTGTGGACGTCTTCGTTGACGAGCACAAGGTGAGTCGTGCTTAATCAGACTGGGCGGTTTGGAGCTAAGAAATATGCAGGTCAACCTTTTCCGAGTTGCCTTTGCTTTGGAGCGCATGTGCCCTCTTGAGACTGGTCTTGGTGCCACGTTCGACGAGGAGCATTTTGGCCACTACAAGGATGCCATTGACTACATTACCGTCACCAAGGGCGCATGTAAGTCCCCGAGTATACCCCTGTTCGCTGGTCAAATCACGCTTCTAATCTATCTTGTGCAAGATGCCATCCTTGATCCCCACAACTACATGCGCTACAATGACCCCTCTCAGCAGCCCATGACCGGTAGCGTTATTGGTAACACCACGGACGAGACTGCCGCCACCACCGAGCAGTTTGCAGAGTTCTGGGGCGAGCTTGCGGGCCGTTTCAAGGACAACGAAAAGGTCATGTTCGGCATCATGAACGAGCCTCACGATATGCCAACAAAGCTCGTATTCGACAACAACCAGGCCGCTGTTGATGCCATCCGCGCCGCCGGTGCCAAGAACCTCATCCTCGTTCCCGGCAACCAGTGGACTGGCGGCCACAGCTGGACCGAGAACTGGGGCGGCGACCTCCTTCCCAACTCCGACTTCATGCAAAAGATCAGCGACCCCGAGAACAACTTTGTCCTCGATGTTCACGAGTACCTGGACGAGGACTACTCCGGCACCCATACCGAATGTGTCAATGGCTTCCCTGACCACTTGGCTGACCTTACTGCTTGGCTCAAGGAGAATAACCTCAAGGCCATGATTACCGAGTTTGGAGGCTCCAACACCACCGCTTGCGAGAACCTCCTGGGCGAGGCCCTCGATTACATGGCGGATAACGACGTCTTCGTCGGCTGGACTGCGTGGGCCGCCGGTCCTTTCTGGGGCCCCAACTCTCCCTGCTGTACCGACTCGAAGCAGCTTGGAAGCCTGGAGCCGGGCAGTTCTGCTGCCGGTGGCGGTCCTAGCTTGTACGAGACTATCTGGAAGAAGGTGTTTGTGCCCCGTATCCCCGAGAATCTTCAGTGGGAGGGCCCTGCGGTTATCAACTAAGACGAGAATATGTAAGGGATGAGCGGTCATGTTACATTGTATGGTTCCCTTGTAGATATATATTCATAAACATAGCTTGTTAGGATAGTAAGAAGTGCTATTTTAAAACATGACCCATGGTGGATGGCTTGTGGGATACATAGGCATGTTGGGGAAATATACCAAGGAAATGAATGGATGGCTTTCAAAACGCCGCCATGAATTGAGCAGCCTTATACCGTACAGCGAAGAACGCCAAGGCCAGCGCTACTGAGTGACTGTTAATGGGAAAACGCTCCTAGGACATCGAAACAGGAAGCTAGGAAGAGATAACAAGAGCGCAACGTTTGACAAAGTATATCAAATGCCTGGCCAACGGCATATTGATATCATGACTTCTTTCCTCCTTTACAGACCGACTTGTGGTTCTTAAGGAAGTCCGGTCGCTGGAATTCCGTCCCACAGGCTTTACAACGTGTTGCGGGGTCCGTGAGCCCGCGGTTCTTTGCCGCAGTACGATGGGAACTCCACATGTGACGCTCCATATCCTTCTTGCTGCCAAAGCGCTTTTCGCACCCGATTGTCTCGGCCTCTAGACAAAGGAAGGGCTTGATGTGTCGATCAAGGTGCTTCCTGGAGTAAGAGTAGGTCAGCACGAGCTTTGTTTGGTAGACGTGCGAGAGAGGCGACTCTTATTACCTTAGCTGGCTTTGTCGAGCAAAACTTGTCGCGCACGTCGTACAGGAGTAAGGCTTTTCTGAGGAAGCTTGAGCGTTGCCTTGGGAAGACGGGGGGCTCGCTGCCTCTTGACCTTGATCCTCAGCGTATGGACCATAACCATCATAACCATCATAATCATCATAGTCATGGACATTGCCGTCCTCAACCTGCTTCTCAGGTGTTAGCTCGGCGTTCGACGTCATGATGGGGTCGTGATATTTAGAAAAACCAGAGAAAGAAACAAAGTAGAAAAATCTTGCAAGTGTAGGGGTTGCAAGTTTGGAAGGAGACACCTAGCTCTACCCATATACGGGGCAGTCGGTGCCTATATAGGCAAGAGGAGGGTAGCACGGGAGAAGAGGGGGATGGTTGGCCTTTGGCATAAGGGCACGGAAATAAGATGTGCTGAGAAAAGAGACTTTTTAGGGCCTGGGCCAAGGGTGCGCGCGGTCTTACCTCTTCAGTAGCCGGCTGATGCTGGTAGTATTCGGCTGTTACCCTTGCCTCAAAGGGCTGCTCCGAGTAGTCGTCGTCCTGAGGGGTATCGCCCCAGAACGCATCCGTTCCGTAGTCTGTGAATTGTCGAGGCATGACGAGGTCCTTGGTATGTACCAAGTGCAGAAAGACGACTTAATGAGCAATGCACCCTGCAAAGTCTGCATGTGAGCTTAAGGACTGGCGCCACTGTCGAGAAAGCAAAGACATTGGGGCTACGTACGCAAATGATGAGAGGGAACAGGGATAAGCCGTTGTGTGTGGCACTCTCTGCACACCGGGATATCAGATCTCATTTTATGATTCCGTCTGCTGTCGGCAGCAGAGCCCCAACGCAGAATAAGAGTAGGGAAGTCGGACGAGATAGTAACAGACGAGCTTTATACTTACAAGAATCTAGTGAGAAGGGGTAAAAGAGTAATAAACTTGCCAACCTGAATTGACAAGAGAGCATGAAACTGAGAAGCCTTGCGTTTCGAGTCTGGATCTGTCTAGGAGCTTGAAGGCGATGAGAGGTCGACATGATGAACTCGAGAGAGCTCTCGCGCCTTTTGTATTGGCGAAAAGAGCCCCAGAAGGAGGCTGAACTCGACAAGAGGACTCACAGAGAGGACTTCGTGCAGCCTCCAGTGCTCATTAGCTTTCCGGAAAAGGCGAAATGCACAGCGTGAGGCCTTGTAGAGAGCCCCAGCTTGTGGCGGAGGCCCTCGAGATTGCGTTTCATGCCAGCAAGGCAGCCGCCTCGCCTCTGAAGCTTGGAAAGAGCCATCGTGAAGTCATCAAGATGCCATCCATGACGACTCTACGGTGTCTAGGTCGCATGTTTGGCCGCTTGGGGAGACATTAGTCCGCCTCGTTCTGTAGCGCAATAGATGGTAAAGTAGCCGTCTTGCATATATTCGCTGACGGGCTCACCGGGGATGCCTGGGAAAACCGAGGGGCCTCGTCCGGCCGGTGGTGTCGGTTACTGGGTGCTGAGAAAGATGTGGGTGGGCGCATTCAGGAAAAGGGCAGGAGAGGTTGGCCTGTCGCAGATAAATGTGGCAGAGCAGGTGAACAAAAAGCCGGTGAGTATCTAGCAACACATCAACTCATGCCACGTCATTAAAATTTCATCACTAAGTGGCATTGAGAAAGAGGCCAAGCGTGCCTCTTCATCACTTTAGTGCAAAGCTGTGGGCATCTTTTCGTCTCTTGAGTCCGCGATACATGCGGCGCAGAGTCCGCATAGATGGCTTGTTCTAATAGCACGTTTTACTTGACATGCACCAAGAGGACTATGCAACCAATATACAGCAGATTGCTATGCTTTTTCTGAGCTCGAGTCCTTATCTGGAGGCGTCGGTCGCATGTTAGTTCAGTCGTTTCGACTCGCGGCTGTCGCCAGAGCGCGTACGCCAAAGAGATGATGCGCCAATTCGACAGGATAAATTGGACAATGCGCGAGAATGCAATGTCACAATTCGGCGAACTGATTCGTAGTAGGTTCTAGAACCATCCGATCCCAATCCGGGTAGCGGGTATGCCCTGCCCAATTGCACCCACACACACCTGGCTCCTGCAGCTGGTTCGTCTTGTTGGACTTGGAGGGGTGGGCGGGCGATCTGGTTTACCTTGCATGCCTCCGAATCTGAGTGAGAATGTGGCTGTGATGATTTGAGTCAGTTTATGAACCAACGTGAAATTCGAGGTGGATTTTTGAAGTTTACGAATTGGGCCTTGGGCCTTGTCGCGTCACGAGCTGAGACTCACGGCGGATGGCAATCGCGAAGGTGAATAGTACCTTCTATTGGGCATCTATGATTGCATGTATAGTCTTGCTTGGGTTGAATCTATGGTCTAAGCCTTCTTCTTTGCCATTCACCTCTGAATCCTTTCCAGGGAAGACGTATCCTCGTTGGTTGCTGACGACTTTCACCGCTGCTTTTGTGAACTCTGTCGAGTAGTGCGTGTGTCCATATATCCAATGGGTCACGGGATACCAAGCCCCTGACTCCAATATATCGGTTGCGAACGCCGATGTCCAGGGATTGGCGACTTGTTCGGGGCGGGACGTTTTCAGAATCGAGGGAGCGTGATGGGTAACCACGACTACTATTTTCTCGACACCCTTCTCCTTGCTTGCCTCGCTCCTGAGATTATCAATCTCTGCCTTGAGCCATCTGAGATCCTCCTCGTGAGTTTCGTTATGCTTTTCCACGGTCCAATTGTGAATCCTCTTAAAATCCTTGACTCTAATACGGACCGCTTCCATATGGTTCTCTGGGACCTGCGACCACATTGTACAGCCGAGGATAACTATGTTTCCGTTTGAAATATTGAACCTCTTGCGGTGAAGGAGATGCATCTTTCCTTTCAGGCGTGGTTCCTTTTCAAGTCTCTTCGCGAGGGCTATCGCTGACTTGTACTCGAGCCCGTAAAACTCGTGGTTACCAAGGACTAAGAACACGAGCTCAAAACGGGCTGTTTGACGGGAAAGGAACTCCAAGTAGTCTTCGTACCCTAAAAGACAGCCTATATCTCCTGCGAGGATAAGGTAAGGCGCCATGACTGGGAAGTCAAACGTCGTGTATTGCCAGCCTAGCTCGAGATGGAGGTCGGACATGTACTGGAATGTGGCCGTGAACTTGGTGGATGACGCCTCGATAGGCTTATTTTTCATTCCTGGTGTGGACTTCAACTTCGAAAGAAAGGCCGTCATATTAGCGGTATATCAGGGTATGCGGATGGTTGAGTTTATCGAAGGTGAGGAAATATTGAGTGAGGAGGAGACCGGAAATTTCAGGGCCTGTCGAGCACCACTATTAGCCCACGAGCAAACGGCAATATTGATGCATGGCATCACACATTTGACATGCATTCATACAATGCATCTGTCAATGGCATGCATTCGATATGTCGAGGCATCGGGATGGGGAGCAGTGGCAGCAACTGCCAATAAGTGGCACATTGATGCTATGGCACTACGAAGTACAATGTACCATGATCATGGGGTGGTAATACCAGGATACAATATATCTCCCTCTCACAACCTGAACTATTACTTTTATAATATTTGATATCTGGCTTCATCAATTACAGTAAACTTAGACTGATGACATGGCTGCCATTTGGAAGGTATTTAACGAGGTGATATTATCACAAATACTCATTCCTTTTACTTTTCTATTGCTGTTCACCGCTTAAGAGGCTGCTTGTGCATGTCGAGGTACAGCCTATACACACGCACATTACCACCACCCTTGACGATCTCATCGATTTCAGCGTTAGAGAGATACCCGCCCGTTCCGTAGATCTACCGGGACGAGCCTCTGAGTCCGTTCGGGACCCAGTATATATGCACTCGACGCTGTCGCAGCCAGGCGTAGGCATGTGGAAGCTTCTCCCATAGCTGCTGACACCGACAATGATTTTATCAGAGGGAACACCTACTTTCGTGATCGTGCTCTGTACGTATAACGCCTCGCGTTAGTAGGTGTATGCGAGGTGATCGGATGGGCGTAGTATCACACAAACTCACCAGGGCGTTGAGTGTTTCGGTATGGTTGACATGGCTGGGCAGACAATTTCCAGTCGAACATCCAGGAGTGCTCCAACGATTCTGGCATCCCACTGACCGTGTAAATCGTATGTCATCTAGACTATATAATCCACGACTCGCCCGATCTTGCCAATCGTGAATTGTTTCAGATACCAATAGGATGCGGGGGCAGCAATAGATACAGTCTTATTTCCGAGTTTGCCCTTGAGCAGCCATAGAAAATCGAGATAGTAGTTTGCTTCCAACTTTTCGCCCGGATCATCTGGAATAATGTCTGGTGCCTGTGGGAGTTGGTTAATACGGGAAGCTCGCGCCAATGAGACGATGCACCACAGACAAACGTAGGCACAGACATGAGCGCAATACTTACAGCTGGATATTCCCAATCGATATCCACTCCATCTAAACCGTTGTCATTCACGAAGTTAGCGATGTTGCTCGCCAATGTTTCGGCGTGTTCTGGGTTTGTTCCCCTTCTCAGGGTTTTGTAAGATGCAGGCTCAGTTGAAAATGCCCAACCTCCCGTTTGTGACCTCGATGAATTGCTCGAACTGAAACCTGAGGTGGGTGTGAAAGCAGCCAACCCTGAAACTATGCGCCCGGTCATAACCTCGGCCCTTCTCCAGTATGCGAAAGCCCTAACATTGCCGCCAACGCCCATGGCTCGTAGTATGCCACTGCGTGTCATCTCGGTAAAAATGCCTGTGCCGCGTCGTGTCTTGGGTTGTTTCGTAGAGTCATGCAATATGCTACACAAGACATGACGAGAGCACCAACCAACATATTTAGTTACAAGCTCTGATCCTTCTCATCTACCATATCGCTAGGCGGGTATGTAATACGAGTACTTCCCATCTCAGTTGTACCACCATCGGAACATAACCGTGGCACCCATCATCACAGGCACCAAGTTCGCTCCCTGCATATCATCTCTCGCTAGCACACCCCCCGAGTTGCTCGTCTTGACGTCCTTCTCTACATCCGTCTTTGTAGTTTTATTTTTCAATTTCTTTCACACATCATGTTCTTGATCCCTATTTTTCTCTGCGCAAGTATATCAGTGCCTCATCCGCCAAGGCACAAGACTCTAGCGGCAAAGTCCAGTTTAACTTAATCTTCCCTAAGAATGAGACCTACGCACCGACGGCATGGTTCCCAGTGATCTATGTGATTCGGGGTTCTTGGATTGTTAAATCACTACGGTCGGAATTTGACGGCTATATGACACGTTCTAACCTTGGCTACGGCAATCTCTCGGAAGTAGCCATGCACGATATGACTGCGTTTGGTATTCCCGTTTTACCTAGTTGGCAAGATATTCCCGCGCCTGAAGACCCGTTCTTCATTGCAACTGTTACGAACATGACAAACCGAACTGATGACTACACTCAGTTTATTGGCGAATGGTCAGCCTCCTTAGACAACTGCAGCGTTTATCGAGACCTTGCTGAGGAAGATCCCGAAGGCGACAGGTGGAGATCAGGACCACAGGTCCTCGAGTTCAGCATTGAGCCAGGTGGTAAGGTCCCTGATATCGCTGAGGCCGTTGCGAGCTGTGGATACCAGTCTTCTGCCGTGTATGTCGACAGATCTAGCGACAACTGTGGGTGCCTGGAAGCTGTTGAGCGTGATAGTGGGTGCGATGTGCTTGGTGCATTTGCAGAAGAGGTGGCTGGGAATGTATCGAGGATTCTCAATGGGCTTTTTGGGTGTGAGGAGAGGGAGTGGCAGACCACAAAGGAAAAATGTCCAAGTGCAGCTGCACAAGTCAGGGACTCATTTCAATGAATAGTCATGATACTTTTGAGTTTCACGGCAGCTATGGTCCTGTATTAGTGAATAGAATGGGGGGAAATAGGGAACACTCCTCACACTTTGCCTGCACTCTCCATCTGCTAATGACAGCAGTCACAATGAGACATCAGATAGGGGGCACTGTTCATTTGAAGAGTTATTCTTTTGAGAGATAGGCAATTTGAATGCCTAACATTTCATGTGTAAAACGATTTCTCTACTATTAGACCAAAAATAGAATAGGGGAATATTCCCTATCCATTAGAGGTCTTAAAGATGCATATAACCTATCGACAGAATGTTACAGATAATATGGGGTCTTAATCCCGATAGCCGTCAAGTCCGTTCCTGGCTAAGAAATCATCGAGGAGCCCGGCGACCTTGTCGTTGTCCATATCGGCGAATGAAACGTGTGTGCTTCCCCAGAGCCCAGCGTCCTCGCCAAGTTTGAGAACGGTGGCGTTTCCGCCCAGCTCGTTGATAATGGCCGCAACCTCGCGGGCCTGCTGAAGGTACAGATGGGTCTCATCTCGGTGGTCGCCAAAGATGAACTGGATCTCGTTGAGCTGGGCCAATTTCTTATAGTCCTCCAGAGGCACGACGAAGGGACCGAACGGGCCGTTCGACTGCTCGACGCCATAGCCTTCAGGGTAGACAATGCCGACGGTCTCGTACAAGACGATGCCCTTGATATTGGTCGTGTTGCTCTTGATGACAGTCATCATGGCGCGTAGTCCAGCGGCCGAGTTAGTGAGGTAGATGATGCTGTCTCCGTTCATGCCCGTATCAGCAGAAATGGCGGCGGCCTCGGACTGCATGTGGACATTGGCAACGTTGTCGAACTCGATGTATCGACCACCGGTCGCCTGCTCCCAGAAATAATCTCGGTTTTCCGTGGGGAATTGGACGTCGTCCCACCACTCCAAAGGAGATGGACCAAAGTTCCAGGCGATGAAATTGCTCTGGTCGCGGTAGTCGGGAGCATAGCTAAAAGGCTCGCAGCTCCAGCCAGCGCGTCCGAGACGGGGCGCATCCCAAAGATAGACGGGGTAGTCTCGGCGCAAGAACATGTCCTTGAAACCGGGACCACCGTCCCATCGGTTCTGCCAGGTCTGGGTGCTGGAGCTGTGCCACATGACGATACTGGTCTTGCGCTTCACCCAGGGGAGGAAGTATTCCATGTAGCCATGGTCGCAGGTGAGGGTCGCGCCCTCTCGCGTAGGGTGAGGGATCACCTTTCCGCCGATGTTGAAGCCTCCGGATCGCTCAAGGATAATGGGATCGCGTTGGCCTGGTTCTGGGTCTGGGAGCTGAGCGCTCGCCAGGGCGGCGAAGAACGAAAGCGCTACCGAGAAGAGCATATTGTGTCTTGGCTGCTGCGATGAAGCGAATTATAGACTGTGCTAAGCTCCTGCAGTTGTCCTACCAGCATTAAGTAGGGGGGCTTCGTAGTGCCGGGTGTGCACACCTTGTGGGACTCTGAACTAGAGAAGGAGGGGAAATATATATTATAACAACTGATTGTATGTACAGCTGTCGACCTCCACCTGGCTCTAAACGTGTCAGCGTCAGCCACGCCAGCTCATTCCTTCTCCGACCTGGAGGTGAGGGGGATCAATCTGCCGATACCTTCTCGGTCATTTCCAATTGATCAATCAAAGCTGGCGGGATTGGGCCGTAATAAATTTCCCGATCAGAGGGGAATTGGTATGCAGCGAGCGGTATTCAGCCGCCGGATGCGGGAACATGTCCCCAGTTTCTCGGCGACTTAAGCCGGGAAGCGGGGGGGAGCATATTTTTGACGATTGCGAAGACAGGAACCCCGCTGCTGACGGTGCCTGGCGCATCTCCAAATCAAGGATTGTGCTACCTTCTGCTGTGGGATATATTGCCTGTCAGCTCACGGCTGTAAATTGACACCTCTCGATCTACCGTGGCGGGAACCACGGTTTGCGCGAGTGCGGAGAAAGCGCGTGGAAATTTCCTTCGACCCGCGTCTTGTTTCCCGACGTCATTTACGGGTAGGATGCCGTTGAATCGGATGCCAAGACTAGATGGATTGCAAAACTAATACAGGGCTTGATTAAGCTGGCCCATTGAAGTCGCCTTCTTTCGAGCTCGGCCTAGCCTTAGTTTCACGACCATCAAGGACCAAGTTCTGTCAAACGACAAAGTTCGCATCATCCCTATAAAGTTTACAATCTGCCGTAGTATATCTTTGAGCGCTCAAAGCCCCCTTCTTAGTCCTCCTGCGCTGCTGCACAACGTTACTTGCGGAATGAATCATCTCTCTTCAAGACTGCCAAGGAAGTGATAATAGCCACAATGTCATCGACCTGCTCGTCGTCTATGAGCATAACCCCCGTGAGTTCTCTCTTGTCTTTGCTAGTAAACTTGGCAACCTCCACTCTCAACCCTCCGACAACCTTGTACAGCTTGTACAAACCCTTCGGGTCTACGACATCCCAGAAATATGGAATGCTATCCTGCACAAATACATCCTGGCGTCGGCCAGGTCCCACCGGGCGTAATTCCAAGTCATGGCTCGAGTGTGTGCTCTCGGGAGGGAAAGCAAACTTCCACCGCCCAAGGTCCAGAATGGGCCCGGAGGCTTCGGCGACCGGGACACCGGCTTCATCAGATGCTTTGAAATTGCGACGGTGCCAGGATTCTTGACGGATTTCGATCACGGACAGTTGATCTGACGTTGCTGCCTTTGCCTCCTCTAAAGGGACGCTATCCTTGGGGGTGAGCTTTTCAGTGATGTCATAGACTGACAGTGATAGAGAGAAACCACCGTTTTTCTGATGATAGAATACCTTCGTAGGGCGAAAGGCAACATCTTGATTGATCGAGTAGTCTGTGGGTTTTGGTTCTTTCATGTTGTTTTGGGTCGCACCTTTTAATCCGAACAAATCCTTGCGGGCATGTGTGTATATGAGTGCGAGGTGAGGAAGAAGAATGAAGCCCTGCAGTGAGACGATTAGGAGGGTTTCCTACCAATTTCAGGGAACTGACAAAAGTTCTTGATCTCCTGACTGAGAGCCTCGAACCGCCCTGGCACATCTATAATATTGAGGAGGAACCTGGGCCTCCCACTTCACCGAAAAGTGGTCACATGTGGCACCGGTTTCCGGGATGAATCCGAATGTTTTGCATTGGCCAGAGGTCCAATAAGGAAAGTGAAACTGAAGCTTGGTATCTGGCTTTTAGACAGGATGACACGAGCAGCCCAAGCTGGATTCGAGCAAAGCCGAAATCCGGTCTGGCCAATCCGAAGTTCCGGGCGATTCAAGTTTCCGAGAAGATGAAGAAGCGTATCCTGGCTACCTGGGTTCTATTTTACTCGTTCGTAGCCGGATCACCAACCTATCCGCAAATATCTAGCGAAGTGACAGTTCGTTAAACTCTCCGATGGGAAATTACTGGATAAAGCCAAGGATGGAGAAAAGGTCGTAATTAGTGGCTTAATGCGGTCCCTATGTCGCTTTGGCCGAGTGAGATTTGCACGCACCGGGCTGCAATAACAGGGCTTAATATTGGCCTCTCAGATCTCAACCCCTGTAATTGGGAATGGGGCTGGCCTTTTCTCGACGTTTTTCTCGTCAATAACGCCACCACTAACTGGGCCAATGCCATGTCCGTGAAGACAACCAACCATGGAGCCCAGGGCTCATCCAACCTCGGCTGGGTTTGACCTCTTCGGCGGCAACTGCGCCTTTCCTACCGTACAGTGTAGTTTGTTCACACCCCCGGTTGTACAACATTCGTAGTGCTATGGCTACTCTTCACGCGGTGATGAAGGGCCTACACGAAGGCCTCCAAAGCACGGCAATAGTTGAGGGGCTGCTTCTCGATCAGATCGTCGACGACTTTGGTCCCCCTCAAACGTCTAACCTAGCCGGATTCTCGCCAGAGCATTCACCATTGCGGCTGGTACTAATTACTGCGGAATTTGTCCCAGTCGCCAGGCAGGTCAGCTGACAATTCTCTTCTGGCGGGCGTCTTCGGTCTCTTTGCTGCTGGCGATAACAGCATCGATCCAACCAAGGACATGGAGACGCATGTTGCGAATATCATCTCCTAACCAAAGCATATTTTTCGCAATATGGGAGGCTTAGAGGGTACCCGGGACTGAACTATGCGCGAGTCTATTGATATCTATGCCTCTTCTCCCTTGTGCGTTCGCATCTCGGACTCCGGTCTTGCGCAGCTGGCGATTACTACATCAGACGATGCAGCCGTGACCGCCACAGCTGTGCTACTGTTGGAAAACCGGGGGAATATAATAATGGGCTTACTTCGCAAGTGTCTTAATCTGCTCGTTGACGGAGGCTCATTGAACTTGAGGCCGTGTTCACAGCTGTTGTGAAGATACTCACTTTCCTGAGCTTATTCTGTTCCTCGCTTTGACCCAATATATTACATATTATAAACCCCATGGTCTTCGCCATTTAGGGAACTAGTCTTGACCAACCATTTTCTAAACGGCTATGGAAACTGACTTGGCGCTGAAATTTTGTGAGGATTCGTAATTCAACAGTAAGAGGGAAGAAAAACCGGGTTATCAAAGTCGAGGATGTTTAGTGATCAGTGTCCACGTGCAGACCGCGCCTTCAATAAACACACCTAGTCAAAAGACCTGCCGTCCATAGAGTCCCCTGTTCAGAAAGTTCAAAGATTATATCATGAACTGATACGATTATTACTATAATTATCGTGCCCCCCAAATCCCGCGGATTTTATTTCGAAGGATTATCAGTTTCAGCGCTGATGAGATCGTGGCAGGTTGGGCCGAAACAGGGATTTTATGACGACGCAATCGTGCGTGAGCATCACGACATTGGGCAGGTGGGTACGTTCACTGGTCGCCTATATGAGACCTAAAACATGTGTGCCAGCCATCCCGCGCGAGATGGAGGAGGCTTGTCAAGTGTGTAATGGCTAGCTTAGATTGTGTCAGTGTCCCCCTCAAATAAGTGCGCTTCTATAAAGGAGCACGAGCTCCTATTTGAGTCCTGTAGAATCCTTCTGCCTGTAATCTTTAGAAAGCTTCCACTCTTGGTCTAGATACAAAATATCGATATGGCTTCGCCGTCTTCCTCTCGACTAGATGCTGGCCCCGGCACACGGGATGGTGGTGATAATAATGATGGCCATGATTCGAGCGACGAGTATCTCATCCCCACACCTTCGTCTGGATCAAGTGATGAGGAGGTCCCACTCCTGGGCAACGAACGCAAGGGGTCAGCCAGCACGATCAATAGCTCTTATGGAATAACCGCCATCGGGCAAAATCCGAGACGGCGGCCTTTTTGGAATAAGGGTGACCTAGAGTTCGATGAAGACGCCATTGCTACACAGGAATCCGTATTTGATGAGCCTACGCTCGCAGAGCGCTACAGACCGAGCCCGGACTGGGAGAACATTCATCGATTTGACCCATCCGCTCGATGGACCTGGCGCGAAGAGCGTGCTGTCGTTAGAAAAATTGATCGTCGCATCATGAGCTTTGCTTGTATCGCATTTATGGCCCTTCAGCTTGACCGGGCCAACCTCTCGCAGGCTCTCTCTGATAACTTCCTAGACGATCTTGGCCTAAGCACCAACGGTATGGAGACACTCTATTATAAGGCGAAATTTTCATTGGACACTGACTCGATCTGAAAGACTTTAACCTGGGGCATTCCGTTTTCCGGCTGGCTTTCCTTTGTATCGAGCTTCCCTCTCAAGTCTTGAGCAAACGCATAGGCCCAGACCGATTTCTTCCTATTCAGATGTGCCTTTGGAGTATTGTCTCCATCAGCCAGTTTTGGTTACAAGGGAAGAAGTCATTCATAGTTACGCGCGCTCTGCTCGCCTTATTCGAGGGTGGATTTATCCCAGAGGTGCGTTGGTCGCCCATCATCGGTTACTCAGCAAGGAGCTGATCAATTGACAGATCATCCTATATTTGAGCTATTTTTATAAGTCTCAAGAGTTGTCTATCCGCGTAGCCGTCTTCTATGCAACAATGTCCCTTGCAAATATATTTGCGGGATTCATTAGTGTCCCCCTCTTGCAGATGCGCGGCTTCTGTGGTTTAGAAGGATGGCGTTGGTTATTCTTGATAGAGGTAGGTAGGCGGGAAACGTCATGAAACTTCCGTATACGGCTAACTTTCCTACTAGGGGGTCGTAACATTTGTGGTTGGCATGCTGGCGGCTGTTCTTATTCCGCCATCTATAACCGAAACCGCCAGTTGGTTTCGTGGCAAGAATGGCTGGTTTAATAAGAGGTGAGATATTATTGCCAACTTTGACGATACTGAATACACTATGATCACGCTGTTGCTAACTTTCCAACAGAGAAGAGACTATAATGGTGAATCGAGTGCTTCGAGATGATCCGAGCAAAGGCGACATGCATAACAGACAGGCCATCACCTGGAAGCTCTTCCGCCAGAGCCTCCTAGATTACGATCTTTGGCCACTGTATATCTTGGGGATCCTTTGGTCTCTGCCAGTGGTCCCAGCACAACAGTACTTCACTCTGATCCTACGAGACCAAGGCTTTAGCACCAGCGTCACGAATCTCCTGACTATACCTACAATGTTCCTTTCCATGATCACGGTTACAGCTATTACACACATATCAGAGTTATATAACGAAAGGTCGCTCGTTAGCATAATCTCGCAACTGTGGGCTCTTGTGTTTCTCGTCTGGCTCTATGCCACAGATACCTCTGAGGCCAACCCTTGGTTGGTGTGGCTCATTCTGACTTTACTTATAGCATATCCCTCACGTAAGCTCAACTCCAACTCATCACTATAGAGAGGTGGATATACTAACACAATGAGATAGCCCATGCTATACTGGTCAGCTGGAATTCTCGCAACTCAAATTCGGTTAGACTTCGGACAATTTCAGCCGCTATATACAATATGTGCGTGCAGACAGCGGGTATGATTGGGTCCAACATCTACCGATCTGACGATAGACCTCAGTATCGGAGAGGCAATCAGGTTTTGATTGGCATAGCCTGCTTTAATATTACCATTTACTTGGTAGTGAAGGTATACTACATGTGGCGTAACAAGTTCAAGAGTGAGAAATGGGGGACCATGTCTGAAGAAGAGAAACGTCAATATCTAGATGCCTCTCAAGACGCGGGAAACAAGCGATTGGAGTTTGTATTTGCCCACTGATAAATGGATACAATGGCGCAGACATGACACAGATAGAAGTATGATGAAGATGAAGATTACGATGATGACATTGATGAGATTTTGAATATTGGAATGCATTCAAAGAAGTGATGCCACAATACTCAGTGCCGGTATCCCCACAAATGCGACTAACGGAAGGAACTCGCCGTTCCGGATACAGTGAATTCCTTCGAGTGCACCTCCGGCTGTGAAAGCTGTAAGAACTGCTCGGTCCTCCAGCGACGTTGGGCCACCAAACCGAGTCCGCTTGATGTTGAGAAAAACTGCTCCGCCAGCTGGTGGGTAGGAGTGCAAGGGTAATAATATTCATCACATACTGCATATGGCCTAGGTCGTCGTCAAATAGTCCCACCCCGTAAGCGCAGCTCGGCGCGGTTTGCTTGTGGAAGGGTATCCCATACTGAGTACAACTCCGTTTTGATTGATGGACATGGTGGAGAGCGCTAATGAATGCGACACTGGCCGCGGTTTTGAAGAGGATTGATTGGAGGTCCCCCGTCGCTTATTGAACCACCCGGGGAGATCCAGATTGAGTACTATTATTTGGGAAGGATGTTTAGTGTCTTCGTGTTCCCAGAGCAGCAGACACAGCTGAGCTGTGAGACACCTGAACTAGCGTATGGGTAATGAGGCAAGGCAAAGGAACCTTCTAGGCGTTACTTCCAGAAAAATACAGCGTAATCGAAACTCGGAGATGGAATGTATCTATTTAGTAGAGGCCTATCTGAACCTCGACTTCACACTACCCGATAACGGTCTATTATGAGCCGGAACCGTTGAGCTTTGAGTTTCGGCTAGTTTCCCTCGACCTTTTAGCAGTTGGCAACAACATCCCTGGCAGCGGCGAGGGCTTCATCCAAAGCCTCCTGGGTTTCCAAGATAGCGGAATCGTTCCTAAAAAGAAGGAGAAAGTTAGGCCAGAACACATTATAGGTCGATACCAGGACAGATAGAACTTACTGGTCACCAGCAGCCAGCGCCTTGCCAAGGGCGGTAAGACCGGCCGCGACCTCGGCCCTCTGATCAGCAGGAGGAGCCTGGCCGGCACTGACGGCCAGAGCAATCTGCTGGATGCCGTCTTGGGCCTGCTCGAGAGCAGCGGCCGCGGCAGCCGCGGCAGCTGGGTCCTGAATGCGATCAACGCCAGCATCGGCGTCGCTAAGAGCGTTGAGGATGCTGGATCGGGCAGCAGAGCAGGCTGTCCCAGCGTTTTGGCGGCCTTGGATAGAGGCTGCTTGAAGCATTAGAAACACAACGTCATGTATTAATGTTGTGCTTAGGGGGGCATACCAGCATTAGTGAGTGCCACGCCAGCGAGGAGGAAGAGAGATGTGTAGAAATGCATGCTGGAATGAGATAAGAAGAAGTATATTAAGATAAATAATACAAATGACTCCGGGTCACAAGAAGAGGATGTTACGTTGCTTGGGCTGTTATTACAGAAGTTTGCTTGTTCTCGATTGAATCCGAGCTACGGCAGCCGCTGCACCTTTTATACACTCTCCTTCGGATTTGGCCACATCATCTCCATTCATTCAGAGGTTTTTGTTTTTCCTTTTGCTTTTTAGTATAGCAGCTTTCTTCACCTTTCGTCCTTCTGATACGTCTCCGTCCGCGTAGTCCTTGGCTCCGGTTCCAGGAAATGATGGCTCCAGCGATGCGATAGGCTCATCGGGAGATCTGCGTGGCGCAAATCGTTTCAGCGCAGGGATCTGTCCCGTTCGCGTATGAATCGAGCACAGACTCGCAAAACGTTAAAAACAACCTAGTCCAGCGAGAGTTGAAACTTGTGCACGGGCTGTCTGGCTCGGAAACTTTGTAGGCTTCATGCCGACGGGAGGAAAATGGAGCTTCCTGGTGCTAAAATGACCTGATTCACAGCTTGGGAGTGAAGTCCCTCAAACATCTAGGCGCTTGTTCTCTATTTAATTCAAGGCATTTGGAATACTACCACCGCCTTACACTTGCCGCGCTAAATGAAAGATAGCGGCATCACAGGGCCGGAACAATCTAACAGCCTCCGCCACATCCACCACCACCACCTCCACCACACCCGCCTCCGCCTCCGCTTGATCCACCGCCGCCATCGCCTCCACCACTACTGCAGCCGCCGCCTCCCCCAGAGCTGTCTCCTCCTCCGCATGCAGGCCCCCCGCAAGAGCTCGTACCGCAGCCCGCCCCACAGCTCACAGGACAGGAACCACATAGGCCTGCACCGGTACCTTGGTCGTTGGTGCCCGGGTCTCCCAAAAGGACGAACGACATGACCATGACATTGGCGTGGTTGGACAGATTGTACTGCGACTGCAAGTCTCTCTGCGCCTCTCGTTTCCGGATCGCTTCGACAGTTGTACTGCCCCCGAATCCACTATAGTACGGGTCCGCCAACCTCCGGGCGGAGTTCTCCTTCCCCGTTGCTTCGTGGAAGCTTGGGGCTATAGGTTGCCTTAGAATTTCTGCACTCTTAGCGCGGTTGTGCCTCATTGAAAGGTATTTTTCGTGAGCTTCGAGTGTTGTGGCCCAGTCGGCCACGAAGTAAAGCTTGTTTGCGCCCTTCTCATAGTAGTGGCTGAAAGGCTGGGCGCGATGGATACCTCCCATCCGGACCCGGGCGAGTGTGGGGTTATTTTCCAGGAGAGCAGATTCTGTGCTTAACCACGTGGTGGAAGCACGTGTAGTTGGCGACTTTGCCATTGCGAACGCTACTCGTGAGAGGACGCTCGAAGCGTGCAAAATCATGAGACGATTCTTCATCCAGCCTTGAGGGCCTCCCCGAGGGTTGCGAGACTCATTGGTGATGGGGTTTGGAGGATACATAAAAGGGCCGCGCATCAAATGTAGGGACAGCATCGCCCAGCTATCAAACGGGGACGCCCAAAGATGTCTAGAGAGTTCGCAGCGACCACAGTTGAGAGCGGCATCGTATTTGTCGCCCAAGTACGCTCTCGTGCAGTCGTAAGGGAAGAGATCGCCGTATTTGGTACTAACTAGCCCTGTGCCAGACCAATCGTGCCAGTACTCTTGACATGAATCGATGAAATCGGACTCGTCGTATCGGCCAAAGTAAAAGTTGGACAGGTACTCTTCGACGAGGCCGGGTGGCACATCGTGCTTCGACTTGACGACTCGCTGCTCATAGCCCTCGTCCGCGCAGACAAAGCTCATAGTGTAAAGCTGCGATGGACTATCATTGTCGCCCGAACCACCGTATAAAAGAGGTCCAAAAAGGTTTGTGTCCAAGATCGAGTTGCAAAAGTGCTGACAAGAGTTGCGGTCCGGGCTCCAGGTAAGGTTAGTCCTTGGGTCCAAGAGTAGAGCCACGATACTTTTCATATAGGCATGAATCCAGCTACTAACCAGATCTCTAAACATTGCCATAATAGAATCAAGAGCGCTATGCTTCTCTGTAGACCTTCTCTCATCCGCTTTGGCTTGTGCTGCGGCGACGATGCTCTTGATGATATCGCGTTCCAACCCTTCTTCTGGGCATTCCATGAACGATGCCCCAACAACCTGCTTCATAATGACTTTGTATCTCTTCCGAGGGCCAACTGGCCTATTCTGCTTCCATACGGCCTTAGCTATTCCATCAATAACGAGACTTGGCCGGGTAGACGAAGGGTCTTGAGTGGCATCCTGGAACACTGGTGGCTCCCTGATAGTGACAAGCGCTCCATGCTTTGAGCTAAAATGTGATGGGCCCGGTTAGTTAGGAATATACAGCTTGATGCGCTTGAACTTACTGGGCGACACCAATCTCAAATATTACGGTGCCGACGCGCAAAGCCATGTGGACGTTTCCAAATCCGTTCGTATCTGCGAACCTCCTCAAGAAAACCGGGACATTCTTATCGGCTCCCGGGTCCTTAATCGCCCGTAGCCCCTCCGACGTCTCACTACTACCTGGTTTCATGTCCATGTCCATTTCCGCCTGGTCCTTGCGCGCAAGAAGCGAATGTCTCATTTTCTGCAAAAGAGCGCCACTCCGCTTTCCGTCATCTCGAATGCCTGTAATGTAAACGCCTGGGTCTGGTGTCGGGACCTCCTGAGGCATCCTTGAGCTGCTACCGCCTGTGATGGACATCTTGCTGACGATCTCGGCGAGTTTGCTATTGGGTGCACCAGAGACGGTTAACAATCCGTCGTACTTTGCGCATGCCTCCAGTTCGTTGAGCCGAAATATACCACACGATACTCCTGAGTCGGCGGAATTGATATGGAGGTCTAAGCGATTAATAGGATAGATGGAAACAGGTTTCCCATCCTTGTCAACCCGTTTTACATCGGAACATCTGCAAATTTTGTCGACGCGCTCGGGCGTGATAACCTCGTTGCAGACGAAATGTTTATAGGTTTTGGTATAGGAGTCTTTGCCGTAATGATGCAGCCTATAGCAAGTCTCGCATACAATCCTAGGTTCATTGGCTTGGTTTGATGTGAAGTGGCTTGAGACGATGGGCAGATTACAGCCTGGCTGCGTGCATCGCTGGATTTGGAATTGTGGCATACCAACCTTGTCGAATTTTGAGACCGCAACTAGCTTGAATATTTAGTGTATGCACCTTACACTGGATTGATAGGAAGCTTCTCGAAGAATACTTACGTTGTGGGATCGCGGGTCTCTTGTTGGCAGATCGCGCCGCTGGGCGATGCTCGATCACCTTGTCAATGTCCAAAAAGCCTGTCATAGGGTTAAGGTTAGTAGGCAAGGTACATCTCAGCGCGAGTAATTAATTATTGATATGCCAATGTACCAGAGGCTTGAAGGAGGAGCCAAGCTTCTTGCTCAGCACCCTGGAGAGTGACGGCTACATGAGAGCTTATGTTAACAACTTGCGTGCCCACAGACATGCGAAACTAGCAATTTCTTACGTTTCATCTCTTTCTTAATTTCCTTCTTCATCTTGGACATCATAAACTGCGTTTTCTTTTGCCGCAGGACATTCGCCGTTGAAGCCCGATATGAGGCCATGTCGAGGTGGGACTTATCCCGTTTCAGAATTAAATGGTCGACCTGGTCACAATCCTCGCCTGCCCACGCACATTAGTTCACCTATCACCCTCAGGTCGCGTATTTAACAGGCGCACTTACTATACTTCTCGGCAGACTCCCTTGACCACTGGTTCACGTTCTCCAAGAACGAGTCATAGCCTTGTAGGTCCGTAGGTACCTTCGGGGTTTTGGCCGTAGAACTGGAGAACGATGCATCTCGCCAGTGTGCGACAGTGTTGATGATGTGCTCGATCTCATCTCTGGCGCCGCGCCAGTAAAGCTTCTCGACCTCGGCAAGGAGGTGGTCCTTCCCTGGCCCGACAGACTCCCATGGCAGGTCAGGTCCGGGGGTAATGTGATTTTGCGGTTTTTCGGAGAGGAGTTGCGACTGAATAATATTCCTCAGGCGTGCCATTGTGTGCGAACGAAATATTGTGTTGGCGTCAGAAAGCACTGGGTATCTCGAATGTGGTGGGTTGGCGTGTGTGTTGGGAAGATTTGTATATTATTATTCCACATGCCGAAGA
The DNA here is from genome assembly GCA_029532625.1 of Lomentospora prolificans. Classification (NCBI taxonomy): domain Eukaryota; kingdom Fungi; phylum Ascomycota; class Sordariomycetes; order Microascales; family Microascaceae; genus Lomentospora; species Lomentospora prolificans. The sequence goes on from JARFXM010000003.1 coordinate 4,536,404, forward strand.
TCTCAGTCTGTGCTTGTCGTCATGCGAGCTACGAAGGACGATTACCAAGTTTATCGCTAGCTCGGACCAACTCAAAGCGAGACCATCGGTAAAGCGCGTAAACCAAAAGCCATCTCGACCGCCTCGTCTAGAAAACCGCCTCGGGTCGAAAGGGTATATAGAAAAGAGGGGACGGCTGCAATTAGTGGGGAAATAAATCCAGACGTCAGCTCGCAGAAGCAGCATAGGCAACCTTGACAAATGGGCTGAGATTCGAAAGTTCCATCCGCCCTTCTACGATGTGATGCAGAACGTGGAACTCAGCCACCCGTTAGGCACCGCACCCTGCTTTTGGGGTTACTGGAACACTGCCTGGCCGACCGCTGGCCTCGCTGGCTCCAAACAGGTTGGTGCAGGTTGGAAGTGCTCCGAGCTGGGCTCCTCGGACATGACCTCGGACCCGAAATGGTTAAGTGCCAGGGGCTCAGCCTCTCGGGTGCGGCACGAATGGCAACGGGCAAGCCACGCTCGGTGCATGTCCATGTGGAGACTGATCGAAATTAATGGAGCCAGCTAAATTTCCCATCCGCGACTCCTCTTCCGAACTGACATCTGGGAGTCGGAATGTCTTCTTGTCTAAGCCGGGCCAGTTACTCCGCCAGCATGCTTAACGTGAGCATGAATAACATCATAACGTATCTTGCTCAACAGCGGAGGATAACTATTCGCCAATGAAGAATTATGGCCAATACTCTATCTCTATCTAGTGAGCGAGGGCCGAAGTTATCGTAAATTCAATACAGTTAATGTCTTAAGAAAGCCTACCAATTTAGGGATAATATCCATCTTTAAGTCATGTAGTTATAGCTGGCGGCCTCGTGGTGCAAGAGAACCAACCCAATGCCATACAAACAAAGCAAAATTCAGCAAAAACACCCAGGCCTCCCAACCATAATTGATATTAGATCAGTGATCAATATGGCCTGGCATAGGCTGGAAATACATCCTGATTGACACATTGGAAGCCTGGCTGCCAAGACAAGACCCATATTCACTGGCCGCAATGCTGACTGCGCGATCCACTCAGGTCCAAGGCAGACTCCGCTAGTTACCCCAGAGCAACACTGCCAGGATTCGGATCAATTGTGGCTGTGTCTCATCAGGCAAGCAAAGCAGAACGAGACACTAACGTCCCTGGAAATTACCTCGCGACACCCCCCGACAGCCCTACTTGACGGGGAGCCCAGCCTTGGCATCATCGATTCAACACCCTTGCCAGATGAAGTCGGCCTCGTTTGCATGCTGTTAGAAAGGCAAGATATTTCTTCATCTTTGCATATATGTCATACCAATTGTACTTCCCATTGCTAGATTCGAGCCTTCCACTTGGAACTCGGGCGCGTCTTAACTGGGGAACCAACTCTTTCAGTCTCTCTTCTCACATTCTCCTATCCGACAATATCACTCTCAACCACCATGGTAGAGTCAGCGCGCTTCCGATCCAACATGCCCACCATTGATGACATCAATGCCATCCACATAAACACAGTCCACGCGTGCGGCCAGAAGGAAACTCAGTGGTACGATAACCCTCGCGGTCAAGTCATAGAATTTCACACCGAAGAAGAACTGAACAAGTTCTTTGTCGCAACACCTGCCACTAAGCCCATCATTCCCTCGCCTGAGATTTTTGATTCTCTTAGCGGGGAGCCCCCACAATCTATTACAGCCCTCCCCAGCATTAGTGAGTGTGCAGTCCATCTAGAGCTGCTCGAAGTCATCCACGCACTGCGGAAGCGCGTCATTTCCACCCAGAGCCTCGACAAAGGCCTTGGTCTCAAGCCCCCGACCAAGTCTGTCTTTCGGCGCACCTATGTCTCATATCGCAAGTATGAGAACCGCAAGCATACCGTCAAAGACCCCACCTTTCCTAAGAGATCACAGGCTAAGTGGCCCGTGTTTCTTAAGATTGCCGCCATGCGATTCATCCTGTGGGCTAGAAAGATGGAGGATCTTATGGAGGATCGTGGCGGTCCTCATAGCGAGGCGAAACTTCCTCATTTACCTCCGATCGGTTAGTCCGTACCCGTCCTGGTTTTTCTATTGAACCTAGTACCAACCTTTACACTCTAATAGACGTCTTGGCCATCTGGCACGCATTCTTGCTCAACCCCGGCGACTATCAGAGATACTGCGACAAGAATGCTCTGCAATACCTCAAACACGTGCCCTTCCCGTGGGCCAGGATTGTAAGTAATGGTGGTTCCCGTCGAGGTCAGTAAGGTAGCTTACCAGACCTCCGAATTTAAGCATGAGGCCATAGACTCGACCAACTCAGATTTCTCATACAAGATCCCACCTGCTGCTGGAAATTGGTTTGCTAGATCCCTGCGATTAGATCCAGATCTCTTTGATTATATCTGCCTTATCGGTCGCCAGAATAGGGATGCTTTTGTACGCAAGGCTTTAGTCAAGTTCTGCGGCGACGATCCCGCAGGGGTTCCCACCATCGAGAACAGCCTAGGTCGACACAAGGAAGCCGACAATCCCGAGGAACACGCATTCATCTCTCTGCTTTACCAGGCTGAGCGCTTCAACAGCGTCGTAAAACCGCTCTCAGACAATGTCGTTCGCCAAGGGGCCTTTGTCGACAAGATGCACGGTCAACTGTGGATAAGGAGTCCCGTGTTCTCGGACACCCTGAGGCGCGCAATCGATCGGTATGATAACTTTACCCAACTGTTCAAATTGAATCCTGGCTCCACTTTGGTGCCCACGCTGGACATGGATCTGGCATGGCACACGCACCAATTGTCTCATGTACGCTACAAGGCCGCCATTCAGGAAATTGCTGGAAGGTTCATCGATCATGACGACAAAATTGGAACATCAACGCTCAACATGTGGGAGAATATCACTCGCAAGGTGTACGAGAAAACATTTGACGAGGACTATGTCAGGTGTCTCTGCTGGGACTGCGAGGCCATGCTATCCGTGGTCGAGGCGGATGATTCACCATCTATGGATGACGAATGGGCTAGGACCATGACGGAGAAAGTGAGGGAAGACCTGCAGTATTATCGTTATGTTGAGGTATGCAGGCGAAAGGGTTACCACCTCCCTGCTCGAATCGAGAGCGATTGAAGCAGTAAGCTGTGTTGGGAAGGATCCAGGGCCACAAACTTGTTCTGGTGTATCGACTGTGCCGAGAAGAACCAGTCATATTTCGATAATAACCTCGGTTTGCACAAAGTCAGACCGCCCCTACCGTGTTCAGCCCAATAATCTCAAACCCTTCCTATGGCCAAATGACTTCGACTGGTTGGTGCATCAGCACTTCCGATGTGTCCGGAGGGAGTCTCAACAAAGCTTAGTATCCTTGCGGATCCATGGATCGCATTGATGTATGCATCTATTGAATCATTAGCTGATACCCCGCTTATTAGCTTCTAGTGCACCATAATGCCAGCATCATCGATGCACCCACCAAATTATTTGTCTGGCACGCCATGAGAGCCCCGCATCGCTCCATGCAGCATAAATCCTAGAAACGGGCAAGGGCATGTACATGCTGACCAATCACGCGTCCTTGAAACCTGATATAGTCGGATCTATAAATCCTTTTGAGAACGACGTCGAAGGCATCCCGGGAACACCACTTACCCCCGCCATTTGACCTTTTTTAGCCTCTACTTTACCTAAAACCCCGCGATGCGCGTTCCTATCTCCGACGTAGCCGTCCCTGGCATCCAGGGCGAAGCCAAGGACCACCATGTGCTCCTTTTTCTCCCCTGGCCTGCCGAGGAAGAGCTGTTGCAGCACATCCGGGACCAATTCCCTGGTATCTCTGTGTCCGCCTACCAAGTGCCCTGGATGGATACCGTCCCTCCGAGCAGCGTGCCGGCCGAAGAGTTAGAGAAAGCCACTATCCTCGTTACGGGGTCGGTGCTTCCTGCGAGAGAACAGGTGCCGAATCTCGGTTATGTACAGCTGAGCAGCGCTGGAGCCAATCATGTGTTGAACAATCCACTCTTTACTGACACGAACATCGTCTTTTGCACCGCAAACGGTGTTCACGGGTATGCGCCCCACGGTGTGCATAGGGATTTACCGTATATGTCTTAGATGCTGATGATGTCCGTATATTAATGTAGTCCTCAAATATCGGAATGGGTCACTGCTACTTATCTCGCATTTCAGCACCACAGTACGTATTTGAGCGTTTAACACGATAGAACTTCAGATACTAAACCTTCATATCAGTCCCCAAGTATCTCGAATATCAGAGGGAAGGAAAATGGGATAGGGCTGCCTTACCTGTTCAGGACTCTGTTGGGCGGAGAGTGTAAGCAGAAACCCATGAAAGCTCCATCATATGAGAGAATCCTCTGACGCGCAACTGGTTTAGAGGTATTCTAGGATATGGAAGCATCGGACGCCAGACGGCCCGCGTCGCGAAGGCTCTAGGGATGGACGTCCACGCCTATACCCTCCACCCCCGTGATACCCCAGAATCGCGGCGAGACAAGGCCTATCACCCCCCAGGGCTAGGTGACCCAGATGGCAACCTCCCTTCGAAGTGGTTCTCCGGAGGCTCAACGGCTGATATCCACGCCTTCCTCGGCTCTGATCTTGACCTACTCGTTATTTGCCTTCCCCTAACGCCCAAGACGCAACACCTCATCGGCGCTGCCGAGTTTAACATTTTAAGCAAGAAGAAGACCTTCGTCGCCAATATTGCGAGGGGCCCAATCATCAAGACGGACGACCTCATTGAAGCTCTTGAGAACGACACCATCAGCGGTGCTGCCCTCGACGTGACTGACCCGGAGCCGCTGCCCGATGGACACCCGTTATTCAAGACCAAGAATGTCATCATCACACCGCATGTCAGCGGAATTTCGACACGCTATAATGAGCGTGTACTGGCGATTCTGGAACTTAACATTGGGCGCCTTTTGAAGGGTGAAGAGCTTGCCAACAGGGTGAACAGAAAAGAGGGATACTAAAGACAATATTCCACAAGACTCAATTTTGAATTGGAGGTCATTCGTAGGCGTCATTGCCAAACGGCCTAGACACCCCATAGGGAATTTAGATTAGCCTGGGGATAGAAATATACGCTTATATGTTTTTTTTATTATGCTTTAGGCGCCCTATTAAGGTCTCGACCTGTTGTAAACCTTCATGTCCAATCCTAGTGCTGAACTCTAGCCTACATAAAGCTGTTTTCTTAGCTTTATTATTCGTACTTTCAGGCAACTCAGTTGCACCAGCATGCGTGACGCATATTAGTCCATGATCTCGTACGTCTCGCGTTGACTCCCGCCTAACGACGGTTTCACTGAACTAGCTGTATGTGCCGTTGATTCACCACCCCTCTAGCCTGTCCGTATCAGTCCGAGTCAACAGTGGACAGAAGACTTATTGTCCATGACTAACACTCTCCAGCAGAAAGATACATATCATCATGTACAGACAGACATGGAGTAGCCGAAATTGCCTTCCAGCGATCCATGCCGCGTAGGTGGTCATCAACTGGTATTACCTGGTTCTAGCTAGAATGCATTCGAAGATTGACTCCATGATTTGATAATTAAATTTCCTAGGAAGGTTTTCAACATCGCCCCCAAGGCAAGGTCGTCCTCAAGCGGCCCAACGGTCATTGTTAGCCGCCCTATCCCTTAATATAATACCCGAATAGTGAATGCTCTTCGAGCCACCCGTATTTGTGGGTCTACTGGATAACAGGAGCGAGAGTATTGTAGATACCAGTAGATACCCATTTTTAGGGAGTTCCAAGTTGTGGAGGAATACGACGAGAACGACGAAAATCAGGTTGTCGAGCTGATGTGGACGAGGCTATTATGTCGCCATTTATCCGGAAACTGGTTGTAGCTGAGAGCAGCTCCCTCCTATCCTGTCAATCGTACACTAACATCCATCCTGATGCAGATGAACCTATTCAAAAACATTTTCCGGGATCAATAAGAATGAACGATGATAAGTCTACGACCAACTCTACTTGACCTTTTGGAGGGGGTTGGGCACCAAGATTCCGAAGCCTCGAAGTTTAAACTGGAAATACTTTTAGGGGATTTATGATGATGGCAAGGCTGAAAGTCCATGAACCAGCAGTGAAAATACCCTATGCAGATGAAATCCGATCAATCTCTTGTACTATCAGGAATTTCGGTCTCCTGACGCTTGGTTTCCCAAGAAGCTCGCTCGCTTCAAGCGGCAAACGGTGTGCAATCATCTCGTCGTGGACTTTCCCAAGATGGTAGTATTAGCACCCTTTCAAACCGTGTCAAACCGGGGGTCGCGACTGGTTCGAACAGGGATGGTGATTGCGTCGTAATTTTGTAGGCCTGCTGGGACAGGAGTTCAGGTGGTCATTTGTCTTATTTCCCTCCATCTTCTTCTCTCCCTTATTCATTCCTCTTCCCTCTATTCCTTTTGACTCTTCATTCTCATCCCATTTCTTCATCACGTCAATATTCGATCCGACTGGAACAAAAGCTCGAGTGATAGATAGTACATCTTGCAATATGGGTGACAACGGCTACACATACAAGAGCTCTTCTCGCCGCCTTTATTCCATCTATCCTTGTTGAGCAGAGCAACCATTACTGTATTACTGTACCCGAGACTACGGCAGCAGCGCGTCCAACTCCAACAGCTACCACTACTCCAATCGCTAGGGTTATAGTCAGTATACCCCCCAGGGGAGTCATACTCTGCTCACATTATCTCCTAGAGACGGTTCCTACTACTACTCGAACGCCAAGGGTAATAGCACCTACTCCAACAATAGCCAAGGTTCCTGCGTCTCCATGCCTCCTGCCAACAACGCTGACTCGAGCGGGAGCTCCGGTGGAAGCTCCGGAAGCTCTAGGTAGCATAGATATTGCATAATCATTGATCAGGGTTGATGAGGCAGAGTATTCGTCAATTGAAGGAAGGCGGTGAGACCAGGAGTCACATGATGACTGCACATTTAACGGAAGTGCCCTGAAATGATGTAATAACTATCAAAGCCTTCGCCTTACGAGAGTGCCTTTGACCTGAGTGAATTGGCGCTCAACATCTGCTCGGAGCGAATCCCCGTACGTTCTTTTAAGCTCCTTCAATAGCCTTCAACTTTTGGCCAAGGCGACCACCTCTTTCCCTTTTCGGCCATTGGCTCTGAGGCCTTTGTGCAATTGCGACATTCTGCATCCCATTTCGTCACCATCCGCTCTAATTAGATCTGTTTCTCCAAGTGTATCCCTGCCGGCGCCACAAAAGCATGATAAAAACACAAATTCGAAGAGGCGACTAAAGTTTCAATTAAATCGCTAAGTATGATCCTAGAAGGAGGACAACAATCTACATGACAGAAGTAGCAGAGCAGTACTCTCGAGAAGCAGAAGCAAAACAAGTTTTTATGCGAGTAGGGAGGCAACGAAGCCCTTTCCCCGGATATCCTTGAAAAATAAAAATTCTTTCCCTATGCAACCAAGAAACAAAGAACAAAGAAGCAGGCGTCGTAATTTCGACCCGATGTAATGCAACCCCGTAGGAAGAGCAGGTAAAGAACTAGAGAGAACCAGCCTTGTTCTTCCGCACGGCGTTGTCGACCGCGTTCTTGACGGCGGTGCGGAGGTCGGGGTGAAAGTATGGCCAGTTCGCTCCGTACAAGTTACCCGCGGAGACGACGTCGGACCCAGAGGACCTTAAAGTCTCGAGGGGGGTGATCTCATTAGCATTCTCCAGATCGGCCTTTTCGTTCCTGGGGGACTTGCTATCGGGAGACAGGGCGGCAATGTTGAGCGTCACGTTCTCGGCCTGGTCGCCATCCTCGAGCGGGTAGCCGAAGCCATTTGCTACCAGGGCGCGCTTGGTCCATCGGTCGTTGATGTTGGCAAAGTGCCACTCCACGGTCTCGGGACTGGCGTGCCTAGCGAGTTGGTTCCTAGCATCAACGAGAGCCTGGACGGAAGTCGAGTCGACGAAGCTGACGGGGGAGAAATCAAGCACAATGGAGCGGAGGATTGGGCGCGTATCTGGACCATCGTTCTGAGAGCCACGGCGCGGGCCAGGGTCATTCCAAGGGCGATCCTGGTGAAATTTTGTTAGTGAACAAATTTTATAGGTAATTCAGCAATGAATCGAGAAACACTTACACCCTTCTTCTCGTACTTGTTTGTCTCGGTCTGGCGAGTCTCCTTGTGGACTTGCAAGGAAAGGGTGTCGAAGTGAAGAGCGGAGTTGAGATAGTTGAAACCACCAGAGAATCTATACACGAAAACGCCGGGGTAAGGGGAGTGAAGCGGGGTCGCGTCGTTGACACCGTCAGAGTAATCGAAAGGCGCAAATGTCTGTCGCACGACATCATCAGAGGAACCTTTGTTATAGAGGTCCGTCTTCTTGAGAGGAGCTTCAACAGCCCTGACCTGCCCGAGGAAGTTTCCACGGGAACGAGCAATCTGCCAAAGGAGGACGGCGGCGGCAAGGCCAACAGTGACGTAGATACCATTCTCAATATTGGTGAAGACGGAGACGAATACACCTGCGAAGAAAACCACTACCTCGAAGGGCGACGTCTTCCAGTACTGGTAAACGACCTTGGGGGGAGTGATTAAGTCCAACACGGCGTGAATAATGAGACCCGAGAGGCTAGCTTTGGGGATGTAGAAGAATACCGCGGTCAGGGCATACAACGCCAATAGCACAATAATAGCCGTGAAGATACCAGCGAAGGGGGTTCGGACGCCAGCCTTGGCCTTGATAGCAGTACGAGAGAAGGAGCCGGTAGCAGGGTAGCCGCCGAGGAAAGGGCCCAAAAGGTTGGTGAAACCGACGGCGACGAGCTCTTGCGAGGGGTCGATAACGTAGTTATTTACACGGCCGAAAGACTTGGAAATCGCAATATGCTCGATGATAAGCACAATGACCGAAGCGGGAATGTCCGGGGCGAGAAGCTTGAGAGTAGAGGCGCGCATAACAGGAGCACCTGCATGCTTGAAACCGCTGGGAACATCACCGAGGATAGAGAACTTGGCCTCCTTGGCGTTCTTGATATGACGGTTGGCGAGCCAGCTAATGAGGGTGTAGAGAAGGATGACGAAGACCATGCGGAGGGTTGAGATGAAGAACCAAGTCTTCTGCTGCTTGGGGTACTTCTTGGACATGGCGTTGCAGAAAGCTCGGATAGCGTAGAGCATGACGAGGGCGGTGAGACCCATAGCAGCGTCCAACCTCGTATCGGGGAGATGCTTCAGGGTATTGATGATGACCAAATATGTGGAATCCCGGGTGTTGACTGACTTGATACCCATCATTCCAGCGACTTGACCTACAGCAATGCTCAAGGCAGCGCCGGTCATAAAGGATGTGATGGCAACAAGGGGAATGAGTTCGACGATGAAGCCAAGGCGAGTAAGACCGATGAACAGAAGGATGGCACCACAAATGACGGACAGCGACCGTGCAATTTCTTCCGCGGGAATACTGCTATCGATATCATGGATGCGATTAACAATGTTACCGACAATGGTAGACATGACTGCCACAGTCTATTCCATTTCGAGTTGTTATTAGCGTCTCGGCTCAAGAGAAGGGAGAAGGTAATAAGCGGCGGTGAAGAAGAGTATGGCAACGCCGCTTGAAGAAAACCATTAAAAAAAATTAGGAACTTACGCCAATGGTAATATCCTTGGAGGTTGCGAATGCCCAGTAAAGAATGAAACCAACGAACGAGGTGTAGAGTCCGTACTCGGCGGGAAGATTGGCAAGTAGAGCGTAAGCCATGCCCTGTGGAACAACGACAAAACCAACAGTGATACCGGCAATCAAGTCACCCATTAGCCAGACAAGATTGTAATGGTGAATCCATGTCAAGAATGGGAAGAGAGACAAGACGTAGTTCTTGATTCCAGTCGCACCTGGGGTGTGGTCTTTGAGAAACTCCTTGGTGCCCGCGGGTGTTTCAATGTAGGCATTCGGAGGGAGATCTGTGGGGGATCTCGGCTTGTGGGCATCGACGTTGATGCCCACAAGCTTGGCGATGTTCCTAGTGAAAGACATGGCACCGGCACTCAGGAATGATTGACAAAAGTGCTGGGAGGATCAAGGGCGATGGAGATGGAGCAGATCAAAGGATGAGAAGCGGCGGGGCGAGCCACTACTTTATACACTGGTGAGATTGTTGTTGGGGGGAATGGATGCGATTGCATGGAGGTGATGTATTGAGCTGGCCCACGCACCCGGGAGAAGGCGAACAGAAAAAAAAAAGGAAAGGGGATTAGCGCGAGCCGATCCCACGTTGGGATGCGGAAATAGTATGACTGATGGGGGCGTAAAGGGCGGGAGATGGGGTGGACGCAGGAAAATCACAGCTTGGGGGTCTCGTTACTTTTCGATTCAGTAACAACAATTGTACTTGTCCTGGGAAGGAGACCCTGGGAAAATTGGTCCCAGAAAACGAAATCAGTCAAGGCCGACAAGCTTTCATCTCAGCTTAACTCAACATCAAGCTAATTAAAGTCAAAAGGGTTTTGAGCATGGGGTTGACAATTTAGACGTGCGCAGCCGTGTCTGGTCTGTCCTTAGAACTTGGCCCGCCCTGCTCCGTTTAGAGGCGGGGCCAGCGCGCCCCCGACGACAATAGGGATCTCCCCACGCAGGATCCGAACACATGCAAATCGCAGGGTCGTAGCACTGTAACTTCTGCCCTTGCCTGGCTGGCGGTAGCTCGGTATTTCCTCCTGCGAGCCAGGATACTGTAGAAAAGAGGCCCGGTCGCGATTGAGAGCTGGCAATCCAGCCAGCGCTTGTGAGTGGGGAGGCGGGAATCCAAAACGACGTGACCATTTCGCCAATTGGCGCGATTGATAGAGGTGCCATGAAGGAACAAGGCAAAGCTACACTCACCAGCACGAATTTTCAGCGGGGCACTCGAGTCCGCACGATGGCACAGGAACAAACGTCACTAGCTCCGCATGCTGGCAAGATCGGTCGCCTTCGGACTCCGCACCATGCTTCGGGCTGTGGGTGTGGTGGGGAGCTTTGGGTTTGGGGTCTTGGCTCCTCCGATGGTAGCAGTTCGCACTCGCTGAAAGGCGAAATGGATTGATACTTCGTGCAACCCTATCGAAGCATGCGTGGAAATTATTGTCAACCTGCCACGGTCCAACAAAGCCTGAAGCTGGTGTTGCTTGCATCTTCAAACCAGTCATAGAATCACCGAAGAGCGAGGACCCCCATCTTCGGAAGACGTCCGCGGCCGCAAGCCCCACAACGACCCTCGTGAAGCAGCAGAAGCAGAAGCAGAAAGAGATGCAGGGAAGGAAACGCGGAGTGACAAGGGCATCGACGTGGCAGGTACAACGCCGATACCTCAGTCGAAAGAATTTAGAAACATGCGCGCCTTCCTCAATGATGGTAGCCAAGGCTGTCGGAAGGACATGGGGGCATGGACAGATGGAAAATGGGGAACAATGGGAAACAATGGGACGGTGGATGGGTGTGGCGATAGCCGAATCGGTCATTCTGTAGCTGATAGATGGAGGAGCTTCGTGCGTTGATTAAGGTGCTTGGCCCGGAGCTACGAGAATTGATGGTGCAGAAATAAGCGGCACAGACAGGACAGGGTTCGGTAGCTAGAGGTCTGTCCAATTAGGGGCTACTCCCGGTAGATGGGAAAGAGGCTCAGAGCTTCAGAGAAGGTACGACGCCGCTCCAATCCGGAGCGTGGGGCGTTTAGGGCACTGGTCTCTCATTCGCCAGACGGCAACACCAGCGGGGCTCTAGTCATGTCGACATCCGCTTGGCCCATCACGCAATTTCTGCCAAATCGGGCAGCCCTGATCTCGGCTGGTTTGTCAGCCACAACTACCCTTTCTCGACATATTCCCCCGTGATATTCGTCCGGGGCCCCTGGGTTTTCCGCCAGAACGAGCAATTGGGATCCTCTGGCGGCGCTGCTCTTCGTGGGATGCATGCGCATATTCGTCGATTACTGGGCATAGTGGATGTGTTGGTACGCTCGAGTGCGTGGAAACCCCCGCATCGCATTCAACCTCCCCCGTTATGACCCATGTCGGTTACGAGGACGCGAACAGAGCGATAGGACCGCTCAAGCCAAGCAGAGGTAGGAGAAAAGAGGACAAATGGTCCGCGATTCGACCTCAGAGAGAGGCGGATGTCTTAGGTGGTATGCAGCTCGTTCCTCATTAGGCACCAACATGTGGTGAGGAGCGAGCGGACAGCATCTGTAAAACCCTGACAAAGTAACGAGTTTCCAACTTCTAGAAAAAGAAACGACATGGACTGGCAGCTCCACGACATGGTCCCTCAGTGGACAGCTTCTGCAGCTGGCAGCCAGCCTTACTATGTAGGCCAATAGAAAGTGGGGATTCCGTCATGGCTAAGGATGTGGCCAAATGACGCGATCGCCTCCGCCTGCAACACCGCGTCTGCGCCAGAGACGGGGTCTTTGCGATCTCCCAGACACAGTTGAGTTTCGTTCCGATGTGGTTCCGTTTTATTGTTCATTATTTTGTTCTGGTGAGGAAAAGATGTTGACTGTAAAACAAGAATGTTCTGTGCGTATGTCCACAACACAACCCAAGTGAACCGGTATGATGTAAACATGCCGTCCCGGGGCACACTTTCCTCTCCAGATTCTTGAAACACGTGTGTTTACCTGCGTTGATGTACGACAAGAGCGTCCAAGACTCGGGGAATGAAGCCACAAAGCTGGGCGCCCAGGCGTTCCTGCCTTGCACACCAGGGTCGCTCCTTCTATTCGCCCCGTTCCCACGATGAATGGACGTAACATCGTCAACCCTGCTGCGTCTTCATCGGAGACTTTTCTGCTGTCCTGCCTTCACTTGTGCCAAAGAGACTTGCCCAGCCGGGAGCTATCTAGCTTGGCGATAGCCAAGAGGCCAAGAGATCAACCGCTCGCAAAGTGCAGCCGACTCTCTTGGCCATCTCGTCATGACGGTATCGTGCCTTGTGAATCCCGCATTTCATCGCCATAGGTCACCGAATGCGAGCTGCCGGGGCTTTCTCGTTGCCATCTCACCAACCTCTGTTCGGCAGTAAGATCATCTACCGCCGCAGATGCCAGCTCCACTCGAGAAGCCTTAACCTTATTTCGCTCCCGCTCCACTTCCCCCTTCAATATATGACACAGAGACAGGTTTTCGCTCGGTCACCCATTAGTTGGTGGGGGTTCGTTGTTGAAAGCGGAAAGGACTCACGAGGAAAGGGTGGCCCTCCACTAAGACAAGACGATCGACATTAACTAGATGATTATTGCCTTCGTTGCATTCACGCCCACGATCTTTAGCGAGGGTTATCCGAGGGATAGCTTCTTCCAAGATCGCCAATGAGATCCAATCAGCTGAAAATGCCCTTTGCGTGACGCTGAATGGCCGCAGCTAGTGCGGCGGACCATTCCTTCGTTGAATAAACCTGCAGAATGCACTTGACAATGACAGCGATCCAGGGTGTCGGGAACCCCGTCCCCCTTCCTCATTTTCATTCTTCCTGCCCTTTCACTCCGAGATTACTATCGTCGTGGGGGTTAACGCCGCTCCGAGGTAACTAGTCCACCTCCCACGCCCCTCTCTGAACCCTCTCCCATTTTGAAAGCCCACAATGTGGCCGACTCTCCTGATACTTGCTAGGGTGGCCAGATGTCACCGCTCATGGGCCCTCGTCACCCATTTCTCATCCGTCTCAGCAACGCGAGTGTTAGGGGCGAGGTCTCATCTCCTCGGAGAACAGAAATATTCTAGATCCAACTAGCCGACTAATGCAAGCTGCAATAGAAGACACGGGCTCCTGCACCGGGAACCCCCTGTCGACGAGACTTGGCCTGGAGAACCCTTGGCGAGCCAAGGCCACAAGTACTTGTCCCGTCCACAATAGGTACAGATGGAGTACTTTCGTATATCTCATGCTCGTCAACACTCGCTTCCGGGTCCATGTCCAAGCTTTCCCTGGAACCGGATATGAGCTGCGGTCCCAGCTCGTTCAACCTTACATCCTCCCCAACGTTGACCCTTCGCTTCTGTCACTATGTCCTTCACCTGTAGAATCCCTTTTACATGTTGGTTTTATTGCACACAAGCTGCATTAGACCGAAGCTCTGTCCAATATTGTTGTTGTCCCACGGGGCCGGAACCGGGGTGTGTCATTATTGACCAGGCTTCTTTTGCATCGCACGCAAGCTGGCTATATTTCATGCAGCCCAAAGAATGCGGACCTCGCCGGCTTCAGTCCGCATAGCAGGATGCCAACGGGCATGCTCGACTTTCCCGCCCCCTCTGATATAACGTTCTTTCTCAATTCCAAGAAAACCCCACCCTCAGCCTTTGCCGATGTCCCGGCTCGGTTTCCTGATCTGGAGGCTTCTTCACACCAATACATATGCATGTCTGCTGTTGACCGCAGCACATCGGTCTCTTCGCGTCCATGGTGAGGTTGAAATTATCCTCAACTCGTGCGTGCCATGTGACTGGCGGCAAGCTGTCCACTCTAAGATGTTGCAGTCTTTCGCTTGGCTTTTCCTCTTTCTGTAAAGGCCTGGGCGGTGATACGCGAGCTACGTTGCAAATCATGGCCTCTTTAAGGCTGACATGGGCGAATGTCGCCACCCAGAACCGTGGTAGTGCAGTACTTACCTTCCTAATTCAACGTTTTATGCTTTTTTCAGGGCCGTTGCGTTACTCCACATCGCGGCGGTATGTTCTTGAGGGGTGTGAGCTATGGCGGCATGATAGTCTCAAGGGGTCTGTCTCTCTCATGGGGGCGACGTTGCACGTCCGACAGACTTCCCCTACTACTATCCCCCACTTGCATGCTCATCACACGAGGCCGGTACCTCGAACTAGCTTGCGATGGAACAGACACCCCTATCCGTGACTTGGAATTTCAGAAGATTGGACATCGTTGGGATAGATGCTGGCGGGAAGGCGATACGACTTTGCTTCCGCTGGGATGGGTGGAATGCACACTCGAAAATGGGCGTTAGTGCCGATCTTTTACCGGCGAATAAGCTTAATTCGCGAAGATCTCTGCCTAGGCGCATGCGTATGCAGTTCTCGGTCTGCCCGTCCGTCGGAGTGAGATGGAGTGGCCACATGCGCGACGAATCTCTCGCCCCTGCTTCGCCCCTGATCCACCCTTGAGGAGTCTGAAGACTCCACACAGGACAGGTGGAAGTCTCTAGATTGGGAAAGTTATCCCCATGAATGGCACTTTATTGAAAATAGATTCGGACTTCATGTGACGAGGGCTGCTCCACCCAAGGTCAAGATTCAAGGCAGGAACCAAGCCCGGGAGGGTGGGTGCGCCAGCGCTCATGACTGTCGGTGCTTACGAGCAAACTCTACCCCTTGGCCTTGGCGACAAGCTGCGTTACCTTCCTCGTTATGTTGTGAAGCTGAATCTGGGGAATGGATCAAATCCCAGTTCAGAGTGTTGCAGTTTGAGCTTCTCAGGCACACGAGGGTGTGGTGCCGGAGAGTGGCCCATATCCACTTGCCGCTCCCTGTTTTTGCGTTGCGACCATTCTATCTCAATTCCGACCAGTGGACCGAACTTTCATAGGTCAAGGAAACATTTCTCAAACCCCACCAGGTCCAATTAGCCATCCGTGGCATTCTGGAGATCGATTACTGTCGGCTCTGGCTATGGTCTAGCTGAGCTGTGGTTGGCCAAAAAAAGCTTCGTCTGTCATTAGAAAAATGCCGCTGGGAAGGACAACTTTCGTCACCGCCTGCTGATCCAACAGAGTGTAATGAAGGACGGGTTGCGAAAAGCCTCATCGCGGGAACTGGTGTCATTAGTTCGCCATCCTGCCTTGGTAGTAAGCGAACCGGGGCTTACCATATTATCTCGCCCTGATGAGGATCTTCTAGGTTCTCGCCGGCGGTTCTCGGGGCATTTCCGCCTCAGTGCTTCCTACATCCCCAACCGCCGGCGCTCGCCCGAAAGCTTTAGGGAGTCGACCGCCAGCGCCAGGTAAGGGCTTGAGCGTTCGTAGGCGAGGTGTGAAACGGCGCAAATGTCAGTTCTACTTCCTTCGTCCTGCCATCATGGCCGTGAACTTTCGTGGCTACACTTAACCAACCTGGTAGTTTGGATGTTCGGAATTTTGTTTATGCGATGTGCAGCAGGTTTCTTGGCTTCTTGCCATCGCCACGCTCTTCCTGCAGCTTTGTTCGAGGGCGACCGGCTATTGGTCAGGGATTGGATTGACCCCGCAGACTTCCTCAAAATTATCTTGGTCGTCCTCGTGCTGCGATTTCATATATTCCCCCAGTGTGCCATTCAATATATTTCAGAAATGATGAACGTAGACTATTCCCTGAAATGTCGACCCACGCCACTTTAGGCTGCGCGCATTATTCGCTTCATTTATGATAAATGAAGAGATGATTCTACTTCTTCTATTCCAATCCCTGTAGCTCATCCGACCTGGACATCAACGCCAGCTTGGACCAGTTCTTCCTGATCCAGGAAGCCTCGAACACGAGGGGATGGGATTTGCGCGGATCGGTAGTGGCTCGGATGGCCCGGGAATGCGCGTACGTCAACGACCTAGCTGGCTGGTCGACGGCGGGCCAGCGCTCGGTATATGACGGCTTGAAAGTGATTTCAGGAATTTAAGGTTGATGAATGACTTGAAAGCACATCACCTTCGTGATCTAGGCTTGTTTTCATGCAACCGGTCCCACTGGGCCTGTGGAGAAGCTTACCGGGACGCGGGGATAGCGATGCCGCCCTGCCCTGGTTCCTGTTTGTGTCATCCCTGCTTTAAGAAGGAAATCCAGCCGGTGGACCGTAGGTCTTGCGAGTATGGCGATAATCACTTGATGCTCACACTGGGGTATTTATTAGACCATCTCTAAAGTCCAAGCACGGCTCTTCTCCGCACCGTGCTCTCTTCCCCTAGGAACCACAGATTACGTGAAACCTGAACTGGGGTAGCATTAGGCAATCGCAACCCCTTTCTGTGTTTGAGAACTCCTTATATAGACAGACACACCAAATGCTGCCAGAACCGACCGTGCCTTTTCGTTTCCACGGATGCACACCTCCGAAAAAGTAATCACGATCGGCATGAGGTTCCCCGCGCATGTGATACCCTTGCATCCGACCTCTGCTCCGTCAGTGCATTGCATTCCCCACGTCTGGCCGGCTCGTCATACTCAATGGAGCCCAATCAAGGCTATATGTGGGTGGCGGGGAGCCTAGGTGTTTCGTCTATCGACATGGCGTAGGCTCGCTCGCGTAGGCATTAGATACGCGCAAGGATGAAGCAACGGAAAGACGTTTCGTGGAGCCGACCACGGTAGACGGCAAAGATAATGCAGCGTCGCAAAGGGCAAAAAGTAACCATCTTGCGAGGTTTCCGGGTTGACGTATGCGTGGTAAGGGGGGATGCAGAGTGGAGAAACGGGAAAGCTGTCAATCTGCGCCTGCGGCACGTATAGTAGGGACGGAATCCTATTTCCTCTTCTTATGGCAAGGGAACGCGAGTCACTGGCTTATTCGATTTGGTTTGAAGGCCAAGGAAATAAAAAAGCGATTGTCAAGAAACGAAGCATATACAGCTCTGTCAAGATACAAAGTACACCCACAACTGTCCACCACAGAGTTGTCACTAATCAGTCCTCCAGCTTGACAGAGTACTTGAAGACATTTCGTTACCCACCCCATCCTCTGCACCCGTGTCCATGGTAAGTACCTTAGACTTCGACGGTAGACCCAATGGGGCCGAAGCGGATGTTGCTGTAGATAACGGTAGCCTGTGGTGATAATTAGTGTGTTTGCTATCAGAGGATAGGCGCTTGTTAGGGATTTGCCTACATCGCCGTGCTGGCTCTCGACGTCAGAGGGAACACCAGAGTCCTGGGGGCAGTCACCACGATCGCCACCGGGGGTACCGGCCTTCTCGGGAGGATAGCTGGAGTCGAGCCAAAGCATATTGGCGTAGTGCTAGAGTAAAAAGTGTTAGACATACTGTAATAAACGGGGGGATCATAGACGCGGAAAAAAAAAAAGATAAAAACAGAAACTCACGTCGTCCCAGAGAGACATGACCAAGACCCACTCTCCATTGAGTGCTTCATTCATCTTGGACCAGCCGCCAACCTCGTTGAAGCGGTCACGGTCGCCAAAGGCCGCGAATTGGTCCTTGCAGAAGGCTTCGTTGAGCCTGTTGCCAGAGACGCCTTCGATGGTGGTCTCGGGCATGTCGATCTTCTTTCCGTCTTGAACGAAGAACTGGTAGATTTCGCTCTCTTTGAACTGGGTGACGACACTATGGACAGGCTGATCAGCTTATCGCCTCAACCCAATGGATCAAAGATGATAGTCTACTTACGTGAACACCTTGGAGGTGTCGACGGTCTTGCCCTTGCCGTAAAAGTCCTGAACACCCATACGGTAGGGGTTGAAATCGCAACCGTTGGGATCGCAGTCACCGTTGAATCGCTCCTCGGAGTAGGTACCACCGCACTCGCTGTCAGTGCAGACGTGGTACTCGTTGTTCTCGCAAGGGTGAGGCGTCACGGCCGACGCGTGAGCGTTGGATTCTGGGGGGGTGGTAGTGATCGTCAGCCAAGAGATCGCCAAGAAAACCAAGCCATGAGGCCAAGCCATTGGCATCACGGCCAAGATGTTGCCAAGATCTCACAGGGCTGCGAGCCGCAACTGTGGTAGAACGATTGAAAAAGGAAACGACATCTCAAGACTTACCCCAGACATCCATCTCGGCACAGCAGCCTCCCATAGCGCCCACACCGGCGTTGGCGTCGTTGGACGAAGCCTCCCATCCATCGACGTTGGCCTAAGTACGGGAACACATCATTAACTGTTCACATGGGTAGATCACATGGGTTTTGTCACTTACCTTGCCGCCGACGAACTTTAGATCACGGGCGCACTGAGCATCGCAGTAACCAGTACCGTACTTTGCACCAGCTTTGTTGGTGGAGTACTTGGCCTTGCCACCGTCTTCGTCCATCATGACGAAGTAGAGCGCACCATTGAGACCGCAATCAAGCGTGGAGAGATCAACGTCAAAAGTGAACTCGTTGTTCATGAGTTTGAACATCTGGTACTTGTCGGACCCGTTCATAAGATACATGCGAGAGCCTGAGGGGAAGTTGGCGGTCAGTATTATGCTCCACATTAGTCAAGGGCAGTAATCATTCAATGAGTTCATACCGATATTCGTGCCATATTCGTGCTTCGTGACGAATTGAAGGCTGAGGGAATCGCCGCTGGCCTTGACGCCGTAGGTCTTAGAGTAGTCGGCACCCTCGACGACGCACTTGGACGTGCAGTCCGATTCGCCGCTACACTCAGAAGTCCAGTCATTACCGTCGTAGCAGTTCTCATAACCGCCATCGACGTGGAGCCAGCGCCAGTTGGCATCAATGACGACCTCACCATTGACAGTCTGGCAGTTGCCGGGGGCGGTGCATTTCTTCCAGGTCATCTTGGGATGGGTCTCGCTCTGCTCGGTGCCGACGCCCTGCGCGGCCGCGGCAGCGATGAGGGAAGCGTATGCAAGTTGACGGAACATCGTGACGAAGCTTGACGTTCAAACGGGGGTTACTGGGACAAAAGGGGGTAGCAAAGGTGTTAATGGTGGGATGGCACTCGCTTCTAAGCTAGCTAGGCTCGTCTGCTAGTCCAGGGGGAAAAGATGGTGTCGGTGGCACACAGCAGAGCTTTATATACAGGCCTATGACGGGGCGGTCGGCCGTCCTTCCCTTGACCGGCTCACCAATATCCTTTTCCTGTTGACTTCATGGAAGTCCTTGGCAGCTTAGAGCGAGACGCATATTATGAGCTTGAAACGCGATAGTAATCCGACAGAAATTAAGAAGCGGGGTCGAGAATGAATCGGCATTTCCCTGAGATCATAGAGTTACACTAAATATCGACTAGATCCTCATGTAGGGTGCGTGTGGTTCCATCTACAGATGAGAGCTGGCTGCGTGGTGTCAAGGTGTGTTATCGACAGATGGGCGGAGCCAAGGTGGTCCGATGTATCTCTACTCGAGCCGTCGGTGGATGACCTCCCTTGATATTTCGTAACATGTCATAGCATGTTAACGGGATATTGAATGACACCCTATACGACAAGACCATGGATATGAAAGGGCCAGGGATGAGCTAGATTGTAAGTTGGGTCATGAGGGATGTTTCAAGTACCTGCGACATTCTTAGGACCGACATAAGTCTGGTATTTTAGCTGGACGAAACACCATGTCGATACGTCCCTGGTTGGGGGGGGCGCAGGCATCAGGGTCAATATCTGGGATGATCGGTGTCCAACATCCCAAATCCCGGCCGTGAGACGCGATTGGTGGCCGGGTATTGCCGTGAATATTATGGAGGGTGGTACGGAGGTTGCGTGGACGGTGCCTCCTCAATCAAACCCCCATAAAGCACAACTGTCCCAGTGGAAAAGACGCTCGCATCCCCCGCATTTTCCACGATATCCCCCCGCAAATATCGCCGCATTAGCCGAAGATTTGCTTGGGGAACTCGCGCCGACAAAGTCGAAGTGGAGGGCTCCACACCCGACAACCTTGCCGACAGGGCGTGGTCGAGACTGGTGCTGCCAGCGACGTGATGCGCGTCTTTTTGCGCGGAGCTGCCGGGTCCGACGAGCCCCACACTTGACGACAGTAAAGACGGGTTGTCGCTTTGCAAGCGTCCAACCCTGGCTTACCGCTGCGACTATGGGGACATGGAGGGGAATTCGTTGTTTCGCCCCCCTCCCCTTTCAATTTTCAAGCTGGGGGGCAGCAGCAAAAAAGAGATCCACGGATGTATCTTCTTCGCGACTGGGTCCATGGCTTAATATTCTTGTTGGTTGTTTTTGGGCAATACTGTCCCTCAACTAGTGTGTAGTTTGATTGTTAGGCTAGCGGTTGTGTAACTAACTGCATGTGTTTTATGAGATGGCCTCCTTATTGAGTCTGTTATTACTGCGTGAGGATAGCCAAGAAGACACTGACCCAGGGCCATCCAAATGGCAAAAGGGGGAAGGTGGACCTTGCTCGGCACTGTACACCTTGGTCAGCCTCGAATAACTTTATTTTTCTGAATAACCAAAAAGAAAGGTGCGTGTCGCTTTTCTTTGTGTCGCTCTCTTTCGTCGCTTGAGCTCCGCTCCCCTGTTTGTTTGGCCGGGATTCCGCATCATCGCCATCTACCTGGAGGCACCAGACAAAGGCGAATTAATCAAGTTTCCGGGCACACGGCGCCGACGAGCGAGTGTGAGTCGCCCGGGACTCGAATGAAAGGACCGAATGGACTAGCTCCGACCGAGATCGCTAAACTCTATACGTGGAGTAGCATTCGAAGGAGGGCATCTTCTGAGCCCTAGCCATTGAAATGGGGTTCCGGGTTGCACAGCAGCCTTCCATCAACCCATTCCATGCATTAGTGTAGTGGTGTCTGGCTGATTAGTTGAAGACTAATTCATCTGAATCAACCCCCGCAGCTGGGGTAGGAGCAAGTTCATATACTCGTGGGTACACGGTCCGGTGAAAGTGCAGTGTCCCACGATTAAATTCGTCAAGGATATCGCGACGGGCCGCTGAGCCTGGGGTTGAGGAGGGTGGGATGCCAGGGAAGACGCAAGGGCAAAGGGGACAGGTCGTGAGGGCAGACGAGAAGGGAGATTGGCCAGGGACCAAGAAGGGACTAGGTAGCGGAACGCTCGAGTGGTGCAAGGCGTTCCGCGAAAGCGCAGAGTCACTGTGACATGGCGATCCAGTGACAAGGTAACATACGCCCACCCTCAGTCAGCGGCCCCTGGATCTCACATGGTAAACAACCAACGACATGACTGGATGCTTCCTTCACAGTCAGACGATGCAGGTACGCATTACCCCAAGCGAATGTATAAGTAACCTGATAAACCCCCAAGGCCAAGTTGTGCCATCATGACCAGTACCTTGTCTACCAACGTGTTGGAGAAGAGGGAAGGTTTTGTATAAGTCCGCTGTTTCTTCATTTATATAAACATCAGCCATTCTACCGTCGATCGAAGGAAAGAGGTGGTCATAAACTCATCAGTCGCATCATTACATAAAGAAAATTAGACGTCCCAGGAAGCCATCACCGCTGTCATAAACTCATCGCACAACTTTGCAGCAGCCCAACCATTCGCTCTTTTCCAATCTGTCCCTCTGAAAATCGGCAAACAAAACCTGCTAGGGTATCAAAAACACGCACCAAGAATAGAAAAGGGAAGAATCATTACACGGAGTCAAGAACGGGCGAGAGCCCCGATTAGTCAACAAATCAAATACTCCTCGACCTCTCGCTGCCCGTTCTTCCATTCATCAATAGCCTCGCCATTCATGTACCCGTCGACATAAATGTCTCCGACGAACCGATATTCTCCGTGACCCTCGGGTCTGAGAATGACGGGCGAATAGCAGCCAAAGGGAACAACGATGATGTCGCCGGGCGCCATGAAGCCGCTTCCCATACCTACGAGGTTATCATTTTGAGTGACGCAGAGACACCTACCCATCATGCGTCCGCCACATGTGTCCTTGACGATTCGTTTCTGTGACACGAGGGATATCTCTTGCGCCGATGTGGCGTACGTCGTGAGCTCCCGATCCAAACTCAAGAACGGCAGTCTCTCCCGAATCATGGACGCAAATGATTGGAAGCAGATGCGAGACCACTTTTTAGGATCCTTTAGTTGCGGAGGCAACTGAGCGACACACAATGTTCGGCAGAACGCCTCACGAACGGCTGCCTGCTCCTCTTTTGTCTGAGGGTCGCGATCGCCCATAATCAGGGCTCTCCAGTGTAAGAACGCCATCAAGTGATCATCCACCGAGCACAATGTTCCGACGGCAACGCCACGGGTTTTGACGACGTCAAGAAACACGGCCGATATGGCCAACTTGGATCTTCTGTCCTTGAAGGAAAATTTGGCCTTGGTCGACCCCGAAGCCTTGAAGTCATAGTTTAGTCCTAGAGAAGTTGTCTGCGGCGTATGGGACCAGTCCGGAGTCCAGCTGGGGAGGTTATTGGCATTTGCATGGGGAGGGAAGTGGATAGACTCGCAGATGACATCGAGACGCTCGGTTGTCGTCACAAGATAGTCTACTACGTTGATGTATACGTCTCTGACAGTCAAGTTGTAGTCGGGCTTAAAGTTTTCTCGTATCTCTTCGGGCAACACAGCCAGGATACCAAACACCTTGTCGTGGGGAACGGAAGTCTGTTTGCTCCTACTCGCGCGGAGGATTTCCAAGATTGAAGTATCACCAAAGGAGAGCAACGAAGAAATGTCCGGTAGGCTACCTGGGCCGTGGCGGACGAGCACATCGACGTAGGGTACTCGACTTCGAGTCATTGACTGTGGTGAGTTGTCGAAGGGAGTCGACTGGAAGTTTTGAGCCAGGTCCTCCTTATGCCTGAGGAAGACCTTGCTCGCGGTCCTGTAAACATTCCACGGGAGGCGCGTCGGACCGCAGTACACATCCACGTTGGTGGCATTGAATATCTCCTGCACGATCCAGAGCCGGCGCCAGTATTCTCTCTCGAAAACACGAACCACTGCGTCGAATTCGCGCCGTCGCGCCTTAGAGTTGATGAGCTCCTTGATATACGCCGGTGAATCGCCGCGGTGGGCGAGGTGGCTAAGGAGACGCATCGCTAGGCCACTCTCCTCGGCCTCCGGGCCAAGCCAAACGGACACCGACTGCGCCTTGGAGTAGATGTCCTTCATCAATTGGACCTGGAGGGTCCGCTCCTCGCTATTGCTCTGGTCTATGCAGAGGGCATCGGCCCACACTGTCACAACCCCATTCCTACGACGCAATGCTTTCAACGCGCCGTAGAGGCTAGTCGTAATCGGCTTCGAGACGCCGTCGACGAGGATGTTCTGCGTATCACCAGAGTCCCCCCAGGCGTAAGATATCGCGACATATCTGGGGGCGTTATCAATAGAGGCCTGGACAAGCTCACAACGCAGGGCCGACATCCTCTCAGGAAGGATCCGAACGAGACGGATCTGCCTCCATTCGAGGGCCTTGTAAACCAGTCGCTTATTGGTAGGTGCAGCGCGCGGTGGCGCCACGGACTCCACTCCGGCGGTGGAGCTCTCTGCAGTCTCCGTCTCAGCGATGCGACTCGGGTTGGGAGCACGCAAGATCTCGGGGTATATCGGCGCTGCATACGACAATCGATGCATATCTTTGGGTCCGAATGGAGTGCTGAAAGGCATACGATCGCGCGCGTAAGGGTCCTGAGGAGCCCACTCTGGTGGTGCCGAGTACATAGAGCTGCTGGCGGCGACCGAAGCCGATCGAATGTGCACCTTGGGAGGGTCGAACCAGCTAGGCGCTGGAGTGGGCGGGTTCGGTTCGGGGTACGCGGGGAAAGGGGGACGAGCGAAGCCGGGGCCGTGTGTTAACGGCTGGCTGTTGGAGAGGGCCGGGTTTTTGGGGCGCAAGGGGACATTGCGACTGTAGATGGACTCTTCATCGGATTGATATCCATTCTGATGGGGCCGGAAGGGATTATTTTGCTGTTGGGGTGGGTCATTGAGAGGCCAGTCGTAGGGAGCCATTCAAGCCTTCGCGTTTCAGCAGCCGTGGTATGATGGACGGGGAAACAAAAGTGCGATGGACGGCGTGCAGGCGAGAAATGGACGGAGAAAGCGCGCTCTCGAGAGGGGGGGGCGTTTCAATGAGCTCAACTCGTCTGGGGACCGGCGGCAGGTTTGTGGCTAGCTTGTGGACTAGGTTCGCTGGCGTCGCTTGGAGGCTGCAGGATGGGGAATGCCGCCATTTAGAGCCCGGCTGGGTCGAATGGTTAAGGTGTCGTGCTGTAGGGCAGGAATAAAAAAAATTGAACGAGGGCATCAATGCCAAGATCCTCCGGTGATCGTGCTTAGTCACTACGCGGGAAGGTGCGCGATTGGCCGTTGCAGCGCTCTGTCTCTATCGTCGTCTGCGTTTGATAGGCCGCTGCATGACACTTTGCCAGGCTGGCACACCTCCCTTTCTGGCTGGCTGTCTTGACTGGGGCAAAGGGATCCAGAGGAGATGAGCGTCTCCATTGAACGCAAACGTGAGGCGAAAACTGCCAATTCCGGCTGGCGTGAGATTTTTGGGTAGTGCAGTTTCCCCGCATTTTGCAGCCTAGCTCACGGCCAGATGGAGTGACTTAGAGGCCAACGAACGCCACGAACACCGCCGAGTCATTACAATCATCACATCGGGTCATAGAGCTAAGGCGTTGCCCGAAAATCCAGATGGGTTGAGATATGGCGTACAAGCCAGGCGACCTTAACACTATTGGCCCCGGTTGCTCCCCGTCTGAACCCAAGTATCTGGCGTCTCATAATCAGCAAAGCCAATCCCTTTTGCAATGTGCGCATCGGGGATACCAATGATCAAGAAACTTTCCTCAAGCTCCCGGGTAACTAGCAGAATTGAAGACGTTTTCTCACTGTTGGGATCTTTCTGAGAAGTCCTCGCATAGTACCAGACACGGCCGGGTGGGCATCTCAAGCCTGGCGGACCCGGTTCGTCACTTTTTAGACCGCGCAGCTATTTTTTTTTTTTTCTTTTTCTTTCTTTTTTTTTTTACAGCCCGTTGACTGCTTTCTCTTATCGCATGAATCGCGATCCGATCTCAGCGGTGACAGCATTATCAAGTTTGCCCTGACACCCGCCCATGACCATATGCCATGAGTGGAGAGACGTTATCCAGATATAAGATATTGCGGGATTTGTGGTCGCTTTAAAGACTATATATATTGAAACCACAACCACTCTCTTCCAGTACAATGGTACCCCACAGAAGTTGTGAGGGCATGGTGTATGAGCGAGCTATCCTCATTGTTTGTGAGGAGTCAGAATTGGGCTTTACTTCGAATCGACTCTCTTGTTCGACTTTAAGTTTGAGTGGGAGGGTCATAGGTCTACATTTCAAACTAGAGTGGAGCAGAGCCGAATATCTGACTTCGGCGAAGCATGGCGAGTCTTACTATTATACCAAACCTTGTACAGGCACTAGAACAGGAAGTCATAATAAAGGAGGCATTTCGAACAATCAACACCGGAGGGACTGGCGCTGGCTTCCACCAAGCACACCACAAAACAGTCGAGGAGCACTAAAATATCTGGCCATATCGCCTACTAGTCTGTTGAGAAAGTAAGACGGCGAGCGCTCTTATACGTGTCTATATGACGTCTCCTGTGTGAGGTTGGGGGGCGAGAGACGATACAATTGTCGTGAATCGTGCTGGTCATCAAGCTTAATGGTGTCTTCGATCCATTATCGGTCAGACCGGGGGCGATGCGCTTCGTCAAGAATTGCGGCTTCCGCGGGTCGCGCCCGTCAAACCCCGACCGCGCGGCCGGTTCGCCAAGCAAAACGGAAGGATTCGTACCAGAAAAATTCGTTACGACCTGACGAATGCGCTCAACTTCTCGACGGGATGCCTCTTCGCTAGCGATTATCAACTAATACTTAGACCAGAATTTATAACGATTGTCCGAGAGTTGAAGTTAAAAAGCTCCGACCTTCTTTCCGTGGACTCTTGTCATCTCGATCTTGTACAATCGCTGATCGGGATATCGGAAACATCCCTGTTGACAACCAATTCCATCAGTTAACCTTATTTCATTCCAGTCTTTTTTTTTCTCATTTTGCCCTTTTCATAGCGATGGGCCCAGATGCGGTGGAGAAAGCCAAGAAGATGGGCTCAGCAGCCGCCTCCAAAGTTGTCCAAGGTCTTATCCAGGAGCGCGAAAAAGCCATCTGCAGATCGAGTAGCTCTCTGCGCAAGAACGATGGCCCTGTTGACCTCCTTGTTCGGGTGGCTGCAGCAGGTGTCGGCCTTGTTTCAGAGGCTTGTCTATACAGCCAAGCCAAAAGACTGATTGAGACTGAAGCTAATCCGGAAGAGGGTGCGGAAGCATCACAAATACCCGAAGTGGATTCGATTTCCTCCAAGAATACTCTCAGTCTTGCTGAGATGTTTATCAGGAAGCATCCTCACCAACCTACCACACAGCCAAACACTAAACTCGCCCTTCCGATCATCCTTCCTCAGAGGAGACCAGGGACTCGGGTTCGGGGGTTTATGAGAGCCTATTCACCCATGCTTGCTGATGTGGAATCGACCAAAAAACTTTCCTTGACTTCATAGACACGCTCAACAAGGCATTGGAACCTAATCCGTGGATATATGCCTTCAATTTGGCGGGCTTCGCCGGTATGGCGGTGCCTGAGCCCCTGATGATGCTCCTTGGGGTGGGGATAGGTATCGCAACCGACGCCGCCATGGAAGCGCAGAGTCGCTTCAAGTCAAACAAGTTGCTGGATTGTGTCAATGCGGAATTTTTCATGCCACGCGGACTAGTTTGCCTCGTCGTGACCTGGAAACCTGATGCGGCGGATGGAGACCCCATAACAACAGTCAACTTTGAGGGAAAGATCGCCAAGCCCAGTTCAAAGACGGCTGTAACACAAAGCATCAAGGATATCATAACAAATAAAGCATCAACAAATGGTGACCTCCAAGACATCCAAGCCTCAATGCGAGAAATGACGAAATCCTCCAACGGTTCGTTTAAGTGGCCAGACCCAGCGCCTCTCATCTTCCCCGCGCCGAACCAAATCGCAGCTACACCACGTACCCACTCTGATGGCAAGAAAATGAATGTCATCGATCGTGCAGAGATATGGCTCGGTGAAACATATGGACAGACGGGCCCAGGCCCAATGGATAGAGGAGAACCGCGATCTCCCAATAGCTGGACTACCACCACAGCCCGTATTCCAGTCGCGATATGCGGACCCGAATCACCCCGCTTCCAGTGGGGACTTGGTAGCATTCTTCACTGGAGGCAACTGGCGCTCAAAGTCGGACAAGAATCCTCAGCGCAGGAAGTCCGATCCTGGTTCCGAAAGGGAGGATGTTGGTGGCTCAGTGAAGCCGACGTCTAAACTGGCAGCCTCAAAAGCCAAGCCTACCTCTGGGTTCATGGATTTATTTCAGACGGTGAGATATCCTCTCAAGATTGTAAGAGAATGCCCGCTGATATAGTAGCTAGGATGCTTTGTACCTCATGATAGTGAACTCGCCGGTTCAGGGTTCGGATACACTCTTATTAGAATTGGAGCAGGGTCTTCACGATCCATGAGGAACCCAACTCGTCTTCTTCTTCTTCAGAAAATCGCATTGCGTCACTTCCTAGGGTTACGTGTTCTTGATGACTCAGGCGTGTCCACATTAGCTTCCAAGTTGGTTGTAACTCGAAAACTTCTATGGGTAACTCTAACACAATGAACATATCGCTATTTATTGATACTCAACTAACATACACTCGCCGTTCTGTAATCAACCGTATAATGATAAACGACCAACTGAATCATGAAGTATATCGATTCTATTCGGTAACCGGACTGCTCAGGGGGATAATCAAGGTCGAGTCCCTAACCTGTTCCCCACGAGGTCAAGATAGATAAAATGGATATGTAAATCCATGTTAGACGACTTCGATACGCGCATTCACGAAAGTTAAACTGTCTTCTCCAGTTCCTAAGGCTCTGGCTATTGTCAGTCCAGCAATGTTGGTTTCCACTCCGTAGAGTTGGGGTGCAAGCTATGGAGTTAGTGTCCCGGATAAATAGGTTTAGTTGCATTTTATTGGCACGGATATGTATGCCATTGGTCTAGAGCTCGAGCCAAGAGCTGGTTAGACCCAAAAGCCAGGGGCTTCCCGAAAGCGAAAACCGCATAGCCCCACTGGGAACCTGGATATTTGACGACGATGCGGGGTTCGGCGGGTTTATGCCCGAATCATGCTGCTTATGATGGCTCGAGTAACACGTACAAAAAGGCTTGGAGCACCCGTGGGACCGATTGTAATGTGTTTCTTTCTCTGCCAAATTCCATCATCTTTTCCTCGGGACGGACTTCGTAACTGGAAATGCCTCAGATTCGAAACCCCATCTTGCCTGGGTTCAACCCTGACCCTTCCATCCTCAGGGTTGGCAATGACTACTACATCGCCACATCGACTTTCGAGTGGTATCCGGGTGTGCAGATCCACCACTCCAAGGATCTCGCAAACTGGGAGCTTGTGAAGAGGCCACTCGATAGCAAGAGGCTGCTCGACATGCGGGGAAACCCCGACAGCTGCGGTATCTGGGCGCCTTGCCTAACTCACGACGGCGAAAAGTTTTGGCTAGTCTACACGGACGTTAAGAGGAAGGATGGATCTTTCAAAGATACTCCGAACTACATCACGACTGCTACTTCTATTGAGGGCCCCTGGTCCGACCCCATCTATGTTAACTCGTCCGGCTTCGACCCCTCCCTATTCCACGACGATGACGGCCGAAAGTGGTTCATCAACATGCTTTGGGACCACCGTGCCCGCCCCAGAGTATTCTCCGGCATTGTCATGCAAGAGTTTGACCCCGTTGCCGGAAAGCTTGTCGGACCAAAGAAGAATATTTTCAAGGGCACTGAGCTGGACCTAGTTGAGGGCCCTCATCTGTACAAGCGAAATGGCTGGTACTATCTCCTGACGGCCGAGGGAGGTACCGCCTACGAACATGCCTGTACCTTTGCCCGTTCTCGTGATATCTGGGGCCCTTACGAGACTCACCCACAAAAGTACATTGTCACTTCCAAGGATAGCCCCTGGGCTGCGCTTCAACGAGCGGGCCACGGAGACTTCGTCGACACCCCTGATGGCAAAACGTACCTTGTGCACCTTTCTGGCCGACCCATCACTCAGAAACGACGATGCGTGTTGGGCCGAGAGACTTCTATCCAGGAGGCGTACTGGGGTGACGATGACTGGCTATATGTCAAGAACGGTCCGGTGCCTTCTCTATACGTCGAAGTTCCCGGAGAACGGGACGAAGACAAATACTGGGCGGAGCAAAAATACACTTTCGAGAACGGCCTTCACAAGGACTTTCAATGGCTGAGAACTCCTGAGACCGATCGGATTTTCCGAACTGATGATGGGAAGCTCACCCTGATTGGCAGGGAGGCCCCAGGCTCCTGGTTCGAGCAGGCCCTTGTTGCCCGTCGCCAAACCCACTTCTCCTACGACGCCGAAACAGTCGTTGACTTCAGTCCGACCGATGAGAGGGAATTCGCCGGTATCACAGCCTATTACAGCCGATACAACTTTTTCTATCTCACGGTAACGGCTCACTCAGACGGCCAAAGGGAACTCCTGATTCAGAGCTCCGAGGCCTCGTGGCCCAACGGTAACCTCGTCAGGCCTTTCGTTGCGCCCGTCCAGATCCCCAACGAAGGCAAAGTAAAGCTTGGTTTGAAGATTAGGAACGACGAGCTCCAGTTCTACTACGCTCTTGGGGAAGATTCCCTCAAGAAGATTGGGCCAGTTTATGATGCGTCGATAATCTCCGACGAATGTGGCGGTCACCAGGCTCATGGAAGCTTTACAGGGGCATTTGTTGGCGTGGCATGCTCGGATCTTAATGGAACTGCTGCAGAGGCCAAGTTTGACTACTTTACCTACAAACCGGTACATCATGAGAACGACAGGTACGATATTAAATGAGACTGACAAGGCGGTTGACGAGACGAAGGAAAAGGTTATTGCTATGAACACGTCGCTCTAGTTGAATAGAACTATTTAATGTTACACATGCTGCAGGCGTATAAATATGTATAAAAGGGGTATGAGGGTTTGCAGTTTGATTTACACCAAATGCTGTCTCGCGCTGGGCGACAAGATCTCTATCGGCACCGTGATCGCTAATACGGGTGGCTCCAAGGTCGGGTCGTAATCAGAGAACATTCACAACCACAAGAAGGCCAGCCAAAGCTCCTACAGCCATTCCACTAATCCCCGAAGTTGACGCCGCAGAATCTCCATCGCCGTCGCTAGAGGTACTGTTAGAGCCATTGGATCCGCTGGATCCGCTGGCGCCATCAGCACCATCTTGGCCGTCCTCGCCGTCCTCGCCGCTCGTTGACGATGCGACCTCGGTGCAGAGGACAAAGCCATTGCGGCTGGGGGCGTTGGTGTGTGTCATAGCACCGGAATAGACGCATGATCCTTGGTAGTTGGGATCGATAACAATGCGATCGGCGCCAGGGGATTCTGTGTACGTCAGCGTTAGCTTATGTCTAGTACCTAGTTCACACGAAACAAAGGACGGTCATATAAGACTACGTAGGGCACCGTGTATGATGTCTTAAGACCGGATGACTTACGTCCAGTGTAGTTTCCAGACTTTAGAATGGGAAACTCCTGATAGGGACCGGATGTCGCAAACACCAGACCCTCCCGGTTATTAAATCTGTGAGGGTACTTGTTGGTGCCGAGCTGTTGGTTCGCAGCAATCAGCCTGCAACCCTCGCCGACAGCCTCATCGACCTGCTTCTGGGTGTACTTGTTGGATCCGCATGTGACGGACTCTAGGCTAGTCGTCCCCTGACGCCTCTCGAGGCGGGCGGCGGACAGCCCCAAGAGGGAAAGAAGGATGGCAGTCTGAGGAAAGATCATTGCGAGAGTGTCCCGCTGATAACGTCGGGAAAGATGATTGTTGGAAGCGGATCGTACGCGTTTCGAAGGAGGCGTAACGGGTTGAGATCAGATGAAAAGCTAAATATGGAGACCAAAACAACCTAATGTGTCTTTTCAGCTCTTCTGGGCAGGCGCCAAGACGCCCCAAGATTATAGCAGGGAGAGGTGGGACATGGCGCCCAATTGTGATGAAGCATTCAGGCTTGAATCCAGGCTTAGTGGGCCACAGAGGGGAGGGCATGAAAATTCCGTACCGGTGACTGGTCAGAATCCATGATCACATGACTTTTAGACCGCAATTGATTCTTGGAGGCCTGAGGATGAACTTAGAGGGTTTTCCAGATTGAGCCAAGCTGGCCCCGCCATTGCAAACCCCAATCTCTGCTCCAAGTGTGCCTTCTGCCCCGCCAATGACATCAGGAGGCCTGTTTGGCTGGCTGGCTGTCCTTGCAAACTATTAGCGCTCTTACGAGTAGAGCGAGGGCATTTTAGACGCTGCGCATTCTTTTTGTCTCACGGAAGATACCATCAAACGAAGTGCCTAACGCTACTTTTCCTTCACCATGAGCTCCGGAAATGCGCATCTGCCACAAGAAGCTTTCAAGAGTCTCGAGTCTCTCAGGACAGAAGCTACGCCAGTAGTTGAGGTGGCGTCATCGTTCTCGAAATTCGTCACCAGCCCGCCTTCGGGTGTTGACGATCGTCTTTGGGAGGGCTGGAATGCCTTCTTCGACATTGTGGGAAAGACACCTCCGGAGGACCAGCAAAGACTCGTAGACTTCCTCGTCGAGCTCCGGAAAACGACTGCAAAGGACGAAGAGGGACGTGTTGTCAGGCATGATGATGGGGAGCTGTGGAAGGACTTGCCCGCGCTGGGGTGGGTTGCTCGCGAGCTCTGGAATTTCGGTACGACCCCCCTGAAATTCGTATGCAATCATACTCCAGCGAGATGAATCGCATACACAGGCCATCATCTCGAATCATCATTGCCAGCAACGACAGTGTGAGTTGAAGCAGCGCACAGGCCAGACCACTAACCGCACCCCGTGCAACGGTCCTAGACATTCATGACCCAGCCGCATCTTCAGACGAACGGACCGCTTTCGACAATCAGTCCGCCTTCCTCGCTCGCCTTACGGCGCTTGCTAAGCTGGACGATCCGCGAGACCCCTTCGACTACTCCCTTTATGGCTTATGGGCCCTACGATCGGCATTCGAGGAATCGCAGGCAGAGGATATTGGTGGATCGCCAGCCGTTGTGAATGCGTCGCTGTGGATTCAGTACGGAGGAGAAGCACTGAAGAAGCTATCAGGCGACCAACGGGCCATGGAGGGCAACTCTGGCAGAGCAGGGAACAGATTTTCCGAAAAGCCATGGAAGGGCTTTAACGACGAGAGGTGGCAGGTATGGCAGACAGGGTTCGAGGAGGCTGCGAGCGTGGTTGATAGTGCGCGGACGACGGCGCAGAGAATGCGGGCGTTGTAGAACCCTGCCCGTGCATGGAGAGCCGGTTTTGACAGGCGGAGTCGACACACTATTGCCACTATGCTTGTAGATTAAAATCACTAACCGCCTTAGCGGGGATGTGTTCCGCATTTTATTTCCTTCTCCCGCCGGACCCTTGCATTCAGCCATCTCCTTGCCGTGCGATGCCCACACCCAAGGTTGCTGGGATCCCCGCTGACGAACGAAGGAGGGGAATAAGAATAGCCAGCTTTGGTCGTCCAGGTTGATTTACATCCCCACCGTACACTTCGAGGCTGTCATAATGGTTGAAAACCGTCGGATCGAGAGAGAGAGCGGTCTTGACCACAACTTCGGAGGAATAAATGTGCAGCGTCACGAGCCATCGTTCTGGCTGCAAAGTTCTGCATCAGGAGCATTCTCCTGTTGTCAACGACCACTTCAATCCCTGTACAGGGGACCCAGGAAATTGACAGCTGCATGGATTCTCGTGGGAGGCGCATTGCGTAAGCAAGCGCATTGGTGAATGTTGGCCGGGCAAGGTGACCTGCAGGCAGGGATCATCAATCGATGCGGACACCATACATAGAATATTTCTGGACGCTGCTAAGAGGGGTTGCGGAGTCGCCAGTACGACCCTGGCCTGAGATGCTGCTCCGCCAGTGGTTCTGGTTCAACTTGTTTGATTGTACCCCACTGGTGAGCTCACTTTTCGGGCACTAGCTGGCAAGCGAGCGACGCAGAGGTGTCCGGGCGCAGATTAACCACAAAGTTGCATTCCGCGCCCAAGAGCGGCCGCGGAGACCAGCCAACGCGATCCGGAAAAGGGATTAGCCCCTCTCCCCCACCATCCGGGACAATCCTAGTGGATTAGAAGCTCAAGAAAGTTCCAATGGCACCAGGGGTGGTGGTCCGCATCCCATCCGACCGGGATTCATCATGGTGTAACCGCATTTCGATATATAAGATTAAGCGTTTCCCTGGTATCCCCAGACTTAGCTATATGACCCTCCGACGGATTGGATCCTTGTTGCCTCCCGTCACTCTCTGATCCTAAAAGCCGGCATCATTCCCCATTGCCGATTGAGAGTGCATTCTCTCCTACTCTCCACCTCCCCTTCGCACCATCAAGCCGAGAAAATTGGTTGGAAAAATCCAGTCGTCGAAATGTTGAGCTCTGCTGCTATTATTGGTCTGGCATTGGCCGGATTGGCTGTGGCAGATGATATCGATGACGTTTTCCGACTCCCTTCTAGTGCCTTTGCCATCCCGTTTGCCGATGCCGCCTATGATTACGTCGGTAAGTGTTCAGAAATTCTCTCAATAAATAATTGGCTTGGAAGACTAATCAGTCTTCGTTAGTTGTCGGCGGAGGTACGTCTGGGCTCGCTATAGCCGCACGCCTTGCCGAGACAGCGTCTGTCGCCGTCGTTGAAGCTGGTGGCATCTACCAGATCGACAATGGCAACCAGAGCGTTGTCCCCGCTTACGCCTTCACCCAAGGCTTCACTAGCGTGGACGAGACTTACCCACCTAATCCATTGATGGATTGGGACCTCCTGACAGTCCCTATGGACGGCGCTGCTGGCCGAAAGATCCACTACGCCCAAGGAAAGACCCTCGGGGGAAGTTCGGCGATCAACAACATGGCTTATCACAGAGCCACCGTTGGTTACCACGAACGCTGGGCCGAGCTCGTCGGGGATGACAGCTATGAGTTCGATAACGTGCTTCCCTTCTTTAAGAAGAGCACGCACCACACTCGTCCCAAGAACGCAAAGAGGGCCATGCCCAACGCTACCGTTAAATACGACGCTACTGTCTTTGATAATGGCCCTGTCGAAATTTCCTACTCTAACTTTGTTGATACGCCTTTGACGTGGATAGCGCGCGGCCTGCAAGGTCTCAATATGCCCCTTAGTCCTGATGGCCAGTGCACTGGTCACCTCGCTGGATACGGCGCCTGGAACGCCGCGACCATGACGCCGAAGGCGAAGAGATCTTCGGCTCAGGCTTACTTGGTCCAAGCTATCCAGAACACTAATTTGATGGTGTATCCCCACACTCAAGTCACTAAGATTCTATTCGATTCTTCGGCTCGTGCTACTGGCGTTACTGTTAAGACGGCTGGCATCGAGTACACTGTTTCGGCGAACAATGAGGTTATCGTGTCTGCCGGTTCTTTCCATACTCCCCAGCTTCTCATGGTGTCTGGTACGTACCTACCCTTATCAGTATATACGCCCCCGTGGTTGGGTTTCGCAAACGCTAACCGATAGCAATAGGTGTTGGACCGAGCGAGACTCTCGAGGCGCTAGATATTCCTGTCGTTGCCGATCTTCCTGGCGTTGGCCAAAACCTCCAAGATCAAATCTTTTTCGATGTCATGTACGGAATCACGGTTCCTACGGCCTCGAACTCACTCGCAAACCCCGTTGCCGCCGAAGCTGCCCGGCGCCAGTACCTTGACGATGCAGCTGGCCCCCTAAGCAATGCTGGAGGATATCTGTCCTTCGAGAAGCTCCCCCGTGCGCAGGTTGGAAACTGGTCCCAACGAACCGCGGACCTCCTCGCCGAGTTTGACGACGATTGGCCTGAAGTCGAGTACATTGGCTCCGCCTTCCCTGGCGGTGATGACTCTACCCTTGGCAACATCTCTGGCGCTCTCCTTATCCCTTTCTCTAGGGGCAACGTTACCATCTCGAGCGACAGTATGGCAGATAAGCCTGTCATCGACCTTGGCTGGCTTTCCGACCCTGCTGATGCTGAAGTTGCCGTCAGCATTTTCAAGCGAGTGCGCGCTGCTTGGAATACACCTGCTCTCAGCCAAATCAAGGCTACTCCCGAAATCGTGCCCGGCTCTGCGGTGTCCACCGACGAGGATATTCTCAACTACA
Organism: Lomentospora prolificans; assembly: GCA_029532625.1. Lineage (NCBI taxonomy): Eukaryota > Fungi > Ascomycota > Sordariomycetes > Microascales > Microascaceae > Lomentospora > Lomentospora prolificans. The sequence goes on from JARFXM010000003.1 coordinate 4,572,343, forward strand.
TCAAGGGAGGGGCCCGGACCATCTGGCACGCCAGCGGAACGTGCAAGATGGGCAAGTCGGACGACGCTATGGCTGTCGTAGACCCCCAGGGACGGGTATACGGCGTCGATGGTCTGAGGGTCGTGGACGCCTCGGTTCTTCCTCTGATCATGCCCGGACACCCTGTTGGCACCCTTTACATGCTTGCTGAGAAGATTGCGGCGGATATCAAGGCCCAGGCGTGATGATGTCAACCCACGAGTGACGACTTATGAGCGTATTGGATTCCTGTATATATAGAGCATTTTAATTCTAATCTACCCGACAATTTCTTTTTGCTGGGTAGCTATCCCCTGGTTCGTTCCGTGACAATTTGAATTGAGACATAATATTTATGTAGAGATGTACCAAGTGTATATTATGCGATTCGGGCTCACAAAGTTATGCACCTGAGTCTGTGCTCATGCACAATTAAAGAAACCACTACGGAATAAAAGGCGAAAAAAAACCCCCACCCTCTCTCAGGGGTTGTAGCGACCGCGGAAAACTCGAATAAAAGTAATCCGTCAAAAAAAGAATGGTTGATAAGAGTGAGATTCGAACTCACGCCCAGTTTCCTGGACCAGGAATTACTCGTTAAGGTAACCTTAACCTGGCGCCTTAGACCGCTCGGCCATCTTACCGATTCGTTGTTGGACGAACCTGGCGCTAGGATGGGCCAAGTATCGTGGGGCCAGCGTTGGGCACCACGGAAGCAGAATTTTCAAACCGCGCAGGAGCCAAGTTCCGTTCTGGCGTATCACGAGCTAGAGAATGAATGCTACGAGCAATTTCAGCTGCTCTAGACTAGTGCTAGTAGGTTCTGATAACCTGTTTAATTAAGTGTATTGAACTGTATTAAAATAGTAGACATTATGAAAGTATTACGTAGTGTAGTCGCGTGAATATCCTCGGCTCATCAGCTCGTGTGTCCCGGCCAGAACAACTCTCTTTCCGTACCTAGACCAGGTGCACTCCAAACTCCTCCCATCTCAGCCTACAAGTAGATGTAGCAGAGGTCTCCGTCCATAGTGTTCATGAGATCCCGGATCTTCTTGGTGGCGCCATTGACGCCAAGATCAATAGGATCATTGAGGGATCCGGACTTGGAAGAACCAACGACCCTACCAGCAACAGCCGACAAGCGATTGTTAAGATCTTGAAGCTGCCAGAGCCACCAGACGCGGTCGACGGCGGCGTGGTGGAGGTAGAAGGCGGGATCACCAGGAGAGGCATAGATGTCCTAATATTGCCGTTAGCTTCCATGAATTGACGAGTTATTAGTGTGCGGGGAAAACACGACGACTTACGCCACCCGGGTCACCCCCAATAGTGAAGTGACCACCGCCGTGCACGCCAGGCATGGCCTGAAGCCTATCCTGGAACTTGCTGATGCTGTTGCTCTCAGCAATCAATGGATACGAGTACTCAACCGTTGTCGACTTGGCCCAGTCCTTGCTGATCTCGCGCTTGAGGCAGCGGGGGTTGTATCTGGTTGACTTGCCGGGGCCCAAGTTGACGGACATGTCGGCGAAGGGACCAGTAGTAATGCACTTGCCCTTGGAGGGAGAGTTGCCGCTCAACGAGGACGAGTTACCGTTGAAGAGGGGCGAGTTGGCCGGATCCTTGGCATATCGGTCCCAGTTCCAGTAGGGGTGGGCACCAGTGTAGCCGCACTCGTTGCGGAGGGCCTGCTCATAGCTATGGACGAAATATCGGTGCCATGTAAGGAAGTTGGCCTATGAAACGAGCATTAGCCTCGTGCATCAAAACACCAGAATCATGATAGAACATACCGTATTGTGGATGGAGTCCGTCTGCACAATATGGACGGCAACGAAGTCATCGAAGCGGGAGCGCGCTCCGGGGACCTCCCTGGTGGAGGACTTAGGAGGAAGGCTCTGAAGGCACTTTACGGCGGAAATGTACTCCTCGCGCTCGGGAACGGAGAGATCAGACCTGCAAACGATTAGTGGCTGCGTGCGTATTCATGAAGTGTACACGGCAGGATATGACTTTACCATTCACGCCTGATGCTGGCGTTCTCGAGAGTGCAGCCGCTAGACGTGGGGTTGTTGGCCAGATATTCCTTTAGCTTGTCGATGCTCTCATCACGGAGCTCATCAACAATATCGGCGGGATAAGTTCGGGGGTAGGTGCTGGGGGTGGAAGGGGCAGTGGTAGAAGAGGAAGTAGGCTTGGTGCTAGAGTTGGACCCATTCTTGGTTGTGGTGGGCCTACCGCCACGTCGAGTGGTGGTTGTGGTTTCGTCCTCACAGTCAGTGGATGTGGGAGCAGCAGTCGACGTAGTGCTCTCCTCGTCACAGTCACTAGTGGTGGGTGCCGGAGGAGGAGTGGTCTCTTCCTCGCAATCAGTTGAAGTAGATGCGGCAGGCGTGGTGCTAGTCTCATCCTCACAGTCACTCGTGGTAGGGCCGGGGTTGTCGGTGGTAGTCTCTTCCTCGCAGTCTGAAGTGGTCGAGGGCTCAGGACCAGCGGTGGTGGTGGTCTCTTCAAAATCCGGAGTGGAGGTAACTAGAGTGCTAGTGGTTTCCTCACAGTCAGAGGTTGGAGACTCTACGGGAGTAGTAGTAGTAGTCTCGTCCTCGCAGTCAGAGGTTGTGGAGGGTTCAGGGCCCTTGGTGGTAGTCTCATCCTCACAATCGCTGGTGGTAGGGGCGGGGGTCTCCGTGGATTCTTCGTAATCAGTTGTGGAAGAAGCATCGAGAGTTGTGCTAGGCTCCTGGATCTCGGTCGATGAAGGGACCGCAGTAGATGACTCTTCACAGTCACTGGTTGAGGGGCCAGGAGTTCTAGTCGATGTTTCCTCGTCACAGTCGCTAGTGGTGGTCGCTTCCTCGGCCTCTGTGCTTGAGGGAACCGAAGGTTCAGGAGTCGGGGTGGTTTCAGGCTCGTCGTCGTCGTCGTCGCACGTGGTGGTGATAGTCACTGTAGTGGTTTCACCAACCGGGCATTGCGGGACGGTAGGAGGGCATGAAGTGACGACATAGGTGCTCGTGAATGTGGTAGTGCTCGGTGGCTTGAGAGTTGGGATGATGTGGCTAGGCCACTCAGAGGGAATCAAGGTGGGCAGGGGGCAGTCGACGATCTCAGTCACTTCGAGAGTCTTGGTGACGACGACCTCCTTCATGGTGGTCCTTGTCCTGAGAGATACGCACTGCTCAGCGCGGGCAACAGCCAGGATGGCTGCGCCTACGAGCGTTTGAGAGGGACGCATAGTGGCGAATGTCTCTTTACTGGTGCTAAACGAATGTGGTTGGATATCGAGGCAAGTGAATGCTCGATAATCCTAGGCCCCTTCTGAGAAGGGTTGAACGAATGGCTTATCCTTTGTTTAGGATCTGTTGAACGAATGTCAGATGGAAATCTCCACCAGAGAGTTTGTAAAACGAGTGACAACGAGCTCTCTGACTGGATCTCGGGAACCAAGAACAGAAACTCGGCGTCCTGTCGACAGGAGGCGCGTGGCCGAAGGGAACCGCCATTTATATGAGTTATCGCGTCCTGGAGATGTGCCATAGCCAGGCCATGGGCTTAGACCAGACCAGGACAGCCGAACTAACACGAACGGTCGGTGCACTAACACCTCAAAGGCCTGGCTTGTCCACGAGGACCTCCTGCGCAGCACCGTACGCTACCGTGGCACAAGCGAAGGTAACTGTGTGGGTGCGAATAAGGGCGAAAAGGTGGTGCTGAGCTCGAGCGCAACAATGAAAGTGGCCCTTTGCACGAACGGTCTGGGCTTAAAGCAGTAAACACTCCTACGAAAGGGTCGTATTTCGTCGTGTTCGGTGACTTGGTGCCGACGGTGGGTGGTGCCCCTGGTGAGTCGATGCCTCTTTCGGCAAGGTGGGAATAGGTGATGGCACGTTGGCAGCCCTGAGGTTGCTGGCTGGCGGGGATGGGTCTGCCAGCCAGTACAGGTCCAGGCACTTGTGGGCTGGGTCTTTGTCAGGGGCATTCCTCTAAAAATTCCGGAGATGGAGGCTCTCACTCGCTGGCTGGCTGGCACTGGATTGGACGCCACCGAATGGGCGCAAATTTACGTGCAGGTGCGCGCGCGCGCGGACGACATCATATTCAATGGTGCTATTTTGGTCATTAATAGATCGCTCGGGTATACACTAGATTAAGATGCCAGCAATTTGAGTTCTGACGTCGGAGGCTAGACTCGCTCTGGACGTTCTCCTCAATGCCCAACACACTAAGCAGTGCCGTCGCCGGGCAAAGGGGGGCAGGATGGAAGACCTTTGCGGTTGATGGTCGTGCCAGCATTGATGCTCTCCTTTCAATGGATTCCTCGCCCCTGGCCCTGTGTGTGCCAGGCTAATAATAATTTACATGACCATTCCGGGTAGCTCAGCCAATTGTGGTGTCGGCCAAGTGTACGGTAGCACTGGATAATGGATAGATTCCGGGCCGACGTGCGGACGGAAACGCCAGCGCGACACATCAGAAAGCCAGCGTAATATGGTGCTGAAATGCAAATGGCCTGGCGTGGCCAAGATGCCGAGGCGCATTTGGCATTGGCAACTTCAGTTGCGGCTCTCTTGGAAGGTCCTGAGAGGTGAATGTTAGCGAAGAGAGAGGATATACGAGCTGTGCCAAGCTCGCAATGCAGGCCAACTCGAGCCAATTCCAAGAGTTCCAAGCCGATAGTGCTCGCCCCCCTTGAATTGTGAGGTGGAAATGCTTCCGACTGCTTGCTACTGGGCGAAAATGTTCATGTTCCGCTTCTAATAACCCCAATGATTTTGGGCCCGACCAGACAATATCGGGAGCGTCTGGTTCTCGAATGATTTCCCGAGTCTGGAGCTGGCTAGTCGGAGTTGGGCTTTTGATCAGGTCTATTACACCAGCATCACAATTGATCTATTGTAGTCTTCGCACAAACGCAGGGAACCGACCCTCCCTCTCCCCCGCTTGGCCGTACCTTGCATGGTGCTCGGGCCGCTGCTCACGGCCCTTCTCTCTTCCGAACAGGGCCCATGACTCGAATGTCCCTTTTCTTCGTCGTATTTCGCCATGGTTATGATGATTTGTTGTTGGATCGACTCGCCTTGACACATGTCCATTCACGTCACATCAACACCAGCGCTGGCTGTGTTTAAGCGACCATTATGTAATATGATGAAGCAAAATGTATCGTCGTTCTATCCTTCGTGAAATCATTTCTGCCTTCTCGAGACTATTCCCATTGGAGTAAAATACAATGCCGGATGGCTCTTTTTTTTCTTTGTTTTTTTTTTTTCCTTTCGACGATTCCGTAAGTCGCAAAGACGACCCAGGGCGCAGCGCCTTAAAATGAAGATACAAAGAATCATTTCGTATGCATGCCTTCTTACACGGCATTCCCTCTCCTTTTTTCGCCATTCAATTCCATGCAATCGCACGTGAGGCAGTCAGTCATCTACGCAACACAGCTGAAGTCGCAACTAAGCCCGTTCTGCTCAGTGACGAGCCTCGCCTTGCACTCACCAGCGCCCCCCCCTTGGGAGACGCAGCAGCCCGAGGCACAATCCGCGGGAGATTGGCAAGCGCCCTATGCAAAATTTAGTAGGAATTCATTACCAAAGATTAGTCGGATTGTAAACTTACGGTGATGAATTGTGTCCCAGCTCCGGTGCCCACGTTCTGGGATCCAGAGAGAGCAGAGTTGATGGGCGCACACTGGCCTCCTTCAGCAGCGTTGTTGTTGCTGTTATTATTGTTATTGATATTATCATTGTTGTTGTTGTTATTATTGTCGCCAGCGTTGTTGTTGCCGTTGTTCACATTCTCAACGGGGTTCGAGGGAATAACAGCTCCACCGCACACGAAATCGCAACTGGCTCCGTTCTGCTCGGTGACGAGTCTTGCTTTGCACTCGCCGGTGTTATCCTGTTGTAGGACGCAGCATCCGGAAGCGCAATCCGCGGAGCTCAGACACTGGCCAGTAATGAATTGTTGGCCGGTACCCGTTCCTACGTTCTGCGAACCGGCTTGTTCCCTGATGGCGGCGCAGCTCTGGCGCGCAAAGATGTGGTTGGCGTCGAGAATGTCGGCCGGCCGGGCGAGAGCGACACCGGCCGTCAAGAGAAGAGTAGCGATGGAGAAGCGAACCATATTGGCGTTAAAAAACGTTACCTTTGCGCGAAAGGAAAATCGAAAGAATAAAAATAGAAAATTCGAAATAATATAAAGTGTTCTGAAAATCCGTGTTTCTCTCGGAAACGAAACGTTCTGTATCCTGTACGGGGCGTGTGGAAATGGGCCTCGATTGTATGCGGATCGTTGATCTGAAGTAGCTCACGTCGATCCGGTATGATCGTGGAGTGGAAACGAAACAATGCAGACGAAGAGAAATCTCTGTCGGCCAAGGGTAGAATTGAAAAAAGAGAAGTAAAGAGAAGAAAACGAAAAGAAGCTATGCCTCTGCAATTGAAATGATCTAAGAATGGTTCAACCAGCCTGAAGAGGACACAAAGTCCATCTATCAGGCATCGGGAGGCCTTCGCCTTATAACTCCCCCAAACAACACAACCTTTCAAAAATACAGCAGAAAGGGCAGGATCATCGCGAAGACTCGGAGTCGGCACAACCGCCGGGCCATGGCCCCTTTCCTTGGACCAACCACATTCATTAAAGCCCAATTATCCCTCTCACAGAGATCGTCTCAGGCCTCAGCAGTGCCACAACGGTTAGACATGGAAATAGAAGCATGTTTGCGTAATAGAGAGGGGGATGCTGTGCTGACGGCTCCGACCCGACCCCGCGGAATCCCGAAACAGAACCTTCCTTCTCGGTCCTAGGTGGCAGCTGTCGCTGTCTGTATCAGGTTTCGGTACTTGGCAGTTCCTTTTCGCAAGGCATTTTCTAGTTACTAAGAAGTGCATTCTACGGTGATTAGATACATTGCTCTTCCGTGTCGGGGAATTGTGTGGTTCACAGACAGATCAAGGAGGTCAATGACACCTTCCCAACTAGAATATCAGAAGAAAAAAACTATATATAAGACCAGACAAAAAGGGACGGACCTCGCATCATGTGTCTAGCCGCCAGCTGATCTGCAAAACACTCCTTGTTTGAAAGACGCGGCGGCTTTTGGGATGGGAACTCCTGAGGCATGGTCTGAAACGGCAGCAAAGGAAAGTGAAGCCAATTTCTGCGGGGTTCAACCCTGTGCTTAGATAATGCGCACGCCGTTTTGGGAGTGCCGGCCCACTTCTCCCCAAACTCTAATTGGATTGGGCTGCGCCTTCCCCTACCAAACTGCTTTGCTCTTTTTCTTTTTCTTTTTTTTTTTTTTTTTTTTTTTTTTTTTTTTCACCATTCTGATGATCGACCGGGGAACGAGCCAGGGTGGTTAGCTATGCTCGCACGCCTGAATCGCATGGCGTTTGTCCAGGAGAGGCAAGCCCGTCGTTATACTCTGCCAGCTAGGAATAGCCCGGAAAATCCGCCGATGAACCTTGATACCCGTCCCTTCGAACTGCGCCGGTCCTCAAACTTCTCGATCGGGGATTGAGTCTGTCCGATCAAATACAACGTCACTCAGGGGTTGCGTTCTTTGGATATCGGGCTGTGTACTATTTACTCAGCCATAAAGTGAGGCAGGAAGGATCGCAGAAGTTCAAAAGGCTATCGGGACTTGATGACCCCGGCGTCGGGTCGCCAACTGAATGAACACTTGATGGGTGTCAATCAACCGTCTCATTGACGAATCACATGAGATATGTACAACATATTGCATAAAGCTATCAAACCTGACCCTTCCTTGCACCACGTCTCAACCTACTCGTCAGACTCTGGCTCCTCCGGCTCGGGCTCTTCAGGACCCTCTGCCTCCGGCGCATCGGCCTCTGGCCCCTCTGGCGTTGGTTCTTCAACCTCTTCAGCATCCCCAGACGATGCTCCGGCTTTGATTAGATCCGCAGCCTGCAATAACTAGTGTTAGTGCACGTTCTAAAATAAGAATGGTGGGGTGGGCTTTTCCGTTGGTCCCGTACCTTCTCGCCGATGGCATACACCGTCTGGCAAGTGTTCGCCCCAGGGAGTGTCGGGATGATGCTGGCATCAGCAATCCGCAGGTTCTTCACGCCGTAGACCCTGAGTTGTTCGTCCACGACACCTCCAAGCTCGAGCGGCATCATCGCACAAGTTCCAGCGGGGTGGTACTCAGTGGGCGAAAGCGTTTGCTGCAAGTATGCAGCCATATCCTCGTCCGTCTGGACACGAGCTCCGGGCTGAGACTCGACAGGGTCGTATTCGGCGTTGACACTATTCTCCATGTAGAACTTGCGAGTGTAGCGCAGGATATCGGCCATAATGACAGAGTCAAGAGGGTTACTAAGCGCGCGGTAATCGACGAGGGGTTCGTTACCCTCTGGGTCCTTGGGGTCGACGTTGATCGTTCCTCGGCTGAGAGGGTGGAGGTCGACCAGGATACCATTTGAAGGACCAGCGGTGAAAACCAGGTTGTAGAATGCGGTATGGTTGGACCTGAGAGCCTCGGCGTACGACTTCATCTGGGCGGCATATCCCGCGGCAACTGTTTCATCGGTTCCTTCAGGAAGATACGCGGCGTGATCCTGCTCCTCGAGTAGGGTGGCGACTTCCTCGTACCTCTCAGAGATCACGGGGAACGAAAGCCAGGCTGCAACGTTTCCTGTTGCAATGGTGAGGGGGCCGGTCTTGTTCTTCTCCCACACTTCGTTTGCCCAGTCACGGAACTCGCCGTTGGTCAAGAGATCGTTTGATGATGGCGAGAAGTCGAATTTTCGTACTGGAGAAGGGTGAGTATCTGGTCTGCTTGGTCTCGTATATTGGGGGTTACTCACGAGTAAATCGAGCCGTTAACATGGGGTGATCCTGGAAATTCTTGCCAACTCCTGGAAGGTTAACCTTTGTTTCAATGCCAGCCTCTTCTAATACATCACTTGGACCTAGACCACTGAGTTGCATAATCTGCGGAGTATGGACGGCTCCAGCAGAAAGGATTACCTCCTTCTTCGCAGAGATCGAGGTCACTTCACCCTCTGGATCATCTCCAGGGCGGAATGAGACACCGGTTGCCGTGCCATCTTCCAAATCGACTCGGATTACCTTGGAGTTGGTCACAAGATGGTAGTTGGCTCGATCGCGATTGCTGTAGTGGCCGGTCCTAGCATAGGATCTCTCGGCAATCGTAGGATCCATGAACTGCGGATACCAGAATACACCGGTCTCTCCTGAACCGCTGTCTGGAGTGAATTGTACACCCTCCATCACCTTCCATGCTTCGACTTGCGCAGCAGTGCCGGGGTATTGGAAAGAAGGCCATGAGGTGTAGACATCGGAGGTATTTCCCCAGTAGCTCGTGTCGTAAATGATGTCCGACTCGGCTGCGACATCTTCATTAGGCGGGACGAAGGTCAGAGCTTTCTTGAAGTAGGGGAGGAGGCCGTCCCAGCTCCACTCAGATTCGTCGCCGAAGAAGCTGCTCCATCTGTTGTAATCTCCCTTGGCGCCACGGATCGTCATCAGGGCATTTACGGCAGAGCTGCCACCTACGACCTTGCCGGCGAGCACAGCGGTTCGCCTGTTACCGAGGTTGACCTGCGGCACAGATTGAGTCGGGAACATGAACGCAGAGTCCATTCCGCTAAAGCCGCCCTGGATTGTAGCGATCTTGGGAGACTCGCCTAGTAAAAAGTCAATAAACTGGCCGGAACACCCAGCAGCTAACCCCGAATGACTTACTCAAAGGCCCGTATTCAACCACAAGCACGGTCACATCGTCATCCTCGGTGAGCCTGTCGGCGATGGTTAGGCCAGCGGTTCCCGCACCGACAATGACATAATCGTAGGAGTCTTCAAGCTCGCTCGGCTCTTTAAGGACACGCGCCTTATTCAGGCCGCGCGGAGCTGCGTTGCCAAAAGGCGCGGCGAGCGCAAGCACAATGGCGACGGATCTGAACAGAGAGCGACCCATTTTCCCAATTGAAGTAATTATTACCTTGTACAGCTGAATGGAAGCGACCGGACTTAACAGAAGTCTTCGTCCTTGAATTCGGTCAGCCAGAAGAAAGGAATTCTTTATAAGAGCTAGCTTTCATTCTTCTTCCCCCCGCTTCTCCGACTAGGTCCCATTTCGCGCGTTTCTATGGAGTTCATGTCTAATCAATTGCTTCCAATCGCATGCGCAGAAGTACCTGTAGCTATTCTCCATATTACCGTAGCGTATATTAATTCATCATGAAAAGGAGAAGAAAATCATGTCGCCCTAAAGGCGGGAAGCGATGCTCATCCCGGGACGTCAGCCCACAGGATAAAGGGAAGGACGATTAAGTAAAATTTGATCCGGCAGCGGCCTCCGGTTCTATGGAACTCTGAGAAGCATCCATGCGTAGCAACGTCGAATTAGGTGTCCTGTCTCGAGGATGGATAATATAGCTATTTTAGCCGTCCGCCTCGGAGTCGTCATCAGCGAGGTTCGGGGTACCACCTTAGCATATGAATTAGCCTGCAGGATGAAAGTTCCCCAATTTTATAGCCCGTGAAATTGGCCGTTGAGCGAGGGCGGTCTTCTGTGCGGAGACATCTTCGGAATGTCGATCGCGAGGGAACTGGCGCGGGAGACTCGTGCGACGTTAAGGCTGTTCCTTGGCAGAATGTATCTCAAATGACGATTTTTACGATTCACTTGAGAAGACACACCCATCTAAACATAAATCATATCCCTAGACTCATTTGTATCCCTTTATATGGTACCCTTTAGCTTAGGTGCGTCAGCGCCCGCCTTTTTAGGTCCCTAGTATTCCTGCAGAAGAACTCTGTATTACGCCGTTAAGTTCCAGCAACTGGTTGGCAACAGCCTATTCCCTTCATAGTAAGCGCTGAATTAGTTTCCAGGATATACCAATGAGGGATGAGATCGACTGACAGCCATGAAGTCAGCTACGGACGAGCCTTCATCGGTCAGAGTTAATCCGAGTTTTCAAAGGCGTGTAGGTGTGGGCTGCACAGTGAGCGGATCGTGAGCGGCATTCGAGCACTGTACGCTCATAATACTTGGTTCGGAGCATTGGCAATCAATTGCAAAATCAGAGCTGACGCTTCGGCGTAAACCGCAACGGCGAGTTGTTGCGGAAACTCAATGGTGAGGTAGGGCCTTCCAGGCTTTACAATACCCGCTGTCAAAACATGCTATAATAAGAACTGATGGGTTCTCTGATACTATTTAACGGTTGGCTTAACGGTTGGGGAGTATCGAGGCGTACATATACTGGGATCGAAAGCTATGGCCGTGGAGGGTGAGCAGTAGTCGAAGCATGACAACCCCTGAAGAGCGAGATCACTACATATTGAAAGAGAAAAAGATAGCTCTTCTACATTCATGTTAGCCCTGGGATAGAGATCCGTATGGCACCGTGCTTGCAGGAGGCTCGTTTAAACCCTCTTCCTTCATTTGTTTTGGTGCTATTTCGAGCCTCGCGCATTCAATTTAGTAGATGTAGGGCTGAAGGCCGCCCGGCGCGCCGATCGTGGATTAGTCGAGCTCGCAGTAGCTCGGCCATCCTATCGAGTCAAGGAGATGGAGATGGTCCGGCCACTGCCATAATCTTCGAGAAACCCGCCCACTGTTACCCTGACAAACCGATTTTCCACAGCAGATCGATTCCCCAGGTCAGCCCATACTTTCACGCTTTGGATCCATGATATGTCCGCCGTTTTCTTTCATGTGCTCGAGACTGAGGATTCCGTAGATGAGTTTTGTCTCGCAATACCGGACTGCTCACAGGCAGCCCAACGTAGCAAACATGGACATCGGCATGGCGAATATTGTTTTCCCAAAAGTCTCTCAATATAAGAAGATCTTCCGAGAGGTGGATGCAGTAAGCTTTGGGTTGGTACGTAATGGCTGCTAAAGGCTAGTGAATTTGCGCGCTTCATGGTACCAAAGGGGGATGATCTCGATTATCTTGACGGTTTATTCGGTATCATAGAAATTTTCGACCTGGAAGGGGCGGTGTGTCCAACCCTGGGTTGGCTTGATGGCACGGCGAATTGTCATATCAGCTGCTGGGGGCAAATGTAGAAAGATGAAAAGAAAGTTGGAAAAGAAAAAGGGGGTTTTTTCGTCCTGACAATATCGGTAACTAATCATTTTTCCTTCTCCATGTCATGAATCGGTATTACGCCACCGAATCCGGCTAGAGACAGGTATTGCAGGTATTTGATGTTCGCCGGAGATGACCAGACTCCAAGGCGGGGTTCCCAGAAATGCAAGGCTTATCACGGTGCGATGGCAGAACCATCGAGTCAGAATGTCCGGCATTGGCAATGCCTGGACCCCCATTTATTCGCCCAAAAGTGCGTCTGCAGGTGCCAGGGCCTATTTCGTATAGGTTTTTTGGTCTCCTCTCAGCCGCCAAGGCTTAGGTTTTTTCTCCTTTTTTCTCCTTTTTTTTCTTTTTTTTTTTCTAACTACTATTGTTCAGAACTTCACCTAATAGGTGGCGGGTTGAAAGATCTAGAGACTGGGTAATAACACAGTGCTGCAACAGGACGTATAAAGTACACGGAACTCCCCAAGAGATAATACTTGAGATACTCCTGATTGAGGAAACATAAAATACTAGGACCTGAATCACCGAGCTAGCCCTTCATCCGATTGATACAACTACCAGTATACATCTGGGATCTTGTCGTAGTAATTTGATTTTCACTCTCATCAAGTTCCAGCGACTCGCTTTGGTTTTGGCTGCCTGTGTGGTAGCTGTCCTCCTCGTTCGGAAGCTGCTATTGAGTCTTTCAAGTTAGATGAGCCATTTCTTTGTCACTTGAACACTGACAAGCTGCTGGTCTACCCAGAGCTGAAACCTACTTGAAAACGCAGTTTGAGTTTAGACCCACGGCCATCCTAATATTGTGATCTATATAGCTATTTTCCCCCTGGGCGGGTATCGACAGCAACGCTTTGAACGACAATACCATGATCTATTCAACCATCCAGACATCAGACTTAAAGACTTTCACCTAGCTGACTCGGCTTTTGATGGACTGAGGGTGGCTTGCGATATGCTCGATAGTAGATTGGTATTGGCGGACACAGATAGTAAGGAGTTAAGAGGCAACCCGCCATTTACGCTGGCTTTAATTTCACGATATCATGGTTAGAAACGTGTCCAGCAACATGAGGCGAGCAGGACGTAGAACTTCCTATTGGTCCTGGCCACCCAGAGATCAATTGGAAACAAATCCTTCGTGGCAATTACTACTAATGTGAGTTTGTATAGTTCAAAATGCAATACCAAGCACGGGAAATTGTTGCTAATTAGCAGCTAGGTGATAATGGTGGCGCCGGTGGTTTTCAGATGCTGGATGCCTGAGATACGTCTTCCATCCTGTGTGGTGATGAACGGTGACTCTGAAGATTGGGAACGGATCGTCAATGACGGCCTTTTCCGGTCGAAAGATCTAGTATAGTATGTATATTTATTTATTTAATTTATTTCAATATAGATTCCTCTGTCCATCTACCATGTCGAGCGTATCGGCCATGTAGAGTTGGACGCACTTTCGCGTGTCTGCCCCCTTAGTTCTCGGCCGTTGCGGCCGGTTCTTTCCATTCTGTCAATCCAAGGCGGATGATGTCGGATTGTGATACAGTCCAAACGCCGGGCTCTTTCTTTCCTTCCAAAGCTTGGAGACCCGCGCTCACGGCAGCTTTCGCAATCACGTCTGCATCCTGTGCCCATGAATTCTTGAGCATACCGCCCGAGATGCTGCCCAAAAAGCTAGCGATCGTCCTAGCCACAGCTTCGACAGGACGGCTATCCTCGCGTTGCCCAACGATTAAACCAGGGGTAAGAATAACCGTGTGTTTGAACCCTAGCTCCTTGACAGCTTCCTCGAGCTCTCCTTTCATCCGGAGATACGGGAAACCGCTGTTCGCATCCGCGCGACCGGACGAGATGAGCACGTACGTTTCGACGCCTGCATCCTTTGCTGCCTTGGCCAAATCCAAATTCAAGTCGTAGTCAATCTTGCGCTGGTTCTCAAAACCACCAGCCTGCGCTTTCGTAGTACCGAGGGCTGAGAAAAAGATGCGGGAGTTCTGCGGGAATGACGACGGCCACGCACTTGAGTCTGTGTTGGTGATAGCACAGAGCTTTGGACTCGTGGATGGCAAGGGTTTTCGTGAGTACGCGTGAACGCTGCTAAACGCTGGATGAGCCAGCAGGGTTTTAAGGATATGAGAACCCTTCACGATCGGTTAGATATTGGAAGTATGCTTGTTTGACCCAAAGGTGTGGCTCTTACAACAAGACCAGTAACCCCGACTTCTACCGCGGTCGCCATTATCGCAGACTTGGAAAAAATGAGATGGAATTGAAGGACGTTGAAAGCTCAGTCAAGACATGGAAGTCGACGGCACATATGACTCTTGGGGGATGGAATTGGAGAAAAGGGTGACGTGAATATTCCATCGGCTCCACTCTTTGAAATCCGAAATCCGGGCCCAAAATGATTCGTGACGATAACGTGTCCCGGGCACAGACCAGCCAAGTTGTCGGTTGAAACATTGCGTCGCGTCACAGTTCGGTGCCTCGATGCCGATCTTGGTTAGCGTTGCCGAGGTTGTGGAGAGAGCTTGTTGAGCGTGGTGCCTTAAAATCCCAATAACAAGAGCTGTGAGATGAGCAGCACAGCATCTCAATGCACGTCCATAATCAAATGTGCAATGCTACACATATACATTAGAAAGCGCTCAAATCTTGGTCGGTGGATCCTAGCCGGTTAAAGTAGAAAGTTTTCAGTCGTGATGAATGCCGAGATCAGATAATGGCCAACCACGCACCGCTGGCTAATCCGTTTAAATAAGTAGCTTATGTGCCCGCCTCCAGGCCGCCAAAATCGATATCCCTTTATATCTCTTTCACATCTAAAGTCCTATAGGAAGAATCACTGCTGATGGTCCTAAGATGCGACTGATACAGTTTCTCTCAGCCCTTATCATGATGGTCACCGCTAGCCCGACCGTCTGGTCCCATCATACCTTTAGCCCAAGGCAGGATTCTAGTTGCGCGCTCGGCGCAGTAGCCGAGACCGTCCTGGCAGATTACCAGTTCGTATCATGGGGACCACTTGATCCGGAAAGCAACGCGGTGGACCTATCCGATGAGTTCACCCTCAGCTTCACCACTGTACTGTCTATTCTGCAGATTGCCCCTAGTTGCGAGGCGTCCTTTGAATACAACGGTCTCGGTACGCAGGCCGTCATGACGCATTACGTCGGTGCTCGAGTCGACAAGATCAGCGTGATGGACCTGGTATCCAAGTTTGTCGACGAGATAACATCCAGGGCGTTGCCCGGGGATCGGTTTGCTGCTCAGATTTGCGACGAGGGGAGTCCGGATCGCACATTCGGCATTGCGGTGGACATTACTGGAGCGAATGAAGCGGTGCAAAAGACTGCGCAAAGTTGGAGGGACGGACTTTGCGCTTCAGATTTTAATCGCTCGACGAGCGTTGAAGAAGTTGAATACGCTCTTTTTCCAGAATCTGCGCTTCTTCCTCCTATTACATTGGATGACACTGCTAGTTGGGATAGGTCTCTTGGGGAAGAGTGGAGCTTTTAAAATACCATATTCTTTTTTTTTTAAAAAAAATTTGCGACACGCCAATCGAGCTAGTCAGTGGATTCTAGGCCATGTGTGCGAAAGGCGGATGATGCATGTCGGATTAAAGACTCCATCCTCGACGTCGTGCATCGGCCGCATGTTTATTCACGACGATGGTGAAAACTTTCATTGTTACTGACTTTTGTTTTCCGCTTTTTCTTACATCGTGCCATCCTAGCACTCTAAATTATGAATCGGCATTGTTTCGCCATGGCCTCTAATAGTTCAGATCTTGGGTCTCTCCCCAAGAAGATTACAGGAAGTTGCCCCTGTGGTAGAATCGCCTACAGGATCGATTTTCCTGAGAACCACCCGTTCAGTGATAATGTATAAAAGCCCAAAACCGATCAGCTTGACGTTTTCTCTAACGCATAACAGAGCGACACTTGCCAATGCACTCAGTGCCGCAAGAGCACCTCCTCCCTCTTTTTCATATATCAGAAGGTACCATACTCGTCCCTTACGTGGACAACACCCACCGACACGTTTCAGAACTATTATTGCACCGATGGCAACGCCCGGGGTCTTTGCAGGGAGTGTGGAACGTTCATGTACCGGCGACGAGCAGTATCGGAGACAGTGAAGTTCTGGAGACTTCTAGCTTGCTGTCGGAGCCGGTTATTATAAGCCGGATGGTCAAGGCACATATGGCAATAAATATTCCAATTCCTGACATGTTCTGTACCATCTGAGGCGTCGATGAACAAGGTTAGAAGAAGCATGTTACAAGCTACTAATAGCCATTAGAAGTCTAAGCCGGTAAAGCAGTCTCCTAGGGCGCACCGATGATCGCAGCCTCCACATCGCAGCAAGTTATACCATACTTCCACCCCGGGCTCGTAATCAGGCCAGGTCCGAATATTGCCAAGTTGGGTTGTAACTGTTAAATCACCATTAGAATGGCTCGGAAAGAGGATGTTCCGAACATCCCCGCAGCCGAGAAGGAGAACGTCCTCAGATTTGTCCTCTTATAGGGACTGTATTAACGAAACCACTGATGTGTTGCGGTAATAAGAGTGCAAATACTTCGGTTAACATCTCGAATGGGGGAAGAGCCGTGATCGTCGCACGGGGCCGCTCAAGGCACACAGGGCCGGCGTTGTCGATGACGGGGAGTTTAATACAACAAGCCGGTCCACTTGAGATTGCCCACAGGACTGATGACCGCGAACGCTTACCCTGTCTTAATTCTCCGCCGTCAAGAGAGAAGAAAAGTAGATGGGAAATACTTTTGCGTTAGGTACATCGAGGCGGTCAAGGACAATCTAATGTGGTTTAGCATCTCGCGTGGCTTAGGAAGGTGCTGATCACGGATGCCTGTAAAGAACCCTGACTTGCTTTAGCACACACCATGTCATTAGGTGTAGTCTCAGTTTCGTTTCGTTGAAGCTGTTGAAGGCTCGAAACAAGGAAAGAGTGACTCGGGAGCCCCATACCAGGTTAAGCCATAATATATCAAGGTCATACTTATAGATTGGTACTAAGAAGAGAGCTAAAACGATGCTAGGACCCTTTGACTTAGTTTAGGGTTTGAACCAGGTAATTGGATTACGCCGACCTAGATGAAGAGGGAAAACTGGCAAATAGATAACTATATATGTAACAAGATCTACATCATCTGTCACACTTCAATAATCCGATTCCTTCTTTCCCCTACTGTTCCACAGCATTGGGTTTCAGGAGAGGATGTCCTGGTTCAAATTTCAACTTCACCTACCCTACTATATCGATTTTCGGCTCAAGTATATAGCTAGATTGGAAGGGTCAATGGATTGGATGGCTCTGGATGGCCCCTTGGGGCCCTACTTGGCACTTACCCCAATATTAGTATACAGATGGGAAGCCGCACTCTCCTGGAACGGCCTTGCTGATCCATTTCTCTCCCGAGGAGAGATACATGGAGCGGCATAAAACACTTGACCAATAGTGCAGGATGCAGAGAGGGGCTCAGCATAAATATATTGCGGGACGCTCGGTGGCTGACAGGATCACTGCATGTTCACGAATACCCACCGGCGGCCTAGTCGGTAGTAATAACCTACAGCTATTGCCGTAGCCGCCCTGCCTTACTTCTATCTGTTCTCCGTGCTACCCCTCACATTTAGTATGTGCGGGTGTGGCACATAGTTAACGGCGCCAGATTTAGCCACGACGGGGATCCTCTTTCGCCGTGTAGAAGCGAGCTATGATTAAGCAAAAGAATATCGTTTGGGTTCAAATACTTTCGCCGTCCACAAGAAGTCAACTAGAAGTATCATCTTCAGCCTCCCAACTTCCCCGTTTCGCCGCCTAGTCATGATGGCTCTAATCACACGTAGAATGTTCCTCGTCTTCGCCTGCCTGGTCCCGCTGGCTAGCGCTATAATTATCGATCGCGCGACTGAAAAAGAGTACGACTATGTGGTCGTGGGTGGAGGTACTAGTGGATGTGTCGTGGCAAACAGACTCTCTGAAGACAGCGATGTGTCGGTGTTGGTCATTGAGGCAGGGCCAATTCTCAACGATGAAGCGGAGTTCGACGATTTGCTCGTCGCTCCAACCTTTGAACGGCTTGATCCCAGCCGCATAGCTTACACCTGGCCGAATATTTCCACCGTTCCCACTGAGAACCTCAACGGAAGGAATATTAGTATGCTTATTGCCAAGGTACGTCCCCCTCTATTAATTCGTTTCGGCCAATTCCTTATGAATTCTCCAAGGTTGCTGGTGGAGGCTCAGCCGTGAATGGCAAGGTTTTTGGACGTGGCAGCAAACGCGACTACGAAGATTGGGCCCGCTACTTGGACGATGAGGGCTGGGGATGGGAAAGCATGCTCTCGTACTTCAAAAAGGTGGAAACCTTTACCCGGCCTACCGAGGAGTATCGCGTCCAGGGCAACGTGACATGGGACGACGACTTCCGTGGCCATGACGGTCCCCTTAGCGTGACGTATCCGGCACAATTCTTGCCTAGTACCAACTACAGAATTGAGGCGCTCAAGGGCCTGGGGATTCCTGTCATTGAGGAGGAAGGGAGCGGGAATAACATTGGGACTTTTTGGTACCCGATTAGTACCCGCGCTAAGGAGTACACGAGAAGTTACAGCAAACGCGAGTATTATGACCCAGTCAAGGACCGTCCGAATCTTCATTTCCTAGCAGAGAATGCGGTGACGAAGATTCTGTTTGATGGGACCACCGTCGTGGGGGTTGAGGTGAGTGCATGCAACGTATTACTTGGTTTGAGGAAGTACCTGCTGAGAAACGCTCCCAATACCTTAGTATGCTGAAGGCCCGGATGCTCCCCTCAATGTGGCAAGAGTCAAGAAAGAAGTAATCGTTGCAGCAGGGCCAGTCAAATCACCCCAGTTGCTTCAAATTTCCGGCGTCGGTCCTAAAGTGCTCTCAGAGGCCCTTGAAATAGACTCCGTCTCCGACGTTCCCGTTGGGGAAAATTTCCAGGACCATGCAACCCTCGCCATCGGATATAACTGTGAGTTGTAACCAGTCGAATGGCCGGCGAGTCAACAGAAGGTTGGAAGGTTCTGAGGGGAAGTGAACAGAAAACTGACCATGATCATGTCTCTCCAGTTACTTTGACATTTGACGAGATGATGTGGGGGTCCAAAACGAACAAGACATGGCTCGATGATCAATACGAGTCATTCCTCAGCAACCACACTGGATACTACACAGTAACTGGCGACAATAACATGGTCCTGCTATCTATGTCCATGCTCCACGGCAAAAGATCTAAGTCTTTGCTTTCCAAGTTCAAATGCAAAGACGCTACGCAGTACTTGCACCCACACGTGGACAAGGTAACTGCAGAATCATACAAACACCAACACAAGCTTATTCTCGCGAGCATAGCTACAGATGATATGGCAGTAGATGAAAAGGCGGGAATGGGCACACGTCCGGTTCTTGTAAAGCCGCTCTCACGAGGGCTTATTCAGGCGAACTCGACTAGCATCTGGGATGCACCTCTTATCGATCATCGAACTTTTTCACATCCCTTGGATCTACAAAACGTACTGGGCTCATTGCGTATGGCACGAATGATCAATAGCGCACCGGAAATGGCACCGCTGTCGCCTGTGGAGACGTCTCCAGGCTTAGAACTACAAACGGATGACGAGTTAATAAAGTTTATCCGTAACACTATGTCGCCTGGGGGTGCTCACGCGTGTTGTGGAGCACCAATGGGGACAGTGCTCGACGCGAAGATGAGAGTTCGAGGTGTGCGTGGACTACGAGTTGTCGACACCTCATCTTGGCCGATAATTCCTGGTGCACATGCCACTCAGGTGAGTCTCCCGAGACCAAGCTACAATTTTCGAGATGTACCCGCTGACAAGAGTCTGTAGTCAACGGCATATGCAGTTGCTGAGAGGGCTTCCGATTTGATCAGGGGCCGTGGGTAGGTCCGAGGATCCGCGACCAGGAAAAGATAGCCAGCTGGTGAGAATAGAATTACGCTAGGCCTAAGAAAGTGGCGCCGGGTAATGATATGGCTATGGATACAAGCAGGTGTCTCGATACTCATTAAACTTCTCCCACTCGAATAACAACCTTGCCTCCACTAGACCCCTTCTTCAAATGCTCGAGAGCCTTCGGAACCTCTTCAAATGAGTACTCTGAATCAATTACGGTCCTTAACTTCTCTTCCGCCATCCAAGATGAAATCTGAGTCATAGCACCGCGACTATCCGGAGTAAAGAAAACAGTAAACTTAGTCGTCGTGCCGCCGAGAAACTTGGGGAAAAACTGGGCTTTTAACAGAGACGCCACGCTGCCGACATGCCCACCAACGAAGATGTAGCCCTTGTTCTCTGGTAGAAGAAACTTGTGACACTCATTAAATAGGTTCGGAGGCGAATCCCCAACGTTGTCG
This sequence comes from Lomentospora prolificans, assembly GCA_029532625.1. Lineage (NCBI taxonomy): Eukaryota > Fungi > Ascomycota > Sordariomycetes > Microascales > Microascaceae > Lomentospora > Lomentospora prolificans. Next base: position 4,592,905 of record JARFXM010000003.1, read on the forward strand.
ACTACCAAAGTGAACCTCTCGCCCGCGTCCTCGAGTTCTTCAATGACGTCGCACTTTTTGTAGTCGATTATTTCGTCGGCGCCGAGCTTTTTGCAAAGATTGACCTTGTTGGTTGAGCAGGTAACAGTAACATGGCAACCGAGGAGCTTTGCGATTTGAATTCCAAAAGTCCCTACACCCCCGGATCCGCCGTTGATGAAGATTTTGTCTCCTTTCTTGACATGGGGTGCGATAGTCTGATAGGCCGTCATCGCGGCGACTGGTGCCCCCGCAGCCTGCTTAAGGTCCACTTTCTCTGATAGAGTGCTATATCCCTCCCTTTCAACGACGACATATTCAGAAAGAGCACCCTGTGAGCCAAAGGCATTTATATGGGCCATGACCAGCTGCCCAACTTTGACATCCTCAACATCGTCAGCGATGGCAACCACGCGACCGCTCAGATCCATCCCCAGCGATGTGGGGTATGAGATTAGAGCTCTAGAAACGAAACCAAGCTCGGGAAACCTATAGTCGGCGGGATTGAGGGCGGCGTATGCGACTTTGACAAGGATCTGGGCATTTTTGAGCTGCTGCTCCGAGGGCCTGGGAACGTCCTTGGCAAGGGTGAGAGTTTTGTCCACAGGACCAGGGGCGGACAATTGCCAAGCCTGCATTGTAGAGGCCATTTTGTCGGATCGGTATGTAAAATAGGGAAGGTGTCGGAACGGGAACGAGTGTGAATCGAGTGTATTTTGGGGTTGGTGGATGATGTGATTTAGGAAAGCAAAAAATAGCCGAATGACGAATCACTGACAGACTTGCTGATGTCATGAATCAATACACGAACCACTGACCCTGGTGCTCCACGTGGCATGCAATGGATCATTTGTTTCACAGAACAGTCTTGATCCGGGCTCGTTAAGAAAAAAGTTAGAAAAGACCATTGGCACAAAGATAAAGTTTTATTCTTCTCCTGGTGAAGAGAGCATTTGAAAAGCATATCATAAAAAGTAGGGGCCCCTGTTCAGGCCCCCCACCAGGAACATCCGGGAAGTCGTTGCTTTGGATTCCGAAGTCCGGTGCCAGGTGCTCCAGGTCACGAACAAAACCCGTAGGATTATGACGGACCCGTCATCTCGCCGACGCCGACGGCCCCGGAGTCCAGCATGCACTTGATGCCGGAAATTCAGAACAAGCTCGGGACAAAACTACTATTTGAGGCGAACCATTTATTCGGTAACGCGTGTGGAGTTGCAGGACAGGTTACCGAAACCATCTAAACACCGGACCTTTGGGGGGAAATAGACGACCGATTTTATATTCCGCCGACAAAACTTAAGCCTTTGTTGACCCTTCAGGATCGTGAGCGACTACTTCGATTTCAACCCGCATGTCATCCTCCCCGAGTCTTGTGACGCCCACACAGGTCCAGAGTGGCTGATGATCCGGCATATGCTTCTTAAAATTCCTTACCATGGCATCGAGAGCCTCGTTGTTCAGCGGGATATGGTAGGAATTGACGCGATACACTTGCGACCACCCCTTGCCGCCAGCGTCTTTCAACGCCAACTCAACATTCTTAAAGGCCTGATCAATCTGAGCATTTATCTCTTTATCAAACTCCCCAGTTTTAGGGTCCCAGCCGCCTAAGAGGTGCGTTAGAACACGAATAAAGTTGACAAAATGCGATCCTAGCAGAGCTACGAGCGAGGTTATAAAGCTATTCGCCATACCTTGTCCTGAGCATTCAATTCGGTCGCCTACGCGAACAGCTTGGCTGTAACGGAAGTTGACTTTGTTTCTTTGACCAACACCCTCGTATGAATAATACTGTAGGTGAGACATGGTTGATCCGCGCCGGGAAGGGGGGGGTTGGAGGGGGAGGTTTCAGGGTAGGGCTTCAGTATGTTGTCGGGACTGTTTCACAGGAGGTGAATAATATTCGAAAGAGAGCTGGTAACTAACGCTGGAAGGTAACAAAGAAAACCCCTCGCCTGATATATGCATGTCAATATGCGGAGCTAAAGAGAACCTACACAATTGGATCCACACAGCTCCTGAATCTAATGCGGAGTTCGAAATCATGACAAATCAACTGGAACCGAAAGGCACAAAAGAACCAAATCCAAGTTACAATGTCTATCTTTTCCAGACTTGAGAATGAGTCGAGTTATCGTTTCAAAAAGTTGTGTTGTGTCTTTGATAGAAATGAGGAGAGTGTCCGTTTTGCGCCGACCTGTATCCTAAACACTGGTGATCCCGTCTATTTGCCCGATCAAACAAATCTCCTTTTCATTTCCCCTTCTTCGTTTCCGTAGGCCCTCCCCCGATTACAAATGCACTGAAGAGGTCGTGGAGAGCCTCAATCGATTCATGACCCACCGACTCGAAGTACGAGATCCCAGCCCCACCATCCTTGCTCATCCTCTCGACAAGCCAACGAAGCACGAAGCAGATGATTGGAGCTTGTCCTACCATTCCACTTCTCTTGAGAGCGACCTTGTCAATTTGGGTCGCTGCTTCACTCCAGAGCTCGGTCCATCGAGTCGTTGCCCTATGTAGCTTCGCCGCAATAAACGAGAACGTGCAGCTCAGAGCGGCAGATAACGCGACGGCATGCAAGGCTGAATGTATGACGTCAGGACTTGTCACAACCAGGAGGACTAACTTTCCTAGCTTTGAAATAACCTACCGGTCACTATTTGGCTTAGATCCTGCACATTCACCGCCCGGAGGCGGGGGAGATATGTGCGAGTCCAGTCATCGCTGAGTAAGCCCTCGACACAGAAGCGGGCCGAGAGGCCCCGCGTGATATACGCCTTTCCGTTGGAAGCAACCAACTCATCGAATTCGCTCGCGGTTTTGGCGTACCACAGATCTCTCTGACAGGGGAGTTCGCAAGATAGCTCATAAATCGATGAGAGTGGCGGAAGGTGGAATGTGCCGCTTTGTTGCCAGTCCAAATAGAATGTAAAATTCGTGACCCTGTTATGTTCGTTATTAGTAGAAGCCCTTGCAATTCAATAAGGAAGGAAAACACTCACCGAATGCATGACTCTAGGGCAACGAAATCTGTCCATTGAGGATCAACGTCGTCTTGGACGATATGCTTCAGTTTGTTAAATTTCAGAGCTCGGATCGCCGTCAGCAAGGATCCGAGCCGCATCTCGCGACCTCGTCTCCTTCGTGTAGGATTGCTCATAAGCCACAGGTGTGTGTAGATGTACAATGCAGCTTGCATCAACGCTACCAGCTCTTTATTCTCCCAACACGGCGTCGGTAAGTTCCGTTGATAGCTAACTTGTTCTTCGAGCCGCCGGAAAACATACTCTTCGGCGAGGTCATAAAACGTCTGGCGTTCAGCAGTTGGTCGAGGATGGAGATAGAGTGCGCCGCAGAGATACATGGAAACTATGAGCGCCGGGTCTGCTAAGTCCATATCAAAGGTTGGGCGGTGGACCGTGGGAATGACGACATTGGTCCATCTGAAAAAGGCGCTTAGGTGTGCTTTTAGGTTGTCTGCCGAGAGAATATCCCTCACTGTAACCATGTCAAATTCAGGTACGCCCTTTGGGGGCTCGCCTTCACCGTAGACCAACTTATGAGAGCGACCAAGCTCGTCGATCACTCTCGCGGAACATAATGAAAAAGTGTCTAATAGGAGATCTGCGCTGGTGCCGGAGCTCGGGGTTCCTGTGTTGAGTTCTTGAAAAAGAAGATCACCGTCAAGACCCTCAAAGTATTCTTCAAGGCAATATTGACTCATTTCCCAAGGAAAAGCATCGTATGCCATGGGGTAGTCCTCCGATACTGCTGCCGTTTGTTGTGTTTGACTGGACCCTTGGGGGATCCCCTGGTGAGGATAATCGTCTTCATTTTCCTCGTCTATAATAGACTCCACCATAGAGCCAGCATGAGGATTAGATAAACCGAGCAGGAAAGGAGCAGCTAATAATCTGGTGTTTTCTTCTGGTTGCGGGGAGAGGAGTTCGTCTTGGAAGTTGAGGGAGGGGTTCTCCAGACGTTGGTAGGTACACTCCACCTCCCGAGACAGACAGCGTGAACATGGGTGCCCGCTGTCACAAGAGGCTTTGCTGTGGAAACAAGAGTCGCAAGCTCGAGGGCGCTGCCCACGTCTTGCTGGAGGTGGGCTGTCCTGGGTATTTCGACGAGGGCAGCTCAGGGCATGCTTTCGGCAGACGTCCCTACGAGAGCACACATGTCAGTGCGTACACGGCAATACTACTCACATTTGCCGTCTCGTCGAGAAAGTACCTATGCCGGCTTTGGTTTCGGTGGCAAGGTACTGAAAAACGGTAGGGTGGGTAGCTAGCTACCTACCTTCGACTAAAATGCTTGGAGCAGTAAGGGCACCTGAATCCCTCCGTCGCCGCATCTGGTTTCAGTTAGTACCCACCGTCTACAGAACCGTATTCGCATTCCATTCAAGCAAAGACACTGATGTATAAGTGGGCCCAGGGTGGACTAACGAATGGCCTCATGTCGCCTTAGATGGCTTGTTCTCTTATATTGCTTGCCACAAGTCATGCATGTTTTGGGCACTCCGTCCGGCTGTGGTGATGGCGACATTGCAGGAAACAATGTTTCTTGGTATGATTTTCATAACGGATATAACCAACTTCATAGTATGCCGTTTCCAGATAGCACGACCTCTCGATGTGCTTCGGGTGCTGATGTGTAGCATGGGCCGAAGGAGAGGTGGGTTAAAGAGACTAGGTGGGTTTTGTCCGGGAGAGAGTTGTGCTCTTCAGCGAACAGGGCAGGTGATTGGTGAATGAAGCACATGTGGGGCAGCTGAGGAAGAATAATCCAATCAGAGTGAAGTATGCCGACTTTAAACAGCTCCAGCGTTGCTTCTCGCGGAATCTTCCGGTGGGGCCTCCGGTGGGTTTTAGCCGCTATTGAACACACCGGACGAAGCAGGAGCTCTCGAAGACTTGGTTGGACCTCCCCGAAGAAGCTCTTTCTTCAAAAGGACCGTTTGGCTAAAACCTTCCAGCTGAGATCCTCAGTATATTGTATTTCCATAATTAGTTGCGTCACGTGTCAAAACTTTTTCTAGAGTCGAATTTTTTCCCTTTGAACAGTTATAGCCAGTATCGATGATTGAGGCGGGACGGAAATCGTATTACTACCGATCCCGTCAAACGAGTCGGTAGTGGTTATCTACAAGGTATCTTCAGCTCTTCGGCTAACAACGCCTCCAGACGGTGAGCGAATATGCTGAACGAGCTGATACATTAAGAAGAGCACATTTGACGAGGAATGAACTCAAACAGAAGGCGAAGAAGTGAGGAAACAGGCAAACCAAGAGCCAAAAAGAAAAAATAAAAATAAAAAAATAAAAAAAGGGAAGAAAAAAAGTTCAAAAAGCTCAAGGACGCGGGTTGCTTCGAACAACGCACCCCCTATGAAAACCCTGGTGGGTTTTACTCCGAGACCCACCCGGCCCGCCCAGGACCTCCGCTGTCTCAGCAGGCTGTCTCAGCTTCACTTGGAAAGGTTCAGGTGGTCGCCCGTGGCTGCTTTGGCCTTGACCTCTTATATACAGGTAACCTCTCGAGCGCTGCGACAAGTCCCAGTCGCATCGCGCTTTCCCCGGAAAGGACGACACTTTGGGGGATGGATGTGTCTTCGCTGGCTCTCTCGGTCACATCGCGTATTGCTTCACCTTCTTATATCCCAAGACTGTTATTGCTTTAGCACGTCTCAGCAATCCAGTACAAACTAGAAGGAGAGGTTCTGATTACTCTCACGTCTCAATGCAGCTGTATGTCTTGACGTCGAATGTGTTTCAAATAATCGTCATCCTATCTCGACACGGAGAGAGCCGGAACATCCCTAGTCCTGCCGGCCTCCAAGAAACATGGGATCGCCAAAAGCCCCGAAGTAATTGGATCTAAATGACAAAGCAGCCCACAAGTGATGTCAACAACCAAACTCTCAACCTCCACTCTCTAGTTGGAAACCACCAGCCTCTTATCGTCGCCAATGAGGATCGGAGCTGGCTGAACATCGCTGGGGCGGGCGGCCTTCTCCCGAGAACCATTCTCCTCCTGTAGTTGAAGCTGCTTAGCGACCTTCCTGCGGCGAATAACGTCGTCAACCCAGCGGATCGTAGCCATAGTGACGCCTACGGTAAGAACGGCGATGTTAATGCCAAAGCCTCGGCGATATTTAGGCTTGTCATCCTCCCTAAAGATCTGCGCGCCGTATATACCAGCTGTGTTTGCACCCATAATCACCCTATGGGACATCGCGTCAGCAATTACATTCAAGGATAACGAGTAGAGCGGTCCTCCTCCTGGAGACTTACATCGCCATGGCAAGAGCGCGCTCTTCCGAGTCTTCGCAAGTGAGGGACATCCATGCAATATTGAGCGGGTGAGAGAATGTTCCGAATGTCTGCGTCCATACAACGCCAAAGTACCGCACGCCCTTATTGTCGAGTTCGGTGAAAATTCGGTTCAAGATATAGGCAAGCAAATGCATGCTGAGGCCTACGATCGCAGTCTCTCCGCGGCGGTTACTAGGAAATGAGAAAGGACATGGGTTAGAGACAGAACCACCGAGCCACGGTTTTCGTCGTACACTTACAAGTGATCGGAAACATAGCTGAAGGCGAAGGAGGTTGGGATCTGCAGGAAAAGACCGACGGAGGCCATTGCATTGCTCTTGAGGGCCTCATATCCAAAGCTTCTGACGATAGAGGGAGCATATGTATCGAAGGCACGTTGGGGGCCGTTGTTGGTGAGGGTAATGAGGACGTGGGCATAGAGACGCCAGTTGGTGAACTATTAACAGGGTTCGACAATTAGAAATCCATTTTTGGCAAGAGGGGGTTGCCGCACAATAGCATCTCCGCGGGAGATGCAGGTACGGGTTCGGACTTACAGCCTTCTTGAATGCGGGGCGACCAATCCTCTTCTTCTTCTTGCCCTTCATTGGGTCATCAAGCAGGACACGGGTGCGGAGAATGTGGATCTCCCGCTGGCTAAACCAGGACTTCCCGGGGAGGAATGTGCTGCAGGGGTTCCTAAACGAATCGGGCAAGCAGAAGCCGAGAACGAAACCGCTGAAAATGGTGAATGCACCCATAATCACAAAAAGCCAAAACCAACCGGCCTTACCACCGACGCCACGCATGTGCAGGATGCCGTAGGCAAGGAGCTTCGATGATGCCTGTCCGAACTGGTTGCCAAAGTAGAAGAACATGACTCGCTTCGCCGTTTCGCTTCGCGTGTACCAGGTCGAGAGAGTCCAGAGACCGCCGGGGATGAAGCCGGATTCAGTAACTCCCAAGAGGAACCGAGAGGCGATGAAAGAGCCGTAGCTGTTCTGCCATGCCTGGAACGTACTAACTGTGCCGAAGAGGAAAAGCTGGAGCGTGAGCCACTTGCCAGGGCCGACGCGGTACAGGATCATATTCGACGGAATTTCAAAGAGCACAATGCCCAGGGACAGCATTTGCTGGCCCACATTGAACTGGTTCTGCGTAATCCCCACATCCTCCATCATGTTATCGGTAATGGCATTGGAAATGTTTCCGCGGTCGAGCTCTGCACGTCATTCGTAAAGAGAATCGTTAATTGCAAGGGTCCCGGCTAAGTCGGTACTGAAGGGTATGCAAGAGCCACCTACGCAAGCAAAAGAAACCCAGTGTAAGGAGGGGCATAATAATAAAGTCAAGCCTGCGCGTTAATACCGAGAATTCAGTTAGAATGAAACCTTATTTTAACGCCGGCACCAATCTCAGGAACCGCGGACGTCTAATCGACGCCGACAGCCCCAACTCCAACCGCCAAAAGCAAAAACACTTACTTGCGCTTAGCTTTGCGCTCCTCCTCGGGGGACCAGTCTACATGCAGAGCCAGAGGCTCTTCATCCTCCCGAGGAGATGCGAATTTGTCAGGGTTTTCCTGGCCCATGATCGGTGTTCGATGGCGAGCGTGTCTTTCAAATGCTTATTATGAGCTGTTTCTCCACGGAAACCCCACTATTTTGTTGATAAAACCGGGTCCAGAACAAGCAGAGGAGCGAGTTTGCATGTCAGTGGTGTTGTCAGCGTGCCGGATATCCGGCCGCCTTTTAGCCTGTCTTCCATTTCCTCGTGTGCCGTCGATCGTGGTGTGTCGATCGTCTCTGTGTCATTCGATGGAGTCGAAAAAACCATGGCTGATCGGAGTTGGAGAGCGTGGGTTGCGGATTGATGATGGAATGCAGGGCGTCAAGCACGCAATTCTGGAAGAAAGGGCACCAGATGCAATACTTATACGTTTTGAATCCCCGCTGGCCGCCACGGAGGAAGAGTGCTTGGCCAACTCGTTATTAAAGCCGCAATCATCCTCAGCGCGGGATGGGTGGTGGCCAAGACGTCCTCAAACGAATCACGGCGGATGTTCTCGTGAGAGGGAGCAATGGGGCGCTCTTGGCCATGTCGGGGTGCCCTTTAGATCAGAGCGGACGCTTGTTCAGATTGGCAAAGGGTGAGAGGTGAAAGAGCTTTCAGCTCCGCAATATTCTTGGCTGCAGGGAAATGGTTGCTTGGGTTGCATGTTGGGACGGCTACGCCAAGGCGCCAAGACGATATAATGAGCACGTTTACATGGGGAGGCAGCGCCATTCAAAGAAGAGCACCGCTCTGAACCATCAGGAAAACATTCACGACAAGTTGCGGGATCGGACTGAGAATTCTTCAGTTTGGAGGAATATCGAAATGTCCGCGCGGGGGGACGCCTTGGCGAACCGAGTCTATTGGCAACGATACATGGCGGACCCTGCTCAAGATCGAACGAAAACGTGCGGAGGGAGAGCCTGGTCTGGCTGGTCCGTTAGACCTGTCCCTTTCAAATGTTTCCGCATGCGGAATGTGACGACGGTGACGAAGACTCGGATGAGCTTCAATTGCCCCGCATATCGATGACATCCGAACTGTCTCATTGGCCCACCATGCGAAGAGATTCGGACGCAACTGAACGTGGCCGTCGGCCTTTGTGAAGTTTTTGCGCTTCGTTGCGCCATTAGGAGGGCTATCGGATGTAGGAGTAGTCCCTGAAAGTTGTCTCTCTCGACCCCTGCAAACCGAAAGTCATACAGTTCTAGACCGCTCACTTTTCATTACACCCTCGGTGATAGCCGATAGTTTGCGACGCTCGAGATAGAGGGAAAATATTTTGAGCATGGCGTCGGTGGATTCGATGGTGTCCGAGCCTACCTGGATCCTTTCCATTGCATCGGTACTCTCAATCAACCTTAATTTTCTGGACTTGGCCATTTTCAGCCTCTGTATGTTGGCAAAGAATACGGATCTTCCACGGTCCAGTGTGGCAGGCAAATAGTCACCCCCACGCTGTCGTGCGATCCGGCGGTGCGGACACAGCAGGGTATTCATCATCTCGCACCAACACGTTCGTCCCGGTTACGACGAGGATATCCACATGTGGCCTCGCCCAGACCAAACCCATGTTCCGCGCGCATACCGCCGGTGCATTGTTGACTGTTTTTCCACGCAGTGAGCAATAAAATATGGGGTGGTTGGCGGTCCTGGGTTACGCTGTGCAGCACGGAAATTGAAATCGCCTGGCCAACTGATGTGATTCCCCCACTCATAGCTATCACGGAACGTGTTCCCCTGCCTGATTTAGCCCAAGTCGGCCTAGAAATATATTATGTGAAACCCTCACTAGCTCAACTGCGCTTCGGTCACCACATGTAAACCGGCCGGACGCTAACTCCCCCTTTCTCCCTTGAACCCCATCTTGGCATCCCACTCGATGTGTCGATGGAAATCCAGCTTTCCAGTATGCCATTTTGAAGATCCCCCCGACGCTAGTCGGACTACCTTATGGGCAAAGATTGCATACTTTCGAGAGCCCTCCAAGCCCCAGCTGCCTTCGGGGTTTTCACTCGAGAGAAGTGAAGAGGCTGACTGCCGCTTAGAAACATACTTTTCTGCTGATAATTTAAGCAAGGCAGTCGCCAAGGTTCGCCGTTGTTCTATCATTTGCGGACGACATCACTCTCTCTCTCCGGGTGAAGCTGCTTAACAGGCCCAATCTTTCCGGACACGGCCCCATCGACAGTCGCGTTCAAAGAACCAAAAGTCCAAGAAAACCACGGCGCGTCTTCGGAGTAAATATTGACGATTGGACGGCATTATTGTTCATTAGAACCACGCTCATGCTCACAGATATTCCAGCTGCCAGACAGACTCGCCAGAATTCTGGCGATCCATGGAAACTGGTTAAACAATTTCCAAATGAAGAGTAAAGGACAGGTTCTGTAGCGTCCAGCCCGAGATTGGAGTTTGTCGATCCACACTCTACTGAGGTAGACAACCCCAAAATCCATTCTTCCCCTACATCACGGTAATGTGTACATGTCGATCCAATCGAACCAGATATTCACTCGCGTCTGAATTGGGTCTTGCTCGACTACCCCGCAGCGGTGTGGCGTGGCGAGAGTGGCTGAAAACAAGGCGTGCACAGGCAAGAAAACTAGACAACATCCGCTTCAGACGGCCAGCTACACCAATGTCGTCTCTAAAACGCCCATACGGACCATTGGACTGCTTGTAGAGCTGCGAGAGAATCAATCCTGGATACAAAGGACTTGCCTAATGGCAGAAGCTAATTGGTCGGCACGCTTTCTCTGTGCAAGAAGTCTTTGGTGAGTAGTCGACACGGGGCTCGTTGTGGAAGTGTTTCATCTCGTTGAACATCCGACGACGTGGTGCATCTCCTTACTGATGCGGAGGGCAGTCGATTTTCGAGCACTAAATGCGCGGGCCTGAATAGGGTGCAACGAGAAATAAAGAGAGAGAGAGAGAGAGAGAGAGAGAGAGAGGAGAGGAAGAAAGAAAAAAAAAAAGAATTCTGAGAATGCCTAGCCAAGGGAATTAAGCTAGGGCCTGCTGACCTTCCCGATCAATTTACATCTTGTCGAGAAATACAGTCATGAGCCGTTTGACTTGGCAGATTGGGATGGCACTGCCATGGGCATCTTCCCATCCAGGCATTCACTCCCTCTGGCCCTACTCTCGAACCCCAGATCGGCTATCCATGTGTATGACCAACAGGGATTCTAAGATCAGCAGAAACAATGAGAAGACCATCCAGATCAGGCCCCAACATTCAAGGCGCATTGTTCTACGCATCCGCACCATTTTTGGTTCGCATTGGCCCATTTATTGCTAGGTTGACAGGAGCTCGGACGCGCGTGTTTAGCATTGAGCCTTTGCGGGTCGGCTCTCTTGGTATTTTTTTTTCGATTTTCAGCCGGAACCATGTTCGGCTGTCGGAAAACTGGCCGATCTCACACTGACACGCAAATCTCAGCATCACGAATGCCACACAAGAACCAATGACCGACACAGATTCTCCGGGAATTTATCATACACCCCGGTTTGAGACCACAGATGCCCCTTTGACAATGCATGCGAAAACTGATCGCTCCCCGCTTCATACCTGGTCTCCGGATGCCCGGCACAGAATTCTATCGACTTGCCAAATGGATATTACTCCTCTCTTCCAGTCTTCCGACCAAGCGCCTTAACCCCACTCCCTTTCCATCTCCAACTTCATCACGAAATCCGATTTCTCAGCCAAGGACCGGCCCGGTAGCAGAGAGTGGCATTCGATTCTTCCTCTCCCCGTCGTTCATTCTAGTAGAGCTAGATGCGATTCTGCTCGACCTAACGTTTGGTGACTCAAGAGCGGTGCTGCTGGCCTTCCACAGAATTATCCAACATGAATCTGGCTCACAGCATCGATCCTTCAGTGAAGAGCCTCTTCTGGATATTGATATCCTCGGCGACGCTCTTCATATTTCTCAGACTCTACTACAAATACCGCGGCCAAGGCCTTCACCGAGATGATCTTGTCCTCTTTGCCTCTTGGGTTAGTGTCTATGCAAGTTAGACCTCCATGGCACCAAACAAGAAGTACTGACAGAAACTCCCTCTGATTTAGGTGGCGTTGTTTGTGAACGGTATCATGATAACGGTGATATTAGACATTGCGACATCTACAAGGGTACCGGCCGACCCTGCGGCTACATTCCAGAAGTTGATCATCCTTGGGCTTATGTCGACAACACTGGCGCTCTTGAGCCAGGCATGGAGCAAGACATCATTCGCAATGACGCTGCTCGGAATCTCGAATGTGAAAAACTGGGTCACGTATTTCCTGTGGTTTGCCATCTTCAGTATGAACATATCGTTTGTCTTGTCAGCAATATTCTTTTGGGTTCAGTGTACTCCTCTGGAAGGATTCTGGAATAACTCCATCGAGCTCAAGTGTTGGAACCCGACCATTAATATCGCGTATGGAATGGCCGTGAGCGGTAAGTTTCGTTGATTTTGAGCTTGGCGCGGCCAGAATGAGCCAAGGGTCGCTGACGTACGTGTCTCAGCCTACTCGGGAATACTTGATCTTGCCTTTGCACTACTTCCCTGGAAGATTCTCATGCCCCTAAACCTGAGTACAAAGGAGAAGATTGGCTGCGCCATCGCCATGAGCATGGGTGTCTTGTAAGTATTCAACCCTTGGCATTTCCCCCGAAGAAGAGCCCTTTTTTTTTTTTTTTTTTTTTTTTTTTAATTAATTAACGCGTCGTCGAATCATAGCGCTGCCGTGGCCGCCTTCATCAAGTGCTCCAAATTCCTCTCCATTGCTCCGGGCGGCACGGGCGATAGCATGCAACTGGCAATCTGGGGAGTGGCCGAACCTGCCATTACCATTATTGCTGCCTCGATGCCGACGCTGCGACTCTTCGTCCGCAAGCTCACCGGTCCGAAAGACTACGCGATGGAAGAAGGCAGAGCTGCTGATGAGATTGGACTTCAAGAGGTGCACGCCGAGGGTGGCAACTCTCGTCGCGATACTCGGTCCCGAGGGTCTCGAGCTACGTAAAGCATTTGGTTATCTAGCGAGCGTTCGTTGAGGATCCTGGATTGATATGGTCGTTACGAATACGTGGTGTCCATCATTCTATTCCGCAACGAATGTCGGCAATTCTCGTTGAGGTACGATAGGAGTGGCACGAACTTTTATGAAATTATCAGGTTATTGGTTCTTGGTTCACATTCGGATTGATTGGAGCACAGGTTTGGGATCTGGATCATTTATTTTGGGTTTCTGTCGCTTCTGCAGCTATGCTAGTGTGTATCACGAAGGTCTCTCTGAATGTACGATTGTCGGGATTTAGCTTGCAACACACTTTTCTCTTCCACCCCCTCCCACCCCCCGTATGGGGGCCACAGTTGTGGCCAGATTGCCTTTATGAAGGAGGGTGACCAGGCGCCTCTAATGTGCTGAAGGGTTAGGCGAGGCCCCAAAATTCCATCGCAAGAGCGCCCTGGAAAGGGGGAATATGGCCACCGCCTTGAACCTCATATCCGACAAGCTCGGTACCATCACCGTATTCAATCTTCTTCCACCTCGCGATCGGGTCATCCGTCACATTCTTGCTGAATTCGAGGCCTTTCACTGTGGCCCATTGACTTAGCTGGGCAGCAAGATTATTGACGGTAACAGCCGTATCAGCCGTCCCATGGATAATCATCATCTTGGGATAGGGTCCGTCGTAGCCCGGGTAGCAGCTCTTGGCAAGCTCGGCCCACTGGTCTGCCGTGTACGTGCTTGCCTTTTGCCCGAGTGGGCAGCTCAGATCCGACGACAATGGTGTAGAGATCGGAGAACCAGCCCAACAGGCAGCGGGTACACCCGAGTACGAGATGGCACCCTTGAAAAGGTCCGGATAGGTGGCAGCTAACACGTTGGTTTCCATTGCGCCAGACGAACCACCAACGACGAAGACTTTCTCTGGGTCGCCGTTGTAGGTTTCAATGGCCCACTTCGTCATCCCCGCAAGACCTTGCGAATCGCCGCCTCCATCATGCTTGAGAGACTTTTCCGAATGCGCATCCCAACAGTTCATGCCATTTTGGCTTTTGGACGTCGGATAAAGGACAATGAAGCCATGATCGTCGGCGTATTTGTTAAGCCCGGTCATGCTCTGGTACATCTGACCAGTGCCGCCACAAGGGTGCAACTACAGGAAAGGGCCAGTTAGTGAATGGGCAGCGGTTGGATTTGTTCCGAAGACTCACAGCAAGAACAACCGCTGGGTTCTCCGCTACCGTGTCTGGCGTATACACAATCACTGCGCCAAGGTTGGTCGGGTTATCTCCCCATTCAGTGATCTGCTTGCTCGATCCCGCGTAGCCAGTTGAAAAAAAGGCTAGCAAGGAAAGCGCAGCTTTGGCCCTCGTCAAAGTGAAGAACATGTTGGATATGGATGTAAGTCAGCGGGGAGAACTCTTCGCTTCACGACGATAGACACGACTCCTTGTAACTTAACGTCAAGAGACAAGAACTTTTGCGAGCATCTCATTTTCAAAACGGCGGGCGTCGAGGGGATTTATTTACATTTTTGGGAAGAGGACCGAAGCTTAGACCCTTCCGTGGTTCAATTATTCGCCGTATACCAAAGACTTTCTGGCTTGGTGTCCGGTTTCCTGTATGATGCAACACAGCACGGAGAGAACAGTACAGCGTGTTACGCAAGATGACCTTCGGCTCTAGGTATCGGCAATGATTAGTAGGATTGTCCACGAAATGGGCTACCCCATAATCTCGATGGATGTGGTTCCGGCGGCTGAGTGCCACGCAGGCCTCCTTCCGCGCTATATATATACAGCACACATATTAAATGGTGCCGGTGAGCCATCCAAAGTTTGGGACGACACACCCAGAGCGCTCTGCCAAATGAGCCGCAAAAAAGGACGAACGGAAGAGGGCCAAGCCCAGCACCACGAGTCCGTCGGTGATCCCTTAGTCCCGGTGCCCAGTTCAGAGACGCATAATTATTATTTCCTTTGTTATTGGTGACTTATAATATTGAAATGATAATTTTTAGAACGCTCTTCTCCACCCATATGTATCGTAGTAATTCTCCGGAACCACGTGGCAGCATATACTACGCAGACAGATTAGGAACGAGTACATTATATTTGTCCAAGCCTATTGATTCATGTGTAGAGGTGGCCTGGTATGGGGTAAGAGGTGACAGAGGCGCTGCTGGCTAGTGAGCAATGTCCTTCCCTATCCACGCCCCATTTCAATGGCTCGCGCACAATGCTCGGGTGCAAATGGCTCGGATGGCAAGCTGCGCTAATTGCGGCACTGCACATTCCGACAACAGGAGCTGAGGAGTTTATCCGCCTGCTTCCGACCCATGCCGAGAGCACAAGGAGCACGGCGAACGCGATTAACGCACACATCATGGCGACCGGGGAGGTCCCGACATTAGATACAGCATGTTCCAGGTCTAGATTGCCATTCTCATCGTATGGTTCGATCCTAACAACGAAAATCGCTTGGGAGACGATGAAATGGAGGAGAGCTTGTAGGAGGAATAACAAGACGCCATACTGCCATGGCATATTGAAAATCCACAGTCCTTGTTGCTCGCCTTCTGGATCCGAGACTCTAAGATGCCTCTCTTCATGGGTGAACAGGGCCCAGTCTATCGCGTGTAATGCGGAGATGAATAGGTCCTGGTTAATGATCCATAGCCAAGAGAGAAAGAGGTGAGGAACATTGGCTATTGCCGCAACCGCGAGAATATCTCTTTGTGAAGCGCCTTTAATGACGGGCCGAAGATCGCTCGTGAACATGCCGAAACTGCTGAAAAAGTCGAACCCGCGACCCGAGTTTCTCGCCAAGATGACGGTTGCTGCAATGAATGCTAGTCCAAAGGAGAGAGCTACGACCGAGCTACGCGACAGGGTTAGCCGATGATACTCAGCGGGGGATGAGCGGGGGCCCGTAATACCCAATGCCGAAGCAGAGCCATTCGTATCTTTCTGTACTTCTCCACACCCGATATTGGATCCCCTTGAACATTTTACCCGATGAGCGACTCTTCCACACCTGCTGTATATTCATCGTATTTGACAGGCACATGCCTCTCGTAGTTATGTCCTCTTCGCGGAGAAATGATTCTGCTGCCTCGCCAGGGGCTATGAGTGATCGGTCCTTGCTCTTAAAGGTGACAAATGTATGGACGGTGCCGGCTAGTACGACAAAGGTGAAAACAATCAATAGCGCCACAATAACGCCGGAGTATTGAATCGAGCAAGGGGTTTCTTGGGCCTCGCTCAGACAGAAAAGAACAGTCTTTCCGAAGATTTTCCAGTCTTGAAAGTCGTTAATCCCGAGTACTGCCAGCGCGTTGTTCGACCCGATTATGCAGTCATGGTCAGGCGTAGTTGATTCGTTCTGTTGTCCACCACACATCCAGCTGTTTGCCGCCTTTCCTGGGTATGCCGTCCCGTGGTTAAATATTTGGCTATCTTCTCGGGTAGAGGAGGGACCGGGCGAATTCCCGGCCACGATCAGAAGCGTCCGATGTTTATTTTGGTAGATGTTGGAGTAGGCATCGACACACTCCTGATTGCTCAAAGTCGAATATGTGTCAAGGGAGGATCGAACCTTTTCAAAGATTCTTAGTTCTTCTTGAGATATGGAGATCAAAGATTTTATAGATTGCCTTTCTTGACGATCTAGAGTGAACTGTTCATTGACGACCGCCCACCTATAGCCGTTGGCAGACATTGCCGTAAATATCGCAGAGTTGGCACTTCTTCAACATTAGGAGCTTTTTTCTCCACCAAAATCTACTCTGAACTTACAAGAGATGCACCGGCGCTAGTGCCAATAGTAGTATGATGTAGATGGCGGCTCTTTTGCCCGAGATGTGAGAGAGATTCCGTACTCCGATCGATCCCACTGTCAGGTGCTGCTGCTTTCTATGCGCCGTGTCAATCTCTGACCTTGTTGGGCTGTATGCTAGAATCATGAAGGTGGTAGTTGATGCCAGTAGCACGGTGGACAAAACATTAATGACCACATGCATCCTGCTGTTGAGGTTCTCAATCGTATCACAGGCTCCCCGATCAACAGTACCGAAGCCTTGGGTTGTTCCATGCTGGACCTTTGCTCTAACCAACCAGATGATGTTAAATAAGAATATGATGGCGATTGCGATAATTCTGGCGACCAAGGAGACTCGGTAGCTGGATATGGGCCGGGTTTGCGACGCGCTCTGTCCGTCTTCATCATCCGGCCCCGTGGCCACTGTGGCGCTGACCGCCTCCCTCTTGCGCATGCGCCGCATCCCTAGACTTCGCACAGCTCTAGGTGCAGATACCGAGGGCGATGAAAATTAATAACGCCATATTCAAACCCTCCTATTCAGCAAGAGGGACCCGGGGAGGAGGGGGGGGGGAGGGGGCCGCGGGTATATCAGCACAACGAAATCGGGAGTTGGGCCAGATCTCAGGGGTCAAATGAAGGGGCGGGGATGCGGTTTGATAAATTCCAGAACCAAAATATTCCCTCGGGCTGATTTATGCGATCACACCCAAAGGAATTAATCGCCATACTATGCATATGATATTCCTAATCCGATTATTAAGCCTTGCATATTCCTTTGCGCTCATGTCTCTGGAATCCAAAAACATGTCTCAAGAACGCCCTTATGCCACCTACCATTTTACCAACGCGTAATATTCTTATCCGTATTTCGGGGCTTGGAGAATTTGTGCTCCCTTCTCAAGTTCTTGAATAAGGAATAGAACAAAATTTGACAGTATATATCGAAATAATTACCCACTTCGATACCCTGCAGATCAAATCACCCAAAACGTCCAGTGCCTCCACGAGGTGCGATGGCAGAGGGCATAGCCTGGCGATTGCGCCAAGCTAATAAGACTCTGGCATCGAGCCACTAGTATCGTTTTCCTCCGGCACATTGATGGACAACCAGGCGAGAGATTAGAATAATATTATCTCTCACCATACAATAATATGAATTCGCCCATGTGTGGTCCCTGCGGTTCGTGGTAGTCACGTTGAGAGCTTTGTAGTGCGTTGTCGAAGTGGAATGGGACTAGGGCGCTGGCAATCAAAGAGGCTAGCCACTTGGTGATGCAGGCGAAATAACCTCACAAATGAAACAGCACCCGATAAGACCGACAATGGCGAGGTGTGGTACTCCAATTACCAGGAACATTGAAGAATTAGAGCGCGACGCACTTACAAAGAAAGCCATCCGTGTCCAACAAAATGTTGATGGCGCGGACAAGCATTCTTTTGACCTGACCATTATTTGGTGAGCGCTGAACTGACGTAAATTAGTAGGCTTCAAGAACTCCAATGAAAAGCTAAGTGTGGAAATTGTACCTTCGTATGGTGTTATGATATACATCCGAGTGGAGTATCGGAATTAGCAGAATACTAGCCGTGGGAATTCTTGACGATTTGAGAAAGGCTGTGTCATTGTCTCTCAGATGATTCTAGTTCCAAGAGCATGAGCACCGTTGGTTGAGGCACATACATCCCTACCGTGATGGCTATATCAGTTGTTATTGACCCGCCGGGTGGTATTGACCGGACCAGTCAACGGCAGATGTCAATATCCATATTATATGTCCTAAATCGGATCGTAACGAGCCATCTGAGTATCGTACAATCTAAAAATAGAGGTGGCCTCTTAGGACCCTTTCACGCATCGCCACAGGGGCAAGTCGTCACTGTGTGGTCCAACACCTATTATGTGTATCGAAACAACAGCAGCGAAAGGAAAGGTTGACCTGAACGTGAGGACAGTCTCGTAATTTTAGAGGGCAACCCGGCCAACTAATCTTCGCGGGTACATCTACATCAGCAAATACCTCAGCAAAGCGTGGAAAACGAATGTATTAAGGGCGAGCGAGATCGAGCTCATGAGCGAGTGGTGTGGGCCAGTGTTCTTCATGCTCAAAGCCCAAAGTAACGCCATCATCAACACCGCAAACCCACTCGCATGGAATATCCCGACCTGATGTGAAATCCGAAATAGTGTATGCGTCAGAGGTATTTACTTAAGATCATCGAGGGGGAATGTGAGGGCTGCAATTCCAGTCTCGTTTTCAAGCTCGAACTATTCTAATCATGCCCTGGAGGATGGCGATTTTATATCTTGGAAGAAAATTAGGAGCTATTATTCTGTCGAATCAAGGCCATAGTAAACACAAAGGAGGAGTTATTAATCCGCGAGCTTCCTGTCGGGACGAGCCGGCCGCTGGTGGGTTCCTCCGGTGGGTTCCTCCGATGGGTTCTTCAGCCCCACAATGTTATTTCTATTAGTCCGGCCGCCCATTCCGGTTCTCTGTCATTGATCGTCTAGTTCCGTCTTAGCAAGCCGATGCATCAGGCTACTTACAATCTTTCAGACCGAATCACACGAGTTTCTCCTCCCTCCATCGACGTTATTCGGAAGTTGGCGGCCTTGTATCGAGAACTCTATCTGTCGCTTGTTGTGTCTGCAGCGGGCAGCTCGGCCCTTGACTCAATAGTCTTAACAAGACCGAAGTAATGATGCCTCCCAAACAAATTCTTGAGCGTAGGTATCGTTCCCCGTCACATCGCCGTACAGTTGCCTAACCAGTCACGCGGACATTGGATTTCCAGTAAAGCACGTTTGTCTTCGGACAAGACACACATTTCCGTTGTGGACTCTGTATCGGAATGGCACGCTCTTACCCTCTGGACATCGAAGACGAAAAGATGCAGCAACCGCATTCTCCGGCCAGCGTCGAAACATAACCACCACTAACCAGCATCAAGCTGGCATCCGAAATACAAAAACGATGCCTCTAAGCTCAGAGGAGAAACCCTCTAGCCTAGTCGAGTACGCTTTGTACGTAATATCCTGCCTAGTAATCTGATATTCGCTCGAGAATACCTTGAAGAGCTCAAACGACACGAGAGGGACGATAGCATCGCTAAACAGCACGCCACTACAGGACTACCGTAGATGGACTGGTCAACTGGGCTCGCCAGGGCTCGTTTTGGCCGCTAACCTTTGGCCTTGCTTGCTGCGGTGTCGAGATGATGCACACCTCCATGTCGCGGTATGACCAGGATCGCCTGGGCATCATCTTCCGCGCGTCACCTCGACAAGCAGACGTTATGATAGTCGCCGGAACAGTTACCAACAAGATGGCCCCGGCCGTGCGGCAATGCTACGACCAGATGCCCGAACCGCGCTGGGTAATCAGCATGGGGAGTTGTGCAAATGGCGGGGGATACTACCACTATAGCTACTCGGTGTTGCGAGGCGTTGATAGGATCCTACCGGTCGATATTTACGTGCCGGGATGTCCACCAACACCGGAAGCATTGTTGTATGGTGTATTCTTGCTGCAGAAAAAGCAAAGGCAGACCAAGATCACGAGAATGTGGTATCGCAAGTAGTCAAAGATGTTGAATTTCAGTTGACGTCAATGGTGGCTGCTTGAGGATACCTATCCGCCCAAAGACACAGCGAAGGTCCGTAAAATTGAGCGCAGTGTATCTGTAGAGCTCAATGCCGGGAAACGGGCTGCTTAGAAACGAAAGATGGAAATTTAAAAATATGCATTATAAAGGATTGTGGAGCATGTGTCCTGAATACGATGGCAACCAAGAAACCGATAGTTGTGCTCGTAGTTTTCAAGAGACCATAGAGCTCGAAAATAGAACCTCTGCCACTAGACTATCGATCCAGCTGCGCACAGACCTGATAACTTCACAGCAAGGGTGTTGAAGAACATGAGATGGTGCCAAAGATGGCACTTCAAGCTCCTAGTTGCGGCCGAGTTCCAATATTGCCGTCTCACGGCGGCGGTATACGTGTAAAGGGACCGAGATGCTCAACCTCCCAATTCGGAGGCACATGGCAGACCGGGCACTGGTAGTGCCTTGAAGTGGTAGCGGTTCGTCTGAAAGAGCGTGGCTGCTATTGGCACCGGAGGCCGCCTAATAAGCCGCGGTGGATCGGCTGTCATTGGAGCGTGCGGATGACTTGAGGGGGGATAAAGTGCCGGAAACACGCACTCGGAGAGCAGTTTACTGACAATGCATGCAGGGATTCGTCGTGAGCATTCCCTCTTGAGACGACAACATTGTAGCCATATATTGATCCTTCCGTTACACTGATGCTTTGAGCCGTTCAGGGCGGGACTATGAGGGCGTCGTGATATAGTTGATACGGCAATGCTCGCATGCTTTCTCTCTAACTGCTTGACCGCGATTCTCACCGAAGGATCTGGAGGCTGGAAATGTCACCGAACTCGGAGCGCTCTGAATTGTGTCAGCCTTGGCAGGCGATGCGCCTGCATGGATTTTCATGCTTCATTTAAATTTAGATAACCACGCTCACTCGGGCGTCTTTCTCATCGCGGCTAGAGGAATGCGAGGCCGGTTCTCTGAGAGAAAGGGATCCCTGGGAAGGACGGTTTCATGGCCTCAGGGCCGGTAAGCGGGTTGACCGCCCTGGCCAACAGCTTTACAAGTCTTCTCGGTAGCTGAGGCGTCCTTTTATCCGGGTGCCGTTTACGTTTTGTTCGTCTTTTATACCCGCAAGGAGGTCGCAACTCGCATTACCATTCTTTACACGGGCAATGTCCTTGCTACAGCATTCGCTGGTCTCATGGCCGCCGGAGTCTTTTACGGCATGGATGGGCTCGATGAATCTGGCAGGGTGGTAGTGGCTGTTTGTTATCCAGGCCAGGGCACAGTGACATTTGCCATCGCCATAGCTGGATTCTTATTGTTACCCGACCTTCCATTGACGACCAAGTAGCTGACCCAAGAGGAGCGCAATCTCGCCTTCGGCTGGATGGAAGTGGTGGATACGGTTGACAATGCAGGCCAAATAAGTACCGAGACCGGGTTCAACCAAGTTGCGAAGGACCCGGTGGGTTGGATCTTTGCAATGATGTCGCATATGCATCTTGCTGCCAACGGATTCAAGAACTTTGTAAGACGCCCCTCTCACGTATAGCTAGCCAGTTATTTAATTAGCGTACTAACACGAACCTCTTGTCATGTATTAGTTCCCCACTGTCGTGGGGACACCTTGGCCCGGACGAGATGGTAATATTAATAACTCTTGTCTTCACTTGTCCGCCATATCTCATCGCCGGAGCCGACCATTGCGGTATCCTGGTCTTTGGGCCGCTCCACGAAAGGACTTGGCAAATCACCGCTTCCGAAGCCGTCGTGATCGCGGGGCGCATTGCAGCTCCACTGGTGTCATCGGTCGTGGGGCGGTATATTTCTATGGCGATATAATTATTCACAATCGGAACATAGAGTGTCAACAGTCTCATCCTCGGCTGGTGCGGCTGGCAGTGTTTGCCGACAGACCAAGGAGAAAAGGCAGCTGCCATTGGCATCGTGACGACCATCATGATCATTAGCTTCGTTTGGTCTCCGGATCTCTGACCCAAGAGCGACAGGCCTCGATACATGATGGCCATGATGGCGAGTGCTAGCTTCAGTGCCGCAATGGCTGCGCTGGCTTGGGTGACCAAGATGATCATGCTGAGGCGAAACAACAAGTTGTGGAAAAGCAACGACGGAACGACAGTATTCTACGTCGATGAGAAATCATTAGGTCAATTTCAAATGATTACCGTTTGTTGGTGCTTCACGATGTTGGGAGATGATAATCTTGGCTTGCCGCTTAAGCGGGTCGCTGCACACCCATAAATTCTTTTCTTGGCTGTTAGCGCTAAGGGCAGTTCCCGTCGCCAGCCAGGCGATCCCTGAACGCCACAGCCAGCCACTTGCCAGCTGGCAGTTCGGCCGACAAGAGACCCCTGAGCCCCAGAGCAGAGCAGGGGATGGGGATCAAATTGATGGACAGAGTGTGAGTGTGGATAACGAGAAAATTTCTCCAGTAGCCCGCCTCTCCCCCCCCCCCCCCCCTTTTTTTTTTTTTTTTTTTTTCTCTAGGACAGCCAGCCAGCTGGCTGGCTATTGATCAATGACATGCTACGAAGGTAAAATCCGGGGCCTTTAGGGCTGTCCTGTCCACACCATGTGAAGCTTAACGCCGGTGCTGGCGAACGCGAACCAGATCCAGATGGGCCACAAAGCCCGAATCTATTGATTCTATTTTCGCCACGAATAAATAGTTTCTGTAGAACACGAGTTCGCCTTCGCTCTTGACCCTTATACGAAGAGGCAAAATAGGCCAGAAGTCCGAGGCGAGCGCACATGGTTCGCATTCATCTCCATTTCCATGTGACGATGCCTCGCCTAGCCTGGCCTGCTGGCTGGCAACAGACAGACAGAGAGGCGCCGTGGTAGCCTAAAATTATTTTTAAGGCGCCCCGGGCTTGGCGTTGTTGTTGCTAGGCTGGACAAGGATCATTGATGCACGATAGGAATCCACACGATGTAACCTGGCCCATCGTTTAATTTCCCCCCCTTCGACACGAGCCCAAACTCATCCACCTATATTAATATGTGGCACTCTCGCCGCATTCTCGTGAAGGAGGCCTGCCCTCTTTCGCTCTCCTTCTCTGCGGAATGCCAATTAACTTTAGTCATTCTTTCATAGCATTCTCGCACACATGAGGTCTTCTCTCCTCGCCAACGCCGCCCTGTGCGCCACAACCGCCTCAGCCTATCTCAGTCTCCCCGTGACCAGGGTGACCGACGGCGTTCCTCACACGACCAAGCACCGGCGCGCTTCGACAAACTTGCGCGTCTCTGGCGCTCTCCCCGCCAACTATGTGACAAATATCACCATTGGTACGCCACCTCAGGAATTTCAAGTTCTTGTTAGTATCAATGTCGCGTCTTCGTGGGTTCCCGATGCCGCCGCCTGTGATTCAAGCTACGACTACTACAACACCTGTGACTGGGGATCCCGTAAGTCAAGTTGACCCTGGCCATTTGCTTCACCTCTGGGCTTGGTTGAACTAACCCGATTTTTATCAGTCAAAACAAACCAATCGACCACCTTCCAAGATAGCCCTACTTCGTTTCTGGATAGCACGGTAGACGGTTCAGTGTATGGCCAATATTTCCATGATACCGTTCGGATAGGAGACGTTGTGCTCGACGATGCGACCCTGGGCTTGGTCACTGACTCCTACTCGATGAGAGGAGTCCTCGGTCTTGGGCCGGCTTCGAGCGGCCTTTCCGACGATGCGTACATTCTGCAACAACTCGCCGACTCGGGTATCATAAACACCCCCGCGTATAGTTTCTGGACGGATGGCGACGATGTCCAATCTGGGAGGATCCTGTTCGGCGCCGTGGACAAGTCCAAATTCACGGGACAAATCACAACTTTCTCCGCCTCGTCATACCTGACCAGCTATTCCGGATTCGCCGTGACTCTCTCCTCGCTCAACGTTAGCCAATCTGGCGGCGACTCTGGCGAGCCCCTCGTCAGCACCCTGGATCGGTACGACGCCTACGTTCTGATCGATCCTTCTTCGTACGTCTCCAACCTCCCCTCGACCTTGGCCCGGAAGATCTGGACCAAAGCCGGCGCTTCCGTGGGCTCGTCCAGCCGCTACGCCACAATTCCTTGTTCCGGCTCGGCTGATGCGCCCGAGGAGCTGGTTTTCGGCCTGAGTGGTGTTGACGGATACTATGGCGAAGATTCCGGCCAAGAATACACCGTCCGAGTTCCATTCCGAGACCTGATCCTGCCCAAGTCCGCCTTTGCCGAATATTTTGACGCTTCCGGCGACGAGAATTCCACCGACACTTGTATTTTTGGCATCCAGAGCAGCTCATCGAGTACTTACACATACGATGATGAAGTAGATGGCGGCTGGATCCTGGGAAGCAGCGTTCTCAAATCGACCTACACCGTGTTCGATAACGTCAACAGGCAGGTTGGGCTCGCCCCACTCGCCTCAGATGCAGCCACCGCGGCCGAAGACATCGTGCCGTTCGCGAGCTACGGCGCCCACATTCCCGAATCCGACAGCAACGGGAACAGCAGGTATTGTACGTCGTCTAGCTGTTCTGATTCCGGCGGCAGTGGCTTCTCTGGCAGCTCCCGTGATAGTGGACGAGGCGTTACCATTGCGGTAATCGTCATCGTCACCGTTGCTGTCGTCGCTGCCGTCATCATCATTATCAGTCTCGCCATCTTCTGTTGCCGCCGCCGCGGCCTCTGCTGCTGGCGTGGCAAACGGCAGCAGGACGGCTCGCCCGGACAGATCCTTGGCCCCGCTCCCGCTATGGCGGCCGCGGTCCCTCCCCAAGGCGCCGGAAACCATCTGGCGCCCGCTCTTCTCGCGAGCGCTCCGCCCGAGGGCCAGTCGCTATCCGTCCCTCGCGCTACGCCAGCGCCCGCCGCCGGTGCTCCCATTCTCCCTGCCCTGTCAGCACCTTCGCCTATACTCACCCCGTCGCCTGGCCCGTCCAACCGAGAAGTAGCTGATGTTTCTCCCCCATCTACGAGAGAGCCTAACCCCTCGGTGCCTCCGGCTGCTAACGCGAGTGCTGCGACGGCTGATGTCGCCGTGCCAGCAGTTTCGGTAACTCCTCCGCCGCAAGAAGAGGATCATTCCAAGGAGGGAAAATTAAACCATAGATATGCCTGAGATATAATTTCGGTCGGCCGTAAAGACCTAACGTGTGTTTGAGACTGTTCAGCGTTGCACTATATAATACCCTCTGCATATACCTATTTATCCACGTCGCTTATATAGATATTTTCATCAATACACAACGACGCATTGATGCCGTGCGCTTGGGCTTATGTTGAAGGATCCTTTTAATTCTGTGATCTGTGTCCTAGAAAAATACCATGTCATTTTCCGACCAGCCAATTTTCTTTAGGTTGTCCCGAGCTGACGCCTCCATCGCCTCCGGTCCACATATCAGGGCTATTCGTCCCTCCGCGGGCTGCGCCTCCGCTATTAACATACTTTCCGATATCCGACCCCGTTGGCCTGTCCATTCTGGTGATGGACTTGTAAGAGTGTGAATTAGGTTACAGTATTGGCTCTTCAACCCAGCGAGCGAGTCTAGTTCTTCCCGGCACAGGATGTCTTCCTCACGCCGATTACCATTGAGTACGGTGCAGAACGTTGTGTCTTCCCGGTCTTGCATCACCGCTCTGAACACTTGGAAGATGGGCGTGATGCCGCTGCCACCGCATATCATGACAAAAGAAGACACCTTGCGATGTACCCCACTAATAGTTATCTCGCCGCGCCCGAGGTATTCTAGTTTGCCGATGGGTCCTTTGAACTCGACTTCGGCCCCTACGGGAACCTTGTCAAGAGCCGTCGTCATTTTTCCACCCGCCAATGCAGCGGTGGGTAAGTAAAACTTGATAAGGAGGTCTACCGACCCCTTTTGCGTGCCCTCGGAGACCGGGGTGTATGCCCTGATTATGCTTTCTCCGTTTGCAGGGTCTTTAATGCGAAGCATAAGGTGCTGGCCAATTGGCAAGCCGACGGTTTGGTGCTGATCGAATGTAAAGTTGAAAACCTTGGTATCAGATGACAGCGTCTTGATACTTCCGAGGGTTGCCTTTACCCAGTGCCTCGGATGCAGGAACTCATTCCTTGAGGATGGGAGTTCTTCTTGGTCGGCTGAAGCTCCAAGCTGCTTGCGCCCATCTTCATCGAGGCTACCTATGTGGTAATCTCGCATCATCGCCTTGGCGTTTTCGCTGTCTGTAAGCGCTTAGATATTAGCAAAATGGTCTAGTTGCCGATATTTGATGTCAGGGATACTCACGAATTGCCATAAAGTCTTCGGTAACGTCAGCTCCGGCGGATGTTAGGATACTTTGTGCACCACCAGGGTGGTCTTGAAGATATGCTGTTCCGTCGTATATCTGACCATCTAGGACGAATAACGGCTTCTCTTGCGAACTTTCCGCTTTGAATTCTTCGAGCGTAAATATCCTCGTTGCATTTGGGTTGGTCATCGTTATCACCTCTTCCACGGGTGGTGTAAGGGGTTCCTCGAAGCCGGCCGCGCCCCTCTCTCCCCATCGACCATTAAGCAGGTCCCCGCCAGCTTTCTTCACCTTCTCCATCCACCCGGTAGTGCCGGGCAGAAGTGAAGTCGGGTGCTGAAATCGAATCCACTGGTCACCTTTTTCAATGGTGACCCTAAACCATGGATTGTTCATCATGCCAAGAACGGACCAGTATATGTCTCGGGGTTGACACATCATGGACTCATCCATGGCCCTTACCAGGATACTGTCTGAGTTCCGTAACTCAAGCATCGAGACGTTGTACGACCAGAAGCACCAACAGAAGCAAGTCTCTCTGTCATACATGTCGAGCCGGCCACCAAAAACTTCGATTTCGGTTTCCCGAAAACGATCCTCGGGGTAGTCGACTTCAGCGAGCCTCCATGCTGTTTCGAGTTGTTAGCATGATGTGCGTTCCTTGTTCGTCATTCATCAATATTTACTGACATCTACCACTATCAAGGGATATTTCAACGCGTGTGATGCGGCGCCCGCCTCCGCTGTAAGCGTAACCTCGCAGTGGGTATTCTTGACTTGGTATCGTCAAATCGAGTACTTCATCGTGTTGCGGGTATACAACAGCAGAGTTCACATTCAAGTCGTAAATGGCATATCTCTCATCCCTCCACCATGCGGGCTCTGCTGCTGACATCTCGGGGGTCACGACGGTGCTTATATTCGAGTTAGTAAAGCTCTGGTACATACACGTGCTTGGGGATTCGGCTCGGCATACGGTAGGACCTTGTTATCGTAGTAGTGATACCAGTTGTCACTAGGCTCAGCCGTAACGATCAACCGCTTAAGCCACTTGACGCTACGGCCTCCAATCTGACCTGGGACAACGGCTCGCAGTGGCCGACCGTGGTCCGGTTGGAGCGGAGAGCCGTTCATGCCGTGGGCAAGCATGATTCCCTTGTTGGGATCCATGACCCAATTCAGCTTCAGTGACGTTCCGTAGTGGCCGTTGGGCTGGTATTAGCGTATGAGGCGTCAGTATTAATAAGGCAGCGCGGATGGAAGATCGGAGTGTGATGATTCCAAGTCCGCACTCACTAGTTTATCAGCCCCCTCCATGCACAGATATTTTGCGCATCGAAGTGGTTTCGCGCGACGCAATACATTGGCCATCAGCGTGCCTGTGAACAAGGCGGTAGACAGGCCCGCGGCACCCCAGGAAAAGCCCTTGGTTTTCCGCACAGTGTTCTGCTCCTTGCGTCTATTACCGGCGCATACAAGCGTTATAGGAAGGGTGATTTGCTCAAACTCTTCAATGAGTCGTTCCAAGGTGATTGTGAACGGGTTCTCTACAAGCCTGTGCCATGATTATTAGGAGACATCCAAGCCTAGGGCGGTAAAGGTACGAACCCTTCCACGCTGAACTCCCATGTCAACACTTCCTCGTCCAGAACTTTAGGAACGGGGCCATGATTTCTCACGTAGAAGAGGTTGGCCGAGGTGAGAAAGCCTAACCGGAGAGCAAGTCAGCAAAATCGTCATAACTTTGAGCAGCAGGGGTGATGGCCTACCCTCATCATACAAGGCGGTTAAGGGAGCCTCAGCGTTGAAGGGATGGACACCAGTCAACCGAATGAGGCGTCCATCTCGCGCAACGTGGTTATCTGGCGTATCCTTATCTTTGTCAAGCACCTGGGAAGCTGGCACCTGGGATGGGGGTGCCGGGAGCTTCACGAGGCGAGTTTCAACAGCAGCCATTTCTTGGGGAATCGGAGGTAGGTCGGATTGAGGCCTTGGGAAGAACTCTTAATACAACAGGGCTTCGGTGGCGGTGTGTTGTTCTCGGCCACATCGAATTTCACAATATAACAAGTCGGCCTGAAATGTTTTGGAATTCAATCTAGGTATAAGCTGGGGGGAGTATACGGAAGGATGTGTTGTGGCAGTATTTGACTATCCAGTCTTTGAAGACCCATCGGTTTGCTTCCTACTGACGTGTTCCGCATGAAAAGGCTCAAAACTTGTATCTTGCGCAAGAATTAGACATAATCAATCACTACTCCCGGTCCCCATTGCCGATGTCGTGAAGAATCCGACGTGAGCCTAAATTGACGTGTTTCGCGGGGGTCGGCTTCATCAAAGCGGACGGTCCTGCCGAAAGATACGCTTCATCGATCGGAAGGAAACCCACTCTGTCCTCGCATTTCCGCGGCAGGGAAACTCGGTAGATAAGATATATACATATATATATCTATATAGACGCAGATGGCAGTTTACAGGTCAGATATGGATCAAAAGTCCTTCTTATCAGCAGCTCTGGAAAGCGGGCGTAGAAATGAGCAAAAAGGGTGTCGAGTTCTGGAGAAAGAAATCGAGCAACGAGGACATCTCCGCGGAGGGACACGGAGATAGATATATTCCTACGTATAACGGTCTACGGATGCCCATCCTTATCAAGGACCCACTGCTCCTCCTTATCGTCATCAATATTATCGCTGGGCCGATTTGGCTTGAAGTTCCATCCAAGCTTTAACCCTACCGTGGACGAAGCGGACGCTTATCAGCGCAGATCAGGAGATGGCCGCTTATTGGTTACACCGCCGCCGGCAGTGGCTTCCGACCAATCATATCGCATCAAAGCGAGCCGCGCTATCAACGACCAATCTTGAGAATCGACAGATCACGACAAGGATGCCGGATATCCAGCTTAGACGATGCAAGCTGGCATGTTCCGCAAGGATGCGGGTTAACGTTCTCCAGCGGCCATCGGGTAGAGCCGCGACGTACAGGGATCAATGGCACGCACTCTTGACTTGTGAACCTTTGTTTTTTTTTTTCTAACGCCACTATATAGTCAAGGTATTATAGAGTCGGAGGTTGGTTTATTATAGAGAGTCCCCTGTCGTCTGAAGCTCCAATGTCCCTGCGGTCGCACGTGTATTGAGGCTATCGGGTGTATTTTTGTTATTGCATGTTAGGTCTACCTGACAGAAGCCACCCCGACAAAATGATCGAGCCGACGAGTGAGAGTACTTTGCAAAATGACCAACTTGCAAGCGACGGCACAGACAACGGTGCAAATGGTCATTCGAATACTCATACGAATGGTTATCATACAAACGGTGTTATTACTCCCCCAGAAGATGGATCTGAGGGGCATGTCAGAAAGCGCATTGTCGTGGTGGGCCTGGGCATGGTCGCAATGGCATTCTTGTAAGTCTGCCAGCGGTCCCCTCTAGGAACCAGCGCCCAGATCTCTAATCTCTAGCTAACACGCGCGAACTCACAGAGAAAAATTGACAAAACTCGATGCGAAACGACGAGACTACGATATCACAGTCATTGGTGAAGAATCACATCTTGCATATAATCGTGTCGGATTATCGACCTTCTTTGAACACCGCCTAGTCGAGAATTTATACCTGAACCCTCGCGAATGGGTATGCCAGATGCTACTCCGCCCTCTGGGGTCAATGATACAACACGCTAACGCACTTCAATAGTACACTTCTTTTGATGATGGCTGGCTTAGCTACCACCTCAACACTAAAGTCACAGAGATCGTCCCCGAAGCCAAATATGTCACGACATCCAACGGCGACATGGTTCATTACGACATCCTGGTGCTGGCCACCGGATCCGATGCCGTTCTACCTCAATACACTCCCGGATACGATGCAAAGGGGGTGTTTGTGTACCGAACGATTGCCGATCTGGAGGCGCTCATAGAATTTTCATCGGCACGCAAGGGCTCGGTAGGAGTCGCTGTTGGCGGTGGCTTGCTTGGGCTTGAAGCTGCCAAGGCCATGATGGATCTTGAAGCCTTCTCGTCGGTGAAGATTATTGACCGCAATGAGTATTTATTAGCGCGGCAATTGGATTCCGACGCAGGGCACCTCGTCACTGAAAAGGTGCGAGAACTGGGTCTCGATGTCAAGCATAAAAAGCGAATCGCCACTGTTGACGTGGACAGCTGTAACAACGTTACAGGCGTCACTTTTGAGGATGGCGAGACAATAGATTGCAGTTGTGTTTGTTTTGCGGTAAGCTGACTTTCAAAACTTCAAAATGCCATGAAGCTAACGCGATGCAAGATTGGCGTGAGGCCAAGAGATGATCTGGCCGACCGCGCTGGCATTCAAACCGGGCCTCGCACCGGCGGGTTCGTTGTCGGAGAGGAGTAAGTAATGGCCCTTGGCCCATTGACGAATAGCCACAGTCCGGCTAACGGTAAATGCAGTCTGCAGACTTCGGTTCCCGACATTTACGCCATCGGCGACTGCTCATGCTGGAAAGACCAGACTTTTGGCATCATCGCGCCGGGTGTTGAGATGGCCGACGTTCTCTCATTCAACCTTACGGAAGGCCGATTTCAAGAGCCGCGGAGATTCACCCGAATTGACCCTAGTACCAAACTAAAGCTCCTTGGAATTGATGTCGCTAGCTTTGGAGATTTCTTTGCTGACAGAGACGGCCCCGCGTTCACCAATGGTCTGAGGCGGACACTGCCTGGCGAACCGAAAGATTGCCATAGCGGAGCGCCTCCGGTGAAAGCACTCACGTACAAGGACCCTTTCGGTGCGGTGTACAAGAAGTACTTGTTCACGCTCGACGGCAAGTATGTGGTGGGAGGTATGATGATTGGAGACACCAACGACTACGCAAAATTGGCGCAAATGGTACGGAATAAAACTCCTTTGGAGGTGCCACCAAGCCAATTCATCCTTGGAAATAAAAGCGAGGCGGATCTGGATGGTTCTGATCTGTAAGTCTTTGCGTTTCCGGCTGTGCTTGTCCAGAAATTTTACTAAGACCGTACTCTTTAGCCCTGACGACACTCAAGTATGCTCATGCTATAACGTTACTAAAGGGGGTGTCGTGGGGGCCATCAAGTCCGGCGAATGCAAGAACTTAGCCGACGTGAAGTCACGCACTAAAGCAGGGACTGGGTGTGGAGGCTGTCTTCCGTTAGTCCAGAGTATTATCAACAGAACCTTGAAGGACCTCGGACGGGAAGTCTCCAACCACTGTAAGTCTCCAAGTCAAATGCGAAAACAGTACGTACAGGGTTGAGCAGGCTAATAACACGACTTAGTGTGCTCACATTTCGCTCATTCTCGAGTCGATTTATACAACATTGTTGCCATCAAACAACTCAGGACTTTTGAAGATGTGATGCGAGAGGCTGGCCTAGATGCCGAGTCCCTTGGTTGCGAGATCTGTAAACCAACCGTTGGCTCCATTTTCGCAAGTCTCTACAACGAGCATGTCATGTCAAAACGGCAGCATCATCTCCAAGATACGAATGACAGATTCCTAGCCAATATCCAGCGGAACGGGACCTTTTCGGTTGTTCCCAGAGTACCAGGGGGAGAAATTACCCCTTTCCAGTTGATAACAATTGGTAAAGTTGCAGAGAAGCACAACCTGTACTGTAAGATTACTGGCGGCCAGCGAATCGACTTGTTCGGTGCGAAAAAGCAGGATCTGCTGGAGATTTGGCAGGAACTGGTTGATGCTGGAATGGAGAGCGGTCATGCATACGCAAAATCTTTGAGGACAGTCAAGAGCTGTGTCGGTTCCACGTGGTGCCGATATGGAATTGGCGATAGTGTTGGGATGGCAATCCGGGTTGAGGAGCGATACAAGAGCCTCCGTGCGCCGCATAAGCTCAAGGGCGGTGTCTCCGGTTGCGTGCGAGAATGCGCCGAGGCGCAAAGCAAAGAGTAAGTGCGCCATATTTTGAAAAACAAAAGAAAAAAAAAAAGTGCTGTAAAAATCTAATCATTCCCCTAGTTTCGGCCTCATCGCCACAGAGAAAGGCTTCAACATTTTTGTCGGAGGCAATGGTGGTGCTAAACCTCGGCATGCCGAACTTCTGGCAAAAGACGTTCCACCAGAGGAGGTCATACCCATCCTGGACCGCTATCTCATATTTTACATCCGCACTGCCGATAGACTCCAGCGAACAGCTCGCTGGGTGGAGAATTTGCCGGGCGGTATCGACTACCTTCGTGAGGTAGTTGTTGACGACAAGCTTGGTATCGGTGCAAATATGGAAAAGCAGATGCAGGATCTCGTCGATAGCTACTTCTGCGAGTGGACCGAAATCCTAAAGGACCCTGAGCGGCAAAAGGCGTTCCGGCAATTTAACAATACCGAGGAAGAAGTAGAGACGGTAGAAATTATCACAGAGAGAGATCAACAAAGGCCGACATATTGGTCAAGCCAGCCCGCCCAAGAAGATTTCAAAGGTCACCAATGGTCCGAGTTGTCCTGGCAGCCACTGATCCAAGTGAGCCACTTTGATAACTTCCCTACCGCTCAGATCAAACGTGGGGACACGCAATTGGCGATCTTCAAGGTCAAGGGTGGTTATTACGCCTCACAGCAAATGTGCCCCCACAAGCGCGCATTTATTCTGTCTGACGGTCTTATTGGAGAGACTGACGGGAAATACTGGGTTTCATGCCCGCATCATAAGAGGAACTTTGAGCTGAACGGCAGCGATGCGGGGAAGTGTTCTAATGACGATTCTATGAACATTGCGACCTTCCCGGTGGAGGAGCGGGAAGACGGCTGGATATATGTCAAACTGCCACCCGTGGGGGAGCTTGATGAACTTTTGGGAACATCAAGATGGAAGACATTGAAAAAGGAGTCGTGTGATCCTTTTGAGAGAATGGATCAGAAGCTCGGCATCTCTGGGAAGGGAACGAGGGCTAGGAAGCCCCAGGACGTCATGAAACGGGCGGTTACCACCGCATCAGTCAACTGGTAATGTATACATGGAGAATTTGATATTCGAGCTATCACTTGATATTCGAGCTATCTCAGCTATGATTAGAATGCGGCATCGGGAGTTCTGTAATCCCAACACCATCTGATATTGCCCTGTAAATGCAGCTGACGTGAAGCCTCTCTCAGCCGACGCAGGCCTGCCGATGTATCCGAAGCCGGCGGAAAATTGACGGGTCATAATGAAATTCACTGTGAAACACGGGCCGGGGTCGGGACGGGAAGAGCCAATGAAGATGGTGGTGGAGTGGCTTATCTTGATGGAAAAACACCTCGATCCTTGTTTGCCAATCCCCCTTTTCACATCCGGATCGGCCTGCTCATTCGGTGCCTGTATTTTGTGGGTCCTGTCAGCTGTATAGATTTGCGGGCGTTCTTTGTATTACTTGGCTATCTGTCGACAAGGAGTAATAGTGTTCCCGTCCTTTCAAGCTGGTCACATGACGTCGTGATAGATAAGGAGACTAGTCTCATTGGTGGTGACTTCCAGCCATATCCGAGATCAGTCTTTATCTCTTAGGCCTCTTAGGGCTGATCACTACCGGCCGCAACGATGGCTCTCAAACCTGGCAAAGGGAAAGCCCATGCCCCTCTTGGCGGCAGTTACTCTGGAAGACCCATGTATATACTGCAAGACTTTCTGTGGCTGTGGACCTTATCAACCTTTGGCTCGCTAGTGTGGCCGACGCCCCTATCTTCATCCCCACACGTCGTCGCCGGATGGGCCCTTTGACCTTGCACTCTGTATGCAAGATAACATTGCCTTGTTTAGATATAAGGGCAGAAACGCCTTCTCCGCGGAGATGCCTAGGAGATGCTCTGTTTTCCTCGTTACTGCATTCGAGTCAACGGCCGTCGGACGGTGGTGGTACACAATTCCTGAGGCTCAATATTTGCGAGTGGTTGCAGGACGAAGACTTATCGTTTTTTTAGAGATATCTCTATCTCGAGCAATCCAAGGGTAGGCGCCTCTCGGTACGAGACAAACCAGTTCATACCAGGGCACCATGATAATCGACCGAATATATCTCTGGACGTTTCCGCTCATATCGACGATGGTGATCGAGGCAGGATAGCAAGCAGCCTTGGGATACCAGAATCGCCAATCAATTTTTTCTAGGTTCTAGGCAAGACAACTAGACACATACATACACACATAAACGCGCACAATGCTATCACAAAAATTGAGATACCTCGTCAACGCCCCAGAGGTCAACCCCTTGACCCGGAAGGCACGATCTATCCCAGTACTCAACCCCATTGACCGATATGGCCGCGTTTTCTTCTTCTCATGGTTAGGTTTCATGGTGGCGTTTCTGTCATGGTACGCCTTTCCGCCTCTGGTGAGTGGCCTGTTCTTCCGCTGGTTGGCTTTTATGATTCACCTTGTTCTTATCTAACTCTGTTTCTCAGTTGACAATTAGCATACGAGATGATTTGCGAATGACGCAAGCAGATGTCGCCAACTCCAACATAGTTGCGCTCCTCGCAACGTAAGCCTTGCGCTATTCGGTTATAATTTCCTCTAGGCTAACACATTGTGTATAGTTTCCTTGTTCGCTTCGTTGCTGGTCCCCTTTGTGACCGATATGGGCCGCGCTATGTCTTTGCCGGCCTCCTCCTTATCGGCTCCATTCCGACAGCTCTCGCCACTACGGTCAAGAGCCCCGCGGGACTGATTGCCATTCGGTTCTTCGTGGGTATTTTGGGCGGCACATTTGTTCCTTGCCAAGTGTGGTGCACCGGTTTCTTCGACAAGAATGTAGTCGGAACCGCCAACGCATTAGCAGGAGGCTGGGGAAATGCTGGCGGCGGTATCACTTAGTAAGTCCTGGTGTCCACATCAAAAGAGACATTCTGCTAACCGACAAAGCTTCGTCATGCCTGCGCTGTTTGATGCTCTTGTTCATTCGCAAGGCCTCACCCCTCATGTGGCGTGGCGAGTTTCGTTCGTCCTCCCCTTCGTTATAGTCACTGCAACTGCCGCGGGCATGCTCCTGCTCTGTGATGACACCCCAACCGGCAAGTGGTCTGAACGCCACCTTGTTATTGAAGGCGTGCCGCCAACCCCTCCTTCCGAGGTTGCAACCCTCCACGTACACCACTGGAAAGAGAAGGAGAAAGACCCGGAAAACTCTCCTGCCGAGTCCATCAACCAGGGCCGCACCACAGATACCGCACTTTCTAGTGTCGAGTTGGTCGAAGCTCCTAGCTTCCGCAGGACCCTTGGGGTCATATTCTCGCTGCAGTCTCTTGCTTTAGCGGGCCCCTACGCTTGTTCATTCGGTACGTTGGCGATCACATGCGCGCATTGATATCCATGCACTAACACTGGTATCCAGGTGGTGAGCTGGCTATCAATTCCATCATTGGATCCTATTACTACAAGAACTTCCCGGATTTGGGACAAACCCTTTCTGGCCGCTGGGCTGCCATGTTTGGGCTATTGAACGTCTTGTTCCGGCCAGCTGGTGGGATGATTGGGGACGTCATCTACCATTATACCGACTCTGTATGGTGCAAAAAGCTCTGGTTGAGTGTCCTGGGCATCATTATGGGTGTCTTTGAGTTGGCTATTGGCCTTTCGGATCCTCATCAGAAATCGACCATGTTTGGTCTCGTGGCGGGACTTGCATTCTTCATGGACGCTTCGAACGGCGCCAGCTTTGCCGTCGTGCCCCATGTTCACCCCTCCGCCAATGGTACGCGCCATCCCATCATCCCATTTAAGATGTTAAGTGCTCCTTTACTGACATGTAGAATATAGGTGTCTTATCCGGTATGGTCGGAGCTACCGGAAACCTTGGTGGAGTCATATTTGCGGTGATTTTCAGGCATTATGGAAAGGCCTATCACACCGCTCTGTGGATTCTCGGAGTTATCAGCATCGCAGTAAACATAGCTGTTGCTTGGATACCGCCCGTGCCCAAGGTCAGAGCTGGACTTTGATTCGGTTTGCTTTCACACAAGGGTTTAACTTTTAGAGCAAAAACGATCGAGGATGGACGAATGACAGGGGAGTTTTGCTTTTTATCAAGGATATTGTTACCGGAGATTTTACACATTTACAGAAAGTTTCAAAATTCATGCAAGACAAACCAATCCCATGTTTGACCCGTGTGAGCTCCATACGCCTCCGATGCAATGTGAAATGTGTGTGACTCCGTGAGCGAACACGACAACTACGAGGCCGGAGTCGCCGGTTTATCGTCCGTGACCTTTAACGATTCTATGCCGTTCGAAACCCCCGTGAAGGGGCACACACCCGTCGTCGGAGGCAAGTCGGCAAGCTCATCGTCGTCAAGGATCTTTTTACCGTGCAAATAGCCCTCCTTCTCAACGACAACTTCGGCGTTGTCCTTGACGTACTCTGCCCCGTCCCGGACGTGCCACTTCGCCATCAGGTCGTTCTGGATCCAGATAACCTTGCCAATGGCCTTGACGAGAGCCACTTTTCGTTGCATGTGGAGGCGAGGATGACATAGGATCGCCTCGGTGAGAATATCCTGGATGAAGGAGAGACAGGCGCCAAGGTGGATGTACTCGACGTGGAGTGGATGGGCGCGGCCGAGACCGACATGCATCATACTATTATTAATCAACCAAATTAGTATCTGGCATCCAGCTAAAATCACCGGAGATCAAACAACATACCCGACTTTATCAAGGTATTCCCAGAATTCCATCTTGGACGGATCCGTGCACAGTTTATTCAGGTACGCTCTCAGGAACATTTTCCGGTGGAGGATCTGAGGGCTGTTCTCATCAGGCTGCTCATCGAGAGGGCCTTCGAAACTGGTACTCCGCGTCGTGA
Organism: Lomentospora prolificans; assembly: GCA_029532625.1. NCBI lineage: Eukaryota > Fungi > Ascomycota > Sordariomycetes > Microascales > Microascaceae > Lomentospora > Lomentospora prolificans. The sequence goes on from JARFXM010000003.1 coordinate 4,630,319, forward strand.
ATGCGCGTGCAGTGATATCGTACGAAAGCAACTTCTTGTAGACGATATTGACAACGGCAGGGATGAGCGCTTTTACGTATTTCGAACCAGTAATGAGCGCATCGATATCGGCTATTATTATGATATTACAGCGTTAGCCTGGGAATGGGTATATGTCTCTTTCACGAAGGAGACTAACTGCTGTTAAAGTCGAGGAAGCTGTGGAGGTACTTAATCCTGGCCTCGAGGTTTGTGTAGAGATCTTCGCGATCAATGTGGCTAATGTGACGAGTGCGTACAGCAGGCTTCGCGGCCAGCTTGGGCGCCGTAAAAGTCTCGCCCGTCATTGTGGTGGTTGTTGCTGTTTTCGGGGGGGAAAGTCGTTGCGACGAGGGTGGGAGAAGCTGTGACGTTGAATAATACTCTTATTATCGTGTTTTGTTTCCAAGTTGGTATAAGTCATCCAGGGACCAAAACTGGCGTCGTGTTGTGTCCAGGAGATATAATTAAAGCGCCGAAGTTTCCAGTGCTGCAACGGCCGAAACAAGTCCCACGAAAAAAACATGGGCCCCATGCTTCTCTTTAATACGAACTCCCATTACCGTTGGAAAGACGTCATCTTCATTTTCCCGATGTTCCTCACGAGAAATATCGCAAAATATCAGGCGCGCTGCTCCATGGGCTGATTTCATGAGGCCATGGCGTGGTCACACTCCACCACGCCTAACATAACAATACCGGCTTCGCCCGATTCTTGTGTTCAGCTGGCCAACTTCCGGGCTTCGCCAGCCAGCGGAGGACCGGCCAGCGGAGGACCGGCCAGCGTGGTGGAAGGATTACAGGGGTTCGACAAATGGCAGCAATTCGATTGGGCTGGCAGAGTGGAACTGCCAGGGCTTCTGTCAGGGCTGCTGCCAGGCGTGGCTAAATCCGGAATAGGTTGGAGGAGAAATCGGATGATAGTGTGGGGCTAGGCAAATTACAACAATCCAGTGGGTGCGTGCCTGTCTCGTGGCGTTGCCTGGCCATGGAAGACTCCATCGAACAATCGAACGCCAAGGAAGTGACATGTACAAATCGGCCCGCGTCGACAATGCGAGTGTCCCCTGGCCAGGCAGTGATGAAAGCTAAATCACACGGAATTATACAGATTGCTTCCAACCTTATTTTCCCCGCAGCTGCGTGATATCCTTCCCTGGACTACTCGGAGGGAGGATCTCTCTTGCCAATACCCCAAGTAACTAATAATAGCTATAGAGAGTGGATTAGCAAGAAAGCGCTGTGGGGAGGTATAATGTCCGGCTGGCCAAGATCAACTGAAGAATCGGCATTTGGAGCATGCCATGGTAGCAGCAGTAGGGGTATGTGATACCGAACACTGTCGCCCTTTGCAGAGTCGATCTCCAGTCTCAGCCAACGCCTTTGTGGATTCCGACGATAAGGTCCGTCCCCAGCAGAAGTGTCACGGTGTCGGTTCCAGTTGATACGTACATAATAATAATACCATTGAGCTGGATTTGTAGTCCCACATATCATACATCGCGGGCGCCTGGCCTTCGGACCGTCCTAGTTTCTTACTAGTAGGCTCTCTGGGGCAGGGGTTCGCCGGTGTAACGAACCATAACAGTCACATTACTATTACTGTGAAAGCGGAACTGCTCAGTCATACGGCCTGGTCCCGCATCCGCATTAAACCTTTGCAGCATCTGACCGGGATGTTTGGCCCATCTGCTTTGAGCTCCTTAAGCTTCGCAAACTACATCAGGGCAGCGGCGTTGTAAAGTAGGCCCGAGAGGTAATAGACAGATATCTGAAATCCTGTTCCACCCGCGATGTAGCTGTGGGTGAAAGAAAGATAGCAAGTCAATGAATGACATCTTCGCACGTGCGCTTTAGAAGCGCGTCCCTATGCGTGACAAGGGCCTTAAAAAATTGGGGACGTCATGGCCATGCAAGCAACTTCCGCGGGAGATACACCGTGGTGAGTTTTGGTCATCGTAGAACCTGATTCGCTAGTTTCAGCGTTGCACTCGGGCTTCTCGGCACTCTTTAATATGTCCCTGAGGCTTACATACGAGCGCACGCTACGACTAGTCGGCTTTCGGCGAACCTTAACGTATATACACTTTATTACACGGCGGCCCCAGCGAGTATAGTTAATGGTTGCTGGTGACACTGTCCGAGCTGTCGACTTTATTATGGCTATTGGCAAACTCGAGAATCGAAATGGAGGAGGAAATCTGCGGTTTTAACTATTCAGATGTTGTTTTACGATGATCCGGGTCCATTGATCTATCGGCTAATGGCTGGTTAGAATGAGCGGCGGCCCTGACCCGGATGTTGGGCTAAGTCCAATCTAAAGAGACAAGAGAGTGGCGCCGATAGGGTAAGCGTACGGCGCTCGGGTAACCCTGGTGGCTCGCCTGCGTACCGAGCGGATCAAGATGCGTCGTGAACTTGGGTTGAGGCTCAACTACACTGCATATGGGCAGCCATGACCCGCGTTTTGAAATTAGCCTTCCTAACCCGCCGCTAGGATCGAGTTGGAAGAATGCAGAGCTACCATCTCGTCCGCCTGTTACGGCCCGATAAGAGCGATGCAATGAGATTAGGGAGCACACTTGTTTATCATACGTGAACCAGGTGTGACACGTCTTTCGTTGGCCGTACGCAGGAACCGTCCCGGTAATGAAGCAAGAAAGGGCAAGAAAGGGTCCGGTGTGGTTGGTCTGACAAAAAAACAAGCGTCAGGGAACCGGGCATAACGCAAGGGGCTTCTCAATATTAAGCATATTACACCACTGCATGCGTTGACCCCCTCTTCCTAGCTTAACCGAACCAGCCGATCAACAATCCGGAAAGCTTTTGAAGAGGATGATGAGGTGATGGCGGGAAGCTGGAACCAAGCTTGAAGATGGATTTTACGGGAGGCGCAGCAAGGTAATATTTTAGGAGGAGGACCCGGCTGAAATCCCGTGTTCTCCACCGCAGTCCGGTTCCCGGCGAAGCATTGCGCCGCATCATTTGGTCGTGTCACCTCTCTCTTGGAATCGGCCAGAGTGCTCCCAACGCCGGGTTCTCTGCGCCGATCAGTCGGAGCCTTGTGCCGATTGTCACGACTGCATTGTCAAAATTAATCGTCACTGGATTCATTATTACCAGACCTTTCTATAAATAGGACTAGCTGCATGATTCATCGAAATGAAGAGATCCTGACCGTCAGGTGGTCCTGCATTGCCTGGCTGCAGGTGAAAACTGCTGAGGTTCTGAGGTTCGAGCGGGAGATAGACGAATGATGAAGCAATTGGAAGCCCGGCAGGGTCCGGAAGAAGGACAATTAATTACTCCACCCACTCTCGCTGGCTGAATTGATATTCACCTCGTATCTGATAAATCTCGGCCCGCTCTGGATTGGTTTGCCAAGGGCCCAGGCAACTAATATATTATTATTTCTTTACCTTTTAACCGAGTTGGCTCCCCCACTAGCCGGTCAAATTGCTTCGATTCTTCCTTGAGATATGCGCGGGACATTTGCCTCCAGAGCCTTTTCGACACCTCTTTTTCTTCGTTCTTCTATCCGCGGCTCACAAAACTAGTTCTTTCGACTGGCTTGCTTTATCCTCGCCACTTGCACACCATCTTGCGACCCATTTCGGGTTGTTGAATAAAGAGTGTGCCTATTTCCTCACTTGGCCCCTCTCCCGTTTGCGTGCCTGGCTGCCACACACCGACCTGTTTGCCATTGCCCAACGGCCGAGAACGAGCTTCTAGGAAGCTATGACCTCTAGTTGGGGTGTCCAAGGCGGATCCCATGATTGCGGTTGATTTCGGGCGGTTCGGGAAACCGAGCCGAGAGGGACAACGAGGGGCGTGTTCTCGAGTAGGATGAAGATTATTATTGCAGCCGAAGAAGAAAGAAAAAGGATCTATGTTTGGATCCACTATGGCATATGCCGTCATATTAGTCTTAGTAGAAACTGCAATTCTCACTTAAAGGAGGGGTCGCCCTTTGTCCGAGCATACTATACCCATCATCTTGTCTGTTCTTATCCCCACGCTGAGTGCATCGCTGCTTTCTCTTTCGCTCCCCGCCTAGAAGCGACCTATCCACGTAGGATAGCTTCTCGCCTAGCGCATTCGTCCTCACCTTCACTCGTCCTACCTCAACGGCATCTCGCTGCTCCGCAGTAAGGGAGCAATGGTTTCCATTCGCAAGCTTCTTGGCCTCGGTGCCATCGCTATCCCAGCCCTCGCTCAGCGCGTTGTCACTGTCACCACCATCCAGACAGTCACCGTGACTAAGAACAATTACATCACTCAAACTGTCTCCAACGGCCCCGCGACGACTATTGTTTTGCAGCCTACCCAACAGGAGCCGGACACCGTAACCGTCACCGAGACCGGTGAGGCAGGTGCTGCTACGAAAATTGTCTACATTTCTGTGACTGCCCAGGAGACGATTTCTGTTCCTTTTACGAGGACCACAGTCGTTCGAACCACTGTCACCGAGGAGGGTGACGCTGATACCGTCACGAGAACCGTCACCGAGGAGGGTGATGTCAGGACCATTACAAGAACCGTTACAGAGGAGGGTGCAGAGGCTTCAGTAATTACCGTGACAGCGGCGGTACCTACGACCAAAACACAGTATGTCAGGACGACCGTCACCGAGCCAGGCGGCCTGGTCTCTACTGCTACCGTGACCGAAACGGAAACGGAAACCGTCACTCAGGAAAGCGGCCTCGTATCTACCGAGACCGTCGTCAGGACTTCAACAATCACTAGAGTTACCGAAAGGACTCTCACTCGCACTACGACCCTTGAAGCTGAAACCGTCACTGTCACTGCTGAGGCTCAAACACTGACCAGAACTCAAACGGTGACGGCGACTGCGACTCGACTTACCACTGTTACCCTAACACCCGAGGTCAGGAGCTTCACACGAACGGTCACCGAGACCGCCACCGTAGAGGCCGAGCCCGTCACTACCACCCGTGTGAGGACTTCAACTGTCGAGGCAGAGCCTTCAACCGTCACCGTCACCGGGGAGGCAGATGTCGTAACCACCACCCGCGTGAGGACTACAACTGTTGAGGCGGAGCCTGAAACCGTCACTGTCACTGCCGAGGCCGAGGTCGTGACTACTACTATCGAGAGGACTACAACAGTTCTGGGACAGGCTGAGACCGTCACCGTTACTGAGGCGGGCGAAGCTGTAACTACTACCCGTGTCAGGACTACAACTATCGAGGTTGAGGCTCCGGCCGTCACTGTTACTGAGGAGGGTGAGCAGGTGACCATTACTCGCGTCCGGACCGAGACTGTGGAGGGCGAGGCTGCCACTGTTACCCAAGTGAGGACCGTGACGGCTGAGGGCGAGGGTGCGACTGTTACCGAGCGTGTCACAGTCACTGTCACCGCCGGTGGTTCTGGTGATGGTCGCGGCATCACCTTTGAAGGTCTGAGGCCTACGCCTTAATCGACAAGTAAACCATTCATTTTTGTTTCTTTCATATTAAGCTGGGGTTGCACGGGAAAGTTGAGGCATGGATGAGTTTGGCGATTTAATCTTCTTTGTATATATGTACATGAGAACGCGGTAATTATTTCATCAGTTTCTGGTGGTATCGTTGGTCGCATGGGATGTGGAACCGCCTCGACATGTAATCTACGAATTTAACACATAATTCAAAAAACTTCTTCTTCCACCGTTTGTATTTCTAAACTTAACCTCGACCTGGAAGCGTGACCTGCCATACAACCAAAACGGACATATGACTACTACTGCTTTTCGTATCTGTCTACCGACCTTGGCTCATGTTTCTCAAGCTCTTTCTTATCCTTGTTTGCTTGTTTGACGTTCTTCCACTCAAAAGCTAGTGCGGGAAGAATGCTAACGCACGCAATGCCCAGCGGCACGCGCATCGTTCTCATAACCGCCGTGTTATATCCTCTCAGGGCCTCGGCCAAAAGACCCGGCGGCACCACCTCGCGCACATTGGTAGTTCCAACGCCTGCGAGGATTTGATCTCCCGCCCCCGGGATGACGTCCGACATGTTGCTTATAAGCTCCTGTATAAAAATGTTTTGGCTAACCGACAAGAAGATGGCACTCCCAAGATTCTGCCCGAAGATCATCAAACTTGAGCCCATAGAGTCGTGTGGGGTGGTCAGGACGGTTTGGGCTGCGATGCTGGGGATCTGCGCACCCAAACCCATGCCTGCGCCGAGGAATATCAGGAACCCGGTTAAGCGGCCCTCGTCAGTATCCCCACGTAACGTGGTGATTACGCCCATGGCTACCGCCATACAGCATGAGCAGGCTATAGGAAACTGTGCGTAATGACCGATGTATTTGACTCCAGCACCTGTAAGGATGGAGACGCAGACGAACGCTACGACAAAGGGTAGCGTGCGTATTCCAGACTGGACGGGCGAAAGACCTCGGACGGCCTGGAGCCAAATAGCGATATAGTAGTGGAAGGAGAGCATGATGCCGCCGAAGCAGATTGTATATATCACGCCCGCTAGGACACTGCGTTGAAGCAGTATAAAGGGTGGCACCGTGGCGTGTTCTTTGCCGAAATGCTGTGAAAGGTACCACGCTACTAGAAGTATGCTGAAGAGTACCAGAAGAGCTACAAGCCGGGGACTAGACCAGGGGTGGGATATTCCTCCCCATTCGAGTGCAAGAAGCAAACAGATTATGCAAGGAACGAAGAGGATGGTTCCAAGTGGGTCTAGGCAACGAAGTGTGAACGGTCCTTGGTTGGTTCGCTGGAGAGGTGGAAGGCGCTGAAACAGTAGCAACAGACCGCAGACAACCCCGACAGGCAGATTGAGCCAAAAGCACCAGCGCCAAGTGAGGTGTTCATCGCTGGCAAAGGCGCCCCCAATCAGCGGCCCTATCAATGGAGATATGGCGAAAATGGAAGCAAAGATGCCTTGGTAGAAGACGCGTTTCTCTAGGGGCACGAGGGGTATCATGATGGCAATAGCACCAGACATGATGCCGGCGGACCCAAGCCCGGACACAACGCGGCCGAGAATAACAGTGATTGACGCTGAGGCGGTGGCGCAGAGGATAGAGCCGGCCTCAAACAAGCCCAAGCAAAGGAGGAAAAGAAGCTTGTTGTCAAAATATTGGTATAGACGGGAAAACAAAAGTTGTGTGCTGCAGGCCGCAAGCTGGTAAGAACTTCCGTACCAGCCAATATCTTGGATGGATTTCAAGTCGTCGGTGATTTTGGGGATAGCGGTGGACATGATTATTCGGTCCTGTATAGCGTCAGCGGTCGGAGCCAAGCGAAAACTGATGCTGAGGGCATATATTATCGCGACGTTCGTGAGGGCAGCTTACCAGAGACACGAGGAGCATTGTTGGCATTATTGCCGCAACGACCATGAGCACCGTCGCAAACGGCGTTTCCTTGGCCTCGCCATCGGTCGAGACAAGATCATCCATTGAATCGGACTCGACTTTGTCTTCTTCTGAGCTGGCTCGGTTCTGACGCCGAAGATAAAACTTGGACAATTTTAGGAACCCCATTTTCCCTTAAGCGAAACCATTGCAAGCGGCGAGCGTCCGCTTTCATCCGCGGGGGACGGGGGTTGAGGCTCGTTAAAAACGTAGCCGCCATCGTGTTCGTGGGTGACAAAACAAACTGTCAATTGGCCGCGTGCGCAGATTCCTAGAAGGGAGCGGGTTGAGGCGTCGATGCGTCGCATTGGGGCGAAGCTGTGCTGGTGTCAGAAATCCCAGGGGCAGGGCACGCGACATGATCCGCCACGATGGGAAACGGCCAGACAACGAAGATCAAGATGTAAATTGATCGGAAAACGTTAGCAGGCCCTAGCTTAATTTTCTGAGAGCGGATCCTTCCCGCCCGGTCCTGGACCTTAAAATAATTTCAAACGGGCGTTGTGGCCCGGTATGAGCGGGAGAAGCCTGTTCGACAGGGCCACCGGCTGTGTTTCTCCCACTCCATTAATGGTGATCGAGGGCTATGCCGATGGCAGAAGGATCGCGCCGAGCGATCCATGGCTCAGAACAGTTTAAATCAACAAGGCGAGTTCGTCCACCAGTTGCTTAGAGGTTTGAATCCTTATGCGCGCTAAACCTGAAGAATCCAGCTGAGCCGCGACCCATCCGGACATTCCAACGAACTTGGGCGATTTACCCACTTGTATCAATAGTGTTCTTCACGACAGAGGTGCGGCTGTGGTGCTCTCCCATCAGTCTCTCACCAGCAAAAGGATACGACATCAACAACTCTTTGCAATATAAGACGGTCTTCACCTTGCCACCGTTGTCGTCTTTTCGCGTCCGAGGATCTCACAAAATAGGAGCAAGATACAGTAATTACTCTATAGCTAATACTACGCGCGCCTCTTTTTCTTGCCTTGCAATATGATATCCGCAAACGATAGCAATTCCCAGCCATTGGGACTTACAAAGGTGTGGCCAAAGGACGATCGGCCGACGACGACAGAGTAAGTCCACAAGTGCCCTGCTTTCCTTCAACTTGTACAACATATTGACACCACACGTTTCTCTCGCCAGCATCGTGGCAATCCACGGTCTAGATAGCCGGTCCGAGAGAACGTACATGGCCTACGCCACCGAAGGAGACATGACTTCGAGACGTGTACACTGGCTACGCGATGAAGACATGCTCCCGGCACAGTTCCCGGACGCTAGGATCTTCACGTACGATTGGAGGTCTAACACATACGACGGGGCGTCCGTCCAGCATTTCCACACGCACGCACTTACTCTCCTGGCTCAGCTCTCCAGGAAGCGAAAAGGGGTACGTGTCTTCCTTCCATTCCTCCGTTCACCTCGCTATATTACGGTGAATTAAGAAACATTACATCGCTAATAATATAGGGACGTTTAGGTACATGCCAAAAAGCCTCTGCTCTTCGTAGCATCGTGTTTTGGGGGCTTGGTCGCCGCCAAGGTACGAACGCTCTCTAGACATAACCCCTACATTCGCTGCAGTTGTCTAACTATTCTCAATTTCGCGATTAGGCGTTTACTATGGCAGCTGGGTTGCGAGAGTTCACCGACATTTACGACTCGGTGTCTGGGTTCGTCTTCATCGGGACGCCGTTCCGTGGTGGTCAGGGAAGCTCCATCTTCCGCTCTTACATTAGAATCAGTCGTCTACTGGGAAAAGTGTCGTCCCATGCTCTAACAGACCTTGTCGACATTGACAAGAACGACAGCCGCCTAGACGAGATCCGAACACAATTTTGTGACCACGCCCTCCAAAAATGGGGATCCATGGCTCGTAAGAGGGTGTGTTGTTTCTATGAAACGGATCCCACCATGGTACTGAGAGCCTTCCTTCCGAGGTGGGCGCAGTCCGATGGCGTCGAACGGTTCGCGCGCATCGTGGCCGGCGAAAAGTTCAATTTTCTGGTACTGAAGGCCCACCCCCACGCAAACGAGTAGCTCACTTTGGGACATCTTCGCTTACTGTCTTCCATAGTTTGTCACGCCCGAGTCTGCATGCCTAGATGCGTTCGGCCGCGAGGCTCTCAATGTACGCCACGCCATGTCCAACAAGTTTCGCGGCCCTCACGATCACAACTTCCAAACAATCGCCAGCTGCCTAGGGGAAATGGTCGACAAATCCGACTCAGTCAACCCACAGGTATTTCCGAAAGCACCCGCGAAACTAGGCATGGATGAGCTGGCGTTTATCCAAGTCGTGCTGAACGAACAGGTGCCGAGGGCTCTGTACAATAAGCCAGGCCTCTTTGTGAACGCCCCGCAGACACAGCACCTTCGACGCGCGATCTCGGCTCGCCAAGACTCCCGCCGCCGCACCCTAGTCATTTGATGAGAAAATGGATTCCATATCATGGAGTAGGTATTTAGGTGTCTAAGAGTCGATAGACTACTTATGTTACTGGGGCGTTAGCGGTAGGAGGAAAAGAAGACGAGAAATGTGTCGGACAGGAAATAGACTGCAGCTCCTTTTGATTTTATGCTACAGTAAGCGATCAGTGAATGCACGAACTGTTGCCGTTGCGAGTTAAAAGTGTTTTGTGCCATTCTAAGGGGAGGGCTTCGTGCAGCACCTGATTGTTGTTATATGTCCTCTGATGGACGCCAAGCCTGCGTGAAGTGCGAGTTGATAATCAACAATATTGAGATTGGTCTTTAATAACATATTGCAACATTGGCGTCTACTCCTTTCTCCCGATGCAATATTTGGACTTGAATGTACCTAGGTAAGAAAGTTATATTCAGTTGTACAAGGCTAGCCACCCTCTGGTAGGGATTCTGGAGGGTTCCTATACTGCGTTTGTCGCCACCTAAAAACAATTCTCATTTGAAGATGCCCCCCCAAAAAAAATGGAGATGGGGTCGCCTGGCCCGGGCTACTTGTGGCCCGCGTAAAGGAAAAGAAAAAGAAACCGACAAGGATGAGATTCGAACTCACGCTCCCGAAGGAACTGGCTGACTATTGAATAGCAGGCCAGCACATTAACCACTCTGTCACCTTGCCTTGATCACGTGTGGGCTCTTCCACAAATATCTCCTCATAAAGGTATTTCGCTGATGGGTTGCACTGCCCTTTTGCCCATTGCATTATTACGGGAAAAGTTCGAAGTCCTCAATATTGCACAATTATGAAGTGAACCAGGGAATTCATAAATCCAGTGTATATCTCCATGCAGGATACTTGTAGATTGACCAATTCAATGCTGCAAATGTAATGCACGTCTTAGCAGAGTATCCCCCAGGCTCTTGCAGCCTCTCCAGGACATGAGTGCCAATAGCTTATCGGATATTGATGGGGAAGTCCGGAGGCCGAAAAGTCCACAGCTGAGACAGCAAATAATTATTGTACATCAAAGTAGCTTACAAAATGTCAACCGAAATTCTCCTTGATTCGAATAATACCACGAGCCGAAAGTCCCGCTCCGCCATGGTCACGATCCGCCTTGCCCAATCCGCTTTAATCAACCCCTTTGGGGCTCGTCCCGTTCTCTCTGCCGAGCAAGCTTGGGCTGCACTAGTTCGTAAGGCGAGACGACCACAGGATTTTGTCCCCGTGGTCTCGTCTTGTGAAATCATTACTGAGACCGACACAAAAATCGAGGCCGTGGTTAATTTCAAGCCCGGTGTGGCTCATGCGACTAGAATCCGCGAGGTGTGCACCCTCCAGGCACCTTGCAGGCTGGATTATGCCATGGAAGATGGCAGTATGTCCGTCAATATCGTGTCTATGGGACCGGGATGTCGTACAGAAGATTTGGTTTTGACCTTTTATTTCAGCTGGGAGCATCCTGGTGTGGAAGAGGGCAGCACAGAAGCCAAAGAGATCTTCGAAAATCACCTTAAGGTATGAGTAAGAAGTTTGGAGTGCAAAGCGAAGTAGGCGGTAGGGGAGAGTCAATTTCAACAGGGTCGGGCTAATACTCAGGCAGGTCTCAAGGGAGGCAATAGACAACACGATTGCCATTATGCGGCACTTAGCTATAGACGGGAAAGTATAGTGGTTCCGCAGCGGAACCAACTGGTTTCTGGGCGTGGAACTGCGAGCCCTTTTTGAATCGCTCTTTTCCAACTCAAGGACTGAATAATGGAAAGGGGAGTTGGGATGCCCTCCTCGTTTGATAGCTTGCTTCTCCGCGACCCCTGACCTCATCTGGAATCTAGAGCTATTCTATTCTGGTTTGAAGAAACCTAAGAACCTATAGCGAGTTGAACAGGAGATAACACCACGAAGCCAAAGAAACCAAGAGACTTTGAGGCTATACGGATTATTAAACAAAATCGCCCCATCCATAGCGCTTCCCACCTAACCCTTTATGGCGACAGCTTCAGGGTAGCAATCGTGTTCAAGTTAACCTTTTACTGGGACTTCCTTCGGTGTAGAAATATGCCCCAATCCCAGAATTGAGCCTAAACTTACCTTGCTGCTCAGTCTCGCCGCCGTTGTTTCTTAAGAACCGCCCGGACGGATTCAGATGCTTAGGTTCAGTGGGCTACCTAGAGCCCACCGGCGTTTCGGGTGACGTGCAACTATGTTAATCCGTAATAACACCATCTTGGATGGGCTCCGTCGGCAGACGGTGTGGTTGCCTGCGGCCTCTACTCAGCTGGGAACGCCTAAAAGTTGATTGACGTTCCACAACCTTACCTTTCAACAATTTCGAGTAGGTTTCTGTGCTGACTTTGAACCCCTCGGATTATAGGGGGATTCGCTCGCCTATGCAGAACTTCTTGTATCGGAACGTCTCCGAGCTCTTCGAGGTACTGTCGTAGTTGCGCCGTCTCGCAATAGGCCGCGGAATCATTGTCGGCACTCCTCGATCCACGATCCGCTGCCGATGGAAAAGGATCCGGCAAAGTAGGTATACTGGTCCCTGTTATATTTTCGAAAGCCGGGTGTCGTCTCGGACCCTCTTCCGCCCAGGTGCCAATGGCAAACAACAACCAGTCCGTTTCAGACATTACCAAGGCATTCAGAACCATATTTTATAAGGCACCCGAAAAGATCGGAGTTTGGAAGAAACAAGGTTTGATTGATTTGTAGGCAACCGTTCCCCGTTGCGTGCAAGAGGTGGAATGGGAATCCAGATATATCCGACATTGTAGCTCCCCATCTTTTAATATGTATTCGTCCGTGCTAGGCATTATGGCTACGCCTCAAAGGGGGGCGAACTATTCGTCGCTGAGTTGAGGATCTGGGCTTGACCCGAGACCACTAGAAAGATGAAGCCATCATCAACAGCTCGGGACAACGCTAAACCGGAAACGGAATTCGGGGAGCCGTGTGTGACGCGAGCAGCTTGCCAGTAATAATGAAAGCAACCAACAGGGCGACGCCGCAGAGTTCGGCCATGTGGCTGTGCTAGATAACCAAGGCAAAACGTGATCAATTCTCGCGCTTTCAACTAGTAAAGAGAGTCAGTTGATAGGAAGCGGTATGAATGTTCCTCAGATGAGGGCGTTTGAACTATAGAGATACATTTCCGTATGTATTCTTCGTTGTCCAAAGAGCACGCCAGAACTGAACCCAACAGTGGGCTAGTGAACCAGTATTATACTTCTGCTCCTTATTGAAATACTCAAGCGCCCATATCTTTAACGCCGTTGGATCTCCCTCGACGTTGATATAAAACCAGTCACACACAAAGAAGTCAAGCTTTTCATATAAGCTCTTGCCCATAGGACTCGCCAAGACTGTTACACAAAGTCCACGGCTGTTCGCGAACCTCAAGCCCCACTCGCAAAGGCGGGTTGCTGCGCCTCGCCGACGAAAAGAAGGATGGGTGCACAACAACCACAAGTGGAGTTGTCCATCGCCGTATTTACCGAAGAACTTGGTGAATCCTTGACTCATCGCCTTTTTGAATTCTCGAAAATTTGCAGCGTCAACATCTCGCCTAAGCACGGGCTTTCGCGGGTCGTCAGGCACGCCGAGATCTTGCATGGCCACATCGATGTAAGTCAAATGTTAAGGATATGCTTATCGGTATAGGGCATTACGCTTACCGCCCCCTTGGTGTGGCAAACTGACGGCCTTATCCCATACGGACAGGGAAACTGCTCTACCACCAAAGTCGCTTGCCGTAACAATCACGACGATATACTTTTCTGGCTGGCATAGATACTCTTTATATTCTTGCTTTATCCATTTGTGGTTGTCTTCCGGATATTCGTGGCGACGTGGAAATCTATAGTCGAATTCGGGATCATCAGGGAACCCTTTTTGGGCCACTCCGGTGATGTCCTCCAAATCCTGTAGCGTCGCAATTCTTACCTCGAAAGATCTATCGGTGGGGTAGCTGCCGACCTGCATGTCAAAAAAATAAAGATAGGGCAATGTGAGATAAGTAGAGTGGTTCAAAATAAGGCGCCCGCGCGCTGACTTGAAGATTTTTATCCCCGTCGAATGATTTCTTGACAATCCAGAGCGCCTACAAGCATTGGGCAGAAAACCCATTCCTTTTGTATGCAGAAGGGCATCGATGTGTCCTAAAGTTTCCAAAGAGGGTAGTCGGGAGCTTTGCACCGGGCGGCGACTTAGAAAGTGAAGAGATCCCTTGAAGTCGGTATGCATGATGAAGCGCCTTGCGTCTTCACTTTGTGGCCAAGGTGACGTGGCATGGAATGGCTAGTGGCTGCGTTTTCCGCGCACCGGCCTTGTAGCACGAAGCAGTCTCCGCACCGCCTTCGTAAAACATATTTTAAGGGCCAGACCCGCGAATCCCGGCAGCCGTCGCAGGGAGGGTACGAATCCTGCGTTTGGCCGGGGATGCAATGGAACTGCTCCGAAACCACGATCCTTGGCCCGTCCGTACCTCACCACCCGATGCCAGCACCTCCCGATTTTCTCGGCTATCCCGACCACATCGCTCAGTGGGAAGGAGATCACGTCGAACTTGCGTTGGCCAAGTCTGTGAGACCAGAATTACGCCCGGACGACTCCCACCACCTGCACCAGGCTCTGGAGAATTGGACGCATGGCGGCCGAGGACTGGACACCAATTCTGGCGATGAGCATATTGATGACACCTTGTCTGACATTTTGTCACCGCCTCCCTTTTCGACCCATGCTGTGTCCCCCCTCAGTACTATGTCCAATCCGGCTATTGGGCCTGATTATTTCCCTCACAGCATCACACACCTGCAGAGTCAAGATACAGGAGGCGGTTCATTCTTGGTGGTCCACGAGCAATGTCACCCACGTCGCCAAGCATCCCGCATTCCATATGGATGGCATAATCCCCACTCCACCCAAGGCTCTATGCATGGCCCAGTAGCACCCAGATCAAGAGCGAAGAAAGGAAAACAGGCTTTACATACATCGGGCCGTCGCCAGAACGTGGTCATTACGGACAGCGTCAGTCCCTACCGGCCTTGTAGCGGACTAACAATGTCACCTTTTCGCTAACTTGTTCCTTAGAATCCCAAAACGCATTTCGCGGAGGACACCGATGGCAACGTACAAGGCCTGTTCCAGAGCTTTGGGTTTCACCAAACACCTCGGGTTCCCATGTCGAAAGAATTGCGGAGAAAGACGGCCCAGACACGTCGGCATGGGGCCTGTTCGAAATGCGCGAAGGATAAGAAAAGAGTAAGAGTCGTTACTTTATTCATTCAAATTATTGGCACTGACATCTTCTCTGCACACCTAGTGTGATGGAGCTGAAAGTCCCTATATGATGTGCGGCCGCTGTGGTGGAGCTGCACAGTACTGGTTGATACAGCCATGCATCCGAGTCGATATTTGTGACTTGAAGTTGCACCGCCGAGGTAGGGACGTCCTCTGATAGTGCTCCGGGACTGTACGCAAGCTTACGGAAGCTAGGCTCCACCCTTGACAACACATTTGATGACTGGCTGCGACGGCAAACGGAATCTCGGCAACTCCTCGCCCAAGCTCACCGGTTAGGCGAGTGTTATGTTACCATTACCCAGGGACAATGTATTCAATTTCCAGTAAGGATAGCAAGGTACACACCAGAAGACAACGACATCACGAGTTGGTACTGGTGGGATCCGATACAGGGTTGCCGGAAGGAGATGTCAATGCCTCCTTATTATATAGTCGACATGGAAGAAGCACGCGGGAACATGGTGACGGCTCTTTGGAATGGCCGAATGGAGAGTATACACCTCTTAACCCATGATGCGCCCCGAATACTCCGAGAAACTTTCGCCGAGGCACATCGGCATTGTCACAGAACCGAGGTATGGTGCAGTCCCCAAGGTCCGGTCCTCGTATGGCGCTAACTCTTTTATTACCTCTAGGGGAGAACGATTCTTCATTATGTCTTGTCGCTCTGGGTGGTAACCCGATTCATTGAAAAGCCATGGAGAATTTGTGAGGGCTATATCCCCGATTTTACACCTTCCGATGAGAGCCACAGCCCTTTTCGAGGTATAACGCCTGTCACTCCGGTGATGGATACACAAATAGACCATATTGCGCTGAAGGACATACTAGTTGGCCTTAGCACAGCAATTCTAAAGGCCCTCAACAAGAAAATCAGGCAGAAAGACAGACGTGAGCATTACTATGAGTATTTCCTTGCCAGTGTTATTATCTTGGACAACTGCGAACGCCTTTTCAAAGACGGAAAGGAGTATGCAGTGAGGCATGGTTTGAAAGTAAGTATATCTATCCTACTAAAGCATAAAATGATTCTTCCTAACGGTCTATCTTAGGCGTCGAGAAGCGGTGGGGCTTCCTTGAGTGCAGCGTATTACCACACCTGCACCACTCTTTTAGCATATTTCCACTCTGCGTTTGGTGGCATAAAACCGGTTTCTCATTATTATCTCTCGAACCGGTCCAATTGCTTGCCCTACCAGCGATCCTACTTCGAGCTTATTGACCAGGAAGGAGCAGTGCAGGTTCGCGGCAGCTGGAAGTATGATTCAATATACGAGGCAAACCAATACTGGGTACGGCAGCTATGGGAGAGTGGATGGCAGCCTCATACTCCCCTCATTGAAGAGATAGATGGATATACGGAGAAAGATCTTCTCACATCCTAGGTGCGGAGAAAATCCATCTTCGGTGTGCGTAGCTGCGAAGATGACCTAGATTATTATTATTACTTGTATGTGTTTGGGGTTCGATGGGTTGCACGGCGTGGTATCTAGGGAGCTGCAAGTATTTGCATTGATCGTACTATTCCGAAGTAGTCAACAAATTGTTTGGCCGGAGCCGTATTCTTGTGAAATAAAAAACCTAGACCAGAGACAACAAACGTCTTGTCATGTGGGCCGCGATTCTGTCGAAATGAACCGAAAGCCAAGGAAACAAAACGGATTCTCTCCATTTCTTCCGCAGCTAAGTAGAAGAACGTCATATCCCACAGAACTTCAAATTCGCTGCCTCAATAAACCTCCTTGGTACAATTTATCCATTCGAAGCTGCCCCTTCCCCCGACTTATACAACATATCCCACTCCTCAGATCTCTCGCCATCTGGCTTATTGGGACCGAAAAGGGTGTCCCAGTTCTCCTTGGCAGTTTGAGGAATAGGCCAATTCTGCTCGGGATCACGCAGGTAAAATTTGATCAGCTCCCTCCCAGCACTCGCCTTTTCCTTGAAAGCAGAGCGCGCATGGAAAAGAGCCATATCATTGATGAACACAATATCGCCCCTCTCCCAAGGAAGGGGGATAGAATTCTTCTCCAAAAGGCACTGCACCGTGTCCAATGCTTCCATTTGAGCATCGGTCACGGGAGGGAGAGAAGCATTGCGCTGACGTTTCTTATAGCCGGTCATAGGGTAGCGGCTGAAAGTAAACGATACATTATTTGAATCCACGACATGCATCATGGCCCGGTTGACTGGTGGATGCTTCGCGTAGTCCTGGTACCTATTGGCAGCACAGTCAGCTTGGGTTTGAATTGGGGGTATTACATGGTAGGCGCCTACGTATCCAAGACCCAGTTTTCGGAGAGCGTTTTCAGAATTTGCGGGCTGATCTTAATCAAGTCGTTATAGAGCTGATAGCCGCTCGATACGTATGTTAAACCGCCCTCTGATGCGACATTCACGGCATACAGGGAGAGTATCTCGCTAGAATCGGTGTGGAAGGCCTGTGCACAGATTAATGTCAGTTGGCCTCAATTCTTTTGATAGGACCTGAAGTAAAGTCAAGGCTGCCTAACCAATGCGCCATCGGTAAAGCCGGGGGCCATATGGACGTCCTCGCTTCCAGCGTTCATGACATAACCTAAGACAAATACCGGTTAGAAATATAAGCGCTTCTCCAGAGTGCCGCTGAATTTTCTTTTAGGTAGACTAACCCATAACTTTGGTTCGGGCTCGGTTCACAAAACCATGGTGAGGTGCGACATGCGCAGCGATCCCAGCGTGTATATGAACGTTCTGTTCAGCAGAATACATTGACGGATCAAGACCCTTCACGACCATGAAGCCGCGCCCCTTATAGCACTGCTCCGAGACGCTTCGTAGCTTGCGCACAAGGTCGCTGGGGAGTGGGTACGTCTCGGCAGCAATATTGCCCTCTTTGGGAAAGTTGCCTGTAAGATTAAAAATAGGGCTGTTAGCGTCCCAGCGGTATCGAAAGGAGAACTAGGGAACTGCTCACTAAGGGTCTTACAGGCAGCCTCTAGTGCTTGGATATCTTCATCCGAAAGTCTGAAGATACACTTGTCGAGGTCTTGCTCAATTTCTTCACGTGTCCATGAAAGTGAAGATCGAAGAGAGGTTGGAAAGCCCACAAGGGGGTTTGGAACAGTCGGGTTGCCAGTGATTACTTTGTCCAACCTGGACTGTAGTTTGCCTTGAGATGGCAGGTAGGAATCTAGAACTGAAGCCATATTGAAGCTCTGCAACCAGTATTAAGCCGTACAATTATTTTAGCAGCGTGGAGAGATGATACAGGTTATTGATAGAGGTAGCAAAGAGGTTTTAAGCAAGACTGGCTTGCCTTTCCATTCCATGATTCTTAACGACCCGCGGGCCCAAGGCCCCAAAATATACTCTCCTCTACTTAGTTCTTTCAGTTTCAGGGCCAGATTTTGAGCCGCATTCCACTTGAGCCGCATTCCACTTGAGCCGCAAATCACGGGGGAATGCGGGGCCCAATAACGCGATTCCATAACCGTCGAGGGGTTGCCACCCAGGGTGGCCCGGTCCAGGAATATCGGAAACTTCATTGGATGGAGCATCCACATCCTCCTTGTGGCATGGGTAGGACAAACTGACTTTGCGGTGGGCTGAGGCCAGCATGCCGGGGTCTGGTGGCGATATCTAGCGCTGAGTTCAGAGAATGCCACTCTGTTGATCCTCAACTAGCGCATAACGAGGCCCTCGGGCTTTATCGAATGTTCTGAGTGGGAGATAATTGCCTGGTTAGCGACGCACAGCAACGAGAGGTTGACAGACTGCGGGCAGGTTACGAGATTGATTGAAGAGAAACCCCAGCGTGTCACCCATCTTCCGCCTCGGCGGTCTTGGCATAGAAGATCTCTCGGCTGATGAAAGGGCCGTGTCCCCTTTCGGCCCGGATACGTATGGTTCTACGCCTATATCCAAACAATAATAAACAGGCTTTCATCATGTGTGTTGCTGATCGACTCCATTCGTCGTAGTCTCTGCTAAGAGAGCGAGGTGTAGGTGGCACGAGTATGAACTACCACCCAGCTTCCGCTCTCTAGGTGTTCGAGGGTTAGGGGCCGTATTATATGTATTTGTTGAGTAATGAGTAGGTAACAATAAGATAAGAAATGTGTCCGGGACAAGCCGAGTTTCGGGATTGTGTTTGGTCGATCTTCTCGGGAGATCGTGTACCTTGGGGGATTATGCTTGGGAATGTAGGTTGATTCTTTCCTGCAAGAATACTGGGAGGTCTGCGCGTCTGAAAATTTCACGACATGGAAGTCCAACTAGTTTAGCTACATAAGGCAAAGCTAATCATTGCCATGGAATAAAAATACTCTACCGGCCCGAGCCTGCTCAAATCCGAAGGCAACCCTTGCCACCCCTTCAGCGCAAACCAATTCTACAATTCCCTTACCGCGTTACTACACTCCTCAGTATCCTTGCTCGTAGTTGGTTGTTCGCCTTCCTCACTGAACAGCCTATACTCCTAGTACTAGGGACTTAATAAGATGTACTGAGCTGGAGCCCGGGCTGTATCTTTTGCCTCGTCTAGTACGTTTAATGACTATGGCTCACTCCTGTCTGACCGTCCCTATTTTGATTAGAGAGGCTCAAGAGCCCTATGTACCTGCGACGAAGGCTACTACGACGCGTCTCTTATGGTACGGTTCAGTGAAGTACCGGGGGGGAACAAAACTCCACAAGAGCATACCGAGTTACCACAGGCTTATTCACAAGTGAAGACACGTTCTGGAGAGTATTTAGCAGTGGCCGAATAGGGTGCGGAAGGCATTAACTGATTTGTATGTTCAAATCGCATGCCTCGATTCAAGCCCGCGGGTGCTAGATTTGGGGGCGCCACCATTGTTTATCTCGTGAAAGGTGGTTCCCCTTCCTGTCACAATGACTGGGGCACAGCTCAGTGCATCGGTCTGGCGTAACAATACCGAATATGGTCTCATTAATGAGTATTTATTTAGGGACTAGGTTCTGGAGGAAGCTGAACCGTAGTTACCGCTACTCTATAGCGCGAATTGCTCGCGAAAACGTCCAATCTGGAAAAATGCAGCGTCACTCTCAAAGTTTTGTAGAGTGCTTAAGGCTCAATAAACAATCAACAAGTCCTGCTACACTTCTACTTGCTTCTGCTACAGCTGATAATGGATGTTGGAGCTGCTCTTGACCAATTCCTAGGTTCCTTTGCTTTGAAAGAAAAGAACCCCGGCGGGCTGGCGGTGGGTTTCCACCATGTCACTATCGTCATCTAAGTTTCCTATCAGCTACTATTTAGTATTTTACTGAGTAAAATGGGAAATTTCCTCTAACGATATCCCCATTTCCAAATTCTGAAATTAGGAAACCCGTTCTGGACTTGAACGAGGTTGTGGCGAATACAAACAAGCTAATGATGAGCAAGGACGAGCAAAGATCCGGCAGCTCGATTTCCTCCTACGACCCTTGGGGTCTCCCAAAGAGACCAAACATCGTCGTTCCTAGCTGGAATGGATTCCATGCTACTACGTTCATCTCCTTAGGTGTCGTTAATAGAGGAGCACTTAAGCCAAATCTAAAGTCTCGGAGCCGACGAGGTGGATTTTCTGCGTTGGTAAGCAGTAAGTTTCTTTCGAGATGTCACTTGACACAAGCACTACGAAACCTTGTGGCGAATACCTGGCACATAACGGTTCATTAGATACAAAAGTCACAATAGAAATTGAAAGTGTTCTTATTCCTCTCATGTATTATACCGAAACCTGTGACTCATTTGGTGCTACTAGATGTTAGTCTAAAATAGCATATAGAGAAAGATGTATATTATCTCACATGGTGATGTTAGTAGACATTTGGGGAATAGCACTTTCTCAGCAACTGTGGAAATAGTAAGACATTTTATAGTCGCAGCTTAATACATAGGGGGACCTGATTATAGAGTGAGAGGCAGCATACCGCAGGGCAAAGTAAGCAGGGCGCAATGCTAGAGCTGCAAAATATACTTCCATCTAACCTGAGGTAATAGTAACTACACATTCGGCTGAGAACAGTTCAAGTGGGCGGGAAGATCGAAAGACGGCAAGTGAAGAGTGCCACCGGGTGAGATTCTAGGCCGAGCGTTGTGTTACAATAGGTAGACGAATACGGAAGTAGTGATAATTCTCAGGTGCAAATCTGCGTCTATACCATGGACAAGATGTGAGGGGGAAGAGTAGTAAGAACGCAAAGCGGGTGATATGACACTCGAGAGATCGGGACATTGTACATGTATCCTAGAGGTAAAGGTCTTTGTGTGCGGTTTCCAGGATTATCTTCAAAGCGTGGCCGAGGGCCATCACTTCGATAGAGCTCTGGATGGAACGACCTCCCTTCGTTCAATAGCATCCTTAAGGAAATGATAGTCAAAACACCCATAATCCTGGAATCTTCTAACCTGTAATCTTAGATCAAGAAATAATTGACTACCTAGCAACCAAAAAAAAGGCGTTGCCCCTGGAACTTAAGGTAGCGGAGGCTCCTTTTAGGGGGGTGGGGCGACGTTCAAACTCTGGAGATACAGGAGAGCGAAAAATAGACTTGGCGAGCTTCGAAGGAACTGCAAGGTAAAGGTCCAAGACCAGCTGACCGCTTTCCTTCTGTTCTAGACACGAGGCTATCCTAGCCCGGTTGGTGATTTGAACTTGACCGCCTCGAGTCGTACCGTTAGTAGTCTTTATGCTTGATTGGACGTTGCCCGTCATGATGGAATTGGGGTTGAATGCAAAAAGCCCGATGGAGAAGGCACAGCACATGGTGTGCTATGGAGCAGAACCAAATGATTGGAGCCGAAAGCCTCCTTGGCGCCACAGAGGTCGCGAGCGCGAATGCGATTTTGTAAATTTCTCGCCGCCGTCGTGCACCCGAGGGCCCGTTCTGGCGGCACCTTCTTTCGGCGCCGTCAAGTGGGTTATCGGTATCGCAAATGAAACCTCCATTCCGGAGGTGGAGCGGTGTCAAGCCACTTCCCTCCTACCTCTCACTTCGGGGCAGCCGAAGCAATGATATTAAATGACGCTCGCAGGTGACGCACAACTAATTTTCCGACGACGCGCCGGCTGACACCTCGCCACCTCGCTAGGAAATCCTCCGAGTCATTTTCAATTTCCTTTTTAGTTTTCTGACATTGGGATGGTACAAATTGGTCATCGTGCTTTTGGTCAAGCCCTCCCCACGTCAAGGGTTTCCCCATTCCCCCCTTTTTCCTTGCTGCAACGGCGGCCCTGGTTTCCGTTAGTCCCTCTTGGTGGTGGGCAGCGTGCGCAAGGAACGTCACATGACGGGCTCTAACTGGCAATGATCGGGGCCAAGCGTTCAGTTCCAGAGCACTTCCATCTTAGGCCAGCACACTATTTTAGGGCTGTCCGGCTCAAGCTGGCTGCCCACCCTAAGCCTAGTCCAACCCGAGGATCAGTTCCCCACGTCCTGTTGGCACATCTCCGAGGGGGGGGAAATTATGGAGAATCTAGTCCTCACAAGTTCCTTAGTGCATAGCTTAAAGTGAGCATCTGTGACTTTCGACGTCACCGTTCCAAACCTTCGAGAACCGTGATCTCCGCTAAGCGGGAGATGCGGGGGTTCGCCCAGTGGGGATGTAACGGTTTCACGGCCGAGATCACGCCGGCGTGACGGTGGATCTCATCGTGGCTGTCAAGTGGCATAATAGCCTTTGTCCCAGTTACTGCACGAGGTGCTTCAGAAACACCCGTGCTGGAAATCCGCCACGGAGATCCCCTGTGACGGGCCCAGGCCAAGCCCGATTGGATGTGCCGAAATCTGACATGGGCCACTTGGGATTAACAATATGGACAGGATCAAAAGGCGGCGAAGCGAAAGGAAAAAAGAAAAGAAAAAAAGAAAAAAGTCAGGATGGTCGCCTGCTTGAGGCCCTGCAATTGCTGGCTCTTGCCGTTCGCCAGCTGTAAATTGATTACTATGTACCCGTACCCATCACGCAACCACCCAGGAGAAGAAACAGGTTGCCTAACCTCAACGACATGAAATCCATCCAAAACCGGAGTGAATTCAAGGCCCAAAAATATCTAAGTAATTAACTCTTCAGCCGAGAGGAGTCGGTAAGAACACTGGCGGACAGCCAGCAACTAAAAGGTACCAAGTAGTGAGCTAACCCCCACGTGATGGCTCCATTCTGCAATTGCAGCGCCAAGGATCCTTCAATGGGTTTCGGCAGTCCCTGGAACGAAAATCCTGTACCAGTGTTGGCCAACATTTTCTTCCTCTCACCTTCGTCTGACCCTAACACTAGCGTCCCAAGCTTGCCGTATTAAGTCTTAATATTGAAAGGCAGGGCTTGTTCTCGTATAAGGTAACTCTACATGGCGCAGGTCACACACCTCGGGCATGTACCCGTACCAAGCTGCCCCCCAAACCCAGCAAATCAGCAGATATATATGCTGGATGCCGCTGCTGTCGGGGCGGAAGATCATTTTCTCCGGCGGTGACGCACTGATTTCCTGCCGCAGGGAACAGGGAAAGAACTTGAACTAATAGCCTGGGCCACCTGGATTCTAGGAATTTGTATTAAGTATTACTCACTCTCACGCCTGGCGCAGCTCCCGGAGTGAGCGCCAAAGCTCAGGGGAATTGATTTGTTCCACGCTGGCCTTGCCTTCCACATTTCACCTAACTTAACTTTGATCCTCAACAAATTTACGTTGGAAGATGTACGACTGTATTTCTTTCTTTTCTCCTCAGATTCTCGATCTAGGTTTAAAAAAAAGCCAAATCAAAATTCCTCATTTTCTTCTATTCATCTTACGTCCATCCGTCCCACCTTTCTAATTCCCATCCCCTAAACACACACCTGTTAACCGCTACTACCACCACCACCACCACCAGTGCTGCCACCACTGGCGAATTTACTGTCGGCTTCGAATTCCCCTTCACTCCCCCTATTGCACCGCCCTCCCCCCTTCCCGGCCCCAAAACCACCACCACCACCACCACCGCCAGTATGACTCGAATGCCCCTTTTACAACCCACCGAGGATGGCCAGCGCTACGAGCTCACCAGCCCCACGGCCCTGCCCAAGGCTGGAGCTTTCCTATGGAACCAGAGCATGATGATCCAGGCCACCTGTCGCGGTTACGCAATTGCCCAGTTCATGCAGCCGGAGCCCTCCAAATATTCCTACGCCCCCAATCTCGAGGCCAAGACCTTCATGCAACCCGAGCAAAATTATTACGCCCATCACCCCGGGCGCTTCGTCTACGTCAAGGATGAGTCGACGGACCAAATCTTTTCAGCCCCCTACGAGCCCGTCCGGGCTCCGGTTGAGCGCTTCGTCTTCTCCGCCGGCCAGAGCGACATTCGGTGGACCACGGAGCACCTCGGCATCCGGGTGGAGATGACACTTGGCCTCCCCACCCATGATGTCACGGAGCTTTGGACCGTCAAAGTCACCAATATGACGGGCCGCCAGCGCAACGTGAGCGTGTATCCCTACTTTACTCTGGGTTACATGTCGTGGATGAACCAATCCGCCGAGTATCGTGAGGATCTCGGCGGCGTGGTCGGTACCTGCGTGACTCCCTATCAAAAGGTCGCTGATTACTGGAAAAACAAGTATCTCAAGGACAAGACCTATCTCTTGTGTGAGACTAAGCCTACGTCGTGGGAGACAAACCACCAAGCTTTCGAGGGTGAGGGTGGCTTGCATGCCCCCTCAGCACTTCAAGACAATGAGCTCTCCTGCGGGGACGCTCGATATGAGACCCCCGTTGCCGTAGTTCAGTATCGCTTGTCCATGAAGCCCGGTGAACAGCGTGAATTCCGTTTCATGTTTGGCCCTGCTCACGATGATGCTGAGATTCGCTCTATGAAGGAGAGGTATCTGAACAAGGAGGCGTTTGACCGGTCCGCTCGGGAATATGCCGCCTATATTGAACGGGGCCGCGGATGCCTCCGAATTGAGACCCCCGACGAGGGTCTGGACAATTATGTCAATAACTGGCTTCCGCGCCAAGTGTACTATCACGGTGATGTGAATCGTCTGACGACCGACCCCCAGACCCGTAACTATCTCCAGGATAACATGGGTATGAATTACATCAGACCCGAGGTTGCCCGTAAGGCCTTCATTACGGCCCTTTCCCAGCAGGAAGCTTCTGGCGCTATGCCCGATGGTATTCTCCTAGTTGAGGGTGCTGAGCTCAAGTACATCAACCAAATTCCCCATACTGACCACTGCGTCTGGCTCCCCCTGACGCTCGAGGTTTATCTCTCGGAAACGGGTGACTATGCCTTCCTCGACCAGCGAATTAAGACTGAAAACGGCGACAATTACACCGTTTTCGAACGCTTCAGCCGCGCCATGGACTGGCTTCTTCACGAGCGCGACGAGCGAGGTCTCAGCTACATCGCCCAGGGAGACTGGTGTGATCCTCTCAACATGGTCGGTTACAAGGGCAAGGGAGTATCCGGTTGGCTCACCGTCGCCACCGGCTACGCTCTCAAGCTCTGGGCCGATATCTGCGAGCACCAGGGCAAGAAAGACCTCGCGGCCCGCTACCGATCCGGAGCCGACGAGGTCAACGCAGCGGCCAACAAGCACCTCTGGGACGGCGACTGGTTCGCCCGCGGAATCACCGATGACAACGTCAAGTTCGGCATCAAGAAGGACACCCAGGGCCGCATCTGGCTCAACCCCCAGACCTTTGCCATCCTCAGCGGCGCCGCGAGCCACGAGCAGCGCGTCAAGATGTTCGATCAGATCGAGAAGCAGTTGTACACCCCGTACGGCGTGGTCATGTTTGCCCCGGCCTTCCTGGGCATGCGCGAGGATGTCGGCCGCGTCACGCAGAAGCACCCCGGCTCTGCGGAGAATGGCGCCGTGTATAACCACGCTGCTGTATTCTATATTCACAGTCTGTATAGCATCGGCGAGACGGATCGAGCGTACGAGTTGCTCCGGCAGTTGATTCCTGGCCCCTCGGAGGAGGACTACATCCAGCGAGGACAGCTACCCATCTATATCCCCAACTACTACCGCGGTGCCTGGCACGAGTTCCCGCGCACTGCGGGTCGCTCGAGCCACCTGTTCAACACCGGTACCGTGTCGTGGGTGTACAGAGTTGTTCTTGAAGGGCTCTGTGGCCTCAAGGGTGACGCTGAGGGCCTCAAAATTAACCCGCAGCTGCCCGAGGATTGGGACAGCATGAAGATCACCCGACAGTTCCGCGGAGCCAGGTTTAACCTGAATGTCAAGCGCTCTGGCGATGTCAAGGAGGTCCAGGTCATGCGCGGCAAGGAGGTCATCCCCGGCGCCAGGGTCACCAACATCCAGGCCGGTGCCACGTACGAGCTCACCGTTTTGGTGCCATGAGCTGTTTGTGTCATTCATCAGGGTGGTCGTCTGAATTTATCGGTTTGAACTGTTCGCATGTTGTTGTTCCTTCCTTTTTTTTTTCTTTTTTTATTCGCTCGCTTTGGAGGATCACGGGACCGTTTAATGGGATCAATATTTCCTTTCTGTTGCATTCATGGCGGCTACTTTGTTGAAATAATGCCTGGCACAAGCACAGGGCTGTTTTGTTCAAAAGTTTTATGTTTGCCTCGACACAATACGAAACCGACTTTCGTTTCTATTGAAGCCTTGCATCTTGACTATGATAACGCTGATAATGATAATCCATAAGGAGCACCGCACTGGTGTACCGTGCTACCTAGGCATTGGTCTCTCGCAAACCAGGCAATCGAATCGCAAGTCAGCAAGTCCAGCTAAGCGACGATATTTCCTGCTCCCCAACCTATATGAGTCTCTGTGTCATGTCGGAGTAGTCATCGTCGTGAACCATACCACGCGTTGAAAGGCAGTCTTCTTGTGGCTTAGAAGCTGAAAGCAAGATGGGACTGACGAGGCTGGGCTCCCAGGGATTTTGGACGACAATTCAGTTGACAGGACTTTCAATCGAGGCCGGGAGACCGTGAGAATTGCAGTATCAGCTAGTGTAAACTATGAGAATTGGGCGGAACACAGTCGAGACGGGTGCTGAGAGTATTAGTTTCAAATTTTACAAAATTGCCAGCCACCGTATCTCATTCGAACCATATTGCCACCACGTCTCGGCTGGCCGTCTCCGTCGCTCGCAATTGAGGCACATTCACCATGCCCTTACTAGATGCCAAGACATTTGAATTTGAGGTGTTTTTAGGCTCAAGGCAACCCAAACATGCGATACTGTCCCACATGTTTAGCGACAATGAGCTCACGTACCGAAATTCCAATGAGCGAGACGGGCGGTCAAAGCTAAAAGGTGATATCAAAGTTGCGGCATGCTCCCAGGGAGCCCTGGGGCACACAAAATAGAACATGTCTAGGTGGATGTGCTATGCGTAATATCAGGCATATGCGCGGTAATACATATCAATCCTAGACGAGAATGTGCGGCGCACACTTCCACTCCGCAGATAGTTCATCGGCTCGTGGACTAAGGAACTTCTGACTCGTATATAGGTATTTCCAGTGATCTGGAATGGTGACTGCTGGCGTGCAAGTCGGAGAAGGCTCCACCTGCCAACGGAACGCCCGTTCGGTGTTTATCGGCTCAGATCTCCACCATTATTGTGAGCATTCCGGGAAACTACGTTCGCCAACGCCGCGAGATTAGCACGGCTAGCGTAGCCCAGAGGATGAGTTCGGCCGCGAACAGGCAAGCGACTAGGAGAGAAGACGCTGTGTACTCCTTAATTGGCCTTTTCGACGTCAACATAGCCATGCTGTTGAGGAGGGCGAGTGGGCATTTATTTGGCTCCAAGAAGAGAACTCCGCAACAGAAACGATGAGTCCGCCTCTTCTTGGGGATTCGGTTCATCCGAGAGACTCCGGTAGAAATATGGCCTCCTCGCTATGTCCCAGGTAGACTTTAGGCATTGCAGTCGCGCCTGTTCCCAAGTATCGAACGTGGATGGCGCTTATATTGACGCACTATTCCATGACAAACAACGGGTTACTCATAGATCGCCCATTAGGAATGCTCCGGCTCCGTTTAACGATATTATGCTACCGTTCGACTTCGCTCAGTTGCCTATCGATGGTCTCATGATGAAAGCCACTACCGGACCACATCTTCGCATCGCAGCTTGTTGGTTCTCCACGCGATGATGGTGGTACGGGACCATCGAACCAGGCGAACTCTCTCTACTCATCGCAGAATCACACGATATCACTTGGCCTCCACCCCTTCTCGTCTTGGCTCAGAGCCTAACTTCGCCATGTCTGCATTTTATTGTTTCCATGGACTCTTACTCTAAATTCTATCCGCAGCATGGTATAACTCAGATTGTCGTTCTCTGGCTTTAAGGTTCCAGCGCCAGAGACTGTGTTCTCCGGTTGGAATATGTATTTGTCCGCGGTGGCGTCAACACTTATTGTCAAGCCACTCTGGAACATAGGATACTCGAGCTTACCAGAGGCATGAATGGAAAAGCCTTCGCCAATCTAATCCTAAGCCATGGCGTCGATCTTGGTTCAGAGATGGATGGTTGGTCGAGTGGTCCACGTGATGGTTTTACTCTCGACCGCAGCCAGGACAAAGTATGGGTCCTCAAAATTTACATTGGAGATGTGTTGGAAGGTCTTGATCACATTCCTTTACCATACAGACAAGTCTCCCAGCATCTCGCTGAGTGGCAGCTATTAAGTGAGCTGAGTGGCAAAGGGCCGGAGGGCGGGGACTTTCAACACCAAGGTCGATATATTACGGAACAAATGGCAAAGAAATCGTACCATAAAACTAGCAGAGCCATAAACCGCGAATAGATTGAGAAATGGAAATACGAGGACAAAAAATGAAGAGTGCCAGCGACCCTGAGAAAACGTGCCCAACTCGCAGACATCAAGTTTGCGTATTACCCGCTGCTCTATGCTCCATCTCCGAATATCTTGGCCATGAGCTCGGCGAGCCAAGCTGTTGAGTCCAATTTTGGTTCATAGATACCAGATTCTTCCCCTCGGACATATGTGAGCTCGACACGCCGAAGTGCCCGAAGTGTCAGGCGCCTTCGCTACGCAGAGCTCAAAACAAGCTGGAAACAGCCAAAACCGAACCTGGCGCGGTATCAGACCTTGTGAAGAACGCGCAGTACACCCATATGAAATGGGCAGGTTTCTTTTCGTCATCCATCACACGTGTGCTCGGAATGGAGGGGATCCTCAAGCAGTAGCCG
Organism: Lomentospora prolificans; assembly: GCA_029532625.1. NCBI lineage: Eukaryota > Fungi > Ascomycota > Sordariomycetes > Microascales > Microascaceae > Lomentospora > Lomentospora prolificans. The sequence goes on from JARFXM010000003.1 coordinate 4,659,634, forward strand.
TCTGGGCTCATCCGCGTTTGCGTCATCCCAATTCCCCGACGCAGACTGGGGCACATATTATCTGACAGATGCACCAGCAATATCGCAATGGTGTGCTCGGCGCCTTGGACTGCGTGCCAAGAATGTGGTGCCCTGGAATTATTGTCAGGAAAAAGGTGAGAAAACGGGGGAGAGGGGGGCAAGTGCCGGATAAATCTGTTGACAGGCAATCTCCCACATGGGAGGCTATTATTATAGAAAACGTCAACTATATGATTCGAATTAAGCAGGAGTCTAGTAGGTATGCACCGAAGAGCCCGCCCCACATGTATGGGATGATACGAAAAATCGGGCAATAGAGGATGCAGAGCAGCTGAGTTGATAAGTCTTGACATATCTTCCAGTTATCTCTGGCCAAAATCTCGACGACCGAGGCCCGTGGCTTTGTTGCGCGACAAGAGAGACACAGAAGATGGCCTGCCCCAGTACCAAAATAGTAATAGCTGCCGGTTATAACATATCTGGGACGGGCTGTCTGGGGAAGAAAGAGCCCGAAGGGAGGGATGCCGGCTAGTCGTTGCCGACTCCACAGTCGGTGTCACACACATTTTATACGATCCCAACGGCTACACAGACCGAGATGACAGCGTCTGAAGAAGAGAAAATATTCTCCCTACCATAGCTTGAACGAGGATGTGGTGTGCGGCTCAGAATGGGATTAGTGTCGAGGCCCCGGGAACTTCCTCGACCCCTCGCATGTCAGCAATATGAACTACTATTAATGGCCGAGTGAGTGGAGCCGTGGTGAGGAAAGCAAAGATGCCAATATTTATCTATTTCACGTGCGGCTGGCCTGTCTAATACCATCCTGAATTACGTCGATCACCAGTCACGAGGCACACGCGCCTTAGAGGAGCGCTCTCCGAGAGCCCGTCACCAATGCCAGGATAGCCATATCTTTGAGCAGGTTCTCGTCACGCCACATCTGTGTCGGATATGTTTTTCATCTATTATCTCCAAAATCTGCCTGGTGGAGGGTTGCCTGCAGAAAGGCGCGAGGGTGGGCCAGCACCGCACGCATGTTTCGTCCGATACAACCTGGATTGCGCGTGAAGGCGCTGCAGATTGGCCACTGATATATTGATAATGCCAAGGCCATATATCTCAGGTGGCGAGCGATAGCGCTGAAAGGAGAAATGGAAGAGAGCCTAGTGCGAGCGCAAGAGACGCTACGGAGATTTAGGGACGGACGGATGAGGACGCGGGAATCGCCTAGGCTTTGCAGACTTTGTCGATTCATGGCGAAGAATTCAGCATTCTAATAGTACCATGGCCAAATCATTCAGTTAAAGGGAAGATGAGCGGGTAAAATGCTTGGCATTTCTCGGGGGCGTGGATCCGTGGGGTATTATTCTCGGATCCGTAAGATGTTGGGATCGCCGGGACCTTTCCCCGGGTCGAAAGCTACAGTCTCGAGCAAGGATCTACAGGACATTTGGGCAGGGCCCGGATATGTACTCGGTAACGACGGCTAGAAAGCAAACATCCATGGACAAGCATCGAAGAGCTATGTGGTCCAGCGGCGAATTTAACATGAAAAAAATTCTCATGGTCTTTGTCCAGCTTCCCTCGGCCCTATCGAGCGCTTCTCTCGCCCGTGTCCGGCTGAGGATTCAGGGCGGAAGATTCGAGTGCGTGGATCCATAGTTACAGTCGGCTGGTCTCAAATATGGAGCGACGGGGCGGGTTCACGATGGTGGCCAGTGGCGGAGATTTCAATGCCATGCTGGCGGATTACCAGGGCGGCGCTTCAATTTTTTTTTCTTTTTTTTTTTTCTTTTTTTCCCCTTTGCGGTTGCGACTCGCCATTTTTCCCGCGAGAAGACGACGTAATTAGTCAACATTGTTGACTCGACTCGAGGCATCCGAAACACTGCTTGGACACTGCTTGGAGATTAAGGTTAATATACAGAGGCTGATGACAGCGGTCCTCCAATATCGCTGGGTCCAGACTAGTAATTTAGAATACCAGCATGGCCATGTGTTTGGTCCGGCGTTCACCATTTCACTACGGATCCATATGCCTCTTTTACTTTGTACGCGAGTGCATTCAATGTTCTCTTGTCTCTTTGGCTCGTCTCGGCTGTTCGGAACGAAGACTAAGGTCCACGCAAGTGTCACTCTGGAATAAAGTGTGTGAGCCGGCCGCGTAAGCTAGGGGCATTCAGCCGGCAAACGAGGAGGCACCTGGGGTTTATTTTCTTATTAACTGCTGGGTATCGACAGGATTGCGACTTTGAACCAGTCGAAGTCTTTTGTTTCTTGCTAGGGCCCCAATTTACCCCGCAAAGCAATATGTTTGCGTTGGAATTTTCTGCGTTTTTTCTCTCGCCTCTTTTCCCCCTTCTTCTCGTTTCACCCGCTGGCCATTTTGGTGGGAAGTAATACAGCTGGCACTGGTGTTGTGAGGGTGATTGGTCTATTACGGGGTAACCCAAGCACGGCTGGCGGGTGTGTTTGGACGGGCCAGCGCAGACGCTGGTTCTCCGGAACCACACATCAATTGGTACCAATGGATTGATCTTTCGCATGGTACAGAGGCTGCTGGCTGTCCCTCAATATTGATTGATTGCCTGGCCTGGCGCCTGTGCATACCGCTGGCTGGCTGTGACCGTCGTTCACCAGGCCACGGAACTGTACCCGGCTGGCGCTTGTTGGTTCCGCAGTCAAAAGGAATACAGGCTAGACCGGACTCTCAGCACTAGTGTTGGATTTTTTTTTCTTTTTTTTTTTCTTTTTTTCTTTTTTTTTTCGGTTGAGACATTAATGGGTGACCTTGACGCCCTGGTTCCTCCCCGATTCCATTTTATTCTTCTCGTCTGGAAACGGACAGCCGAGTAACCTAATACCACATCAGCCTCCCTGTTCAATACCGCCTCCGCGGAAGAAAGCTGGAGATGTCAAGACAGGGATTAGACCACTTACACCCTTCAATATCCTCTCATTATCCAGTCCCCCTTGTTCGGGAGGCTAAAAAATGACACAGAGTATCTTTGACAGCTCAGGCTAGTCTAGTCTAGGATAACGTAGCCACAATTTGGTCCCATCTTTATTTCTCTTCCCAACCTTGATAAAGTGAAATCGCTGTATTAGTTCCCGTCTCTTATACCTGTTCCGGCCTCGGATCCATTTTTATAAAAGGGACTGCTCTCCCATTTTAACCTTTCTCCCCCCCCTTTTCCTGTGTCTCCTTGGGAACAAACCAGTGGAGCTCCAGTCCTCTCAGCTTCTCCTCGTGTTGTATTTTCCCAGCAAGTCCAGTAGCTGCAGCTCTCCGGGAGCAGAAAAAAAAAAAAGGGAAAACACTGAGACGAAGAAAAGAGATCATGCGTCTCATCAAGGCCATCGCCTCCGTGGCCCTGGCTGGCCTCGTCGCCGGCGATGCCGTCAACGATCTAGAGAACAAGGGCCGGCCCGCCCTCGATGCCGTGATTGAGGCATCTACGACCTGCAGCAAGGATAAGCTCTTGGTCCGAAGGGAGTGGTACGTCTGCTCTATGAGCCCTGGCTGGGCCGATCAGGGAGATCACAGCCATCCTGCGCAATGCGGACGCTTACGCTAATGTCTTGACCAGGGGTGATATCTCCAAGGAGGAGCGCAAGGCTTACCTCGACGCCGTGGTCTGCCTGCTCAACACGCCTTCGAAGCTTGATTCGACAAAATTCCCTGGTGCCAAGAACCGCTATGATGACTTTGTCGTCGTACACATGAACCAGACCCTGTCTATCCACGGAACTGTACGTGCCCTTCTACGCGGCTCTTGGAAAAGAATTCCCTCTCGGAATGGTACTAATCCCGCGTGTAGGGTAACTTCCTCGTATGGCACCGCTACTACGTTTGGGCCTGGGAAAATGTCCTGAGGACCGAATGCGGTTATAACGGAACCCAGCCTGTAAGTTGATGCCAAGAACAACGTATTCATAAACCCCTGCAAAGTAGTGCACCCCGTCCAGCTAATAACGTACTTGGTAGTACTGGGACTATGGTCGCTGGGCCGAGGACCCCCTTGCCTCCCCCCTCTTCGACGGCAGCGACACCTCTCTCGGCGGAAACGGTGCCCCCGTCACCCAGTCGAAGCGCAGCAGCCGCGTCGACAGGCACAAGCGCCAGATGGAGATGCCCGGTATGGGCGCCGGCGGTGGTTTCGGTGGCGGTGGTGGCTTCGGTGGTGGTGGTGGCTTCGGCGGCGGTTTCCCTGGTGGTGGTTTCGGTTTTGGAGGTGGTGGTAACGGTGGTGGCTGCATCGACTCTGGTCCTTTTAAGGAGTAAGTTGGAAACCCTCGAAATGACGAGCCCCCGTACATGCACTAACGCTGGTTGAACCCCTATAGCATGGTCGTCACCCTCGGTCCCATGGCTGCCGTCGTCCAGCCCGCTCCCGCTCGCAACCCTCAAGCGGACGGCTACGGCAGCAACCCCCGCTGCATCCGCCGTGACATCACCAACACGCTCAGCATGGCCTACGGCAAGACCGAAGACATTGTCAACAGCATCGTCAACTACGACACCATCGTCGCCTTCCAGAACTTCATGCAGGGCGGCACCGGCGTCCACGGTGTCGGCCACTTCACCGTTGCTGGCGACCCCGGTGGCGATTTCTACATCTCGCCCAACGAGCCTTCGTTCTGGCTTCACCACGCCATGATTGACCGTATCTGGACCATCTGGCAGAGCCAAGACTACGAAAACAGGAGGATGGCTATGCAGGGTGGAACGAGCATGATGGGCGGTGGTAGGGCCCAGTCCCTTGATGACCCCGTTGACTTGGGCGTTGTTGCGGACAAGGTTTACGCCATTAGGGATATCCTAAGCAGTGTTGATGGACCTGGTCCGTTCTGCTATGTATATGAGTAGATGATGCCGGGGGCGCATAGTTTTCCTTGCTGCTCATCGGTTTTCTTGGCACTTTTATGGTTTGAACCTAGACTGTGTGGGCACGCTGGCTCGCTGAACCTTCTCTGATTCATTGATCAATTACTATCATTGATATTATTATGTACTTGAGGAACATTTGCGATTCAACACATACTTATGGAATAGCATCCTATTGAATCCATGAAATAGTCAAAAATGAAGAAAAAGAACTCGAAGCGTCTCAAAGTTTCACGTTGAACTGAATTATCGGAATGATGAGACCCTGTATTAATTATCTTGGTAAGTTCTCATTAAGCAGGGGTAGTTTATTCCCCCAGAAACCAAATTTCCCAGCACGTTCGGGATTCAGCCGGACTTTATTACCACTCTATAGTACGCGCACGCCCTCAAAGCTTCGTTCCGCCCTTGGGGGGACACGAATACCCCAACTTTGAGCCTAAGCGAGAAGATGACAGCGCTCCAGGCGTCGACATAAGCCGAGCCGTTAAGAGTTGGGTTTCCATGTGATCGGTTCGTTTCAACCTTGACGGGTCGAAGTCCCGAGCCTGGGTAGAGGACGACATACGGTATGGCACAGATTTGGTCAGTCGTGTAACCACCAGGTCGACGAAGATTAACGAATTAAAGGCGCTGGGTTGGGGAAAACCGAAGGCCGCTACTTACCGGCTAAACATTGTTTGAACGGCCAGACTCTAACATTCGTAGAGCCGTCATCTTCTCTGTGCTATTGCAATCACTACGAGTGGTCAACAATACCACGTTCATGGTGTGAGACTGGTAGCTTGTAGAATGGAAGGCGGAAGATGGATGATAAGCACAGTGGTATAAAACGGAGCTGTCACTAAGCTCATTATTACTATAAAGCATTATATCGGAGGTATCTCTCGCAGTCTACGCTGCCCTCCATATATTAGAACCGAACGACTTTGGATACTTCCACCCGATTGAGCCCAACCGATCCCCGTGAGCGTAAAGCTTTCTGACACGTCTTAAAGCACATAACGGAAGCTCAAGTTCTCCCTGTCCGTAAGATCCTCAAAGGCGTGATCGGTTCGGTTCTTATCCGCCTGCATTACACCCTCGGCGAACAGTTTGTCTCGCTTCTTATTCTCGCGGGATAGGTAAATTCGAAGGACGATGAGAACAAGGACGAGGAAAACGTAACATCCAAGATGCGTGGAGAATGCGATGCTTGGAGTTTGTTAGAACTGTACATGCAATCAAGACATTTTCAGGGCTGGAGTTAAACCTACTAATAGCGGGGAGCGTCCCAAGAGAGGAAGACCTGAGGGCCTGTCGAAGATTTCAAGTTAGCAAATAGCGCAGGATATTACGGAGAAACCCGAGCACGCGGAAGGATGGCTCATTACCAATAGAGTTACCAGCAGCCCACCAGATAAAGTTCATCGCAACAGCAATGGTCTTCTTGGTTTGGCCGGCAATGTTCCTCGAAATCAAGGTCAAGGCGAGGGTCTGCGCAGCCCAGAACGAGAGTGTGATGTAGTAGGAAATCAAAAGGCCGATATTCTGCCCAAGTGACACGTGTGGATCAACGGTCATGAGAATAGCCGTGCCAACGAAAGAGGGGACCATGAAACCCAACATGACGTAGATTGTTTGATTGGTCTTCTTCACAATCCACGAGGAACCGAGCAGCACGATAATGATGTAGAAGCCTAAGACCATAGCCAGCAGCTGCGTCTGGAGCAAGGAGAATCCGAAACTCTTGATGATGATGTTGGCGAAGCCACCCAGACCCGATGTTGGAAGAGTGGTGGTGAGCGAGACCATGCAGTAGGCCCAAACCTGGGGGTCGAGGAGGCCCTCCCTGAACTGGTACCACTTGAACTTTCTGTTCTGAAGACCGGTCTGGTTGTCACGGACGCGCTCGACCATCTCCATCTTCTCCTGCTCGGTGAAACACTTGGCGCGCATGGGGGAGTCAGGCATCCACCAGCCGACCCAAAGTCCGAAGAAGACGGAGATAATTCCGTAGACGAGGAAGAGCCACTGCCACGACCAAAGCGGGCCGTTGGTGATGAGAGAGAAGCAATAAGCGAGGAGACCGCCGACGATTTGCTGCATGCCGTTCATCATGTACCTGGACAGGGACCGAATTAGCCAAGGTGCACCGGACGCCAGACTGAGCGATTCGGGGAGATATTTTAACTTACCACCAAGTGACACGGTCAGCCTGCTCCTCACGGCGGTACCACATAGATGACAGGAGAACGAATGCGGGCTGGCAAACCGACTCGAAGAGGCCGAGGAGAGTACGGACGACGACGAGGCCGGTGAAGCTGGTGCAGGCAGCGTGGCAGGCGAGGACGGCGCCCCACGCAACGATGCTGAACGAGAGGTATTTGGCGATAGGGACGCGCGCAATGAGCCAGTTCTGCGGGTACTCAACGATGAGGATGCAGATGTAGATACAGGTGATCAGCCAGTTAAACTGTAATACGAGCGTCGCGTGGTTAGCTCGGTGGGTTTACTTCGCCTCGATAAATAAAATCAGGCATCTTGGCGGTTGTAACCAACAAAACACTCACCTGCTGTTTCAAAGTTCCATCAGAGTTCAATAAGCCCGTGTGCTCTGGCAAACCCATGATAGACACAAACGAGATGGTGCCCTTATCAATAGCCTGAAGGAAGTAGGTCAAGATCATGACAACCAGCACGCGGCGGTCAATTTTCCTGCGAAGCTCATCACTGCGCTCCTTGGAAATGACGAAGCGTTCGTCGGCGACGTACTTGGCCAGCTCCTTGTCGATTTCCCCGTACCGCTGCGAGTCCTCCTTGTCGGCAGCGATGTTCACGGAGCGCGCCTCTGCGTCATTGTCCTGAATACTCCTCTTCTCGTCCGCACCCGGAGGCGGGTTGCTGGTCGCGGGAATGGGCCCGTCGGCGTTGGACATCTTGAAGTGGTGGGAGGTGGAAGCTACACGAGACTCTGGAGTGGTGAGCTAAGCTTAATATGAGCAGATAAGGACGAGTGGGGAAATGTCGCGGCCCGATCACGCAGGCTCAGGAGGGCGAGGAGCGGATAGCTGGGGAAGCACAATTGAAGATCTCGTCTCGCTCTGATCTGCAGGGACGCAGTAAAAAGCCTGACACCAATATCTCGCAGGAAACAATTTTTGGGGGTAGAATCTGGGGATGCGAGCGCTCTTTATCAGCCCTCCTCGTGGAACTTAATTGACCCGAGCACGGTGCATGAGACCCTGGAGGTTATTCTATATAGGGTTGCCAGATCATGGTGCGAGGCCCCATCTTTACCCTGTTCGAGCGGGTAAGGGAGCTCTGTTCCGGGCATTGCATTATACAATGCTTCCCGCACGAGTGAGCCAAACACAGATATCGATTTTTGACATGCTCACCTCACTCTGGAGATACCGCAGACAAGTGGGTCTCACCTTCCCGCCACCCCAGATATTCTGATTCGGTGCATCTTGGGATATCATTTGACCGAAAAGGCGGAGAAGACTCCTTTTTTCTGTCACGCTCCACATCGGGATCAAAGAATATTCGGCGAGTGTTGCGATGGGGATGGGATGGGCCCAGCACGGCCGTGGTTAATTGGGTGTCGATCGGAAGGGAGGTGAGGTTGGCGATGGCCTTAGGGTTACAGCAGGATCGGAGCCTACACATACGTACAGTGAACGCGACGAGACGGCGCATGGTGATTGGAGCGGCATGGGCATTTTGGCAGACAGAACACTGTGAAGCTCCACATGGTCTCCAGGCTTGATGAGGTGTCTCCGCACTATTATAGTATAGTATAGGGAAGGGCCTGGCGACGAACTAAAGCTAGACGGGTACTTTGACTGCTATAGAGTTATCTATGTGGAGCGCGGTCGCAGTACTAATGGTTCTTCTTTCGGCTTGGTGACAAGAGTTTCTTGTCCAAGGATATGCTATGCCCCTGGTCACAATTGTACGAAGGACGTGCAGCCTGGCAGGAGACAGACCACGCTCTGCCACAGTTGTTGCGCAACTTGTCCCTGATTTTTTCCAAGCGGATTCCTCCATGTGGTATTATCGGAGTGAAGCAGCCAACCCATTCAAAGCCAAAATAGTTTCGCCCAGCTCTTAGCCAGTAAACCACCGCCAACTCCACTCACGCGGCCAGCCAGCCAGCAGAAGTCGCTGGATCTCCCCTGTTCAGCCCCCCCCAGATCCCACCAAAGCGGCCTCTGCGAGAAGCTGGGGCGGGCAATGATAGGGTGAAGTGGAGCAGCTGGCTAGTAAAGAAACGGCCGATATTCAAGGCGGAGGCGAGTCGCCCGGAGCTTAGCGTCGTCGGCCACGAACCCCGAGGCGATACCGACAGAGATGCGTACCACACACTTCTAATCGCTCGCATGCTAGAGCACCCCGGACCCCAGCTTTTGAAAAGCCTTTCCCCGCGCTCGTCGGCCGAGGAGATCGACTTCCCTGCGTTTTTCCACCATTTAGCGTCCTCCAATCCGCGCGACACCCCAAACCCTTTCGTCACCCCACGTTTCTTGGTCGGCTCCCCTCGTCCACGACGCCATATGGTGAACGAGAAAAAGAATTTGCTTTGGGGAATCAGCGCACCTTTGGCCCCTTAGAGCAAGGGCCAAACATACACTAGCCAAGTTTCCCGGTATAATATTCCCCGAGCTTCTCGGTGCTTGGGTCGATATTGTCGTCATTGCCGCCAAAGTGTGTACCGAGGAAGCTCTTCTGAAAAGGACCCCTGCAGACGGACAAGTGGAAGGCAAGTTCGCGACGAGAGCTTGCGAGGAACGCGTCTCAAGCTCATCCTACTCATCTCTACTGTTCATTGCTCTTTCATATCCCTCGGCGTGGTTTTATTACCTTCCGGTGGAATTAGATTGCCATTATTTCTCTTTTCCTTGGTTGTGCAAGTGTCCCGGTCTTTGCTGGCGATCGTGAGAAAACAGCCCCCGCCTCTTGAATCGATTCCAGCTCCTACGCCGACACCATGCCGCTCGAGGAGCACGGACTCAAGTCCGCCGATGTCCACGACAAGGTCCAGCGGCTCATCCGTGAACTCGTCAACATCAAGGACACCACGGGAGAATTCCTCCTGAAACTCGATGATGGCCGCATCATTGACACCAAGGGCTGGAACGACTGGGAGTGGACACACGGCGTCGGCCTGTATGGCATCTGGAAATACTACGAGATGACTGGCGATCCGGAGTACCTAGAGATTATCGAGTCCTGGTTCCGCAATCGCTTCGCCGAGGGCCACAAGGGCAAGAATATCAACACAATGGCTGTTTTCTTGACGCTCGCGTACGTTTACGAGAAGACTGGCAACCAGACGTACCTTCCGTGGTTGGATTCGTGGGCCGAATGGGCCATGGTATGAGTAGCCGCATCACCCTTCTTATTGTACTTCTGTCGCCGATTGAAGTATTCCGAAACTAACGTGTGCCCCATTATTAGCACGATCTCGGCCGCACAAAATACGGCGGCATGCAGCATACCACCTACCTCGAAATCAACGACGAGCAGCTGTGGGACGACACCCTCATGATGACCGTCATGCCCCTCGCCAAGATCGGCCTGGTCCTCAACAGGCCGCACTACGTAGCCGAGGCCAAGAAACAATTCCTCCTTCACATCCAGTACCTGCAAGACTCGCCGACAGGGCTCTTCTTCCACGGCTGGACCTTTGCCGACGGTGGCCACAACTTTGCTCGCGCGCGCTGGGCCCGCGGCAACGCCTGGGTCACCATCGTCATCCCCGAATTCGTCGAGCTGCTCGGGCTGCAGAGCGACGACCCGTTGCGCTTCCACCTCTTAAACACGCTCGATGCACAGATTTCTGCCTTGGTTCCGCTGCAGGCGGAGAACGGGCTGTGGAGGACGTTGCTGGATGTGCCGGAGGAGGAGGGCTCCTATGTCGAGGCGAGCGCGACGGCCGGGTTCGCGTACGGCATGTTGAAGGCGCAGAGGAAGCGGTATGTTGGGAAGGAGTATGAGGCTACGGCCATCAGGGCTATCAAGGCCGTTATCGACAATATTAGCCCGGAGGGAGAGTTGCTAAACACATCCTTTGGAACGGGGATGGGCCATGACTTGCAGCATTATAAGGACATTCCGCGGACGAGCATGCCGTATGGCCAGGCCATGGCCATGATGGCATTAGTAGAGTTCTTGAGGGTGTACTATTGAGCTCCTCAGTTGCTGCAATCAATGCAACCAAGAATAGACTAAGACCATGCATACTGGCATAATATCGAGCCTAAGCTCCTATGGATGCCGTGATTGCCAGCCCTCTTATCGCGCGCAATCTCACTATTCCATCAGCCAAAATATGGTAGAACTCGAGTTAATATTAGGTATTATTATAATAGTATCCATCTATCAAGGATAATCCGACCCAACCCAATCTTCTAAACTTGAAGAATAAAGTAGGTTGTGGAATGCAACAACCCTATGAAGAACGCCGTAAAAATATATATCCACAATTCAAAATCAGCACTCTCAGAATATACCGCAGCCATTTCACGATTGCGGCTCCTCAACAGGCTCCGCAAACTTGACAACCATTGGTGGGGCATTCCAAATATCCCAATCCTCCGTCTTGGACGGATCGCCAAATGGCCTCAACGCAGCGACCCTAACCACATACGTCCCAGGCTGGATCCAGGAGCCGTCTGCGAACTCGCCCTGCCACGCGAAGAATCGCGAGGTAAAGTCCTCAACGGCACGGGTGGGGGACCGCGCGTAATTGGTTAGGGGAAACCTGTACCGGTGGCTTGGGGTCTGGCGCGTGAGAACTTCCCAAATGTCGATGGCAGAGCCGACATAGCCAGCTTCTCCGACAACAGGGGGGTAGACCCAATCGGACTCGGTCCAATTCGAATCAAAGAACTGGAAGGTATCAGCGCTTGTCCATGCTAGAGCCCTGAAGTAAGGAATTTATCAACTCACGTCAAATCGAAACTCCCTAGTACCATAGAGCATTTCCACCACAAGCTGAGGGGTAGTATAGGTCTGATCAAACCACTCGAAAGTATAGTTTGAGATAGCGCCAAGAGATTCGACGGTGGGCGTGCCTGGCACAAACATCAAAGGGAACTGCTCCTTGAGGTCAAATGCGACGCCTACATCAATTAGCAACTCATGGTCATTATATCGACTAGCGTGCCGAAATCTTACCAAAATAAGGCACCCCGAGCTCTTCGTCCGCGGTGCTCTTGACAAGAATCTTGCCACTGTAGCAGGGCATCTTGAACTCGTCGGCATACACGGGACGGGTGAAGGTAAACCTATTCATGTCAGAAATTTCTCCTATTACTCTTACGGTTGGCAGATTGAACTTACTCAACAGTTTCCGTCTGACCCGGTTCTACGGTGATATCCGCCGGCAATTCAACCTCCGCACTCAAATCAATCGTCTTTAGTTGATTGTAGGCAGCAATGAAAAGTGCTTCAGGACCTCTAGCTTCATATGCGGTTAACGGTTGATGCCCGAAGGAGTAAGTAACCGCGGTCTGGGCTCCGTTCGTAATTTGAAGTGAGTGCTTTGCCTTAAAGTTTGCAGTGTCATTAAGCGCAAAAGACTCAAAGTTGAGGGAAGTCGTGTAAGTAAGAATTTTCCAGGCGTCAATAAGGCCAGATCCAATTTGAGCCACAGGGGCGAGGGCATCTGCGGGAGGGACATTTGGATTCGGCGCATCGTCGTCCTGAACTGGCAGGCCCCAGCCGACGGTTCGCCCGCTAGTAACGATGCGATTGGCTAGCTCTTTCGCGAATCCAGGGCCATGAACATCGCGACCACCGAAGCGGCTGATCCAAAGAGCAGCGACACCAGCAACATAAGGGGTGGCGAACGAAGTACCCCCAAAGGCCTTCCAGTTCGGAACAAAGTCGCCTTGGCCTGGCCAGTCGAATGCCGTGCTCCAGATATGACCTCCATATGCGGCAACGGAAGGCTTGACATCAAGATCGTACAAGGTTCCCCAGTTGGTAAAGTGAGTAGGCTTGCCGCCATTGGGATCGACGAGGTTCAGGGCATGTTCCTGGTGGCGCTGGGAAATTTCCACAGTTACCGTCTGGTTGTTGTCTAGTGCACGGTAAAGGACCTCGCCAGCGCTCTGCTCAATGATTCCAGAGTAGAATGGCTGTTCAACACCCGAATATTGTTGATCTGGTGGATGTAGCACCTTGTTATCATTGTAGAATAAAACGTATTGAGCATTCTTGGCGACTAGGTTTCGAACCTTGGTGCCGTAGGGGCAATTTGCTTGAGAAACGAGGACAACAAAAGAGCCGAGGTCAGGGACATCAGCTGGAAGCTCCTCACAGGCGGTGAAGCCTCGTTCGAGTGACCAGATAGGGTATCCATTGGCTTGAGAAAACAGAGACGGGTCCGAGTTGGTCATCATAGGCATAATGACATCCTTAGTTCCATTCAATCCGCTGGGAAATTTGGCGGTAACGTGGAAATCGCCAGGCTTGTGGGGAGCCTCGATAGCGGCAACAGCAATGACATTCTTCCCGGAGGCGCCGGTGTCGGTAAGGAAGGGGCCGCTTCGGCCACTGTTCCCAGCCGCTATAATAACAACCATTCCCTGGTCGACCAGTGTTGATGCCACCGTGGCCCAGGCGTTGTCGCTAAATCCACCAGGGGAACCAATGCTGGCGGAAATGACATCGGCGCCATCATCATAGGCCTTGAGGAACGCGTCAATGAAAACCTCTTCGTCGCCAGCATTCGTATGGCCGAATACTTTATATGATAGAAGGGTTGCTTCGGGGGCAACACCGGTAAACCTACTGAGCGTCAGTTGATGTCCGGCTCTGTCCAACATGGGAAGCTTATTACCAATCCGACTTTCCAGCAATAATACCAGCAACATGGGTTCCGTGATCGTTCTGGTAGAGCTGTGGGTCTCTTGTCTCCGGATAGGGGTCGTCATCCGGTATGATGGGCCCGGTGGGGTATTGTCCGCCCACCAGGTCATAGCCTCCGGCAACCTTGTATCCGGGGCCGTATCCGCCACCAAGGGCCGGGTGCTTGTAGTAGATTCCAGTGTCAATCACAGCAACCTTAACACCATTGCCCAGGATACCTCCAGAATGGACTTTATCAACCCCAGTAAAGTTGTGAAGACTGTACGTTGATGCTGGTGGAACCTCATCACCATCTGACTCGTTCTGGGTTGCGCGTAGCGTTGTGCTAACTTCTGGGATATCGAGAATGACCCTGCCAGCTTGCCAGGCTTTATCAACACCTTCTATATCTAGAAGAGAGGAGATGCTCTCCGACCTAGATACGACACTGAGGCCCTTGAAAAATTGATGCTCAAAGCGCTTGAAGATCGTGGCTCCAGGTCTCGCCAAGATCTCGGTTTCCAATGCATCTAAGTCGGCATCCTGGAGCCGCAGTTAATATCATGGGCAGTTGTACGGTCTTCCGGAATTCCCGAACTCACATCTGATACTCTAATGATGTATCGATCCGGGATTCTGTTGTTTTCCACCTCTCGGCGAAGATGGTTGGATGCCCACGTGGAGCTAACAAGCGAAAGCAATGCCAAAGAAAGACGCATCTTGATAGAGACAGGGAAAGAAAGCACCGAATTTATCGGCTATCTACCCTTTCCTCGGATCGGTTTAATGAATACCCACAAAGCGAGGTTGAAGAAAATCTCCGTTGGATGGTGTGTATTGGGTGCATTCGGTAGTGGGACACCTCCTGCTTTTTATCGTCCTCTTGCGAACCTATTGATCTGCCAGGTTTCTATTTTCATCCTTCTCTTTCACCACACCATGTAGTTAAGCGAAGTAAAATGGGTGGGAAAAAGCAGCTAGACTCGTGTAGAGACTGGCTGACAGAGTCGCAAGCGCATATGCCCGTAAAGTCGTATCGTGTGCCGTGCCGGTTCGCCACGCCGCGCCTGGATGTTGTCTGGAAATGGACCGGTCTATTATGGCTCGGTGTGGGGGACCAGACCTGGGTAGGCACAGCGTGCGCAAGGCCCGAGGATCGCCGTATATGGCATGCTGCTCCAACCGACAGGGGGGGATCATCTTGGGACATGACAAGGGGGCTTACTCAGAGAGAGGCATGGCAGACCGGGGATGGTGCTCAAATTACGTGGAATCCGGGATATAAAGAGTGATAATCTTCGGCCGGCTGATCCGGATATGGCGAGCAGAAGGGATAGCAAGTGAGAGTGGATCTGCTGCTTCTCGCGTGTGATGCGGTTGGCCTCGGAGGGGCAGGGCATTTTTCCATTTTAGGCGTACGTGAAATAACAGATACGAGTGAGAGCCAGGAATGCGGTCAGATATCAACAACTGCCTACTCCAGTCGACTATGTGTCCCGCTTGATGGGTGCTTAGCACCGAAGGTTAGGGCTGGTAGGCATTCCTTCAGAGATGGCAGAGGAAACCGGGGCAGCCAGCCTATAGAACGCCTTCGCTATCAAAGATATGATCGGACGGCCGCATGAGCTCCAGACGACACGCGCATGCCATGTTGCTGAAAATAAAACAAACAGCGGAATCAAAGCCCGGACCACAAGTCTACTGCGCCGAAGAGAGCAAATACGAAGGGAGTCAATCAGCGTAAAGTGCCTGCTAAATTGAAGCAGGGACTAACTCGGCAGGATCATAGCGGCGAAAGGGAAATCAGGTCTGGCAACCTGGAAATCCCGTCCCGTGTGCGTGGTCGTCGAGATTGGCTCGCGGGTGGCCAGGAAGTCGGGTCACAGCACAAGAGTGCAGGGAACTTGTTCCGCCCGGCGGGTCGGTCATCCCAAGTCGTGCCGCTGCAGGTACCATTATTGATGCAAGTCGCCGGTATCTTTCGGCGGTAATGAATCCTTTTTCCTTGGCCTCGACTGGGTCAGCATCCCGAGGATCTGACCTGGTCTGTGTGTGTGTGATAGGGTAGAGATGATGATGGTCTTAGGGTCATGTTGGGGTGTCCAGGTTGCTTAAGGGTTCAAGGTGAAGTGGCAAGGATCCAAAATTACTCAGCATCAAGGTCGCTCTCTGCGACCTCCTTGCGCCTGATTTAGCAACGTCGATGCTTGGTTGACGGTTTCCGCGCCCACATGGGATAGTCAATCGGGCTACGGATTTCGCTGATAAAAGTTGGGCTCAGGTCCACTAATGCTACCACCTCCGTGCAGTTGTTCCCGTCCAACCCCTGCCCGAGCCCGCATACTCAATCTCCACCGAGCGGGAGAGAAGCACGCCACGAAACGCCATGTAATGACAGGAGCACGGCATGCTGGCTCATGCCCAGGTTGGGGATTACTGAGCGACACTTGGCTGTGCACATCATGCGACATCCCTCAGGATCAAGCTTATCTCCAAGAGACCCAACTCATGGGTCTTCATGGGTCTTACTGTCAGCTCGATTTTAGACCACAGTTTCTTCGTTGACGTGGGGGTCCAACAAGGAGGAACGTCTGCGAGGTTGTGCTTGACTCTTACCTCCAAAAACTTGCCATCAGTGAAATAAGCGAATACCTTCTTTTCCATACTCTCGAGGAATTTGGATTTTTTTGTTTTGTTTTGTGTATGTTTTCCGTCTGTGAACTAGTCGGAATACACTCGTGCAGGCTAATTCCGCTCAGCCAACATCGTCTTCTACCAAACCCGAGCCATTCAGGCGGTTGAGTTGGTTTTCACGGAAACCCGAATTATCCGGGACCGGGTTGGGATCGCCACCCAACGGAAATCCCTGAGAGTGATTGCGGCACCAAGACTTTGGCAGTGCGAAATGCTGTATGCCTAAAGTCGTGAGCCAGCCGCTCCCTCATTCATGCAATCGAGTTCGCGGTTACCCGGCCGGCCCCGATGAGCGGTATGCTTATCGATGAATGAGCCTCAATTTATTTGTCCATACTATCAGGCTAATATGGCGTGGACAGTTGGAAATTTCGCTTCCTCTAGACACGCTCAGCTCCACTAAATAAGCTCAACGACCTTCTTTTCAAATTTGCATTTCCCACGATGCCTGAGTCGTCCGGGACCTCAGTTGCTAAGCGAAAGCTGTTACCTGAAAGACGTGGCTCCAAGCAGCATTAGGGCGTCGATGTTCAGCCGCGGTTGAACTGGAGGTGGTGTAAAAGCAAAAATTATAGTAGTAAAAGTCTCTTCGAGTGCTGCCCTACACTATTTGTTAGACCGTCGAGATGGCAGGTATAATACAGGCAAATATGGGTCCACGACCTTGCAGATACCGAAGCCTGCATATCACTACCCACCCTCCACGCTTGAGCTAAGCTACAGCCGAACCGAAAGACCGCAGGTGTTGATGCGTGTGTAGTAAAATCAGGCATAGCGAAGGTCGCTTAAAAACTTCAAAGAGGGTTTGGGTATCTGCCGCAAACGGCTGATACCCTCGTGAAAGAAGTCATATTAACCCGGACGGTTCGTAACCGCCTCCATTACGACGTCTCAATAGAACTAGAACCTGTTTTGATCTAGCTAGATAAGTTAGGTAGCCGAGAGTGTTAAAATATACGTACCGGAAGGCCGGACCCCTAGGCTTTGATGAGCCATAAATAGCTCACACTAAGGAGTCCCTGCTCCCTAGCTTCATCTTCTTAAGAGCCTTGCGTTGCTGCACCTACTCTACCTAAGCGTTACAAATGAATCCTACCCATGTCTCTAAGTTGGGATTTAATAAGTGAGGAACTGTTTGTACACTATTGTCGTAGAGGAAGAGTAGTAAAACCCAGCAATGACCAACGCTATGTGTGGCGCTTTGAGATGGAGACGACTGACTAGCGAATCACCGTAATGAGAATAAACATAGTCACAATAGTAGAGTCTCCCTGTTTAGGATGAAAATGGGGAATCTCGGACGCCTGAGTTCTTTGGGCGAGATTTTCCAGTTAGTACTCCCCACTAACATAAGGACTAGATGGTCCTCTCATCAGATATATCAATAGTGGCTTCCTGATTATACCCTTTTTGGAGAGTTCCAGTGGGTACCTGTAGCGTCTCATCCTCTAAATTTCGTTTCAGATATGTCGTTTTATATTCCATGAGGAGCCCCGGTTTGCTACTTCGATATAACTCCTTGCGAATACTTGTGTTCAAATTTCTAAATGGTTCTCGTCTCATCAGAAACCAGCCATTGGACCTGCCAACTGACCACCGGTGACTAGCATTCTGCTATTGCCGGCTCCGCATTCCTGAGAGGAACAAGCATATATCGCGTACGAGTATAATGGCCCAGACTAAGCTGATGAAGAGAATAACCAAGCTTGAAAAACAATAACTGAAAGTTTAGATATCGAAGCTTGATAAGGAGATCACTGGACAGGAATGGATTACCTATTTAGTTGAGAGATTGATGAGATCACTTACAGTCCTTAGAACCTCAACAAATGCTATTGGGCAATACTCGGACGCAGCAGACTTCCAATCCATGAATGTTTCAGCAATACAACTCAGCGATACAGGAGACAATGACAACAAAGACACCAGAAATACCTGGATTATACAGCATCATGAAAACAAGGGATAATAAGTGAGGTTAATTAGAAGGCAAGAAGCTCTCCATTGCGAAGATCACAACCACAGGCCCATGTATTAAGAATAAACTGCTGCCACTTTCTACAGCCAGGACTCTCGAGTTTCAACTCTTATGAATAACTTTCTTAGTACTGGATTTGTGCACATTATAAGCATCCATACCATTTATGGGAGTAATAGTCCTAGAAAAAACGTAATCACGCTTGTTGCTAACCACTTTCAGGCTGCCTTTCACAGACTGGGTCGAAAAGTAGGCAATTACATCCATAGATCCAAGAGTTGCTAACAGCTCTAGTTCTCAAAAGAGAAGAGATCAGTTGCAAAAGCATAGGTCTACAGGCTATTCATATGCTCTAGTCATGATGCCTCCTAAACTGATAGTGTGTAATATGTCATGGCTAGGATCATTCTGCTTGGCTCGTCACGTGCAAGGCTGGCCCTGTTATGTAGCCAGACCAGTCTGCCCATGTAGATGCATACCGAGAAGAGAATAGAAACCGCCCTCTGCGACTCAAAAACGGTCGGTTCTCAAACATCATAATGTATGCTTACGAAAATTAGATATTCACAGTCGGCAACGCATCGGAACAAGGCAATAGCCCGAAGGCAAAGGTTGCATAACTTCCCACTGTCCAGCACGCGACGATGGATCGCATCGTTGCAAATGTGGCTATCTAATCGAGGTGTGCCATAGAGAATCGAGTGCAATTGAAGGAGGCCCTTTGTCGAAGGCCATAATATCATATATAGCTGGTCCGTCAAAGACTCAGTGAGATTTTTTTTCTTTTTTTATAGTTGGCGGCTCCAGCCAGCCACGCAGTGATCAAGGATGTGGGAAGGAGCGGTTGAGCCTGCATCGGTGTGTGGGGCAAACCGTCGTTGGCTGCAACCCCACGTCGCGTCGGCCGTCGCCACCTGCCGGTATTACCTTGAGAGTACGGATGCCTCCGACCTCCAACAACCGAGACGAATCGGAGGTAAATAAAGCCAAGAATAAGCCCATTTGAGGAAGGCAACTTATTCTTCAATATTGATCCTGTCGCTGTCGTGCTTTTCGGGATTTTCACTCGATTTCATCTTCAATTACCCCACGCCCAGCCTAGTATATTCCAGACCTGAAAGGCAGGTGCCGTCGGCGGAGCGGTGGTACACTTTGCCTGGCTGCCCACGGACGGACCTTCCAGAGCAGGAAGGTGCTGAAGTCAACGACGAATTACTGTTACAATTGAAATTCTGGGCCTCGATGATGACATTTCACGGGACTTGATCCTTTCACTGCCTGGCTGGCGAACGCGGGCTTGGCGCACTGTATTACTCTCGATTCAACCCCCATGGAAGACAAAAGTGCAGCCAAGGCAAGGAGTACCGCAAAGAGACGAGATCAGCCAAAAAAAAAAAAAAAAAAAAAAAAAAAAAAAAAAAAAAAGGCCACTGCTTTTTCAGTGAGGAAGAGACGCCTGCTGGCTATATGCCATGCTACCAGACAACGAACCGAGTGAAAATACTCGTCATGTCCTTCTCTTCCCGTTCTGGGAGGGTCAGCCTGGGCAATGGCGTTATTCGGGACCCTGATGTCGAAGCTGCAAGAGTGTCCGGCGAGCGGCCGATTCGACGAGTAAGAACGAGCGAGAATAACCATAATCGCCAGTTCGTTTATTTGAGAAGAGGGGGAAAAAGCCGAACTGAAAAGTATTGTTATCTGGATCTGCAAAGTCTACGGATAGGAAGATCAGTTTACCTGCGTCACGGGTCATAATAAAATCCAAGGCCATCCCCCATGCGCGTTTGATAGTGCTGAAGCTTGCGTCTTGCTTCATTCTTTCTTTGCCGCTTGCGAGAGCTTCCCCTTGTGCTTGGCTCCTTTCGCGTAACGCCCGACTGAAGAACTGCTTTTTCTCCCTTGCCCCCCTTTGAACTCACGGCGATCAGCGTAACGGAAAACACAAACAATGACAGATGTTGATCGCAAGTCCCCCGATGCTAAATCGGGCGACGTCGCCATCAATAACGATGACCAGCAATCCGAGCAAGTCGGCGACATCCGCTACGAATACGCAGATTCGAGAAAGATCGGGATCACAGGCGCTGTCTTTCTCATTCTCAACAAGATGATCGGAACGGGAAGTGAGTTATCTACCAGTCGCCAACTCAAGCATCCACATTCTCCAATCCGAAGTCCTGTCAATCGCCTGGCTGGCGACACAGCGGGACGCAAAGCGCTAAATGCAGCTAACCCCTCTTCGGTATTAGTTTTCTCCACACCATCGGGCATTTTCGCCGCCACAGGCTCGGTCGGTGTCAGTCTCATTCTCTGGGTTGTCGGTCAGTCGTTTTTCAGCTGTCCCGCTGGCCCGCCTCCGAGTGTACACACACGCACTAACCCTAATCCAGGCGGCATCATCACCTTTGCCGGTCTCAGCGTCTATCTCGAATTCGGCCTCGCAATCCCCAGATCCGGCGGCGAAAAGAATTACCTCGAGCGCGTGTACCGTCGCCCGCGATACCTAGCCACCTGTGTCTTGGCGGCGCAGATGATCCTGCTCGGCTTCTCGTCCGGAAATTCGCTGGCCTTTGGCCGCTACGTCCTCTACGCTTCCGGTGTCCGCGCCGGCGATACGTACCAGGCCCGTGGCATCGGTGTCGCCTGTGTTACCTTTGCCGTGGCTCTCCATTCCATTGCGCCCAAATGGGGAATTCGGCTGCTCAACGTCCTCGGAGTCTTCAAGGTCGTTGTGCTTCTTTTTATCGTCTTCTCTGGCTTTGCTGCCCTTGCCGGCCGTCGACGTGTCCCGGACCCCGAAAACTTTAAGAACGCTTTCGATCTCTCCGACGCCAGCGCATGGGGAGGCGGCGGCGTCTACGCCTACGCTACCGCGCTCCTTCGAATCATCTACAGCTACAAGGGCTGGGAAAACGCAAACTACGTCCTGTCCGAGGTCAAGACCCCCCGCAAGACCCTATCCATCGCAGCCCCGCTTGCTATCGGTCTCGCTGCCACCCTGTACGTCCTCGCAAATGTCGCCTACTTCGCCGCAATTCCCAAGGATGACCTCGTTGAATCTGATGTCATCGTCGCCGGACTCTTCTTCACCAACATGTTCGGCGACAGCGCCGGAGCCCGCACCCTCCCCGTCTTCGTCGCCTTGAGTAATCTCGGCAACGTGCTGGCTGTGAGCTTTGCACATGCGCGTCTGAACCAGGAGCTGGGCAAGGAGGGTCTGCTGCCTGCCAGTAGGTTCTGGGCGTCCAACAAACCCTTCAATGCCCCCGCAGCCTCGGTAAGTTCATTCCCCTAAACCTCTGCATGTGTCCGTCGACTGTAGACTTTCTTTCCTTGCTCCTTTCCTTGCTCTTTCTTTTTCTCTCGCTAACCCGTACCATCCCAACGCAATAGCTCTTTCTCCACTGGATTGTCACCATTATTGTGCTGCTCGCGCCGCCTCCAGGGCCAGCCTATAATTTTATCGTCGATCTCTACACCTATCCGGGCGCCATCATCAATATTTTCGTCCCCCTTGGCCTCCTCTGGCTGCATTATCAGAAGTCTGAAAACTGGACTTCCCCCTGGCACACGTACTTCCCCATCATCCTCCTTTTCGTCCTTAGCAATGTCTTCCTCACCATTGTGCCATTCATCCCCCCTAACACCGATTGGAATGCCGAAGGCTATCCATACTACGTCTTCCCAGTGGTCGGATGGGGTGTGCTGTTAATTGGGGCCACGTATTGGCTGGGTTGGACAAAGATTTGGCCGAGGCTCGGCGGATATCGCATCGTTGCTGAGAGGACAGTCGACCAGGACGGCACCGAGGTGGTGAGATACAAGAAGGTGGATAGGTATGCAAGCTTGGATTGAAATTATTGAGGTATTCTATGATTCTCAGCATGTCGAGAGCGACTTGCTTCTGAGTCAATTAATTTTGAAACTGATATACCGCGTTTGGCATGTCGGTCTCGGGACAATCTAGTTAACTTTCCCTTCACATCCATTAATCTAGCACCATGCGGAGCACATTGAATTTCCAAACTCCCGTGACGTCAGACGCGTACCGATATCGATGCTCGGTTTCTACCATTCTTATTCTCACTAAGCGGTTAGACGTTAGACGAGCTCATTTAGGTAAATTCTCCACAAAATCCGGTTAGGTGTCTTCCCTCGCGCTAAATAGGGCGAGCGGCTCCAGCCCGGCCGCAAGGTGTGGGTCGTGTATCTCAGATGGGCTTCACGCACTACGGCAGGGTACGGCTCGCCCCATTATCTTTCAGGGTTCTGCATCAGCCGAGCCCGGATATTATACTGGGACATCCAGGGAAATGTTAGCGTTATGGTTCCTTCCGTGCATTAGCCTGCTCTCAGAGCTCAGGTGCACAGATGGAAGGCCAGTCAAACGAAAAAGAGTAAGTGACGAGCTCTCGAATCGCTCTTATATCCAGATCCGCTAGATTGCTCTCCACAGATTACCAATGCGTAATTAGCGAAGCCTGTTATGACGTGGTATTGGATCCCGAAATGAGTGCGTCCTACCCGGGCCAGAGACAGGCAATTGCCATCTCGTTGCCTGCTGGGGTTCGTGCGAACCTCGATGGAGTCTTCTGGAGGTATTTGGAAGCCTCAAACCGTATTTCAGATGACTATACAGTAGCCTATCTTGTGAACTTGGTGTTGCCTAACATAGCCACCTTCTCTGATTGCTGTGTCGTCAAGATTTGCTTTCTGCTCAGATGCCATTGATTCTCGGTTCGGTCCGTGTTAATGCCATTGAGTCTAGCACCTCGCCAACACAGCCCTTGTCAAAGGAGCTGTCAATGGCTGGACTCTTGGTGCGCTATTTGCACAAGTCCTGGTTTAGCCCAGATCTGCTTCGATCTTACGATTCGGACTTTCAGTACTAGTTTCTGGAGTTCAGCCGCTGGCTGTGTGCAATCTAATCTTAGCGTGGAAACTGCGCAAGGAGGATCTACCAGTACCCCCATAGGATAGGGTGCACGGAGGTGCCAGGATCGGGGAGGTGATGCTACCTCGACATGTACCCTGACAGGCTAAGCTAAGATATTATTATGGTGAGGCTGTTCCGAGATTGATAGGAGTGTACTGAGAGAGGCGTTGAAATATGAAGAGACCCGGGCAATACAAACCAGGATACCGAGGTATGCGGAAACGGCTGTATTAGAAGGTGCAGAAAGCTGAAAAGAGAGAAAAAAAAGAACAAGTATTGCTAATCGATGTGGACACATCGAGAGGAATCCCAGAGAAGTATGCGGACGTGCCATACACCGGCTGGACTGAGAGGAGAAGTAAGTAAAGAGTGGACGGAGTATGACACTTAACTCTTTCTGATCGGGGGTAGTCGGTACACACGTCACGCTAGTTGGGCATCAGATCTAGCGCCACTTCATGTTCACTTCGTTCCTCGACAAGGTCCACCCCCATCGCCTAGAGCAGATGATGCCCTAGGGGAGGGGGCCGCCTCTATCGAGGTGAGTAAGGCTAAAGTGGTCTGCCCATAGCCTCTCTAGGACCATTCTCCGAGAACGCCCCATCTCATTTGTATTAGAAAAGCTTGGTAACTCATTCATGTTGTTAATAGATTAGCCTCCACCCTTCAGACACACACCCCAAGGAGGACTTCGGGACTTCTGATTAACAAGCTACCACGGTATCCAACTACGAGCCTATGGTGCTTTCCTGAGTAGCCATCTACCTCCTCGAATGGCGCGGGCTTCGCTATAGTCAAATGTTAGTTGGTAGGTCATGCACTATAGAGTAGGGTGTGTGACACATATTTGATGACAACAGTGTTATTCGGCCGCGTTGTGCCTTGGCCTTTCAGCCGCACCTACCAAATGCGCATCACCATAATGTTCCTGGCCATTTGTTTCTCGAATAAGGTGCATTCGGTCTCGTCACGGTAAAGAATCTCGCGGAAGAAGGCTTCGACGTTTTACCGCATTCGATCGGAACCCGTACATAGGTGGCTTATGGCGATACACGATAGACAACCAAACGTCAGTCCTTAAGTGCATGTATTCTATCCACTTGTGAAATACTGCAGCTCTTTTATGAATGGTTGTGGTGCTAACTATTTGATAGCAACGGTCACCAATGTCTCGCGAGAAAGGGTACTTCTATCTGTGAAACGTCCGCATCAATCACTGTTCATCGATAAACGCAATTAGGGGCGTTGTACCAAGGTACTGACTTTCCGATTTCGAAATGTTGCCTATCTCGTTATTCTCACCAGGCGTCGTCCTCAATGCTCTCTGGCACTACCGCGTTCTTTCTTCACTAAAGTCGTGAGTCGGCCAAGCCTCCGAGATTTACGTCTCACGTCGAGCGGCCGCTTACACTGTTTAGATTGTCCGATCTGGCTCTTTATCGTGGCAAATGAGACAATGCTTTACCCGACCAATATCGTTACCTTACGGATAGATCCCCCGTTATATGTGGACGGAAAGCCCCTTCGATCACATCCTAACTCTCAGGTTTGAAAGGCTGAGAGCACTCTGCGAGAAAGCTTTCCCAAAGTTTACCGCCCAGTTCTTCGATCGATTTGCTAGGAATAGGCAGGACAGATGCTTCGCTATGACGCCGGACTGGGGACTCTCGCCGGCCCCATCGCTCAAATTCTCGATACCCGTCATTGCGGATTATTTAATTGATCACCTGAGAGCGGGAAATATCGCCTCCGTCCCCGGAATTAAGGAGGTCATCTGCCTAATGGTGTTCTTTTAGACGATGACCAAGTAGTAGAAGTGGACTCCATAATTTGGTGTACCGAGTCCCAGGCCGATTTCGGGTATCTGGAACGCTGCAGTGACCCGACGTCTGGTGGCACCTCGATGTGGGAAGAGCTCCCGGGTTCCAGGAGCAGATCCCTTCCACGCCTTTACCAGAATATCTTCTCTCTCCAGCACGCTGACTCCCAGGCCTTCATCAGTTATGTGACGCTACCGGCACCGGCTTTCCTGGCACATGACCTTGCATCCATGGCACTTGCCCAGGTTTGGGAAGGCGCAATACTTGACATAGTTCCTGGTCGGATTTGCAGCTTAGATAGAGGGGAAAGAGTGGAAGTTCATTTCGCTCGAGACCGAAGCCTGAAGGGCGCTAGTGTATATTATCACATAGTCCATACTTTCAGCCGTCTGATGTTGTTCTGGCCGACAAAGAAAGGTTAAGTAACTTTATCGAGCGCCAGCTATCCTGGACTTCGCTCTCTCGCCAACGTCTATCACGTGGCATCCGAATGTCGCCAATGAGTAGGGACAAAATCTGCCACACTCAAGCATAGAGGGGTTGACATACAACCTGAGGGGTAGTGGAGCAGTTCAAGCCGGGCTGTCAGGCTATATAAATAAATCTGCCACACTCCATGCTCGGGCGGGCTGTCCCAACCTCCGGCTATATAAATGCTTACGTTGAACCTGACTGGAATCTGCCATTTCACTCCCAGTCAGAATCACCTTCGCAATCCGGCAGAAATTCTGGCGTGTGTGTTCCCATGACGACGAGTTATTGTCTAAAACTTCTAACCGCCAGCTTTCTCTTTAGAAACCCGAAATCTTCCGAGGCACGACCGAACTCCCTAAGAACAACTAAGTCTGCGCTTGAAGCGAAATTTAGACAATGGCGGAGCCATGTCCTACTTGCTACGGCACAGGGACTAAAGCTGGCTTTGAGTGTGGTGACTGTGGTGGGGATAAGATCAAGAAACCATAAGCCACAGGTGGCTAGTATATATGGGCACGTCCCAGCTTGATGGCGAAAGTTGTCGACGAGCATGAAAGGTGGATTTGCGATCTGGCTTGGCGAGGACGAACATATGAAGTCGATACTCATCTTGGGTCAACTGGCCCACTGGGCAGAGTGGGTCAATAAAACAGCGGGCACCGGGTTGCAAGAGACACTAGGATGCGGCTGAAGCGCGCGGACAGACATTCTGGCTGCAGGACTAATACAAGTTGTTTACGAGTAGGCTGCTGATGGATAGTATGTTACAGTCCGCACTTTTTTTCAGACTGTTCCGGACGGGGAAGCGCAAGTTGTGGGAAGATGCGCGCGAGATGATTGTACAGATGAATGAGCAGGTTCGTGGGAAAGAAGCATCGAAGGAGTAATTTCACACTGGGCGGCTTTCCTTGGATGTACATCACTGTATTCAGATGATTGAAGGTGCCCAATATTTCCTTATTACAATAAGGCTGCGAAGATGCTACTATTTCTTTCGACGTATTAGCTATTGGGCTTGGAGAGCATGATCCACAGGCGGACTTCTTGTAACGACACTGCGCCAATCGGGTGGATGTCTTCGGGTGAGACATATGCAAGCCACTCAGCTTTGCCAAGGTGAAAACCGGTTAAGATTTTGATCTATTTGGACAGTCATATATTCTAGTGCCACACTGGTCGCCTTGCGCGCTCGATCAAAATACAAATCGACACTCCATGCAGCTGACGCTATCGGAAGACGTCGCAAAAAAAACACAGCCATCTCCAGAGAAGGAGGGGAGGGGAGGACAGAGGCCAAGGTTAGGGACAGACCTAGCATCAGGCAAGGGTCCGATGGCTTGGTCATGGCTAATTCTCCACAGGGTGTCAAGGAGGTCAGCCACAGTCAGCCAGAGGGTATGTATACCTTGATGGGGAGGTCGATTGGGATTTTGATTTGACACTACTCCGGCTAATGAGTGGTTACACGAGGTGGGTGAGGAGGGGACTGATTTGCTTCGGAAGGTCGCCGCCAGATCAGGGCCGGGGGGGAAGGAGGGCAGGGTTCCATCGAGTCCGGAAGAGGAGTTGGGGTCTAGATGTTTGCTTGAGTTTTGGTCTTGGAAGCTGAGGCTGTCATTTGACGCAAGGTGAAACTTGGAGATGGCTCCGGTTCTCATTTCTTCGATGTATGATTCGTCTATTATCAGCCACCTGCTCGTATGATGAGTAGAAGATGAGATTTGAAGATGGTTGTCCTCGCAGGAGGTGTGCCGCATCGGACGATGGGCACATTGAAGATGCACATTGTTTCTTGCCAGATGGATCGGACGGAAGAACTCCGTATGTACTTTCAAGGTGTGCAGCCGGCTCAGATCGTGACGGAGAATGGGAATTGACGCGAGTACCATCACGACCTGAATTGCATCTGGGGAATTGAGCCGAAATCACACTGCTATCTCCCCATGCTTATCAGAGTTGCTGGCTATGGCACCTACCTGGTGCTAAGCCAAGGCACGGGCCGTTGTAACAATTGAACCTGGGTGGAGGCCAGCCACGGGTACCAAATTGAGCTCTTCATTTCTGGTGTCGTGATCGTCGAAATACCCGATTCGCCACCTCAGTGAGGGTGCGCTGTAGGCGCCTGTGTAGCCGTGGATTGAGCACTAATTGGCTCGCTTCATTTGGCCGAGGGGTCCCACACAAGGCGTTCTCCCTTGCCAGCGCCGTTGTGTACTAGGACCTCGGGAGAGTGCGAGGGATATGGGTTCAGAATATTTCCACACGTATAGACATCGCAAACGTCCTAAGATTTAAAAAGGGCGGATGGCCATTGTCTACACTCTCTATCACCTTCCTTGTGAAGATAACGAATCCGACGTGGCTGGCGAACAAAAACTGGCGAACTGCGCAATACTTGCGGATGCTAGACAGAGAAGATGAAGCCAGAAGGTGCGATTGCGGCCTATCATGACTTTGGAGCTATCTCGATCGTTTCTTTTGTTTTCGATTCTCCTCCTGGTCAGCCCTGTCACTGCACTTCGAGTCACATCCGGATCCCCCTGTGAAGGTGTCTGCTCGATATCCAAAGGAAAGACAACAAACGATGCCGGGCCCTGGACTTCGCTCTGCTCGGATGGAGCTTTTGATGATACGGCCATCGGGCGGGAGGCAAAAGAGTGCATCACCTGCTTGGGGGAGAGCGGTTATTTGAATGGAACAGAAAGTGATCTTTCTGCATTTCTGTGTAAGCTCGACTCATTCCTTCGCTCGAATTTTTCCTTTCCCAAGAGCTAATTGTAGTTGGCTTCGCTAGATAATCTACGATTCACACTGAACGATTGTTTAGTTGCCGACATTAGCGACCTACCGGCTGCTTTGAGCAAGGAATGGTTCAGCTCTGATTTCCTCTGCGACAATCTCAGATTTGGCTTGGGGTTCGACAGCGCCGACATGAAAGTGACGAACAAGTACGCCAGATGCCCCGGCCCAGAGCTGGACAGGAGACAAGCCCAGAGGTGCTCCATGCTGCTTGATCAGTATGATCATAGCTATCTAGAAAATTGTGCGCCGCTTAACCCGTCAATACAACTAACGAAATTGAAGAAGCTAACGATGGTAACTTCTAGTCATTGATATTTTGCTTGTGGCCTGCACTCTTCAGCTCAAGGATGGGTCAATCTTAAGTGAGGCGGTGGGTTTATTCGACAAGACCCCATCGCGGAACGCCTCGACGACCTCGACTGAAGCTCCGACTACCCAGGACGACGAGACTGGAGAATCCAAGGAAGCGACAGAGCAAAGATTTCCGCGGGGTGCTATTATTGGGATAGTGTTAGGAGTGTCGGCGCTGTTCGGGCTCGCTGCCGCTCTATTCGTAATCTATTCCCGGAACGAGAAGAAGTACCAGCGAGATATCGAGGAACGGCGTCGGAGTAACTTGTTGATGGCGCGACTCTCTGGACAGGGTCAGAGATACTCGGAGTGGCCAATAGAAAGGATCTGGGCGCTAAGAAGGACGAGATCGGGGGATCTTTTTGATAGCGATGCGGGCTGAAGCTTCTCAGGTTGATCGGCCATGTTTCTGTTGCGAGGCGGGGCGGAGGTTTCCCAAAGATGACTCGTCTTCTATTTGGTAGAGGGGAAGCTTCTCTGCAATCGCGTTGGCGCATCGAGGTAGGCCTGGCTTGGGTTTGAGGATGGTGGGACGAGAACGAGACTAGAAAGCGTGCTTTTCGCTGAATGCTGACGGCTAATCGCCTGGCATTTGTTGACGCAATAGATCCCTTTGACACTCGGATTCGAATCGAATGGTGATGGGTAATAGTAGAGGACGTGGAAAGTAAGCCCCGCATGGTCATTTTTGACGTGCTGTTGTGTGTGTAAAATATCAACGAGTGATCAATGCGAATTTAGGATCCGAATTCGTGGCAAGGTTACTCAGAAAAGGCCTGTGATTTTTAATTTGGGCTACATCTGGCCTTCTCGCGCGCAGGAAGGCCAGCGAGACTGAATAAGACTGGGCGCAACTGGCGTTTTTTGAAATGTGAGAATATCCATGTGCCAATGGCCAGCAAGCTCGGCTCTCTGCGCCGACGCCAGGCCGCTGTTCCTGGCAGCCACCCAGCCAGCGAAACAAAGTTTCAAAACTCAATCTCGGACTGGCCCTACGAATCGATCCATCACCAACTGTCATGCTGTCTTGGCGCTCCCGTCGCCAGGCCCCGCCCAGACGGAGTCGAGTGCATTTTCGTGTCTAGTGTAGGCCAGGCGAAACACGCCAGCGGATCCAGTCTGTCCAAGTGAAGGGGTCCATCGCAAACAGCCAGCCAGCTAGGGGCCAGGCTGGCGAAAGCCAAGCAGATTGTCCCCACAACTCTATTTGGGAGCTGCCCGCAAACTTGACATTTACAGAATGCATATCTCATCATGGATTGCCAGGCGAGACGCCTTGCTGATGCCTTGCAGATCTGCATGCAGACAACTCATTCCCTCGCCCTTGTGATGGCGTATGTCATTATTTGGAGGGCCGCTTTGACTAGGCCGCACAGGGTCGGTGGTGGGGTAAGCACAGAAGCCAACAGCCCATCGTTAGGAGCTTCCGCCAAGCTGGCTGTTGGACGAAACGAACCGGTCGGCGGTGGGAAATTTTTTGCCGGGTTTTCAATTCGAGTCGCGTCCCTGAAAGAATCTAATTTCAAGTTACCACAATTGCTTCCTCTGCTCCTCTTGCCTAAACTACAGACTTCACGCGCTTGCTTGTATTGCTTCTCTCAATTGCCTGTGCTGATCTCCATCGTCCCCTCGTACAGAACCTCCTCTCTGACGACCTGAATCGCTAGCACTCGCTCAGCTCCTGGAGGAGCGCGACCTGGTCGCCCCCTCGTCGATCTACGGAATCTGTCGATCCCACGAAAATCCCAATTCGATAGTTCACGAAACTGAGTAAATGACGACGAACCCGCCTCGAGCTAATTGATACCGACGCGATGAGCTTGACTAGCGGAGGCCTCGATACACGGCACCACCTCCTGCTCGCCGCATCTGCCCAGGCGAAAGAAGGTCGAGTTCGCGAGATCCTCGCCGAGACACCCAGCTGGAGCTCCGCCGCCGACGTCGATGCCCTCCGCCAGGCATTACAGAAGACGAGTGCTCGTGGCTCTGTGCCAGTCGCGAAGCTCCTACTCGAGCACGGTGCCCAAACCGAGCCGCCTCCGGGCGACCCCCGGTACGCCAGTGAGATAGCTGCTCTCTACCGCGCTGCTGAAGGTGGCCGAACGGAGCTCGTCTCATTATTACTTCAGCATGGCGCGAACCCAAACTGGCAGAATAAAGTCGGCGCGACGCCGCTCTTCACCGCTTGTTTCCGTGGCCATGTTGAAACCCTTCGCGTGCTCCTCCGAGCGGGCGCCAAGGTAAACCATCGAGATGCCGAGAACGAAACCGCCCTTCTCTGTCTGGCGAAACAGAAGAATCCCCCTAAGAATCTCATCGAATGTGTGTCGACCCTCATTGCATCCGGCGCCGACTTGGACGCTTCCGATAAAGACAGCAAAACGCCCTTGATTTGGGCGGCGACCAATTCGAACCTCTTGCTTGTGACAATCCTCGTCAATAACAACCTCGGCCGGGTAGCCAAAATCCACGCTCGTACGAATCGCGGCCGTAATGCCCTCCACATCGCCTCCGAATCGAGCGCTGTCGAAGTTGTCAAGGTCCTACTCTCTCATGGCGCCGATCCGTGCTGTGCTAGCGAAGGCGGCTGGACCCCGCTCCACAACGCGGCCCAGAAGGGCCACGCCGATATTGTTGCGCTCTTGATCGAGTACAAGTCGAGAGTGAACGCCCAACTATCCAACGGCATGACGGCGCTTCATTGGGCTGCCGCTGCTGGCCACGACGAAGTAGTGAATAAGATCCTGGACGCACGTCACGCCGATGTGACCATCAAGGATAATCTCAACCGAACACCAATGCTATGTGCAGCCCAGGGGGGATACTATGACCTCGCTAGGCGCCTTGCGCCAAGCAGCCTTCCAGAGAGGCTACCTCGCATTGCGAGAACGGCATGCCAGCTGCATAACGCCACAATCTACGACTTCAATTTCCACGGCGGGAAGCAAAGACCCTTCAAGGAGTCCGTCTACAAGCTCTTATACGAACACGTACCCGTCCTACCGCGCAATGTCAAGCATCGCCCGGCTTTCCGGTGGATACATCTTCCCGCTAACAATGTAGGCTACTTCCCTTTCCGTCTGTGAGAAAAGACCCCTCGAATGCTAACTTGATTAGATTGACTGGATAGAAACACTTCTGGCCAAGGCCTTTGTCGAAGGAAACTTTCAAGATTATGAGGGCTTCAAGGCTCTTCAACGGTGCTTTGACCAAGAACATCGCGGGTCATTCACACACGCACACTTCATGAGGACGTACTGCACTCGCATATCAGCGCCAAAAGTCGACCCGCCCGAAGCACCCCACAATCTCACGAAATCCCCCCTTGTCGTGGTATCGGAGGAACCCTCGGCTACTCCCGCTGGCTCCGACGGCGAGGGCGACGGGCCCTCACCACGTCCGGGCCTTAATCCCAATGGCGCAACTCCGCGCACGCCGAAGACGCCGCCTCTACGATCGCCCAGGGATGCCTCTCCGTTTGGAGAAAAGGGAGAAGGCAAGAAAAAGAAAAAGGGCGAGCAGATTGCTAATAGGCATCCGAAGCCCCACCGACGAGGGACTGGCCCACCAGGGAACCAACCCACGAACAAGGTGGTCAACAAAGCCATGCAGAGGCAGGCAACGCTAAAGTTGGAATCATCGAGGCTATCGCCCTCTAACGGAAAGATTGTGCTCTTTGTAAGTTTCTGTCCCTCGTAGACCACTTCTTTTGCTTTGGAGGGGGCGAGACCCCACCCGTCTAACGAGTGTGCTGCGACAGATGCCTTATCTGCATTACGAGACATACGAGCGCCAAGTCCACATGGCCGATACCATCAACAGCGTACGCGCTGATCCTCGGAAAGAGCCGCCTCCCAACGCAGGCCCCGATCACTACCTCTTTCACGCATACCTCAACCACGTCCCTCCGCTTCACCCTCGGCGAACATTGGACCAGTATTTGTACTATGGCATCGACACCACCGCCAGAGACTCTGACCAAGTCGTCTATCGTCATTGTATAAGATACAGGGAGGAACCCAAAGTCTTTATGGTCGATCAATTGTGGCTCTTTATCCTCGGAAGTGGTATGTTGTCGCGGTCTGCTTAGTGGATGGGCAGTAATCCTATCCAAATTAACTGTAACTAACGCCTTTATGCAGACCTTGTTATTACTTGCTTCCCCCAGCGGTGGAACCAAACCAAGGACGATGATCTCAAGGTCCTTGAAGGTATAATCGAGGACACCAACATCAAGACCCGATCACCGATTGCGTCCGTCTACGACCTTGCGATGGTCATCGTCCATCGTATCTCTGGCATTTTCGGACGTCACCTTTTATGCGAACCCGGATACCAGTTCCTCGACATGTTTGACAGCTCTATAGGGCACGTCGGAAACCAGGAAACAGAGTTGTTTATGCGCTTCAACCGCGCGTCCGAGCTGTCTGCCAAGTGGCTTCGGGATGCGAAACATGGGCCATATAACGATTCAAACTTGTCGATAAACGGAGATGACGAGAGCATTGACGCAGACGACATCCAAGTGTCGGACACGCTGCTCGACATTGGCCACGAGACGAAAGTTCTGGCTGAGATCAAGGATATTCGGGACGAGTTGGGAATCATCACGTCAGTGCTGGAGGCGCAATTAGCAAGAATTCCAGAGTTCGAGCAGCTGATTATCGAGGAGCTACAGACCGAAAACATTCCCAAGTCTGTTGAAAACATTGTGATGGATATCAAGAAGCGCTCTAGGGAAATGACCCGTCTTGTCAACGTTTCTCTTACTGACATCAAGGATCGGATGGACAGGCAGGCGGAGAGGATTTACAACAGTTTGACGCACCTATTGGACCTCAAGCAGAAACATTCCAACGCTCTCGAGGCGCGTTTCGCGCGCGACCAAGCCGTCATCGCCGGTAGACAAGGTCAGACGATCATGGTGTTCACTATTGTCACCGTCATCTTCCTTCCCATGTCATTCATTGCCGCCTTTTTTGCCATCAACTTTAGTGACTGGGCAGATGGCGAGAACCTCTCGGTTGGTTACGTGTCCAAGTACATGTTTGGCATCGGTCTCGGCATTTCCATCCCTCTCATCATCATGGCACTTACCATTGACGACATTCACGGCGCCCTGCGGCGCTCCATCTTCAGCATTCTCCGCAGCGTTCAGAAACTTGCGGCCAAGAAGAAGTCCCCGGAGCAAGCCGAGCATCTCGTCTCTCACGGACGGCCTTCGCACGATGGCATGTTCATCCGGCGTGCTGGAGGAGATATGGGCTACTCAACCTGGGAGGCGTTGGGGTCGAGGGCCAGGAGCGGCAGCTACACGGCAGCAGAATATCAGGATCTCGCTGTGTCGAGGCTTTCGCCCGTCTTGGCTAGGTGGAGAGGGTCTAGGAGAAGTGCGTCGAGCGGTGGGAACACCGGGGTTGGGTATGATGGGGAACATGTCAGTTTCAATACTGCGGATGTAGAGAGA
The DNA here is from genome assembly GCA_029532625.1 of Lomentospora prolificans. NCBI lineage: Eukaryota > Fungi > Ascomycota > Sordariomycetes > Microascales > Microascaceae > Lomentospora > Lomentospora prolificans. The sequence continues at coordinate 4,693,909 of JARFXM010000003.1, forward strand.
GGAAGCAGACCGAATTCGTCAGCCAAATATTGAGGACTTGCGAAGCAAGGACGGTTAATGTGAGCCTTGCATTCTTACGAGTTCGGAGTTGGATAGATGGAAACGTGGATATTAGACTTGTACAATCACGACTTGACGATAACAAAAGGCACATTGTGGCTGTTGTAATTTAATAGCCTTGACGTTTTAATCTTATACACGCTAATTGAGTAAAGCTGAAGCCATAGACTTGTCGAGAAGCAAAATAGAAAATGTTTTCACAGTTTATCGTCGAGTCTCGTTGTTTCGGCTCAGCTAAAAGAAAGAAGTCTGGGGGGAGCAGCTGGCATCCCAAACAAGGCATTAGCACTTGACAACGCGAGAAGCCAGATCATGCACCGGTATAACTGGTCCTTTGATTGATTAACTAATGGGCAACTAGTATATGATATAACCATGACGCGTAAGAATGACTGCTCACCCAGTCGGGATAATATCCACGCCACAGAGATACCCAAACTCCAAAGCTCTCAGTCCTGCACCCAAGAGGAGGAGTCTCACTGTCCCCTTGTAAAGAAAAAGAAGAAAAAAGTTAACGAAAGGAAAACTGACGGGAAGAACCAAGTTCTTCCTCGTTTTCGTTGGAGCCTGAGCTCACTGTTGAGCTCCCTCGCCTTGGAGGTATTCCTCGACAGCGTCGTAAAAGCATTCATTGAAGTACGCGATACGGTCCTGACTGAAGTCTTTGTATGCGGCATACATCTTGTCGGCTTTCTCGACTTCAAAGGACAGGAAGTAGAAAAAGGGCAAGCAAGTAGACTCCATAAAATTGGGCCTTGCGCCGCCATTGGCATGCTTAAGGTTGACATGATGCATGATGACACTTCGGCGCAGTGCGGCAGGGCTGTTGTCATCGTCGACCGGAGCATCAGTAAGCATATTGCCCTCATTTGGCCCATTACCACCAATCGAAGTGTTGCCATCCAGGTCCATGGCAGTGCCCATGGCAGTGAGGTGGGGATCAATAAAGACTTCGCCTTGAGTCTCGACGTTGCCTTGGTCAAGTTGAGAAGCCTGGCGCTTCTTCGCGATACCTTTACCCTTTCGTGCCGAAGCACTTTTCTCTTTGGCCTCCTCGTCCTCGAAGGCATGAGCCTTTGACGGATGAGCCCATCTGAACAAGAGGGTAAAGAATGGTCCAGCGGAGAAAGGCTTCCACCTGCTCTGGCGGCACCGACTCATGGGGAAATGGCCCTTCCTGACGCAGTATTCAACTGTGCAGGTCGGGATGTTAGTACACAATGAACCTCAGTTTGGACGCAGCAAAAAGATGGGGAGGGAACTAACTGTAGTCAATGTTATTTTTCCCCTTCTTCTCCACCAACATCTCACGGTTGGAGAATTGGCCCCTCAGTTGGCCGTCGCTAAGAGAAGAAGAGCGGCTAGTCAGTAAGGAGAAAAATATACATCCAAATGAGACCGTCACAGAAAGCCAGCGCAGTAGGAACAACGGGGAACAACTCACGAGACAGCGTATTCGGGGGTGGGCAAGACTTTGTACACATGATTCATCGCAAACATCTTTGCTTTGTCGCCCGAATATCCGGCCTTGGTGGCCTCGAGAATGCCCAAGCCGTACGTGTGAAGCAGCTTCTGCCACTTCGACTCGTTGAAGCCCGGGTGAGAGGCGAAATCGGTAAGCTTGATATTCGGGTCGAGGGTTTTGCCAAGCTCCACATCCCGAGGGACCTAAACAAGGGCGATGTTTGGATTGGCAACCTTTGGCTTGGCCGTCTGGGCCGCTTTGCGCATTGGAGCCTGCCCAGAGGCTTTCTCGGGGTTGCTCTTGGGAAGCGTGCTCTCATGGCCTAGACCTAGGGATTTTGCGGTCAGCAACCTCGAGTCGTTGAAAGCCGCATAAATAAAGACATGGGGAGGAATTCTTACAAATATCAAACAGAGCATCCACCGGGTCCGCGTCCAGGCTCTGATGAAGAACTGGATGCTGAAGCAGATGTTGAACCTGATTCTGAACCAGATGTTGAACCGGATTCTGAACCAGATTTTGAACCAGATTTTGAACCGGATTCTGAACCGGATGGTGAACCAGATGCTGAACCGGATACTGAAGCTGTTGATGGCCCTGCTGATAGTCCTGCTGATGGCTCGGTTGACCGCCCTGGCCGCTGGGGAGACGGTTGCCGTTGGCGGCCAGATACACGTTACTAACCTTCACCATGGAATTTCTGATCTCAGTAGCAACGGCCTGAGTCTGAATGCCCTCCCTAATAAAAATTTGGAAGCGCTCCAGATGAGATACACTGCAAAGGGAACGGTGAGAGGCTGTTCCGTAGCGGGAAACAAGGGAGACCAAAATGGAAAGATGCATACCTCTCTCGGACGGCCAACTCGATCCAGGCCGTGAAGTCAGTTGCAGGGATTGACATCCGCTGTCCATTGTACACGATGTTGACCAGACCACCTCTGAGCATGGCCAAGACGGGCGGGGCCTGAGCCACTGGGGCGGCTGGGCCAGCGCCACCAGGCTGGGGTAGGGGAGGGGATGACATTTTTTCTCAGCTCGGCAAGAGGTTGAATAGTATAAAATAGGAAGAATTCGGGGAAAAGAATCGAAAATGATGCAGGGAAGATGATGGTGATTTAGAAAGAGAAAGACAAGGTGTTTTGCGGCTAGAGTGGTAAAGCGTCTCTCTCCGCGGTTTATGTTTTGAAGTGTGCTCGGGGGGAGAAACAAGCAAGAGCTAGAAATATTTCACTTCATCTAAATATGAATTGAAACTTCCTTTATGGGCATCAACTACTAAGCAGATGAAGCCTAGAAGATGCCATGGCAAGTGCAAGTGATATTAGCTGGAGCCGGACTATCGTGAAGGTATCATGGTTTCGTGAAAGCATAATAGAGAGCGGTGGTACGTGTTAAACGTTGTACTAGACAATATATAGGTTCATCGCGAAAGGTGCTAGTAGGTTCCTCACCAAGTAAGACTGAATTAAGCCCCAGCTAGACTATATGTCTGTGAAGAGTCAGAGAGTCCCATCATGACTTTGATACTCCACCAAGGGTTCTTTGAACATGGGCTATGGGGACCTAATACAGTTCTGGTGTGCAAGTTAAAGGCCATAGTCCTAAGGTTCTGCTAGAAACAACTAGAACACAAAGGCTTCTCTGCAGACAGAACCATCTGTCTTTCTCAGTCACCGACTCCAAAAATTGCAAATGAAGCATATAGGGCCATTGTACAGAGAATAATTGCCGAGTGGCAGGGATGAGCGAAGTTGGCCGCATCTACCGCCCAGGAAAAGCGGGTACGGGATGGGGGCCAGAAAGTGCGGGTATATTGCCAAAGGCTATATATCGATCAGTTGTATTATTATATGGATAGGGGCGGTGTACTTTCAAGCGGCGATATATCGAGGCATTGTGTCAAAGTTTTATTCTATACAGGTTTCTAGGATTTAGAAACAGTTTGCGATATATACGTACGTATCCAAAATTCGAATCCACTCATTGTGATACATGCCGTGTCTAGCAAACTCCCTCAACCTTGGGTGGCTCGGGGCCAAGAGGCTCTGGTGTAGGCAAAGTGCCTGCAACGCCAGCCGAGCTAGAGGTTGCGCACTCGTTGGGTGGCATTTCTTCCTGAGCCTCCTCGAAACATCTGGGGAGACCTGTGGTTCGTTATTAGTAGGCAACATTGAAGTCATGTGGGAAGCACAGTTTGGGCGTACCGAGAGCAGGGAATTCGCATTCGTGGTAGTAGCAGTCGGTCACGACATCCTCGGAAGCGCGAATATAGTTGCCGCTGTAGAGTTTAAACCAGGGGCTGTGAAAGTGAATCCGGTTAGCCCAAGTCATCCATAGATAGTGATCTCGGACAAAAGCTTACTCCTTTTCGTCGCTGCAATCGGCTCGGCATCCAGCATGTACGGTATCACCCTTTTTCAGCTCGTTTACTTCTGGGCATCCATCCCACTCGCATGCAAGCTCAATGGTGTCGACAACTAGAGTGCAATTGAGAGAAGCAAGGGTGGTCCCGGCCAGGAAAGCAGTGAAGAAGAGCTTCATCTTGTGGAATATGTTCGGGTTCTAGAGGCAGTAATTATAAGCTTTTAGGGCTGGGGATGGTGGGAAAGATTAGCAGACAGATCTCTCGAAGGTGAATGGACACAGGATATATGTTTTCCAGCCAAAAGGACCTCCACCGGCCCGGCTTGATCTTGCCAAACTGGGACACTCAGCACTCTTCTAGGCGTCAACAAAGATATTCCCCTTCGGACTCATTCCAAAGAGCGACACTCTACCTGAGGAAGTCCAAGAACACTTTGGACCCCACTTCTCCTAGCTTCGAAGGCCGGTGGTTTTGCAGTTTCCTGTCGATCGACCCAGAAACGAATCTCGCCTATATGAGCCGATATATTGCTGTGGACCCCGGTATTAATACGTCCTCGGGCTTTTTTCTAGTGTCGGATCTGGAGGCTGGCTACATGGGTGCGGCTAAAAAGCCGATACTATTACATATTGGCCAGCGAAACTGTGACGTGATGACCTAGACAGATTGATTAGAAATCGAGAGGCAATTCTACGCGATTATGATCTGGGCTTGAGGGGCTTTCACTTGGAAACAGTATTTCTTGGCGTAGATTGGCCGAGGCTTATCGCAAGGAGTTCACTGCCAATGGATATTTCAGGTTATTATCGCACTCGTAAACACCCAGCCTAGACCAAGGCAGGCCCATTAGTATTAACCTTTTAGACTAACCAAGCTTCACAACCAGCTCCTTCAGATAGCTTTGAATGTCCGTAAGCTGGATACCCCTCGCAGCATTGACAGTCTGTGACAGAGGCCAGGAGACGCCTCTTCCTTGGGCGAATGTGTCCCTATACTTGACCATCGTATTCGGATCCTCTTCCATCTGCTTCCTCAAGATGGGCAAGTCCCACAACTCCCTCTTGAACGGCGTTTTGAAGCAATCGTCTAGACTTTCCGCCAATTTCTCGTACGTGACAGTGTCTCCTGCCGTGTATACCACCTGGTTCTTGACGTCGCGAGGGTCGAGTATGACGTCCGCCGTTACCCGTCCGATGTCCGTTGCGGTAGTCAGTGTGATGCTGTTATCCCAGCTGCCGAGAGCCCTGACTGTTTTATTCTCGATATCCACGACGCCAAAAGCCGGTTCAAACAAGAAGCTCATGAAAAGACCCGTCGAGACAATGACCCATTCCGTTTGAGACTGGGCCCTGAGCTTTTTTCGTACCAACAGCTGCTCGTCAAACAAATCCTGCGAGCTGCCTTCTCCAATAACGTCATAGTCCATGCCAAACTGCCAGGGAAAGTATCTTCGAACTTTTCCTTCTAATACAGCATCCGTAATTTTTCCCTGCGTACCCGAGGGAAGACCCATGCCCGTGCACGATACCACAGTGTCGTATTTGGCAAAGATGGCTGCGAGCTCGGACACACTTGCTTGTGTCACGTCACCGGCGTCCAGGTGCACGCCCTGTTTTTTGAAATGCTCCGTCGCCCTGATCTTCTCCGGGGCTGCCGAGTCCAAAGTTGATTGACGCATGAGGACGGATATTTTGGTGTTATTTCGTTTGGCGTGTTTTACCAGTGCTTCTATCACTGCTAGGCCGAGCTCGCCAGCTCCCAGAACCAGGATGCCTTCAGCCATCGTTGGTGCTTTGTAGTCGCTAGGAAGGAACGTTGATTCGAGTCAGCGAGTAACGACCGGGCGAGCTGTGTTTGAGATCAACTAGATTCCGGGATTTTGCCAGGTTGTTGGCAGGTATGGGGCAAGTCAACGCATCATGGTACTACCTTCCAAGATACAGGGTTGTCCAAATATATATTTCATCATTAATAATCAGCCATCCCCTCCGCCGCCCCTTCCGAATGAATGTTATGGTCTCTTTCCCTCCACCGTCGTATTCGAGATCCTTCTATTACAAATTCTAGGCTGCATGATTGTAATAGATGTATTGTGATCCGTCGACTTCGATGCTGGCCCGTCTTTTTCCTCCCTTGATCTAGACCTTTTCCAGGATTGAAACACCAAAGAGCCTACGATGCTCTCATTCTCTCACTGAGAAGCCGGTCTCAAGATCCTGTATTAAGGTTAGACAAGCGCTAGACCAGAAGTTGAGTATATAATGCGGTTGATGCCCGAAGGATAATAGCTGGACATACGGCGTGGGACGTAGCCAATAGCCTCTCAAATCGGCCCATTCTTGGTCCCGGTAGGGTGCGGGGCACGAGTAGTCAGTCTCCGGCTCGACTCCAAGTGATAGGACGACTTTCACGTTCATGACTCTATCCGATTAACCCATAAGCTGAGGTGGGGGTTAATCTAAGCTAGAAGCTGCGACACACGACTCGACCTAACACGGAAGCTTCTGGTAGATGCGTGTTTTTCAGTATTGGTAACCTTCGAGCCAGATAGTGACTACACAAATCGCATTTAACGATGTGTCATTAAGCAACTCAAAGAAATCTCGGTAACATCCTCCCTTGACAATCTTCTTCATAACGACTCCTGGGAACCAACAAATTTTCTGATATTTTACATATGTTCACAAAATCAAGTTCTAGAACCCTATCGAGTTGATCCGCCGGTTTGTTGGGGGTTGGTCTGGTACCCATTATAAGCTTGCTCTTAGGTGCTCTTCGCTTGAGCCAGCTGTGACCAAAAGATGATAGCTGAACCGTTGTACAAAGTCACGTGATATACATGCGGGAGTCAAGAGGAATGGAACAGCTCGGTGCCAGGGGGCGCCGTTGAAAATGCCAGCCAAGCATTAAGAATGATCTTAGTAGGGCATGGCAAGAGTGACGTGCCTCTTGAGAAGAAATCCTGAGCCATGGGATAGGAGTCAGCAACTTCGGGGGATCGAGCGGATCAAACTGCTGGCTCTACCAGAATGCGAGCCGCCGATCCCTCCCCAATTCGGTGGGCGTGACAGCTGTTTTCCCACAGCTCCTGGGACAAGGAGGTGAAGCAAGTAGGATCGATCCCCTTCGCCCGGCGGTATTCCAGCAGCGTCCTTACAACCAAGGCAAAAAGGGCAAAAGTATGCATGAAACCTCTGGCTCTTCTACGCGGGCCTCTCATCTCTACGAGGCACTGAAGGAGACGCGTTTGCAGCCCCTACCTAGCATTCCTCCCTTACCGGATGAGTCTCTCACCTAGAGCAGCGAGAACCATACGGGTGGAGAGTCGCTGCGATGCCCACAGATACCCGTGCAACTCAGTAAATCCCATGGGAAATCTTCAACCTCGTCTTGCCGAATTCACGGTTCCCCGCTCACAGAGCAATCGTGCATGGACATTCTGGCTGAACACTGACGAGACAGGGTCGTCCGAGACTTTCGCCGGGTTGGAAACGCGCCTGTCGCAGTCGCCCTGACCCCTGTGGCTTTTCGCCCTGAGCATTGACAGAGCTGACCATAATAGCCAGCCACCAAAAACAAAAACAACCACGGCTGGCTCTCCGGGCTACTCTTCCTTGCTGGCTGGCCCCTGTCGAATGCCAAATTTAACCACTGCCAGCAGTCAACGGAGCCGCCGGTTCAGGGCCGTCGATCAAACCTCGCAGGCTCAACGCCGCTCAACGAGCCCGGAAGGAAACAACGTGCAAAGAACGATTAGAAAACAAGGAGCGGCTGCAGAATTGGATTGTTCGACACGTCTATTTATTGATCTCGGACATTACCTCGCCCCAAGAGCCCCCCTTGCAGGACGCTGTCAGAAATCAAGCGAAGGACAAACATCAGACACGCCCGCGCGCAGTTTCCTTCTTCATCCTAGCTCAAAGGGAGGCATCCGGGGTTTCGTACACGCACATACACACACACACACACACACTTTTGAACCCCCCCTTTGCCGAAGCCGAAACCAACGCCGACAGGCAAAAGCAGAGAGGAGAGACGGAGCAACGCCCGCATTGAGCCCCCGACGAACGTTGCCCGAGGCTTTAACAGAGGTCGGAAGCAAGCCTAGGAACGATCTGCGACGACTCTGAGGTTGAAGATCGCCGACTCGACCCATCAGATCAGATCGCCTGCCCTGTCCTTCTTTTTTCTCTCTGGCATTCTCCCGATTACCCTGATCCGCGGCCACTATTGTCGGAGGCCAGAAACGAGACGGCAGGAATCAATCCAAACATGGTCGAAGCTGCGAATCCGGATTGATTACAAAAAGCCGTCTCTTTGCCCCGGATTTTCTCGTCGGAGTCTTCTTTCTCCATCTTCCAAGCATCAGTCTTTTCCTGTACATCGCAGTCCTTTTCAACACTTTCTTTAACGGCCCGGCGTCGTCCATTCACTTCTTTGTACCTACATTCTTTTCAAATACATTTGACCAGGAGTCATTCACTTTTAACAAATCGCCAAAATGGTCCGCATCACTCTCGCCGCTCTCCTCGCCCGTAAGTAAACCCCGCTAATAAACCATCGCGGCACTCGGTATATGGCCCAGCCGGCTAACGTCTCCACGAAAACAAGTCTCCGCGACTGCCCTTGCGCAGGTCATCCCCAACAATGCCGGTGCCCGTAACGTCGGAAACGGCCAGGGCCAGCAGTTCATCACCGGAGGCTGTGTGTCCGACGCCGACTGCGACCAGGCGATCGCCTGCTGCGCCAACAACGGCCAGGGCCAGGGTGTCTGCTCCGGCCTCGCCGCCGCTCTCCAGAACGGCAAGCAGGGCTGCGGCTTCAACGATCCCAACGCTGCTCAGGCCATTGCTGCCGCGCAAGAGCAGGTTGCTCGCCAGGGATTCTAGATAGCTCCGCCGCTATAGCTTGGAACGAGGAGATGGACGAGGCACGGAGAACAGGAAGGTATCCTTAATAATACGTCCTCCAAGGGCTTTTAGCAAAGCCAAGAACAGGCCATTTTCTTATCTTTACCTCACTACGATGGAATACTCGAGTCATGGTAGATAGGGCACATCATTGAACGAAGACACGTCGGTCCATTCGACAAAAATCTGCGTAGACCCTCTCTTCTTCCCACCGTGAACCGTAATAGCTCGAAGCCGTCAGCATTAGGAAAACCCAAAATACCACCCACACAGTGCGCAATCTACAACCAAGGAATAAACGGGTCGGCAGGGACCACACTCCGTGCACACACAACACGCACACAGACACTATAGCTTTACTTGATGTCAGTTTTACCATCTCTCCGGGGCCGACAAAACTTGGTCGGCCGGTGTAATGGCCATCTGTACCTAGAATTGAAAGGCATCTTCCCTTTCCCACACCTACACTACAGGTACAACCTCTCTATTTCATCCGGTGAGCGCAACGCGCAGGGCTGTGGTATTTCGAATCCATTACAAGACTGGTGTCAAGCCCATATTGATCAATGTATTGCGTCTTTTCCATCCGTCCGTCAACTAGCCGTTCACCTGGTCACCCACATTCTCCTTAGCACAGCAGAAGGCTCCACTTCTTCGTGTTTCTAGCTTTAGGAGACGTCTTGCTTCGTTGATGACGTTCCCGCCGTTACGCTCAGCTGGGCAGGTGAGTTGGCTGCATATGGTGTGGTGCAGGATCGTGATGCATATATTTGACCCGCCCGGGGCGTTCCTCTATATCCGCTTGGGCTATGGTCTTTTTGCGGGCCCAAGTTCGATATTTTAGAAGCGTATTCACGTACTGGGATGAACTGTTTGCCTTTCGTGTTGCCCCAGGTCACGCTGACAGGATACCGACGCTACGCGGCCTCCAGGTTCGGGCTCGGTCCTACGGTTGGGTTGCCTTGACCGGCCTTGGTCGTCTCGCCGCTATCAAAAATAGTCGCCGGGTGGTTCCATCTCTAAATGCTGCAATGCGGGAGAGAGAAAGCGTATGTAGGATGCGAAAGCTGGGAACACCATCGACTTAAAACTATTCATAAGCGCCAGCTCTGGTACCATCTCTGTAGTCTCGGACTCGTCATCTCCACTATTCGTCACTGGACCCCGTCCCTAAAGGAGGGTCAACCGCTACTCTCATCTTTCGACATACGCGCAACAAACATCATCCCTTCTCTCACGACTTGGCATGCGCTTCCTCGCAGGGGTTTGTGCATGGCGGTGGCAGGCATCTCTTGGAAAAGTTTACAATTAAAGCGAGCCCCACGGCCCTCCTCTCCAGATGGCGTCAGTATATATAGTAAATGACTCATAGTGGTTCATCAGGGATATATCCTGAGGTCTTCTCATCGATAATGATTCATCATGGTTCATTCCCGACAGCCTTTGAGAGATTTCGACTCTAAAATCATCGCAATGACTGGCACACTGCTATAGGAAGAGCACCGGAAACAATGGAACGGCTTCAAGAGTGCTCTGAACGATCGTGAAATTGTAGTACAAATAGAGGCATATTTACGTAGAATTCCAAAGATTGTGTATTGCCATGTTAGGCGCGTTGATCGAAACGAAGCAATAACAACACTAGAGGGGACAATGCTGCTGTGGTGTGCTCTGATTTAGAGTTGATGATGGGAGTTGCCACTTTGGCGACTCCATAGATCCAAGGTATATTTAGTCCCCAAGCTCGATAAACCTAACCCTCTTATAATATGCTCCGGCGACAGCCTTGATGATTACACTGTGTTCCCTATTATGATCCAAGCCTCTTGCGTCGTCAAGCGCTTGAAGGCAGACTGATTAGAAGTCACCACGACCGAAGAGCTGACATCGTCTGAAAACGCTTTCACTCGGAGCATATTAATTTCCTTGGTTACCGGAAACGCCAAAATTTCTTTTTACAGTCTTCATCTAGATGAACACCCTTGGAAACTACAGTGCCAAACTAGCTAACAAATCGCAATGAACACCTTGATCCCAGATATCCGTCTTCGTTGGAAGCACGCCCGCTCGTAAAGACCAGATACACAGGGCAACGACCCAAAAAGAAAAGTTCCTTGTCCTGTAAGTGAAACCGACACCTGCAAATACGGGATTCAAGACTTGTCCTCCTTGAATTTCATCATAGACTTGAGCGCCTCGGTCTGGGCCTCTTGGCGAGCGAGTTTGATTCGTAATTCGTCTCTCTCGCGCGAAACCGCCTCCAGAGCTTCCTCGAGCTCTTTAATTCGGTCGAGTCGCTTCTGGCGGTACTTGCGTGCGGCGAGGGTGTTTCGGTAACGCTTGGCAGCGGCGTCGTCTTCGTCTCTCGGTCGACAGGAACCGCCAGACGCGCTTTTGGAGTTCGAGGTGTTGGACGGCGTGGAAGAGGTCGACTGTGGGGAAGCGCCGGTGGAAGGGGGTGGGAAATCTAAAAGGTCGGTGTGTTGTGAGGTGGGAAGCGCTGGAGAAGGGTCTGAGGATGCGTCGAGGTGTTGGGAATTAAAGTGGGTAAGGCTTGCAAAGTCCATGTTCATGTCTGCGGCGACGCCTGTTAGTGAACAGGCATCGCAAGGAAGAGCGAGAGTAAGAGGCGGCGGAGCGATCAAGAAAAGGAGGGAGGGTTCAGCTTCGATCTTAAATAGAGGTCAACATACCGTTCAAGATGTCGTACTGTCCAGTCGAGGCTAGTCCGGAATCCTCCATCAATTGCCCAAAATCAAACGCGGCTGCCTCGTGATGGACGAGGTCTCCAGGTGCAAGCCAGTCTTGGACATCGAACGAGCCCGGATGGGACAAGACTGGGAGGCCATGGAACGCCTGGAGGCTACCTGAGGACGGGAAAGTGGCAAAGAGGAGCTCTCCCGTGGAGGCAAGCGCGGATCCGTTATCCGGGATATACGGACTGACTTGGAGGGCAGTAGAGGAAGCAGGTCTGGACCGCCGGGTGTTGCTGTTGAGTGGTGGCTGTGGGCATTCTGGCAGGTTGTGAACGGCCTCTTCCTGAGGCCGAAGGTTTCGCGGTTACAAGGTGACGTGAAGAAAGGAAAGTGTCCCCGGAAAAGGATAGAGGAGGAGGAGGAAGGGGGGAAAGAGGGAGTAGAAATATGGGTGCCTCAGTTGCGTGGTGAGGCTGGAACCCATCGGAACCGCTGGCCGTGGCGTATTGAGGAACGGGGTGGGGGAGCCATTGCGTCCGACTGGTACCGCTGGCTGCTGGGCGTGATCAATGCCAGCAGGGCTTTGCGTTCCTAGAAAGGAAGTTGCACGTGCGGCACGGCCCACATAATCATTATGACTCATAGTGAGTTGGATGAAAGCGGCAGAATGGTTTACATTGGAAACCTCCACAGCCATCGGCACTGTAATACATCAAATTACCTTCGTAATCATCGCGCCTTCCCCAACCGAGATATTTCTTTGTGAGAATCGAGAGTCGCCATCATTGGCGAAAACGGGGGCGCACAGTCTTGGTCACCTTGACCAAGACCCCAGACCTGCGGTCTATCGTTGGTCATGAAAACGGATGGCTGTTGTACACCCTTCCGGGAGATAACGGTCAACGACCGACCAAGGCCAAAACAGACTCGCAGCTGGCGAAAACTCCGGCCCGCTATCCCATGGAGAGTTAGGACATTGGTCTCGCGTGTGCCCACGTGTGGAATGCGTGGAATGCGCCCAGCTCCATTTCGTTTGTTTTCTTTGTGGGGGCCAAGGCCCTATTTGTAAAGGCTATGCTCTAACGGACGCATTGTACCTCCGCTGGAACGCGGCGGCAAGGCCGAAAATGAGTGTCCACTATACGTCCCCACGAAAACGGACTTGATGCGGTTAGCGCGATGCAATGTGCCCGCTTTATCAGCGCGGTCGCGAAGTCTCTTTGATTAAACCACATTAACAGGATCTCATCGAGCAAGTGTGGCTGGTCCTCTTTCACCTCATCCTCTATGTTGCTCATGGTCCATGATCGCCAGGGCACTGATGACCGCCATGACCGCCCACCTCTCGCCTAGCAGTCCCGACGCCCCGGTGCCGTGAAAGGCAAACATGCCCACCTTGTGCATGCTCAGGCTGTTAAGGCCCCAGACGGCGACTATCTCTGCGCCGTCGCTGGCGGAGGTGTCCGCTGCCGGACTGAACGTGGTTCCTGGCGGCGCGCCCTCGGGTGGTCTGGAGTCCAGCCGAACCAGTTTCCAACCGGTACTCCAGTCGGTTCCTAAATTGGCAACGATATCCCCCCGGCTTCGTCGCCATTCGTACCTCTCGTGCCTACCAGGGAAGCCCGTTTCTATGTCAAACCACCACTTGGCAGAAAAGAAACCTGCCTCGACATGGAGGATAGCCTCCGAGGAAGGGTGCGGTGATCCGGGCAAAGGCGGCATGGTGATTGGGCGATCGCGCGTAAGCGGAAGCCTATCCATGGCGGCCACGGCAGGGTAGGTGGCATTGGGACCCGAGTGAATGATGATGGCCGGCCTATCTGCGATAGCAAAGTTCCGGCTGATAGCATAGATGGGAGGTGCGTTCCTGTGGAGCCCGATAACCAGGGTCCACGAGAATGGATCTTTATAAACGCCGAACACGGGCGGAAACTGCTGCGGGATAGGCGCCTGGTAGGCCGGGGCCGGAGCGGCGTACCCAGGGGCACCGAGGTTGTGGTTCGGGGGCAAAGTTTGCTGAGGTTGTACAGGGGCGCTAACAGCGCACAGGGGGTTCGAAGCCGTGGCTGGTGACAATGCTGGCGCAACGTCACCATATTGGGGAGGGTCGTCTCTTGGGCGGATATCTCCTTTCGATTTGCCGTTCTTGAAAAGTCCCATTGTGACTGGTATCGGGATTCCCATAAATGCCAGGCTTAGAGGTTCCATGCACTGTGAAATATATTGTTCCCAACCCGGTGAGCTTTAGTAGACTTAATCATTTGGGAAACATCGTGTGGTTGTAGTGACTGGGAAATCAAAATCGTCACCCAAAGAAGTCAAGGCCATCGTGGCATTATAATGGCCTCTCCCTTTGGACCCGCCAGCTTCCTTTGAGAGCCATCTCCGACTCTCGTCGTTCGTCGCCAAGGCGAGGACAGAATCCTTCCTTCCGTCGCGCAGTTTACGAGTGAGCCCATAATTTCAAATCCAGCGGACTATCCACCCAGCACGAGACGAGCCCTCATGGAGCGCGGGGCGCAACCTTTTTTTTTTTTTTTTTGTCTGTTTGTTTGCCTCAATCCTTGCGCAGAGAAGTTCCTTTACAAGTTGGGGCACAAGCTGCATAGCCTCTTGCTCCGCCCGTTTGGTGTGCAGGGAACTTGATCGAGGACTTTTAACAGCGGATGATCGAGAACGTGAGGTTGATATTACCGCTAACCAGATTTGGTAAGTCGGCACCCAACATAGCCCCTGACGTCTGGCTTCACAGCCGGAAAAGCGGCACCAAGTTTTCACGCCAACTCTGGCTGGTCAGCCTTTCCGGCCCTCTATCCTCACAGAATGACGCAAAATCCGAAGTTTGAATCCACTCAATGCCTATTTCACTGTTATAACCATACAAGGGATAACCCATGCTGATGTTCCCAGATGAAATAAATAAATATCCGCGTTTAACACGAAGGGTTCGGTCCAAGATTCAATGTAATAATATACACTGAGAGGGAAACCCCCTTGCTCGTCAGTTTGATATGTTTACAGCCTCAATCAAGCTTTCCCTTCTCTTTTGTACATTCGTATAGAGAAGTGTAAAGACCAGTAGTGTACCAAGGTAGTTAATGTTCTGACTTTAATCCCTCGGTGCGTATTCCTGCAGCAAAGGAGCATGGGGATTGCGAAACATGAATATGAATGCCACGGGGTCCAGGGCAATTTCGTTATGCAATTTTTCCCCTATATCCGTCCTTCTCCTTTCAAGGCCCTATCCCATCGCCAGGCTGTCATTTCTCCAAAGTTGCCAACATATGATAGGAATATTACAGATGGCGATCAGGCTGCATGCATTGCCATTCGCTCCTATGTCGTGATCCCTAAGAGCATCTCCTCTAAACTCCTCCGTATCACATGAATTGCAAAGCAAATATGGGTATTTGCAGCCTCGGTCCATCAGCTTCGACAAATATCCCACAGGGAACAACCCTGAACACTGCCTGGAATCCTTTTTTGGTCTCCGGGCCCGCAATACCTCACCTGAGTTCTGTGACGGGTTGGAAGGCGTAGCTGGCGCTATGCAGGCGGATAGCGCAGCCACTAGACCCGGAGTCTCCAAGTGGTCCGCAATGTGGAGGTGCATAAGTAGCGTAAAAGGGCACAGGTTACCTCGGTAGAGTAGTTCCAAGCTCAGAGCCTATCTTTGAAACTGACCCTCTATGATCTTAGATCCAACGGATCAGGCTACAGTAGAATCAGTCCGGTTTCTTCAGGTGCAGGGCGTCATACCCTCCTAGTTTTGATTTTGTCGATACCAGCTCTGTAAATTCCATCGTGCCGTTACTCACTCACAATAACCCCAACCGTAATAACAGGGTCAAAGGTTGAGGGCCACCCAAAGTCACCTTTGCGGTATCCATGCCTGCTTCCAGAGTCTCCAAACCGCGTGGCGAGACACTTCGAAAAGCTAGTGTTTCGACCGTCTAGGGTCCATATATTGTGAATCTGATGCCTAGTCTCCGATTGTCATCACAGCTGAATGCGAGTTATCTGGTTGAATATTATCTGAACCCGACTTATAAGGTATTCATGCAAGCGATTATCCTAGCACAGGGTCACTTGACATGCCTGTATAGTGGCTCGGCCAGATCCATGCACATGGTTTCGGGGTAAAGATCGAGCGCGCGGTTCCGCTGCAGGAGCAAATGTTCATGTCGCGTTGTGGTTTTGTGGAGTCACAGTGGATGACTTGAACTAGTATTAATTTTTGTGCCTGCCAGTGGAGACGGAAGCCCAATCTAGGACATACACTTGTCAACGTAACCCAGACACGATCACAATTCCCAAACCAAGAACTAATATGGCTATATCAAGAAAGTAGATTTAACTAGCCCCGGCGAGGCACCAACGCGGAAATGCTACATGCTACAATTTCCAAAAAAAAAAAAAAAAAAAAAAAAAAAAAAAAAAAAAAAAAAAAATAGAAAAAAAAAAGAAAAAGAAACAGAAAGACCTATTCATCCTTGTTCCAGCCCGCCCTAAACTTGTAATCAACATGACAAACGGCTTCATCTCGACCAACCAAGAAGAAGCGGGGTGGACAGGTAAGGAAACTTTAACTGCGCTCCGTGACCACTCGCAGCTTTCATCGTTCCGTATGCCACGTTTAACCTCACCTGTTTCAACTCTGACCACCCAGTAGAGCCACGGCGCCGTGACGGGGAAAAGCCCTCATCAACCCCATCGCCGCTCAAGCTCCATCACATACCCCTGGGTGATGTGATTGAACGGGGGTGGCGACGGAAGATTTCAGACAATAGCAAAAGCTCAGTTGTATCCGCTCCGACCATCGATTTCGATCTCCTGGCGTTTATTGTAGCCACTGCGTCCGTCCACATCGATTTCATGACGCTTGTTGTAGCCACTACGGCCATCGGTTTCGATGTCTTGGCGTCTATTGTATCCACTACGGCCTGAGGTGACGACAATGTCAAGGGCGTCGAGGTCATCACGCTTATTATAGCCGCTACGGCCGTCAGACTCAGCGACGTCCTGGGGGAGCGGACTAGCGATGACTTGGACGGCAAAGAGGCCGAAGAGCACCACAGTGAGTGAGGCGCGCATCGTGGATGACAGCATGGTGAACTGCTGTGCCAAGTGTGAGTGTTAGCAAGAGCCCGTTGAGGGGAGAGGACCAGCACTGCTCACCTGCAGGGAGATATGGCCTTTGAGGATTGCTTTTCTTGGTGTTAACTTTCGCGTTCTCTGGTGTTTGTAATAGTCGAAGAGCTGACTATTGAGAAGGTCTGCCTCAGAACACAGACTTATATATACTTTTCCCCGTCGCTTAACAACGATGCCCATGCAAACACCAAGGTTTTTATCTCAACTTCTCCCTCATGTTCCCCGAATTATCCCTATACGCAGCCAATATCATGCCGTCATGCGAGGCAGTGTTTTGAGGTTTACCGAGATGGTTCGCAGAAACGACCGCCCCGATACCTTAGCGCTACATGAAATATACCCTCCTGGCCACACGATCCAGAAGCTGGTCACACCTCATCCCACCATCTCGATCCGCTGTGGGCAACTATTCTCGATCCTTCTGGGATTTCCAACCGCTCCTCGGTTATCAGCTGCATTGGTGATCCGGATCGTGTATTGCCCATCGAGCCGATGCGTAGCTGAGAAGAAGGAACGCTCTTATCAAACCGCGACGGGTTAGACCAGGCATGTATCTGAGGCAATAATATCAATGACACAACTCCCACCATCACCCGTGTTTAAAAACATTGATGGTGGCAGATCACCGTTAGCAGACCACCGTCTACCCGCCTCACGTTTGTTGCGGATCGTAGTGCAGACAGAGTTCTCACATGTTTCGCTTTACCCCTGTCGTCGTTTCCTGGAAGCACAACTCAGGGAGTGAGGCGACCCTCCCCGCTGGCTTCTTCCCGTTCCGAAGTGGATCAGCGATCAATGTGTAAGCACCTAAACCGGACACTTGGGCGGTCAAAGCAAAAGGTCCCCGCAACCCCAAGCTATCTGCCTACGGGCAGCGTCGTATGTCATGTCCCGCGTGAAGCACAAATGACGAGCTGAATGGAGGTGTGATTGCGCGAGGGGTTCCACGGCGCATCTGTGATCCTCCGGGATGAGGGAGAACCAGACCGAAAAGACCCTACACCTAACTCGAGTTCCCACTCACATTTATTGAGGTGATAGTAATGGATGCTTGCAGATGAGGTCAGGATGGATGCACGTGATTTGATTGGGCAATCTCTTTCCAAATGGATGGCATCTCCGAATCCTACAGACCTCGATGATCAAAGGTCCCAGTCACATAATAGGGCGTAGCGAAGGCGCAGGATGCATGTAGTTGCAATGATATCCGGGAGCCGTTCTCAGAACCCATGCATGAGCTGCTAGCGGCGCATACCCGACAGGATTCCGGGTCTGCGGGTTGAAACTTGGATGCGCATGCGAGAAGGTGGTTTCGTGACGCCTCGCTAGCGACAACTTCGGCCGTAATTTCTAGTTATTGAAAATTCCCCGTCCCTTGTCACTGATTTTGTATTCGATATATGGGTTTCTCGAATGTATCCAACCACTCTACCAATAATGGCTGGACGTGTTGGTGCAGAGAACTGCCCAGCTAACAGACATATTTAGCAGCTCTTAAGTATTACCACGTTCCGCAAGACAGGGCCAGCCCAGGCCTCGCGTGTAAACTGACTGCCAGGCTGTGATTTGGATTTCGAAGGTCTTGGTTGGCCTGTATACGACGCACTCTAAAACTTGGGGGCGAAGGATCCAACGAGTTGACTCTTGATGGCCATGCCCTGCAGCTAGCCTTTAGGCAAAAAGCTAGATCTATGTTGAAGCTTGCGCTCGGTGTGATAGAACGCGGCGTAGACAGATGACTTCCAACTAAGCCCAAAATGTGCAAACCGAGTGTACTCACTGATATGGGGCAAAATTTGTTTGCCATATTATGTTCACGGCTGCGCGATCGACGTCGTGTTCTACGCCATACTCACAACGTGAGGGTCAATACCTTAGCAGAGAAACACGCACGCCCTGTCAGAACTTGTATTAACCGACTCAGGGATCCTTACGGACCTTTTGTTCCACGCTTCTCAGCGCCTTTGATTCCTTTTACAGCGACAGCTATTGACAGATAAAAATACTCGGAATGAACTTGAGCGGAACCTGTGTGTCTCCCGATGCTGCAAGGATCCCAGGGCGAGATGAGTCCTTGGGATAAGGTGCGCGGAGCGGGCACATGTGCGGTTACACAGGACATAACTATCAATATGATGGCGGCATTTCCTGCCACCGCCAGCCAGCTTCAACTTAATGTCGTGCTCAGCTCAGCACCAACGCAGCATCAGGGAAGGAAAGCACAAGCCACGGGCTGCATTCACGTAGCAACCATACCAAGTGCCTCGTTGGAGACTGGACTGGGGATGACCGTGGTACGTCTCATTATAGAAGGAGCAAAAGTTCCTCTGATTTCCTTGCGTTCGCCACCGATGTTGTGTGGCCCTCCCAGTATCCACTCTCGGAGATGCATCGTCTCCGGTCATTGTCGTTACGCCGTATGGGCATGAACGGAACAATGCCTTATTGACAGCTACCGGAAGTCTAATGGATGTTCCCAGGGGCTGTTGTGCCAAGTTTATTTGGCCTGTCATGACGCGTAAGTCCTATCTATGTCTTGGCTTTTCAACAAAAGGCGCGAATAGCTTCAATCTCAATATAATACTCGGTATCCTGTAAATATTATCTGATTTTCCCAGAAAGAACCAACGGATAAAATCGAAAAATAGCATCCACCACTTCCAATGTCACATCACGGCGTGAACGGCAACTGTCAAAGAACTCGGGCAAAGATCGGATTAATCCATTTTCCACTTACGGCCGCATTCAAATCACGCAAGAACCAACCACGTCTCCAGAATCGCACCAACAGACTGAGAGTTATGCAGATCGCGAACCGCTCAGGGGCCAGCTCTGGCGCCTCTCACTTCGAAACGCCTCACCCTAAATTACTTCCCATCCATCATCAGCCCTACACTATCATACATACGCCCTTCTCTTCCCATTGCCAGTCCTACGCCCGATGAGCATATCATAGAACTGAACTGAATTCCCATCATGTAAGTCCATCCTCAGCGCACAGGTGTCAATGCGTGCCGCCCACTTCCTACAAAAGTCCATTCCCAAGAGTATATCGAATCCTGAATAATCCATCACTGCCGCGGAAATATGATAGGTTTTGGTTCCAAGGCCAAGCTCAAAGTCATGGACCCTACCGTGGATCTTCTCGGAGGAGATTCCCTTTACGTTTCCGGCCCACCGCTGGTCTATGAGGTAGTCCAATCCTGTTTGCTGCGCCGTGCGAATGCTCATCATGGTCCTCTCCGTCGCCGTCGACAACCAAGCTTTGTAGGCACAGTTTCCAATGATAACTGGCGTCTCGATAGCGCTGCCATTTTCCATACTGGCCAGAGATGGACGTTCCTCGGTCTTCCTAGTCTCGGGGCTTTCTTTTGTTTGCTTAGCAATCTCCTCCTCCAGGATCTTTGCCGCTGCATCTGCCTTGCGTAGCCTTGCCCACCCTAGCGCAGACTGTCCGCCAGTGTCGGCACAAGCGAGGTTAGTCCTTGGAGCCAACAGGACCACCAGGGGCTCGTTGCCCAAGAAGCTCGCCCAGTCTACTGGCGCCCACCACATATCGTCCCTATAGTTAGGATCCGCCCCTGCGTCTAGGAGCTTAGTACAGAACTCCACTTGTTGATTCTTCGCGGCCATCAGAAGTGTAGTATCGCCAAAGTCGTCAATGATTGACACATCTGAACCTAGTGCCAAGAAGAACTCGACAAGATTCGCCTTCCCAGCCAACACGGCAACCTGAAGCGGAGTCCTTCCAAATTTATCTTGGCAGTCGATCGGCACTCCAGCATCGAGGAGGGCCTTCGCGACGTCAAGGTGGCCAGCTCTCGTGGCGTCAATGAGGACCTGGTGTGACTGAGGATGTAGGGCCTTCAGGCTTCCATTCTGCTCCAGCCAAGCCAGGCCGTTCTCAGACATTAGGAGCATGGACTTCTTGGGAGCTAGCCACAGTAACCAGTTAAAAAGAGCATTTTCTAGGCAGACGGAAATTTTCAACTTACTTCTTTTCTTTTCATCCATAGAACCAACCATGTTGGACTTGCCTAGAACCTTCTCACTAGGCCCTCCTTCGTCCGCCCTCAACAACTCCTGCTTTTCGTCCAGAAGTGCCTTTTCGTTTAGTTCACTCGTCTCCTCCATTTTCTCATTGCGCCACGTCTTCTTTTCATCCGGCCACGTTGGCTTCTTCTCGTCGACTTCCCCTTCTTTGTCTCCCATCACTGACGCGTACGATTCAAGCTCTTCCTCAGGTTCAAGATACGGAGGAGAGGCAATATCCATCGCCTGCCCGAAGTCCACTACTGGCTCAGACGCAGGCGGTCCCGCTGGTGGAGAAAATTCGTAAATTCCGGTGACCATTTGCACATATCGCTTGACCGCCGCCTTCTGGGCGTCAAGGTACTCTTTTGTTCGTGCTTCAATAGCCTGATGAGGCATTCCCCCAGATAACTCGGACCCATCAAGCCCATGAGCAATGCTAAACCTAGTATAGCGCCCAGATATCTCCAACTCTGAATGTTCTCTCTCAAATATCCTCGCAGCGGCGGCGGCCTCCACCGCAAAATCCACGACTACTCTCCCCACAGGTTTCGGAAAGGCCTTTAGCACCGCTGCTCCCGGAATCCCCGTCCCGAGACTGAGGATGCTTTTAACGGGAAAGCCAGGCCATAGCGCTTGAACTTCATCCATGGCTTCCTGGACGGGGTTGTTCCATGCCGGCACGCCCTCGATGTAGCTGAACCCAGCCGTGGCTACAGAGCACGGGCCCACGAGTCCCGACGCGGCGAGGGCCGCATGGCAAGCTTGCGCAACCGTGAGCTCGGGCTGGAATTCGCCGCCGTGACGATATGTGCGTATCCTGTGCTGCTGAAGACCCGCCGCCTGCTTCGCAGCAGCTGTCACAAATCTTTTTTTTTGCCGTACTCTGTCAGCTCGCATGTCTCGTCTTGAAGTGAGGTGTGAAAACCTACACCTTCACTGCGGCGTCCCTGTGTCCGATAATACGGGAATCCCGTCGCTGCTGTGCGCGGTCGAGGACGTCCTCTACGCTACGCACGAGCGTGTCGGCGTCGAACTTTAGGCTGGAACTTTTAGCCATCTTCTCTGCCATCTTTCCAAAGAAAGTGTCTCTTTGCCTGTGGAAGGTAAACAAGGCGTTTGCTATGCGCTCGTAGGCGGTGTAAGCCTCGGAAATAGACATGTGTAAACGGCCCAGCAGGATAGCTAGGATACTACCAGGGCTCTTAGTATGTTCCTTAGGCCCGGTATGTCGTCGAACTCACCCTCCAGTTCCGGAGCCTGCTATCATGTCAAAGTATCTGTACGGCCTGATCTCTTGCCCCGGCAATGCAGCCTCTTTTAGGATCTCATTCAGGGCGAATAGCTGCGCCGCCGTCCTCAAGCCACAGCTGCCGTCTAGCAAGAGCAGCGTTTGTTAGCAGTATGCATCAATGATCCATTCCCAAATTGGTATTGAACTTACCGAGACACAGCAATCGTAGGGCCCGTACCGGCTCCGGCGGTGGAGCCGGATACACAGACTGCGGCATGGGCTTCGCTGCCGCTCCCGGAGCTCCCTTCTCAGGTTTCTCCTCCATTTAATTCTATTTTTTTTCTCCGAAAATTAAATCTCTTTCAAGCTGGTCAGAAACAAGGTCGGGTAAATTTCCGTCCGTTCTAAAGGCGGGGATTGAGGCCTTTCCGCTTTACCCCGTAGATGGAAACAAAACAAGGCGAGGCCAAGCATTCCACCCAAGGTGTTTGCAGGGCCTCTCCAGCTAAAATCACGTGGCGGTTCCCTTGTTTGGGGGGGCATCAACTGAGGGATTGTTGATCCGTCTTACGCTGCACGGCAACTCTGAGGCGCAAGTTGTTCGGGCTTGGCTGTGGAATCTTGGTGTTGCATTGCGTTGTTAGGTGCATGGCTGGCCGCACCAAAGTGTGCCAAATTCGGTCTAGACGGCCCAGATTCGATTGAGCTGAGGACAAATTCAGTGGGGTCTTATTCTCCGATGAATGGAACGCGACGATTGAACGGAGGTTTCTGACGGAGCGAATCGCCGGATCCGGCCATAGACAACGTCTGCTTAACCAATCCCGGCCAACTTTCTCCCGGAGGAGACGCCGGAGGCCGGCCCAGTGCTCTTGAGAGCGACCAAGGGGTGAAGAAAGGGCGTTTCTTGATGCAGACAGCTGATCGGGGAAGACTCAGAAATCATCAAATCAATAAGGAGAGCATCCTCTTTTCATTCCACTAGTAATACATGGTAAAAGCCGCCAAACAAAGGGAATCTCAAAAGGAATGTAGTCGTGTACTCGTAGTTTTCAGTGCGCCGTTGCCCAGGCCCGTTCCGTTCCGTCCCAATCCAAGGCGCCAAAACCCATCCCACCCATGGAACAAGGAAGATAATCATAGTACAAGTACGACAAGAATCCCTCCGGGGAGGATTCATCTAAGCAATTACGGTTGCGACAACACTCATCGCCCCGCCATATATCGCCGCGCAAATCAAAGCATTCCTAGTATCAATGCCCAGACCCTTGAGGCTTCCGGCTTGTAGGAGTGGGTTCAACACGCCAATGGCCACAAGGCAGACGACCAGAATGCGACCGAGAAGTCCTGGTATGGTTGGAAAGGCGGCGATGGGGAGAAGAACAGAGATAGCAAGACCAGCTGCTAGAGAGGGGATCGAGACCTCCATGTTGGAGTTTAAGGGTGCTACCGCGATCGGTGGCGCTGCCTCAAGCCTCTTCACGGCTTCGGTATCTTTATTGGAGGGCGCATCATGCTCCAAAAGCTCCCCAAATTGTTGATCAGCTGAAAGTTGGGGCATCGGAGTAGGAGCACCGGACGATAGACATTCACTACGGTCGAAAGATCTGGAGCGCGGTCGGCCAATCGCCACCAGGTCGTCGTTGCAGTCGAGGAACCGCGTCTCTAGTTCTGTGATGGGTCGTTGCGCCTCGAGAAAACCTCGGTAGTCTTCGATCTCTGATTTGGAGGGCGCCGACATATTCTGGGTCTTCTCAAAAGATGACAGTACACGATCTAGCGGTACGTTAGCAAAGATCCAGCTGCACGGGGAAAGGTCCATGCTCCGTACTGTACTGTTCCAACTTGTATCCAATCTTTCCCAGTATATCCGTCTTGTGCCACTGAAGCTCACCACCGGCAAGGTAGTCGGACCGTCTCGACGCCGGCAATATGCAGTTCTGCAAGCGTCTCGTCTGGGTGTCGGCCGTATCGAGCCTATGCAACTGTTCCTCCATCTCGGCCAACTCATCTTGCAAGTGCAGCAAGATACGATGGTTCATCGTCTCGAAGCGGCGGTACATTGGTTGTATTATTGAGGGTCTGGCGTGACTGGGTGAAAGCTTGGATGCCAAGAGTTGGTATCCAGATAAGGGAAGCTTCTCTGCTCGGGGCAGGTGCTTCACGTATCCGTACTGAGTCCCAAGTCGCGGCTGGAGTTCCTTTGGGGGAATGTGCGGTAGGTTCGCTTTACCTCTCGGCATTTCGGGAGTGCCGTAGCTCTTTGTGGGATGAGATTTTCTCGGGTCGGTAGCGAATTGTGTTCGGACGTTGGACGAAGGTGATCCTGACGAGTCACCGTCGACGCTGTTCTCGGGGCTGCTGCTTCGGTCCGTCTCGTGGTCTCCAATTGAGAAGACGTCGCTTCGCATCGATGACGATTCGGACGATGTGCTGCTTTGCGTAGATGGGGATTTTCTATTACCCGAGCCGGAAGCGCGCCAACGGGCCGTAGACTCCTCTATTGATCGTCGAATAGCTTCGGCCGTGACGGCCGGGGAATCTGGTTCGAGGAAGTTGAGCGCATTCGGTCGGCCACGGGATTGCGACCGAGATGAAGAATGTGAGGAACGGTGCGAGCGTCTTTCGTCTTTTATCTCCATGTCATCTGCTTGTTCATGTCTGCTATAGGATGATTGCGTTATGGTAGATCCGCTATCACTAGAACTTCCGGAGCCGTTTGTCTTGGAGGTTATGGAAGAGCAGTTGGTGAGCGTCGATGCGGAAGGAGATGGAGACCGGTTGATCTTATCATCGCTGCTTGCACTCTGTTCCTGTTCGTTTGTTTGAGATGTTTGATGACAGGGAGACTCGTCCATAACTTCGTGTTTGACAGCAGCGGTTGTCTTTGGCGACGCTGCATATTTTGGGCTGCTCTCAAAAGAGTCTTCGATATTGGTATGCCCTGATACCTCAACACCACCTGTATTCTTACTAGACTGATGCTCCGACATGTGGCAGTCGCCAGATGCAGCCACGTCCGCCTCCGGGCCAAGCGCTAGTTCGGGTTCGGCGTTCATTGCGGCCTGCGGTTCAAATTCTGCGTTGTTCGAAATCGACTCGTCCGCAGTAGTGTCTGGCAGAGGGACCCTCGCAGCATCAGCAGCCAGCTGAGGGGAAGAGTCACGAGGCATGGTTGAATCCGGGAAAATCGGGCTAGTAATATAGGATCACTTTACGTTTTCCTTAGCCAGGATCAACCAAAAGCAAGGAAGCCCGGACGCCAGCACACACCACGGGTCAACGCTCGGTTTGGGTGTCGCACAGGGTACGGGTAGAATCGTATGGTTCTGGCAGTGACCACGACTATCGGGCGAGAAGGTCTTTTGACTGGAATCTATCCTATCAAAGGGCGACGTTGGTGACGCGACGAAGAAATAGCCACGGGCTTGATTGGGCCATCAAGGGATGAGTCGAAGAGAGCGGGGCCGTAATTAGGTTGTCTTGGGACGAATGCCTAGCAGGCCCTAGATGGCGAGAGAAAATCGTCGACGCGAGTAGGAGAAGCGGCCAGTCGCAATGAAAGATCAAGAGGCCACTGGGAGATCGCGATGAAGAGGCACTGGGCAACAGTGGTAAGGAAATTAAGGTTATTTGATCACAAATGTGTTCAAGTGGAGAAAATGGAGAGGCGTTTCTCGCATCTAGAAAGAGAAGAAAAGAGGCACGAGAGCCAAGTCTTTTCACTCGAAACACGCCCTAGAGCCCTGACGAAGACTCCTCCGTCGTCGTGAGCATCATAGACTCACATCTTGCGACCGATCAAAAGGTCTAGACCCTGCTGGCAAGAGTGCAAGAGACCAGCTGACAAACGATGATCGCTGCCGAGGACATCCATTGCGTGGAGAAATGCAACCCGGCCTTGTTCATCCGCCGTGGCGGGAGGAGGGGCGTTGTGTCGGGTGCGTTTCAGAAGCTCATCGTCCCAAGACAAGACAACGGGCTTTGGGCCCAAGTTTCAACCCAGGAAACGTGGGACATCGCCAGCTTCACGTTGTGATGGGCTTTGATGGTAGCCAGCAGCGGGGTACCTGGTCAAAGCCACAACCCTTTCGACGGTGTTCTCTGAGTCTTAGTACTGAACACTGAAGCTACAGGGCCATCCATGGGGGGTTGTTTAGGGGCACTGTGCCCCACCATTGCCCCCTGTCAGGGGTGCATCGTCTATTTTTACCCGCTAAGCCTCAGGGACTTGGCGTCGCATCTTTGTACATTTAGGGTGTGTTCCCG
The DNA here is from genome assembly GCA_029532625.1 of Lomentospora prolificans. Classification (NCBI taxonomy): domain Eukaryota; kingdom Fungi; phylum Ascomycota; class Sordariomycetes; order Microascales; family Microascaceae; genus Lomentospora; species Lomentospora prolificans. The sequence goes on from JARFXM010000003.1 coordinate 4,720,094, forward strand.
ATTATGTAAGCTGGTCAAGCTCCATCGCACCTCGCGATAGTTCGACTTTTCCAGAACGTGATGCATCTGCAACAGCCTCAGGCTAGGAGCTAATCGTCTAAGCCGTCACCATTCCCCCGGCACCATGACATCGGTGTCTATGGCAAGGCTATCTAGATACCTTCTAGATGGCCACATCTCCCGTAGCGGTTGTCTGGTGCGACATCGCGTCGTTAACCCAACAGTCTTAACACGCCGAGTTCGAACTGGTCCAACGTTCCTACATACCTCTGCCACAGAACCGCCCGCTCCTCCGCGACCGACTCCGCTGCGCAAGAAGCTCAAGGAAGAAGCGAAACGGCAAAAGAAGGAGGGCGGGAAACCCAAGAAGAAGAGCGATAATCAGACTGTCGAGGGTTGGGAGCTCACCGTTGGTATCGAGATCCATGCCCAGCTCAACACTGCACATAAGCTCTTTTCCGCTGCCGCGACCTCGTTCAACGATGACCCCAATAGCCACGTTGCGCTTTTCGACGTCGCGATACCTGGAAGCCAGCCTCTCTTCCAAAAAGAGACGCTAATACCGGCCCTTCGAGCTGCGCTCGCTTTCAACTGCGAGGTCCAGCCTATTAGCCGCTTCGACCGGAAGCACTACTTTTGGTGGGACCAGCCTGCAGGCTACCAGATTACCCAATACTACGAGCCCTTTTCAAAGAATGGCCATCTTACTCTATTTGCGCGAGACGGGATTGCCGCCGAGGATGGCAAGAGTGTGAGGGTGCGGATAAAGCAGATCCAGATGGAGCAGGATACCGGCAAGACAATAGCACAGCCTGGGGATAACCATTGGATCGATTTCAATCGCGTTGGCATGCCCTTGATCGAGATTATCACGGAGCCCGATATCCACCACCCTCGCACCGCCGCTGTTTTCGTCAAGAAGGTGCAAGCCATTCTCAATGCTGTTGACGCTTGTGTGTCGGGTATGGAGATGGGTGGGTTGCGTGCCGATGTTAACGTCTCTGTACGCCGAACTGGCGATCCGAATATTCCTCTCGGCACCAGGACAGAGATCAAGAACCTGAATACGATCAAAGCTGTCGAGGACGCCATCATCGCTGAGCGAGACCGCCAGATCGCGGAGCTCGAATCTGGTGGGAAGATTGCCGGCGAAACGAGAGGGTGGACTCTGGGTTCGAAGCAAACGCGCCGGCTCAGAGGCAAAGAGGGTGAGGTGGACTACAGATATATGCCCGACCCTGACCTTGCACCTCTCGTCATCGCCAGAGATCTCATAGACAGCCTCAAGCAGTCCGTTGCAACCCCCCCTGATACCGAAGTCGACGCGCTGGTGACCGAGTTTGGCCTCACTGCCAAGGATGCGCTCTCCCTCATGGCCCTTGAAAATGGAGGCAGAGTTGAGTTTTTCTACAATGTGGTAGATAAACTCAAAGTCCTCTTCGAGGAGGACGGTGACTTGCCCCAGCTCAAGTCATATTCCACCCTTGCCGGCAACTGGATTCTCCATGAGCTTGGCAAGCTCACAGCTGAGAAGGGGGCAGAGGCTGGTGAAGTCAACGAACTTCACATTTCCCCTGATGGCCAATGCGAAAAAGTCCCAGTCGACGACCTCGCCGAGCTTCTTTTCCTTCTATACCGCGGCAAGATCACCGGCAAGGTCGCGAAGCAGCTCCTCATCTCGCTCTACAATGGCGACCTCGCCAAGGCTGGCGGTGTCAAAGCATCTATTGAAGCTCACGATCTCTGGTTCCAAGAGCTTACCGAGCAGGAGTATGCTGAGCTTGCGAATACTATCATTGCGGACAACGAGGACGTGCTCCAAGAGTTTAGGAAGAAGAAGACGTCGTATCCCCAAGGCAAGCTGATGTTCCTCGTTGGAAAAATGATGCGCGAAGGAGCCACTGAAAGGATAAATCCGTCCAAGGCTGAGTCTGTCCTGAAGGACAAGATCGCCGCCATCATCGAGTAGGACGTCGAGTAATGCTCGAGCACTGTCCGAAACGATGCTTGTAAACCTAAAGCTATTCAATCCATGTATTATATTGAATCCGTAATCTATGTCTACCATTCTATATGCGAATCCATTCACTCGATCACACGCTTGCTAGGTGAAACAGGCACGGGAAGCGTTCTTCGCAACCTCGTAATTAGCTCCAGATAATCCTCCTCGTTCTCGTCCGTCATGATGCCGTGTCGGACGAAAAAGTCGACCATGACCAGACAGCAGTTGGGCTTAAACTTGTACTCCAGCATGGCGTTCCGCACCTCGTCCACGCTCATTAGCATGAAGTACTCTACCTCCTCATCCTGGGGCTTGAGCTCCATTCCTTCAGGCACCTCCAAGTCGTACACGTACAACACAACAGGTTGGATCGTGCCGTTGCGCTTGTTCTCGCCCACGTAGGAGACCATGCCCGTAGACTTGACGTTTTCTTTTACGAATTTTTCGTCGAGAGACGCCTCTTCCCACGCCTCGGCTGTAATACACTCCAACGGAGTGTCATCTGCCTTGACGCCACCCGCTACCGAACTATCAAGCTTTCCAGGATAGGTATAGATCTTGCTACTTCTCTGCGCAATCCAAATCTTCATATTCCTGCCCTTGCCGGTATACGCCGTCAAATGCGCCCCACGGCTTGCAATGCCGAAAATGGGTGACGGCCATCTCTCCAGAGAGATGAAGTGGTTTGCGCCGAGGATGCGGTAGGGCTCGCTATGCTGGCCGCGGAGCTGGGGGAAGATGTCTCGCTCAAGAGCCGCGTCAACGACAGTAGCTAGGGCAGAAGAGATGGCTGGGCCAGGGTTGGTGCCGTTAGAGGAGTCTGGGACGTGGATCGTCCGGGCGGAGTGGTCGACTTTGATGTCGGAGGTCCATGGGAGGCGGTTGACGTTATCGGGGAGGAGAACTCCATGAGGGCGCGTATCATCGCCTAGGTAGAGGCGGTAGAGAGAACTGAAATCGAAATCGGCTGGGACACTGAAGGATTGGAGGAAATGTTAGCCGACAAGTCGGGAAGATGCTTGCGCGGGCCTGGTCGCAAGCTGGGGATGGCGGGTTTGAGTCAAGTGCGGGGGGAGGGGCAAATTGTGGGCTGAGACTCACTTGTCCACGGCGTCGATGAGCTCAAGGTAACTATTTGCGCGTTCGCCCATTTTAGCTTCGCCCTGTTTTATTGGCAAATTACTAGGCAAGAAAATTCTGCCTTGAAGATACAAACGAAGAGGAAGGAAGGGAAGGTCGATATCATGCCTGGTTCGGGTGTGATGTAATTGTTGTAGCTTCCAAAGTCAGACCCGAGGGCTTCCGTTCTCGGCCGGATCTGATCTAATCGTACCGCCAGCTGGCTGCCCGAGTTCCTTCCAAATTTAGCGGATCACATATCGCAGAGCGAGACGCACTAACCAATCAACATGTCTTCCTGCCATGATTTCGTGGAGAAGTTCGACGGATAAGGCACTCCGTTACATGTCCGCATCGATATGCTTCTTTGCCACCCTCAACAGCAAATCCTGCCTGCCTGGTCGGCCATATCAGGTACATTCCACGGCGTCGCGGCCATTAGCCTCAACAGTCTGCTGGCGAGGAAGTTGAAGGTACATCGAGGGGCACGCTTCATCCTCCAATGCATCGAAACTATCAAGCCAGGGTCGACTTTAGCGGTAGGATCCACTCGGAGAAAAGGCCGTCGGCACTACCAGCCGAAAGCCATATTTGGTCCGTAGTATCAAGGCTTCACGCCGACGAGGAAGGACATAGTAGCATACATATTACTCCGCATCACATGGGAGGACTACAACGCCGCCGTTCCCAGGCATGCCAGTCCCAATTCCTCTGTGATGTTGCTCCCGCTCTCCAGGACGAAGAGGCGGCGTGATATATGATCACTCGTACCGGGCACTGCAGACCAAAGAACTGTCAGAACGAGCACCGGACACTGCCACTTCTTGCCGAAATCCTCCTTGAATTAGAAATTCACGGAGATGAGGCGCGTCGAGAAAACGTAGAAGGCCTGGACCAACACTACCTTTCCCGATAATAGGCCGTGTTCGTCGCGAGGAAACGCCTGGTTGAAAGTCCGCGAGCATCAATACCCGACAGTCCGTCATGATCTATCCCCTACCCCCTACAGGAATGGTAACCACTCAGTCTATTCGCTTCGCAGCCTCGCCTTCAATTCTCACATCAGACCGGGCTTGTCGCAAGACGTCCAGCAGGCGCAAGAATTGAAAGATACAAGCATGAGCGCTCCTCAGTACGTAGCCGCTTCACGTGTAACTTGGTGATGAGTCTTCCACGATCCACAGCAGGCCTAATGTGCTTGATATCGGGCCTTCCGACATGACCTTCGGTTTGTCGAAGCATTCTTTTCATGGTCCTGCGGTTGTAGCGGCCCTGGGAACCGACTACAGGTAGTGAGAATGGTAAAGATAAAAATAACGAGGAAAAGGCCAGGGGAGTCGGATGTGCGATGCCTAGCTGTCATTGCGGCCAGGTAAAGAGCGTAGATCTTTCTTCTATTCAATAACGTCAACCGTAAGTGAAGTAGACGACCGATCATATAAAAGTCTTTGTCTATCTCCGATTTCAACATACCCCAGTTCCACTAGTCGAATCAAGTCAACATCGGCATCGATCCTGGGTAAGTAATCTAAGGCAACCGAAATGCTAAACTTTAATCTGGATGAAATAGGCCCCAGATTAGCAGGTGGTCAAGCCGTCAAGAGCTAGAAGCATTGGCTCAACGAAGGGTCGAGGAATATTTCCATCACAATATTTTCGCCTCCAAGATGTTCGGCGCGACCGCGCACCATCATAAGAAGGAATCTTGGCCGAGTAACTCGCCTGTCTCCAACAATAGGGCCTAAAATGCAGACTCCAGCGCTCGCATAGCTGGCTCCACACCCTTGTTCTTATCATTTAGATGCCGGGCGAGGCGCTTCCCACTTCTCCGGGGTAAAACCCCAGAGTGCGTTCTCTCTGTCTCTTATGAATGACGCAACCCGTTCTTCCCTCCCCATAGCGGCTGATGATGCGGTTCGTTTTTCCAAATCGCCTACGATCTTCCCTTGCTTCTCTTGCATAAGTTGCGAGCGGTTAGACGCCATCTTCCCAGCTCGGTTTGCCTGGCCTACGATGCCGATGCTAATCGCAAATGCAAGAAGAGCGGCAAAGCTACCATGGGACATATACACCGGCTCTTGCTTCTTGCCGTTTCGCTTATCATGCCACTGCTCCCAATCCTCCCACGTAGCATTCCGAGCTGGAGAGTGCTGTCCTGATCTCCACTCTCGATACATCGCGTTTGTCATCGGCTTTGACAGATGCCAGCCAGCTCCGTACAAATCGTAGGCATTGCGTTTGCTTGGGTTGGATAGGATGTCGTTAGCGAGCACGACGAGCCGATAGCGCTCGACGCAGACGGCTGGGGAGAGGTGCGAGTGTGTCGTCGCGAGGCAATGGTGCCTGTCAGGATGGTAGAGCTTGGCTAATTTGTAAAAGTTGTGTTTTGAATACGGCGCACCCGGGGAGAGGTGAAGGATATCATAGGGAGTTGGATTTTTATGGAGGGGCCAGTCCAGGTGCTGGTTCTGGTGTTCCTGATGGATATGTCGGCGGGGGATGGCTTGGGCGCATATTAAATCAGTCCGCTGGAAGTGAACGGACGCAGGCGAAATAACGGTCTTCGAGAGGCCATGGCGAAGAAACGGAGGTCGAAGATTCATGATCGCTCTTCAATGTGGAGGGACATGAGTAGTGTGATAGCGTATCGAGCACTTCCAACTCATCGTAGCCGCCGCCGGACCAATGGTTCTGCTTGAAAGTCTACGTCAAGTGAAGCAAGGGAAAGGAGAGGTCTTGGTTATCTAGTCCCCAACATCAGATGGTCGCCGATTCCGGCTGTACCCGGCGCTCCCTCGTCAATTGATTATATGACATGTGGGGAAGTCAGTCCACGTCCCAGGTTGGCCAGGCTTACCCAGCTCTAGTGATGTCGCCTGCCAAATTTCCATAACGATATCCCTATGTCGCCCCTTCCTTCTCCACCAAAGTGCCCCACAGGTCGCACTCACTGGCCCCTCATCGAACATCACGTGACTTTAGTAATCCATATGCGCACGTGCCGTTATAAGGTCCAGGCACGCCACACCGGTGGTTGGACCCACAGCACTGATCACACTGAGCTTAGGAGCAAAATCATTCACTCACTTCCATCTGGTTCCCTCTCGTAGCCTCGTCCCTCAAAACCCTTCGTGAATCATAAAATCAACCTCAAAGTGCCCCGCACAACAACGACAACTTGACAGAAGAGAACAGCCCGTGTGCTCCTTCTGAATACCCATATCATATATCCAAATTTGCCCAGCACACTCGGAACTCATCTCCCAAGGGCGTTCCTTCTGAAGACAACCCCTCTCCACGACCTTCTCTCCTGCCGCAACCTTTTACTGGCGAGCGCCCTCGACGCCTTTTTCCTAACTCTCAACACGTCCTGGACCGAACCTGTCCCCCTTCTCAACCCGCTGCGTATCTCGCCGATATAGAAAAGCCATTGACCCTGCTTTCAACACTCGACTCAACTCTCCCATCAAGTCTAATTCCAAACCGCTCTTGGCGGCGCTAGAAAGCTCTAACAATCCTGTGTCTCCTTTTGGGCGACATTTTCCTTTTCCTCCGCATCTATCCCTTTTTTATTATCCCCATAAACAAGGTAGCTTCGGCTGCATATGTCACAATGACGGACGCACTTGTGGATAAGCTCAATGCCACCCAGATCGGGTATGTGCCATGATCTTCTGTTTTGTCTTGACCTTACGATATCCTGCCAGACTTCCCTAGAATAGCTCTAACATGCTCTTAGTGATGGCACAAATGATGATTGGAAGAAGGCGTTAAAGATCCCTGCGAAAGATGGTAGGAAACAAACTGAAGTAAGTTGTCCAGTGTCATTCCTAATTCCAGTGCCTCCCCGCTACAGCATAGAGCAATGAACTAATCAACTGTCACTTTTTAGGATGTCACAAACACCAAGGGTCTCGAATTCGAAGACTTTGGCCTCAAGCGCGATCTATTAATGGGAATTTTCGAGGCCGGATTCGAGAAGCCATCGCCGATCCAAGAAGAAGCTATCCCCGTTGCCCTTACCGGACGAGACATCCTCGCGCGAGCCAAGAACGGAACTGGCAAGACAGCTGCCTTCGTCATTCCCGCACTTGAAAAGATCAACCCCAAAGTCTCCAAGATCCAATGTCTCATTCTCGTCCCCACCCGAGAACTGGCAATGCAGACTTCGCACGTCTGCAAGTCTCTAGGAAAACACCTCGGCATCAATGTCATGGTCACCACCGGAGGAACCGGCCTCCGCGACGATATTATTCGACTTCAAGATCCCGTCCACATAGTAGTGGGAACACCCGGCAGAATCCTTGATTTGGCGGGGAAGAACGTCGCCGATCTAAGCGAGTGCCCAATGTTTATCATGGACGAAGCCGATAAGCTCCTATCGCAAGAGTTCACCCCTGTTATTGAACAGCTCCTGCAATTCCACCCCAAGGACCGCCAGGTCATGCTCTTCTCCGCCACCTTCCCTCTCTCGGTTAAGGATTTCTCCGATAAGAACATGGTTAGCCCTTATGAGATCAACCTCATGGACGAATTGACACTCCGTGGTATCACCCAATACTACGCCTTCGTCGACGAGAAATCCAAGGTCCATTGCTTGAACACTCTATTCTCTAGGCTCCAGATCAACCAGTCTATCATCTTTTGCAACTCTACGAACCGAGTCGAGCTTCTTGCCAAAAAAATCACCGAGCTGGGCTATTCTTGCTTTTACAGTCACGCCAAGATGGCCCAACAGGCTCGTAACCGAGTTTTCCACGATTTCCGAAATGGTGTTTGCCGAAACCTCGTCTGCTCTGATCTCCTTACCCGTGGTATCGATATCCAGGCGGTCAACGTCGTTATTAACTTCGATTTCCCCAAGAACGCGGAAACCTACCTTCATCGCATTGGTCGATCCGGTCGATACGGCCACCTTGGTCTAGCTATCAACTTGATCAACTGGGATGACCGGTTCAACCTGTACAACATTGAGCGAGACTTGGGCACTGAAATCCAGCCCATTCCCCAGACCATCGACAAGAGTCTCTACGTCTACGAGAACCCCGAAACGATCCCTCGTCCCATCTCAACCCTTAAGCCTGGTGGCAACAGCCAGCCCAAGCCCGGAGCGCCTCAGGGTTTCAACGGCGAACAGCAGGACCGGGCACAGCCTCAGCAGCGGGCCCAGCATGCCCAGCAGCAGCAGCCGACCGGCCCCAGCCCCAGCGTGAACTGGCAAACCCAAAACTTGACTCACAACGGCCCCGGGCAATATCAGGGCAACCGTGGTCGTGGCCGAGGTCGAGGCTACCACGGTCAAGGCCGTGGTCGAGGCAATTACAACAGTCACGGCCGCGGTAGAGGCCAGGGACCACCAATCCAACAATCCTAATCGAGGCATCACGTTGCCCCCTTACCCGGGGCCGTGACTGGCGGCCGGTTGGAACCGGCTGTCACGTTTTTGGTTGTGAGGCTGGCGATCTGTACATATCTGCGCATTACAATGCTTTCTTTCTTTGCCTGATCTCGATTGTGAAGGCGGGGATATCTCCTAATTCTCCTTTGTGGGCATGGGGCAACCGACGAATGGGGAAATGCTTACGCCGTTTACGCAATGAGCCTTGAATATTCCTCACTTTTTGTTATTCTGTACCATATCCGCTCGGTTGTCAGGGACGCGTCCCCGCCATCTTCGCATCCTTTGTTCTTTTCTTCATGCTTCCATCTCCTGCATCCTTTTCTCCCAGCCACCACTCCTTTCGCGTTTCACCCACAAATCATACGACAGTGGCAGCGCGCGGTAGCGCCCACAGCTGCATGGCCCTGACGGCTTGGGCCTCCCGGAAGAATCAGGATCTCTTATACCATCCGACTATTCATTTTCGACAAGCGTCTCACAATCCCTCGATCCGCCTGTCTTTGATCAAGATTCTTTTTCATTTTAGAGCCGGCGCTCACCACCGCTGGTTTGGTGTCGGGTGAGCCCGATTCGACCTCTATATACTTGTCCGACTTTTAATTCGGTACTATCTGCCGCAGTTTCTCGACTCTACATTTCACGACGTCTCACTGTTGCAGTATGCCACGATTTTCGGCTGGACTTCATGAGGTGGCGTTGCGGCTGGTATTGCCAGGTCAAGAAGATAAGGCACGGTGTCATGGTGTTTATGGCGTTTAGAAGAAACTCACTTTTGGTTTGTTTTTCAACTTTGCATTTGGCTGCGCTTCTCGGGCCCGTGGTTGGCCCAGAACGCGGCAGGGAGCTACGGACTGTCGATTGGGGTTATCGCCAATCCTTTCGCAAGCAGTACCGATGGCAAGCACCAAGTGGCTAGTGCATCGACGTTGGACTCGGAAATGCGCCGATCAGTCAGTGGCTCTCACGAGCCCAGTACCTGGTCCCGGTGCTGTGGTTTTTGGAACAGAATTACTGTCAACCAGTGACAGTGGAATTCACTCGACATCAAGGGCGTGCATTTACATCAATGTACTATGATATCCGATACCCGCGTGTTTTCTTTTCTTACTTTTTTTTTTCGACGCAAACCCCACGAAGCACGACTTCCCGGCTGGGCTGTCCAGCCCACGACGATGCGACTAGCTTGAGTGGCAGCTTTGCCCGTACGCGCAAGAGGCCAGGAAGGACGGACTTGATGCGACAAAGATGATGATGAGGGAAAACACAAAAACGGGAGAAAAAAACTTAGAAAAATATTTTAAGGGAGGACAGGGACTTGTGTTATTGGACTCTCGGACTTGCTTGCAGCTGGACGGTTGCGAAGCAGTGGGTTAGGTAGCATTCGTTTGACCAAGAATAACGACTACGATGTTGTTCCTCTCTTATATTCAACCTCTTATCCGTAACTTGTACCTCGTGATGCATATATGCTGATACGCCCTAAGCTCTTGCTTTAGCTGGTTCAGGCAAGATGGACTGGAAGCCAACGGGTTCAGGAGGTTGAGGTGGCTCTGCAGGTCTGAACTGTATAGAAATGAACTCGGAGCTGTGTGCAGACAATATCCAAGGTGTACTATCGTAATCCTTAGGGAAACAACCGATTAGGTCGTCATCGTCCTCGGAGCTTAGAGCTAGGGACAGGTCCAGGCCTTTCACACCCTCATCAGGGGCAGTTATACAGGGATACTGAGCAGTAGTGATAGCACTTTGAGTACCCTGGATAGTACAATCCTTTTCGTAAGAGGACAAGCGACAGCTGTCAAGTCCTATAAGACATTGGACTCTGCCATGGCCTCCCTCAACAGCAAGGCATCGCTTCAGCTCTTCAAAATCTGGGACGCACTTGCCGATTGGTATAAGCTGGCTTATAAGTCAGTCCTTCCTCCACTTGTTATATTCATTCTCCCAAACCAACACATCAATCTCCAGTAGCTATCGTATTCACAGCATTCCCAAGCCTGAATCATGGAAGCAGGAAGAATGATGAGCCATCCACAGAACCTCCAGGCGCCCCTTCCCATATCTATTACCCTGGCGTCAATAGAATCTCATCGCCATCTGGCCCTTATACCTCTTCAAACACTTACCTTCTTCTCTATCCTCCTTTCTTTACTCTCTCTTTCTAGCCCAGGTCAATCTCAACCTTGGCCCCGAACCTCTTCTCTCTTCACTCAATATCCTACCACAAAGCTATCCAGGACTACTCCCCTCTTCCTCTTAGTTTTGCCCACCTTATCAGGGGAACAGATTTCAGAGAGGAAAGCTCTCTTCAGGACTAGAGATTGGCATATCGCCCATCTCTTTTACTGATAGCAAACTACTATTCACCTCCTTATCTCTACTCTCCTTCTAACTTCCCAATTGGTAAGCCCCTAGAGCCTATCTTCCATGCCTCAATTCCTAGAGCGCTCCTTCTCTAACTACTAAGAACCAGGTCCTTCATTCTTCTCCTCTCAATACTATCCATCATTCACTACTATCTCTAGCTCAGGTATTTTCTCTAGAGAATCCTTTTCTATTATTCACTTAGGTGAGTAGACATGTCCCCTCTTAATCCTCTCCTCAGCTTTTATTGATGTTAGCATAGTGTAGTTCCCTTCTCTTTTTTCACGACCATAAACTCATGATCCTTCATTTGCCTTTCATTGATCATGTCTCTCCCACAGCTTGACGCGGACAGCCACGGTGATGTAGGGGATACTGCGAGCTCTCTGCCTGGACCCTCATCACTGGAGACTCTAGACACCATCATCGTCCGCACTCCTACTACATCTTTTCCCCAGTTCATCAAGCTTCCAGCTGAGCTTCAAGACAAGATCTTCCGCGAGGCTCTCCTTCAACCAGCCATCATTTATTTCAACCTTACGCCGGCCAACTTTAGCCAGCGCACCACCATTTACCACGATTCCTCGTGCCACTCGACATTCCACCAGTGGAAGAAGGTCGCATCTGCCAGCCGCGACGCTGCCCATGCGGTCAACCTCCTGGTCACGCAGTCCAAGACAAAGCACTACCTCGACGCCAGGCGCAAGCGACCCTTCAACAAGGTGGACGACCTCGTGGTCTTCAAGTTCACGCCTAGCCCTTGGGTCACGCACGGATGGACCGTCGCCGTCACTGCTCGGAGCCCATCGCAGGTTTACGAGTGGAACTTCAAGTCCCTTCGTCGCGTCGGACTCAAGTACAACACCTTCTCGTTCCACTGTCCTGATGGCGGCCACGCCCCAGGAAGCAACCCGCAGGGCTGGCTTCAGTATCCGTTGGAGGGTCCTGGCGCCGAAGAAGGGGAGGCTGACACCTGCGTTGTCCAATGCAGGGATGCCTTCATCCGCTTCCCGCAGTGGTTCAGGGACGCCGATGTTATCTACATCATGGTCCAGATCCCGAGCACTTGGCTGTGCAGGACCATTGTGCCGGAGGCTAGGGCATTAGATCTTACGCCTTCCCAGCTAGCGGCTAGTATTCTGCGCAATCTGCCCAAGAGTAAGTCGTTGGTCTTTTCTATCCCTGTTTTTTGTTCGTTGATGCCACAGAGACATAGTGTCGCTGACGTTCCGCTTTCTTGCTTACCAGAGTATCCCCAGGAGGATCTCGAGATCCGCTATGACCGCAAGTATTCCTGGGTCGAGCTCCCACAGAGGATCGTTCCACATTTCATGAACGAAAACAGAGCTCAAGTCATGGGGCCGTGGAGAATCACCAAACTTCTCCAAAACGAACACAGGCGCCTCATGGCCCGCGGCCTCCCAGGTCTGAACCCCAACATGGAGTTCAAGGTTCTCGCGACCAACAAGTACATGATCGTCGATCACTAGGAAACCTTCCGTTGTCGATTCGAGTCCTGGGTCCGCCTTCCCCGTTCATCATAGTTATAGTAAGGGTAACGGCTTCCAAAGGCCAAAGTGCTCTTTTCCATGCTAACCTTTCATTTCTTATGAATAGTTGAATTGCATTGCGCTCCTGCTTTCAGATCGAACCTCATTGCCGCTTCTAGATTGAACCACAGCGCGGCTTTCGGACTAAACTATAGCACGACTTCGAGATGGAACCAAAACACAACTTCCAGATGGAGCCATGGCATAAATGCCAGATTATATCAGATCACAACAGCCTACAGGAACCTTATTCCGACATAACAGATGCAGTTGGCTGACTCAACGCACTATTCTTGCCTTCTTTGCAACTATTCCCGACATCAATAGTGTGTCGTTAGCTTTCTATCAGACACCTAGATACCCAAGTTTGCCAGATGCTTTGTTTTTCTTCAGTACCTTAAATCGTTTTTAGTCATCCATGAAGATACCTGTTCAGCAAGGTATTGATTGTTTTCGTCCAAGTCATTAGGTCTAAAGATGCTTCTCTATCTATCTGGAAACTCTATTTTCTCCAGTACCCCGTTCTTCTCGAGTCATATCCTTCATTAGAGAGAAAAAGAACAGAACACCCAAATCATATCGCTAATGAAGGAAAGAAGAAGAATTTCCAGAATTCCCCACCATATCCGTAGGCCCTAAGTAATGCCTCCTTCGTATCTGCCAAACTTGTCATCAAGACAAATGCCTATATCAAACTCTTTTTCCGATTCTTGATTTGGTCCAGCCTTTTTGAACTTTGAGTGAGCGCGGTTTCCACTTATCACGTCGACATTATGTGTGCTTCGCAGAGCATTCTCTTCCAGTATCTTCACGCCTTCCTCCCACCCCATAGCCTTGGCGATGCTGAGGGCGGTCCGGCCTCCCTCACCAACGATGTTGAGATCCACGCCCTGACTAGCAACAAGCTTGAGAATTTCCAAATCTCCATTCTCGACAGCTTGCATGACCGCGTTCCAGCCCCGATAGACGGTATTAACGTCGGCGCCCTTGCGAATGAGCATCCTGACAATGGCTGTATCGGCGCCATCCGTCCTTCTCAGCGCCTTGACGAGCGGAAGATGCTCGCCTAAAGCGTTGGGGTTGGCACCCCTTTCGAGCAGGTACTTCACAATGTCCTCCCTATGTTCTCGAATGGCGGTCGTCAAAGGAGAGAAGATGCCACTGTTCTTCTCTTCGATAGAGATTCCTGCGTCGAGGAGCATGGCAACACTCTCAAGTTGGTTGGCAACAATGGCCTGCTCCATGACACCGGTGTAGGCATGTATGTCTTTGATGTGCGGCAGAAGTAGCTTGAGGATATGCGGGTGTCGGACGGAGTGACAGATGGGCCATTCGCTGTTGCCACGGAGGCTGACATCCGCTTTATGTGATAGGAGAAGTGAGACGCCATCAGGAAGATCGGTGCGAATGGCTGTCGTCAGAGGGGTGTAGCCCTCTTGGGACTTGGCATTCGGGTCGGCGCCATGGTTGAGAAGCCAAGACATAGCCGTGACGTTGCGCGCGCGCGCAGCCGTTTCTAGAATTGCTAAAGGCTTCCTGATATCGGCTCCAGCGTCAAGCAGAATGGGGAGCATATGATTCCGGGAGCGGGCGACACATTCCTCGATCGGATACCTCATTGCAACCAAATTGGGGTTGGCGCCGTGGCTAAGGAGCAGGCGAACAATATCCACGCGGTTGTCGCGAATAGCGGTACAAAGCGGCGTGTAGAGGGAATCTTTTTTGACGTTTGGGTTGACGCCAGCCTGAAGAAGAATGCGAACGGACTCGGCGCTGTTGATAGAAGTGGCAAGTTCCATTATACCTGGCGCGTAAAGGAAATCAGCACCTCGCAAAAGCAGATTGCGAAGGCATCCCGGTTTGTACACTGCCAGCCAAAGGACGTGCTTGGGCCCAGGGAAATTCGGGTCCGCGCCGTGATCGAGGAGAGACATCACAATGTCAGGACGATTGGCGAGCACGGCTTCGCAAAGCGCCGTCTTGCCTTTCTCGTCCTTTATATTAGTATCAGCATCGTATGCTAGAAGTAAATCTACAATGCGTTTGGGTGATGTTTCGTCGATAGCTTGGATCAATGGAGCATTGCCATTGTCAGCAATGTGGTTCGGATTACCACCGTAGATTAGAAGAAGCCGCAGAAGGCTCGGATTCCTCTGGGATATAGCCAGGTCGAGTGGTGTCTCTTTCAAGGGGCCAGCGACAAGATTCGGATCGGCTCCGTAATTGAGCAGAGCCTTAGCGCCTTCTGGGTAGGCTACGTGGACGGCGGAGTATAGGGGAGTGACCCCGTCGGTATCTGGCCGATTGGGGTCAGCTCCAAAAAGAAGGAGAAGAAGTAGGCTCTCTGTGTCATGGTTAAGAACGGCTTCGCGAAGGAGGTGCATCTCGGCGCTGTCGGGAGATACACCCTTATCGAGGACCTGCTCGATCAGTCTGTGGTTTCGCCCCTCTATGGCTGATATCAACGTAGTCCGTAGCGCATCGGTGTTACCGCCGCCAACATTCTCTGCGGCCCAGTGCGGCATGGACGAAGGATCCGCCTTGATCCTGAGTACAGTATCAGGATCCATCGTCTCGATGTCGAAGTTTTCCATCTCCTCGATCCAGGGACCGGCCTCGTTGAGTGTAGATGGAAAGCCATCTTCGCGTGGTGTATGCGTACCTTCCGCATGTTGGGTGCCAGGAGTAGGGTGCACTCCTTCGTTGGTTGAGCGGGGGATAGTGGCCGCCTTGAAGCTAGGTACACTGGGGATACTATCACTCACGGATCGCGCATTCACGGATAGGCTTGTGCGTGCATTTTCAATACCAGGCAGGAGGATCTGGGACAGAGACACCGGCCGTTGTGAGTCGGGTGATGCACTGTCTACATGCCTCTCACGTATCTGGCCATCTGAAGCAGCCGTGGAAGGAGGATCATCCAAAGATCGAAGCACGGTGGGCTCGGGTTCCCGGTTTGCGTTGATGACAAGTTCTTCAAGTTCGGCGGTTCTCGTTCGCCTTCCGAGTGTGGGGCGCTTCTTCATATTGTCCAAGGTTGCAGCAAGACCAGTATATCCGAAGCCGATAGAATGCTCGCCAGGAGCGTTCCCCAGTGACCATTGCAGAACGAGCGCACTCGCTTTGAGCGCATCCCTAGACCGCACAAGCATGGTTCTCATGCGCTCAACATCTCGGTCAGCGAATATCTTTCGCCACCGATTTTGTATGCGGGCAACGGCACCTTTCTGGTCGACCTCGATGTTCTTCTGAAGCATGTGGTCAAGGATCTCGAAGTCGTGAATCGTATGCCGAAGACGGGTCTCGAGCACATCTTTCATATCTTCGGGTAATTGTCGAGAGGCTCGGTCTGGCGAATTTTGGACATTTGAGTATCTGGCCTCTGCTGAGCCATTGCTGTCGTTTGCTTCTTGGGCTGCTTTCCGCTTCCTCGCTTCCGCAAGGCTAGTCTCAATGGACCACAGGATCCGGCAGATCTCAAGAAAAAGATGCGCGAGTTTACTCAGCCCAGCAGGCCGATTCCGTATATTAGTGAGCAGCTCCACCAGGCGGACCGAGATGTTGTTTCCCAAGAGTGTCGCCCTTGTACATAGCGGCTGGAGTGTAGAGTCGGGGTCGCCAGGCTGGCAAGGGAGCCCCGTCAAGCCCGTCCGCGGGATCGTGGCGGCTGCGGTAATGTCGACCTGGCTGCCGGGTGTGGAGAAGTTGCCTGCCGCGGCCGGAGAAGACAATCTTGGATTGTGTGGGGATGTGGGCTGGGAATGCGCGGTATTGTCAAGATTTGGCATTCTGTAATCTCGGCAAGAATGGGCCATGCCCGAGTTTGACATGGTGCCTCATACAGAGTGGAAAAGATAAGAAAGGATAAGGGTAGCAGAAGAATCGAAATTAGGGAGAAGGGGACCACTTTCCTAGTTTCAAGAGACAATTCTCGAGAAGGCAGTCTGTTGGTGAAACAAGAGAAGGAACATTGCGAATTTTGACCGGAGGATCGTCGAAGACCTGCCTTTTACCTCCAAGACGCCCCCGCCCTCCGACTACGTCGTAGTGGCCGTGTCTCGAAGTAGCGACGGGACGCTCCGTCGAGAATCAAGTACACTGGATCCGCAAACCTGGTCGCCACAAACCTTCCACCACATCCCCGGTGGATCCTCAACTTTCCTATTCGGGATGCGAGAAGCCAATCGCCGCCCCCGCTACCGCACCGGGGCTCGAGCCTGATAGAGTTTGCTGTGGCGTTGTTTAATGGGCAGGGCCGAAATCGGGGAATCAAGCAGAGAGCCCGGCTCCGACTGTTGCCAGCAGCTGATATGGGTTCCGATCTCTCGCCTTGGATCATGCTCTGCGGGTCATACGAGAATCGGATGTTGTGGTGGGCTTGTGGACCCGTGAGGGTTCCGGAAAGCTGGGATAATGGGTGCCATCAACGGGTCCGAGGCGGTGACCTGTCAAAGCCTAGGTGCGCACGCCCCCGAATGGCCTCACCGGGAGAGGCATCGACGGTGTCGACCTTTTCTTGATATAACGAGATTGTGTCGTCGAGGTCACGATCGATCTTTCAAATAACCTGGTTTGGCAGTGGTTTTTGACAACGCTTCGGAGGTGTGGTGGGCTCACGATCCTGTCCACCACCGATCTGATCGTTCCCGGCTCTGATCCCGGCCACGCACATTCCTGCCCACATTCAGCTCCGTAATAACCCATTCTTTCCGATGCGTTTGATGTATTACCAACAGGCATAATGTCTATTAGAGGACACCATATGGCTGCGCGTCATCGCTAAATGTGGAGATGGCGAAGATGGATTGTTCTTACCTCCGCAGAAGGGAGTCGTCGAAGGTCTAGATCTTCCGCCTCATTGATAAAAGAGCTCAGGGCACTCGATAAGGTTTAGATACAGGAAAGGGTAGCCCAGGTCTGACCGGTCCAGAACAAGCTCGACGAGCAGGTTCTGGGACGTTCTATTCTGTGGGCCTTCCACAGCTGCGGCAAATCCTCATCGAAGACGGACAAAATAACACGATATAATTCGCTCGAAGGCACGTGTGCAGATCAAAAGCCAAATGGAAGGCCCGGAGCGCCAAGAAACAGAGCCATCGTGCGAGAGGCTGATAATGCTGATGTCATTCAATCGTGCGTTCCCTCTGTTTCGACGCTAAGGCTAATTTCGGGTTCCTGACACTAGGGTTCGCCTAAGAGAGAGTCTAGATGTGCTGGATTAGGCCAAGTTATCACCATAAGTTTTGAGCTACCCGGCCCTCCTCCGCCGATCGGTGGTAGCATTCAGAAGCCCGCGCGGGCTGTGGAGGGCATGACTGAACCCTACTCGGTTCTCTGAGCAGGTTCACCTTGAGGTTTTGTCGAGGGCTCGAGGATTGCATTCTGTGCTGCTAGATCCCGATCCCGACCATTGGAAATGACACTTGAACCGACAAATCAGTTAGAATCTCTTTCCTCATCTTTACAGCTTGGAGATGGAACCAAAAATTCTCTGGCTTGTCCGGGGGGATTACTGTGACTATGGATAGGTTTCGGTCAGGAATTCCGTCGAGGGGCATATCAAGCGGATGCTCGCCCAGGAACGTGTGTTGCAGTTGACCGAGCCTCAACCTACTTAGGCCCAACCTTGGTTTCTTCCGATAACGGATAACCGAGCTCTCCATGAAGCTTCTGATCCGAAAAAAAAGTCGTGTGCTCGTGACGGCCGAGGCTTGCTTATGGGCGATGCGGAAAGGGCAGGTGGGATACCCTGGGGCTGGCCGGAATAAGTGTTTGTTCGTCAACTGCTTCGTGGGTAGACGACACCATGCAATACACCACGCGATCTCGTCCCATAGGAAAGCATCCACAGCTGTAAACTTTCAAACAGCGACCAGTACGGTTGATGGGCGCTGGAGCGACGGGACGAGCGAACATTTGAAAATGACGAGAAAAGTTTGGCTCGAGGTTATCTGAGGGACTGGCAAAGTATGATGAGCAAGTGCTTCTGATGACTTGATGGAAACTCGCCGTGGAGCGAGGTGTCAGAGCGAGAGTCCATGGTGACTGGAACGCTGGCGATATCGGATCTGTCGTTGTAGCTGTCGCAGAGCTGCGGTTGACTTTGATATTCGGGGATCTCGTGATTGTGAGATGCGGAGTTACCGTACACTCGGCTCCGATTTCTATGTGTAGCAGTTGCATAAGCTCGCCTCAATGAGCCCATTCTCGGCGATAGCGGATTGAAGTGGCTGTCAATCATACTATTCCTTTGCCATCGGGAATGTTCTTGGCCGCCTTTAGCCTAGCCAGCGCTATTCCATTGATAGCGCGAGTCGAGAAACCCTGTAGAGTTTCGTCTCAGACGACCACGGGAACAAACTCCAACTGGAAGCCAGAACTCCTAGCCAGCAAGGCTCATAGAAGTGCAAACAGACGAGGGATCACCACCTCAATCAAACGTGCTTGCAGCCAGCGAGGGCAACACATCCTCCCGCATCGGCTCTCATGAGTCCATGAAGCCGCTGAAGTCACAGCTAATGGATATCTTGGACGAAGTGATCAAAAGCCTTGGCCACAAAGCGTGAGCCTTGCCTTATGGGAGTCGATCTACAACACTCTCTCTTCTCAGAACGTGGCAAACCTAATATACGAGACCGGCTCCAGGCGTAAGATGGAGCCTAAAGAAATTAGGCGTCCGTTCCCTTCCGCTCAGATTCCCCCTTCCAGGTGTCACGATTCAATAGCAAAGATGCAATGCATTAACTAATCACCACAGTTTGAATACAACGTGTCTGGCTCAAGTGATCATTTCTTCGTTTCTCCTATTTTCTCCTATTTTTTTTTTCCTATTTTTTTTTTTTTTTTTTTTTTCCTTTTTCATGCTCTGGACGTCAATGTTGCCTTCTCCAGTCGCATCATCGCTAATACCGTGCTTTCCCCTTTCTTCCCACCTTTGCTCCGAATGCGACCTTAGCAGTTCCCCGACCATACCAATATTGATGCAGGGACGAGGGGAAAACGGTGGCGCTAAAATTGGCGGGGGAGCGAGGTTGAATGTGCTCATCACTTCGTACTGTGGCTTCCACCACGCAGACACAGCTGGCCACTATTTCCTCGTATGTACTTCGTATCCAAGCCCGCATTTATTATATTGGTGCTCTTCATGTTCTCCAGAGGGACTTTCCCTAAACGCGACAACGCGCGATGGATCAAGTACCTCGCAGCTTTTTGGTACACTAGTACAAGTAAGGACAAGTAGACCCGCACTAAGGCTGCACGTAAGTCCTGGTCGTCCAGTCGGTAAGACCCTGGAGGACTTCCACCCTGAGCACCGCTCTGATTGACGGATTCCTCAGTATCATCACTTTGAAGGTTAGGATCATTGACATGAGGGGATGCTGGGAACAGCAGAGCTGAGAGATGCAGCGCGAGCCAACTGTTGTGAGCTGACGGATATAATCCGTATCAATACCCATCAGCTCGGGCTTTCCAGCTCGGGCTTTCCAGCTTTAAACCCGGAGTAGCACAAAATCAGATGGTCATACGACTCGTGAGTGAGTTGGGGGTCCGAAGAATAGCTCTGAATCCGGAAAGATAGAATTCCTTAAGCTACCACCAGATATTGGCGAGTCCAATCGATGTGTTCGCCGGACTTTATTGAGGACATCTATCGATCCATCATCGCTGGCGTTTCACCTGTCGCCGCCGGCTGCTCCGGAAATCGGCAGAATAACCTGTGAACTATTACAGGTAGACCAAGTGCCACTATCTCTCGCTTTTTCCGCTTGTGTCGTCACTATTTCGTTTCATTGTTATGGCTCTCACCGAGAGCCTCAACCCTGATGAACGGCTACATCCTTGGTGACGTTGAAATTTCGGTTCGCTTGTCGATCTCCCAGAACCAGCGATCAATCGTTGCAACAAGGCCACCGTCCTTCCCACCCCAAATCCTCGCGATGAGACCGTGGCGCAAACACAAAACCAGAATTTCATCCTCCAGCGCGAGGATTGGATCTTTTCGTTGACACCGAGTGGCACTTTCGTCTCCGCCTCCACCGAGACTTGCTTTTCCATGGTCCTTCGCTTAATTTCCACCCTGTGCCCTCAAGCCCGAGTCTTCTTTAGGCATGGGACTCTCTTGCCCAGTTGTCCAAAGGAAACAAACTGCACGGTGTCTGTCTGTGCGCAGCCCTGGTAAAATTACACACTGTCGCATTGACACGGTGATCCCTGCTCAAGCCTGCGCGACGATGTGACCACCGCTCTCGAAATAGGCAGTCGGCCTGGCCTCGCTCTCGTTCACTCTCCTGTGCTGTGCCCTTGGGCCTGCAACACGCCCCTTTGTCTGTGGATGAAGTGTACGAGCCCGACGCCTCTGATTGCGACTTTGGGACATGGGTTCCAAAATAGGCTTCGCGCTTGCTTCCGGATCATCGCTCAGATGAGCCCAGTACAGGACGCAGGTGGATGAAGTGTCCCTGCTTACAGTCAAGTAGCGAGCGACTTCCCTTGAAATTCTTGGACCTCGTTGTGTCGCATTATAGTTCGACCCTTCCTTCTAGCGGTTCCATCCCTCTTGCCTCGACTTCCATCCCAAACACACTCTTTTTTCTCTAATTTGTGGGGGAGGACAACAACGACGATATCCAAGTCACCAGTAACCGTGGTCCCAGTGTGTTAATTTGACCAACGACGAGACGCTAAACGATAACTCCTAGGAGAAGTGTGCCCTTCGGAACTTTCATAACACACCTCCACCTCCATATAAGCGATGCTCGATAGGTTCTGAGATTACGGACGATATCCGTGGTTGAATCGCCCAAAGTCACTCGTTTCTTTTTCTTTCTGCGGATCTCTCTCGATACAGGAGACTAAAGTCGACAGCCTGACACGAGATGAATCATGGTGTTTGGTTGGGGGTCGGGACACTCCTCTAAGAAGAACAAGGGGAATGTAGGGAGCTTATGGCCTTTTGAGACGTCATGGTGGGGCTGGCTTACGGGGAGAGGTGACGATGACGACGACGATGACGGACAAGGAGAAAACAATCAGGGCGGGAGTAGCAAAGGTGGTGGGAGCAATGGCGGCAACAGTGGTGGAAGTAATGGGGGTAATAGTGGAGGCAACAGCGGAGGGAACAACGGAGGAAGCGGTGGCGGAAGCAGCGGGGGCAACAATGGAGGAAACAGTGGTGGAAGTAATGGAGGAAACAATACCGGTGGAGGAGGCAGTAACAACGGAGGCGGCAGCGGCAGCGGCAGCAGCGGCGGGAGTGGGAGTGGGAGTGGTAATAACATCGGTGGAAACAGCAGTGGAGGTGGGTCTAGTCAAATCGGTTCCGGAGGCAATAGCGGAAGTGGAAGCGGTAACGACAGCGGCAACTCTAGTGGAGGGGGCGACAAATCCACGGGATCGGCATCTGGCGCCAGCAGTGACAACGTGTCGACCCCAACGCAAAATGACTCTGGATCCAAGACAGAGCCGGGCACTCCAACTTCCCAAGGAAGTGGTCAAGGTCTCGGAAATGCCGAGTCGGGGTCCAGGGGTGGAAGCCAATCGACCGGTGATAATGCGGATTCCTCCGCTGATCCTGCTCTTCCTTCTTCAACAGAGTCCTCGAACACCCTAAACCCGGATGGCCCTATCACCGGCGACAATGGCGGGCCTACGAATTCACCAGGCGATGCGAATGGCGGCCCGGAGACATTGCCTGGTTCCGGAAGCAAGCCAACCGCTGCCATTGCAGCGGGCGTGACTGGTATGTTATCCTCCACCCCCTTCTGGCTCCGTCCAGCGACGGCTAACCTTGCAATCCAGTCGCCGCCATAGTCCTTCTCCTTTTAATCATCTTCCTATTCCGATACCGCCGAACAAAGAAAAACAATACCATGTCCGCCTACGGCCGCCGAGATCGCGCTCTCTTTGCGATTGGGCTAAAAAAGACGCCTGGCAGGAGGTCATCTACTGTTATGGGAGGGCTACTCATTAATACCGGTGCCGCGGGTTCTCCTCCCAACAGTCCAACTTTTGTGCCTGCGCAACCCGCCATGGTCGAGCGTCCTACTGCTGTCGCACAGCGTCGCTTCAGCGCAAGAAGTGACGAGACGGGTGTGACCCTGCCATCGCCCACCTCAACCGTTTTTGGAGGGACTATTTCCATGTTCCCTCTTCCTCCATCTCAGCATTCATTGCCGCAATCAACACGGCAATTGCCCATCACCCCAACAGCGGCTGCACCCGCAGTACGAGGTCACAATCCGCGAAATTCAGTTGGCGGGATTTCACAACTTTCTCGCCCGAGCGAGATTCGAGTCTCCTTCTCTGATGTCTCGGGATTCAGCGACACGACGTCCAACTACGACTACAACGCAGGCTCCTATGCTACACACCCGACATACCAACCTGATGCACCACCTCCAGGACCGCCTAGATTGAATAGCATCCGAAGGCATACGGATCTTGGTGATTGGAATCAAGCTGGAAGCGGAGGATTTACACTGAGCCAGGCGCCTCCCAGGAGGAACTAGGCCTTGGACACGAGGCATTCTGGTAATCGAACGGTGGATGATTCCCTTTCTTCGCATTTCTGACGCAGCATGATGATGACTTGTTCCGTTTCCCGTTGTGAAGCTGAAGTCGGCTGGGACATTTAGTAGCATCGAGCATGGGATATGGAGCATTCGAAGGTATACGATGTCAAGGAGGCCAAGGTTAGCATTCGCGCGGCTGAGAGTCAGCCCAACGTCCCTTTCACACCTTAGTCTACTTATCTACCGCCTGGGCATGCAGTTGTATCGAGGATGAGTGTCCAGGGGTGTAATTGTGTTTCCACGACCCTAATTTTCGCCGGCGTGGCCCGCCTTTATATAAACCCACTATGGTATATTACAGTGCAAATAGAGGAGTGACTTGAGCCAGACATCTTCAAAACTACTCAGCGCCTACTTACATCTCGGCTCATGTTAGGAGCATTCGTGGACCTAGTTGCCTGGCGGATACGTGTAAGATGGTGCAGCTGTGACACCAACGCAGGCGAGGCATGCATCGGAATGATGGATCCTGTGGTTATTATTGCAGATTGTAATTCGATGGCGCAAACGATTTTTGGTCAGATTCCTAGTTCATGCAGCCACACGCAGCTCTCTCTGAGGATTTGCAACGCGCATCACTCCTTCCTGGAAAATCCGAGTTCTCGTCAACAATATGTCAACGTAGCAGGAGCTATTGTGACGTTCGAGAAGGCTGAGAGACCACTGATGTTTCTGGAACCCCGCCTCCCCTTCTCTCTCTCTCTCTCTTTGAACACCTCAAGCTTCCACTAATCAACCTCGGAGATTTATCCCATCGCTGGTATTACCATTAAACCACGTCAGTTTGAACCAAGCAATTGCTCAGCCCAAGTCGTCGTTTCAACCTCTCCTTCCAACGGGCTTTGTCTTGGCCTAGCGGGATACCCCTGTCATTCAGCTCGCCCCGAGCCAACCCCGCTGCGCCAGCAGTCCCCAGCAACCATCCCAATCCCAGCTTTTTTGGGTGGCTCTCCCAATCAGCCCGTTCAATCACCAATTATGGAGAGGAGGGGTGGAACGCGTACCCATTTTGTCCAAGGATGGAGTGGTCTCCAATTTTTTCGCAGGAGGCTGGGGTTGAAGGAGCTCCGAGGGATGATTTAACTTCTGCTCGACACCACGCCGCAGCTCATCCACTAGCACAGACACAGACAGATAATTCCCTATTACGCCCAATTACTCAAGGTGAAACAGTCGCTGGCTGCAGTGTCCATCTGGCAACCAAGACACACATCGCCTTCCAAATTAAAGTCTCAGTCCCTGGGAAGTCGTTTTATGCCCTGCACCTGCAAGATGCCGAGCAAAGGCGTGCAAGCGTACACGTACATCTCCGCGCCTGGCGGTATTGAGATTGACATTTCCGTGCCCAAGCAGTCGGAGACCAGGTCAGCGCAGAAGAAGTGGGAAACGGGGAATTTCGAAGTTGACGCCGTCAAGATCAAATGGCCGCTGAAGCGCCACGGCAGGTTCACTTTCAAGGTGCGGAGGAAGGATCCACAGGCGGTATTGACGGAGCAGTGGATGGATGTTGACCCAGTCGCGGGCGGCATCACCGCGGGCTCGACCTTTGAGGATACCATGTTAGAGACGAGGTCCATCATTGACAAGGGTCTTGCGATCAGCTACGGTGTCTATGAGGCTGGGCCGGGTCAGGCGGGGCTCCCGAATAGACATCAGGCATACATGGTCGTCACCCAGGAATGGAACAATTGGCAAGGCATTGTCGCGCCGGCCGGTTCTGCGCAAGAGAAGAAGAAGTTTAGCTGCCTCGTGCTGCCGAGCCCCCACGACGCCGGTATGAACAGCATGGAGACAATGAATGCGATACTAAAACACGCCGGTATCGCAAGCGCAAAGGTCCTCACGTCGCTGTTGCCCTCTCTACAGCGCGCTCAGGACAGTATCGCCAAGGTCATTGGTGGCCTCGCCGACGTCACCGTCAGCAAGATTGCCCCAGATATCATTGCCAGTTTGTCGATTACGCAAAAGGACACTCTCACGACGATGCTCAACCTTGGTGCGCGTTACTTTGAGTTTCGGCCTGCGCATTGCCACAAGGCCATCCTCCCCCACTCGCCTCTCCCGGACAAGCTTTATTTTCAACACGGCCCCATCCCGGGCATGGCGTATGACGTGTTTCTAAATGACCTCGTCCAGTTCCTCGTCAAGAATCCCAGTGAAATCGCCGTCGTCCATGTCCGCTGGGATGGTGTTCCTGCTGAATGCGCGCGCCCTGATGATGCCGAGCTCAAGAACTATCTCAACGCTGCGCTCACTCTCTCCAACGGCGCGCTTCAAGCTGGCAACATGAACGATCTCCGGAACGCCACGATCCAGGAGCTTCGCTCACAGAAAAAGCGCCTCCTTTACATCGTCAATGAGGGCGTCCTATCTACCTACGATGACCTTGCCAACGCCACTATTGACGGCAAGAGTATGCTCGCAGCTTTCGAGAAGACGCTCACGTCCCAAAACCAAGAGGGTAAGAACATGACGGTGGCGCAATGTCAGGCCACGCCGACCAACATCAAGGACGTCATATACTATAGCGTCATGTCGGCAAGCGTGAGCACGATGGCGCTCATGGCGACGAAGCCGCTCTGCGGACACTTGCTCCTGCCATGGCTCAGGCAGAACGTGGCGGATAGGTGTAAGAAGGATCAGCTGCTCGTGATCATGGATGACTTTATCGACGGGTCTGACACGGATGTTGCTGTTGACTTGAGCAAACAGAGGTTGGCTTAGCCACGGAATGATTGTGGGGTATGATTTATGACTCTGGAGGCATTATTCTTTAGTAGCGAAGTGAAGTGAATACAGTGGGTGGAATGCTAATGCGCAACTCTCTCCATCCTATCCGGGCAAACTGAGGTGCCGGTGTATTCTCGGTGAGGAAGCGTATCTGTAAACAGCCGCCGGCAGAGTGTCCAAAACGGTTAGATTCCCCCTTCGCGTTAGCAAGTCGGCTCGTAGACCCTGGAAACTTTGCCCATTCTTGCCTTCGCGGGGGTCGTTTAAATGCATGTAAGACGAGAAATATTGCAATCAACGAGCCGGCCACGGCAACGCACACGCATCCACGCCTTCGATCAGAGCATGCCTGTTCGGCCGCTCCCTTTTCAGGCGAATAGCAAGACGTACCACTTGAAAAATATCTATTTACCGTGTTTTACTATGCTATGCCACAGCAGCTGGCGGAATGCCTAATGTGGAAGTCTAGCCGCAAGAAGGCCGTCTCCACTGGGCACAATCGACCGACGGAACCCATCAGAGGTGCCGGCACCATGCTCGCCAAAGATTCGACCACGGCCAAGAGGGAGAAGATGGGAGTGGACGACCCTTACATACGGCGTACTGCTATCAGCTTAATATCGACAATTAGAATGTGAAGCTATAAACCCGAGATATTCTAGAACAACAAGCTTCGAGAGCGACGATCACGGCGGCCGAACAGATTGGGCATTGGGCCCATTGATACGGCTCGCATCAGGCTGGCCAGGCGAGTCTATTCACTAATTGCGCTCATGCAAGTTTATTTGGTAATCGAATTTATAAGACTTTCTCTTTAGTGATGGACACTACCATCTAGAGAAAAGGAACGGTCGGCATCGGCATCTACTTCCGTCCAGGTCTCGTCGGATTTCGCTTCATCTTTCTCCCTGCCCCGACCGCCCGAGTTCGTCTACTCCACTATTACCCAGCCCATCTTATTTAGGACGTCATGGACCATACCTGGCCTCTGCCGCCTGCAAGCTTGCCGCGAGCCGTGATCCGTGCAAATACTACTCGGGCGGGTGTCAGAATCGATCGTGCCTTAGCGGGCAGATCATTGCGCGGGAGGACCGGCGAACCTTTGGGTAGGGGTGTCGCGGCGCAAAGGTGGACGGCCTATCGATCTATCCCGCCTGGCCATTTTTTCTCGTCCATTGACCTCACTTACAGTAAGAGCGACATGGTTGTTGTTTTCGTTTCCCGACGTTTTGCTTCGCGCAGCGGTAATATCCCGAGATGACACCAAAATTGCCCTCGTTGGTGGCTGAGAGTCGAGCAGCACAATTGAGTCAGTTGAGCAAAAAGTTGTTCAGCAACATGATGAACATGGCCAACAAACGGACTGCCGATTTGATAGAAGAGATTCCAACGTGAACTGCCGAGGGAGACGGCAGCTGTTGGTCCTTCGACGGACTCTTGAGAATCTCAATATAATACTGCCTAAGCAGGCGAATGGGAGATGATGGTGTGCTCGATCCAGGAACCAACAACCAACAACATAAAAGTCAAAATTGCCTTCCCACTGTCCGTCGTCACCAAATATGAGGAGGGCGTGTGTGTGTGTGTGTGTGTGTGTGTGTGTGTGTGTGTGTCCGAGAGATGCCACCGTCACCGCCGCGAGAAGAAGGGTGCACTCTATTCCAATTCGCAGCCATAAACCCGAGCGAAATATAAATTAAACCCTCAATTATTATTACTGCCCTTAACGTGCCATTCTCCTCCTCCCGTCCTATACCCGGTCCCGGCGTTAGACTTGTCTCTCTCTTAATCTGCCCTGGAGGCGGGATGGGCTGGGTAAATAAGGCGAGGAACGAGAGCAATCGCAACTTGGGTCTATTGAGCCTCCTTCCAGCCTCCGATCCGATCCGGCTAAAAAAAAAAAAAAAAGAAAAAAAAAAGAAAAAAAGAAAAACACAAGCTGCTTTCGCCTTTCCAACGGAGCCTCCTGTCACCTCTTACCCCGACCTTTTTCCAAGGCCTTCTTATTACTCCATGACCAATATATCCACAGATGCGCTTCCAATATTGACCCTTCCCCTCAACCCCACCGCTTCATCCCGCGTTCAAAGCCCAGGCCGATGTCCAACGCGAAGCTTTCCTTGGCAATTTGAGAGTACCTATTTTTGTTCGACTATCGTTCGTGGGTATTTGTAGATTTTCGACACCAGACCAGCCGCATTCTCCTATGAAGTCTCTCGTGGAGGATTGAATATGAATGGAGAAAGAAAGAAGAAGAAAAAAAGAAAAAGAAAAAGAAGAAGCAATTCTTGACAGTGAAGCCGCCCGCCCACCAGCAAAGTGGACATTGGCAGGGGGCTAACCGTCACACCACGCCGGCAATGACAGGAACCCGGCAGCCAACGTGAAATTGGCGAGTACGGTCATGGGAAACTTCCAAATGGAACGTGTGCCACCGTCTCCGTCTAGAAAGAATGCTTTACCCGAACGTAGGAACAAGGCAACTTCGGCAAACACGCTGGTTGTGCGTGGCCACCCTAGTCCGTCCTTACGGCCCTGGAGGAAGGTGTAAATGTGCGGGTTGGCCCCGAGCTGACGGGACATACCACCAACGATGCCGCACGCCCCCCTGTTGTAAACGGACGCCACCTACCTAAGGCGGGATCAGAGGCTTCATATCCGAAAGAGACTAATCACTGACGAGAGCCAGCTTAATAGATCGTATTCCTGTTCCTGCCTTGGCCCGCCTCCCCCGCACGAGGGGAGATGGTAGCCGAGAAGACCGGACAAGGTCGCCATGCAGCCCCAGGGGAGCCAAGCCAAGGGGAAAAAAGGGGGAACCAGACGCGCCGAAAGTGATTGCTGGGCCGTCCATGCCTCTTTCTCTCCGCAATGTATAAAGCAAAGAGCTCTCGCCTAATGCATCCGTGGATGTGCGAGAGGTGGAATCCAGGGAACTCTCTCGAGCTACAGGAAGCATTCCCAAGGTTACCTGCCCGCGCGAGGTACCCAGCTCTTCCAGAGTCCCGATCTAGCATCACAGTCCGTCATCATGCTCC
This sequence comes from Lomentospora prolificans, assembly GCA_029532625.1. Classification (NCBI taxonomy): domain Eukaryota; kingdom Fungi; phylum Ascomycota; class Sordariomycetes; order Microascales; family Microascaceae; genus Lomentospora; species Lomentospora prolificans. Next base: position 4,748,869 of record JARFXM010000003.1, read on the forward strand.
GTAATCTCGTCCTCCCAACGGTGCTCGGCATCCTCGCCGGAGCAGCCCAGGCCATCAACTTCCCCTTTGAGGATCTCGATCTCACCGAGGAGAACTTCGAAGTAGGGCAGGGAGGCTACCGCGATGTCTACTTTGGTAATGCTAAGAAGTACAACGGCACCACGGCAGAGTGCAGGGCTTTCCCCAAATCGGACGACTGGCCTACCCCAGAAGAATGGGCCAAGCTTGGCGAGTTTTTAGAGGGCGCGCTTCTCAAGCCTCTGCCGCCAACGGCCGTCTGCTACGAGGGCCACGATAGATACAACCAGGCAAAGTGCAGGGATATCAGGTCCAATTCCGGCTCCAACAGATTTTTCATCGACGATCCGCTTACGGTCTTGACCGCGTGGCCTCAGGGGAACACCTGCCCGCTTGAAGTTAAGCCCAACACCACTTGTACTCAGGGTGGATATCCCGAGTATGTTGTCAACGTGACCGAGGTTTGGCAGATTCAGACTGCCGTCAACTTTGCCCGCAACAAGAATATTCGTCTGGTGATCAAGTGAGTGGCACAAAAAAACTTGGAAACTTTCCCGGGATATGCACCAAGCTGACTGAATTGCGAAACAGGAACACTGGCCACGATTTCCTCGGCCGCAGCACGGGTGCTGGAGCTCTCAGCATCTGGACTCACTTCCTTAAGCAGTTTGAGTTCCTTCCAGAGTACACTATCGGCCAGTACACTGGCCCTGCCGCACGCGTAGGCGCCGGCCTCGAGTCCTGGGAAATGTATAACTTCATGGATGAGTACAATGTGACTTTTGTCACCCCTGGTCGATACACTGTTGGTGTTTACGGCGGTTGGTTCCAGGGTGGCGGCCACAACGCTCTCGCTTCCTGGTACGGCATGGGCGCCGACCAGATCCTATCTCTTCAGGTCGTTACCGCAGAAGGAAAATTCGTCACCGCCAGCCCAGAGGAAAACATTGATCTCTTCTACGCTCTCCGTGGAGGCGGTCCAGGTAAGAGCACACACTCGCCCCCATTCTTAGATGGCGAAAAAGAAGCTAACTTACTTGTGCGATGCCCAAGGCACGTACGGAATTGTAACCTCGGCAGTTGTCAAGGCTCACCCTCGCGTAACGGTCCGCAACGCCCCGCTCAGTTTCGGAACTAATGAGAACGTTACCGCAGAGGCCTTCTGGTCTGCTGTAAACGCCTATCACTGGTACGGCCAATACATTGTGTTGAGCGGCGGAACGTCGTACAACTACGTCACCTACACCGGCAATAACTCCTTCACCTTTACCGCTGACAACGAGTTTCCGGACCTCTCAGATGAGGAAATCTCCTCCTTCCTCACCCCTCTTTGGGACAGCATCCGCGAACACGGCGTCCCACTGAAGGATATCTCCGTTGGCCCTACTTCGAATTGGGCTCCCTCGTCCAACGGTGGCACAGGAGATGCCCCCGGGAACCAGCGCTTCGCCAGCCGTCTCTTCCCCCGCCAGATCTGGGAGGACAAGGCCCATTTCACAAAGGTCATGGCCGCCGTACGCGAGATCGTCGAGGCGACCTACACCTTCCACGGCATCTTCATGGCGCCTAGCGAGGACATTGCGGGATGGCCGGGCTCCAACAGCGGTCTCAACCCAGCTTTCCGCAACACATTCATGCACGCAGATATTTTCTACGCCGGAGACATTTCCAAGACGGAGCCCTTCAATGCTGTGATGAACAAGCTCCGCGAGGTCACGGCCGACGGTGGTGGCGCATACATCAACGAGTCCGACGTTGAGGAGCCGAACTGGCAGACTAGCTATTTTGGGAACAAGTATTCTGAGCTCCTGAAGATCAAGAAGGCGAGGGACCCTTGGAATTTGTTCTGGGCGCCCAGCACCGTCGGCAGTGAAGGGTGGGCGGTTCGGAAGGCGGAGGATGATCCGTTCCCGTCGCAGAATGGAAGGCTTTGCCAGGTCGCGGCGGCTGCGTAAGAATGTGTAATGATAGTGGTGGTTTGATATATCTGACTTGTGAATATGAAAACAATGAACTTTGGCTCTTCGATGACATGTTTCGTGCGGTGAACGCAAGTAATGCTGCCTTGTTTCCTTGGTATATTTCGTGACCCCGGCACCTACTTTATCTTTAAAGGACACGATAATTCCCATGGCACACATCGACAGAGGATGATTGAACATGTATAGTTAGGGAATACCTGTGCTTTTTATTGGGTATCTGCCGAATAAAATCAATCATCTCCCTATACCGTGTTCCGTCTTCCCTAACTCCATTCCTCATGAAAAAAAGAAGAAAAGAAAAAAAAACAAGCGTGTAACTAGTGGCCGTTGCCCTTGGGGGGTTTCCATCTTTTGATACTGGAGATGTCAATTTCCCATACCAGTCGATGGCACCACAAGGAATGACACTGGAAGAGCCTAGCTACTGGAAACCAAACGCGATCAAAAAGCACAGTAAAATTCCGGCAGCTTTGACCCAGTACTCGTAATCGATCTCGTTGCTCGGAGCGGTCTCCGCGTGGGCAGGAGGGAGGGGCTCCGGGGGAGAATCACTTCTCGTTATCCCCGATGATTCTCTTCCATAGTTCTCGAAGGACCTCGGAAAGTGGTTTATTATTACGAACAGAGGAATCTTTGTCGTCCTTCTTGGAGGTCGTTGATCGGCGGGGCATACTTCCGACCCAGATCGGGTAACCGTCAATCAAAATTGGCTGCCAATCGTCGTCGTTGGAGGCCGCTGACTTACGTTTTTTCTCGGCGGCGTCGAGGGTGTCTTTCTTGGGCTTGGCCTGGATGCCGGGTTTAACTGCGTGAGCGAGGGAGGTTAGCTGGTGTTCGAGTATGTTTCGAGGCTAGGGGAGGCTAGGAGGAGCAAAAAAGAGAAGAGGGAGACTTACCGTTGGGTCCGAATCGATTGTTGCCATTGTCTGGAGGGTTTCAGTCATGTTCTGATGAAGCTTCTGCTTGGCCAGTGAGACTTACCGCGGTACAGAGCGATGCCGTGGGCGATGCCAGCACCGACAAAGACGCCAAAGATGATCCTGGCTGCGGGAACCCTCATTCTTGGGAGGCCCACCACGATCAGCAACGAGAAAACTCGGTGTCGGGGTTTGGTAGAGGGAGGAAGCTTACTTGAATGCCTTTGATATTGTTTCGAACTAGGGATGATTGTTCTTGTTTGGTGATGGGTCGGAAGGGAAGGAAAAAAAGAGAAAAAAGGCAGACTTTGAAATGCCAAATTTCTAGTGTGTGGATGTGTGGAGGAAAAGGCTTCCAAAAACTAGCTAAGCCTGGAGAATTTTGGGCCCTTTTATAGAAGGCCCTGAAGCTATCGTGAACCGGAGTGATTGTCCTACGGTCCGGAGGAGGACCGGGTGGTTCTCCGTGAAGGGCTCCGGACCGTGTGACCGGTATTTTGTACTGTATATTTTACAGCCAATTAGAGTGCTTTGTTAATGTGTGAAAAAGGTACATTGGCACTGTACCTCTGTTGTACCCTTGTACACTAGGTGCATTTATTTGTAATATGAAGCAGTGGTTTTCCTTGTTCTCCTGATTCAGACTGTTGAACTGGTTTCAAATGGATCAGTTGGTGGTGTGAAGAGAGCCACTGGAGGGCTATGGACTAGAATAGAGAACATTCTTCCAAACCTTGGGCTGGAGTCGGGCCATATAAATGTTGGAAGCTCAGACAATGAATGACATTCGCCTACGTATTTGGACTGGACGAACGATTCGGAGAAACGACGCGGGAAAATTAGGTAGAATATATTCGCCGAGAAAAATGTAAAACGGATCTGGAATCTATCAACCCCGAAAAACGCCTCCCAGCTAGATCTACCCCAAGCAAGGGGTACTCCATCAATATGCAACTCCCTAAGAAATGCCTTTCAAGCAGTCAAAAAGCTCCCCGTGAAGCAATCCCCACTCCCCAGGTGAATACCACGCAATATATACATAATACACATATACATTTTATTCCTTCTTTTTGCAAACCGGACACCCACCGCGAATACTGTCCTTAAGTAGTCTCGCGTGTGTCACCTTCATTCCGACAAGATATCTGCCTCCACGATCCTCTTCATTGATAATGAATGGCGGATCCGCTGGAACGTCAGGATGAATCAGTTCCATCAAATGTGATAGATGATACACATGTCTGCAAGCAAAGCCCACGAGACTTTCAACTTCGAATTCGGTAAACGCCTCGTGGCAACCCGAGCAGTGGCCCGTGCGGGCAGATTTGGAGATAGCAAGGTCTTTGATCGTGGCGTCATCACCGCTATTCTTCTCCATGACAGCCCCATATTTTGGGAGGGCTTCAAACTTGATAGGCCTCTGCTGTCCAGTTCTCAGCTCCCTTTGGGCCGCAGCAACCTCGCTTCTAAGAACTTGTGCAACGCCCTTGCTGATAGAGTGCTGGATCTCATGCTCCTTCATAATATGCCGAATCCCTTCTCGGAGACCCTCAATCTCGAGCCCCTCGGGAATGCGTCGGACTAATGTTATAGGATTGATGGCGGTCCCTACCTGCTCAAGAAGTCCACGAATGAAGCTCGGCTTGTCCATGCTATATGTCAGGAGATCTTCCCATAAGTCAGGGTCATCTTGCTCCTTGGCAAAGTCTATAGCCTTCTTAACGTTGTGAAGTCGGTCGATGATGAGGAAGAGGGCACGCCGCATCTGGCCTGTCTTGGAGTAGAGGTACACAAGTTCGTCATCGTAGTTATATTGCTCACATTCTTGTACAGCCTGTCAATTTGTTAGCGATATGGAACTCCCGTCTGAATGTCGTGAAGAGACAAGCCTTTTCAAACGCGTATGATTGCGAAGTGCGGAGGAACTCCATCAAGAGGTTGCGATCGAATTCGGCGAATAGCCGTACGGCAAGGTCACCAAAATCGTCAACCAGCGACTTCGTCTCCACTAGCAGCCTGTCGCGACTCTCCGTCCCGAGCTCCTGGTAGCCTTCGCCTTTCCAGAGACCACGCAGGTAGAAAAACAAATAGAGGTCAAGAGCCTCCTTCTCCAGCTGCGAAACAACATCCTTGGGCTTGACTAGGCCGTTTTGGGCCTCATCCACCAGCAGCGAGATAGCTTCAGAAGTGGCAGCCTCAAAGTCGCCCGGCCCCATGTTCACTATGTTGTCGGCTGACACTCGAAGACCAATGAATTTTGGTATATCATCGGCGACAGCGTCTGCTAGATGGAAGTCTCGTATCAACCTAAAGGCAGAATCTGCGTCCTGTAGCCGGATATGGCATTTGAGGGCCTCTCGGTATCTTCCGCTCGCCTCGTGAAGCTTGGCCAAACTCTCAATGACAATTCGCCAATCGCGGCCCTTTTCTCCACCTTCAACACTATCTTCCCTGACGTCTCGATAGGCGAGCTGATTCTCGAGTGTGGTGGTAATTGCGTTGACGTCGAAGAGGTCGGTGGACCATCGTTCAAGCAGATCTCTGAACCGGAGCTTATCCGTCTGAATGTAATGGCCAAGGACAACTTCGTAGATGGTCCTAGGAGCAGGGGGGTCATTGGCTGGGTCGGAATGTAGTTGACAATCTCGTCAAACTTCTTTGCCCCGACAAAAGTCCATACCCACTTCTCCCATCGGTCTGGCGTATTTAGGACTTTGCCGCAGACCTGACCAGCCGTCGTCCAGTCTCCACCTTCTACGAGCTCTTGAATCCAAAGTTCTCCAATTCTCCTCTTTTCTTTGGCCACCGAGGAGAACGTTGGATGGCCTGGTATTTCGGTAGCGGAGGAAGAATCGTCACGACTGTCCTCCGCATCACCCTTGCTCGGTGTAGAAGGCACGTCGGATATCCTCTCGGGAATAACCGTAAGGATCTCCGGGTGTTCGTCAAGGAGTTCCCACCCCTGTTTGTATTGCTTGTGCTCGATCAGCCAGTTGAGGTGATCGCCGAGGTCTCGTTTTGTAGCCAAAATGCAATCGTAGGGGCTATGAATGAAGATCTTGACGCCGGGTTTGACAAGATTGGGATGAACCGTGGCTGGAGACTGCCCATTTCCGCCCAGCTGACTGCCGCCTCCCCCCCTAAGACTAGATGTAGCGTCATCTCCGCTGCCTCTGCTCATGATGCTTGCCCCAGAGCTGAAGAGCGATCTGGGATTGATTGCCGCGTTCCACATCTCGCTGCCGATACCCGTAATGGCGCTAAGAGCACCCCTCTGCGAAACTACGGCAGACGCGGCGTTGAGAGCCGGGAGGATACCGAGGTGATAGTCCCCTGATGATAGACGCTCATAGCGGCTAACGCTGAGGCCGTCCTTGTACACCTCAGTCTGAGACGTAAGATCGACCAAGCGTAGTTCTGGTGGTAGGTTATTCTGGCGGCGGCGAATGCCACCACGTGGCTCACTGCTAACTGTAGATATAGACGCTTCTGACCTATGACCTTTCTGTGGCCTCTTAGGTGACCCTTCGATGATCTCCTCTTCATCTTCGTCATCCGGATGGCAGTAAGCCAGCACGAGTAAGAGATTCTGCGTATATAGCGATATTCCGGATATGATACAGTCCATACGAAGACTAGATATTTGGAGTCAGTATTTGTCCACATCGGTGGGGATGAAGCTGCTTACATTTTTGCGATTTCGGCCCGTCCGGCGCTTTTCTCACCAGCATCCTTTCCAACACCGACACCACCAGGGTGGACATGGATAATCCAGACAGTGCCGCCCCAGCCTACAATTAGTCGCTCTATTGACTTGGTGCCTGCCTTTGCCTGGCGACGAAGCAAATCTGCAGCGGGAGATGCCAAACTCTCGTGAGGGCTCCTCTCGGACTCGTCCGATTCGAGAGCCTGCTCGTCAACCCACTCGGCGCGGCCTTTCCAAACGCTAGCCATGGTCTCCCACTCGTCTGTCTGTGGGCGATCAACGTGGGCAATACGCTTCCATGCATCGTCGTGATCACTGCTCTCCAACTTCAGTTTTGTCCGCATGATTTTGATGCCATGTTCATTGAGCCACACAACATATTTCCCAGATAGTGACCATTTGATAGTACTGATTGTACCTTCACCGGAGTGGAGGACAGTGTCCTTGCCGGTATTGTTGCCAATACCCATGCTGCCTAACCAACCAGAGGCTGTCGCAGCAGCAGTTCCGATCGTGGTGGATACACTTCTCCCGGGTTGGCCGCCAATAGTCAAAATGAGGTTTCCTGCTAACCCGCCAGACAAGTACATCCTATCACTCTTGTAATCAGGTGAGAGCGCAACTGCTTGGACGGGCCGGGCGAAGCTTCTCAACTGCACATCCTTCATATCCGTCAGGGACTGAATGCAAACATTCCCATCCATTGAAGACGTCGCAATGTAAATGTTGTTCGATGGGGTATTGGGTACAGGTTGCGCTTCACGCGGCCGTCTAGAAGCAGCTGGCCCTGCAGTTGCCTCGATCGAGCGAGATTCGGGTCTCGGGGAGTCGCGGCCTCTTAATGATGGGCCTTCGGGCGTCGCAGAGGGGAGGGGAGGGGGATACGGGGAGATGGATATGCTGGTAACAGAAGCTGAGTGCGCATGGTAGACACGAAGGGATTGGAACAAGGGTAATTGTATGACATTCTGGCTAGGTGGTTAGATAGCTTGAACAACCTCGGCTGGCCAACAAGGAGAAAGAAACTCACGATGTTTCCGTTATGGGTCCCGACAATCTAGAGAGATGCATTAGAGAAAGGGCTCTTAGAATGGCGGCGCAATTGTGTAGCACTATTATGACATACCATCTTGTCGCCAGCAACAAAGGATGAGCTCGTGGCGTCGCCATTACGGTAAACAGCACGTAGATGTTGGGTCAATCGAGCGTATTTTAATATAGGCTCTTCGTCTTCATCTTCATCTTCGTCGTCGTCCTCCTCTTCTCCATCTTCGTCTTCCTCCTCTTCGGTCTCGGCTTCATCGCCGCCGTCGTCGTGCTCGCTCCCTCTAGGGTTGGTGATATCTTCACCTCGTTTGGATTCCAGCGCTTCTAGGTTGCTCTCCTCGGTCACGCTTTCACGCTTTGAGATCATAGCTACTCCTTCTCCACCATCCTCAGTTGTAGAAGCAGTGGCCTTGTTGTCGGGCAGTTTGGAGCTCCCGTCGGTAGTCGTATTATTTGTCTCATCGTCGGGTTGAGGATCTGGTCGAGTGGGGGAGCTATCCTTCGGATCGGCTGAGTCGCCCGTCATCTTGACAGCTTGAGATTGATGGTTACCATTCTCCGAGGGAATAGAGGCTCTAATTTCTCGTTAGCGACCAGGACAAAAGCTGGGCCTGGTGGGAGGGAGCTAAAGAAGTGCGAGGAACAAAACGACGACCTGATGTGATGATAGCTCTTGAAGCGAGCGCCAGGCACATGTGACCCATCCTTACGTCAGGTCTCAGCGTTTTCGGTGAGAGGCCAATCAGTGCCGTCAGGTACCAGTCTTGGCGAGCCGCTTTCGGTCAACGTCGATGCACCATCCCAACAAGGCCGGCATCGAGTATTCATTTGCGCAACGGGCAGAAGTATGGTCGGTCAATGAATGCCGTTAGATATTAAATATATAGTCTCTATTGCGCGAAACAGTTGATAATTAACAGAACCATTTATGTGCTTCGCCTCCTTACCCTCGCCCATTGGACTAAACAGAACGGCCACCCATACCTTTCCTTGACACACATTGGATTCCAGCCCAGGTGCAGCGCTTGGTTAGTTTCGAGTCAAGCTCCAGAGCTCTTTTCCGGACCTTGGATCTGGTGCTTCATTGAAAAAGAGAGTGGGCGCCGATTGAACCCAAATCGTCGTCGACTGTGTCATTGTGGCCGCCGAGTGCTGTGACTAAGCAGCAGGGAGCCAGGCCGAGCTCTTGTTCACCCCACTAAGCAGCCAACTGATCAGCCCTGCCCACCACTGAAAACGCCCCGGAGGGGCTATTGACGGGAACCAGCTCAGCGCGTCCGCCCTCCCAAAAGCGCGTTGCTCAAAACGAGACTCCATCCGCTTTTGCGCTCCACCGCCTCACCCTCAAGACCTTGGCGTCTCATCTCGAACGAAGTAGTTCGCCAATACTCATGATATAATTCTCTCGGCAGCCCTTCCTGGCTAGCGGCGTCCCTTTTGCCCAATGGCGTCCGTCAAGTCTCTGGGCCTACACCAACCCGCTGGGCTCCGGCATGCGATTCAAGAACAGATCCTACCTGCCGACCCCAAATCTTCTGACTACCGCTGGGAGATATTCGTCGAACACAATGGCGACCAAGCTATCGAGGACGAGCTTCTTATCACCGACACCTGTGTTATTTGGTCCCGTGGCCAGGTCTTTCGGAAAGCTTTCAGACTAGACCTCGAGAAGGAGACGATCACCCATGCCCTCCTCACGTACTTTCCTACTTCCGAGCACGAAGGACAGCCCGACGATACATTGAATACAAACTTCAACACGGGAAGGAGGCCATTGGCCAAGGCGCTCGTCGTCTTCCTCAAGACACAGGCCCACATCTACTTCCTTTCCGGCACAAATCACGTCGTCCACATGCCCTTCGAAGTCGAGGCGGCCTGCGCTGCGCCGCAAGGCGTAATTATCCAGCGCAAACAACGGTCCGACGCCTTTGCTCCGGTGTCGTTGAGGTTTCCCCGCGTACCACCAAACTCTTTCGTTTCGTCGCAAGTCACGAACTTCTCTGCAAGCCTCCAGCGCCCCCCAACATCTTCTTCCTTCTCCGTAGAGGGCCTCGGCAAACCCAAGAGCCTACCTTTGAGGCTCAGCTCTACCCTAGGAAACATGTGGGAGTCTCCAATGGAACAACCTGAGTCGCATTGGCCAAGACTGGTATGCTTGACCGATCCCTTGCTTGAGCTAGGTCTTGTTGTGGGTGCTCCTGATGCAAATACGAAGGGGAGACTTAAACCTGCAACGCAAACGAGGAGGCCGCTTTTTTTGGACCCCGCAGAAGAGATACTCCACGTTGAAAAGGTCTACGATGCCCGTCTAGGCAATAATGCAAACGATTCCTTGACACTAGCCGTCACCATCAATCGAGACGGAAATACCTATACTGTTTGGCGGTTGGACTACCTGAAGCAAGAGGATCCGTTTATTGGACGGCCAAAGAAAACAAGATCAAAGAGCATACGACGTCGGAGTTCTATGCAGCCTCCCTTCGCTAGTGGCGCCACCACTCCTGTCCAGCCCAACTTTAGAGAAAGTTTCGGTGCCCCGCTGCCCGGCAAGAGGACGCGATCTCGGAAAAGTGAGAACATAGAGAAAACGAAGGATCTAGTCGCATCTTCTCTGGAGCAAGACACCGAGCTGGGTACCCGGCGCCAGTCGCGCAGAATCAGCTCCATGTTAGCCCGCGCGGACTTGTCGTCATCTCAGTATGCTGAGCAGCCAATGATAACCGGGCACAACACCTCAAAACGCTTAGATTCGTACAATAGCCAATACGGTCGCCAAAGCGGCGGTTATGGATCCTTCAACTACAGTCAGACTATCCATCCGAGCTTGAACAGTTTACTAGAGGCGCCTATCGATAATGTCTTGGATGAACTCCGGGCCGGTGGGGATTTTGAAGGCTTTCATAGCATGGGGCTAGACGACCATGACTTTGACGGCCTTGCCCAGGAAATTTCCTTCATTAAGATCAAGAGTGTCCCATTTGACACATCGAATATCCGGTATTCCGTTTCCTCGCAACCCGCTTCATCTCAATGTCGTGTCTTTATCCTCGCCGCTCCTCCTTCTGCCGTCGATGAAAATCAGCGCACACAAGTCGTTATCGGAATCCAAGACACTCTCGAGAAGAGGCTGCAACTCCTTACCCTTCATTTCTCAACGGTTGAAAAGCCGGATGTATTGTCCAAGGCTGGTAAAAAGCCTACATCCCTAGCCAGCGACGGAATTGTACCCCAATGCGGCGAGCTCAGGCGCGCTGAAAGTGTCGTTGACTCCTGCAAGATCTCTCACGGTAATCTTTCAATGACGTTTATATTATCAGAGAAGCTCGGAGGTGGGCACGAGCTTAGTATTCAGGCGCCCTGGGGTCCGATGACAACCATTGCGCTTCCGTTGCTGTTCTTGGACAATGTGCGCAGTCTGCAATTTAACGGACGAGCAGTGGACCGGGATCTTCGGCAGCAAAAGTCGGAAACAATCAGCTGCGAGAACGGAAGTATCGTCAGACTCGCGCACCCCCAGGGCAGGGGAATTGTCGACTTAGTAGATACTGAAGGCCGATTGCACCAGATTCGAATCCAACTACAACCCTCATCACCCCTAGTTCGTCGTATTCTTGATGTCTGCGGCAATGTTCTCCCGTTTCCCCACGGGGAGAAGCTACTCGGCGGTTGGTGGCACGTTATGCAATGGTGCAAGCAAGAGAATATCGAAGCGGCTGACCTCGAATGGTCTTGTCTTGTAATTGAGCTCTTGGCTTCCTACTTAGCCCTTGATCCTGCAAACTTAAAGGCTCGGCAGTCGCGGGCTAGTACCTCAAGAAGGAAGCGACGGACCGCCTCGTCATCCTTTAGCATTGCCCAGGCTACCGAGGACTGGAACTCCGTGCTCTCCCACGAAGCCAAGAACTCTTTGGCCTGCCCTGATTGGATGTTGGGTCCGGGATGGCAATGGGCTTTTGACGAGGTCATGAACAACGATCCAAACCAAGATGATTCTTCGGTATTCAGAACCGGGTTCATATCTACTCATGTTAGGTATGCGAAGCAATTCATTACATCGGCCATCGGAGAACATGCCTTTGGCGCCACAGGGTATCTACCGACTAGCCAAGCTTTCAGCACCGATTTCCGCCGTCGGGCGGCGAGCGATATGTTTATGGGCTTACATCTTCTGCTCGAGGAGCAGAAGCTCGATATCATGAAACCAGAAACAAGTCCTTCAGGTAGTGTAAACCTAAAGGTTGTACTCTGTCAAATCGCGCGGTGGTTGCAGTGGTCCAGGTTTTCAGATCTATACGGAGTAGGCATTCAAGAGGATTTAGACCCCGGCCTTGACTCTGGTACGTTAATCCCTTACCCCAAGATCTTGTGAAGAAATAAATGCTAATGTTTCTACAGAAATAACATTGGTCACGCCAATTGCTGAGCCCCCAATCATTCCCAGTGTCCTGGAATGGGCCGAGTCACATCTCACCGCGCCAAAGGGCACTGCATATCCAACGCTCGCAGATGTCTATTTTGAAACTATGCGAATCAGTGAAAAGAACCGACGTAACATTGACCGTTTCGTCTCCCTCACCCCGAGGACCTTCATGCTGAAGCGACTTTTCACGCTCCTAAAACCCGGATCTTCATTTGTCGAGACCGTTGAGTCGATTTATAAAGCTGGCATCACCACCAAAGTCATGGAATCCTTGCCAGAGTCGCTTCTAGTACCCATACGTGATGCAGTCTCTCGTTGCCAGCCACATCCACCTAATGCGTGGTCCGCCGAGCTTTTGGAGCTTGTTAACCGAAGCGACATGAACCTGGTCATTGCCTCTACGAAGCGGCTGCGGCCTCACACGGCACAGCTACTGGTACGACTTTCCATTACCTGCGCTTCCAAGCTAATAGGACGAACTAACCAAATGTCTAGGCCCCCACGCATACCGCTTCATGGGATGTCAAAATGCTCTGTGAGAGCCTTGAAGAGTACAACAATGTCGCAGCCGACGAGGGCGAAGGCAGCGAGCTTCAGGCAGTTATCCGTGCGCTTTTCAAGGATGATCGACGCCTCAACGAGGCCCAGGATATCCTCTCGACCCACAAGGCGCGCATCGTCCGTCTTGACCCGGTTCCTGGCTGGACGGAAAGCGAGTACCTGGAACAGCAAAAGGAACTTGTATCCAGGATTGCTACCGGCACACTAGCCATTCCCGCCGGTCGTGGCCTACTATACTACAGTCTTCGCTTCCCACTGCTCACACAAAAATTCCATATTGGTGGTTTCAATCTCAATTGTGTGGTGAAGCCCACCAACGTGACAGTAGGTGTTGACAAGACACAATTCACCGAGGAGAAAGTATGCTGGGGCTTCTTCCATCAAGGTGTCTCGGCCGGCTTGTCCATATCTCCCCATGCGAAGGGCATCGACACCTCGTGGATTCTATATAATAAGCCTGGCCAAGATCTCAGCAATAGACACGCTGGATTCCTTCTTGCTCTAGGACTAAACGGCCACCTAAAGGGCGTTGCGAAATGGGTAGCCTTCAAGTACCTTACCCCCAAGCACACTATGACGTCGATTGGCCTACTTCTGGGTCTCGCGGCGTCTTACATAGGAACCATGGATTCACTTATTACACGACTCTTGTCGGTGCATGTTACGAGGATGTTGCCGCGAGGGGCGGCTGAGCTTAACCTTTCACCTCTAACACAGACTAGCGGCATCATGGGTATAGGGTTGCTCTATTGCAATAGTCAGCATCGCAGAATGAGCGAGGTGATGATGTCTGAGATTGAACACATTGACGAAGAGGATGAGGAAGAACCTCTTCGTAGCGAAGGGTACAGACTTGCGGCGGGTTTCGCGCTCGGCTTCATCAACTTGGGCAAGGGACCTTATTTGAAGGGGCTCCACGACATGAAACTCACCGAAAGGCTGATTGCCCTCGCCACTACAGCCAAGAAAGTCGAGGTCACTCATATTCTAGACCGAGCTGCTGCGGGTGCTGTCATGGCCATCGCCCTAATGTACATGAAGTCCGACGATCATATCGTGGCACGCAAGATCGACGTACCTGATTCGATTATCCAGTTCGACTACATCCGCCCTGATATTCTTATGCTTCGCACGCTAGCGAAACACCTTATTCTGTGGAGCAAGATCCAGCCTACCCGGGAATGGGTGAAAAAGAGCCTGCCGAAGGAGTACCAAGCAGGCCATCTTCTCACGGGCTACAGTCATCTTACCACGAAGAGCCTCCCATTCTTTAGTATCCTCGGGGGGATTTGTTTCGCCCTCGGTCTACGATTCGCTGGCAGCGCAAACGCCGAAGCGAGGGATCTCCTCGTATCCCTCCTCGACCAACTGATCCGTATTACACGCCTTGAATCCACTTCCAAGGCGCATCCTATCTACGACGAGGAGCTCGCTCGTACATATGCTCGTACTTGCCAGGACATCGTTGCCATCTCAGCCTCATTGGTCATGGCAGGCACAGGTGATTTGGTCGTTCTCCGCCGTCTCCGGTCGTTGCATGGTCGAGACGACCTTACCACACCCTACGGCTCCCATCTGGCAGCACATCTTGCCGTGGGCGCTCTCTTCCTCGGATGCGGCACGGCAACCTTCGCTACGACTGACGTGGCTGTCGCAAGCCTGATTGTTGCGTTCTACCCCGTGTTCCCGACCACGGTCATGGACAACAGGTCACACCTCCAAGCCTTTAGGCACTTCTGGGTTCTCGCGACTGACCAGCGTTGCCTCGTTGCCAAGGATATTAGCACAGGCCAGCCCGTCAGCGTTCCTATTAAGATTGAGATGAAAAACGCTCCGGGCAAGAAGGGTGCCATTCTTTTGAAGAACACGCCTTGTCTCCTTCCTCCGTTGGAAGACATTGTTCACCTACGAACGGACGCTGGGCCCACGTACTGGGATATCGATCTCGATCTCTCGGCGCAGGTGCCCCAACGCTCGCGCACCAAGCCCCGGACGCTTTCTTCGACCACCTCGTCCTCGACGGCGGCCAAGAACACGGCACCCAACACCACCAAGATCATTCACCTCCGCCGCAGGCCGCCTAAGCCTACGCCTTTCTCCGCGCTCTCGACCCTCGGCGCGCCCGCCGGCGCCGCGTCGTCGCCCTTTACCTGGCTTTTCACGCTGCCGGCGTTCGCGGCGCTGACGCCCTCGGATCGCGCGGCCGTGCTCGAGGCTGACCCCGATCGTCTGGGCAGCGCCGTGGATGCTCGCCTCGAACTCCAGCAGGCCGTGGCCAAGGGCGAGCGCGATGCGCTTTTGGGTCTGAGGCTCGTGTTCGAGTGGGTGAGGAGGAGAGAGGAGGTGCTGCATATGAAAAGGAAGAGGCGGGGTAGCAAGAACTGGGATGATGCGGAGGAGGAAGGGGAGTGGTGGGTTAGGACGGGGGTCGTGGAGGGTTTGAGGGGGAGTGTTTGGCTTGCTGGGCGGGAAGCATAGGAACCCGACTTTTTGTTCTTGTTGAATCAGCAAATGTTTATGACTGATGTGGAAGAATACGCCGAGCATGGTGTTATGATACGAGTGATAGACGAAGAATGGGAGTAGCATATTATACCAAGCATCATGTATGGCGCGAGCATCACATCCTCGGAAGTCGGAACTCGGAATATATCAACAGTTTCTCTCTTTGCTCTTCCGCGGACTATCAGATATAAAGCCAGCCAACACATCAAGAAGGAGATATCCTTCTTTTTCCCTCTCCGCCACCAACCCCCCAGCGGAAACATGAAAACAAGGAATAAAGAAACTTAAAAACAAAAGAGTTTCCCCAATTAAAATTTCTCTCTAAACGCCTTGCAATGCAGATAAACCCTGCCCTTTTTAGCCGTTAAATACACTGCATCTATTTCTGGCTTGCATCTGTCGCCTCCCTTTTTCCGCCGTCGTTAAATAAAGTGTTTTTCTAGACACCTTGAACCATATTCTCGGATGTGAAAGGTTATGGCCCAGCCAATCTAATAGAACTTTCTCGGCAACACCAAAGCTTCCGCTCAAGCCCTTCCCCACTGTCTATGCAACTATTTAGACACGGCAGAGGACATGACGGTGGTCCTGAAGAAGACACCCTTGGTCTTCTCCACAACCTGCTGGTGTACATTGCTGGGAGGGTGATTTATCGTGACGACACCCTGCTGAGCGTCGATCTTGGCGTCGAGGCGGGTATCGCGGATAAGGTTGACAATCCACTTCTCGCCATCATCAGGGTTGAGGCCAAGCTTCTCGGAGAGGTCGCGGATGTAGAACTTGCAGCAAATCTTGCAGTAGCTCTCGCAGATAAGGTGGCGGGCAGCATCAACAAAGATGTCGGTGGACTCGGAGAGGAAGAGGTCGTCGCGGCAGAGTTGCTCGGCCTTGGCAAGTGCAGTAGGGGCCTCATCAAACTGGAAGGAGATGTAGAGAGACGAAACAAACTCAGTGATAGGGTCCCGGTATTCGTACTCCTCCTGGCGGATGTAGCGCACGAGGTCCTTGACCTGCTTCTGGTGTACGGAGGAGTTGCGGCTACGGCCACGGCCAGTGACAATGGCGACAGCAAGGTAGCGCAAAATCCAAGGGCAGTTGATCTGGATGGTGTTGATGTAGTTGGCTGAGAGGAAAAGGTCAAGGACGGCATCCCTGGCAGGCTCGTGGTTGAAAAGGGGGAAGAGAGCCCAGTGGATGAGCATGGTCCTCTGGTCAAGCTGGGCACGGGGGTTGTTGAAAAGCTTGGTGTCGATGCTCTCCTTGACTTTCACGATCTCTTCGACGGCGGAGTCCCAGTTGGCGGTCAAGATGTCAGAGGCAAGCTTACCCCATGTCGCGTCAGTGACCTTGTCATTATCGGTTGAGAGAACTCGGAACTTGTAGAGGAGATCGGCAGCGGACTGGTAGTCGCCGCATCGGAACTGGAACTGGCCAAAGTCGTAGAGCGCGTTGACCATATCGACAGTGACCTAGCGGGAAGAACCTAGGTTAGCTTCTGTATTTATCTCACCAGCCCCGCCTACCAAAGTGCGCAGCCATCGCAAAGGGGGTTTAACTCACTCCGTGCTCCTTCTCGAGGAAGGCCAAGTTAGCAACCTTGTCGCTCCTGAGGTTGTTGACAACCTCATCCGTGATAAGCAACTCGGACAGCCTAGCAGTGTCCTGCCCGAGCTTTTCCATCTGCTGCAACACAGCCTGCCTCTGCTTGGCGTACTTCTCGGGAGGATCGGTTCCGTGGAGCTGGGAATACAAGCTGGCAACGTAATCGCTCATGTTGGTG
Source organism: Lomentospora prolificans (assembly GCA_029532625.1). Classification (NCBI taxonomy): domain Eukaryota; kingdom Fungi; phylum Ascomycota; class Sordariomycetes; order Microascales; family Microascaceae; genus Lomentospora; species Lomentospora prolificans. The sequence continues at coordinate 4,765,805 of JARFXM010000003.1, forward strand.
CCCTCAAGGAGCTTAATCTTGGCCTCAAGGACCTCGCGCTCCTTCTGCTCATCGCCAGCATCGGCGGCCTTGCCGGCCTCGAAGTCGAGAAGGTGGAAGAAGAGGTGGCGCGAGAGCTGGCCGGCGAACTTGTCGAGGAGGGAGTATTCCTCCACGTTGAATTCGGTCGCCATGGTGGTGGTGGGTAGGGGCAAAAGTAGTAGCTGATGGGGAGCTTATATCTGTGGAAAAAGAAACCGTTACCCGGTATTCGAGAGAGAAAAAAAAGAGAGAAGAGCCTAGGGAGGGGAATGATAAGAGCTCTTCGACAGAAACGTGGAGGCGACTCTCTAAGAGGGGAGGGGTGATGTCGTCTACACAATTATTATGGCCTGGAGGGGTGTCTTCGATTTTCGAGATTTTCGTGGGCTAGTGTGGGGTTTACTGTATGGCGTGTTTACCCGCGGTTAACCCGCGATCGTCGTTCACCAAATGCAGCTTATGGAACATGTCACGTGTTTAAGTGATAGCATCGACGATTTTCGGACAAGGGACAATCGAAGAAAATCTCCAAGCGAGACGAGCCACGATAGTGTCCGCCGCGGAGAGCTACCATACATCTCTCGACCAACTCCCCCGACGTCGCCCTTGCGGAAAGCACCTGTCAGCGACCCATCCATATCCAAATTTCTTCACTCGAGACGATCCACGCGCCTTCCCTAGGCTTGCCACCGAAAACCCTGCCATCGCGCGCTCACCTTCACAAACCACCAAGATGCGCCTCTTTCGCCTAGCTCAGACTCTCCCTCTTCCCTCCTCCCGTCTAACCACATTCCCCGTCCGCTTCTATGCCACCGAATCCCTCACTATCCCCTCCTCCGTAACCACATCCGCACCCGCTGCAACCACAACATCGGCACCTTACCACGTCTCCCGCACCAAGTCCAACCGCCTCCCCGTCTACATTCGTACCCAGGCCGGCGGTTCTAAACGTACTACCCTTATTCGCCGCATAGAAGGTGACGGACTAGCGCTCAAGGCTGACGTACAAGAGGCTCTGGGTGTGGACAAGGCTGACGTCTCTCTCAATCCCGTGACGGGTCATGTCGTTGTCAAGGTGCGGTTTGGCCAGTGGTAATGGTCACAAGTGAAGTCCTTAATGCTAACTGTCAAACAGGGCTCTCATGTCCCCAGAATAACAGAGTGGCTCAAGACTAGGGGATTCTAAGGTTGTGCTATCGCCATTGAAAGAGTAGGATACAACCTAGGGTTGACAAAATCACATTCCTGTACACATACTGTCAAGAATAACGGCTGGGAAAGGCATTACTTTCCAATCAAGAACTGGCACGGGTTACCAGACCCAATAGAGCGGACTCAGAAACTTGGAGAAGGAGTTCGGAGTCTATCACATCGCATCACATAGATTCCTCACTGCATGTACTGTACAATATGGACAAATAAAGCGAGCGAGCGGCTCAAGTTTCACGATATTCCAATGCAATTGTACAACAACGCTCTGCGCTAACTCTACGCCAACTCGCCAGCTAACGCGAGCTGCACCTGATCTTAAAATAATTGGTACTCGAACACCAGTTCCTTACTTTCGCCTCCTCCACATCTTCACAACCAATGCTGTAAGCCAATATCTAGCTAAGTTCACAACCTATTCACAAACCAACCTTCCATGAATCCGATGCCTTAACTCCACTCTAAGAGCAAAAAAGAATAAAAGAAAAAAAGAAGAAGTAGCAAGAGGTATCATCCCTGCGGGAGACCTGCAACTCCGTAATAAACGGGACATGCCTTTACGCAAGATTGTAAAAGGAGGGGCTGAGACGCCGTCATTTCCCAAGCAACCTCCGTATTGTGTCCATATTACGTGTCTAGCGTCAAAAAGCTCAGTAGTTGTTGCAATACACCTTCCTTCGTCCACTCCGGTGAAGTCATCATCATTGCTGACAGAACCGAATCAGAGGTGGGTAGAGCTGAGGGTGGGATGGACGTAGGCTTGTTTGGATCCCTAGACTTCTCCATAAGACGGCGGAGAAGAGTGACGCCAAGAACCACGAGACAAAGCAACGAATCGTCCGATCGGGGTTGGCCGCGACCGCCAGGGCCCCGGGGAGGGTTGTCGAACTGGCTCGCCACCAGCTGTATCAGCCGGTATATTTTCTGCGAAAGGCCATTGTTGCATGAGAGCCACATCTTGACGATGCCTGCTTCGTAGCCAGGCGCAAGCGAGGCCAACACCTCGGCAGCTAGAAGACCCTGCATGACAAAAGGCTTTCTCGCCTCTACAAGAGGCGGTAAATGGGGTGGTCGGCCATCGCGAGGTTGCTCAGGAATGGGAGATATAGCGAGGCCAAAGGCCCGCGATAGCAGCTCGTATGGGTTCGAGCTATCAGCATCGGCAGTGAAGATGAGCTTATAGTGGGACCTATTCGGCTCATCACGCGCTAATAACTTCGCCAATGAATCTACCGCATGCGGGAGATATGGATGTAGCGCTGGATCGTAGGAGATGAAATACATGGAGCCATCGGCAAGGGTCGGTCCGGGAGTGGGCGCGAATGCGAGGAGGAATTGCAACAAGCACATTGCCTGTTCACGACCCGGGATCTCCAAAAGGACCGAGATGTTAGACAAGAGCACCACCACATCCTTCATAAAGTCGAGGGTGTTGGCATTCGTCCTTAGCAGCATTGTGCGTGTGCCAATGTACCGGATGACCACGCAAAGAAACTTGATAACCTCCTCATCAGCAAGAATAGCGTGGTTCGGGTTATCCTCTCCAGGGAAGGAGAGGTTTCTAAGAATAGTAGTGATGCAAATCAGGCGGTCTACCGCGCGGTCAAGCTCGTAAGCTTCAGACGCGAAGACAGGAACATTGCGAACAGTTAATTGCTCAACGCGGCAAGCCCGGACGACATCTTCGTAGGGCGTGAGGAGAATTTCGTCAGAGACCTGAACTGTATGCTCAGCGAGGAGGTCCACCTGTTCTTCCGCACAATCGAGGAGAACATCAATCAAATCGTCGCAATGTTGCAGAAGGAGAAAGTGATGCCTCATCGGCGAGTTGGATACAGCTGCGAGAGTATCAAGGGCAAGACGCACTTCGCCATGAATGCCGCTCTGAATACTGCGTGTCAAAGCTTGGATATCAATCAACCCAAGCTCATCAACCGGTGGCACGTCAGGCTTCATGATTTCCAACTCCAAACCGAGCTTATTGGCAGACTCGAGGTTCACACCACCATACGTTGATTGTTGCCGAGAGCATGGTGCATACTCATCATCATGGGCCATGGGGCGAGGGAAAGGCTGGGCAGGTACGGCCCCGGGAACTGGAGCGCCTGTCGGTCCGTGAGCAGGGAAAGGCATAGTCCCAGGTTTTCCAGGAGCCGGAGATGGCATCTGAAACTCCCCCGCGGGAGTACCCGCTGCAGGGTCAACGTTTCGTGAGAGGCTGTTGCGAGCATGGCCTGGCATGTTAGCTTGCGCAGATTGGGGCCCATGAGGGCCGGCGAAGCCGTTGACAGCGGGCTGCTGACCGGGTTGCATTGGCTGCATGGGTTTGGGCGTTTGTTGATGAGGGCCAGTTCCAGGCATTGGGGACTGGCCTTGGGGCATCGCCGGCGGCTGCCCGCGGCCCATCTGCTTCGTCGGTGTTGCAGGAACTTGGTTTGAAGGAACACTCTGACCCTGAGCAGGGCCGGTCTGTGGTTGTTGTGGTTGGGGCTGAGGCTGCGGTTGACCTTGCGGGTGCGGCTGCTGCTGCATCATTTTTCGCTGGTTCTGGGCCATCAAAACTTCCTCGAATTTGAGCAAATTGCGTTCATAGATCACTCTTAGCATCTGCGGCGCGGCAGGGATCTGGCCTGGGTGAAAGCCTATTTGGCCTGAGACAACCGGCCACGCATTTGAGGCAGATACAGCCTTGAAACCACCTCTCGACTGGACCTGCTGGAACAGCAGCAAGAGATTCACCGGCCGGTCAGCAAGTGTAGGGCTGACGTCCAGTGGTAGTCCCTTGTTGTGCATGAAGGTAGTCAAATTCTTCATGAAGGATTCAGGGTCGATACGGGGCATAGGACGCGCTTGAGGCCTCATGCCAGGCTGAGGCATCTGATGGCCATTCGGCACTTGTCCCGGCTGCTTGGACATCATCCCGCGTCCAGCTTGCATGTTCTGAGGGTGCATCTGGGGCGCCATCTGCATATTGGGCATATTTTGCATCTGTTGCATATTTCCCTGCTGTTGCATTTGGCGTTGGAGTTGCATTTGATAGATTTTCTGCTGTTCCGCGGTCGTTCGAGCTTGTTGCATTTGGGCGTGGAACATGGGATTCGCCATCTGGTTCATCTGTTGTTGGACATGCGCCATCTGCTGAGGGTTCATGCCTTGGGGCATACCCATCGACATCTGCTGGCCCATCTGCTGAGGCATCATCTGCATCCCTCCAGCCATTGGATTCGGGCTCTGCGACGGACGCGACGGTGTCTGCATCGCGCCCATATTCGGGTTAAAGCCCGGTCCCATATTCTGCATGTATGGGTTTGGCTGAGGAGTACTTCCATGATCAGAAGGCACGGGAGAGCCTTGGGGCGCGAATTGCTGTGTGCTAGGCGAGAAGGGATGAGGTGACGCAGTTGAGACGCGTTGGGGGACGCTTCCGGGGCGTATTTGTTGGTTTCCCATCATCGGGGACGGGGTCGCATTCGCAGAGCCATTCGGCTGAAGGTGAGGGTACTGTGGCTGTCCCGGAGTCTGCTGTGGAGTTTGTTGGAAGCCGGGGAACGCGCCTTGTTGTGGTGTGTCAGAGCGCGAAGGCGGAAGCATTCCAGGATTCTGTCGTGGGGACGAAGCGATGGCATCTTCATGTGGGCGAGGTCGTTTGGATGGTATTACGGGGTTGGTCTGATAGACGGTATTCTGGAAAGATGGAGAGGCATTTCGCATTGCGCCATTCGGCATCGGGGGGTTCATTTGTTGTTGTGGATTCTGAAACTGGGCAGGATTGAATTGGCCTGGGTTGGCCATAAAAGCTGCGGAAGGGTCCATCATGGCACCGGATAACGACGGGTCATTCATATGAGGGAAGTTATTTCCATTGTGGTTCGGAGCAACGGATTCATTCATCCAGGTGCTCATGACTGTGCGGATTGGCGACGACACATGGGCCAGGCAACTTGGATGAGTTAGCACCTCGCGCAAGCAAAAATCAGTCAAAACAGCATTGAAAACAAATTCTTCAGGACGATAAGAAATTATTAGAAGGAAATGAATGGATGCAAATGGTTGGGTTGGTTGCGTCGCGATAAAGAAAGATTGATGATGAACTCGGGTCGCGTCGTGGACCAGTCTTGGAAAGCCAGCGAATTTGCGTCTTGGGTGATGTGTCGGGAAAAAATTGGAAAGGGTAAGGCGAATTGGCGGAGGAGTTGGGAGAAATTGCAAAGGCAAACGGCTCCAGTGGGTGGCTCTGTAGGCTGAGCGGGGGGCCTAGGCAGGGTTTGGTAATGCGACTTCAGCGCTATGGGAGATGTTGGCTGGGGGTCGTAGCGCAGCGAAGTCGCTAAACTCAACGGTGTCCATAGGGGTTATCAGGGTACGCGGCGCGCCTCGAAGCCCGGGTGCACAGGCGTGGAGCGTGCCAACCGAGGCAGCAATAGCGCGAAGGTGAAGGGGAACGAGAAGCCGCCAAGCGGCAAGCGCAGGAGCGGAACTAGAGGCGAAAGCCAATTCAACAGCCTTGCGACAACGCCTATGGCGGGATTTCCATGCGGTCCTCGGCTGAACAAATGGAAATCACACGTCATGAGGCAATATGGAAACGGCTTTGTCGACAGTACGCGACGGATAGGGTGGGTTGAGGAAATGCAGCATGGACGGAGGACACGAGTCCGTGGTGGGTGGCAGGAGAAGAGCCAAAAGTCTAGTCAAGACCAGACCTCAGGGGTACGAGACGAGGAGAAACAATGCATCGACGGGGTAGGAGGGGGCATGAATATCGTGGACAAGGCTCGAACAAAGGACTTCGCTATTTGCAAGAAAGGCTAAGACTTACTTAAACGTGTCGCGCGCGTTATCTTCAAGGCGAGCGCTGGGCGGAGGGTATGGGAGCTAGGCAGAGGATTGGGGCGTGAGGAGGCGAGAATGGCTGGTGACAAGAAACGAAAGAGTAAACGGCGCGCTTGGATCGTGTGCCGAAGCCCGCCTTGGACAAACAGCCGCCTGATCACTAGAAAACGGAAACGAAAAAAAAAAATCAATAGAGTAAAGGGATCACGTAGAGGGTACAAAGGGACTTGAGGGAGTTGAGGCGGATGGCGACGACCGCGACTTGCTGCGACTCTGTAACTCTGCGAATTGGCGGGTGGCCGATCGGGTTTGGGGGAAATTTTGGGGGGCGCGCGGTCTCAAAATTTTCTGTTTGCGGCCTTGTTGATCAGCTTCTTCTCTCCTTCTCTCTAGACCAGCGTTTCCCCTTCCTCATGAAATAGAAGTGGATCCTTGGCCAAAACCGAACTCAGGTTCTAATTGGCCATAGGTTGTCTCAGGACTGGGAGGATACGCCTCTTGATTTCCCCTTCCAATCAAATTATGCACTATTCCCGTTCAGGTCTAGCGCAGCTTATGAATCAGGTTAAGCGAAAACAGCCAGATGAATCCCTCCTAGGACCAGCCAATCAGGCTGGAAAGCTAGTAGCAGATATTTCAGTTCCTACAGGAAGTTATTGATTTGCATCAATAAAGGCTGCAACGCTTAACAACGGGTTGTGTTTTTTTGTTTTCTCCTCAGCTCAGCACTTGCCACTCAGCCACAGTCGGCAAATCACGTGCCAGGGATATGTGAGATCTGTGGCGGCGGTGTGGTGTGGCATGGACTGGCGTCGCCCCTCAGTGTAATCCTCGGCGCCTGCCTCAATCGAGGGAAATCGAAAAGGGGTTGGAAAGATCGAGACCGCTAATCGTCGGTCATTAACCCAAAGTCTGAGAGTAAGTCTAAGGAAGAGCCGGGCAGGAAGACTACCACACCTCCAATACCAATCCGGTAGGGTGAGGTATGAGGTAGATTGAGTGTAGGAGGGGAGTCACCTTAACAAACTGCGTGGTACCTCTCGGTAGTCTCCGCCAGAATAAACTTGTGCGCTGTCGCACTTCGAGATCCGCATCGTGGCAATCATCCTGCTTGAACACAAGACCCCGAGCTATCCAATAGGCATACGGAGCCAGACACCTGGGATCCTGGCTTCCCATCAACATCGGCCGCACTCCGTAGCTATGCGCCAACATCTCGGAGTTCAGTCAAGCACCATAAATCCCGAACAGCCAGGGAGTGATGGCCATGGACGGCTACGCAGCCGCTCCGGGGTCTTCATCCAGATGTGTCACCGCGCAAAACTCGGCCAGGTCTAGGAAGACTTCAAGCAACTCCAAGGCTTCGGATTGCCGCCCTCTCGCCAACACAACGCAATACGGCATCGCGGTATAAGACCGGTCGTAATCCCGTTGCCGCGGTCAGCGTATGTAGAGGATCATCTTCGAGATTTTCGGCACGGTAACCCGGGCAGTCGCAGCCCATTCAATCAGCGTTCCCTGACGTCCAGGATCGTGAGACGTGTCCCGTCTAGATATCGCTCTTGCTAGTCTAGGGAGCTCCGCAATACATTATCGGGAATCCTTGACGAAAATCGACGTTGTGGTTGGGGAGTTGCTTGTATCATAACAGCAGCACACAACCCAGAGATAGTGACACGCTTCGCGGTAGCGCTGTGCCATCCCAGATAAGCGCGTGGGATGCCACATGCCAGTGATGAGATGATGTTGGCAAAGGCGAAAGATCACCCACGTATACATCCATCCCAACCGGCCAGCTGACCAGGATGCGACCATTCGCGTCGCGTGATGAGAGACCCAAGGGCTTGACATCCCCTTTTCCGTCATTCTGTGCAAGAGAAAAATAATAATAATCCGCGAGATTGGCCTTCGCCTGAAATAAATCGTGCGAATGAAAGTGAATCGGGGCTGCGGTGCGTGAATGGTTCCCAGCCTGGCCCCCCGATCTGGCACCAGAGTGGACGCAAGGTAGGCAGTTTAGTGGCGAGTTGGAGCTGAAGCACAGGTGTGATCACTGTGACAGCCCTGATTACGTCGACAGTTATTAGTGGCTGGGAGTGTAATGCTCGTATGGATCCCCGTCAGATTTGGAAGAAGCCATCTCGCCCTTTTTTGCGAGAGGGATCGCTCCGGTCTCGTTCCCACCAGATAGCCGTGTCATAGTTAAGCCCGGGGGCTTTGCCGTCATTGATGCAATTGACCTAATAACGAGTCCAGAATAGAGGCTAGATATATCAGGTAAAACCAGCAGGATTACCCTCGACCTGGGGCTGGCGTGGTAAGTGGCGACCACTAACAGCACGGCAATCAATAGGGCCTGAGTAGCCGAGGGAGCGAACTAGGCTGATCATACCTAGGGGTACAGCCGTCTCGCAGCGCGCGAGGTCAATGTGCGGCAGCTCCCGTCCGACACTGTTCAAAGGTTCTTAATGGGCTGCAGGGCCTTGACAGCCCACATCAACACGCCTAGCGGCGAGGATCCGGGGAAAATTGGGCGAGGTTTCTTCATCCAAAAAGTCAAGTTGGTGCAATTCTGTCAACAAGAAAGCGTCGAAAACTTGTGCCGAGTCGCCTCTTTCCGATTCTGGTTGGATTCGGCCCCGATTGACTGCGCTGGCTCGCAGCATGCTGTCAGTCGATTCCCTTGGCAGAGGGTGGTGGTACATACATATTGGATGGGACTGGACCCAGTGGGCTTGACGTATTAACAATCGAATTGATGGTCCGCCCTCTCCCCGCAGTTAGCCTGTGCTGGGAGCACTTGTTTCGGGTCCTCCCTTCACACACGAGAAAATTGTGCGAAGAGAGAGAGAGAGCCACGGCTATCGGAAATTCGAGAGATCCAAAGGAAGGCGAGAAATTCCATTCGGTAAGGAAAACCTCGCTTTCGGATCCAGAGGAATCTGTAGAGGCCATTATTTCTTGCTCCTTTGGCGACACCTGCTCTTCCGGGCTAACATCGGACGTGGAGGGCCACTCCCGAAAGATTGGTAAGAGCCCATAACGACAAGTGAGAAAGCAGTCGGCAACGCGAGAACGACCAATTCTACCAAAACGAACCGGAAAAATCCGAATAACGAGAAAACTTTGGAAAAGAAAAGAAGAGGCAAGGAGGCCAAAAAGAAGGAGAAAAAAAGCCAGACACGGGCCGGGGGGTGGTGGCAGTTGGGTCATTTTATGTGAATTGAACTAATACCTCGAGACCCAGACCAGATACCTCCCTCTCCAACCTGCTCCTCCAGTCCCCCAGTCACCTCTTTGTTCATCTTGGTCTTGTCCTCCTCCACCCCCCTCCCTTCCACTCATGCTCAAGCGCTTCGGATGTCCTGTTGCTATTCTCTTCCCTTTTCCTTCTTTATTTACGTTCCCATGGCCGAGTTCTTGGCCAGCGTGGCCCGCGTCTTTTTCCGCTTATCGCTGTCAGCCTTGGTTCTTCCAAACTATCCTGAGTCAAACCAGCGTTCAGGGAGCGCGGAAACCTTGTCCAAGTCGCCGATGGGATCAGCTGAGATTGTGGGGATCCATGCTTCTAAACCTTCCTTTTCTCTGATTTTCTTTCCCATTTCCCCCCTTTTGCTTGTTTTCTCGGCGTCATGGCTTCGCTTCGTCGCCCTTGTGTTTCGTGACTCCGGTGCTTGTCCTGGTCCCACGCCGCACTGGCAGTGACCCTCAATTTGCTTTCCACCAAAGAAACCCATTGGATGCAGAGAAGCGTTTCGCGCCCTTTCGGGCAGCTGGGGAATGCCTAAACACGGCCCGGAAGCCACATTCTAATGCGGCGTGACGAAGAGTTCGAATACGTCGACGTACAGTTGCGAACATTATTACACGACGAAATATTTTTTTGACCTCTTACCCAGACCGAGTGCCATTTATTATTCCCGTTTTTACCTTGTCTAGGATTCCAGCCGCCCTCGCCGATGCGACAATTAGACAATTAGAATTGGAGAAAATCCCTCCATCCTAGCTGGGACCCATGGCGAATGCCATGTGCCGTTGACGAGGGACGCTATTTATTCATGGATGCTCGCTTGGCCCTCTTAGTGCCGACCAGGCCCATCTGCATGGTTCTGCGTGTAGTCTCCTCACTCTTTTCCTTTCGGTTGTAGGGAAACGGGTCATGTCGTCCCTCGTGAAGTGCGTAATTGCGTCCCATCAACGACTTTCACCACATGAGCGAGCTCGACGAGAAGAGTCTAGGTTGAACAAACCGTTCGGCCCTCGCCTATCTTGGTTGTCAAGCTTTCGCGATGATGTGCAAGACTATACGGAGCGAGAAAAAAGAAGAAGCAAAAAAAAGATAACGAGAACAACCGCAACCTCGAACGGGGGAGGCACTTGTCATGCGGGAGACTCAAACAGGCGGGAAAGCAACATGAACGACGGGGACGCCTGGCCGATCAATCCTTTCGCTTGTTAATATTCCCCATTTCTCACTCCCAATTGCGCCTCATTATATCCCCATCACATTGGATCAGCAGGCAGACGCAAATCAGGGCAGAAAGCCCATGTTTGTTTTTGTGTACAAGAACAAGACTTTCCTGCCCCACGGTGTGGTTACCGTTTGAAGCGATAGAGTAAGGAAGAAGAAACCGCCATCCCCACCGAAGACGCTAAGACGCACGAGATTGGAAAAATTCCCACTTTTCTTTGCCTCGACAGTTTGTATTAGAGAACTCCCGGTTTTTTTTTTTTTTTGGTTTCTGCCTTTCTGCGCGACCCGTTCATTGCGAGCATGACTGGCATATGAGTGGTTTTGAGAAATTGCCTTAAAAAATTCACCTTAATTTGAGAGCGTGTTGGAAGAGCAGGGGGCGCACGAAGAGGGCTTCGTCGCTCTCCCTTGACGATTCATTAGTCCCGATATTGAGCACGGCCAGGCCAGACCAATGTCACCCTCGATGATGATGGCACCAACAGCTCAGCCAGCTGGGATGTGCCCATCGTTCCCTATCTCACCAAAGTAAAGTACCTAGATACCCTCGAAAGAAGGGGAATTATTCAACGAAGAATTCAACGTCTCTGGCATGCGAAATATCCAACGAGCCATTAAAACGCATGCAAGTACATTCGCCGCATCCTGCAATCTCCTCACTTACGCATCACCATTGCTCAACGAGAAAGGTGAGCCCCATTTCCGTGGGCGGATGGCTGGCCTTGTTGTGGTCAGTGATCCCACCCCTGGTTGAACATGCCGTTTGGGTTCGGCCAACCGGCTTCATCCACGACAGTCCTAGTCGTTTGAGCCAGGTAACCCCCCATTTTTGCAGTTTTACATCGCCATTCTTCGTCCGGGGTTTGTGCCCTCCATGTCTGTTCCTTTTTGAGTCGCGCCCTGGGAACTTGTCATGTCAGGAGGCCAGGTGCATTTGCAATGATGTCGATGGTTGAGAGACTTGGGGTGTAATTGGCAGATTTCTCAAGTTTCGTTCCTTATCCTAAAGTGTGATCTAACAGGTTGGAGATTTGAGAATGAATATCTGTGGATACCATGGTGAGTTTGAAATGCCTATCCTGGTCACAAGCTAGGGAGCGGAGCAGTCTATTATGTATATCCAACCGGCATGACTCCCGAAAATAAGATCTGGACTGAGCAGAATAAGCTGTATTAATAATGACACCAAAGGCATGGAGCCATCGAGAAGGGGAACTTGTCGGCGAGCGACAAACATCCAGTGGCCCAACAATGAGGTTCATGGTGACATGGACCTCGCTCCTGACAGAGATGGTGGGCGGATGAAACATACTGGACACGGAAGAACAATAAGACGGCCGTGGAGTTGGGGAACAAGTGCAGCTTGATGCAGCAGGCCTGCAGCCTTGCGCCAGTTTATATGCATGTAGTGTAAATAGTGTACACGGGCATTGGAAGTTGGGGTTAAAACTTGGCTTGCTCTCTGACGAAGGTCATTATTCCTCTATTGAATAAGGGATTTCTTTCCGTTTCTAGATGTAATCTAGTCTCGGTCGTACAAGTAGCTGATTGAACAGGTTTTAGCTCCGGTGCTCTCCGGCAGCCCGGCGGAACGGCCCAAGGCAAACGGAACTAAATTACGGCATCGTGCTCCCCGGTCAGGCGACTCTCCTACCTGAAAGCCGCAGTCTTCCATACGCATTAGTCCCCAAGAGCAAGGGATACATGGCTTCTTAGGGTTATAGTACAACTCTAAATTTTCTGAACCCGGCGTCGAGATTCAACCATCATCTAGTCGGCTTTTTAAGTTGTAATCCATGACTAGGAATTCATGTAGCTAGGCTCGACGTCTACTGCAAGCTGGAAACGCGGAAGCAGCACCAGCGATAGACACCCTTGCTTCGGTATTGATCAAGACACAGATTATAGTTAGAGAAATTAGCAAGCTATAGTTCTAGGCCCTACATGGTAAATAGCAATATGATTCTCGCCAGCTAGGCAATCCTCCATATGTAGCTCTCACCTCGAAAAGCTTTTCCGGATTGGCTCACTTGAGTTCCCATCACAACTCATTCTGTTTGCGTCAAAAAGCTTCGCCTTATTATATATAACTAATTTTACTACCCAAAGGTGATAGGGCCAATCGTTTGGCGTCAAGGGACACCCGATATCCGCTTCTCAACAAGATAGAAGGGTATTTATTGTCTCCTCACTTAGATTCATTGTGGCAGGACCGTACGGTCTTTGGGCCCGGGATATTCCACCTTGCACGCCTAGACTCGAAGGTTGATAATTTCAGGGTCATCATCGTCGTCAAGTCCATTCATCGGTAGTGAGTCGATGAGCCCCCCTCGCACAATACGAGATAAAGATTCCCCTACCCTATTCAAGGTCGACTGATATTAAACTGCATTTGAAGTGTATCGACAAATGTACTCCCAGGATTGTCTTGAACCAAACAAACTTGTAAGTCGGAGACTATCCATAGCTAGAGTGCTTAGACGTGTATTGGTCTCTCTCAAAACGGCTTTCCGTACTCCATATCGGGTTGAAGCTGGTCAATCCAAACCGGGCATTTTGCATTGAGGTTCGGTTAAAACACCTCTAATTAACCAGGAGGTCAAGATCAAGGGTTCGTGATTGTCCAACACTGACCAGTCGCAATCGGTCTCTTTCTTTTAGGAGGAGCTATACAAATGTCACTGGTTTATGCTCAGATCTTGGCATAGATGATCATCTTGCCGAATCGCGCGTTTGCTTATGCGACCTCTTCCATTTACCTACCTAGTCTTACCACACGGCCATTCCTGGAAGTTTCGCAGACAATAGTAAAGAAATTTGAACTAGAGAAAACCGCGTATCTGGACATAAGGTGTAGAAAACGATATGTTTTCGCGAATCTTTACTGATATTATACGCTTCAATTCGGACCTCTAAGGCTGTGATGCGCCCAACATGCAACCTCTTGTGAATAATTGCACTTATTGTGAGACCAACGCCTTCATATGCCCCAAAACCGTGGCAATTGCAGAATCTAGATCCTCCACACCTAATAGCGCATCTATCCAGCCGACCAACTTGGCCTGAAGCATAGCCTTGTCCTCGGTCGTATCCACCCCCTCTTTTAACCTGGCAAATACCATGCGTAGGCCACGAGGGAACTCGGCGGTATAAGGTGATAAGCCGGCAACTGGCTGTCTGATGTAGCAGTAGTTGGTCTCTGCCGCGGTGGGATAACTCTCCTGCATGGCGTCTGTGACGTTTTGGAGAATCTTTGGGCCGGCAACGACGGTGGTAACAAAGTCGGAAAACATGTCGAAGAAGGTTTCTGCAGTTGCGGGGGAGAAGAACGCTTGCTTTCGGCTAACGTTAAAGATGGCGATGGGAATAGCGCCATCCAGAGCAGGATTATTGAGAGTCTGCTTCGTCTCGGCGTTGAATACCCTCTTCGTCTTCGATTCAAGCACGTCGGGATCGCGGATTATGACACCGTCCTCGTCGACACCATCGTCTTCGCTATCGCTTCCACCCAGTCGCAGTTCATCGTCTTCGTCGATTTGACTCTCTTTGATGACATCCTCAGCCTTCTTTCCGGTATTCTTCTTCTCGTCCATCTTCTGTAGCCACTCCATCTCGCACCTCGCGTACTCGATCCACACTGTGCCATCCGCGACACAGAATTTGCAACCTCGCATAAACAAGCTCCTCGCCGTCGCCATGTCACCATGGCCAGCAGATCTCCTTGCGGCAAGAACCCAAAGAGCCGAATCCGATGGCATGAGCCTTAGCATTTTTGTCATGACCCTCCTCCATCGTTTAGAGGCCTTGACCTTGGCCATGTAATCTAGGTACTCGATCCATAGTTCGCGGGCAAAACGGTGTCTCTCGATACCGCGATCGTAGATCTGGAGAATGCGAGACTGACTAGCGTGTGCGGAGTTGAGGTAGCCACGGAGCTTTAGGCGAATGCAGCGTTTCAGTCGAAGGGCGTCGAGCGATTGCTCCCACTTAGCGTACTGGGAAAAGTCGGAAGGTTGGCAGCCCTGGCCGAGGATTCGGTGCTCAAAATCGTTTCTCTTTTGGACTATGGTACGGATTTCTTCCTATGGAGACAAGCAGAAATTAATATGGTGAGCATATGCCATCATGGGTGGATGGTGTGGGTGCACACTTTTGAAAAGATTTCTTTCTCTTCCCACTCCCGTAGCTGGGGAACCGAGCGCTCGAGAAAGAAGCGCGCTTTCTCAGCGACGTTGGACATGGCTGTTGCTGTGATTCTCTCCGCTAATTGCCAGAATTAATTGGGGAATTGGTGTATGGTGTTTGTTGCTCTTGCCGCTACTATTTTGGCTGTCGTCGTGAGGACCTCGAATAATTTTTTATTTTTTATTTTTTGTCCCTTCAGCCTCTCAGTTGCATGTGGGGCAGTCTTATCAGATAAGTGTGAGCTCCACTGTGGCTACGATTCCTTCATTAACGTCCCGTCAACGACTCTGGGACACGTGCGGGAGGAACGAAGATGGGGAACCCTGAGAGCAGAGCACGAGCCTTGGGTGCTACACCGGTACGGTACATACCGATGGACACCGCGGACTCCGTTGTTCTTGCCGTGAAACAAAAAACCCTCCGACTGACATAATCGTGAGGGCGCACAGGGCAGCTTGCGGCCATGGTGTACAGTAAGACCGTGAAGCTTGGCAAGCTTGGCCCCACTGAAGTTGTCCAATCTTCCCCTCTGTCATAGTTTTGGGCCGAGGAGTCTAGGCCTGATTCTGGAAGTTAGACAGGCCTTTACAAGCTCCGCCAGCCGCTAATAGGAAATCATGAGCATCACCAAACAACCACTGTACTGTGGTGCCTGGCTGGCTTTGTTTGCCAAGACTAGCTCCGTCATACCAGCAAGGTTTGGACAATAATACGGCGAACTTTTCCTCCCCTGGCAATTTAGCAATTGGACCGTGACAGTGGTCGTGGGGCACCGTGGAGCACCGTGGAAGGGAAGATGGCCTACCTGGGCCAAGGCTTTTGGTATGGGTCTGGGACTGGGTCACGGAGACTTGGATGGACACTTGCAGAATGATGTCTCAACACGCGCTGATGTATTTTTCCCCCATCATCCGAGGAATCCGGACCTAGGCTTTCTGGGTAGTAAATTACTTCGCAGAACCACTTCTTTCTTTCCCCTCGATCTTCTTCCTCTTTTGTTTCTTTTTGTTCTTCCTTTCCCCAGGCCCTTTTACTGTCTATAAGCTCTGCTTTCCAATGGGTGTCGGCCGGTGACCATTCCACCCGTGGCTGCTCTCACCTCTCTTTCCCACCCTTCCCTTCGTCGTTCCCTGTTTCTCCCCTCACCCTGCCCCCGGACTGCGCTTTGTCTGAGCTGTCTCCATCACCGTCGGCACCTCCACCATGGCGGGCTACAAAGACAAAGACGGTGGCGTAGTGCTGTCTTTCAATGGCACTTGGGTCTCTTGGTCGCACACAGTCGTGGCTTACAGTAAGTGCAACATCAGTTGATTTTCGGCGTTGCGCGAAGCTCGCAGCTATTTTGGTAGCTATTTGGCAAGCTCCAGACACTCGTGTTGTGTTGGCGCCGGTGCTGCCGCTGCCACCACACTGCCAGCGCAGGTTGACGCAAACAATGCAAGCATGAAGGCAGCTCCGATTTTGGGCCTAGGTATGCTGACGCCATCTCCACCTGTAGCCGCCTTTCTCTCCGCTCTCATTGTCGGTTCGACGCTTCACTACCACAAGATTGTAAAGAATGAGTGGTTTGGCTACCCTGACGAGTGGTTTCCCTCAGTTTCCGCGACGATTGGCGACCGATACCCCGAGCGATCGCTATTCCAGCTCTTCATTGCAATCACTTCAGGTACTGTGCCACCCGCCTTCCCACCCACCCCCTGCGAATATCCCCAACCACGACAATAAATTGCGGAGTTCCTTGGCGGAAATGCATAGGTGCTCCAGGCATAATACTAACATGCTTGGCTTGTGCCGCGCAACAACAGGTCCACGATTCGCACTTGTCGGACTATGGTACCTCCTCACTCGAAAACCGGGCCATGCGCTGCCAAAGTTCGTCGCCGCCATGGGCCTTTTCCGAACCTTTACGTGCGGCGGCTGGACTTATGTTACTTCCACCGATGACCACGACTATCACGATATCTTTATGATTGCCTACCTCGTGGCCACCTTGCCATGGACTTTGGGTTGCATTGCTCTGAGCCCCGCGAATACGAAGGCTATTAAGTACCGGAAATACCTTGCTGCTGCCTTCTTCGGCACCCTGGTCCCTATGGTGTACTTCTTCCTTCAGCATAAGATTCACCGAGTCCCTGGAGGTATGGAACTCACCGCTTTCACTATTACTCTGTGGCTCCACAACTCCTGTGTTGGCGCTCTCGTGCTGACGGTTTACTAGCTTACACCATCTACTCTTTCTTCGAATGGTCCCTCATCCTTTTCGATATCGCCTTCGATTCCGTAACCGCTCTCGATTTCTCGACCTTTGAGGTAGTGGTGAAGGATGTCAAGGGTGTGACTACGGGGTACGTGCAATGGTTTCCGAAATGAGAGCGACGTGTACAATACCGCCACATCTCAATTGTCCTTCTTGTTACACCAGAACACAGAATATACCGGGGTACGGTCTGGGGTTGCCCCAGCTTTCCTCTCTACTGCTGCTTTTCCCATGCTACGTATGAGCCAATTGGGAAGAATCGTATCTAAGCCATTTTTTGTTACTTTTGCAGATATGCGAACGGTGTACCATCAGCGGTGATTGAAAAAGAGTATGACGAACCCTCCGATCCAACAAAAAAAAAAGAAATAAAAGCGTATCGCGCGAACCAAAACTAGACCGGGAATGCTGATAGGATGTGTTTATGCAGGAAGGAGTTGCCACTCGGCAGTATCTGGTCTCTACGATTTACATGGGCTGAAGCGTTTGACACCGCCGCCGAGGTCTACCATGGAGTATGCGCGATGAACTGATCCTGAGGTTGATCTTCTCACTAACCCGCCTTCACAGTACGTCTTTTGGTCCATCGTAACGAGTTTGGGGGTTACCGTCTGGTGTAAGTTGCTCCGCTTCGCTGCTCCCCTACTAGGCGCTAATTTGCAAAGACTTCCCGCTCTGGCACATGGGCATTTCGGGCTATGAAGCCTTGATTATGACAACGACGGCGCCGCTCCTTCTTGCGAACCAGTCACTGCGACCCGTCCTTGTCCAGAACCAGCGCGCTCTCCACCTCGCATCACTCGCTGGTGTCGCTGCCTATCTTGTCGAAATGCCAGAGATCCGTCTGTTCATTGTCGGTTTCGGAGTTTCCTTGTCGTGTCTTGCTTGGGCGACCACATTCTACGCCGAGTCTATACACGACGTTAGGCTCGAGTCTAAAATTCTCGGCTTGGTGGTCGGCCTAATCTTGTCCTCAACGATGAAGTTCACGTGGTGGACCAACAATCCCATCTGGCCGATTATGCATGCGGCTAACGGTGGCTGGAATGGGACGGGCCTTCTCCTCGGTATTTTGGCTGCGTTGAGATTTACGCGCAGAGCGCCATTGACTTCTGGAGAAGGGCCCGTATTAACCAGGGGGGGTTCTGCCATCCTTGCTGCTTGCGGATTTGGGGGCTTGTTCTTTGGTCTGCACTCGCTCCTTTCGGATTCTAGCACCATGATTCTGTGGGTGTGGGAGGGGTTCCCTATTCGCGGACCCTACTCGTCCACCCACGGTTGGTGCACCGTAGCTGCCATGAGCGCCGGCCTCATCGCCAGCCTGTACCGACCCGGCCTCTTCACGAGCTGGCCGGCGTACGCTGTTGGCTGCGCGGGTGCGGCGGTTCTCACTCTCTACCCTGACTGGTTCGGCTACTATGGCGCTCTTACCATCGCCACCTACCTCATGTCAATCTGCATTCCCTTCATCAAAAACGCCGCGCGACAGAACCCTGTAACGACGTTCGGTGTTGGGTTCCTAATCTACAACTTTATGGTGCTTTTCCACGTCTGGGTGGTTGCCTATGCCTTCGTACCCGGCGGACCCCTCGTCCGGGAGCGCACCGACTGGGTCATGATGAGCATGATGGCTCTTATTGGCTGTGGCGTGTATGATGTCAACGCGCAACAGGCAGTAGGCGAGCGGCCCCTAAAGAGGCAGTCGCCTTCTCAGTATAAGAAGTACCATTCGGCCGCAGCCGCTCTTATAAACATTCTCTTCCTCTGCGCGACGGTCAGGCGCGTGCCGTCCAACGATTACACTCCTTACCACGCCGAGGACCGCCTCATTACGGCGGGTATCTGGACAATTCACTTCTCGCTCGATAATGACATGTGGTCATCAGAGTACCGCATGCGCGACCTCATCAAAGAGCTCGAGATAGACGTTGTCGGCCTCCTCGAGTCGGATCTTCAGCGTATCATCATGGGTAACCGTGATACGACGCAGTTCCTCGCCGAAGACTTGGGCATGTATGTTGATTATGGCCCGGGCCCGAACAAACATACATGGGGTGCCGCCCTCCTCAGCAAGTTCCCCATCCTCAACTCCACGCACCACCTCCTTCCCAGCCCCGTGGGAGAGCTCGCGCCGGCGATTCACGCGACACTCGATGTCTACGGACGCCTCGTCGACGTTTTCGTTTTCCACTCCGGTCAGGAAGAGGACCCTGAGGATAGGAGACTCCAGAGCGAGTACATGTCCAAGCTCATGGGCTCAACAGATCGACCCGCGATCCTCCTCTCGTACCTCGTGACGGAACCGCTCAAGGGCAACTACAACAAGTATGTGTCGGCGGAATCCGGCATGCACGATGTCGACCCCACGGACTGGGACCGTTGGTGCGAGTACATTCTGTTCAAGGGCCTGCAACGCGTGGGGTACGCGCGTGTTAGCCGCAGCTCCATCACAGACACAGAGTTGCAGGTAGCTAAGTTTGTGGTGCCCGAGACGGAGGCTAAGAGCGCGGAACTCGAGGCGCTTGACATGAAGACGAGGAACAAGCGGGTCATTGAAGCCGATGTGCCCCAGGGTTGGCGATTCCCAGCCATGTTCCGGGGCGACGGCGTGCGCGGCCACCAGTACCATGTGTTCCCAGAGCCAAGGTATTACAAGCCGTAATCAGAATTGCTCAATGCAATGTTTTAATCCGAGTTGTTGAGAGTGGGATTGGGGTCATATTCCCTTGATTGTCTGTCGCTATATAAGGATACCGAATGCATTGGGGGTCGCTTAATGATAAGGGGAGGCTACGGGGCGTTCATTTTTCATTTTTTTATACATCTCACTATTATTCCCCCAGGGCTGTTTTATGGAATGTAGGCAGGAGGTGGAGGAATTTGGCACTTTCTACTGTATTTTTTTCTACTCAAAATCCCTTAGTTTTAATGCGAGACGCCTGATCTTGACGACTGAGGGAAGACTCTATCTTACTCTGGGGTGAAAGCTGTGGATGGCGAGATCGGTGACTTGGGAGAGCTCCTCTGGATGCGCCCTACCTGTTCACCGCATGGCGACAAAGGACGGTTTATAGGAGCTAACCATGCAGAGCCAGGTACATGCGACCATACCCGCAGGAATACTCGGAACCCCGTCTGCTCTTCCCCAGATAAGCCTGCGAGGGCCAGATTAGTAGCTTGGTCGGTGACGACAGGCGAATCCCTGGTGTTGCATGTATTTTTGTAACTTTTTTCTTTTCTTCGTCTAGCTTTTCGTTCTTTCGCTTGCTTTTTTCACCTACCAACCTTTTTATTTACCAACTTTTTTGCTTGGACCTATATCTCTAGCTCGCTCCGGACACAATCTTTCTCGCTAGTAGTGCGACTTCCGGTGCGGCTTCCGTTGGGGTCCAGATGCAACCCGGGGATCTTTTGTGCTAGGACGCCCGGACAACGGCTCAAGGATCTCTGGGCCGAGATGAGGGGTTAGTGGGTTATATAATTTCCCTCTGAATGTTCTACTCAGGACTCGCGGAAGAGCACTGGTGGTTGGAGTATCCTCTTTTGGTGTTTTTGACTTGTTTCACGGAAGACCCGGCTCGGCTCAAGAGGCCGGGGCCGAAAAAAAGAGTGGAGTTGCCCCCGATGGCCGACAAGCCAATGGGACAATGGCAGTCGTAAAGTAAATTCGCCCATTGGAGAAGCAGAATTCCCAAAGCGGGAGAAATACGAGGGCAAGGGACGGTTCACTTCCCCCTTATCTTACCCTATCATACCTTTTGTTAAAACAAAAAGCGTGCCAGTAAGGTTCGGCTGGAAGGATCGAAGGAGAGCCAAGCCAAGCCAAAAGAAAGATAACAAGAGCCCGGGTTAATGTGGAGAATCCGGGGAATGATGCGAGTGTGTACGCACCACCGAATGTAGCCGACGCTAAGCCGCCCCGGCCATTCGCCCTCGATTTCATGACGTATCGCGCTAAAACACGGGGTAACGTGGTGAATACGTGGTATTGACCGCCGCAATGCCGTGGGAAGCCGGGGAGAAAAGGATGAATTCGGTGGGTTTTGGGCGGGTTTGGTAGGGATGGAGGTGGTACGGAATTTGGGATGAGACTGCGGAATCAAGGTGATGTGATGATGAGGGGATAGCAAAAGGGGTCACGCAGCGTGAATAAATATCGGGTAGATCTAGGGTCTGTTGGAGGTTTGGGGAATTTGTTTTCTTGATAGTTTTGTTAGCTCATTGACACCTGAGAGATTGTGTGTGTCTCCATGATAGACTTATAGGAATTCGGGTTGACTTGGATTCTTGAGCGAGATGCAGTTTCATACGAGCCATCTCTTATTTTGGCTGGGTGCCGCCCTTGCCGCGGGTGTCTTTTATGTGAGTGCACATATATGAAGCCCTTCTTGGGATATCTTCATCACCGGGTCCTTCAGAGGAAATGGCTGGAACGGAAGAAGCTGACTTACCAGACCTTTGCGCTTGTGGTATACCGCCTCTTTTTCCATCCGTTATCAAAATACCCCGGCCCGTTCCTCGCCAAAATCACCGACGGCTATCAGCTTTACCACGCAGGAAAGGGTGACCGCCATCTTCAATTCTGGCGACTCCATCAGAAATACGGTATGTAATTCTCCCCGCCTTTCTTCCCGGGTTGTCCTCATTCGCACCTCCTAACACACCCTCCTCAGGCCCCATCGTACGCTTCGGCCCCAATGCCCTCTCCTTCAACTCCTCCCCCGCTCTCCGCACAATCTACTCCTTCCGCTCCAACGTCCGCAAAGCCCACTTCTACGATGCCTTTGTTCACCCGGCGCCCAACACCCACAACACACGCGACCGCGAGGTCCACGCCCGTAAGCGCCGTGTCATGAGCCACGCCTTTTCCGAGTCTGCCATCAAGGAGATGGAACGCTACGTGCTTGCCAATGTTCGGACTTTTTGCGATGCCGTGGGCATGAAGCAGAACGAATCCCTCGATGAGAAGAAGGGCTGGAGCCCGGCGAGGAACATGAGTGACTGGTGTAATTATCTGGCCATGGATATTCTTGGAGATTTGTGTTTTGGAAAGGCGTTTAGAATGTTGGAGGCGGACGAGAACCGGTATGCTCTGGATCTTGTTGCCGCTGCGACGAAGCGTCATCTCATCGTAAGTTGCCGGTCTAGCATGTGATGACGGGCGAGAGAAACTGACCTAATTAGTGCGGAACAATGCCCCTGGTTGGAGAGCTTGGCATCGATAAGATCTTGTTCCCCGGTGTGGCGGCGGGCAGGGCGCGGTACATGGCGTACAGCAAGGCGCAACTGATGGAACGCACCAAGCTTGGTGACGACACGGATCGTCGTGACTTCTTTTATTATCTCCTCAAGGCGAGGGATCCGCACACGGGCGCCGGCTTTACGACCCCGGAGCTGTGGGCCGAGTCAAATCTACTGTAAGTTTTTGGGGTTCCACTGTTCTTGTCACTGGGTAGTATCCGCTACTCAGGCGCACTACCGCGCCAAAAAGTCCGGAATGATGCGCAAGAAGATGCTGAGCGCTAACTCGGAAATGTATAGTATCATTGCTGGGTCTGATACCACCTCGACGGCCATGGCGGCTACCCTTTTTTACCTCGTCCGTAATCCCTCGGCACTCGCACGTGCCACAGAGGAAATCCGGTCCAAGTTCTCCGACGTGGAGGAAATCCGCCAAGGCGCGACTCTCACCTCATGCTCTTACCTCCGCGCCTGCATCGACGAGGCGATGCGCATGTCCCCATCCGTCGGCGGTCTCCTCCCTCGAGAAGTTCTCGCCGGGGGCATGACGATCTGCGACGAATTCGTCCCCGCCGGCACCGTAGTAGGAACTCCGCACTACGCAGTCCACCACCACGAGGAATACTACCCTTCACCCTTCTCCTACGTGCCCGAGCGGTGGCTGGCGGGCGAGACAAATCCGCTCACGGGCAGCACGGTCACGGAGGACGATGTGGCGACGGCGCAGTCGGCTTTCTGCCCGTTTAGCATCGGGCCAAGGGGCTGCATCGGGAAGGGATTGGCGTATATCGAGATGAGCGTCACGTTGGCGCGGGTGCTGTTCATGTATGATATGCGCAGGGCGGTGGGCGTTGTGGATCCGGGCGAGGGGAGGGATGATTTGGAGTGGGGGAGGCATAGGAGGGAGGAGTATCAGCTTGTCGATACGTTTACGAGTATGAAGGATGGGCCGATGATTGAGTTTAGACGGAGGGAGGTTGAGGCTCGTGGAGATTGAGAGAATGAGGTTATTATACATTGGAACATGTCACTTCGAGGCTCGGAATGAGAATGACGAGAGAATAAATGAATGAATGAATCAATCAATACTGGCATTTGATTACAGAAAGAGGAGTGAGCGATGCAGGAACCGAATCAGCCATTTCCCGGAAACGAAGCATCCATTGCCATAGACATGGAGGGTGGCTCGGATCCAAAAATCAGCCGAGGTTTTGAAAATCATACAGTCGCACGCATGCTGGGATGGATCCTTTCCCCTCACAAGACGTATCAATTGACAAGTGCAACCTACAACAACAAGAAGCGCAAGCAATCGTTACATTGCGGGGAATAAAAAGAAGGGAGGACAGTGAAAGAAAGAAGACGGCGCGAGAAAATCGTGCTACTATTGGTAGACTGGTGCACCCGCCGATCAGATCTCCGACAACTGCGCATGGCGCAATGTACCCCAGGAATTCGGTTTTCTCGGCTGCCAGGCTGGGTAGACCTGACGAGGCCGAAGAGATGATGGCGCCGTGCCGCTCGCTGTCAGGAAGGGCGGGCTTGACAGACGAGGCGTTCCTGGCGACGGGGAACCCGCGCTATTCGGGGATCATGGTGGTGTCATATCTAGGATACGGCTCAAGCACGGACGGACGAAGCATGCGCTGAGGCTGGCCACTAAAGCGCTGTCGTTCCAAAGGAAGCTGTTGGGGAAATCGCCTGAAGACGTGCGATTCGTTATATGGCGTGGCCTGGATGTTCCTCCAAGAGGGCCATTTAAGCTTCTAGATGTGAGTTCTTACCCCTTCTATATAATGCGAGCGGCTACAGTGGTCGGACTCTTCGTTTTGCTGACTTGAACAGGGAGCCCCTGGAAGAACAGGCCTTGATCTCGGAGATCTTTGTAGAAGGCAAAGGCCAGCGTGCTAGGACCAGGCGCTTCTCAAGCTGTCACAGATCCAAGCGGAGATGGGTAGGGAAGCGGAGAGTAAAGATTGCAGGGAGAGGGCTCTTGCATTGAGGGACGAGATTGAGGCGGACGTACAGGGTGCACCCGTGGAAGAAGGAGACTTTTCGAAGCTCTACCCTTGGATGTTATGGTAGATTTATCCTCTCAGTTGAAGCTACAACACTAAAATGAGGCACCTACCGTGAAATTGATCGGGTGGCTGGCAGATAAATGCTGCATACGATTAGGGGCGGCAGTAGAAACGACAATAGCTGGAGGAGGTTGGGAACATTGGTGATGGATCCGAAGCATATTGATCCATCTAACTGAACCCGGGCATATAATACCAGAGATGGATCAGAAATTTAGAGCCTGACTCCCGAATGCGAAATTCTGCATCAGTGAAACCTGTGTGAAATGCGAATTTCCATACGGAGTACTCTTGACAGGCCGCGTTTTTGCCTGGATCAACGATGCGTCTCCTCGCCCGGCTGCCGCGCTCTCTCACCCCTGCTCGCCCTGCTCCTCCGGAGTGGGCAGAACTGGTGAGCACAATCCACAATGTTCCGCCGAATGGCAGCTCAGATCTCGTGATGGTAGGATGCTATACCACGACGATGCGGGGGGCAGTGGGATCCCCTCTTCCACAGGTGACATTTCGGTCAATTGGAAGGCGGAGGGAGCAGATGGGAGCAAGCGCACAAACGAGGGGCCGGCATTTGTGGGAAAGCCTGGATTGTTTTTCTTTTCTTTCTTTTCGGGACATTCTTGTTTTTTCTTGGGTAGTAATATAGCGGATGGAATGTTATAGGTCTTCTTCTGTTTTCGGGTGCTTGGGTGTTCTGGAAAAGCCGGGATATCGCGGTCTGCGGGTCTTGGATCTCACTTTATCCGCGCCCATGCGGAAGAAGAGGAGAAGAGCTCGGCTCGAAAGCTCCTCTATTCCATATTCGATGGGTATGTTTCCGTCCGTCGAAGCCAAGCAAACAGATGAGGGGAAGACGTCGAGGGATCCCAGAAAATGAAGAAAATAACACAACCGGTAATCGTCTTTTAAACAGCCATTGGTCTCTCTCCCGAGCTTGAAGCCCTGCGCTGTGTATCCCGTTACCCATGCATGCTCTTTCAGTACGAGTAGACACAACCAAATAACCATGGTCAAGCTCATCCAATCCCTCCTCGCAGCGGCGAGCTTCCTGCTCCTCTCCGCCTCCGCCCTTCCCAGCGAGCGCCGGCAAGAGGAAGCCGCGGGGTCCTGGCCCGACGCGCCCTTCAAGGTCGACGGGCGCTGGATCCTGAACGCCTCGGGCAAGAACGTCACGTACGCGGGCGTCAACTGGTCTGGTCACGGCGAGGCCATGATCCCCGAGGGCCTGCAGCACCAGTCTGTCGAGTACCTCGTGTCCAAGATCAAGAGCGCGGGAATCAATGCTGTCCGGCTGACGTTCGCCACCGAGATGATTGATGACATTTATGCCAATGATGCGGATACTGATATCGAAACCTCGTTTATCAAGGCTTTGGGCGAGGAGAATGGGAGGAAGGTGGTGGCGCAGATCCTGGAGAGCAATCCCGAGTTTACTGCGCAGACGACTCGTCTTGAGGTGCGTGATGGAGGATTGAAGTTATTGGCGAGACTGCTGAAGAAGCTGACGTCATTTAGGTCTTTGATGCTGTCGCTGCTGAGTGCGCCAAGCAGCACATCTACGTCCACCTGGACAACCACATCTCCAAGGCCAAGTGGTGCTGTGGTGAGACTGACGGCAACGCGTGGTGGGGAGACAAAGAGTTCCCCATCGACAACTGGGTCCGCGGTCTTGCCTACATGGCCGAGCACGTACGTATTACCTCTCCCCATATCCTTCGTGGCCCCAATACTGACCATCGATGCAGGGCAAGAACTGGCAAGCCCTCACCTCCATAGCCCTCCGCAACGAGCCGCGCAACCCATCCAACAACCCTGCCGTAGCCGCCACCTACAACTGGGAATCCTGGTACAAGTACGTGCGCCAAGGCACGCAGGCCATCTTCGACGCCAACCCCAACGTCCTCATCTTCCTCTCGGGCCTCAGCTACGACACGTACATCGAGCCCGTGTTCCTGGGCACGGCGCTGACGCCGGGCAACGGGCGGTTCTCGCGCGACGACTTCCCCGGCCACGCCGACAAGCTGGTGCTCGAGATCCACAACTACGAGCGCTCCATCGGCAGCTGCCAGTCCCTCAGCGGGAACCTGTACAAGAAGGGTTTCCAGGCCATGCACGCCGAGGACCCCGGCACTGTCAACGTCTTCCCCACGATGCTGACCGAGTTTGGCTTCCCGCAGGACGGCGCGGCGCACAAGGACGTGTACGCGCAGTGTCTGTCGACGTATTTGCCTGAGCAGAAGGCGGGGTTCTTTTATTGGGTGCTAACGGGGAGTTACTATATTCGCTCGGGGACGCAGGCGTATGATGAGCTTTGGGGGCTGTTGACGGCTGATTTCAGGGATTGGAGGGATCCGGCGTATATTAATGGGCCGTTTAAGAACATGGTGGATGGTGTCAAGGCGTACTTGGACTAGTTGGAGAGCATCAGGAGATGGAGTGTAAGTTGTAGCTGGCTGGCAGGCTAGCAACTAATTATCACTATGTAGATGGGTTGAGAAGTTGACTCGAGCTTCGAGACCAATTTAACGGCGTGGATTGATGCATATGCTGGCATTGATCAGTACCAATTAATCCATCCATTGATGGATTAGTAGATATGGAAGGTGAAGCCCTGTAAATTGACAACCCTGCCTGGCTGTAAGTGACTCAGGTCAAGTCTTGTGCATCCATTGATCAATGCTGGCAGCCACTGTGGCTCGTGGAAAAACCCCTGCAGATCGGGCAGCTCCTCTCTCCGCTGGCCAAGCTCCACTGAAGCAAAGGCTGAAAAGTATTCCATACCACGTTCCCGCATCAGTTGGTCGCTCCGTCGCCCTCTTCTACATCAAATGGATCGGTCATCCACAATTGAACCCACTTTGCACCTCAGCCTCACCAATATTTTTTCCTTATCCTAACCCAACCTAGATGTAGGATACCTGGCGCCGACGGCCCTTTTCGACATAATTCCCCCAAAACGACCACACCACGCGCAGAAACGATACACTAAAATCTCGCGAACCATTTCTTTGTCCACTCCGATCTTGTCGTCCGAAAGGCGACTGCAGCAAACATGGCTCAGGTTTGCCGCTTCTACCAGACAGGCACCTGCAAGTTTGGTGGTATGTAGCTATTCTTTTGAGCTGCGCGAAGCTCTCCCCCCCCCCCCCCCCCACCCTTTCTCTTGGGAGCTTCTTTGAACCAGATTACGTGTCATTTGTTCTGCATCGTCGATATTGATCGTTGTTGGCCTTAGACAGCTGCAAGTTCCAACACCCCGGCGCGCAACGCAACAACCGATTTCAGGTCTTTGGCTCCAATTCGACCAGTCGAGCCCCCGGCACGCTACCGTACTCCCTTTCGAAAGAGGCGATTGAAAAAGACTTGACGGTCGAGTCTCCCACATGGATTCTGTCTTGTTACGGCCCTGGTCGGGATGCTCCCGAGCAGCTATTTGGAGGCTATCCCAGGGAGCAGAGCACTGACGAGATCCGGCTACATTACGAGAAGGGCGTCGCGGCTGGAAAGCAGCAGGAGGCGGTACGATATGGCCCATTAAATTCTACAAAATTCGGCGTTCTAAATTGTTTCTTCCTTGTTATAGCTCCAAGAAATCCAACAACTTTACCAAAACGCCCAACAGCAGATGCAAAACGCCGTCTCGAACCTCGATAATGCTATCCAATTCATCGTCGACAGCGCGAATAAACGCCCCAACCGACTCGAGGTGATTAATCAGAACAATCCTGCGGGCGGCACGCCGGGCGAGTTTGCAGTGGGCAAGCGCCCTGTCGGAAACCAGCAACAGACTTCGAATCCGTTTAGCACCAGCGGCGGCGGCGCTTTTGGCACGGCGTCCGCGACAGGAAGCGCGTTTGGACAGCCATCTTCGCTGGGGCAGAGGCCGAGTCCTTTTGGAGGGTCGTCGTTTGGGCAGTCTAGTGGATCTGGTACTACTAGCGCTTTTGGAAGTGTCTCCAAGCCCGTGTCGGCATTTGGTGCTTCCAGTACCCCTGCATTTGGCCAGACGTCACAACCCTCCTCTGCCTTTGGCCAGGCCAGCCAGGCGCAGGGCAGCGCATTTGGCCAGACTTCGTCCTTGGGCGCGAGGCCTAGCCCGTTCGGGGCCCCGGCGTTCGGTCAGCCTGCTCAGCCTAGTACTGGGGGAAGTGCGTTCGGCCATACATCCCAGATGGGTGCCGGTGGCTCGGCTTTCGGCCAAACCAGCACGATGGGACAGAAACCGAGCCCGTTCGCGCCTTCGGGAGGTTCTTCTGGCGCCAGCGGCTTCTCCGCTTTTGCTGGTGGCTCGAATTCCAGCCCGTTTGGGCAGACTGCCCAGCAATCTAGCGGCTTTGGTCAGACGTCACAACCGGCGACCTCTAGTCCATTCGGCCAACCTTCACAGAGTGCCACTTCGGGACCTTTTGGACAACCGTCGCAAACTTCCACGTCTAGTCCTTTCGGACAGCCACCCCAGCAGGCAACCTCTAGCCCGTTTGGTCAGCCGTCGCAGACCACCTCGAGTCCCTTCGGGCAGCCCTCGCAACCGGCGACGACGAGTCCCTTTGGCGCGCCTTCTCAAACAACCGCAAGCGGGCCGTTCGGGCAGCCCGCAACTTCTAGCCCCTTTGGCGCCCCATCGCAAACGCAGACGAGCGCTCCCAATCCTTTCGCCAAACCTCAGGATACGAGTATGGACACGCAGCCCACCGGTGGGTTTGGGTCGCAACCAGCAGCCACCAATCCCTTTGGCCAGCCGTCCCAGCCTTCTTCCGCAGCAGCGAACCCTTTCCGTCCGCTCGGCGGCGCAAGCGAACCGGCACCGGCGACGCAAAGCCCTTACCCGCCCGACAGCCAGGTCCAACATCCGGACCTGTCGACCTATACCACGCGCTCCATGGGCCGGCTCACTACCTGGAAGGGTCAACCCGTTACGTACCGCGATGATGTACCGGGTTATATGGACGTGGCTACTCGTCGTTGGGTGAGGATCTGGTTCCCCAACGGTCCACCGGGATATAATCCGGAGACCGAGCCCGAGGATAAGAGTGCTGTCGAAGCTGCACGGCCGCTTTGGGAGGCGTTTTGCAAGGTGGGAAGGTTCGAAGGGCTGGTGCCCGAGGTGCCACCTTTACGGATCCAGTGCCGGTGGGATGTGTAGGGTTTTGTACAGTAAGGATGCGGGTGAAGGCAAGAGACGGTACGGCACTCGCAATGAGGCGGATAATTTTGAGCATGCATTCAAAAGGCGTTCACTAGGGTATACTGCGACGTTTAGCTCTTGTTTCGGAAGCGCCATCTTTTCTTTCCGTGGTCTTTGTATATGAATTACCATGAATTGCCCTTTTGGTGCCTCGGTCTCTGGGTGAAGTTACGATTCTGCAGTCGATTGTGAATAGGTGGAGAGGATAGAGATTGGCTTTCCGGTGCGAGCCGCGCGATAAGCTGCAATAAGCTACCAGAGCTCCTAAAGACAATTGAAAATAAAACGAGAGTTTACGCAGATTTACATGTAACAAGATTACAATATACTTGGTCCTGGCTTCTGAATTTTGTATTGACTCGAGCTAACCTGGTGTTCCGCATTCACTGCGAGCCGGCCAGTCGGCCAACGCAAGCCGAAGCCATCAACCACCTTTTTTTTATTCAACTCCCCAGTCAAACGTCTCCCGCTTAGGCAGCAATGGTGACCTCGACCTCGACACCGGCCTCGATGTTGACGATGATCTGCTTGACGACCTCGGTGGGGGCAGTAAGGCTGTATTTGTGCGCCGCAGTTAGTAAAAGACCATGAACCGGATCGGCCACAACAGAGGAAAAGAAAAACAGGAGGGTGGTTGCGCAACGTACTCGATAAGACGCTTGTGGATCCTCATCTCAAAGGTATCCCAGGTCTTGGAACCCTCACCGTTAGGGGTCTTACGGGTGGTGATCTTGAGGCACTTGGTAGGGAGGCGGACGGGACCCTTTACGCGGAGGTCCTTGGTCTTGGCGCGCTCGAGGAGCTCGTTGCAGACCTTCTCGAGGGACTTGACCTTGCGGGAGGTGAGGGTGATGCGGATCTTGTGGACCTTCTATGAGGTGGGAAAACGTCCTTGTTAGCAGGCGCTCTTCGCCAACGGCCAACGTTGGGGGGGGGGGGGGAGAAGAGCGGGAAGAGGTTGCAACGTACGGGGGCCTCGCCAAAGTCCTTCTCGCCCTTCTGGTAAGACATTTTGTCGGTTTGGGGTTGGATTGAGAGGTAGGTGGGTTTTTTTTTAAGAAAGAGATTTTCCTTCACGACTCGAACGGCTGTACGCGTTTC
The DNA here is from genome assembly GCA_029532625.1 of Lomentospora prolificans. Taxonomy (NCBI): domain Eukaryota; kingdom Fungi; phylum Ascomycota; class Sordariomycetes; order Microascales; family Microascaceae; genus Lomentospora; species Lomentospora prolificans. The sequence continues at coordinate 4,796,389 of JARFXM010000003.1, forward strand.
GGCAAAGTGATGAAGGTTGGTTTTGGAAAGAGATGTTCGTGGTGGGCGGTTTGCGATAGGCAAAAAAAAAAAACCACCAAGTGTGGATTATTCTGCGGGTATTTTCCGTGGGCCGAAAATAGGGCAAAGGTACGTACCTGTTTTTGACGGCCAGCCAGCTCCGTGTTTGGGTTTATCTGGAGTCTCCGGTCTGTGCGCGCAGATAACCTCCACCTCCCCACCGGACAGACAGACAGCGTGCTGCGACTGTTCTTCCCGAGTTCCTATAGCTGGCAAAGCAGCACTGGATTGTTGCCTTAGACCACTGAACAGGAACCTTGAAGTCTTATTGATGATTTTCCCCAACGTCGGAGCCGAAAGTGCAAAAGCGCTAGGAATGCGTCACACATAGACACAATGAATCATCCGGTGAAAGAGGCAAACGCTGGCGGGCCAAAAGATCGAGATCATACGCCCCGCCCCCAGCTTACTGAAATGGGAGCTGGTGCCTAGCTCCCATCTGGGCCTCATAATTCAATAGAAACCTACATAAACATCATCTATTTATTTTCGTATCAATCCGGCCGCGAAATGTAGTTTCTCACTGCTAAAACGCTCCGACTCGCCGCCTTCGCCACTGCTGAACCAACCCCGCCAGGCCATCCCACCTTCCGGCGGCTGGCCCACTCCAGAACCTCGTCTCACCAAAGGGGAAAGCTTCATATCGTAATACCCTTTCGCCCTCCAACTCGTTGATCTCCCGCCCTGAGCGCTCCACTGCCCAATCACAAATGGCTCCATCACTCCCACCTTTCGCACCCTTCCCCATATCCCCCTGGCGCGAGAACCTCCCCTCCGACGACTGGCGAACCTGCCAAGTCGCCTGGGCCACCCTCTGCGGCGCCTACCTTCAGCTGCCGGAGCCCGAGCTCCAAGCCCAGCTTTCCCGGGACGCCTCGTCCGCAGAGTTCCTCCTCACCTTTGCGGAAGAGGTCGCCCGCGATGGCTCCGCCGCCATATTAGGCTCATCCCCGGCGTCTAGGGCCTTGCTGCACGCTGTCTTTGATCTGTCGTCTCGCCTGCTGCTTCTGCCCCAAGCTGCCTCGTCCCCTACTTCACCCCTACTTACATGGACCTTCCTCGCCGACCTCTCCCGCATATACCCAAAGAAGCGCACGACGCCTCTTCTCGCCGCCCTCTCATCCAACAACCCTTCCTTCGAAGCGTCCCTCTTAACACTGAAAAAGTCGCTCGCCCGCGATCTCGAGTCCGGCATACAGGGCCAGCCCAGGATTCTGGAAGCCACTCTTTCAAGATTAAACTACCTCTTACACGCCTCGCCGGATGCGGCCTCCACCTTCCTGGCAGGCTCCGACTTTCTAGATGCTCTAGTAGTAGGATACCGCCTGATGGATCCGCCCCTGCGGAGAACCATCGTGGCGACCACGTACCTCTGCCTCTTTGGTCTCATCGCCAGTCCGAATCCCAGGTTTGCAATGCTCTCTGACCAGCTCTACGCCCTAAAAGAACACGCAGACGCCCACCGCGCCGGGCCCCTCAACGCGAACGATAGCCTCGTCCCCGAGCTGGTCACAGCCACCCCTCTCCTCAGGCAAGCCCTCAACAAAGCCGGCGAGGCAGGAGTGGCCACCTCCGCGTTCAAGGCTCGCATTGGCGCCCTGGAAGCCTACAAGAAGCCTTTGGCGAGTACGCGGAGGAGGGCCCGCGCCCCACGGAAACCCAAGGTCGACAAGGGCAAGAACGTCCTTCTCGACGACGGGGAGGAAGTCCGCGCCGAGATGCACATGCACCGCGCGAGCCAAATCTCTCAGATTCAGGATCTGTTTCCTGACCTGGGCTCTGGCTTCGTTGCGAAGCTTTTGGACGAGTACGATGAGGATACCGAGGTTGTGATTGCTCATTTGCTTGAGGAGTCCTTGCCTCCACATCTCGCGAATGCAGACCGCAGCGAGGAACTGTACGTTATCATCTCCATTTCACTTTTTCGTCTTTATCTACGAGCACGGTTGGACTAACAATTCCAAGGTCGACTCAACCCCGAAAAACAAGCCATGATATTGCTCCCAACCCAACCCTTGCCCTCGTCCCAGAAAGACGCAACATTTTCGACAATGACGAGCTCGATAATCTCACCGCCGCCACATCAAAACTCCACTTCGGCAAGCGGAACCCCGAAAAGACCGCCGACGAGATTCTACGAGACCGCTCCACTGCCCCTGGAAAAGCCGCCATCCTGTCCGCCCTCGCCTCGTTCGACTCCGACGACGACGAGCGGGACGACACCTACGACGTCGACGACGTCGGCGGCACAGTCGACCCCCTGGCCACCGGGGAAGCGGACGCCGACAGGGAAGTCATCGAGGAGACCCTCTATAGGGCGTACCAGGCGAACCCTAGGGTATATGGGCGAGAAGCGAGCGCGCGGACCGGCCGCGACAGGGAGAAGCTGCGCCAGGATACCGGCATGTCCGACGAGGCTATCGAGGGCTGGGCCGTCATGCTCGAGCGCAGTCCGCAACTCAAGCAGCGTCTCGAGAACAAGTATACGAGCTTCAGTGGTGCGCAGAACGAGCTGGCTTCTTCCCGCTGGCGGCAGGGTGAGGAGTCCGAGGAGGCGAGCGATTCCACGGGTGGCAGGGGCGGGCATGGTGGTCACCGCGGCCGCGGTCGTGGGAGGGGACGCGGACGTGGTGGCGGTGGCAATGCGTCCGCTGAGTCTAGTGAGAATACCGAAGCCTCTAGACGCAGGAAGGAGGCCAATAAGGCTTCGAGGGCGAATCACAATAGACGCGACCAACGCGCGCGTAAGATGGCTCGCGGAGGTGGGATGGTCGGTTAATCAACAGTAATAGATGATTGAAGAAAAAAAAGAAAAAAAAAATAGTTAGAACGGGAAGGAAAAAGACAGCAGAGCTACGTCCAGGATTCCATCCATCAATAAGTCTCGATCCTTCTAGGCCTTGATCTTCTTGAGCACTTTATCCTCCTCCGTGCCGAACGATATGACTCTCTTGACTCCTCTGCTTCCATCTCGGGGACCCTTGACTGGATTCACCGGAGGCGGCGCTTCGATGGGAGGCCCCATATGTCTGAATATTAGTTCACTGTCTAGGTCCCTTACTCGGCGAGCTGGAGCTGTCGGTCCGGCGTCGACCGGCTCTGGGCTCCTCTCGCTTCTGTTCGTGCCGACCGCCACCGACGTCGGGGCTTGAGAATTAAGATTGGCTTCTGACTCGCCTGGTTCCGTCGGGCCACCTCTGCAGCACGTGGGATAGACGGGATACTGCTCCAGATCGCCATGTTTGGCCTGGGCGAGGGTTGCGGGCGTATCCGACCCACACTTTTCTGCGATATCGTCAAGTATGTCCTGGATCGGGGTAAAGAACGCCACCCGAGCGCCCGGGCCGTAGTCGGCGTTCCTACCCCAGAGCTGGCCATACAACACCGAGGTTTTGGCATCGACAATAGCAGCGCCGCTATCGCCCTTCACACCAACCCCTCCTTGTATCCATTCGTCGTCTTCGCCTTCGAGATCAAGCGCCTCCACAAACCACTCTCTCGTGACCGTCCCCGTCTCGTTTCCATCCTCATCTCCGTTGACATACATGGGTATCTCGCATATTCGTCCACGCTGAAGCCCAGATGTACGTCCCGACGCCACGACCTCCGCCTCAGGTTTGACGTGGGACGAGGCCGTGACCAGGTGAATATCGGAAAAAGGCTTGTCGGAAAATGACTTGTCTGGTGGCAAGGTGCGAAGATAGTTTCGGCCGCTATCGCTTGCAGTTATGAGGGACCAGTCCATGACGACGCGGGGATAGTCCTCATGCATCTGCCAATGCGGATCGTTTGAGATGCGCGTGGCTGTCAGATCAGTTCCGGAGGTGCTGGACAGCCGCCCAAGGGTAAAGGCTCTATTTGCCATGGGGCCAGCGAGATTTTGTTGTTTTCCTGAACAGAGACGGCGGTCAGCAGGCGATGGGTGTTGAACCTCAAGCCCTAAAGCGTTCGATGCGTTGACAAATGGGTGGAAGTTTGCTAGCCAATACGATTGGCCCCCCACGGCGATACGAGGGCCCAAGGTTGCTGTCTCCTCTTCGTACTCCGGCGTCGCTTCAATTCCAATACTATCACCCATGCAAGGCTCCTCGAAACGATGAGGGTTCCTCGCGTCGCAGACTGCATCGGGCCTTGACTTGTCTAGGCCCCGTGCCCACCGAGCACGCACGACTCGGCCCTCCGAGAAGGTAACCTTGGTCGAGTCCCTATACGGCTTTAGAAGAAGATCCTGGACGTGGCGTACGATTACCAGGGTCCTTGCCCGAGATACCCTGGTTTTGGTCGTGATACAAATCTCGCGACGGTTTGGGCCTGTTCCCTTGCCTCGTAAAACGCCGATGGTGTGGCCCGGGCCGTACCACTGCCCAATGAACTTGGAAAGAAAAGGCAGAATACAGCTCTCCCACAGAACGGCAAAGGGCGTCATATCATTTTTGAAGCCTGCGGTTGTCGCCAACCGCTTCTGACAATCCCTTTTATAATTGTTAACATCGGCCATACGAGGCTTGAGAACCTTATCCAACAGAACCGACGTTTCTTCCTTGAGGTAGAAGAGCTGGATGCGGGCGATACGTATGTCTAGCCCTAGTCTGACGATATCTTGGACTCCTTTCTTTTTCCTCTTGGCCGCAGATTTGGCTCTAAGGACATCATGATTTCCCATATGTTCACGCAGTCGCTTCTGGGAACTAAAAGGCGCTCCAGTGCAGCCCGGAAGCGGACAAATGAGGAGATGAGTGTCCTTAACATGCCAAATAAGGTCCTCCCTAGTATGGAACGGAGGGTGGGGACACGAAGCCCACTCGCAAAAGTGTTTATTGCCCGCAATTGCGCTATACGAATGTTCGTCCATATCTGACAATCTTGTGGGTGACTGGACATAGTCGTAAGTGTCGCTAGCAGGACGATTGTAGACCGAGGCATCAGAAGACGCTCGTGATCTAGAGTATGAAGCTTGAGAAGTGTCAGATGCCCAGCCCAAGTGGGTAGTTGACGGCCTAGGGCTTAGAGGCAGGTGGGCCGAGGGTCACTGAGCCGGAGGAGAATTTGAAGCCGCCGTGTAAGACTCGGGAGAATTGAATAACTCGGGCGGGTGCGTCAAGTCCGGCGCGAGCATTGACTGGGACGATAGTTCCTGGGAGTCATCGTTACTAGGCTTCGACCATACAGGAGAGCCTGCCTCCGGAGGTTCCACCTCAATCCTGACAGTCGGAGGCGAGAAAGGCCGCTTGACAGACGGAGACGGGGGTGGAGAAGGGGGTGATGGTTCGGACATCTCTATTGCAATCGTCTGCGCCGTCGAACCGGTCTTCGGACACGATGATTATCCCTGGGTATGTTGTGAGTGGGGGCACAGCACAAGAATGGTCAAAACAACCAAGGTGAGGGAAATAGACGAAAAGGCTGTCTGCTCGCCTTATATCGGGTTATTTTGCTCAAATAGGGCTTACATTCGGGGCTGTAAAAGTTCGGCCGACGGCTCGCGAGGCATCATCGCCTCGTAGCAAGGCGGAGCCTGGCCAGGACGGAAAACCTCGTCGTTCATGGCTACTGGCTCTTCAGTTATTGAGGCGGTGGATGCAGACGCAGTTGGATCAGGCTCCCTCGCTCGCGAACCATCATCTGGCCTCGGTGATAGGCTTGTGCGATCGGCCGCCTTGTCATCACCAAGAAATTGAGGCGTCATGATGACAGCTAATACCACAATAGAGGAATTTGAATCGACTGGGAAAGTCTTGAAAGAAAAACTACTACCAAGTCCATGACCGAAAAATAAGAAACCAAATAGAAGCCCCAAAGGTAAAAGCCAGGTTCGACTCGGAATCGGGAGGAGAGCCCTGCCCAAAACGATAACCAACAAACAGCATCAGGGAAAGAAAGAAGGCTAGCACTGATACTGCAAATCCGACATATGATTCTGCACGGTCTTCACAGTTTAGACAGATAATGGATGATCAGCATCGAAGAGCAGGACGGAATGTGGGAGTACAGTGAGCAGCAGAGCTTGGACAAGGGCTTGAGCTGCCTGGTGTGTTGGTGGCGGCCAACAAGGCTCGCGCCTGCCCTTCATCATCCCCGTGTTCCCAACGTGCAATGGCATCACCAACAAACCAGGGGAAGTACATCTCCCGTTTTGAATCCGCAACCAGAGGGGCGTCTTTTGCCGTGCTGGTTTCTAGAGAGCGAGGGTCGCCCCTTTTCAACGTGCATCGAAGTCGGCTTCTGCGTGCATCGGCGCAGGAAGAGCAACCTCACCATCGGTTCTGGCCCAGGGCTAGTTCAGATAGAATAGAATCGAACAAGGGTGGTGGGAAAGTGACAGATCAGCTCAGCACTCAGTTTCTGCACAGCCTCGACCCTGCCGGCCTCGCTTTCAACTTCATCCCCAAATATCGCAGGATGTTTGGTTTCTGGCATTCCCCTTATTATCCCTCAACACATCGCCACGCGGCAAACAGGGAACGATAAATGCTCGGGTGAAATGGACTGGTCTAGAACCTGGACGTTCTCGAGAATCGTCGAGGATGCCTGGCGCCGCAAAGAACGAGGTTCGTAAGAGTTCGGAGAAACAGTTTCAGCAAGCGCTAATATTCTCCCTGGAGAGCCAGCTGGCGGTAAATGGAAGCTTGTTGTTCCCCGCCCGTGCCTCCCAAATGCTGCGGATAAGCGTCCACGGGTGATAATACTTCCAGGTTACTCCAGGAACTTGGGAACGGGCTGGCATGGGTACCATGATGTGACTTGTCGACCCAACCCGGCACTCACCCAAAACGTCTTTATGGATGCGGATGATCAATACGGCGCCAGGGAAAATCACAGGGTGTACTCAGGAAGGGACCACAGTCAATGAGAATGCTGGGGTATGCACGCCAGACGCAAGGGAGGATGTATTGTGAGAGTTGGGAAATGTACTTGCATTGCCAGCGCTGCAGGTCCCCAATGTCGTCTTGCCAGCCAGCTGTTTCGCCAGGATCTCCGCCTGTTGGTTCGCTTGTGCTGAGTCTGACATTATTACTATTATCTCCGCCTCTAAAACGAGATCGAGTCCTTTCACCGACCCTCTCGTTTGGGTCTATTCCGGTCACACAAAGCGGGATTTGTCTTTTCTTTTTTTTTTTATTCTGCTCTCATTTGTTATTGTTACCATAATCATCATTATTATATATATATATTCATTTATTTAGAAAAGAAATTGCTGCCCCCAAATGCGGTTGGATCGGTAAAAGCAGTGAGGATCTTAGAGGGCTAATTTTCCCGTGGTGAACTCGAAGAACTGGGTGGCTCAGGATGTCCAAAGAGGATGCAAAGGGCCGACTCTGTCAAAGCGATTTATGGGCGTCACGACGCGAGTATCAAGACCTGATGCGCCACGGAGACTTGTTGGATTTTGTTCCTCAAAATGGTCAATTGTATGGTAGCTCTGATATCCAGGATTGATCCATCCCGCAATTGGATGTGAAGGTAGAGAGACAGTCCCGTCTACATCGCCTCGGAATCGTGATCATGGAATTCACCAATGTACTTTCCCAACGAAGAGGAAAGCTAACCCGTGACTTTCCAAAGATTCGGTACCATGTGGCTAATCGCGGCGCATGCGACAGCGGCGAGGACTTGTAGCCAACACAAAGAGGTTGATAGGATCCTGTGCAGATCGGCTCGCGCCCGTCATCCTTGCGTCCTTTTTCGAAATCACCGACCATTATGGTATCTCCAAAATGGCTCATATCTTTCGCTCTCAAGGTAACCATCCTCTGCCTCCTAGGTGCTCTCAAAGCCATCAAGTGACTTAGAGGAACTTAGTGGGACTTCTCGTGACTCCTCGCTAGCGGATATCAGACTCGGATAACGTTGTTTTACGTGGCTCAAGTCCCAAGGGCACCTGTGGCTCATTTCATGCTGTCATACACTCCCAATCTCTCACGCCGGCCAGCGCTCCAATGCTAAGGCCCGAAAATGATGATAGGGAATGCGGGACGTGTACTATGAAGCTCATCGTCGAACGAGACCGATATTCACTGTCGGGAGGAACCACACATGAGCCAATGCGTCTATGCGAGTAAGCAGCCGGCTAGATCACTTCTTAGCGCCGTCATTAGGCTGGAGCTAAATCGGCGTGGGATGGGTATTCTGTACATGAGACACGGAAGTCTCGCTTTACATGCTAGGTATCTGCGGGTCTTGCACTCATTTCTCGGCTCCCCCTCATAGCCAGCTTCGGAGCTGCTCGTGCTTTTGCCCATTAGCTCTAACATTGCAGCGGCACTCTGAGACAAGGCTCGGGAATGCCGTGACATCTAATCCTCATTCCTGTGACTCTTCTCCATCTCGTGTCTCTCGGTAGGAACGTTGCTCATCGCGAGGATTTCGCCCGCATGGTGCTTTTTCCGTACCATCTCGCCATATTAACGCTTTTCTCAAAGAGCTTGCTTCGAGCCGAAAAGCTCACGCTTGGGCGAGAAATATCCTTTGGCTATTCCTCCACTGCAGGCATACCTATTGGGACGGGCAAAATTATTCGAGTGTTCCACAGGGACACCATCACACACCGATCCGGTGGTCTTGGTTCGCTGGATCATCTCACCGGTTTAGTTTTGGCATCTCGCAACCCCAGACCTGGTTCCAAGCTGTCGGGTCCGGATGTTTGCTCATGTGCATATGGCGCCATGTCCATGCTAAGTCCATGTTACTTTAAGTCCCCATTTTAGCCACTGGACGTGACCGTCCGAGCTATGTGCGCGCATGCTTGTCGAGCTGCGACTCTCATGTGTGCGTTGTTTGCAAGAGGATAGTTGTCTCCTCCTACCGCTCGACGGGGATCTCCCTGGTGAGCAGCACATGGGTATACCCAAGACGAAATGATAGAGTGAAGGCTAGATACTTGACGGGAGAGAGACCAATGACTACAATGGCGCTGAGGTATGCAGGTGGTCTTAAACCTTTTCAGTAGCCTCAATACAAAAGAAGCTTTGTGGAATCTGTGAGACTCGTGTCTTGGGAGAGTTTCCCGACCCGACTCCCTCTGTTTCTTTTTGCCTTTCTTGTTGCTCCCTTCCTAGCTCATACAAACCTTGTCTCTCTTAGGTTGCTTGTTTCCTTTCTTCTACGAGACGAGACACCCCTTTGAACTCCTATACCTCTGTCACTACCACTCTCGCTCACCACTTCTCCATTTCCCTACAACCCCTGTGGTCGGCACCTTCAGGACCAAACCCGAAATCATGGATCGATTACCACCCGAGCTCATTCTGGAGATCCTCTCTCACCTCGTCCCCTCTGGAGACCACAAGTGCCTTCCTGGTTGCCCATACATTGCCCGGCTCAGATGCCTCGCCGCTACCAGCCGGCTTCTTCATCAGCTTGCCACCCCCCAACTCTACATCCATGACGCCACTTACGCAGGGCGAGCCATCCTTCACGGCGCCGTCACCGGCTCGCTTACTACGATTGCCCTCTCCCAGTCCTGGGGCGGTGATATTGACCGCTCAGGCTCGCTTCACCTGCGCGGGTACCACGAAAACGCCACGGGGACACCGCTACTTGTGGCGGTCAAGGAGGGCCATACCTCTGTGGTCAAGTACCTAGTTGACCACGGTGCCAGCTTGAACAAGGTGGGCATGGATCTCTGCCAATGTCAACATTCCGATTATCCGTACTGGCCTTCGGCTCCTTGGACTGCCCTTCACCTCGCCCTTTGTCAGGAGCACACTGAACTTGCCGAGTTTCTCGTGACGTCTGGTGCGAGTTTCCTTATCAGTAGGGACGACCGTGGCACTGGGCCGGACGGCAGACATTTTCGGAGGGGCAACCAGCTCGTGATACGCACTTCGTCGGGTGTACACGTCCTCGATGAAGTGGCAAAGAGAGCCAACCTACGCATGCTCAAGTTCCTTGTGCAGCATTGCGAGGGAAAGCTCCGGATCAATGAGTATCCCACGGACGGTGTCACCCCTCTGCACCATGCCGCGAATATCACGGATAACCTCAGGGAACTTGAGGTTATGAGGACGTTGCTGGATCACGGGGCAATGTTGTATCCTTCCGACTATGCGCCGGGCAGACTACTAGGTCCGCTCCCATTCGATAAAGCTTTTCTCGATTGGGTCAAGCGCTTTGAGAGCTCAAGCAAGCACGTTTTCCCGGGCCGCGGACATCCCTACTCGCAGCTTCTAGCCTTTCTCAAGTACTTAAGCGAGGGTGGGCGTGACCACTTACAGCCTTTGATGGCACGTGTTTTAGAGCTGTGGATGGATCGAGGGCCTGCGAGGCTGGACTCTGGATGGTCCCTCTTATACCAAGCCTTTGGGCTCTTTGATACGAAAGCGCCGGAGCCCGGGGTCATCCGGGAATGGGTCCTGCGATCAATAAAAAACCCTAAACTGGAGGCGCTGGGTCCGATGTCTATCGTAGACGTCCTCGAGTTCATTCCACAACTTGGCTTCTCTTTAGAGATGCTCGAGCCCTTGGACGAACTCTTCCTCGAGGCAGCCACGCTCTCGCTGGGGAACGAGTGTCTCTGGTTTCTGGAAAATGGAGCAGATATTAACGCTACCACCGCAGAAGGCAGGACCGCGTTGCACCTGGCAGCGAGGGCTGGTGACCTGGATCAGCTGGAACTCCTTCTTTCCATGGGAGCGGATGCCGACATCCATGACGGTATGGGCGATACGGCGGCCCGGATCGCTGCGAGGTATGGGCAGAATGAGGCGGTGGCTATGTTGACGAAGTATGGGGCGGGAGAAGCATGGATGAGGTCTTTGGAGCCTGATTCTGAACCGGATGCGGCACCACACTTGCGATGTTGTTGGGGATAATGGTACCGTCTGTATTCGCTGGAGTTTGGTAAGGGCGTCTCAGCAAGTTTTCTAATCACGGAGGAATGGCGTTTTGCGTCAGAATGAATAGGTCCTTTGGTTATCTTTCCAACACTTTCTTCGGTAGCGGTAGCGATGAGTGCAAATCAGATTGTGCGGGCCTCGGCCATATTTTATTACATTCATGGATGGGACTCCCTTTCATCTTTACCTCCCAGTTTCCTTTTGCCACTACCAAGGGTGATAGCGGCGGATCGATAGTAGATAAGCCGGGGCAAAGCGTTTCAATCACTCTCTGAGTTCTCGGAGTTGTCTCCATTTCGGTTCCTATCTTCAACTTGATCTTCAACTCCTTTCTCTTTCTTCTCTTTCTTTCCTACTTTCTTTCTCTTTTAATTTTCACTCTTTTCTTTATCCTTTTTTTTCCCTTTTTTTTTTCCCCACTTGTTTCCCATGAAACACCTGCACATTTGCCGTAGGTGTTTTGGTCTACTCGTATCCATGGATGACTATCTCGTCTTCCTTCTTCCATCACAGATTTCCTGTAGCGTTGCGCTTACATCTTGATACTATTTCCGCTAAGACTTAGTTACGAGTACAGTAGCCTTCAGGTTCGGCGTCCATTTCCAAATGAGAAAGCCCGAGTCTAGCTTGCCTACGCACCGTAGATGTCAGCGCCGGTGAGAGGCGGTTATTTCCCGATGCGTCAAATCGATCAGAGGGTTATGTACCTCCAACAACTGCCACACATTTGTATTGGAACGTGAGAGCTGGCTAAGCTGTGATGCCTGAGCTACAATGGAATTGATCTATTTGTGACCGGGCTTCCCCAATAACGCCTTATACCGGGTACTAGCATTTGGGTGCATCTGCTTCAGGGAGGAGAATGACCAGGCTGAAGCTGCAAGCGTCGATATTCCCCCACAGTGCTTGAGCGCTGCTTTATCTTTAGATTTAAGCGAACGTGATCCACCATTCTAAGTTTCTGCAAAATTCACAATAAAAGCGGCCCGCACCGTTGTTGTACAAGACGACATTCGAATGGATACACGGGGGGCTCCAAAGCCACCGCTGGGGATTCTCTCACTTGGTACGTAGTAATCCTAGCATGCCGTTGGCACGCTTACAGGATACGCTTTCCTTACCAGCCGAGATATGGGCTGGCCAAATGTATGATATGCACACTCTTGTGCATACGGCGACGAGAATCTGGGTTCGACAAAATTCCTCCACAGAAAAAATCCTAGCTGAAGCCATTAAACACCTTAATACAACCTTCTTCCCCGATGAGTATGCAAGCCGGCAAATATGACGGGCCGACTCTCCTCACGCTTTCTGGCTGTTGAGTTGGAGTCAAGAATTTACGCTAGAGGAGAGGTTCAGTCTTCTGGACCAGGTTGGACGTTGTTTATTCTTAGACCGGCGGTCTAAAGATGCTGTGGCACGGTTAGAGGAAGTTGTAGAATGGAAAAGGACTCACCTCGGCGAAGAAGATCATAGCCGGCTAGCATCTGAGCATGAGCTTGCGAGCGCCTACCTTAACGGCCGACGGATCCACGATGCGATTAAAAGCTTGGAACATGTCGTTTTTGTTGAAAAGGATATATTAGCAGCTGATGACCCAGAACGGAGGATATCCCAACATTTGCTACAAGATGCTTAAAAGATGTTACCAAATACTGGTCTATAGTCTATAGCGGGCATTCCGAGCCCTCTTGAAGACCTTTCTCTTCATTTTGGGTTTCCACCCTGCTTCGTACCTCGACAGCTCCGTCCGCTCCGCCACCCGAATTGGATCAGTAGATCCAGTTATAGCGCAGTAGGTTAGTCGGCCCCTCAATTGATGCTAGCGAAACACGAAGGCATGTCTAGCTTTAAAGACGGAAATAGAAGCTATTCAACAAGGTGAGAATTTTGCTGGCGTCTACCAATACCCAGCTGATCTTTGACCTTTTGTTAACTTTGCAGAAGAGGGTCATAGGGGAGTAGATATATTTATATTTCACGCCGAGTATGTTCTAGAATGTAGAGAATAATACCGTGCTCGTAGTTATATCATGGATTTAAGGAACCCGGATTTGCCATCTTCTTCCCACCAATTGGTATGTATACCTTGCATCAATGATGCTTAACGTCGACTAACATCCATGACTCATCAATATCCTGGCAGAGCTCCCCTCAAACTCGACAAGAACAAGCACATCTATCAATGAATCAATGAAAGATGTAGTATCATTGATATTACCAGCACCAAGAATTCATCAATGCTCACTAAGTGGTGACTGGGACATGGAGTTCCCTCTCCACGTACTATGCAGTGACTATGCCCCCTGCCTGCGAGTCTTGAAATAGATGTGGGAGAATACGGGTGTTTCAGTTAACCTCTACCATGCTACCGAAACTTTTTCTCTGATGAAATAAATACGTTCTTCATTTGAATCTTACAACACAGCATAATAATACAGAATCTGACAGCTTTCTAGCGTATACCCAACCTTTTAAGAAATTGAGCAGACTGTAACTCTATAGAGGGTAGAGGTTGAAGAGCAAGAATAGAATACAAAGTATAAGGGTGAATCTAATATTTTTAGAACGAGTCATGAGGTCGAGGTCAGTAGCAAGACGAAGCCCGCTGTTCAGCTGGCTCTCCGGAGCCATGGTTCTAGCTCCTCGGCGCCTCTCGCCATCAGTGTTGTCGTGCCACATCGCACTGGATTGCTGTGTACAATTCAAAGTTTCCTCTCCTGATCTATAGGCTCCCTAGATTAGAGAGCATCATCAATAGCTCATCAATAGCTGACCAACCATCATCGTCACCATCAGATTGTCTGTAAATGACCCTTAACTGCCCATCGGCTCTCCCTTCGACAGTCTGGTTATCATCACGCGCCTGATTCCAATACACTGTCGTTCCATCCAATATTGTCCACTGAGACGTTATATGCTCTCTGCTACAAGTGGAGTGCTTGAAGCGAAAATAATAGTTCTTTACAGATATCAATTGTTAGGAGCCAAATCGCACACTCGCTCACTACGCGCATATATGACTTCTATTTATAGCAGACGAAACTTACAAATTGTTGGTGATTGAGCACACGCTCAACAGTTGGTCTACGTTGTAGATGAATATTCCATTGACTGTAACGTCGGGATATTTGGAGATGAGCTCGCGGTGACATCAATAATAAACACATCATCCCCCGTTCCCGTCTCTCCACCTGAGGCAGCACGTACTCCGGGTTGCGGTGGACGCTGGCAGGGGCTATGGGATGGTGATCGGAAAACCGCTCCGCCGGGAATGTGGAACTCGTCCATCCCAGGCTGAAGTCCGGACGACTCGGGAAGGGTGTACTTGGGTTTCTCTTTTTGCAGGGCCATGCGGTGCAACGCTGCCGCCGTTTCAACGTAATAATAGGCCTTGATACTTTCGTTGCTTTTGGGCCTTAAGGTTGGTGTCCTTGTTTATCGGGGTTATTCTAACGTTGATGCCATACGCCGAGACCGGGAAGCCGAGTGTCTTCTTCGCATTGTCGTTCATATTCATGGAGTCAATCCCCTTTCATCCATACTTCACTGCCTACCGTTGCGGACCGTCAAGCGGTAGGAAGAGACTTGTACGTCTGCTGATCCCTACTTCATTGCCGGAAAACTTGGGCTATTCATTTGTTTTTTTGTTCCCTTCCAGCCTGCCGCCTCCCTAAATAACGAGCAATAGTCTTTCTGTCAGAGCGAGGGAGAATTAGTCTTCGCTTCGGGATATCCGTATACCTGAACCTGAGGTGACAGAACCCCGGCTCAGGGCCATATGGTTGCGCCACACCCGCCGCACCTTGCATCTGAGACACCAAGGTAGTTATCTCGGGTTGAGAGTCAATATGTTCGGTCGAAAGCCTAGCACGTGCCTCCTTTGATATTAATCTCTCGAAAAGGGCGAGGCTCTTAACAAGAGGCGGACACCAGAGTCGAAAAGTGCATTGGGGCGAGCTATGTCGCCTGCTGATCCTTCCTATTGGAGGACGATCGCCTCGTGGGACCCCTTTCTCCCAAAGGCGAACAACCTTGCAACGCGGCTCGCCATCATATCATGTGAAGATCAGCTGCTTAATTTTGTCATAAGTAGGCGCAGGGGTTACAGAGTAAATGGACAAGCGCAGTCGGAATTGGATGGTGCCTGAAGTTGGGAGGCAGCCTCGTTCATCCGAACGCGATTGTCTCGAGACTTTTCCGCCTGAGCGCATGTCGGGGCGCCGTCTTCGGGATTGCCAGTCTTGATGCGACGCAATGCGATTCGCCAGCGCCAGCGCCGTTCGTCGAGGTAGCATTCGCTCGGTGGTTTGCAGAGGCATGGATAGCCGTGCCGTTTATCAGGTAGATCGCCTCATGGGTTGCTCCGATCTGCTTTTCTGTGTGAATTAGCCAGCCAGCAGTTCCCGCCTGCCACATTTACCTGCCCTGCCACCTTCCCCAGTCTTGATTCCTGTCTTGAAACATCGCATCTCATCGATCAAGGATGTATTATGCCTCCGGCCGAGCTGAGCTGACGGCACAGGAGAGGAAGACCCCTTGAGGTCAGTAAACGGCTCCCACCATGCGCTTCATTTGACTGTCAGGAAAAGAGAAAAAGGCGAGCCCGCATGCTCCCGCTCCCCTTCCAGGCAGTCTCCATGTCTGGTCCCCTTCTCGCCCCATACATCGTAGCTAGGCTCGGACGGTGACAGGTGGGGCGAGCGGCATGGGTGGCCACATTAATTGACAGACACATCACGAGCGGATGGTCTCGCCCAACTCCTTTCGAAAATATTACTCTCGTGTTTTTACTCTTGGTGCGCCGTCTCCAACCCTTCGTACATTGGGCCAATATATATTAAATTTAGGGGGGTGTGGGATAATTGAACTGTCCAATGCTCTCTGGTCAAGCCGGTATATTAGCCGCGGCTCCAGATTGCTCATGCATCAACCAAATTTACAATTTTCTGGAGTCAACTCTTCTTTTTTCGGAATCAGATGTTTTAGCTGAGCTGGCATATGGGGACTCGCTAAATGATCCCTTTGGGAGGGACAGATGGCGAGTCTTCCTGATGTCAGACTTTGGTGTACGAGGGTGTAAGTTGACGGTCATGTTGCATCCATGCCTCGCCTCAGCGAGGTTTTGGCCGCGATGGATTACCCGAGCTACACGTAAGACCGATGCTAGGAAGCCCAGTAAGCTTGATCTGCGTTGGAATTATGGTGAACTGAGTTCCTTGCTGGTTAGCGGTGAGAAACGAGTCCTGAAGGATTCGATTGAAAAGGCCTGCCGACTCCTCTATCGGCCGGTCGTTGATGATGCGAGGTCAGACATTTAGATCTCCGAGATAGAACCCCTAAAGATCGAACAAATGCTCTCATGTGCCTGCCTCCCCCTTAAATAACTGGACTACAGACGTTATGCAACGCTTCGAGGCATTCACTACCCTCGTTATGCCATCCAATGGAGTCCTTGGCAATAAGGAGGACGCTTTGCTCTACCCAGCTCGGATCTTAACTTGATATACAGCCTATATGTGGTTGGTCGCTTTAAAAGGTGTGGCAATTTCGCCCATTGATTCGCCCTCCGGATTCTTCCCTCGCCCCTCCAAAAAACTTGGCTTGCAGAGAGAGTCTACCAGAATATACAGCCTCTTTCTCCAACTTCGGGACTACTACCGCACGTCATGGGGGGGCGTGAACGGTAGGCGAGTGAGGGAGCATGGCATTGATGGCAAGAGCGGTCGGGGACTTTGGTGGATTTTACTTTCTATATTCTACTTCTTAGTCCCTATTAAGAGAGATATGTTCATTTCAATCTAAACTGCTTAACTTTTCCATGGGCGAACGTCTTCCCAAGTTTAGCAACACGGCTGGATGACCGTCCGCTGAACTTGCATCGCGGAATGCGGCTAATATAAAGAGGAGAGAGCCTCTCCCCACCTCCTCCCCGACCTCGTTCGTGATGTTGGAAATTTTTTTCCTTCTCTTAAAAGACAAACCCGAGTATTTCATTATTTAATACATTGACTCTAGCCATTTCTTTTCACAAAGCTCTTCCTCGTCCTCTTTTCCTTGTCCGCTTTTCATTTGATACCCGCTCCCGACACTTACATCGGAGCACATACCACACGCTTTCCTTCACCTCTTCCCACAACGACCACATCCCACAATGACAAAGCTCATGTTCGCCTCGGCCTTCGCTGGCTTCGCCACAGCGGTAATGGCTGCCCCTGCCGCCGTCGCCGCCCCCTACGAACCCACCAACATTAGCTTCTCCGGCATCTGCAGCAATGAGACCCTCAACAGCGTTACCGTCTCCGACAACCAGCTAAACATCAAGTTCGGAGAGTTCGAGGCCATGCTCGGTGGGCCAGATGACCCGCTCAAGCGCTTTACGTCCTGCGCCGCCCACATGGAGATCACTGGTGGGATTCCCGGCTACAAGCTCGCTGCCAAGAGGATTTCGGGTCAGGGCCTCTTTTACGGCACTAGCAATGTTAGCTTGTCACTCTTTGCGACCGCGTTCTGGGGTTCTGAGGCCGGCGCTGAGGTATGTTTTCTTAATCTCCTCCGCTCACATTGAAAGAATACTATGGATATCAAAGAAACCGGGGTGAGCCCAACTAACCTCTGCTGTAAATAGGTTACCAAGGTGATCGATTTCGCCCCTGATGCAGAGACTGTTTTCGCCTCGCGCTCCTACGAGGCGAACTACGTCGACACCCCCTTCCACAGCCCTTGCATCAAGAAGGAAACCGACCCCGGCCTCCTCACCGTCAGGATAAGGGCCCGGCTCTCCACGTCTGAACCGAATGCCATTGGGCTCTTCGTGGGCTCCAGAGATACCCCCGTTACGGAGAATATCGAGTTTGAGTGGATTCCTTGTGAGGTTCCGCCTGTAGAGTTTGAACCTGCCGAGCCTACCAAACCTACTGAGCCTGAGGAGCCCACTGAGTCTGCCGAGCCTACGGAGCCCGCGTACCCTGATGATGACGAAAACATTGTCGATAGCCCTCCTATTCTTGAGGAGCCTATCGATGTACCCGTCAAGATTGACGAGCCTGTGGATTCACCTGTTAAGGTTGAAAAGCCTGTTGATGTGCCGGTCGATGTTGAGGAGCCGGAGGATGTTCCAGTCGAGGCTGAATACCCTGAGGAGGGTGAGGAAATCAAGCCTGAGGTTCCTGTCGATGAGCCCTGGCCCTAGAGAATCAAGTGGAGAGATTGGGTGAAGATGGAGTCTGGAAGATTAACAAAATGGGTGGATCACAGTGATGCCGAATTTTCCTTTGCCCACTTGGGCTTTCTTTTGTATAAATTACTTGGTCTTATTATCTTAACTTGAGATGATGTTGGTTCTCATTACTTATGTTATCT
Source organism: Lomentospora prolificans (assembly GCA_029532625.1). Classification (NCBI taxonomy): domain Eukaryota; kingdom Fungi; phylum Ascomycota; class Sordariomycetes; order Microascales; family Microascaceae; genus Lomentospora; species Lomentospora prolificans. Next base: position 4,814,646 of record JARFXM010000003.1, read on the forward strand.
AGATGATACCATGCTTGGAGCGGTTGTCTCTGCTGGACTTAAGTGTTATATTTCTTGTGAGGGAATAGAGTAGTAGTCTCCACGATTTTTAGTATATCTAATACTCTTCTATAGTAGGAAACAACATCTGAGTTATTAAAAGGGAATGGATTACTTGGAATCATAAGTGATCTTCTAGTCAATGGAGCGGCCCTGGGTTTCTGGGGACAGATACCCTGTAGTACTAGGTTATTGTGAGGACGGATAGACGTCGCTCTAGGTACATCCATCCATGAATCAATAAGCACCTGGAGCTTCATGACTCCATGATAGCTTTCAGAAGGAACTATCCACAAGCACCTCCAACAGGGCACCTTCCACATTTCATCAACACTAGCTCATGACTTACTGATTGAGTGCCCTCTTTTTTGTCTACATAAACAGCACAGATATGATTCTGCCTTCCACTCTCTTCTCTCACTCCATCAAACACATCTCCTACTTCTTTACCCACTTCGAGAACTCGTGGTGTTTCCAAACCAACAACACGCCACGGCACATATCCATAACATACATCGACTATTCACTTTAAACTTCTTGTCAAGATGCACGCTCCCGCTGTTTATGCCCTTCTGGGGCTTTCCCTCGCCGTCGCTGCGGCTCCTTCTACGACCAGGGTTGCACCCCTGCCTGTCAAGGTAAGTCAATCTCTTCTTGTATACATTGGATTAAATCTAGGTGTCCAACCAGCGGCTAGTTTCCTCCCATAAACATCGTGGGAAAGCATGGTGATAATGTCACCGGAATCGTTTCGGTAGGTTGAAGTTCCTCCATGCGAGAGAAACTGATGGTTGCTGACACGTTTGAAGGCCGCCGGGCCCGACCACAGCGAGGCTCCTGAGTGGGAGGACCTCACCAACTGGGGCAGTGTGAAGCAAGTAGGTTCACCCTGTCCTTGGAGAGCCTGGGCGAAAATTTCTAACAATCCATAGACGGACAAGCCCACACTTGAGGTTAAGCCGTTCATTGGCGTCGAAGAAAATGGCAATGAGGCTCACACTGGACATGTCCAGGCCATGAACGACTGCCAGGGTGGCACTTGCACTGCTACCATTACCGCGACTGTGCTCGATGTCACAGACATTCCCGTCACCACCCATAGTGAACCCGCCGAAGCCACTCCCAACTATGGTGGCGAGTCGCCCACCACCACTGCCCCTTACCCCGACCAGGACTCTGCTGCTTATGATCCCGCGTCTACCAGTTCCGACTGCACCACTTCTGGTACCCCCGTTGAGGGCAACCCTGGAACTGATGCTGCGGTCCCCACGGACACGGCTCATTCTAATGGTCCGGTTTACTACTCGTACCCTACCACCGGCGTGACTGCCTCTGGTACCTCAACTGATGACCAGCCTTCGGGCTACGAGAAGTCGACCGCTACCTCCGCCAGCGAGGGCCCCTCCGCGACACCTACCGAAAACGGCAGCGAGGAGAAGGAGCAGTCCTCAGCCGCCAAGGTTGGGTTCCAGGCTGGAATTTTTGTAAGCCTTGCGCTCGGTGCTATGCTTGCCATGATCTAAGGGAAGAGTTTGACATGTTCTCTACGAACGTGAGATGAAGAAGAGTCAATGGGAGGAAGGGGATATCGCAAAGATCATGGGCGTGAGAAGGGAATGAGTTGTCTTTACCTGTTTTAGTCAAGGTCTCGATCTGAATAAACATCGAGTCGCGTTAAACCCCTCTTGCGAGTGATATGTTGCCCAGTAAAGACTGTGTCATGTTGGCGACGGTGGACGAAGGACCTTCAAAATGGGTATCCTAACTCCTTTATGTCATAAACTAACGCTCATTAAGCCCATAGGGGGTATGTATCGTATCATTAAACCCGATTACCTAGACCCTGCTTCATTCCTTCAATGATGGCTCCCCACTGGCTTCCCAGGCCCTTCTGAGCCACCGCCTCATCCAGCTTCCCAGTAACTATCCTCCTCATAACCAGCGTATCCTTGGCTTTCTTATGCTTAGCAAGGTCAGTAGTAAGACAATCATCGAACCACTGCTCCTCGCTCGCATCCAGCGGTAAGCTAACGAGCTCAACGCCCCGCTCACCGGCCGCTTCTCCGGCCTCCGAGTCCAGGACAGACCGGATGAGGCGCTGGAAGAGAAGCTGGCGCGTATGTTCGGGGTACGTCCTTGAGTAGTGCAGGGCTTGCGAGACGCTCGTGTCCGCCATGGCGTCGAAGAGGAGTGCCAGAGCCTGCGGCGACTTGAGGACGGGCTGAACGGTATTGAAGTAGGCGAGCGCGAGGGTGTCGTCCTCTGCGTGGCGGATGAAGGCGGTGATGATGTCGTCGGCGAAGTCGGGCATGAGGGAGGGGTGCGCAATGTATTCCAATGCGGCCTAGACGGTGGCGGGGGAAGCGTTAGACCTACTAGCTTTGGGGTTTGCGATTAGGCGTGCATAGGACGGGGGAAGCACCGTACCTTGAACTCGTGCCTGTCGAGCAGCCAGAGGCCCTTCATGAATATTTGATACTTCCTGGGCACGCCACTGCTGGCCACGAAGTCTTCGGAGAAGTCGGACCGCTTGTTGGCGTAGTCAAAGTCGAGGAGGACGTAGTAGAAGATGGAGAGGCGGTGGTGCATGGTCATGTTGGCGTCGCAGACTTGCTGGTGCAGAGCCTTGAGGGCATTCTCGGTCTTTGCGGGGTATATCTTGGCTATAAAAGAAGAAGGAAGGTTAGAATAGCGTCTTGAAGACTCTTTAGCAGCTGGAGAAGCTTACATTTGCCGACGCCTAGGGCTTTCAGCACGCGGTCGATGAAGAGTGTGCCGTCGAACTTGCGACGGATCGTCTCTGTTTCTTGGAAGAAGTCGCGGCTGGGGAATGGCCGCGCGTTGCCAAATACATGGCTAAAATCCTTGTAATCGAAGGTCGCCATGTCTGTAGTTTGTCTTGAAGCTTCTCTATATCATCGGCTAGAGGACGAGTGAAGGTCAGAATGCATCGGAAGCTCTTTTGACGTATGCGAGCTTCGGAATTGACAGCTGGTGCCATTCGGTAGACAGCCTCGTACTGCCCCATGGCATGTCCATGGCACATTTATACAAGTATACAAAGATTCAAGCTGTATTAACCGCATTCGCTGTGTGGCGTGGATGCCCCGCATGTGGCTCAATTTCAGGTCGCGACGAAAGCTCGTGGCTGATTTGTTTACAAACCCCAATGAGGAAAGAGCCATACAAACAAGAGACACCGACAACCACAAGTCAATTTGTATCTTCATCCCACCCCATTAAACCTCGATACAACACTCTCGGGCAAAAATACTGTCTACGAGAGGCGCATCGTCTTCGCTTTGGTGCTTTGTTACGATTTTTTCCTTTCTTTTTATTGATCTTTACCCCGTCCCTCTCTAGTCAAGTGCTGGGGAGCCTGCAAACACTCCAAAGCAATCATGTCCGCAGCTTCGTCGCGTCCCTCACGGCGCGCCGCGACGAGGCGAACAGTTGTCGACTCCTCTGACGATGAGATGAACACTACGATGACCAAGCACGCCGCTGACGACGAAGAAGAGTTTGCGCCCCAGACCAGCAGCCCACGTAGGCAAACGCGCTCGCGGAGATCAATGGCCCCGGCTGCTGCCACCGCGGCTCCCAGTGCCCGCGGACGCCCGAAGAGGAGCATTGCTCCTACAGAAGCCTCCGAGGTGCTGGATCCCGATACGACGGTAATGTCTACGGCCACGGCTATCGAGGAACCCGTTAAGAAGGCGGCGCCTAGGAAGCGGAAGAGCGTTATCAAGCCAGAGGTCGCGCCCGAGAAGGAACTGCCTCCGCCTATTCCCACGCCAGAGCCTAGCATGTCGCCTGAGCCGTCGATTTTGCAAAACGCGCCCTTGGCCGACATTACTGTTACCGCGGTTAACGAGCGACCCAAAACTGCCGATGACAATACGATAAAGCCTATCAAGCCTATGGACACACCGCTCATGCGACCTATGGATATCGTTCTGAAGTCTCGCACCATGGCGATTCCCATGGTCGAGGAAACCGGACCCAAGCCCCGCATTGTTATCACGAACTTGTTCCTCACCAACTTCAAGAGTTACGCGGGCCGACAAGAAGTCGGCCCCTTCCATGCGTCGTTCTCATCCGTAGTTGGCCCTAACGGTTCCGGAAAGTCCAATGTCATTGACTCGCTGCTCTTCGTCTTCGGTTTCCGTGCTAGCAAGATGAGGCAGGGGAAGATCTCTGCTCTGATCCACAATTCGGCTCAGTACCCCGATTTGGATCACTGTGAGGTCGCCGTCCATTTCCAGGAAGTCCTCGATCAGGTCAGCTTCCCTTCAGATGTAACATTATGCCGCGCGTACTGACATTTATTAGCCTGGTGGTGGTCACACTGTCATCCCCAACTCTGAACTCATCATTTCTAGAAGGGCCTTCAAGAATAACTCTAGCAAATACTACATCAATAACAAGACCTCCGATTACACCACCGTCACAACCCTCTTGCGGGACCGAGGCGTTGACCTTGACCACAAACGTTTCCTCATTCTCCAGGGTGAGGTCGAGTCCATCGCTCAGATGAAGGCCAAGGCCGGCAATGAGCATGAGGATGGCTTGCTTGAGTATCTCGAGGATATCATCGGTACCTCCAAGTATAAGACCCCCATCGAGGAGGCTGCCGCCGAAGTCGAGACTCTTAATGAGCGCTGCTTAGAGAAGAGCGGCCGTGTTCAGCTTGTCGAGAAGGAAAAGAATAGCCTCGAAGACAAGAAGAACAAGGCAATTGCCTACGTCCGCGATGAGAATGAGCTAGCTCTGAAGAATGCCGCTCTTTACCAGATCTACATGAGCGAGTTTGAGGACAATATCGCTGTTACCCAAGAGGCCATTCAGCAAATCCAGTCGCGACTAGACGCCGAGTTGGAGAAGCACCACGGCAGCGAGGAAGTCATTAAGCAGCTCGAGAAGGCCTACGCCAAAGGAAGCAAGGAGTTCCAGGCTCAGGAGAAAGAAACCCAGGATCTCGTCAAAGAGATGACCAAGTTTGACCAAGAGCGCGTCAAGTTTGACGAGAAGAGAAAGTTCCTCAACGACAAGCGCAAGAAGCTCGAAAAGGCCATCGCGAATGCCGAAAAGTCGGCAAGCGAAGCGGAGCAGACGATTCAGGAGTGCGGCGAGGAGATTGAGACCCGCTCGGCCGAGATTGCCTCCCTGGAGGAGCAAGTCAAGGCTGAGGAGGAGGAGCTCGCCAACATCCGTGAAAGTCTCAAGGGCAAGACACAGGCATTTTCTGATAAGATTGCCTCCAAGCAAAAGTCTCTTGAGCCATGGAACGAGAAAATCAACCAGAAGCAGTCCGCGATTGCTGTTGCCGAGAGTGAACTTAACATTCTCCAAGAGAAGGCCAACGCCGGGGCTGTAGCGCTCGCGGAGGTGGAGGCCAAGGTTGCGGCTATTGAGGAGAATAAGACTGCCAAGCTTCAAGAGCTCGAGGCCTGCAAGATTGAGAAAGCCAAGTTGGAGAAGGAGGCTAAGGCTGTCGAGGCGGAGTACAAGGACCTCGCTTCACAGGAGCCCAGGATTCGCACCAAGGTTTCCAACGTTCGCCAGAGGGCTGAGGAGGCTCGTTCTAGCTTGGCTAAGAGCCAGACCCAGGGCAACGTCCTGACCGCTCTTATGCGAATGAAGGAATCTGGTCGTATTGACGGCTTCCGTGGCAGACTCGGTAACTTGGGAACCATCGACGCCAAGTATGACGTTGCCATTTCTACCGCCTGCAGTGCCCTTGACAATTTTGTTACCGATACTGTCGAAGCTGGTCAGCAATGTATTGAGTATCTTCGCAAGACCAACCTTGGGCGCGCCAATTTTATCTGTTTGGACAAGCTCCGCGCGCGGGACATGAGCCCCATACAGACCCCCGAGGATGCTCCCAGGCTCTTTGACCTCATCAAGGCTAAGGAGGACAGGTTCCGGCCCGCATTCTACCATGCTCTTCAGGACACACTCGTTGCCGAGGATTTAGCACAAGCGAACAGGATCGCGTACGGGGCCAAGAGATGGAGGGTTGTCACCCTCGCCGGTGAGCTCATTGATAAGTCAGGTACCATGACCGGTGGTGGTACCACTGTTAAGAAGGGCCTCATGTCCTCCAAGCTTGTCCAGGAGACCACCAAGGAGCAGGTCGCCAAGTACGAGGCCGACCGCGAGGCCATTGAGGCAAAGTTCCAGGAGTTCCAAGACTACCAGAAGGAGCTCGAAACTAGGCTTCGCTCGCTCCAAGATGAGATTCCCAACCTCGACACCAAGATGCAGAAAATTGGTCTCGAGATCGACAGCGCTACCAAGAACCTTGCTGATGCCCATCGTCGTATCAAGGAACTAAGCAAGGAACATCAGCCCTCCCAAGCTGATGATAAGCGCGCGGCTGACCTCGAGAAGGAGATCGCCAAGCTCAACAAGGAGGTCGACAAGCTCCACGCCGAGACCTCCAGCGTCGAGCAGGAAATTAAACTGCTTCAGGACAAGATTATGGAAGTCGGTGGTGAGAAGCTCCGAGCGCAACGTGCCAAGGTTGATTCCTTGAAGGAGGAGATCTCCACTCATAACGAGGAGACTTCTAACGCCGAGGTCCGCAAAGCCAAGGCTGAGAAGTCGCGCGTCAAGCTCGAGAAGGATCACGCCAAGGCTAGCAAGGAGCTTGCGGCTGCCGAGCGTGACCTAGAAAAGTTAGAGAACGAGGTTGAGAACCAGGGTCAAATCTCCGATGAGCTCAAGGCGCAGGTCGAGGCGGCGGAGGAGCAGCTCGCCATCAAGAAGAAGGAGCTCGCGGGCTTGAAGGCTGAGCTTGACGAAAAGACGAGCGACCTCAACGAGACACGAGCTGCTGAGATCGAGATGAAGAACACCCTCGAAGAAAACCAGAAGGTGTTGGTTGACAACAATAACCGACTTAAGTACTGGATTGATAAGTTGAGCAAGCTCAAGCTCCAGGATATCGAATATCTTACTGGTGAGCCAGCCACTGCTTCTCAGCCGCCCGCACCCGTCAAGGACGGAGAGGAGCAACAAGAGACAGATACTTCCGAGGAAAGTACAGATGCTTCTCAGACCGAGGAAGACTCCTCATCGGAAGATGTCACCGTGAGGATAGCCGAGAAGAAGTCGGGTACCCTTGAGCTTCCCCGGTACACCAAGGATGAGCTTGCCGATATGTCCAAGGACAAGCTCAAGGGAGAGATCGCCGCGCTCGAGGAGAAGACACAAAACGCCGTCGATCTCTCCGTGCTTGCAGAGTACCGTCGCCGCGTCGAGGAGCACGCCAGCCGCGCGTCCGCCCTCGCCGAAGAGGTGGCCGCCCGCGACGCCGCCAAGAAGCGGTGCGATGAGCTCCGCCGCCTTCGTCTCGAGGGCTTCATGGAAGGCTTCAGTATCATCTCCCTGCGCCTCAAGGAGATGTACCAGATGATCACCATGGGCGGCAACGCCGAGCTCGAGCTGGTTGACTCCCTCGACCCTTTCAGCGAAGGTATCCTTTTCAGCGTCATGCCTCCCAAGAAGAGCTGGAAGAACATTAGCAACCTTTCCGGTGGTGAGAAGACGTTGAGCAGCTTGGCGTTGGTGTTTGCGCTTCATCATTATAAACCTACGCCGCTGTATGTCATGGACGAGATTGACGCCGCCTTGGACTTCCGAAACGTACGTTCTTTTGCCCTTACCCTTTTTTTTTTTTTTTTTTTTATTCCCCCTTTCCACAGATTACTGACACAAAAGTAGGTATCCATTGTCGCCAACTACATCAAGGAGCGAACCAAGAACGCGCAGTTCATCGTCATCTCCCTCCGCAACAACATGTTTGAGCTTGCCTCGCGCCTTGTGGGCGTGTACAAGGTCAACCACATGACCAAGAGCGTGACGATCGAGAACAAGGATTACGTCCACGGAAGGACGGCGGCTCCTCAGCCTCCTCCCCAGGCGCATAATCGGGATTACACGACGATGCTGGTGGGGCCTAGACCGGGGGGGATGTAACTGGGTTTGATTGAGATACCATGATGAAGGTGCCGTTGCTTCTTTTTTTTTTTTTTTTTTTGTGTATGAATTGGATGGTGTTGTAGATGGGTTTTATACATGATTATGGTCATTGGGATGGGGTTTCAGGGATGAAGAAGGGGGGTTTTTGGTTGGGCTACATTGCGTTATTCATCTGTTGATGCTGTTTATTGACGAGATTGGTAATGATGAATGCTTTCTTGCCTTCACATTTCCTCCCGGCGTAGATTGGTAATTTGGGCGTACCGGCACCGACGTGGTTACGAGGTTCGTCACTGAAAACATGTCACAGTCACACAGCGTAGCGGAGAGAGAAACGATTTGAACGTCAAGTCAAGTGCCCATTTATGCCCTTTTGTACCGGGTAACCATCATTTTTTTGGTTCATAAACTAGTAGTCCCTAAAAATGCGATTGAACAACGAAACGCCATCATTAAAAAATGCCTATCCGTTTCTTAGTTCTTGCCCTGGGTGGGGACAATCTTCTTGCCGTCCTTGTTGTATCGGACCCTCGGGGGAGGGGCACGGTTCTTGCGGCCTTCCCTGGATCGGACACTGCAGAGTCTCTGTTAGCATAATCAACGTACCTTGGACGCCCAACAGGGGCCCCGCAACACCGGGGAATCCCCTCGGACAAAGGGACTTGGGGAACTTTTGAGGGGGTTGTTCTTCTCGAAGAAAGTACAACCAAGGATCGTCTGAAGCGCATGCAACGCATAGCAGCGTGCAGTCGTCACCCCTCTGGACAAACATACCGTACGATCTTGCCGTGGATGGCACAAGACACACAGTACTGCAGCTTCAGGTACATCTTGGGTACGGGATAGTCGGAGCCGAAGACAGAGGCCTCCAAGATATCACCTGCACACACACACGGTACGTTAGCAATTATTATTGCGCGAGAGGTCTTCAACTGAAACGCCCGCCACCAGTCGAGAGAGCGCGACAAAATGACGAGAGTCAAAGTCGGGGGCAACGATAGGAGATGTGCCGATTCGAGGCGTTGGGAAGAGAGCGCGAGACGTACGGGTAGCAGCAGACTCAACCATGTTGCGGATGGTGAAGCGCTTGATGGCCTTATCCTTGGGAGTGCATCGCGAGCAGTTGGAGCAGCGGATGGGCTTGACGTGGCCGCGGCCCTTCTTGTTGCGGCCGTTATTCTTTCTCTTCTTGGGCATATTGGCGGTGTCTGAAGCTTCTTGTTAGTTTTACGGAATAACAAGACGAAATAAATCCCCAAGGGAAGGGTAGAAATTCAAGACATACTGAGGTGCTGTGTGTTGTGTGGTTAGTAGGACGTGGGAGAAATTCTCAGAGACGGAACGAAAATTGGCTGGTCAATTCAAGTCAAGCATCTTGGCCCTCTTGCTGACAAGCGTTTTGGCGGGGCTCACAAACCCGCAAAGCCCAAATTTCACCAAAACCCTACATCACGTGATGGGGGAAATTTCGAATGGCAGGGCGTTTGGTACAGCGCGGGAGCCCACGGCTTACTCACAGGGGGCCCCATTATCTCGCCACCGGTCGCACATCTCATATAATATTTCTTCCTTTTCCCTCCCCAAACCCACAGCATCTGAGGATTTGCTTAGGAAGGCAATTTTGAATTGTCGAGGTATGTCTTAAGATGTTGTTCAGTTTATCCCACGGGGCTCCAAGACGCTGCTGTTCTTTCCCTGCCACGATGAAATCGTCGCTGCCCTTCTTCTCGCTCTTTTGAAAACTTCAAAGACGGTCTTTGTCGTCGGCGGCAATCGCATCGTATTTTGGCGGGAGTGTGGACAAGGCAGCTCGTCTACCCCGTGGGAGCAAACATGCTCACAAGAGTTTAAAGTCTAACGCAGTCGTGTGACAACAGGCAACAATGCAGATCTTCGTTAAGACCCTCACGGGTAAGACCATTACCCTTGAGGTCGAGTCCTCGGACACGATCGACAATGTCAAGTCCAAGATTCAGGACAAGGAGGGCATCCCCCCCGATCAACAGCGCCTGATCTTCGCCGGCAAGCAGCTCGAGGATGGCCGCACCCTCTCTGACTACAATATCCAGAAGGAGTCCACCCTCCACCTCGTCCTCCGTCTTCGTGGCGGTGCCAAGAAGAGGAAGAAGAAGGTCTACACTACTCCCAAGAAGATCAAGCACAAGCGCAAGAAGGTCAAGCTCGCGGTGCTCAAGTACTACAAGGTTGACTCCGACGGCAAGATCGAGCGCTTGAGGCGCGAGTGCCCCAACGAGACCGTAAGTTGACGTCCTGCCAGCCAAGCAGAAAACCTTGTTCGAGTCTGTAACGCGTGAAGCTAACTCATTCCAGTGCGGTGCCGGTGTTTTCATGGCCGCCATGGAGGACCGCCAATACTGTGGCCGTTGCCACCTTACCTACGTCTTCGACAAGAACTAAGGTGTTGTTGGGAGTTGAAAAGTCAAAAAAAAATTGCGGGAATGACTATGAATGGACTGAATTTAGGGAATTTGGGGATGAGGGCTCACTGATTCCGGCGTTGTAGCATAGACTCAATTACCTGGTTTTGTCTTACTGAAAAAGACTGTCGAGTTCCTCCCGTGACCATATTGCTTCTTCGCCTTTCATAATGTCCACATCGTGGTATTCGAGGTCGCGCATGACCTCCGCTGTAACCTTGCCTTCACCCTGAAGTAGAACGTTGATCTTGATTCAGATTACTGATGTATCGTTACTACTTTATTCATGCTACCTAGGTATCTACGTTCCTCGTTCATCCCATCTTCGTAACCCGATACATGCCGCTTTACTGGCCGGGAAACCCGTTCTTCAAGTTGTCATACTTGGTGTGCGGGTAGGTGATGCAGTTGTCGCCCTTCAGCAGACCACCGGGACCACCAAACGCGTTGGTGACGTTCCCAATAATACTCTGCTGCCCCTCCTTATCAGCACTGCTCTCCCACCACATAGCACCGCCAAGATCGCGCGACTTAATGTACTCCGCCTTCGTCTTGGCTGTCTGCACAGTGTCGTAACTAACAAAGGTGCGGGTGCCAGAATTGAAGCAGTAGCCCGCGCCGATAGATGGGTCATCGACCTCGGAAGCACCGTCCAGGGGCAACTTCTTGAAATCGTACACACCCTGCTCCCAGGTGCCTTGGCCAACACCCTGATAGGGAGTGCCAGGGCCATCCGTGTTCTCGAAAGCGCGGCCGTAGAGCGGCATTCCTATGACGATCTTGTTGGGCGCGATTCCGGCTTGGTTGATGTAGTAATCAACGGCAGCTTGGGTGGAGAAGGGAGTAGATTTGGGGTTCGATCCCGAAGGATAGAGGTTGGCCTGGTGGGCAGCAACAGAATCCCAAGAGCCGGCGTAGTCATAGGCCATCAAGTTCCAAAAGTCAAGGTACTGGTCCATGCCCCGGAGGTCCATCCTTTGGTAGTTCTCGGTACCACATGGACTAGCCACCGTCAACTCGAAGTGATAGGGGTTGGGGAGGGTCTTGCTGTATTCATCCAAAGCCTGACGGCACACTCGGAGGAGCTCCACGTAGTCAGCTGCCTCCTGAGGATTAGCGGGGTACTCCCAGTCAATGTCGATCCCGTCAAGGCCAAGGTTCTTGACGAGCTCAATAGACGTGTCGGCGAATCTCTTGCGGCCTTCTGGAGTGCTTGCAGGCCCTTTGAAGTTGGGAGAGTAGGTCCAACCGCCGATAGACATGAGAACCTTGAGATTGCGATTATGTTTCTTCAAGAGGTTGAGCTGCTTGAGGCAGCCGTAGAGGTTGGTGCCAACATCATTCCACGAGTCTCCCTCCCAGTGAATGTCAGTGTCGGCCCAGGTATCGGTTAGGTGGCTGCAGCGAAATGTTAGGCAAGGGCTACCTCTTGATGCTCGCAGGAACGCAGCTTACACTTCACCGTCAGGTTTGATGTTAGCAAAAGCATACAGAATGTGAGTGAGATTCTCGGCGGGGAGGTCCTGGGGTCGGTGCTTTCGACCATAAATGGCCCTATATCCGTCCGGTTAGCCGAGAGAGTGAGCTTAAGACCTTAATGATTGGAACCCACCAGTTCACAAAGTAAGCTACGGTGCGCTGAGGCATGTTGATGATAAGAGCTGAATTGATTAGAGCTGGATGAATCTGTGAATAAAGTAAAGATAGAGGGTGCAGGTGTAAAAGCTGTAAACGGCTTGTCCGTGTTCCCAGGAATGAAGTCGATGGCCGCTCCTCTCTCTCTCTCTTAAATACTCGAATCTCGGTGTCAGATGTTTTCAAGTGATAAACAGTCGTACAGCTGAACAGGTCAGATGTAGGCTTCGGACGCTATGTATGTGGCAGATGTGAAACTGCGACGAAGTAAAGGGCCGAAGGGGGAAGGAGGGAGTTGGCAGGTTGTCGCTGATCAATGAGGAAGCTACCCTTGACCTCAAGTTCAGAATGAGGGGATGGTGGGGGAAGCTACCACCAGGGTTCAATTCTCCACCAGCTGGAAAGAACAACTGACACGACAACGTGCTGGACTGAAGTCCAGCTCAAGGTCTCCAATAGGCCTCCGGATACTAAATAATTCTACATCGGGTATAGCTGGGCCCAGTAAGGCTCGTCTTCCCATTGCCGGTTCCGTGATGCGCGTTGCGATGTGGCATTTTGCGACGAAAGCGCTCGGCCAGGGCCGATGGCGCAGAATGCCAAGGTAAGCTAGCTTGGGCTATTGGGCTAGGGCTGGCCAGCGTCTACATCTAATACTGAGGGGCAAATCTGACGAGGACGGGCTGGCCTCGCCAGCCAAGCTGGGGTGTAGGACGCCACGGCGTTTCCTTTGATGGACATAAATCGAAAGGTGTTCATATGCTTCGGCTGCTTGCCACTGGTTCTTGGAGGCATTCTCGAGGGACTTGGGTCGCAGGAACTAGGTGGCTGAGCGAACTATCGAAAAGCCTCGAACACTGCAGGTCGAGCAGTCGTCAGCTCCAATGCGAGTCCACGCGGTGCGGCAGTAATAATTGGGCGAGGCCTCTGATGAGCCGCAGAGCCCACTTTACGAGATACTTCCATTGTCTTCTGCCGTGATCTGGCCGTGTTAGTACAACAAGGATTGATCCAGTACTGTCACGATATCAATGGCTGGGTTAAAAAGTATTTCTGAATTCGATGCGGAGACTGACCCTGAGTGTAATACAAGCAGATGGTTTTTTTTTTTCTACCCTATCGCGAGTTACTCTCCTCGTACCCTTCATCTACAGCATTTTGCTCTTCGTCGGAGTCCGTTTCGTCAAACATTTCTGGGCGCAACTGTTCTAAAACAAGAGCGTATCCTTCGTCGAACTGGGTGCGGCTGAGATATCCTTCAAGGGTAAACCTTTCCAAAGCATTATACACCCATTCGAGACAAATAAAATTCCGGCAGATGATTATCTATCCGGATTCTTCTTAAGAAGTCCACGATACCTCTTCCGCATTCGGGACGCCGCATGATGCCGAAAGGTATCGTTATGGTCTCACCAGGAGAAAAGTGATATCTACCTTCGTAGAGTTCATACAAACTTGGATAGCATAGTTCCTTGGAGAGCCCATCAAGCCTATGAGACAGTCAGTGCCACGACTATCCATTTCGTGAAAGTAGAATGCGAGCCGTTCTCCAGGACGAACAGGCACCGGCTGGAGCACGACAATGGAGAGATGATAACAACCGTGACAGTTTTGAGGGTCCATGGTTGCGATGCCCTAAATGTATCCGGAAAGAGCATTTTTCAATCAATACAGACATTTACGAATGATCACAGGGTTATATATTGTATTCTTGACCATGGAATCTTCTTCCACCAGGAGTTGGTGATTCAATCGGCATCGTGACAACGTGGTAAGGTGCTTGTCCGCGGTTCGGCGCTTTTCAACAGAGTCAAGCCTGCTGAGCGAATTGCTCATGGGAGTGCTGAGATGGATGTTAATTCTCTTAGTGAGGCCGTGTAGGTAAAGTCACCCTAAACAGATAACAGGGGCAGAAATTTGACTCTTAAGTGACGCTTCGTATTAGCTGAAGCTTGTTAATAACTGGAACAGCGCCTAATCGTGTGCCTGGGAAAGAATGCGCGATGATCCTCACTGACCCTAAGCAGTCATATTTCATTTAATGTTTGATATGAGGGCCTGGCGGCATGAGTGTACAGGGACAACTGGTGCCACCCTGACGGCCCGCCGTCCACGTGCCGATAAGATAACATATGAAGTCGCAATGTCATTTGGTGGGTGACTCCACTTGCCAATGCGGGACACCCAGAACCGCCATATACCTTCAAAGCCGAAAAATTTCAGCACACTGACTGGGCGGAAAAAAATTTAACAAAGCTTTCAATTGAAGCCTTCACCAACCTCGCCCGCCCACATCCACCCTGTCGGCCCAATTCCCCTTCGCGGAGACTTAAACTTGTCGTGGTTTCCGTTCTCCTCTTGGACCAGACATCTTTTACCGACTCGGGATCCTAGGTTTCTCTTTGAACCGGTCATCTTCGAGATCGTCAACCCTTCCTGCCACTGAGCAACCCGCCTCCGACAAACCACAGGCTTCCAAACCTCAATTCTCCGGTCGGCATTGGGGCACGTCTCTGCAAAATGGCCGCCCAAATCGATTACATTCTCTACGACTCATCTCTGGGCTACTCGGTGTTCCAGGTGTCGCACCAGATTGACGGTGTGGCCCTCCAGAGCGCCGATTTCCAGAATGCCGTCGCTTCTCTCGACAAATTTGGCAAGCTTGTCAAGCCTGTAGGCTTCTCTCCATTCCGGTATGTGTTGGCAATGAAAACGGAATTTGGATAATTCTGCACCTTATCATGCTGTACTATGGTTCTCGGATCTGTTCTAACAAGCCCACTCCAGAGGATATGCCGATGCCTTCGACAACGCCAACAAGATTGCTGAGGGTGTGCTTTCCGAGGCCCTCGAGTCCTGCATTGCGGCCACCCTCCCCGAGACTAGCGGAAAGAAGGCCAAGGTTACGCTTGGTGTCTACGATTCCGCCACTGCCCGTGTATTGAAGGAGCGATTTCCTGGCTACCAGTATGAGAGCCGTGAGACCTCGCAGGCGGTTGATACCCTACTCCGCGGAATCCGACTCTACTGTGATAAGATGGTGTCGGAGTTGAAGTCTGAGGACATCAATGCCGCGTGCCGTGCTCTCGCCCACGCCTACTCTCGAGGACAGGTCAAGTTCAACACAAGCCGTGATGACGTCCACATCATCCAGAGAAGCGCTGCGCTCGAGGCCATTGACAAGGGCCTTAACCAGTGGACCATGAGGCTACGAGAGTGGTACGGTTCGCACTTCCCCGAGCTTGCCACCATCGTTTCCGATAACCAGACCTACGCCAAGCTTGCTCAGGCCATCGGCGATAAGGCCACCCTCAACCAGGACCGTCTTCACGAGATCGCTGCTCTCGTCGGCGATGATGAGGAGAAGGCTCAGGCCATCATTGATGCCGCTGCCACCTCCATGGGCCCTGAGTACACTGAATACGATATGCAACAGATCATGGATCTTGCTACCCTTACCGTCGACACCTTCGCCCGTCGTTCGACCACCGCCAACCAGCTTGACACCAAGCTTGGCCTTGTCGCCCCCAACCTTCGAGAGCTCCTGGGCGCACCCGTCTCTGCTCGCCTCATCTCCCAGGCAGGTTCTCTTGTGACCCTAGCCAAGTACCCCGCCTCCACTCTCCAGATTCTCGGTGCCGAGAAGGCTCTCTTCCGCGCTCTCAAGACTAAGGGAAACACCCCCAAATACGGTATTCTTTACCACAGCAGTGCTATCGGCAAGGCTGGTGTCAAGAACAAGGGCAGGATCTCTCGCTACCTTGCCAACAAGTGCAGTATCGCGTCTCGTATCGATGCCTTCTCTGGCACCCCCACCAACCTCTTCGGCCAGGCGATGAAGCAGCAGGTCGAAGACAGGCTCGAGTTCTACGCCACGGGCAAGAAGACTCCCAAGAATGCCGACGTCATGTCGTCCACCCTCGCGGCCATGCAGGATATCCTTGGCGATGCCGCTGACGAGATGGATGTGGATGAGCCCGAGAAGAAGGAGGACAAGGACAAGGCGGCCAGAAAAGCCGAGAAGGCCGCTAAGAAGGCTGAGAAAGCTGCCAAGAAGGCTGCCAAGGAGGCCAAGCTAAAGAGGGGAGCTGACGATGAGGTTGCCGACTCCCCAGCTGGAAAGAAGAAGAAGAAGAGCAAGAAGTCCGAGGCGTAATTGGGGGTCTCTACCTGCTACTACTCCCTCCTCGAACGACACCATCCTTTTCTTTCGTCTTCTTTTTCAACCATGTTCTGCCATCCATCCGGAAAGCACAGGGAGGTACTCGGCAAGGGCGCGGCACGGAGTTTTGGAGTTCCTCGGAGGTCATCTTGCAAAATTGTGTGCGATTCCCGTTGTTGCTGTTGTCGCTTACGTTGAATTGCTTTTCCACTTTTGTCTGTAGTTATACAGAGCTGTCTCCCTATAGTCTTGCGGCGTAATACATGAGGTTTTGCATCCAGTATTACCCAAATTCTCCTGCGATGACCGATTTGTAATTAGCATCTGCGTTAACACAATACTGCCGCCTAGACGCCAAGAACAATTTGCGTCGGATCGTATGGTGCTCTCGCTGTGTTAGTCGTCGTTCCTGGTCATCTAACGGTGCGAATACACCTGATTCTCTAAGTTTCGTACAGTGCAGATTGACGTAACCAGAGCTGGCAATTCAGGGACAACCCAGCGCTGTGCACGGCAACCACCACCCTGCTTCTGGCCCATCGTCTTCCCCTCCCCCGCCCGCCCCAGAAACCACCCAAAGTAAACATTTTTGTGACGATCACGTCTTCAACGGTGGCCGCCCTCTTCGAGATTTTTTTTTTTTTTACCTCGTTATCGCATTCGAAGCTCGCTTGCAAACTTCTAGACTTCCTTCTGGCTTCGCTGTTGCCTGTTTATCTAGTGGCGAATTCGCACAACTAGGGTGAACAGGGTCTTTTCCTGCCCATAGACACTGGTCACGAGGAAACGTCGATTTTGCACTCGAGTTGCGAAGCGATACGGGCCCCAGCGACCGACCGAACCCATCAACTCCTCTCTTTACCCCTAATATCTACACATCATTCTTAGATCGCACAGCCCCGTATAGCTCGAGCCCACCATGTCCGGCATCACAGATTTCCTCGGCCGGGCCATCTCCACGGTCAAAAAGGCCATCGACGCCGACAATGCCCAAGAATACGCCAAGGCCTTCCAGCTCTACACCAACTCGATTGAACTCTTCATTCTCGCGGCCAAGTGGGAGAAGAACGCCAAGTCCAAGGAAATGATACGGCAGAAGGCCGCCGAGTACATGGACCGCGCGGAGAAGCTCAAGGTGTACCTCGCCGAGTCCGAAGCCAAAACGAATGGCAACGGCGCCGTCGGCGGAGGTGCCAAAGGAGGTGCCGGTGGCGGCGGAGGGGCTGGTGCGAAGAAGGAGAAGGCGACAGGTGGGCTGGATGAGGACACGGAGAAGCTAAGGAACGCGCTGCAGAGCATTGTCATTACGGAAAAGCCGAACGTCCGATGGGACGACGTTGCGGGGTTGGAGGAGGCCAAGGAGACATTGCAGGAGGCAGTTGTGCTGCCCATTCGACTCCCCTCTATGTTCACGGGCAACAGGCAGCCTTGGAGGGGAATCTTGCTCTACGGGCCGCCCGGTACGGGTAAGAGTTATCTCGCCAAGGCGGTAGCGACAGAGACGGGTGGTTCGTTCTTCAACGTCAAGAGTTCCGATCTCGTCTCCAAGTGGATGGGTGAATCAGAAAAGTAAGTGGTATTCCCTAGCGTTGGTTTGGGTAATCTTTCTCATCTAACGCCTTTGTTCTACAGGCTTATCAAGCAACTGTTCGCCATGGCACGCGAATCGAAACCCGCAGTCATATTTATCGACGAAATCGACGCCTTGTGTAGCGCCCGAGGCGAAGGCGGCGAGTCTGAAGCCTCTCGACGTATAAAGACCGAGTTCCTTGTGCAGATGGAGGGTGTCGACAACAACAACCAGGGCATCCTCGTTCTTGGCGCAACCAACCTGCCGTGGGGTCTCGATCTCGCCATGAGGCGTCGTTTCCAGCGTATCGTGCATATTGGTCTCCCCGGTCCTGCGGGACGAGCGAAGCTGTTCCGGCTTGCGGTTGGAAATACGCCGTCGACGCTAACACCGCAGGATTACAATACGCTCGCAAATATGGCGGAGGGCTACTCCGGTAGTGACATTACAAACGTTGTTCATCAAAGTCTGATGTATCCCGTGAGGAAGATTACGCATGCAACGCATTTCAAGAAGGTACATGAAACAATGCTTTTTTTTTTTTTCAAGCCAGTCATTCGAGAAGATTTTTTTAACTTGAGTTACCTTAGGTCATGATTGACGGAGCTCAAAAGTATACCCCCTGTTCGCCTGGTGACCCGGAAGCTCTCGAAATGAGCTACCTCGACATCAAGGATGAAGAGCTCGCCACGCCGCTCGTCGAGCTCCGAGATGTCATTAAGGCCCTGAAGCAGTCTCACCCTACCTCGACTCCCGAGTCGCTTCAGAAGTACGTCGAGTGGACGCAAACATCGGGTAGCGAGGGATCATAGCGGAAGGGCGTGCATTCCGGCACTGCACCGTCAAGACACCGTGCTGTGTGATGTGGGAGGGAGATACGTTTACGGGAAAGGAATTTAGCATCTTGGCACCAAGTCATCGGTGGAGGGATTATATTTTGTTTCGTCGCGAGAAGGGGATGTTGAAGCTCTGTGGATTTTCGCTCTCGAGCGCTGGAGTGTCGGAGTACATATATTTTCTTCTTTCTGGCATTTTGTATCTAGGCAAGGCACGAAAAGCGAAGGGCAAAGCAAGCAAAGTGCAAAGACTTAGGGTAAAGGCAGTCATGGCGTTTTGAGGCCTTTTTGAGATAGCATTCTTCCAATCTATGTTCTTGTCTTGTTCTAGGAAGTTTAGAATATTTGGTGGTGATTGTAGAACATGTCGTGATCGCTGGTGCTTCGTCTGGTACACCAAGTAAATATTAGTCGACGACTTGCGGCGTGGTCGACGTTCGCGAGGAAAATCGAAACTGTAGTAGCCAGCTACAAAAAGCCTGCATGCTTGTTGAGTGGAGGATAAAGTACCTGTACATCCCTCCATTGCCCCTCCAAGTAATCACCCGAAATCAAAGCCAAATTCGACGACACACAAAACCAGCCCGAATCAACACACACCATTCATCAATCTACGCTACCGACGTCCGTACACTCAGAGGCGAGGGCATCCAGATCCATAGAAAAAATGGAGAAATTACAACAGGAGCTTGAGAAGCTATCAACCGAGTACCAGAAGCTTGAGCAAGGTGAGACCGGCCGGATTCCGATGCCCCTCATCGGTAGAGCCAAGCTGGTGTGAGCTCGGGACTATGCCATGAAGCGCTCCATGGCAAGGGCGAAGAGAACAAGACTCTTGGTCCGTGGGATTGAAATATGAATTGGCTAACATATTGGTAGATTTGAGTGCCGCGGTTCAGTCGAGGCAAAAGCTTGATAGCCAGAGGCAAGAGAATGAGTCGGTTAAGAAGGTGAGGCAAAGATTACTTGCGCCCCCCCCCCTGGCAGCTTCTTTTTTCGCGCGCGAAAAGCGGGATTACTGGGGGAGAGATGGCTAACGGTATTTCTGTACTTTCTTTTCTTTTTTCCCTTCATTCAGGAGTTTGAAAACCTCAAGGACGGCGAGACCATCTACAAGCTCGTGGGGCCCGTTCTACTGAAGCAAGAGAAATTTGAAGCCGAAGGTACCGTCAAGGGACGATTGGAGTTTATCGGCAAGGAAATGTATGGGCTTTTGATGTGCCTTTTCCGCTTGATACATGGCTAACCTTGCGCAGTGACCGGGCGGAAGACAACATCAAGGATATCCAGAAGAAGATCGAGTCCAAGAGGGCAGAGCTGATTCAACTTCAGGCAGCGGCGCAAGCGGTGGCACAGGGTGTCGCTGGCGAACAGGACAAGAAGGTGGCAGCGTAGATGGATTCAAAATTTCTGACACAAATACAGAATTTCCCCATGTTCAGGCTCTCGTGTTACACTACGGGCTTCAAAGCGGCGTGAGCGGAGAATCGATTTATTAATTAGGACCGAAGCGGTGACTCGATGCTCTACTCCAGAACACCCACATATGCACTGATCCAGGCCCTTGTTCAAAAGACACATTATGCTTCATTGCAGTCGTTATCTCATTTGGCGTCCCTTCGATTATCAAAAATCCCTTTGCCTTGACCATTCCGACTTTTTATATGATCGTTCGAAAGCAGGGGGTATCTTGATGACGCCGTGAGATGGAAAAAAAAAAGAAAAAAAAAAAAGAAAACCCCGAACTTCCCAGAACTAACGAGACCCTGTAACCAACAGAAAACTGGAAATTAAACTCGTTTGGATCGGAACCGGCCGTTCAACCCATACTTGACACACTAGTTGACGGGCAGGATGGAGAAACCCCAAGGAAGACCCATGTTCCTAGGCCTCTCAATAGCCCAGCCCAACGAACCCACCGCATCCTCATTCACGCCAGCATCCTCAAGCATGTCAGACAGTTCCTGCTCGTTAAAGGCCCTCTCAACGACCCTAGAGATCAACTTGTCGATCTGCTTGCGGCTTCTGCATGAGGCGAACAGCGAGCTAGACTCGACGGCGTTCAAGGCGGCGATCCTCTCTTCACTCAGACGGAAGGATTCAAGCTCCTTGGCGAAGAGGTAAGAGGTCACGTAGGCCTGCTCTTCGGACTTGAGAGCGTCCGCGAGATGGCGGAAGAAGAGGACGAGGCCTACGATGGCCTGCGCGAGGAGGCTGGCCTTGTGGTCCGAGGTGAGGTTCGCGAGGAGGGGAGCGTCCTCGAAGAAGAGCTTGGCGTCGGTGTCAAAGATGGCGTCAATGACCTGGGAGGGTGCAGCAATGTCTGAGAGGGGCGGAGAAGAGGGGTCCTCGGGGAAGAGGAAGGTCTGCTTGGCGATGGTGTAGCAGGACTGGGTGATGGAGTAGAGGGATAGGTTCGTGGGGATGGAGACTGGCGCGTTGGGTGTGACGGTGAAGTAGGTGGTCAAGGCGGCGATGGCGGCTGTTGGGTTCGGGAAATGGTTAGCGTCGGTTTCCTGGTCCGAAAGGTTGGGGCTACAGAGGTGATCCGGAGGCGGATAAGGCATTCGGGAGGGGAGGGACAACATACCCGAAGACTTTTCCGAGATCGGGGCGGGCTTTGTGGAAGTCGTCGGAACGATCCTGCTGGTCGTTGCAAGTCTGTCTGAGTTGATGACCATGGTTACTGGAAGCTGTGGCTTGTATGGCTTGGAGTTGTATGTTTTGTATATTTGTAGAGAGGGTAGGCTTTCAATAGAATGCCAAGCTGGCTTTCAGATGTCGAAGCTTTGAGGTTGAGGCTAATACGACTAAAGTGTCTACGTAGACTAACATCACGAGGACCTCCAACCCGATGGGAAAGGGGGGGGGATCCGTTGGCTAGATATACTTTTCCGAATCTCTGGTGCCCCAGGAACAAAGTCGTCTCCGGGTCTTGGCCCCAACCCATGGTCGTCTCATCTTGGGTTGTCCACCCTCCCCCCCCCAATTTACATCAGCTCTTTTTTATTTCCCGTCTTAGCATTGGGCACCTGCGCCTCCTTGTAAAAAGGATAATATACGTATACGTATTAGCTGAGGGTCAAGAAACGGCCGGTCATCGGTGGGCCCATGGCCACCGTCTTCTCCTCTGCCCAAGAAGATAAGGACCTTGCCTCTTTGCCCAAAAAGCAAAGGGCCAAGAGAAACGTTACAAGTTCTCGGTGGGGATTGGTGGTGTCGCGTGTAGTAGTACGGGATGACGAGGTAACTCTAGTGCGGCCGAACAGTGCGTCCAAGACTCTCGGCGGTGTTACGAGTTCGAGGCCGTCTTTCGGTGCAAAGAGCAAGAAACGAAAAAGGTGGAATAGGCCAGGATGCACAGTGCCGATATCCCGCGGACGGGATGATCCGAGTCTGGAAAAGAGACACGACGACGGCATATCACCGGACAGGATGTCCCCGGGGAATTGGCCGTGGATTGCTACTCTACTGGCAATATTTCTTTCGTTACCCCCCTTTTCTACTTATATTTCGTAAATCTCTCATTGTAAGACTTTTACTTTTTGGTCGATACCGGAGAACAAGGGACGGGAAAAGCGAAAACGAGCGAATATCAAGACCAGTGTTCGGATGGAAGGCATCGGCATCTCGCCCGGGATTTGTCTTAGTGCTGGGATCCATGGTGCCCTTTGCTTGCCGGATCCCCTGGGCGACAGGCTATTCCATGGACAGACATGGTGAAATCAACTTAACATTGGCTAGTCCAGCCACAGTCCCATCATAGTACTGCAGGGTGGCCCCCCCCCTAAAATGAACCTCCTCGGAGGAGCAGGATGGGGCTCGGAAGCTTGGGGAAAGGCTGTGCTGGCCCGACAGAACTGCCGCTGCGCTGCGCTGCGTGAGGTCGCACTTGGACGGGTTCGGAAAACGAAGAGGCCTGGGCTCCATCTGATTCCTTTTGCTACTCAGATAAGCTTGATAATGCGAATGCGTAAATGAAAAATGGATCGAACCGGGCCGTGCCTCCCTCCATTTTCCCCTATGAGAGCGGTTTATTATATCACATCTCGATAAAGAGCAACAGAGGAAAAAAAAAAAAAAAAACGCACTGATCATGTTGCTGCTGGTGCTGGTGCTTACCACCCTGTCCCTTGTGTGTTACCGTCCGACATCTCCCGATGGCCAGTCCTTCCACTCGGAGACACGGGAGCGGGAAGCGGAACCAGCTCATCAAACATTTGGTCCACGCATGCTGGCCATAAAAATCAAGAAAGACAATGAAGGGGAAAAGGGGGCTGATGAATCCGTCTGCTCGTTCCTTTCAATTTTTGCCAGAGACTGAGCACGGGATCATTTGTTGCGTCACCGTTTCGCTCCAGGCCAAAAATAAAGGCGCGCTGCCGACTCATGCGCCGCCTGAGCTGGGTCGATGAGGGCCTGGAAAACGGTCGATTTGGGCGGCCTCATCTCGCCATATTGGCACCACTGTATGACAACTGTGCTGTTTCTGCCAGGCAAACCAAGCATCGGAAACGGGCTGAGCTGTACAGTGCGAGTGAGTCTGACCCCCTCATCCCACGCAACAGAGGCCAGAGTCAAGAAAGAGCCAAGCCAGGATGCCAGTATTGATCCGTCATTCCTTGTGCTCTCAGTGGTGTTTTTGCAGATCGACAAGCATCGAGTCATAGCTACTTGCTTGCATCAACCATCTCGGTGAGTAGTCACGTGCCTTGGCACAGCTGGTGGGTCTTGGCGTTCTTGGCTCAACCAAATATCTGTATTCCCATTGGCTGCCCTTGCGGAAGAGGCCCACTAGTGCACCCACCAGAACGAGCAAGCCGGCGCCGAGTCTCCAAATCGGCCGGCCGGAATCGTGTCTGGAAGGCAGAAGAGTAGGGAAGCGAGGAGGCTTGGTAATGAAATGATGCTGGTGCCCTTCATGCTTCATGATGAGGCTTGGCACCCCGTCTTGGCACCCATGCGGCACGGAGACCGAGGACACCATCTCGGGGGACACAATAAGACATGCCTCCGCTTGGCTGGGGATCGCTTCGGGTTGGCTCCTCGTTGTGGGAGCCTCTCGCCGTCGAGCGGACTCAATGAGATCGAGTACCGACATGACCGGACATTTTAGATACAAAATGGTATAGGCTAAGGTTGGGCTTAAAACCTCTACTCTCCGAGTCATCGCTCATACCTTCACCGAGATATTGCTACGGTCAAACCTACTCGGAATCAGAGACTCTTAGACTTGCTTAGTCCTCTTGCGTCATGATTGCTTGGATGGGTTGACCTGCTGGTTCCGACACTGTAGTTTCCTGTGTTTGTGTTTTCTAGGATTCTTCTTCGTGATATCAGAGTTCAGAAACCCAAAGGGTCCGGATTTAACATCCGTAATGATGTTGCTTGACGGGAAAGAAACGTTCGGATGCAACGCGTCAAGCAAATGGATACCGGGCTCGAGATCCGTACATCCTCCGTCGCTTCGCGCGGGCAGGCACAGGCTTGAAGCACATTGACTCAGGTAGGATCGACAAGCCTCTCAGGATAGAAATACGAGATGGAAATTGATCAAGATAGATTGCTCGGTTTGGGGAAGCCGAGACAGGCATCTGTTTAATTGAGGCACGCAAACAGGAGATGCGGCTCACTGAAAAAGTAAAGGTGGAGGGAAAGACTACAGTAGGAACTTTGGTCTGGCCACTGAGGCATCGCCAACGGGAATCAAGGGTGTGGGGGTTTGCCAGAGGGGACCGGACACTTCAACGCTGCCGGCAAATGTAAATGATGACGGTAGCCAAGTCAACAAGGACCCTGTTGCCCCCCAGATCGATTACTTTCTCACGTCCGCTCAACTTCCGCCCTTCAAACTTAATCGTCCCTCAACCCTTTTTACGGGTGCCTGGATTCTTTGAAGCTAGTCGCGAAGTCTATCAAATCATAGGTACATGTGCAACTGCCTAGAATATAGTGGGGTCTGGGTACCTTTCGCCCCAATATACATCCAACGCGTAACCCCGCCATTATGATGCGCCATCGGAGCGTTGGCATGGAACATGAAGCTCCAAGCCAAGCTCGCCAGCTGCCAGGCACCACTTTTCGGAGTGCATCCGCTTGCTGGCGCATGCCATTCCAAATCTCCATCACAGCTTTCCAAAGACTCAAGCCGCCCCAAAACTGGGCGCTCCAAACGACTCTCACGAGCCTCAGCCTTTCCCCTCTTGATTCCGATTCACTCCCAGTCAGCTTGGCAAGCCAATCTATCCAAGTAGCTGTATGGAATCATCTCTCCGCCCTCCGCTCTTTGCACTCGACCTTGTTCGCCAACTGCATTTTGTTTGTCGCATTCACCCCACCCAGCTGGCAAACCATGACGCATGTGCCCCTCCTGTAGCCCTGCCTTTGCACCTATTCGGAGCCTTGTCGTCCAACATTTTCTCACTCCTAGAGGCATTTTGACAGCTGAGATATTCACTATTTCCTCACTCAATCACTGTGAACTACCGATGAAATGAGCTTCCTGCCTACCTCGCCCGGCCGCGCCAGCCACGACGTGCCGAAGAGTATCAAGGAAATTACCGACCAGGCCGAAAACTTCAGCTTTAACATCAACATCCCCTTCAAATACTGGATTCAATCATGCAAGACCCTACGCCAAGAGGTACGCTGCTTCTTTTCTCCTGTTAACCTGTCTTAACCATCTCTTTCGCCTGCTAATTATTCTATCTGAAAGGCTTCATTCGCCATGCGAGAGGGTGATTACGCTCGAGCCTACCTCATGCTATACCGCGAATCATGCCTTGTCATGAATCATCTGCGAACTCACCCTGAGTTCAAAGACCCCGAAAGCCGCCGGCTCTACAGACCCTTGTTCGAAGACCTCGGCAATCTCGTGGATAAGCTTGAGCAGATCAAGCCCATAATCAAGGAAGAGTTCGACGAGTACCAGCGCATGACTGCGTCGGCGGTTCGCAAGGGCCAGTCTTCCGCTGAGAGGCAGACTCTGAGGCCGAGGCCCATCCGTGACGGCCCTCGAATGGTCGACATAACGCCAGAGACCGTGGACTATGCAGTGGATCTGGCCCAGGACGAGCTACGCAAGCGTTACACTTCGCAGCGGGTTAGCCGCCCTGCAGGGTACGAATCTACACCGCAGTCGCGCAAGGAATTCTGGGTAGATCCCGATGATGTGGACGACTACCACGGTTACGGTGACGGCTACCGAAGAGACGCACCACCGCCGCCTCAGCCGCTGTATGAACCGAGCGATGACTACCGAGACGGTTACCGGGATTCCAACGAGGACTGGCGTTCTGGCCTTGAAGCTACCAGGCGGACCCTAGATTCTATGACTAGCCAACGTCAATCTTACGAATCAGATCTTCCTCCCCGAACCACAAGCCACAGCCAGCCTTACTATCCTTCTCCCTCCCGGTCGAGACCCGTCAACTATCCCCCCGAGCAACCCACCTCACACCTTCCTCCAAGCTCTCGACCCCATCGTCCCCCGAAGGAGGCGTTCGATGACGAGAATCCATTCCTGCCAAGGCCGGCTTCAAAGCCGGAGCCCTATAGGAGTTATGAGAGGTCGGGATATTATGATCATCCTGTGCCTCCCCCTCCAATCACAAGAACTCCAGACCTAGACCCTGGGTACTCGCAATATGCTCCCCCACCGAGGCCGCTTAAGGAGCCCTATGCCGATACCTACCAGCGGCGGGCGCCAGATTACGGCGAACGACCGGTGCCCCCGCCTAAACACACGCCGGAAGACCTAACTCCACCAGAGGAACCTGCGTCCAAGCGCGTCGCGTTCCGGCCGGCCGCTTACCTGGAAAATGGAGAGCCAATTCGTTATGTGTTTCTCCCAGATCAGTTGCGATCGTCTTTTCTCAGGATTGCTGCCCCGAATACGAACAAAGGGCTGGAGACATGCGGTATTCTGTGTGGCACTCCTGTCAACAACGCATTGTTCATCACATGTCTGCTGATCCCCGAGCAGAAGTCGACCCCCGATACATGCGAGACCGTGAACGAGTCTGCCATGCTGGACTATTGCATCGCGGAAGACCTTCTATTTATCGGTTGGATCCACACGCATCCCACGCAGTCATGCTTTATGAGCTCGCGTGATCTCCATACTCAGGCTGGATACCAGGTCATGATGCCCGAGAGCATTGCCATAGTGTGTGCTCCAAGGCATGAGCCGTCGTAAGTCCGCTCCTGCTTTTTCCCTCTCTTTATGCCTGTACTAACACTGCTGCAAGATACGGCATCTTCAGGCTTACCAATCCCCCAGGTCTGCCATATATTCTCAACTGCAACCAGACTGAGACGTTCCACCAACACCACATCGATAACATCTACACCGGTGCGATGCGACCGGCAGGGCACGTATGCGAGGTAGCTAAGCTCTCCTTCAAAGTGCACGACTTGAGACCATAGTGGGTGAGGGTGAAGATGCGGCGAGACCTGGTGTCCTTTTGCGTTGGGTGTCTTTGATGGCTATTGAGTGGCTGTTTTGCTTGGCTTTTTCCGGCGGTGAGCTCCGCTACGGATATGAGTTTATGAACAGGGAATTATATGCTTTGCTGTATTGAGTTTGCATGAGTTTGCATAGCACCTGGCGTTTAACGAGATATATCCTGGTCTCTTATGGCTTTTCTCTTACCGAGAAGCACCTTGCATGTAGTTATGGGGGGTCAGATAGCGCAGTGGAGAGTTGACTTTGGCGAACGACCAAGTTTGCAGAAGCTCTAACCGCGGCACGTCGTCCTTTGCTTCTAGACCCCGACAATATTGAAAATTTCCAGAGAAAGATGTATTCGAGGTATCGAGTTACGATTAATATTCAAACCCCGGCCGTTCTATAACTCAAATAAACTCGTCAAAAGGAAGGACTTGAGAGAGTATGATACAAAGTGACGAAACGAAGTGAAATTCGAAAAGAACTAACAATAAGAGCAAGAATGAGAGAAGTGGATATAACCAGCCAAGGCAATTAAATCCAAGGGAGTGTTGTGAGCGGAACATCTCTCCAGGATTTATTTTCTTTTCCCCCGGCATTAGAGAACGATGGTGAAAGGATCGTGATAGACTTGCGAATGTAAAGAACGGAGAACCACCGGGCCAGAAACCATCTATCGTACGCCTTCCATGTCCACCTAATCCATCCTGGCTACCCCTCGAAAATCTCTACTCCAAGAACGACATAAAGGGATTTCTTTTTTTTTTTTAAAAAAAAAAAATATTCATACCCAAAAAAGGAAAAAAGAGTAAGACGAAAAACCTAGGCGCTCACTTCCCGAAAAGCGAAACTCTGCTCGTGGCCCCTCTTGCCATCTTGTCCTTCCCACAAGACGTTCAAGTTCATCATTTCGCCGCCAGGACTAACGGGCGTAAGCGGAGTTCTCAGGCTGCCGACGCCGGCGCTCCCCGTTCCGCCGCGCACCGCGCTCCACAGGGCGGTGGCCTCGCTCGCTGACCTCGGGGTGATGGGCGACAGGGGTGATCGCGGGGACGAGAGGCCCATTGCGCTACTTGCCATGACGGAGGGGGACGTGGGCGGTACATCGACGGAAGACATTTTGGAAAGCGTGCGGAGGACGCGTTCGAGGGCGAAGCGGGCGCCATAGACTGGTGTGAGGAGGTCTTGGGCCGATTTGCAGGCGGCGAGGATCGTGGTCGGGGTGGTTGCGCCCAAAAGGGATGTCCATCGCCTCCAGAGCCGACACTTATTCGAGGATAACAAGCGTAATAGAGCCATTTGCGGGAAAAAGTAGCGGAACGGGAGCGGTGAGAGGAGGTGATAGACGAGGTTATCGACGGCGTACTGGAGGAACGGATAAGAAGACATGACGAGATTTCGTTGATCCGTGACATTCTTCTTCCAGAATTTATTGTCCGTCTCATAAGGCATCGGAGTGGACGGCGACAGCGGACCGTTACCGAGGGACTCAAAGTCGGACATGTTGAGGTAGTCCAGACACGCCCTAAGGAGGACATAATGCGACGCGTCCGCAAAAGTAGCCGTCGCGGCGGCCTTTTCGCCCGCAAGGCAAGCGTAGCCCCGGCCAGAGAGGAAGAAGCTGCGTACGGAGTCGTGGATGACCTGCACGCGCTGGAGGCCGAGGGGCTCGTGCGTTACGCCGTCGCGGGTTTCGGGCTTGAGCTCGAGGAGTCCGACGGACCGGGACCGCATGAAGCGGTGGAATTGGTAGGGGGATTCAAAGGTGGCGCTTCCGGGTCGGCGGATGTGTCTTATGGATGTCGGGGGCTGGTGGACTTGGAGGGCGGCTAGAGGGGAGGATTTCTGGGGGTTCCATGGGCGGGTGAGGCGGACGGCTACGCGGAGATCGTTTAGGCGTAGAGGTTCGGAGGCGAGGACGACCCATTGCATGAGCGCCAGGGCGTCCTCCTTTTCTTCGGGGGATAGCGTGCTGAGGATCCATTCGTAGAGTCCATCAATCTCTTCTGGGAGTTCCGCAATGGTATCGTCTATCAACTCTTGCATGGCCCCTTCCTCGATTGCGGCGTTGAGTATATTCACCACAATCTCGGCCCATAAGAACACACCGTTTGCCTTATCGGCAATCCGATGTACCGTGATGTTCCTATCTTCCCACTCGGCAATGAGATTCAGGCTGATGTATCTGAGGATATCGTCGGTGTTGTGCTCGCGCATGACGACCTCGATGGCTTCGTGGTGCTGCACACTTGCGTAGTGATTCGACGCGATGCAGATGCTAAAGTCAGAGTTGCGCGCCATTTGGGCGAGATGGCATAGAAGGTCCTGAAGGTATGCCGGGCCGCAGTCGTCGGCCACGTCAACAAAGATGAAGGTACGTTTTGTGGGGGTCTCGATGGATTGGTCAATGTAATCGTCGAGGAAGAAGGAGACTATTTGGGCGTCGGTTATGGGCGATTCGGCACCCGATTTTTCATTGCGGTCGTAGAGGGATAGAATCGCCTTGCGTAGCTTGGGATCTTGGGGGAATAGTTGTCCAAGGAGGCTCCGGTATACGCCCGCGGGATTAGGTCCGTAGCGCCTGTTCTGACTGGGAAAGTAGAAGACGGTATCGAGGTCACGGCCCTCGGCAGCGCTCCAGATGACGTTGCTCCCTGCAGAAGTCCATTGCTTGTCTACGCGGTTGCGTAGCGATTTGAGAAGGATGGTCTTTCCAGATCCGGGTTTGCCCTTGATCCAGAGGACCTTGTTCTTATATCCGCTTTGACGGTGGTGCCAGGCCTGGAACTCGGGGATATCGTAGAGCCAAAGGCAGGTTCCGGGATAGGAGACGGTGGGTTGAGTTTCGCGAGCGGAGCCGGGCGGAAGGAGAGCTCGTAGGCATTCTGGAGTGTGTTAGTGACTTATATCTCCATATCTCCAAGTATGAAAGGAACTGATCATACCCTTTTCTTTGGAGTTTAGCTCCCGGTGTTTGTGTGTTTCGTTGAGTATGTAAGAAGACAATGAGGAGAGTAATATCTTGTAGTTTTGATCTTGCGACGAGCGAAACTTGCAAATGTCAAGGTGGTTCGCCTGAAAAGTCTCGGCCTTCTCTCTCGGATCCCCAATCGCGCTCGACGCCCTTCGCACCTCCTGTGCCTTGTTAGTGACAAGTCCCTTACCAAAAAGGATACAATTCTAAACTTACGCAATCAGCAGCAGACTGCCTCCTCCCGACCACCGGAAGCTCTTCTTGAAAGGTCTTGACTCGGAAATTATAATCGTTCCACATGCGCGTGAACGCTTCTCTACCCAAATCGAGTTCGAACCCGCTTGTTCCCGTGAGGTACTGCAAGGCCTGGTCGGTCGCGGGTATGTCGAGGCATACGCTCGCCATGGAGCGCACGGCATCCGTGAGTTTGGCGTGCTCCGAGGCACGGTGGGGACAAGCGAGGAAAATGACGGCCGAAGTGGAAGGGAGGAGATCGCGCATGTGAGTCTCAAAGTCTGCTTCGGAGCGACGAAGCACCTGCGCGTGTTAGTTTCTGAATGTTTGCACAATGTCAGTTGTACGAACTCACCTCTTTTACAATGACACCGCCAAGTGAGTGGGTGACGAAGATTACCGGTCTCGTCACCGTGTTAGTTTCATTGCGCAGTAATGTCAACTCCTGTAGTAAGTCCTCCGCATGCGCAAAAATATCGTTCTGGTTCCTAGGTAGCCGTCCGTTCGACGCAACCGTACTACAACCCCACGTTAGAATGCGCGTCGATGGACAAGAGTGAGGCAACAGATCCAGCGGCCAGTATATTTCTGGTGCCGGTTCGGCGATCTTGATTTCGCTATGCGCCTGGACGCTTTCCTGAGAGATTAGGCGGAGGTGTGACGAGGATTTCGAAAAGGACGGGTTGAGTTTGGTGAGGACCCTTTGGTCTCGCGAGCGAAAAGAGCGCGCTCTTCGGGGAAGTTTGGATGTTGGTGGTGTTTTGGGAGGTTCGACGGGCGGGGACCAGAGCCATGTCTTGACTGGGTGGCCTCCTATGCCGGCGACGAATACGACGCTGGTGATTTAGGGATTGTATTAGTTTGATGCTCCTCGAAGCACTTACATGCAGACTTGGACGACAGAGCGCACGGGGGAGCGCAAGCACAGAACAACTTACTCGGCTATCGCAGCATTTGGATCCTCGGGCTCGTACAAGACTGTAAGCCCCACGGCCGTGATGATATCTCGACTTGCTTTCATGTTGACTCTGACGGCATGTTATCGAGAGACGAGCCACGCGTGTTGAACCTTCGTCATGGCTCAGCTCCGCCAAAAAGAGTATCGAAATTTGGTAGGATGTGATGTGGTATCGTCGATTTTGTATAAATGGAAAACCGTTTTATTTACGCATGCGCAGCGGATGCGAGGCGGGTCTTCCCCCTTTGTATATGAGAGTCGCAATTGCAACGAGAAGAGTGCCCAAGGGAAGATAAACTCTTACTCTCTGCCCTGTTTATTCTCGGCTGGTGGAGTGCATGCAGTCGGCTGCAGGTCCCTCACTTTGCCTCTTCTTTTATTCCCCTTGGTGTTGGCGGGTGAAGCCGAGAGAGGGGCGAATGTACCCTGCGCGTCGGTCGATGCAGGATTGATGACGATGGGAATGTGTGGAGAAAGAGGACAAGAAGAGCTGCAAGCAAGACACGGTTGGAAGATCAGGTCAGATCGGAGAGAAATGGGACAGGCGATGATCTTCGTTGTGAATCCAAGCTTTCAATGCGGTCGGGTCTTATGAGAGCACCATCGAATCACGTCGATATGATTTTTTTTCCTCTTCTCCCTCCTTCTTTTCCCTTCACCTTTGTTCTCGAGCCAGTAGGTTCGTTGAATTGGGTACTCTTCCCTTTTGGAGGAAAAGCATGTGTTGGCAGATGCGGTTTCCGTCTCGCGTTCCGGCTGGTCTGGGTCTCTTCTCCCGGGTCGATGTCCTATAATATAATTAGGCTGTTTATTACGGGGAGTTATTGAGGCGGAAAGAAGATAAAGTGGTGGAATTCTGAAACCAAGCAAAGCGACGAATTGGTTGCTCTCTATCAATATCACGCAGATGCAGTGCGGTGTAGACGAATGGAGGGACGAGAGGGAGAGTAATAGGTATATATTCAAAATAAGATTCTTGTTCTGCCTTATCCACGCTAGCCAAGGAAGGACCGCAATGCCGACCGAGCCCGGAGGGGGGCAAGGCGCAGGCGATTGATTGTTTCTTTCTCTCTTTTTCTTGTTGGTGGCTACTCCAAATAGTAAGGTTCATCAGGAAGCTGAGGATTGATGAGATCCGCACAGGGTTGGACGTGGTACACGGAAAATGGACAGTCATAGGAAGCGATAGCAGGAGTGCAGGAATTCTAAAAAGAAAGAAGAGCATGAGGAAGTACAGTTTGCCACTTCGTATGGGCATATCCCCAGTGTACAAGCCCGCTTTTGCGAGGGCAGCATTGACTATTTGCAGTCTTGTGTGCCTGGGGTGTATCTAAAAAAAAAAAAAAAAAAAAAAAAAAAAAAAAAAGAACACAAGTGGGAAGCGGGAAAGCCCTGTTGCCTGCCTGTGTAAGTGACAGGCGAGCGCGGCTGGTGTTGGAGAGCAAATTGAAATACCCGAGTCGGCTGTTTCGGGGTTGTGTATTTGACGGGACAGCATTCGAACGGGATAGGTAGACAGTACGGGAAGAGTAAGGTGCCTACAGTTTGGCTGCATCGATCTCGGTAGGGAGGAGCGGGAAATCAAAAGGCATGAAAAGAAAAAGAGCGGAGGAGATGTGAGCAGTCAGATGGTATCGTCCGGGGGTGATGTCATGAAGAGACGCTATGGCATGTGAGTGATTAGGACTCTGTGTCTCTACCGCGAAGCGGACCAAGAGAACAGTAGAGTTGGATGAGAAGACCGTTGCGAATGCATAAAACAGCACGAGTCAGAATGATGCTGGGAGGAAGGGCCAAGGCAGGCGGCAGGACACACAAACAGGGACGGGAAGAAAGAGAGAAGCGAGCAGCACCTTGGCTGTGGAACCGCGCTCGATACCCCAGATTTCCCAGAGAAGAGGAATGAAGGGTATACGGACCAGATGCGGGTGCTCAAGGGATTCCGGGGCTCCCAATAATTCAAGGGTGGCTCGAATGAAAAACAGACAAGGTCTCCAAAGTGGTCACATTTCGCATCCGTCGGGCCATCTCGCCCCTTTGGCCCCCATCTCAATTTGCTGCGGATTTTACCACTACCGCTGGGGTGGTGCGGCGGCCCATGAGCCAATGCCGACGTCGAACGGGCGACTCCGAGGAGTGTCCTGACTCTGCGAGCGATTTCCGCATGAATGTTTGGGAGATCCATGGCGGTTGTTGAACGAGCACTGACAAATCATGCTGGCGCTGTCAAGGAAAGCCTCTAGAAGGAGGGCCGGGCGGTGGCGGACAAGCAACAGGTTCAAGCTCAAGGGCCAAGAACAGAATGCGGGCCGGGCTAGAAACGACAGGCCAGCGCGGGCGTAGATCCAAGTTCAAAAGACTGCTCAACGGCGTCTTAGTAGATCAAGACTGGTTCCGAGGCCAAAGGTTCGTCAAGCCACTCTCCGTTCGATTTCCACCTATCGATCGGATATCTTCGCCATTCCATCTGGCTCGGCGAGGGGCCAGCACACGAATGATGAAACGCTGAGATGCCGAGGCGCCACACGGACCCGAGTTAGCTGAGCCGGCCCTGGTGACAGGCCTCCATTTGCCGCGACGTAACCGCTAAACCTTATGATAGCATGTGTAATAGACCACCCGTCGTATACTTGAGTCGCCCTGGTGGTTAGCGGCGTTATGCCTCCAAATGGATAAGCCGACGATGACTACGGGTCAGTCCTGGTTCCGGCAACCTTGGGCGATGACGGGCGTGGTGCATACAAATACCGGGTGCCTTGCATAAGGTTCCTTATCAGGTGGTAGGATATTACGAAGTATGTTTGCAGGGGATGCTACGGCGGGCGATGTCAGCCAGCCAGCGTCATGGGTGGCAAATTCAGGGCGTCCTTGGGGTAGTGGCGTTCCGTGAGAGCCTCACAAAGCCTGCCAGCTGGGAATGGCCTGGAAGAGGAAAGACCCGACTTAGGCTTAGCACAGTAAAAGGATACAGTTTATTTCTCGAGTTGCACTATTATACCGGTCTTGATCAAGATGTGGGGTAATTCGGGTACAAGGTCCAGGTGCCGAATAATAGTAGCGTATTGTCAGCGCTGGCCATGTACGTACTTGGAAGTACGGCGGTACCTCCACATCCTCCAACTCAAATAAGCATTCCGTGATGCTCCAACTTTGCCTCAGATGCACACCTCACCTTCCACCATCTCGATGTAGCCCGACTGCGTGTAAGCCTTGCGCAATCTGCCCGCCCCGCCCGACGCCGAAATATCCAGAGCTGCTATTCTCGACTTCTTCCGCATTGATATGACTCCTTGAAATAGCAGCAAGCCACGCCACTCTTTCAACGAACGCCACGAGCCACAAGCACTCCTCCCGCCGCGCCTCACGGCGATCGAAGAATCTGATACACGAAACACGCCCCTGCGCTTCCCAAACCTGCCCAAATTCCCGCTTAGATCCTCAGCTACTATTGTTAGCTCTGCCTACGCAACCATGATGCGCCCGCTGCTCGCGCTCATTATCCAATTCGAGGTAGGCAGAACCAAACGTTTCTTCATTTCTCCCGGCTTCGACCGAAAATAAAACTTGTAGGCGTTGATCGTCTGCTAACCTTGACTCACAGGATCGCATCATAGAAACAGTGTGTTTTCCCTTTCTTTAGCCGCCCCATCTTCCACCTGACCTGACCCGTGGGGCCACTTTGCATAATGTCGCGCCGTCGATCATCAGGCTGACCACCTCGTGATTTCTTCTTATCGCGAATGCAGATTCTCAGAAGACCCGGCTTCCATCGGTTCGTTGGAAAGATACAGCGCTACGTGGATGAGAAGCAGAACGGCCGGCATCCGGATCAACCCTTGCACCCTGGCGAGGCGACAGGTGCGTTTCTACGTTCCCTCTTTACAGGGATCGATTATCACGGAAATATGGCAGCAGGGCTGACGTGGAGACAGAACTCCCATCGAGTGGCGAGGGGTTCCTGCAGCATTTTGTCAGTGAGCTGAAGAATCAGGCCAAAGGGAACCCGTCTAAGGACCCGCGTAACAAGTAAACGGCATGCCAAACTCAATAGGAACACGACTTTGCCACGATGGCCCACGCAGCTTCGCAGCCGAGCCATTATTGCTTGCTTGCGCCCTTGGCTGGCCTATAGGATGGATAATAATGATTTGAAGTAGCGAGAACGAAGACAGGGCCGGTCGTTACCTGGCAGACCTCGCGGTCTATCCTGGCGCTCCCCAAGTCTTGGCTGCTGGCCAGGCCTGGGCGGCCTTCATCGTCGCAGGAGGTGCTGCCTAACGAGCCGCGTTCTAGGGCAAAGGTTTGAATTTGACACGACTTGGCGTTGCTGGAATAGAAAACAAGGTGGAAGAGCAACGCGATGTCTCGGGCTTGGACTCCACTCGATACCCGTCATTTTACTACATGACATATATGTATATTATTAACGAATAAAATTGGAGCAGACTACGACATGCGAATAGAAATCACGCTATAATATTGACAGATGGGATCGGAGCGCCGACATGGCGGAATGGTGAGTACAGGTGTTTTAAGGGCACAAGACAGTTATCAAGGGTTCTATGGGGGACAAATTTGTGATGCAGAGCAGCGTGCTTCATTAATGCTTATTCAAGTCTATCGTGTATACTTTGTATACTTTCTAATTCGAGATCCTCTATCTCCAGCATCTCCGCAGATGCATCCCAACAGCATCCCATCCAAAAAAGGGATCTCCCGTCACCCAGCCCTTCAAGGGTTGACGCACTGAGGGTATCCATTGACAGCGCCATACCTGCAAACCTTGCCAGCATCGCACCTCACCTTCTCGGTCCACTTGCCGCCCTCACAAACGTTGATGAACCATCCGGCATCATCCTCGACGCACTGGAACAGGTCGGGCGAGCACTCCTCGGGCTCGTCGGGGTAGGGGAGGCAGTAGGGGCTGTTGTTGAGGGGGTTCATGCTGCAGTACTCGTCGGCGGCGCAGTCCCCGCCGCGGACCCAGTTGCCTTCAGTGTTGCAGACGGCCCAGCCCCAGCCGGCGACGGGGGAGTTGTCGCAGACGTAGGTGCCGGGCGTGCAGACGGCGCGCTTGGCGGGGGAGGAGGCGAGGGCGACGGGGAGGATGAGAGCGAGGATGGCCTTCATTTTCGGTGGTTGGTTGGGGTGAGGATAGTTTGTTTATTAAGTGTGTAAATGGTTTGATTATTGATATTCTATTGTTCTTTTTCGGTAATAGCGAGTGTATGGCCAGATGGCGATATTGAGTTTTGGATGATTGTTGATGCCTGAGAGAGAGAGAACTGCGTGATGCCGATGCTGCTTCTCTTCTCTTCCCGATGGAAGGAAACCTCCTGATCCTTATATATTTTCTAATCACACGCAAAAAGTGTAAAAGTAAAGGAAGACCAGCACTTGGAAATGGAGATCATCCGCCAAACCTCGTGTTGGCGGCCCCCTCCCGCGGTGACGCTCGTATTCTCTCACCTTCACACTCCCGCCCTTTCAACCCTGGTTCTGCCCCAAAGCCACAGGGCCGCGCCGCCAAGAAACCACGCTGAACTCGTACCCGTGCCAGCTGACCGGCGTAGTCGGGTAATCTTTCGTCCATGGCCCTTTGGCTGGGGCGCCGTCGCCTATCGCTTCTAGCCTTATGCTTGGGAAGAAAAAGAACAAGAAGAAACCTCCCCCGCTTTCCAAAAAAAAAAAAAAAAAAAAAAAAAAAAAAAAAAGGAAAAGAAGACACTTGTGGGATTGAAATGCCAGCCACTGGATTTTTCATGGGTTGCGGAACTCTCAACGAGATCCTTAGCTCGAGGCGCTGCACCAGCATTTTGTGGTGGGTTTGGTGGGTTCGACCATCACCTCGCTGGCTGGCTGGCTTCCTCCTCAAGCAACAAACCCCGAATAGAGGCAACGGGAAAACCTTGTCTTACTCCGACAGTGGCTGCCCACATGGCAGTTTTGAAGGGACCCCCCCCCCGGGCGGTGGCATGAAGAAGTCCATCGTGGACAAGCCCGAGACCCGTGATCCCCCAGTTGATGCTAAGAATAGCAACATGTCTTAATCCCTGCTTTTGCTCGCAAGATCGACAGCCCAGCTGGCATCCCCAAACATCAAAACAACTCTTCGCCATGGACCAGAGAAGCATGAACAGTAATCACTCTCAAAAGTAGAGAGGGTTAGAGCGCCTGGCAGCACACCACCGGAACGTCTTTACGCCGCTGGCCTCTCCGTCAATCTTGGTCGTTGACCCAATGGCCAGGTTCAGGCGTGTGCATCGAACCTGTCAAAGACTTGCTGGCTGCATGCATTTCGCTGCTAATATTACCTGATTACTTATTCATCGCCCTCGTATCAAATGATCCGGGCAAGGTCAGATCGCAAAAAGAACGACATCCAACCTCAGATGCCCAAATTCAGCAAAGGAGCTCGGGAAACACGGGCGAAGCAGCTCACCTCGGCCAAGCCTCCGCCAGCCGGTCCAACTCATCAGCTCGCCAAAACAGAAGCCTCTCTCATGGCCAGCGATATAAGGCTGGACAAATCATGCCCAAAATACCAAAACTGCCAAGCGAGTGAACTTTACTTTTACGCACCTATGGCAACCGGAACAAAAGACCTGGCTGGCACTGGTCCAGGCCTTCGACTGCTTCCTTTATACAGCCAGCCTCGGTATTACCGCCTTGGCTGTGACGTCGTAAAGCGTAGAGTGCATATGTGATATTTACAGATATTGACAGAACTACACAGACCCATTTATGCGCATGTGGAGTTCCAGAATCCGAATTGGGTCTTGTCCGAACCGATTCTTGCCGCGTTCATCTTCGCCTTGGCGCAGCAAAACCCTCGCATTGGTTTGTTTACCATGTGGTCGGATCTGCATGCCTAAGACCTCACTGACAAGCCGATGACAATACGAGGTGCGATGCTGTTAGGGTTAGGAGCATGCGTACACGTTAGGCATCGTCACGGGTCAAGGGTCAAGTGCACGCTTCGGTGCCAGGCGGAAATAATTCATCATGTTTTCTAACATAGTAACGACTGACTGCCTGACGAAATTTGTTCTCCTTCCCGAGACAGAAGAGCCCAGGCGAAGAAGAAGTTGTTTTTCTGTTGCCGCCTAAAGTACCATCACCAAACTTGTGTTCCATCGAATTGAAGTCCTTCCACTGCTCGTCCTCTGCTCTTTCAAGCATTTTCATTCTTCCGCTACCCAACATGTCCACCACGGCTCCTCTCACCATTCCTGCGAGCCCTGGTACCCTTCCACTCCGTCCCCTGGCAATTCCGACATCCACTACCCCCTCTCCGGTACACCTCCAAGTAGTCACAGCCGAGACGCAAGACTCACCCTCGCACTCAACAGGGACCGCAATGCACACCTGCCGGGGCTTCCAGCCCCTTCGTAGTCATTCCACTGGCTTCTTGGAAGTAGCACCCTTTTCCTCGTCCGAAGCCGGTCCCGAGTCGCTCTGGAGATACTCGCCAAAGACCCTTTGTTCGATATCGAGATCCTTCCACGCAGTCCCTTGCTTCTTGACCGCCTGTCGCCTAAAGTAGACGCGCTTGCAGAACTTCCAGAACTCGACACCCATGAAGAAGAGAGCCGCGCTGATGAATACGATGCCCCACTCCCAAGAGATACCCTTGTGCTTGAAGACCACCTTGTTGATGACGGGGATATAGAGGAGCGGGAACAGCGTCACAAAGCCAATGATGATGGCCCAGAACAGGAACTTGTTGCGCCATACATCGTGCATCCATTGCGTAAAGTACTTTGTGGAGCCGGGTTGCATGCGGAAGAAAGATCGTCTCATGTCGACCATCTCCCAGGCGAGGAAGAGCGCAAACCAGGTGAGGCAGGCAAATGTAGTGGCACGAGCGCGGAAAACTACGTCGCAGCTGTCATTGTAGCCTTCGTTGCAGCCCTCTCCTAGTTGGCCATCACCCCAGCGGTAGACGACAAGCACGAAGCTAGACAAGCAGAGAGCGGTGATCCAGAGGCCGTAAACGACCATGTCGAGCAAGAATTCTGCGGTAAAGATACCAGTCTTGAGAGACTGGGGTGGTCGTCGCAGGATATCTGGGACCGCTCGCTCGAAACCGAGACCCATATCAGGCATACCGGAAGTGGCCATGATCTAGTAGTTTAGTTAGCCAAACCAAGCTCCGCTCGTATATTCTTGTTGACCTTGGGGCACACTTACAATCCAGACAATTTCCACAGGCGCGAGGGGAAACACTGAGAGACCGTTTTTATCCTTGAAGGCGAGACCGACCAAGAGAGTACCGGCCTGCGCAATGTTTTCCGCCAGAACGTGCAGCACAAACTTTTGAATGTTGTCAAAGATACGACGGCCCTCCTCGATGGCGGCGACGATGGAAGCAAAGTTGTCATCGGCTAGTACGATATCAGAGGCATCCTTAGCCACATCAGAGCCAGACTGGCCCATGGCGATACCGACGTCGGCTCGACGAAGAGAAGGAGAATCATTCACACCGTCGCCAGTCTGAGAATTCGGGTTAGCGTGGGGGACAAAGGAGAAGGGACAAATATCGCTTACCATGGCGCAGAACTTCTTTCGACGATGAAGCGCTTCAATCATCCTAACCTTGGTGCTAGGCGCACATCGAGCAATAACAAGCGGCAAAACAGGAAGCTCGTCAACCTCGTCGTCCGTAAGGGCGTCAAACTGCGAGGCCGTCATAACCATGGCAGCGGCGACATCTTGGGCGACCCGGTCCATCCTGGTAGGCAGGATACCGACCTCGATGGCGATAGCCTTGGCCGTCTCGGGGTGATCACCAGTAAGCATGTGGACCGAGATACCGGCCTCGTGGCACTGTCGCACGGCGGGAGCGGATTCGGGGCGGGGAGGGTCATAAAGGCCAATCAGTCCTCGGAAAGTAAGCTCGCGTTCAATCATTTGGCGGTCAACGTTATCGCTCTTCTTAACGACGCCTTCGAAGGGCTTGCTCGCTAGTGCGAGCACTCGAAGACCCAAACCGGCGAAAACCTCCATATTCTGCAGAATTTGCCGACGGACTTCATCAGTGAGCGGAACCAATTCGTCGCTATCGGCGTTAGGACAGTAGTTGATGCACTCATCGAGTACTCGCTCAACAGCGCCCTTGGTGAGAACGCGGAGAGCACCAGTGCTGTTCTCCCTGAAAATAACAGACATGCGCTTAACATCGGAGTCAAAGGGCATCTCAACCAGGTCGCTCCATGCAGGATGCTCGCCAGAGGTAAATTTGAGTCGGTTCCAGTCGAATCGAGATGCAAAGATTTGTATAGCAATCTCAGTGGGGTCACCACGGGCGTTCCACTCGCCATCAGTGTTGACGACGGTCGCAAGGTTGGCGAAAGAGCAAACGCGAAGATATTCGACCAAGGCATCTTTGCCCTTATCCAGAAGGTTAGAGGCGGTGTCAACAGGGCCAACCTCTTCGTCGCCACCCTTCTTAAAATCGATGGCCGTAGGCTGCTTCTTGATGAAGCGGATATCTCCAGACTCGGGGTTGAATGGCGAAGAAGAGTTCTCAACAGTGAAAGTACCAAGAGCCGGAATCCAGGCTCCACGCGCAAGCATCCTTCCCTGAGTAAGGGTGCCAGTCTTGTCGGAGCAGATATCGGTTACGGCGCCAAGAGCCTCGAGAGACCTGAGGTTTCGCACAATGACGTTCCTCTCCACCATCCTCTTAGTACCAGCAGCCATTGTAATTGTCAAGACGACGACAAGACTGGCGGGAATCATGGAAAGACCAGTGGCAACGGCGTAAATGATAACTTCGGTTCTGCTGTCAAATTTGTTGGCAGCGAGAACAATGATAGCGCATACAATCGCAATACCGAAGAGCAAAATCGCCAACCGTGACAGCTTCTTCTGGAGCGGGGTTCCGGTGTTGACACCGAGGAATCGGCCGACAGCATCAGTAATGGTAAGAGTGAACGCTTCAAGGTATCGGTGGGGTTTAGCCTTGCCATCAGGGCCACGCTTAACCTGGCGAACCTTGGAGTCCTTCTTTCGAAGAGCCGAGGCAATAGCGCCGATTTCTGTGTATACACCAGTAGCGAACACAATTCCCTTGGCGCGGCCCTTGGTAACAGTGGAGGAGCTATAGGCAACGTTGAGCCGGTCTCCTGGTCCGGTGGCCTCGGAAAATGTCTGGTCCTCGTCTTTTCGTACGGGGAGAGACTCTCCAGTGAGTAAGGCTTCGTCGGTTTCAAAGTTGACCGCCTCGGTAAGTCTGCCAAGGACGGGCCGTTAGAACCATGATCGCAAATTTGCTGGGGCAGAAGGATCCCAGACAACGGGCGTAAGGATCGCTTGGGATTACCGTACCTAACATCAGCGGGGACCGTATCGCCCATCTTGAGTTCAATCAAGTCTCCAGGGACGATTTCCCCGGACGGAACGACATGAGATCGGCCATTTCGGACAACATTGCCGGTGGGCGAGCTGAGAGAGCGGAG
This sequence comes from Lomentospora prolificans, assembly GCA_029532625.1. NCBI lineage: Eukaryota > Fungi > Ascomycota > Sordariomycetes > Microascales > Microascaceae > Lomentospora > Lomentospora prolificans. Next base: position 4,856,393 of record JARFXM010000003.1, read on the forward strand.
GGAATCCATGGTCTTTTCGGCCGAGTATTCCTGGAAAAAGCCAACGACGACGTTCAAGAGAATGACAAAGGTAATGACGCCACCCTCAATCCAAGATTTGAACCCGTAAGACACGGCCATGGCTAAGATGAGGACCTAGAGAGAAAGGGTTAACAGATTGGTCGCTGAAAAGTTGATTCTTCTCTTCTTCTCTCTGACCCCCACGCAAAAAACGATACGAAAATTCACCCTCCACAACCCATCCAAACCGAGGAAAGAGGCAAAAAAAAAAAAGACTGAAATCAAAAAAAGGGTATAAGGCAAAAAGAAGCAGAAGAAGATGAACCAACAATACAGTGTTCAATTTGTTCAATTTCAAGATAACTCACCATTGTCATAGCATTGGCAACCTGGGCAATGATGATGCGGATGGGCTGGACACCCTCTGCATCTCCGAGTTCATTGCTTCCAAAGGTCGTTAAACGGGAAGCAGCCTCGTCAGCGGACAATCCACTCAAAGCATTAGACTTGAGTTCCTCTTCGACCTGTCGATACGTGAGAGCATGCGCAGGTAAGCTCATTGGCTTATTTGACTGGCCGGAAACATGGCCCTCGCCGGGCATGTTGGCCTTTTGTTTGCCCATTCGGACGGTTGGAGGTGGACGCCGGCTGGAGGTTCAATCGAGTCAGCTGCTAATTTTTGGTGATTCCGAGATATCACGGAGATACTATGATGGGGATACAATTGGAATTAGAGGAGAAGAAGAAAAAGAAGAGAAGGGAAAGAGAAGAAGAAAAAGGATTGCACAAGGTCGCCTCCACAGAATTTTGATTCTGCATTCACAACCTGCAAGGTTCTTGGCTGCGTCGATTACACCTGCCAGAAAGGCTGACTAGTGGGGCAAGGCCCAGACCGATATTAGGCGTTACTAGTCAAGACCCTTCTGGTCCTTCCCAACTTCCCAAGTCTTGGCGCCGCTAGCCAGGCCAGCAAAAGTGGGTTCGCCAGCAATCCGCGCTGGAGAGCCAGCTAGGCTGGCTGTACTGGTAGAGCTCGGCTCTATGCATTGGAAGATATCCACGGACGGCATATCGAAGGACGAGTAATAAGACTAATCACGTACCTGAAAAGGGAAGAGAAAATAAGATATAAAAAAGAATAAGGGACCACCAGCAAAGTCTGGGGTCGGAGGGTTCTACGCCACCACACTAGGGATCTTTGTAATATTTGAAAAAGAGAGGAGAAACAACCGACGCCCGGGAACCCAGGTGAAAAGGAAAAGAAGAAAAAAAGAAGACAGAAAAAAAAAAGCCCTTCAACCCAGGACTACTCTAGTTGAATTTTCTTTTGTCTTGATTCCCTTTTCATTTTGCACGACATATTCCAAACTAGACTGGCGGCCTGGAGGTTATATACGGAGAAAGCAGCCTCATTCCCATGATGCCAAGACCCACCGAAGTTCGTACAGGTACAACTTCTGAGGAGGTCGTGTACCCGGCTATTGAATGTCACAACAAAAATAGAAGTGATCCCCAAACTTGACGGGGGATCCGAAGCTTTCTACTGGTAATGAAAGGTCTTTGCTTGGTTTCGTTTCATCACGGGTCGGAGGCTAACTTGTGCGAAGAAACAACCAAACTCTCTTTATCTTCTTCCATTTTTTTGAGTCGGTTACAGCTATTCTTGGCCTGGCGGTTGGGTCGAAGAGCAGGGTAGGCTGGCGACTTCGAATCGACTCTCTTGTTTCACCATCAACGACGCCCGGTGACATATGGTGTAACAGCCATGAATAACCTCGCTTTCTCACACACAGACTATCAATTCCCGCAGTGGTGTGGCTTTCATTACCGCGCTTGTCCACCGAGTCGACAGGCGATCTGCAGTGAGAGAAAAGAAAGCTGAGTGTCCGATTCGCTCCAGAGACCATCCATTCGGTAAAAACAGGGGCGAATACCACACCGATGCTCAGACTGAACGCGACCTTGCCGTCCGCCCTGAATGTTAGTTTGTATACTCCCATATGAACGATGAACATGGGTCACGCGACCACAAACCTAAGATGATTGAGAGATGGAGCTCCCCACTGGACCTCCCTGGCACAAGGCAGAGGCTAGGCTGGAAACCCTCAGGCCTCTCTCACTCTCAGTCTCTTTTTATGTCCCACATGTACCTCGCCCCCGTAGCACTTGTACCGAATACCTTATTATCGTTTCACGCCCGGAATTGTCGTCAGAACAACCTAGCGCCGATGGTAGTTCCTTATCTCCCGCTACCCACTCTCCGCTGCTCCGACAAACCAGAGAGCTCAATCGCACCACGAGGGGGGGTTCGTCGGTGACAGGTTAAGGTGCACTCTGCCCCATCTTTTACAGCGCGCTGGACGTGGGGAAACGACGAAAAAAAATTTTGCTCCTCAGAGCGCCACTCCCGCCACCCACACCTACCATCGAGACGCCGCCACAGCGCCGGCCATCACTAAAGCGTCCTCACTCTTCCCGCGCCCTCGAGATCGCCTTCACGCACGAGGGAGAATGAGACGCTGTGGGCGACGGGAGCGCCGCAGATGCGGCTCTCGATAACAGTCATAATGCCGCTAGCATGGCGTTTCAGCTTCCGCGTGATAGGCAGGCAGTTTTATCCAAATGTGACTTGCCCGGCACTGACATCCCTTCCTGGTTCCTTGCTCCACGGCCAGCCCGGGGAGCTCGCCAGCAATTGATCCTCGTGTAGCCAGTCGTCGTGCCGTATGGATGACGCACCTTAAACCCCATGCCAGCGACGCACAGAGAACAAATGGCCGGGCTCGCTCTGTGGAATTGCCAGCTTTTGAGCGAGACGCGGATCGTGGTGTCGTTAATGCTGCTAATCGATTGGTTATTTCTTAATTTTAATCCCGCAAGCCGGCCCCCCGATTGTGCGTTCGATTGGAAAAGAGACAGCCCGACATTCTCCTTTCGCGGGGTCATGCCACTCACAACCCCGCTCCCCGCACTGTCCAGAAATTTCCACATTCAGAACCACGGACCCGGCCGACGCCCTGCATTGCTCGCTACGCCGAAATCCCCGCCTCGCTGTGGCTTTTGTCGGCACACAGAAAAAAAAACCGGGCGTCGGTCCTCACCGCCAGCCTCCACAGGTCGGCGCATGCAAGCCCCTCCAGGTCGGTGCATGCACTTTTCTCGGCTCTGCTTAATACCGGACTTAAGACGGAGCGATCTAAAAGAGCACCTACCTTGCGTCTCATACAAGATTGATGGATAATTATAGTGATAAATGAATGAGCCAGTCATATGTTCAGGGGTCCGAGCGGGCGAGCTGACGTTCCGCAGCGAGCTGGCTTGAAGCTCTCCAATACCCTAATAATCTACGGAGAGGATGCAGTCTCCGTGAGAGGATCAAAAAGGCGACTGCTCTCATTATTTCTTCTATTGATTAGCTTCAATATTGAAGCAAACTACTCGGCTGCGTGATTCACCAAGTGATCGAAACAACGCGGCTTTTTTCGTCTGGGCCGTAGCTTTGGTAAGCGAGCCCGCAGCAAGATGGAGGAGTCTACTCATCCACCGTTCCCAAACACAAAGTGTTCTGTTATCGTAGGCATCATCCATCCACCGGCTTAGTGGCTGCGATAAACTGGTGGGATATAGCCTGTTGGCAAATCTTCAAGATACCTGGGTAAAATCTCATCGCAAACATGCCAAATCCGTCGCCTATTAGCAAGAATAGCATGAGGACGTTCCCACAGTGACTTCGGCCCAAGTAGAGACATTCTCGGCGCGCCCCAAGATATCTTCAAGGCCCAAAGCATAATGGCGTAGAGATCTTTGTCCCAGATGAAGTTATCATCCTTGATCAGTTCCTGCAACTCGAAGAACCAGGGCATCTTGGACGCTATGGCGATTTCCCAAAATTCGTTGCTGTGTCGCATCTGGCGGTACAACCTTGGCGACGCAGATACGACGCGCGCAATGTCGTCGATGGTGAGATTTTCGCAAATCTTAAGCATAATTTCGAAGGGCATTTTGGATAGTACATCTTGCTTTATCTTGGACCCGGAACCCAAAGACCCGCTCCGAGATTTCCTAAAGCTCCTAAAGCTGTGCTGCATCTTGGCTAGCTTTGACACCCGCCTTTCCGGCCCGCTCGTAGCCCCTTGTCGGAATCTGTCTTCTTGCAAGGCTTTTTCCAAGTACGCGGAAACTTCGTCGATGCCCATGGGGTCGCAGACCAGATTTTCTTCTCCGATCAGAGAGCCAAAACGATGCTGCGCGGCGTCGCGGGTGCTTCCGTTATTCATATACGAGCACTTGAGAGCCGAATGCACCCACCTACCCATTGAGTCTGTGCAGGCTCTGTATAAACGCATGGTATCTAGGTCGGCATTAAAGGAGCCAGTGGCACATTTGGTGAATAGACAAAGACACGACGTGTGGAACGGGTAACAAGGACGTGCTCCTTCACGCGAAGTGTCTCGGTAGCATGGCGGATCCCAATCCACGTCGGGAAGGCTGTCGTCCTCTTGGGTCCAGCTTCCATGCCCTCCCCGCATATATAGCCCTTCGGCTGAAATATACGCTCTGTCTCCGTTAGCTTTCTCTTCTTCTCCTTTATTCTTTCCCTCTTTTTTTTTCTTTTTTTTCTTTTTTTTTTTTCTTTGTTTTTGTTTTCTTTTGCGGCGCTTTCTTTCGGGCGACTTACTGGCGGAGAGCCGAATTGTAGCCTACAATCTTACTCTGCCGTAACCACTCGACGCTTTGTCTAGTCACAATTCTGGGATCGTAGCACTTGAGATAGGGTTTCCCTAGCGAAATGTACCGAAATCCATCCTCTCCTCTTTCTTCTGCCGCTTCGTCAAGGTTCGTCGGCCTAAGGATACTAAGGCCCGCAACACGGAGGGGTACCGCGCAGAAAGCGCAAAGAATATCCGGCCCAACCTCGTCAGCCATCGCTGGCAACTAAACCGACGAGGAAAGGAAAGATAGCGGTAGATTGTTTATTGGAGGGAAATAAGTCCAGCCGTAGGCAAGCCATGTTGGGATCTCTGCCTGATCGAGCGAATGCGATGCTCGAGATGGATCGAATCATTCATGGGCGATTCACGATTCACGCACGTGATCCGAGAACGACGCCTTGTGCTGCCGCCTCCCAAAGGGGCTGCGACGGTGAAATATTAACCCGAATGTGTATACATTTGTCTGTTTGCAGCAGATTGAAAGCCAGCGATTGTTTGGAAACCGCAAGTGTTCGAAGCTGTAAAACACAGTTGCACAACCCCTGGCTTATATTTACCACGGGCCAAGAACCAGACCAACAGTTGCGCAGCCTGGCAGTGCCGTCTTGGGGAGGCGACAGATCCGGACTCCGGATACACGGCCATATGGCTAATCGCAGCCGGCCGGTTCTTTTTCGGCTCTCCGATTGGCCTGGGGACGACAAAGCCAGCATGCAGTCTAAACTATCTACTGAAATCTAGTACCAGCAGACATCGAGCCAACGCGCAGGCGGGAGTAGGGGATACTCCTCACCAATTGATTTTTCTCGTCGAATCAACGACAAACATGGCATTAGACGAATGCGCACACATGATCCGCTGACATGTATGTTCGTGTAACTAGAACCGACGTCATCGCGAGACACAGAGCATGAAATCACAAACCTCTCCTTCCCTTTATCTCTATCCCCGACTCAATCAAAGGAGCCGATGGAAGATTGAACACTTGGATTTGAAAAAAGAGAATGGACCTGCGTAACCAAGTTCGCTCGTTGACGGGCCTCGGCCGATACCAGCAAGCGCTTGATCTGCTAGAGTCTCCGCCGGGGCGAGCATTAAATGGCTCGATTCGATCAATATAACTGGGGGATATATCGTACAAACAGGGATACTTATCCAAGGCCCTGGATCATTACAAAAGGGCTATCAACGACTCGTCAACAGCCTTGCATCCCCCAACATTGCTTGCGCGCGTCCAACTTTAATGCAATCCGCTTCGGCTGATGGTTAACCCGGGCTTGCAAGGGCTCCATATTTTCATCGGAAGATTCGAGAAGGGTTCTCAGAGAGTCCCTTGAAAACCTGCCTCCGGGTCCTTTGTGTGAGGATGCGGTATGTTCTGGCCGTGTCCCGTTGAGCTACGCCGGGTTTCTCAGAATGTATGGAGAGCCACTTTCTAAATACCAAGGTGAATATTAGATAATTGTAAGGGCGACGTACGCAAAGACGGTTCTCCTAGACAAAGTTTTCCGCAGCCGGTCAGCAGTTGATGAGGAGCTCGACAGGCTCAGATGGTATAGCGAGGCCTTGGATGCAAGCATGAATGCCGGAGAGTTCAGATCTGTCGCTCTACATCTCGCAGAAGATTACTTCAATCTCATATCGGACAAGGAACCGGTCGAGAAAGGAGCCCTGTAATGGAGAGAATGGGCGGATAAGACGAAATCTATCGTCGATTCATCCAGCGTACCCACAGTTTACACGGCTCAAGCTTTCAGTATTCAATCTACATACGTAGAGAAGTTGGGCGACGAGATACCTCCAGGGCCTTTCGCAAGGGCTAGAAATGGTGCAGAATATCAGGAAAGGCACCGAGTGCCTCGACCGTCAGGATCGGTATCGAACTTGCGGAAAAGTCTGCCGCGCAGTTCGCAGTACTGCTTGCCCAGTTCAAGGCCATTGGGTTGTGGCTCCGAGAGTCTAGCCGCGCGCCAACTGTGATGGAGACGGATAGCGCCATCTTCTTCCACGTCAAAGAGAGCGATACCCGCTGGCTCAAAGGCTGGATAGCGTACGCCATGTCGCAGGCATATCAACAATTAGGCAGTACACAGAGTGGTGTTTGTCTCTCTAGACAAAGTGTACAGCCAAAGACAAAGCTATCGCTAACACCTTGCTTCTTCGCAATAGCGTCGAATCTGTTCCGCGGCTGGAGGCTGTGGCATTTGACAATAGCCTGCTGAGATGGGAGCGTAGAATAGAACAAGAAATTGAAGATGGGTTGGCTAAGGAAGCCATTGAAAAGGTTGGTTGTATTATACTGCGGAGTGGCTGAGGAGAGGAGACGAAAGGGTCCACGACTGGATTGAAGCTGGAGGAGGTCGGAAGACAGATACCGGCCGATGACCAGGAACTGGCCCACGGACTAAGCTGGTATTTCGGCTCGTGGACCGTTCCCCCGAAGTCGGCTTTTGGGAAGGCGATAAAACCAGAGTAGGAGCTAAAATCTAAAACAAAAAGGCACCATCGCAGTGTGGCATGATGTGCTCTATAAATAATATAGAACGCCGTTAATATCTGATTCGCATTAGAAATGCCATGATGATCCAAGCGGTCGATAAACGGGCTCTCGATGCCAATACTTGATATCCTTCACCACCAAACAGCACAGGATATACGCTCTTCCTCCGATCCTCCACGTATGTAGATGGCTGGGGCCGAGAACCATGGCATTAATATCATTCCTTTTCACCTCACAAGAAAATTCTGATATTCACGCATTCCCTCTGTGTTTCTGTGTCTTGCATTCCACCTTCTTAACGTAGTGCATCGTCAAAATGAGGTGGAAGTAGAACAGATCGAAACAGGTGGCCAGGATCAATACGACCGACACAAACACGACAGCAGTCGCAGCCCTCGCAATTACGTAGGAAAAAGTCGTGAAACGTCAAACTGTCCTGCAGCTTCTGCGTAGCCAAGCCCACCTGTATAGCCGACAGGACGACGGTGACGCATATGAATATGGCTGTGGATTGCGTCTACTTTGGATGTTTTCAGGTCTAATTCGAGATATAGGCGAGGGTCCTGGCGTCGGTCGATTAGGCGAGGGTTGTGCTGGCAGCTAGCAGGAAAAACGCTGCCGGGTGAGGAGGGGATTGAGGATTCCTTGGAGAACGGAGGTTCTAGTCCTGACAGCACGCCAGGATACGATCCGATATCTGCAGTCTCGCGCCGACAATACATTAACTGTGTGTCGGGTCTCAGTTCTCTCTTGACAAAGGGAGCCTCACGGAGATGACTTTATGCCGTGTTGCCGATGAACAAACCAACCGGTGCTAAAGCGTCGGGTATTGTTGCCATTGGGCTCGTGCCGTTTTCAAACCTCAAGCCAGATAGCCAGCTAGCCAGTTAGTTGGCGTGAACCGTGATTGCTGGCCACCCCGAATATTGGTCAATAATGTAAAGAACATCGTCTGCGGGAACCCTTCCTGTTAGGAAAGATCAGCTAAAGCTCCAACAGCAGCCTCGTATCCTGATTTAAGGCTATATAAGAGACGATTACCCCAAAGGTCCTCAGCCAAACCAGTCGTCCGTACGCTGTTAATCAAGCCGATCCTCTGATGGGACCAATTCTGCGCCCACCCACTGTCAAAGCGAGTACGTCAGTACAGCTTCAAGTTCCTCTTAACAGCAAATCCCGATCATGGAAAAAGTACGGTGCTCTGTCGGGTTGAATGCCGAGACTTTTTTTTTTTTTTTTTTTTTTCGGTGTCCTAGAGATCGAGCGTTGGAGAATCCATCATTGGGATGAAAACACGAGGAAAACGTCTCGTCGTGCCATTCATCTTCATCTGGCAAGGAAACCCCTTCATTCGCGTGTCTTCCACGTCCGCACGCGAAGAAGAGCCCCTCTTCCCCCAGCAAAATATACAAATCCGCGCCTGTCGGACTACACCTCATGCCTCAACCACCAGGATGAACTGTAGCTCACATATCCCTTCATCTTTCTCACAGCGGCGTCTTCTCTAATTGGTAATTGGAGGACAGGGTAAAACTGACAGCTATCGGAGGTGATGCAGGCTCTGTCTTTGGAGACGTCATCCACGATCGCACCCTTCTCTCTTTCTCTCCCACAACCAGAACCTGTCCTTGGATTTCGCACAACATTATAAATGGATTCCCCATGGCTCCTCCTGCCTATCTCGTAGGCGTGGAAATAGAATGCGTCAGAAGGACTGCCAGAGTAGCTTACTTTCCTACAACCCACGTCTCGTCCACGACGGGTGGGTTGTTAAAACCGAGAGAAATCGCCGTTTGCACAACCAACCCAAAGGATCACAGGCTCGAGGAATACACATGCGGAGGATTCCTACGGTGGATCCTTCATGTACACCGCAGCCTCGGGGATTGTTGAATGCTCGTATTTCACTCTGTGACGACAGCTTGCTGTATTTCCTTACCCACCACGCTTTGAAATCCTCTTGCTCCGGGAGGAGTAAGATCATTGGTATCACATCCACGGTCCGATCTCAAGTCGGGCTGACGGCGTAATTACCGCCGGCGGTTTGGAGGCACGGAGTAAAGCACCGCCGGTCGACATAACGCACGGCTGGTCATGCAGATCCACGGGCATCTATTGACCAAGCAGATTGTCTTGGCACTCCTTCGGATTTCGGGCCATCTGGGAAGGCAGCAAAAAAAAAAAAAAAAAGGGAAAAGAAAAAAAAAAGTATCGTAGAGGCGGTAAACGAGAGGGTAAGGCTGTGGCTGTGCTGGTGTCGGCAAGAAAGATGGTCTCGAAAGTACCTTGATTTCAGCCTACTGAAGCTAACTTGTTCATGGTTAGACCCAAGGTGTCGCCTCTGACCCGATCAGCGAATATCTCCGAATGGGATCTCAGATACTTCCCAAGTGGGGAGAAGTTCAACGATCTCGTTTCTAAGGAACGGCATGGTAAGCCGAAGAACGCGCCAAACAAACAGGCCAGATGGCCGCAAGGAAGGTACCAGGAGACAAAAGGGCCCGCAGCTTGAGAAACTCAGGGCCAGACCCTTTTCTTCATCGTGTCCCTTGCATGAGGCCGGGGGCCACGAGCACCGCGTTGCGTATTGACGGCTGACAAATCCGGGCAGTTTGCTGGGTATCTTCCTGTCTTGATTAGAAATCCAATGGACATGGAAGGATTTTTCTCGGCCACAAGCCCTGCGGAATTGCGCCAGAGGTGGGGTGGACAACGCTTTCGAGATTGATGTACCAGCAATGTTGTTTCACACTTGCAGGCGGAGCGTGGAATATGCCGTGGTGGATTGATTATGTGTGCTCCAAAGGCATCAATTGCCAGCTTGACCTTCTTGTTCCAGCTACAACCAAGTTGGAGAAGGAGGGGCGGGTTGTGATTAGTAAACAGCTGCCAAGCTTACAGGTACCGCACCTGCTCCTGGAAATAGCACACCAGCATCAGCACCAGCGCCATGCGATTGAGATTGATCCATGCCAGGCTGGCTGGCGTTGACACATTTGATCAATTGATCCTGGTCACACTCAAATGGTGCCCCACCTGACTGGAGCATCGATCAAGATGGCGGGGTAGATTTGGAAGCTGGAGCTAATTAACGAGCGATCAACACCTCCCCCTATCCACGGATGCAAGCTCCAGGGCGCCTCAGACCGCACAGCCAGCTCTTCAGCTCCCCGCTTCCAATTGAGCAACCGTTGCGACCACTTATCGCCTGAACATTGGCAACCGCTGGCTGGCTCTGGGGAACGCTCAACGGAGCAATTGGATGTGGATAAACCCGACTAGCGGCTAGCACGGCTGCTCCAAGCTCTCCTTTTTGCCTTTCTCGAACAGGTAACATCCATATGAGAAGTTTCTAACGGTTTCCACGGGTAGGTACTAGCTCGCTCGCACCCCGCATTTGACTTCGACCCATTCATCGCGAAACTTTATCCATGAAGCCAGCACAGGGTACCTAAGCTACCGTTTTCTGACTGACCGTAGCCTGGCTAGCTGATGCCACCAGGTTTGACGAGCCACTTCTGCGTAAGCCAGCCTGCGCCTGCCCACTTGCGTTTCAGTGGCTCGAAATCCCCCACCCGGTTCGTTTCTTGTATCGAGTCCAAACATGTCGTGTCCCGCTCCGCCCGGCATGATCGTCGGGAAATGGGTCCGGGAATGTCTTCCTTGTGCACCGTTTTCTTGGTCTCTACTCTAGTGACCCGTCGTAACGGGAGGACTAAGTAGAGGGGGGCCCGCATCGATGAAGGAGGAGCACGGTTGCCTAGGGGCCTACTGGACCCGAAATCTAGACAGCCTCCCAGGATATTTAAAGTCGAGCTTGTTCCCTATTCTCGTAACTCTCCTTGCTTTCCTCTCCACTCCCATCTCAAACTCTGATATCCCATTAACAAAACCAATCCATCCACCCACGACCTCTTGAACCTATCCATTCTCGCTCTAAACTAAACCCCACATCCACAAGCAAAACACACACACACAACCACATACACACACACGTAAACCCACTCAACCGCCCAAAATGCCTTACTCCCTCGCCGACGCCACCCTCCCCGTCCTCAAGGCCGCGCTCGCCACTCTCTCCAACATAATCAAGAAACTCGAGGCCCACGCCACCGCCAACTCCATCCCCCTCACCGACCTCCCCAACTGGAAGCTCGCCGACGACATGCTGCCCCTCTCCTTCCAGGTCTTCATGGTCTGCGACGCCGCCTCCAAGTTTGTCTCCCGCGCCTCCGGCGAGGAACCCGCCTCCTTCAACAGGGATACCCTTACCTCCCTCGAGGCCTGCCATACTCTCATCGCCGACGCCCAAAAGATTGTCGACAAGGCTGAGGCCGCCACCATCGAGAAGAACACCGACGTCGACGTCACCATCAACCTCGGTCCCGAAAAGACCGCCACCATGCCCTCTAGGGGCTACGCTGAGGGCTACACCCTCCCCAACGTCTTCTTCCACCTCAACATGGCGTACGCTATTGGCAGGAGCAAGGGCGTTCAGCTCGGCAAGATGGATTACCTTACCCCCTTCATTGGCAAGTGGATTGGCATGGCTTAGAGCCGGATGCGGTTTGAGACGAAGTGAAGGAAACAAGTTTAGAGAACAACGAATTTGAATGAGAAACTCCTTGATACCAGCACTTTATATCCACATATTCCGAGTAATATTCGCAGTACCCAAAGAACGTGACAAGTTGGAAGACGCTAAAACCTTGTGTGTTTGGTGAATCAATGCATTGGAAAAAAAAAAGGAAACCAATCGCGCGCCTGCCTTACTGGTAGCTAATACATTGTATAAAAAGGACACCGCCGAGAAAAACGAAATCCTGAGCATCGACACCGATTCTCCCCCTCTTTGCTCCGTTCCCCCGCGAAAGGAAGAAAAAGTAATAAATAAAAATATGTTTCCCTGCTCCCGATACCAAAAAGACGATACTTGTACAGATTTCGCATGCTTTTCGTACACGTTTCTTCCTCCCCATATCTTTCCACCCCCCTCAATCCAGTTCGTTGGACCTCTTTATCCGCCCCATCTCCGTTCTCAGTTCCCGGTTCTGGTTCTCCAAGTCGCCGAGCCTCTGCCGCGCCGCCGTGCGATCTTGATTCCTGCCTTCCCTTTCTGCCTTTAGCTTGCGCTCCATCTCCTTGAGCCTCAGGAGGAGAGCGTGGTCGTTGCCGCCAGAGTCCGGCACTCCACCGGTTACGTCAGCTGCGGAGAGGACCTCCCTGTTTGATGAGCCGGATGTAAGGCCGTGAGATGTAGAGGCGCGTGTCATGGTCGAGGTTCGCCCGCTGCTGGTATAGACGTTCTTCCTGCTCCTACTGCTTTCCCTATCCCGCGGTCCGGTAGGAATCGAAGGCGAAGGGCTGCCCGACACGGCGTCGACGATGGCCGAGGTCGCATCACCCGCCATGCCGCCATAGACCGCACGGGCACGAACGTCGCTGGCAGTTCGCAGCGTCGCGTTCTCCACCCTTAGCTGCCTAACCATGTCCTCGAGGGCATCGACGTGTGCCTGCGTTTCCGACGAGCCGTAACGGCCGAGCGAGCCAGACGCGATGCCATTCCGCACCATGGTCTCGAGGCGATCCAGTTTTTTCACTCGCACCTCGAGGCCGGTCTCCAAGTTCTGATACTCCCTCCACAACTCCTTTTCGACAGACTTGATCCTGGACTGGAACCCACCAACCATACTTTCCAGTGTCTTCACAGCGGCCAACAAGTTCTTGCTGAAACCAGGCAACATCGTCGCCACAGCCTCCAGCGAAGGCAAAGCGCGCCCGTTGATAAGGCTATTATCGTGCGCCCAGTCGCTGCCACAGAGGCTGCTGAGCCTTGACCACAAGACAAGCAACAGGTTGTTGCGCTCGGTGAGCTGGTCCTTGAGTGCGTTCTCGAGCCCGACGAGCTTCTTCTGTGACTGCGCCCGCTGCGCCTCAAGTTCTTGGATGCGGGTCTCCTGCGTGCTGACCGTGACACTGACGTGCTGGTGTGTCTTCTGGAATGTTTCGAACTGGCTCTTGGTCGTGCGGTGCGCCTGACGCTCCTTCTCAAGGAGCTCGGCGAGACGGCGTGACTCGAGACCGTGAGATTCGAGTAGACCGTCGCGCTGCTTGAGGAGCCGGTCCTTTTCGGCGAGGTCGGCCTTGGTAGCGTCGAGCTCGCGGGTGGAGTCTTCGAGCTGTCGCTGCAGACCGGAAATCGACTACATGATTTGTTAGAAACGACCGAATACAGCAAGTAGCTTAATCGCAGACTTACGTTGAGGAGGCTCGACTTGGTGCCGTTCAGGTCGCCCAGGGCCACTCTCAGGCTGCCCTCTAACTCCATCAACCTCTCCTTCCACTCCGTTGCCTCCACCTCGCGCGATGTCAGCGCCTTACGCAGCCTACGCGCCTCGTCCTTGGCCGCCGACGCCTCCCTATTTAACCCGTTGACGAGCTGCAGCACCTCTTCCTTCTCGCGGTTCGCCACCATCTCACGCTGCCTTCTCTCAGATTGAAGCCTCTGTTCAAGCTCCGAGACCCGATCCTTCTCGTCACGAAGGCTCTGCTCCGCGCCCGCCAGCTCTGCCTCAAGGTTGCCGATGCGGATCTTGTCGGCCTCCTGCTCCTCCCGTAGGAAGGCGATTTCTCCTTGAGAAGACTCTTGCTGCACACCCAGGCGGTTCGCCTTGTCGTTGGACTCGGCAAGCTTAGTTTCGAGCTCCTCAAGCTCAGTGTTGGCCTGCGCCATGTCTTGCTCAAGCTGCTGGATGCGCCGCAGCTTGTTGTCCTGCTCGTCTTCCAACCTCAGCAGAGCGTCACTCATCTTACGCATCTCTTCTTGTAGCGCCGCAAAGTTCTCGGATCGATCCTGTAGATCAAGTTGCAGCCTGTGGATCTCGTCGTTACGTTGATCGAGGTCGCCTTCGAGGGCATCGATCTCTGTCTGTGCTTCCTTGCGCAGAGCCTCAAACTCCGACTCCATCTCAGCCTGCTCCCTCAGCGCCTCGTCACGTTCGGCCTGGAGAGCGACGAGGTCATTCATGGTTGTCTCAAGATCCTGCTGCAGGGCCGTTGCGATTTCCTCGGTTTGCCTCTGGCTCTCGATGGCGGTCTCAAAGTCCTGCATGCACTTGTCGAGTTCCTGCTGAAGTTCCTGGTTCTGCAACTTGACCTCGTTGATCTTGTCGCGGCTCTCCGCAAGCTGGTTCTCTAACTCCTCCTTTAAGGCTTCGTCCTGAGGATTAGTTACACGAGTTGTGCCGCTGTTCCTTGACATGGAGCGCTGATGATGAGCGCCGGCACGAGAGGCAGACCTCTCCAACAGTGTATCAATCGTGGAAGGTGCCGGGCCGCCTCGTCGCTGAGCCATCTTAAGATCTTCAATCTCCTGGTAGAGTCTCTCCTTTTCACGGTTCCTCGAGGTAAGCATCGATGTCTGAGCACCAACTTCGCGGCGGAGCTCAGCGTTTTCGTGGCGAAGCTGCTCACTCTCGCGTCGTAGCTCCTCAATAAGGGTGCTAGCTGTACTCATGCCGTTGGTGCTTTCCATCTCCCCGGAAAGACCAGAGACGGGCCGAGACGGCGAGCCGGCCTTGTGCTTCTTCGTAATATTGTAAATATTTGTGGTGTGATGCAGACCTCCACCAGAGGCCATTTCTTGCTTCATCCTGAAGATTTCATCTCGTAGTCGTCGGTTATCTTCATCAGCCTGTTCCCGGCGGGCGGTTTCTTGCTCGAGGAGATCTTTCCATACGTCCGTCTCGTCTTGTCTACCAAGCGACTCGCCGACGTTGCGCTCACCCAGGGACCTAACCATTTCGGACATCTTGCGCTTCTCGTTCTCCTTGTTGATGCATTCGTGACGGAGCCTCTCGATCTCAACGGCGTACTCCTCAACTCGTTCCCTGAGGTAAAATAGCTCCTCCTCGCGCTCCTGGGCAGCCGCGTCGTCAAAGGACTGATTGGAGTTCGACGAGGCTCCGCTCTTGGCTGTGCTCGGCCTCTCGTCCTCCTCCTTCAGTTGTTTCTCTAGGTCCTTCACCCTCCTCCTCAGTGCCTTATTTTCCCTTTGGATCACCGCTAGACTGGTCTTGAGCTCCACATTCTCCGAGATCATTTCCTTAACACCTTCCTCGGAGAGCTTGTCAAGCCGGTCACTCAAGAACATGACCTTGAGCTTAAGATCAAAGTTTTCCTTGGAGAGCCTCTCAATCGTGCTGCTCTGCTCCTTGAGCGTCAGGTTCTTACCGGAGCGCGAAGGGCCGATGGACGACGTGAGGTTCGAGGGCTTGCGAGGGGTGACGAGGCCGCTCCGAAACTTGTACTCTTTAGCGAGGGATTCGGGGACTTGTACGTTTTGGACATGACGGGCGATGACAGTGTCGGTGGGGTCCTTGAGATTCTGCTTTGACGGTTTCGGCGTCTTCAGGAGATCTTCCTGGTTGTCTCTCGGTCGAAAACTGGTGTCTTCGTCGAGAGTTTCAAGATGGTCGTAGTTCTTGGATACTCCACCGTCGTGGAGTTCATCGATCCCCGATGCCATACTACCCATACTTATTGACCTATTCAGGAAACTGCTAAGACTCCGAGGCATATTCATACTAGGGACGGCGCCTCCGGACTGTAGAGCGTAATCGGTCGCAAGCCCGACCGTCACGTCACTATCGGCGTCGTCTTGCTCAGGGTTTGTAAACGAAGATGTCGAAGACCGCTGGCTCGAGTTCCTACTCCGGAGGTACTTGGGCTTATGTAGACTATGACCGGGTGTGCTTCCCGCGTCAAACCCATATTTCGAGGGGCTAGGGCTCCGCCTCTGCTTGGGCAGGACGCCCGCAGGCACGGAGAGGGAGTTGTGCGAAAGCGCGGAGCGAGAGAAATCGAAGCTTGACAAATGTTCGTCCTCGTTGGCGGAGGCGCCTTCGTCCATGTCGGATTTCCGGATGACGGAGCCCTGGGATTGTGCGCTGGCCGACGAGATGGCGCGCGATATCGTACGAGCGGCGGCGGCGGCCGTCGGCGAGGAGGAGAGGTTTTCGAGGGATGATGTAGTATTAGATACATCGGCTGCGGTTGCTACAGGTTCGAGCGAAGGTAGGTGATCATTGTGGCCGGAATGAGGAGCGAGGTTTGGTCGGTTTGTGAGGGTCTCTTGCTTCTGGGGAGATGCAGACCGGAAGGAGGCATTATCCTCGACAAGCGGCGGAAGGTTTGGAGACGGCGACTGCGCGGCGCGAGGAGCAGCATCAAAGAGGTATGTATCATCGACGCCTCCAGTAGGATTCGTAGTGGTCAGTGGGGAGATGGGGGCGTGGAAGCTGGATTCGACGTCCTGGAGGTGAGCATGGACGGCCTGCTCGTGGAAAGAATCTAGATTGCTCTCATCTGGCTGCGCGCCCGTAAACGTCGTCTCGATGATCGAGTTCGCTGATGGGAGTGGTGGCCTTGCCGAGTCATCAGGCTGCGCGTCCGACTTTCGATCGACCTGCGGCTCGGCATCTTTCGATGGAGTGTCGGTCGGTGTCGAGCTTTGTACGGGCTGCGGTGACGCCGGAGCCCTCTGGGGATCCTCCTCGTCCATCGCGGTGCAAGGGGGTTATTCTATGTGTTTTGAAATGTGCGATGTCGTCGAAAGTTGGATTTGCTTGTTTGTGGGACAGAAAACGCGGTAGGTCGCATTCGTGGGTGGCTCTGGAGGCAAGAAATAGCGGCAAACCGAGTCGTCAAAAAATTGCGATGCTGCTGGGAAAAGATGCATTCGACGGAAACAGATTCAGCTGCGCATCCCAGTCAATTGTTTCATCAAGCTGGACTCGAAGCAAAACCTACACAGGCAGGAGAGGCCTCGTGTCTTGGAATGCTGGGCTGCCCTTTTCAGTCTTGTTTTCGTGCCCAATGGGTTGATGTTGGTGGGAAGAGCTTGTGATCTGATTGATGAGGGGGCTCTTTGCCGGGTCTGGATTTGGACCTGGACCTACACTGGTTAGGAAGCGAAGAGGATAGTACAAAATACAGAGAGAAAAAGAATGCGAGGAATATCTGCTCCGTAACTTGCACGCACAATGAGGTAAACAACCTGCTAGGCCACACAGGGGGTTAGCAGGGTCAGCAAAAAAAGGGTTCAGACTCCTGTCCGGTGACGATACAACCATACAAAGCAAGGGGTCAGGTGGAATGCGACACTGAGGATTGCGGGATGGCTTTGATCCCTCTTGATGACGCGCTTTAGGTTGACCAAGAAGAGAAGCGTTACACTAGCCGTTGTGTGTGTTGCTCGTGGCCGGAACCAAACAATGGCCTGACTGCCTGGCCAGCTAGTAAGTATTTTTTTTCCCTGCCCCCCCAAAAAGCAGCACAGTATTTCCTTGTGCAGGCCGGTGCTGAAGTGATGCTTCCCCGAGAGCTTCGAAGAGAAGTCAATACCGTCCCGATGGCCTGGCCCGTGTCTTTCGACTCGAGCTCACTGAACAAATAGCGAGCGGAGTAGTAGGTGAAATCTGCCAGCTGGCGTTTCGGCTATTCTAGCTCGGAAAAGGGAGGTCCTTCGCCTGGCCACCAGGCATGGCCAGGCCAGCCAGTCCAGTTCCTGCACGGCCAGGCGCAAGCCACTTCCATAGGAATTACTGAATTCTGCGAGGTACACAGAAACCAGTGCCATCCTGTTCCCCTGCCCAAGGTGCCAGCGCAAGGGCAAGAGCGGGTCTGACCCAGTCCAACGACATCCTTGCCCGTTGCCATGACACTCACAAGCGAAAGGGGGTTCACCAAAACGACGACGAACGCCGGTCATAGAAAATGACCTTCTCAGGACAATTGATATCTTGAGCCTTCGGGAAAGCATCAAGGAAATGACCGGAGCCATGATTATCCTCGCCTGGCGATCAGTTTACTCGTACGACCTCCGAGCCGCACAGTCAGATGAAATGCAGATCTGCCGTCGGGCCCCGAATCCCAGAGTCCGGGCTCCACCGCAATGTGGATTTGAATTGGGTGATACTGGAAACGACAAGGTGTTTCAGTGCTCTATGCTCAAACCAGCCCTCTCTTCATAGCTAGCGACATTGTCTTGCGTGGCCATACCGTGGGAGTTGCGAGCGATGGCTTGGGTAGTCAAGCTGATATCTTACTTTACGAGACGCCAAAAAAACAATTATTAGCACATAGCAACCAAGTTAGAGATAGACAAGAATTCGCAAGTAATAAATCAAAGAGAATATCAATTAAGTCGAGCAGAGTCGAGCAGCACCAGCGACGCCCCGTTTCAAAAACCAAACTAGACCTAAGCAAGGGCAGACAAGATCCCCTTGCACAAAGAAACTCCGCGCTTGCTCCAGCTATCCATCATTACATTCGATTAGCCATAGGCTATGAGCTTTACATTCCGTGAAACATTTCGTCCAAGCAGCAAGAAAGCAGAAAAAGGACCAAAATATCAAAACGCTACTCTTCACCCGAGCATAAAACAACACTCCAAACTACACCACTGTACGTCATCCACCCCGAATCGAGTTTTGGGTATCGTACACTTTTAGAAAGAGCAGTCAACTATAACGATGCAACAAACACTTCGTAGGCCATCACCATGATCCATATCAGGCAGAGCATACCGACAAGCGCAAAGGCAAAGACGGCATGCCACGATTGACCTAGACTACCATTAGTGCCACGCAGTTGAATGCAAGAGTAACCTCTACTTACATATGCTCTTCTCCTGGAGCCAGGCAAGGGTCTCCATCGTGTCACCCTTGGGGTTCCTGTTAAACACCCGCAGGTTGCATACACCATTGACGGAGCCTTTGGGGCCCCACAGTTCGATCGAGACGACGATGAGCCCGACGAACCACAGGATGAAGACGAGGAAGGCGCCTATCATGACGATGGCGGGCAGAAGCCTATGCTGCGAGAGCAGATACACGAGGGTGAAGACGTAGAGTATCGAAAACGAGCCGACAGTGACATAGTATGGGAAATACCTATAGAGGCCAGGTTAGTCGGCATGTCACCGCAAAAACACAACAAAGCATAGCTCACCATGGTATCCCTAGAAGGAGCTGGTATTGTATGTTGATAAAGTTGGAGAATATCCCCACGATGGCGGAGGAGCTGAGCAGCATGACGAACATCCAGATATTGAAGGCAATCCATGGCCACTTGTAGGTGTGCACATGGGCCTTCCGCCGGGTGTATACCGTCGTGCCCGTTGTTACTGTTGAGGGCGCCATTGTGAAGGATGGAATGTATCGAGGGATAAAAGAGGTTGTCGAGATGCTACGCTCGAGTCGAGAGTCCGCCTCGAAGTACGATTGTCAAAATGTCGACAGACAGAGCTCAGAAGCTCGATTGGGCAGCCTCGGTGATAATGAACGAGTATAAGTCGAATAAATAGTCGATCGGTCGAATAACGAGGGTCAATCGATCGAATGCGCGCCCGGAATTAATCGTCGCAGTAAATAGTAATCGCCCAGCAGTATTTATTCTTCTCCCTCGTCATCTCCCAAAGAGAAGATACCCACTCTCCAGAAATGACCCTATTCCGAACCCGGGGCTTTCTTCCAGGATAATGGAAAAAAATAATAAATAATTCAGACGTATAATCAATTCGGGGCTGGTAGACAGGCCTTTTGCTCCCTCGTTTCGTTAGGCGTGTGTGCTGTTGGCAATGCACCCGTCTGCCACGTCTGTTGTGTGGCCCCTCTCTCGTGCGATTGGGCTCTCCGTCGTGCCTTGGTTCAGGTTCGCCGTACTAAACACGGTTCCCAGTGCCCCACGTCAGCAGAATTGAAGTTTGGGAGATCGGTTTTTGGCAATCGGATGGCGAGCTATGCAGGCGAGGAAATGGGGGAGATTCTGCTCCACAGAGATGCTCTTGGCCAGGAGATGATAATTTTTCAGGCGTCGCTTTGTCTTTTCAATTTCCGACGATGGGGCTTTCTTTTTTTTTACCCTCCCAACTCGTCCCTTGCTCTCTGGGATTCTGGTCGAGGGTCTTGGGGGCATTGCGGGGGTGGATGATCCGGTTGGTCGGCGCGGCAACCAAGGGAATTTTGTGTGAAGCCGACGAGGGTCAGCGGGTATAACAAACTGTACAAAGGAGCGTGAGTGGCACGGGACAAGCGGAAGTTACCAGTACGCCCACATACGCACACACAACACACACACACATGGGTCTCAAGGGTCCCAAGGATGCCTGTCCAACAGGCACTACAGAAACGTTGACTTTACCACGGGTGCAATAATGCGCTCCCTTGATGCAGCAAGTCTGATTTACGGGTAGACGCCGATCGAGGTGGGAGTTTCCCAAATTTTGTGATGTTTTTATTTTATCTCTAGTTAGACCAAACACGGCAAGAACGAGGGGCTAGACCTGCCGACACATCGTGATCCTACACTGAGCCCAACGGTGGTCGGCGCCTTGAACCTCTTCAGCCCGATGTCTCGGACTGGCCCTGCTTGTGAGCTTATGATCCAAACACGAGCCCAATGACCAATGCATATCCAGATTCCCACCTGCCGGGGAAGCCTTCCATTACACGTTGTCGGACTGCTCCATGCGGTCAGTCAAGAAGCCGCATTGTCCATGCATTAGCGAAGTCGCAATGCACGGCGGGATTGATGCCTACATACATCAGGACGCTCTCTAGCCTACAGTAACCTAGTTTTGGAGAAACTAAAGTTCATTCTGTACAAGAGTCTATTGGTATAATTACCAGTTTATATCCAAACACTGAACAAAATTTCCAGGCTAAGAAAATCCACCCGAGGCCCTTTGCTGTGCCTAGCAGCCAATCCAGTGCGCCTAATGATAAACAGAAACCGTTCATGATGCTTTGCCAACCCGCCTCCTCGCAGAAACACCCCAGCCACTATGATCTCAGAGAAGTGACTCACCCAACGCGCAGCGCACAATCGAGCTACCCGCCCTCACGGTCTCGGCCGGTCCTAGCTCCGTCTCGGCGGCAAGCCGAGGGTTTACCTCAACAAGATCAACCGCCACAAGGTTACCCGTCTCGTGGAGCGCTTCGCAAATGTAATCACCCTCGCGCAGGGTAAGGCCACCGCGGACGGGTGTACCCGTAGAAGGGGCCCACATGGGGTCGAGAGCGTCGACGTCGAAAGACAGGTGGATCGGGGTATCGTTACCGATATGTGCGAGGGCCATTTCGACAACTCTACCAATGCCGTGCCTGCAAAGAAGTGTTAGCTACATGGTGAATCCAAGGGTGTGGGACCTCGGTAAACCGTACTTGTCAATGTCGAACATGCTAAACGCCTTGATGCCGTTCTCCCGGAGGATCCTCTTCTCAGCCACGTCCACATCACGGAGCCCAATGTATACAAGCTTCTTGAGGCTAAGCATGTGATCCTCCTTCAACCACCCGAAAATATCGGGCTTCTCCTCCTTCGCTAGCCCAGAAACGAAAGCCACCGGCATACCATGAATATTTCCACTATCACTGGTCTCGGGGGTGTTAATATCGGAGTGTGCATCTACCCAGACCACAGCAAGCTCCTTTCCGTTCATCCTTTCGCGAATGGCCTTGGCAGTTCCCGCAATGGTGCCGATGGCGATACTGTGGTCTCCGCCGAGGGTAAGTACCATACGCCCTTCACGCGCATGCGAGTACACCTCGTCTGCGATCTTGGCGGTGACGGCGGATACGCTACGGGGATTCAACATGTTGCGGAATGGGGGGTCGTCGGTGGGGACAATGTCATGATAGGACCGGACCTGGACTTCCTCGTCGCCGTGGATCTTGTAGCCGAGCTCATTGCGAAGTTGGTTAATAAGCCCGGACTCTATAAGAGCGACGGGGCCATCATCTACGCCAGCTTTGCCCTATTTGAGAGAAAATACTGTGAGCTACCTTGTCCGAGATGTGCACGTACGGCTACTCTCATACCTGTCCGCCAGAGAACCCGACGGCAACGACGCCTAGGTCGTGGGGGTTCGACAAGAACCTCGACTTCACCATTGACGTGCACATGTCTACGTGCATTGAGGCAAGTGTGTACAAGGGTAGATTAAGAAGAAGAAGGGAGGAGAGCAGCTGGCGAAAAGCCCTGTGTCGAGGCTTTTGTAGAAGGGCAGATGTGAAACACAAGAAGCAAAGCGCGTGAATTAAGTTCGACTATGTTCGAAGTCACCGTGGGTATCAAACGAGGCGAAGAAGATGTGGCGACTAATTCTCCTCGTGTTTGCAAGCTCAAGTAGAAAGCATCTAGAAGGGATAGAGCGACTAGAGTAGCTAGGGCTAGCCCCTTCTCTTTATAATAGCTTCAGGTTCGGCCCTTTGATCCACCAAGGGTCCATCAACCCTCGTGTGGTTCCCTCGTGGGGTCGTTTAGGCGCCACCGCACACCGACTCGACGAGTTTGGTACCTTTACGTAGGGTGTTCGGCCTTACTTTTGCCATAATGGCTTCAATCGGCTTCGGCGTCAGATTGCGTTTACGGCAAGTAGCTGAATCCGAAAATACCCGCTGATGTCACAATGCACCGAACTGTGGGCTGGGAAGGCACTGTGTGAGTAATCTAACAAGCTCTTACAGGAAGGTATTCCAACACCAACCAATCCAAGTGCATGTACGAATAAGCTGCGCCTTCTGTTGTTCCAGAAGCTCTCAATCTGGCAGCTGCCCCACAGGTATCTGATAATGGACACACAAAGTACCAGTAAGATCGCTCCCAGCAAGTGCCACTGGCACCATCTCTGCTGTGGTGGGATGCGGCACTTATGCCCTGTGATTATCTTGCAGCTAGACTCCGGAAAGGAAGTAAAGAGGTCCAGTCTGGTGTCTCTTATCCAGGAATTATTGAGGTTCCGGTCAGCTGCCACCATCGTCCCAAACGCTAAGGTTATCTGACCTAGGCCGATGATGTGTGGCAATGGGTATCATCGGGATTTCCTCATGTCCCGCAATCTCCGATTTACCATACCCCTAGCGCCCTGACTTGGCTTGGCCCCACGGAAGGGAGGAACCTAACCCAGTTCGGCTTCAATCTCGCACCTGATGACCATCATCGAACAGGCTTGAACAGGTATTCTCACTAAATCTACGGAATGACCGGCCTGTCTCGGGCGCCGTGTTTGTGGGCCTAGACCGTAGTTCCCGCCGCGAATTTAAAGTCTTTTGCCTCCGTTCACCGTCGCTTTTCTCGGCCAGCAAGAGACTCCCAAGGGCGAAATACCGCAGCCGATAAAATCAGCACAGAGACCCGCTGATCCCCTCCATACCCTGAAGGAATCATCATCTGTACTGAGAATCTCCGTCCAATCCATCGCGAGACTCCCAAGCCACCTTCTTCTTCCAACCGAGAAAGGGCCTCACGTCTGCGGGGGCTCAAATGCCCTGGTAGTATTTTCCACGTAAGGTGGTCGTGCTCACATTCCTTGTTACAAAAAAGCGTCATCGTCGCGTCGAGCTTTGCCGTTAAAGGCATCCCATTGATCTCGAGCTTTCCCCCTAACGGCATCTGACCCGAGCGAGAAATTTCTGATGGTCCAACTGCTGGCGATGACGAACAAAAGGGGCCCCTCCTCTCGTATGACAGAGTGGCTTTGCCGGCCGGAGACGGGTGGTGACGTGGAAATTTCTACAGGAAGAAGAAAGGGTATGCGGCAAACTTTTCTTGACCGTTGCTTGCCCGGCGCGAGTTCTTGCAAATAGAACCCAGCCGTGATGCCAAGGTGACCCTCGTTAGGGCTGTATATCTGGTTGGTGCATCAAGCTTGGCCCATAATCATAATCCCCGCATCATGAATCCCCGAGTGCCGACCGAATTTCCGGATGATAGCGCATCCCCGCCCGCTTCGAGTCGCATCGTGAAGGGCTAGGAGGGGCAGTCTATTTAAGCATGGCGATCCCAAGATCCCAATCCAGCAGGGAATTACCACATTGTTTTTTGTTGTCTATCGAATCTCGATTCTCTCAAGGTGTCGAGCGCCAGCCTACACGTCCAGCCTCGGAAGACCGAAAGCAGGTGGTCCTCTCTAAACGCCAAGCGATGCAGTTCAAAGGCAGTAATACTGATTACTCCCATCTACTTGCATTTGACGCATCACCAGTGTCAATGCGTGATTCTACGAGCAAGCCGGTCTATCATCGTCCAAGTCGCCATTGTCATAGGATCTGACAAACAAAAGCGTGAATTAATCCTATCATGCGTCAGATCCTCACGACACTTTAGGCGAGACGTGTGGGGCGCTCAGTTGGTCGATATTGTTTCCCGGGGTAGACGAACCGACTTTCCGCTTTCTCAATATATCGAGGCCCCCGGCTTCGCAGGTTCCGTTATTTCTGCCCGCAATTCACGTGCGGGTTTTCCCACGGAACGTATAGTGGTTCAATTAGCTGTATACGACCACCAAGCCTTGGAAAGTGAATGAGTGTTCAGAGTGTTTGTGTGAATACTGAGGTTGTTAAAAAGGCGTGATTTGGGTATATATAGAGAGGGTGCATGTCGCAATGTTTTCTGGAGAAATGGTGGTTTTGCCTCACGCCTGAGATCCTTCCAAGTCCTTCCAAGTATCTTGAAGTGATTAATCCTTGACAATGAAGTTTAGCATCGCCACTGCTGCTGCTTTAGCGGCGACCCAGGTTGACCTTGCCTCTGCCCACTCCTACATCTATGGAGTCTTCCTGAATGGTGAGGATCAGGGCTCCTTCAATGGTGTCAGGATACCTGCGTTCAACGGCCCTCCTCCCAGGGGATACGCCAACTCTCCCGTCAAGGATGTCACCAGCCCCGACATTCGCTGCAATGTCCTCGGTGATCGCGCCGTTCCATACACCATCGACGTTGTTCCCGGCGATACTTTGACTCTTGACTGGTAAGTCATTGACGGCGACGTGGATCATCGTAGCATGAACTAATATGACAAAAAGGCACCATGATGAGCGAACCCAAGAGGACGATGTCATCGACAAGTCCCACCACGGCCCTGCGTTGGCTTACCTCTCGCCCGACCCACCCACCGAGAACTCCTTTGTCAAGATCTGGCACAAGGGCAAGTTTGAGCAGGCTTCTGAGCCTCTTGGCGAGGGCAAGTGGGCTATTACCTCTGAGATCAAGCCAAGGCACGGCTTGATGAATGTCAGGATCCCGGCCGACCTCAAGCCTGGACCGTAAGTTGATTCTCTCTCTCTCTTTCTCTCTTTCTGTCTTTCCCTCCGTTATAATAAAGGCTAACTGACGCTATTCAGTTATTTGCTCCGCGCCGAGATGATTGCCCTGCACGAGGCCGATGCCAAGTTCACCGACAACCCCATCCGAGGTGCCCAGTTCTACCCCAACTGCGTCCAGCTCATGGTTGGCGGAAACGGTACCGTCGAGCTACCCGAGGGTGTCTCCTTTCCCGGAGCCTACAGCTTCGATGACCCGGGCGTGCACCACGATGTAAGTTATTCCGTTTACACTTCTCCCGCCGTTTTGTTTTGCTTTTATTTTAACCGAACTACGTAGGTCTACTGCTCCACCAAGACTACCACCACGGTCCCCTGCACGACTGACTACGTCATCCCCGGCCCCACAGTCTGGTCCGGCGCCTGGGCCGAGACCACAGACGTCGAAGTTGGCCCCACGACAGGCGCCACCAAGATCACGGCGTGGTCTTCTTGGGTGCAGAACGGTGTTGAGACTTCTGGCGTGTATGACGGTGCTAGCGTGAAGATTGAGGGCTCTGCTAGTTACGTTCCGAGCTGGCCTACTACTTATGAGGCGCCTCAGCCTACTAGCTAAGGGGCTAAGAAGAAAAGAAGGCATTGATGTATGATCTGGTGCTGGTTTATGGAACCGGGACCCTGGTGTATATAGTTTCACTCGGCAGGGACTCCGAGAAATTTTAAATTCACGAACCAAACAGTTTCAGTTAGGCCATCTGTGAAGGTGATACGAAGAAATGTATTGTATGTTGACGCCAACACGCAAGGCGACCCAAAGACTATGTACAGGACTACCAACGATATTACGAACATATAACCTCCTCCCCCCCCCCTCCCGGGCAAAGATCTCCAACCGAGAAAAAAAAAAACAAAGGAAGAAAAAGAACCACCATATACCGCTCTACAACTTGGTAGCCCTCTTCTTCCTCTGGTAAATCTGCACCTCGAAGCCCTTGACACCGCCATTCTTCATGATTCTCCTCAAAATCTTTCCGCTAGGCGACTTGGGGATGGCCTCGACAAACACGATGCCGCCCTGCAGCCACTTGTACTTGGCGGTGCGGGCCTCGACAAGCTTGGCGAGCTTCTGCGCGAGGTCCTCGAGTTCCTTCTCGCCGGCCTGCTTCCTGGGTACGACGAAGGCGCGGGGCCACTCGGTAGCCTCGTTGTTGTCGTAGATGCCGACGACACCAGCGTCGGCGACGTCCTCGCTGCTGCAGAGGATGGCCTCGAGCTCGGCGGGGGCGACCTGGAAGGCGCGGACCTTGATCAACTCCTTGAGGCGGTCTGTGATGCGGAGGCGGCCGTCGGCGGAGAGGATACCCACGTCGCCGGTGCGGAACCAGCCGTCCTTGGTGAGGGCCTCGTTAGTGATGGACATATCTGGCTCAGCGCCGGGGCTGAGGCCGCCGATGGGGAGGTAAGCAGTCATGAGAGCGGGGCAGCGGATGAGGATCTCGCCGTCTTCGCCGACGACGCCCGGGCGGGTGGTAGCCGTCTGGTAGGTCTCATCCTTGGCGGCGATCATGACCTGGACGCCCCAGTGGGGCTTGCCGCTGTCGCCGGCCTGGGCGTGCATGTCCGCCTCGCCGAGGCCGCGCTGGAGGGTGGTGCTGCAAGCTTCAGAGAGGCCATAGCCGAGCCTGACGCGGAAGCCGAGGCGCTTGTAGACCTCGACGACGACCTCGTGGCCCAAGGGGGCGCCGCCAGTGACGCCGGCCACGACGCTATCGAAGGCGTTCTTGCCGGCGGCGTCGCGCTTGGCGTACTTGTCGACGATAGCGGCCTTGGCGAGCATGACGGCGACAGGGGGCGCCATGTGGAAGTACGTGATTTTATGCTTGGGTACGGCCTGGAGGACGGTCTCGAGATGGAAGGACTGCATGACGTGGACGGTGGCGCCTATGCAGACGGAGATGAGGAGGATGTTGCAGAGGCCGAAGACATGGTAGAAGGGCACGTAGCCGAGCCACTGCTGCCTCTGGCCGCGGAAGTAGTCGGCGTCGTGCCAGATGGAGCCAATGGAGAAATTGAGGGCGTTGTGGGAGAGGAGAACGCCCTTGGAGCGGCCTGAGGTGCCGGAGGACCATAGGATGACGGCGGTCCGGTTGCGGGCGATTTCGGAGGAGTAGTTGACGGCGCGGGCGAGGGGCTTGCCGAGGGTGAGGAGCTCGGTCCAGTCGCGTTCGGTGGAGGAAGGGGACGAGCTCTTGGCGGCCGGGAGGGGGTAGGTCTCGTTGGCGACGTCGACGGTGAAGACGGGCACCTTGGAGAAGTAGGTGGTGTCCTTTTGGGCAGCGATGGCGTCCTTCATGGCCTTGAGGGAGCCGGTGGAGGTGATGATAACCTTGGGTCGGGCATTCTGGAGGATCCACGAGATCTCTTCGCTCGTGAGGGCGGGGGAGACGAGGGTCGCCGTGAGCCCGGAGGCGAAAGTGCCGAGGGCGAGGGTGGGGAAGGAGAGGCAGTTGGGGACTTGTATCAGGACGACGGGGGCGACCTCGGGGCGGGGGCAGGTAGACGTCGCGGGAAGGACGTGGACGTCGTTGGGGTTGAGGCCGAGGGACTGGAGTCCGCCGGCAAGGGCGAGCGAGTCTTTCTTGAGTTGGCCGTGGGTGAGGGTGCGGCCTGGAAGGGTTGACTGTTAGTAAAAGAGCGTGCCGGCAACGCCGTACCAAAATGGAAGGTTCGCCGTTTCCAAGCTTGCGAGTATTTTTTTGTTTCCTTTTCTTTTTCCTTTCTTTTTTTTTCTTTCTTTCTTTCGCTTTCAGCGGCAAGGGCAAGGGAGAGAGAGGGTTCCTTACCAGACTTGTGGTCGACGAAGATGGGCCGGCTGGGCTCAATGGGCGCGAGGGTGTGCGCGGCGGGCACAAAGTCGCATTCTTTCTTGAAGGGGTCCGAGGTGAGGAACTCGAAGATGTTGTGTTCGGGGAAGTTCTTGGGATTGTTCCCGGAGATGGCGACCTGCTTCGCCATTGTGTCTTGGGAAGCGTCACTTCCGTGTCTTAAGCGACTGAATATCCCTCCCTTCGAGCCGTCGAAACTCGTTCTTCAAGCTGGAGGTGTCCACACAAGACAAGCTCGAGCTCCAAGGCGGTGAATCCAAAGAAGGAAAGATTCGCAGAGAGATTCGAATTCCCCGTTGTTCGCTAAATTGTTGGTTCGTTACGTTCGCTGGCAGCAAAGAGCCTCAATTGAAGGACATAAAAGTTACAAGCACAGAGACTCCAGGAAGAAGACACGGAAGAGAATAGAAGACAGAAAATCAATTAAAATCCAGGGACCAAACGAGCTCCGAGACCCCAACGAGCCAATTTGTAACAGAAAATAGCCAGCCATGGGATCTGCCAGCTTATCCGTAGGCATTGTCTTCTGCCGCCCTTCACTACAGGGGTATAGCTACCCCCCCCCCCCCCCCTTCTTCGTGGAGTTCAGACTCGGCAGTTGCATTTGCCTCCAGGCTTTGCTTGGGTTGTGGCGGCGAGGCACCAGTCAGCGTGCAGCGAAATACCCAGTGGTGGCAGTCGACCCAGTGAGGAAAGGCGAGGCGCTTGGGGTAAAAAGATGGGGGCGCAAGGCCGGAAATCGGCTCAGGCGGATGGAGCTCAACGTGGCCAACGACGCCGCTCAGGCACCTACGCAGTAGCTGGGTCCTCGAACCCTGGGGATTCCATGGCGACGAAGCTTGCCCTGTACTAGTAGGACCTGGAGTATTATCCGAGATGGCCAGCACTGGATTCGCCCGACGGCAAATCAGACTCCAGCTAAGGCACAGCTCGGAGACCTGACGGAATCCATTGTTCCCCATCGTTCCCCATCGTTGTGGGGATTTTCATTTTGGCTCGGCCGTGCCATGGTTTGCGCTGGCAGATTTCTTCGGGAATTGGAGAGCCGTTGTCGGCTGGTAACAGCCCGAAAGTCACGTGGAACTTAGCTCTGACAGCTGGTTATCATCCACATTGCCCACTAAATTGCCGGGGTTCTCCAATTTTCCACAACCGAATTGAACCGACATCACCGAGGCACCGCTAAATCGGGCTAGAGTGGGAGCTGGGCTTCACCGAAGCAATAATAGCCTATTGCTAAAGGATCGGGGTCGGACCTGCTTCGTGTGAAGATGAATGTTGTCCAACCTGAGATAGAAACACCACTGGATCGTCAATGAGAGATTTACAACGTGTTGAGGAGAAGTCGACACAGAAGTCGCCGTCGAAACACACCTTGCATACGCATTACCATGCGGCTTGATACATGACTGGCATCTCACCCACTCGACTGACATTACAGCGCCTGTATCTACTTCAATTGCTCATTCAATGGCAGGAAATGCATTCAATTCATGGGAGTATCTTGACGCCTCTATTTCGGCGAAAATTCATAAGATCATAAAAAAAAAGGATGTTCGGGCTACATTCCAGATGCAGAAGCACTCCCAACGAGTGCCACTGACGAGAGCTTGACAACGCCGGGTATCCAACTTTGAATTTCCATCGTCAAGCCTTGGACCGACCCTTGTGGCCACCTCTTCCCCGAGGCCTGATCCAACAACCGCTCACCACGAACCACAAACCAGAAAAGATCACGATACGCCAAAACTATGTCGAATAATCACCGCTCGTCAGCCCATATGCCAAGGACTTACTCGTCCACTTGCTCTCTGTCCTTCACCTTGCGCCTGCGGAAGCCAACCAGTTGCACCATCTCAGTCCAGAAGCTGACAGGCGGTGTCTTGATGGCCGCCTCGTACGCGTCAATGGCGGGACGCTGGTAGACGAGGTCAGCCTCGTGGGGCTTGATGAACTTGGTCTTCTTGACGACCTTCCAGCCGATGAACAGGATGGGCGCGAGCACCACCATGGTGTAGTTCTGGAAGAAGGTCTCGACGTTGGGAGGCTGGAAGCTGCTGTATCCGTAGCAGAGAGTGACGGTGACTTCAGCGACGAGAGCGATCCAGGCCGAGTAAGGCTGGAACCAACCACAGTAAGGGAAGGTCTTGCGGTCAACGCCCTGGGCCACGCAGGCGCGGTAGAAGAAAATGTATGTGACGGTCATGACGATGTAGTCGATGAGACCACCGGCCGTGACCAGGCTGACAAGCCAGGTGAGCACAGTGGCCGAGCTGTTGGACACCTGAAGGAATGACAGGAACGGGAACAGCATGACGACGAAGTAGCAGTAGATGGGCACGCCGGACTTGGTGACCTTTGTTAGGAACTTGGGCGCGCGGCCCTCAAGAGCGAGACTGTAGAGGGATCGGATGGCGCAGTACGTGTAGGTGTTGCCGGCGGAGAAGATGGACGTGAACATGAGGAAGTTGGTTACGTGGGGGAGAATCTTGATGTTCATGTTCTTCATAGCAATGACGTACGGCGACGCGGCGGCGGTTCCGGAACCCTCAACGGTGCCGTCAAGGATACCCTTAAGCGTAGGATCGTTATAGGGGACGACGATACCGACGCAGAGCGCACCCAGGATGAAGAAGATTCCGAACCGCCAGTACACAGTCTTGAACGCCTGCTTCACGTAGATGCGAGGACGCTTGGCCTCGGCCGCCACCATGGAGATGTACTCGGGTCCGACGATGGCGAAGCAACCAGTCCAGAGAGCGCCGAGGAAGCCTTCAAAGCGGCCAAGGGCGCCCGTGGAGTGGTGCTCGGCGAAAGCGCCGGGCTCGCGCCAGTATCGGAAACCGTAGGCATCGTGCTGCGGGTTGCCTCCGACCATGGTGACGAAGGTGAAGCCAAAGAGCATGAAGATGAGGATAACTTTACCTCCCGAGAGCCAGAACTCTGCCTCGCCGTAGCCGCGTACTGCAACTACGTTTAGTAAACTATTAATCGCCCGTGGGAGGGCCGAGATTTAGCACTAGACTTCTTTTCGCGAGGGGGAAAATTCAAATCAGGGGGGAGGGAGTCCTTCTCTCCGCCTCGTTCGGCATTGTTCTCCTTGTCCGGGCCGGGCCTGACGGTGTCGAATCCAGAGGCGACACGGCAAGGCGATCTCAGTTCACACAATCACGATGGATATGCATGTAGAACGAAAAAAGATCGAGGAGCACCAGCACTTCACGCGAAATACATCACACACCGAAAGATACTGAGAAGAGAGGGAAAAAAAAAACAAGAGGAGTGAGGAAGAACACGTTTTCACGCATCATGGTGGTTTCTTACCCATAAGCAACAATGCACGCAGCGCAAACAGCAGCCGTCGGACCAGGATTGGTAACATCGGAGTTCCAGAACGAGAGCACCATATTCAGCGCGGTGATCTCGAAAGGAATGAGCAAAGCCTCGTAGAAGAAAAAGTTCCAGCCTGCCATGAAGCCCAGGGCGTCGTCAACCCAGAGACCGGCGAGGCGGATGAAGCCACCGCTGACGGGCATGAGGGTGGTCATCTCGGTGATGCAGTTGTTGACGAGGGCGAGCACGCAACTGTACAGGGTGTAGGAGATGAGGAGGGAACCGGGGCCACCGACCGCGAGACCGCCGCCTATACTGATGAACATGGCGGTACCGATGGAGCCGCCAATGGCGATGAGCTGGATGTGGCGGTTGTTGAGGCGCCTGTGGAGGGCGTCGGAGTTGTTGAAATCGCTGGCGCCGTCCGAGCTCACGATGGAGCCGGCAGGAGGGGGCGACTCGCCCTTCTTTTCGTCGCTTATTGCTCCCGACATTGTAGTGGTGGTTTGTGCACCCACGGAGAGAGAGTCTCAGTTACGGTTGGGTAGCATGAAGGGAGGGCAGTCTAGGAATGAAAGGAAAGTCTAATACGGAGACGGAGTAGCCAGGAAGGAGGGCAAAAAGAGCAGGAGCAACGGACCAAGTTGAAGGAAGGAGTGAAGGACGTAGGAGAGGAGAGCTTAAGCATCTAATACGAACTTTGTCCCAGAGAGCAGAGAGGGACCCCGGGGGATCGGGGGGATTATATGTATATCAAGAAAATGCGAACAGCGACGCGTGCCGAGCTTGGGAAAGATGCACAAGCGATTGAGGAACATCGGGCAGAAGCTCTAATCTCGACCGACGGCCGGCGCTCTTGGTACCTGTGGGACAGGGACGGGGGATGCCATGCGCGAATGAAGATGGGGATACCATTATTACCAGGGGAAACAAAAAGAGACTTTCGACCATACGATACAAATTCCCACACTACTACCGAAAACATGGGACCAGGCTGCGCCCACCAGGCGAGAGTTTCACCCCCAACTTGCACCATTGGGCGAACCCAAAGCCAAGGAACTTCGAAGCTAGCCACATTTTGCCTCCTCCGCTGAGGAAAGCCAGCAGACGAAGAGGCAATAATCATTGATCCCGTCTAGTGCCAAGTTTTATCCTTTCTCTTATAAACCATGTTCTCTTTTGGGGGGTGTCTGTTGGAGCACCTGCCCAGCGAATCAACGCGGTGAATGCGAGAAGGGACCTTCCACCTTGCACCACGACGGAAATGGGGCGCGGCGCGGGCGTACGTTCCTTCTTTGCAAAGCCGTATGTACCAGCTGGCAGTTTTTCCAAAGGCAAGAACGACTCTGACTACGAAGTACTTCGACTTACGTAGGGATAGTTTTTCGAGATTCGAAAGAATGTGTACATGTCCTTCTAGAGCAATGGTTGTTCTTTTGGCAAAAGCGTATTTTGGCGACACAGGAACCCAGCAATCGCATCAAGCTAAACCTGCTTTGGATTAGCGATGAGTCCGATATGTCCATTACGTCCAAGATGGAGACGATTGGGGTGTTGCGCCGGACGGTCTTGGCAGAGACCGCCAGCGAGGAAGACAACTCTGCGACTCACGGGAGTACGGGAGGGCCTGGGAGCGTGCCAAGGCGGTGGTGGGCACGAGAGCCAAGAGCCGAACCAGGCGGTCGCATCACTGGTCGAATGGTTTTGTCTTCCCCTCTCTCCACTCACTGCCCCTTTGCCGCCGAAAGTATTCGCCTTTTTCCCAATCGAAGGACCGGGGATGCGACGTGGTCTAGATTCTCGGAGGTGACACCGTCATTGAAACCAACTACGTCATAGGGACAGGGGTGGGAAATGGAGGTACCAGGGTTCTTTTTTTGGCCTCCCCTTGCAACTTTGCACTAATAATAAATACTACAATTATGGTCGTCCATCTGGTGGGTGTTGGTTTTGCTAAAATGCAGTGGGGGACAATGGGAAGATAGTGCAGCAATCAACGATGGGACTTTGGATGGAATTCTCCATTTGCAAAATTGTGGTTCGGCGTAATCAGGGATCGACAAGCAGCAGATCGCTTCAATGTACGACAGAGGGGACAGGGAAGGAGGGAAATCCAAGCAATTGCGCAGCGAGCAATGGATCGATCTTGGCGGATGGACCCTGAGTGTCCCAATGGATCCTAGTCCACAATTGATTTGAGGGGCGAACCAGAAGCGTGCCGCGAGAAGGAGTAGAGAATTTTCTTCTCCTAATACTCATAGGTTAGACCCTTGGGAGATTCTCCATGGGTCGGATGAGGCAGACGCCATCAAGAGCCTCTTCGCACATGGTTTGGACCAGCTCCTTGGGGCACGCGAGGTTGTGCCCAGAATGGGGACTTCTCCAGACGTTATTCTCCTCCACGACTCCGCAAAACCCTTTGCCTCCAGTCTCCAGTTTCCTGCCCCACGAGCAAAAAAGAAATAGGATGATTTTACTCCTGCAACCCCAGGCCGTTCTCGCTCACCCGAGGCACGACTCAGTCCGGAATGTGAGAGGCCCTAATGGTCTGGGGGCCTTTTTTTCGTACGAATAATTGTTCCGAGTCTCTTACTTTGGAGCCAGTATTACTCAACCTCAGGACGAAAGGTGAGCGAGGGGTTTCCCGGTTCGTCGGTGGAGTCCGAGTTGATCCTTGGCAATCTACAACTAGTCTTCTCCACGTAGATTCGCCCGGGAACAGCTCAGCCGCTGACAACCAGACCGCATGCGTTTTATCAAAGCCACTCAAGGCCAGAAGCCGAGGATTCCCTGTCAAAGTGTCCATGTCGTGCGTGCAGTAGAAGGAGTAAGTAAGTAGCGTCAAAGCTGAACCTGCACGGTGCAGACACTGGTGGAAGAGTGACGGAGGAGATGTGAAAGGCTGAGAAGACGTAGAGGATTGGGGCCGCATTGCACGTGTGCATGCTAATAGCTAGCACGTGCAAAGAACCAAACTCCAGGACCCTATTCATTCGAGCTTCCTAATGAATGGAGACAAATAATATTGGCGCCAGTTCCGACAAAAGACGCTCATCCAAAGTCAGTCGATGTTGTGTGCCTTCGAATGCTGGGATCCCAGAACACATTTGCAATGCAGAGGTCTTGGCTCTGGTCTTGGCAACACGACTGAACTCGAATCGCCAGCCGAAAGCCTTGACCTCTGTCGCTGTTCGCCCACACCTGAACGAGAAACTTTCAAAGAACTCCTGCGCTATTATGGATTCGAGAATTCCGCCAGCATCATTAATCCTGCAGGCGCTGGAGGGCGGAGAATGGTTTAGCCTCGTCCCCATTTCCACCTCGTACGAAGAGTGGTGCAATGGTCGCCTTTCACTCCGACCAAACTCGGCATCGGGGACATTGTAATATTCTTTCACCCACATCCACGCATCCTTTCTGCAAGGGTGGGCGTAGCGACGCGGGATGAGAACAAGGACTGTTTGTTAGTCTTACGTTGCAGTATT
This sequence comes from Lomentospora prolificans, assembly GCA_029532625.1. NCBI lineage: Eukaryota > Fungi > Ascomycota > Sordariomycetes > Microascales > Microascaceae > Lomentospora > Lomentospora prolificans. The sequence goes on from JARFXM010000003.1 coordinate 4,891,412, forward strand.
ACCTCTGCTCCTGCCCCAAGCGGATGTATTCTTCTCCCCGAAGGAGAAACGCCAAGAAGTTGATGAAGCTGGCACTCTTTTTTGGTGCCCTTTTTTTCCGGCTCATCGAGCAATGAGGAGCGGCTCTGAACAGTCTGCCAGACGCGAATGTGTTCAGCGTGGTGGGTAGATGGCAAGGGCATCGGAAGAGAGCTTGATATGTGGCACGGTGTACATTATCTTTCCCCATCCGCTCTTTTTTTTTTTTTTCTTTCCTTTTTCTTCTTTTTCATTTCTTTCTTTTTCTCCATCCTAGGCTCCGGCTCGTCTAGCGTTGAGTAGTGAAGAAGCACCGTGGCTTCACGCACAGGAAGTTTTGGAAAGAAGGTACAGTGGTAGGAGAGTCGGGGAGGGATCTACGCGCACACCAAGATACACAAGAGGCGCTTTGGTCCGATTCCAAAGGCCAGCTGTGAGAGGTACGAACTGCTGGAAAGAAGCTTGTGTAAGCTTGGCTTGCGAGGGTCGGCAATCGCCGGTCGGTGGTGGGTGGGGTGTATTTTCGGCAGATCTCGCTTCCCGTGTGTGTGGATGAAGGCTCGCGTTCATCTGACTCGAGAGGAGCGGAAATTGATCCTCGTCCCTTGCCAGAAGCCATTCCAAAGAAAGTTACTTTTGTGTTTAGTTCGACGGACAGTTGGAAGTACCATGTAGCACGTCTTCGGGTGGACGTCTGACCTGCCGCACCATATGGCCTAGCCTCACCCTGTCGGCCTCTTTCTTGGAGGTGCTTGGGATCGACGGTCATCGGCACACGTGAATGTTCCGATAAAATCTGTCAGGCTCAGACTCCGCGAACTAGAATGACAGTTTTCCCAATATAAGAGCAGACTCGCGTATTTCTGACTGGTTGAAGAAAACCCCCGAAAAGACAAAAAAAAAACCCCCCAAAAAAAGCTTTGCTAACCCTTTGAGCTACTTAAACTATATCTCCCAGAGGGATTGTGTATGACAAGTCGTCCGTTTTCCCCTCGAGCAGAGACGACAGCCAACACGTTTTCGATGTGGATACGAAACCAACGTTTTCTCGCAATGGATGCTTCAGCCAATGTTAAGCTGACAACCCTCGTTCGGGAAGTGGAGACTTTCTGGAGGGTTTTTTTATCTTTTCTTTTTTTTATCTTTTTTTTTTGTCTCTCTTTCTCGATTTGGTTTAATCTGTGTATTCCCCACCTGGGGAAAATGGAATTTGCCTCCTTTGAGTCGTTCTCCTAAAGTCCCCATTCTCCGTAAGCATGTGTTCACAGATCTAGATTTAGTCTCTCGGCCTCGTTCCGCATGGCCCTGCATTGCAGGAGACCTAGCGGAAAAAAAAAAGAAAAGAAAAAAAGAAAAAAAAAAAAACCCAGCCCCCCCGCCCCCCAATCGTATCCGTAGCCGGGAGCGGGAAAACACCTTCACGATAGATCCCGGCAGCGGGAAGGGAAAAGTAATCAGCGTACGTCATTTCGCAGAAGGGGCACTCTGAGAAAGGAATGGAGGGGAATGAACGGGGCGTGCCAGCTTCGGGGGTGGAGGCTGGTCTGGCTGGCGTCTCGAGGAAATGGGGCGCGAGCACAGTCCCGCCAGGCTTGCAAGCGAGTACATAGCCAGCAGCCAGGCCTAGACCTAGAAGAGTTTGGTGTTTGGGGGAAAATGTGGCCAGCTAGCCAGCGAGGCCGGTGACGTGGGTAGCGAGGCAGAGAGAGGTGCGGATTCATGGTTTAGGTTATGTTGCGAAACAATCGACAATCGAACAAACGTCCCTTGTATCGAATTTTTGGTATTAGTCCCCTTCCGCCTCTTGAATTGTCTCCAGTTTTCCCATCTGGAAGGGCATCTATCTATGCGTCACCTCCGCCCAAAGACTTATTAAAATCCATCTTGTATCTAGTGTATACAGTCTCCCCTTCCGCTTACCCCTGATGATATCCTCGTCAACTACCCTGTCTGATACCCACTTTCAAATTCAAGCTTCGTCTTCATCCCACATCACCTTCATCGACACGGGGAAAGGCGTAAAAGCTCCCCAGTCCTCCGTCATGTACGCGTAGAACCCGCCCGGCCTGGGCACCTTCTTCAACTGGCCCTGGGGACCCGGCACCCTGCGGACGTTCTTGTGGCGGAACAGCGTGCGGAACAGCTCTGTGATGGCCACCTGGCTGGCTTCCATGCCGAGGCACTGGTGCGGACCCTTGCCGTAGAAGATGTACGAGTCCAGAGGGCGCCGTGGGTCTACCGAATCGGGGTTGGGATAGTGGTTCGGATCGCGGGCCGCCGAGACCTGGAGTTTTGGGGGTGTCGTGTTAGTATCTGATGATTCACGAGTAGAGGCAAAACTATCGCATAGGATACGATAGGTTACCGATGATACAGAATAACAGGAGAAAAACTGATTTTTTTTTAAAAGAAGAGAAGAAGCACAAAAACAAAAAGGAGGGGAAAAAGGAAAAGGAAACAATGGCACGTACGAAGCTGACAAAGACGCGGTCCTTGGGCGACACATGCACCTCGAGGCCGTTGTCCTGGAGGATGACATCGTCGGTGGTTACCTCACGGTACGAGCCAAAGGTACCCGCCAGACGGATGCCCTCCATGGCGTATCCAAGGAGAAGCGCGTCCGTCTCTTCAGTCGACGGAGCGCACGCTGCGCGGTGGAGGTCGTGCATGTACGGCTTACCAGCCTCAGACAGGTAAAAGTCGACGGCTTGAGCAAACTATACACGGACCAGAGTTAGCGATTGCGCCATAATGCTCTTTCTTTTCTCCACCATCGGCCCCTGTCTGGGTTTCGGGGATAAGTGTACTACTCACCACTTGGGCCTGGTTGGGAACCATGGCAGCGGCAGTCGGGAGAACCTGGCTCCACGCAACCTCGTAGTTGGACATGCCAGATCGCAACAGCCCCTTGATCATGGTCTTGCCGTACGACGACAAGGAATCGTTCTTGCCCAGCTTCTGCGCGTACGGGATGGGAAGACCAAACTTGGCAAGCTTGATGTTGCCCTCAATGATTTTGCCAACCTTGTCCGCCGCCGCCTTAGCAGCCTGCAGCAGAGGGAAAGACTTGACGGGGTCAAAGTCGAAGAAGATGCACGTGAAAATAATGGCGAGCGCCTTGTACAGCTCCTGCTCCGACAGCACACCGCGGGGGTTGTCCTCGCTCTTGAGAGGAAGCGCGAACACGCGCGAGGCAAAGTGCACGTGGACGAGGTTGCCTATGTCGCGAATAATGTCGACCTGCGTGGTGGCCCCCATCTTGTAGCTCTTGCGCGCGAGCAGCTTCTCCGACATGGAGGCGTAAAACGCCTTGACGTCAGCGCGCCACTCTGGCTTGTACAGTTGAGCTGCCATGCACTGCCGCTGCTTGGCATGGAGCTCCGAGTCGCCCGCCAGCATGAAGCGGGAGCCACCGTCGCCGAGGACGGCCTTGAGGCCCTCGCCCCAGGTGACAGCGTACTTGTCCGGGTTCTCGAGGATGTACTTGGCGGCGCCGTAAGTGTCGATGTTGATGCGCTCGGGGTGATAGGCGGGGCGCTCCCAGTCGAAGCGCTCTGCGCGGCGGAGGCTGGTGAGGATGTTGAAGTTCTCCTTGGGTATGACCATGGGGTAGTGCGCGTAGACGGAGTTGGACTTGAAGTGGTTGGGGAAGGCGCGGATGAAGAGCTTGTAGAAGACGCAGCCGTGGTTAACGTTGAGATCGTAGTCGACCTCCTTATAACCCCAGCTAGTGAGACCGCGGGGGTGGTATTCGGTCGTGTAGAAGCGGTCACCACGAACGAGGCAGACGGCATCGGACAAGACGACACGAGAGATGGTATAAGTCGGCGCGATGCCGACACCGGGCACCATGGGCTCCTTCGCGGCCTCGGAGACGAGACCCGGGTAGAGCTCAACGTTGTCGGGGTGCTGGTACAGGTTGCGAAGATGCATAGCCACGTCCTCGTCAGGGTTGATATCCTCAAAGGTCTCGTAGGGCTTGAGACCGAACTGCTTGCGGAACTCGTTGAGACCGGCGCAGTTCCACTTCCTACCCTGGAGGATACCGAGAATCTCGATGGGCTTCATCACGCGAGGTACGTTGCGGGCGCCAAAGGCACCAGCAGGGTCCTCGATAGCCGAGGTGATGCACTCGACGAGCTCGTCGTCATTGAACCTGCCATTGCTGTCCCTCTTGAAACCTCCGAAAGTGCGCTCGATGGGGTTCTCGGGGATGGATCGTTCATACTCGGCAAAGGCCATCATCATCTGGGGAGTGGTCATGGTCTCGGCGCGGTCGCCAAAGATGCTGCCATAGAACTCACGAATCCACTTGTCATCCCTGTCCGAGATGCACGAGTGCCACCTGTAGCACAGGTTGAATTCAGCAGACACGATGTTACCCGTGCCTCTTTCCGCACCAGCCTTAGTTCCCATGTTAATACCCATTTCCTGTCGGGGATCCAGCGTCCAAGTGGTATCCACACGGTTCAAGTTAACAATATTGCGCACGTAGTCCACTAGGGTGATGTTTATGTACAGGCCACTAGTAACGAGACGAGCCGTCTGGAAAAGCTCCTCGTCGTACTTCTTCCACGCGAGTTTGGCTTGGTCCTCGGGGAGATCGGGTCGCGGCTTAGTGAAGCGTCCGCCCTCGTTGATGGCGGCTAGATTCTTAGCGACGTAGTTGTGGAAGCGGTTAAACATGATGAGGAGAACAGAGACACCGGGGGGCATGCCAATGAGACGCTTGTCGGCAAAGGAGTCGACCTTGAGCAGACCATCCTGGAATGTTCGGATGCTATCTTGCATCTCTTGGTTGCTACCGTACAAGGGAGAGAGGTCGAGGTAGGACGAAGTCTTGGTCTTGGTGGAATCCCTCATGTCAGTCCAGAAGAGGTCTGTATGGGTTAGCTTGTGCGATGCGGACATCCGGCCTTAAACAACTCACCATGGATAATGATGGAAGCCCAGTACCAAAGGATACTGGACACATTGTTTGGGTGCTTCTTGTATTGCCGACGGGCCATCACGGCCTCGAAAACCTGCTCGGGATCGGGGAGAGCACCTAGAGGAATCTTTCCAGGTCGAACTGAACGGGAATAGACCGAGCCGGCGGCACCAAGATTGGGAAGGAGAGGGTTCTGCTAAGGAGTCAGTGTACCGTACCTCGCCAAGTAGGCGTGCGGGCAACCTACGTTATGCGAACCGTCCGCTGTCCTGAACCTATACAAATCACCAACGTACAACAATGGTGGGTGATCGAGAGAGTCCCACAACTCGGTTAAGAAGCTGTTGGTGAGCTCCTCACGGAGTTTGGACTGATGGGGCAGATCGGCGACGAGAGCAATGACACGCTCCATAATCATTGTCTTGTCGTCCGTGATGCCATGGCCCGTCAACTTGTTCTTGACCATTTCGACCAGCGTCTTGACATCTATAGCACTGTTAGTACTCGATCCCCAACCGGAACTAGGAATACAAACCTTTCATACTGATCGTGACAAGATCCTGCTTAAGTTTGGGTCGGTTCTGGACCACGGGATACGTTCCATCCCCCATAGCGTTAGGAAGAGGCCTCTTTGACAGCTGCTTCAACGCCGACAACGATCTAAAGAAACCAGGCTCCTTCTTGGGCTTCGGGGGGCCACTGACGGGGCCGCCATCAGTCGCGCCCGTCGGTACAAACCTTGGCGCCTGGCCATTCACTTCACTCATGCCACCTTTGACGGGGCACTTCTCGCCATCGGCCCCATTGGCGCCACTGTTAGTGATATGCTGGACGCCGTTTGACTTTTCGCCGGTGCCATTGTGTGCTCCGTTGTTCTCGCTTGGGGCCATGTTTCGTGACTATTATACAATTGCGGCTTGTTCTTTCCGGGTATCGGGGTATATAAAACTAATGTGTTGGAAGAATCAAAGCTGCTCGTTAGGAACCCTATGGAATAGCTCGCGTTTCGCTACTCACAAAGAAAAGATTTCCAGAGAAGGATTCAAGACTTGAAAGAGACAAGCATCTCAGGCACGCGATGCGGTTGGGGGCCAGATGCCCCTAATATACCCCTCGGCAACGCATGTCTTCCCTCCTCCCACTTGCATTTCGTCAATTGTTTCTTCCTGTTCATGCTTGTTGAGCTTTAGGACTCATTGCATAGCTCTGACATGCTTTGCAGCAGCCACTCGCAGCTTAGCTTCAACGCCATCCCGCACAACCCATCATGGAGGGGCCACGAGCCAGCGCCGGTCTCGAGACTATGCGTTCATAATACCTCTGCCTTCAAATAGACAAACGGTCCGAATTCCTGTTGACGCTCGGAGGGCTGATCATAATTCACGAAACCTGCTGGCTCTCCGAAATCAGAGCAGGGTGATGGGGTGGCGTCTACAATTCAGAGACCCGGCCGGTCTACGAAGTGACCACAACAAGGAAACCAATCAGAGCATCCCAGATGTCGTTATTCGTGGGTTTATACATTGGGAATGCGGCTCGAAGACGTATACAAGGAGAAGATGATGTTGTAAGCTGTTGTGTGCGGACACATCTTTGCATATCGAGCGAGGCAGCTATGTCTCAGCGCGAGATTTATTTGTTTCCAGCGAAATGCAGCCAGGGGTCAAAGGTCGGGGATGAGATGGCGTCGAAGCCATGTATCCACAATTGTCTCTTCTCATCCCGTCCAGGAATTGTCACTTTGTGTACCTTGGGCGCGTGTACGTACTCTGTCCAGTCCTTGCACTGGTTTACGGTTGAAGGTGTCTAGCAGTGGTCTCGGCTGGTTGTAGCCAGCTAGCCACGGACGTCTTATCATCTCCCGTCACGGCTTGGTCCCGGCAGCAGCCGCAGCAACGGTCCAGTCGATCATCGACCAAACTGGCCAATGCAAGCACGGCGAAAGGGTGGTCCCTCCACACACCAAGACAATAAATGCCAGCGGTGAACCTAGTTGGTCCAGGGGTGTTTGCTTATTCGGGCCAGTGGTGCCCGACGGGCCGCTGCGTTTTAGTGGCCCAGAGCCTGACCAGCTGAACGTTGGCTGCAGCACCAAGTACCGAGCTAGCTGGCCATGGCGATGGCCAGAGAGTCCGGCCGCTGGCTGGCTATGGCAGGAAAGTTGTCAAGGGTCAGAAATGCTGGCCATGGTCCCCTGCGGTTTGGCTCGTGGGTCAGCCAATTCACGGTATTATCACCAACGACCTATCGAGTCCATTGGGGAAGTCAACTGATTTTATCGAGTCGCTTATTGATGTTTCCCGCAGGCCTCACGGGCGTTCTCTGGGGGACAATGTAATAACACGACTGCAAGGGAAACATGCCGTCTTTGGGGGATAGGGCCAGCCTCTAGAGTCCGCGCAGCTGGTGGCTTGTCTGTTCTTCTCGGATCCTCGGGGGTGAGGAAGCTTTCCAGCATTGGAATATGTCCCCTATCCGACGATCCCAAGACAACCCGGCGAGCTGAAGATCGTGAGCACTTCCCTGCTGTCGACCAATCTCTCGCGTTGAAGCATGTCTTCCCGGTTACTTCACTCTTGGTAGTGGACGGCCTGGGTCGCTCCCACTATTGCGTTCGGAGAAGGCTCGACATACTCCTCCGGGTCGAGCTTAGGACTCGAGACCCTTCATGTAGCATTTCAATATCTGTGGCTGTTCGAGCAGGTCATCTGTTCTCCACGACTGGAAGCCCTTACCCAATGAACCCCACGAACCAATGTTATGGATTCTCAATGCGGGGAGCGCTACGAAGTACTCCTCTCGTTTCTCTTGCAGGGCCTGTCAGCGGGTTGTGGAATGTAACCCTCCCTTTCCATTTCCAACTCTTTGAGGGTCATGAGTCGTGACGCGAGGCCTGGTAATCCCTACAAGTACATCTGAGGCTGGCTGGCGGTAGCGGGGCAGCGGACGCCACCTTCTGAAGATCACTGGCCAGGCCAAGGCGGCTTCAGGTTCCCCGCTCCTGCAATGAAGGGCAGGATAGGACGGATACCATTTATTATTCACTTGATTGAGCGACATGGACTCTTCGACTATTTTGCCAGCAGTCCAAGCCTGATATATCGATGCTGCTTGGGTGGTCCCCGAGTCTGTGATCAGAAGCGATGTGCTTCCTACTTCGTACTCCTCACCGCTTTGGAAGCGTAAGCTTTGTGATCGGCGCCGGTGATTGGCCAATGTGGAGATGGCGTCTTAAGAGAGCGTCAACTAAGAGAGCGTCAACTCCATCACTGCGAGGCAGGCTTCAGGAGATCAAAAGTGGATCTGGCAAGCCTAGGCGAACCCAGTCGCTCTTGGCCTCAACGTTGGGAGACCAGAAGAGCTCGACTTGACTCCGGGAATATCTGCAAGACCAATTGGATATACTGTTACCTGATTCTGGTCTGGAAAAAAAAAAAAAAAAAGACTGCAGAGTGTCCTATTATTTAGCGACACTAGGGCAATCACATCCCTTGTGGACGAGGGAGCACGAACGGATCCATCATAACCTCCACTCAGGTCACCCTGGTGCAGATTTGCCTATCAGACTCGTAACTTAGATACACTTTGGGCGAGACGAGATACCACACATACATGGATGGGATTGATTAGTGATATGTAATCATAATTGTAAGGAGAGTAATAGAAGGGAAGAGCCAAACAGCTCCTTCCATTAGTTTTAGGCTTGGTAACATGATGGTTCGAACTACTTATCAGATCAAGGGTCGCTTCGATTCTACCCATTCCGAAATCCTTTTTGACTAAGTGCAGTGAGAGGTTGAAATTCCCGATTCTTGGTGCTGTCCTCTAGCTTCACAAGAATCTCTTTATTTAGGTCTGCAGATAATACATGAACAGCCAGCCTAATCTTCTGCAGTTTAGTCTGCAGAAGCAGCACGTTTGGTCACATCACACACACCCATCTATAGGTGAGAGGCACACCGTAAAATTATTTCAAAGCCAAACTCTTATCAGTCACCTCCAATAAGCTATCCTAGATGGAATAACTTAATTCCCCAGGAACAGTAGTCCACTGAGGGTGTGGATAGCCAGCATAATCCCCACCTGCCAAATTTTAGGCGGTGAGAAATGGCAGAAAGCAGCACAGGCTCACCCAAAATCTAAGCTCCAAGCTTGGATTCACGAATTTGAATCCTGCCCTGTCACATCCATCAGCTTCTATCGCTCAGTCATCGCCAGAATTGATGCTCTCCACCAGCTACAGACTCCGTTCAATCTGCCAGATACCGGCGTACTCCATCCGCCATGCCTCAACTCAAAGGGAAGTCCTCTCCAAGGGCATGCTGCGTGCGGAGGGTCCGGTCGCTGAGCAGCTCGCCGCCACCAATGTCTGGAAGCCCCACAGATCCAAGGCTCGTGCGACCGTCAAAGGAGAGAAGACACGAATCAATGTAACTGGAGAAAAGCTCTGCCGTAAGGACATTCCTAGAAGACCTCATTCCACCATCGTTAGTGCTAACGATTGATTGCAGAGGATATTGAAAAGTATCTCGGCCCCTCGCTACAGCGCCATGTCGGTTGCGACCTCATCGATCTCTTCCCCGGTGCGGGAGTCTGGAGCAGAAAGCTACGCGACATCGTTCAACCTCGAACCCACATTCTCATGGAGCCCGACACGTCGCTTTATACTCCGTTCCTTGAGCCGTTAACCAAGAACCCGGGCACCACAATCGTCCCTAAATCCGGGCTCCTATGGACAGACCTCAGGGAGGTTCTCGACGGGCTTACCCACCAGACCCGCCTCGATCCTCAGTCACTCACGCCTCCTCCGAAAAATGATACCCTTCTCGTAACGGCCAATTTGAGCTTTTACCCCAAGACCCGTATGACCGCCCTTTACCTGTACCAGTTACTCTCCGCCGTCCGATCGGGGACCCTCTTCCAGGAATACGGCCTAGTTAGGATGCTCATCTGGGCTAGGCCAGAGGATATTCGGCCGACTATTCTACCCATGACGGTGCAGGCTCGCAACAGGAGCGCTGTAGAAGCCGAGCTTGCGTGTGAGTGGATAAACGAAGTCGTTGGCATTGATAGTCAGGATCCCGAGCTTCAGGCAGCCATCTACCGATCTAAGCGATCCGGTGGCCCGCGAGACCACGCGATCGAGTTAGAGAGTGCGTACCGCGCGTTACAAAGGCTCCGAGAGCAAGGTATAACGGTTCCCCGGGGAAGGGAAACCGCTCTCCTCAAGGAAGCGAAGAAGATCAAGGATGAGTCCGATTCTCTGTCTCGTCGCGCTCAGTCTCCGAACGTTGCCCTGTCGTATGCCGATGAACTCGCGGAGCTGGAACACGCCTTTGCTTCCGGGGATTTCGAGAGGGGCTCGAAAGAGCACAAGAGGCTGAAGCGACTTCAATACCGCCAGACGAACGATACTAAGCAGGTGGGCTCCTACGCGGATATTTTACAAGAGCACGCTGCGCTCGCCAAGCTCCACGCAAGTGGAAACGCTTCGCCGGAAGAGCTTCGAGAAAAGGAGCGGCTCTGGAATGAGAAGGTCAGCTCCCTCAATCCTCACAGTCTATCTACCTTCCGCCTCATCCGTGACAACTTGCACCTCTTTCGACAAGATCCCCCCGCGATGCTCTGGGACAGGCGCACCCTCGAGCCTCTCACAGTCAAACCCGAAGAGTTCTTCCCCAATGTTGGCTGTTCTCTGCTCGACATCCAACCAAAGGCCATGAGTCCTCTACTTCGAGGTGGAGAAGGCTCCAAGGTCTTTGATCTCCTCGTCAAGATCATGCTCCGCAACTCCACCGTGCCCGTCAGCCAACGCATCGATGACGTCTGGCCCGATGCCGCGGAGGGGTTACTCCCCAACTGCCCCAGCCTCAGCGACCCAGCGAAGGGTGGGACTTTTGGAAAGGGGCATGCGGAGCTATGCGCGAGGGCGCTCAACGAGAAACAGTGGGTCGAGCTGGTTGAAGCGTGGATGAAGTGGCCATTTAGGCCGAGGTATGACAGATTAGAGAGGCAGCATTCCGAAGTGGAGGTAGAGGATGACGGATCAGGCACCGCCGATGGAGAATTCTTGCTATGATTGCGGGGGGTAGCGGGGTGTATGATATGGTGTAAGAGTACAAACATGGCCTGGACAGAATAGATACCCATCTCCTTGTGTTTAGTGCATAGACGCATAGATACTAGCTAAAACAGACGCATTCACAATCCTACAATTGTTTGGTAATGGGGCAACAGCGGAGCCGGGAGGTTAACGCGGTCGGCAGTTGGCAGATCCAGGACTCTGATGCTTGACCCGATATGGGACAGTGGCTACTCAAGTGTGCCTCAATGCTTGCCACAACACACTAAGGCTTTCGTGAATGGTGACTTTTGTCTTCCCATGAAACCAGGCTTTAGAGTCACATTATGTCTGATGGAAAGCCACCTTGCAACACTCCCGAACTAGGAGATGAACAGTGGCTATGAGAACAAGCAAGGGAAAGTCACATTTTATCATCAATCTAAGCTGAAGCGAGCGTCTCAATACGAGGCTAGCTGGTTTCCGATGGATGGGAGATGTCTCCTCAATCGCGAGCTACGTGGCGATGCGACTGGCGGGAAAAAGCAGTCCCACATCTCCCTCTTTCTCTCGCCTCCTTCCATCCTGCCGCACCAAATCCTATTCGTACAAGCGGCATTGGCGTCGAATATGACGTTCTAGATGATTCATCTGGGCACGTCGATAATGATTTCGGGCATTGGTTGGGGGAAAACGAGGGGCAAGTCTGTACCCCGCAGTCCCCTGCAGCAGGCGTTGCATCGTCACCTTTCCCATTCCGGTATATCCTGCGAATTGTTCCGATGAAGATCTGGGGAACATCCCGCCCTGTAAGGAGAGGTTATTGTGATGGTCGCAGGTTCCTGGCTCACCTTTCCCATCGATTGGCCATCCTTGGAACAAGGTTGGGGGAGATTGATTGTCCAGGAGATCCTGCCGAGGCATCTTCAGAGCACCATGTCCAGCTTCCTTGTATCTTGGCCAGTATGGCAAGGAAACAAGTCTTTGTTGGCTTGGATTATGGTTTGGATTCGAGCTGATGTGCAGTGTTTGTTTCTAGCATTCCTTGCGAGCTGGAAAGACGGAGGCTTCAAGTTCCTCGGCTGCCAAGCCAAATCCTGGGCTTCGCCATCACCTCTAGTCGAGAGAGTGGCACGCACGATGAGTATAAAGAAGCCACGATGAGATGCGCCAAGAGGATCTGGGAGGTCAATAACTCTCGACCACCGCCTTATCGCAAGCGTCTTCTCATTCATCGGTTAGCTATCTACCCACAGTCCATTCAAAATCTCGACAAAAATGTTTGGCAAATCCGCTTCCCTCGTTTACCTGGTGCTCCTTGGCCTCGCCGCAGCACAGACCGAGTGTCCCGAATTGCCGGACACCGGCGTCGACTTTGGACAGCCCGTTCCCATGAAGCCAGAGGACATTCCAGCCGGGTGCTCCGATTATGAGATTCTCGTCGGTAAGTCTTTTCCTACAAAAGCTTTGATGATAAGGACTAACGTAGCATCCGCGTTGAAGCCCGTGGAACTAGCGAGCCCAACGCCGAAGGCGGCAAGTTCGGCATCATTGTCGGTGATCCGGTCGTCAGCAACACGACGGTGAAATTGGCCGGCGCACGAGGCTACCCGGTCCAGGTACGGATCCAGGCCATTACATACGCCTCCTCGACAACCGGCTTTAGTAAATGAGCTAGACTAACGCATTCTTTCGCCCATAGTACCCCGCCAGCTCCTCCATCATTAGTGGTACCCGCCAAGGCGCCGCCGATGTCGTCAACCGCCTCAAGGCCCAGGCTGCGGCTTGCCCCAACCAGCTATTTTCCTTAGTCGGGTACTCCCAGGGCGCTGGCGTCATGCACGCTGCCGCGGACGACATTCCCGTTTCTCTGTACCCCCGCATCAAGTCCCTCGTCATGTTTGGCGACGGGTACAACCGTCTCGGAGCCCTTGGCCGCTTCCCCATCGGCTTGAATACCAAGGCAAAGCAAGTCTGCGCTAGCGGCGACCCGGTAAGTCTAGCAAGAAAAATCCCCTCGCGAGCGAAGAGCCCGGCCTTGAATGGCGCAAGCAATCCTTGACGCTGACGATGGACAGACCTGCGATAGGAACGGCGATTGTACTTACTACCATTTGACGTATATTCGCCCTGAGTACATCGATCCCGCAGTTGACTTCATCGTCAAGGGATTCACAGGTATGTCTACGCTCAAAAGATCAATCTATTCCCAACCCTCGCAATTTCATCCTTGCTGATCAGAGTCCAATGCAGGGTGAGTGGACCGACTCCCAGACCGAAAATTCTGGTCAAGTAGAGTCGTTGCGTATTTCTAGCTTCCATTAGCAGCAAATAGAAATGAATACAATGCCTTCTCGACGTAGGCCTTTCTTTCTCTTTCCGCAATTGAAATGCGCGTCCTTAATTCATTCAACATCGCCGAGGGAGCAATGGAACGAAGCCACCGTCAGCACCGCCGGTGACAATATTATTGTGATCGGCATAATAACATTGAAGCAAAAGGATTGTAAGAATGAACTGTCTGTCCCCTACAATTGAATAGCTACGAGCCAAAATGGAACTATTGGGGGAAAAAAGACAAAAAGAAAAAAGAATCGTTGCCCACACCTGGGATCGAACCAGGGACCTCATCATTCACTAGCTATACTAGTGATGCGCTCTACCACTGAGCTATACGGGCTTCTGATAGTGGCTTTCGCCCCATAACAGTCTTCATATTCCACACTCAGGACTGACAGCTCCACAACGACCCCACCGTCGGCGCATTGATGCCCATATTGGTGGAGACACTTGGACATTTTTGTCGACATCTTCCCCATAGGCCACGACTACATGAAGATTTCCAGTGTGAAGGAGTGACTAGTACCCGGAACCAAGGGTTCAAATTCATCCATCTGATTTCGAAGTTGCGCCGGCATTTGGCAGTCGTGTATAAGGCGTTAAGTTTACACAATTCACTAGGGTACATCATAATCATGCTACATGCTAGAGTGTTTTATGGAATATCGCGATGCTCCACACAATCTCGTGCTTACCCTGATGGAGGCCCCCGCGTTGATCTGGAAGGCGATGATACGCGGTATACTCTTCCCCACGCCAAAGGTGATGAAGACGGCCAGGGCCAGCGTCAAAAAGGACATGCTAAACTCGACGAATTGGAAGCACCTGCCGGTCTTTCCGACAACGATGCCTGAACCAAAGGCAAACACTGAACGGAGAATGGCAAGGTCCACACTCCGGACTTTTCAGGGTACGTCCCAAGTACCGCCTGAAAGTAGAGCAGGATGTAGTATATGATGGCTGCCAGGGCAATTCCGTGGTAGAAAACCACGGCGAGAAGCAATGCGGTGGATTTTCTCTTGACGAACCGCAGAAACAGGAGGGGGTGTTTAGAGAACCGCTGCCAGACGCCGAAAATAGCGCGTAAGATGACGCCAAAAACGATGAGGCAGATGACAGTAGGGATTTTCCAGGGATGCGCAGAGCCTGCCCATCCAAGTCCATATAGGGCCATGATTGTTCCGCCAATGGCTAGAACGATTCCATCAAATCAATTGCAAGAAGGGCTCCGAGGATGGGCCCGTGAGAGTTGTCAATCTTGATGAATACGAGGGCCACAAGGCAAGAAAGACCGAAGAGAGGAACTGCAATGAGGCAATGTTAATAATATCGATCGAATTACAAGGACGGCGTTGCACGTCAGAACCGTACGGTGCAGGCCCTTTGACAACCTCTACTATCAACTCCTGGCACAACCGGCTGTCATTAAGGCGGTTCGGCGGTCATCCCACTCGTGGTAGGGGACCTTGGGCACCGATAGCAACTTCAAGATGCGAAATGCCAGCTCAGAAGTAAAATACAATACTGACAACGAAGTCCCTTCCAGCGGGTATGACCGTACGCAGTCTATGCTGAATATCGAGGAAGCCATGCACAAACCTTGCAAAGAACTCCTGAAGCAGGCGGAACCCCGTCCTTGGTCAAGACTCGAAGCGCAGGATGTGGTCGATGCGGGTGGCGGCTGTGAGAGACGGAGGTTTAGCATGGCTTCCTACCAAACCATTCTAACGCCTCTCGCTCTTAAGGTGGGCAGCCATTGCCTTGATGATATCAGCCGTGAGTTTAATAGCCAGAGAAATCGCCAGGAGAGTCAGAAAACGACAGCGCAGACCAAAATGATGGGGTTTCTTACGTCCTACACCTTATACACCGCCAACGACACAGACTTGAAGATTTTCACACAAAAGAACAACGCGGAAAAGCAACAGAGTATCTGACTCATGATTCTCTTTGTCAGCCAGGTGAGTGCAAATTCGAACAACAGAGGCAAGACTTCGTGATGCCACATATTTTGTGGGTTTCTTCGTCATCAGTAGCAGCCAGAGCTCCAAGAATGACGCAAGGAAACATCCACACAAGTGTCTCACGATGGAATTTGTGACCGAGAACATTCGAATCCAGATATAGATATTTCGAAAGTTCTCTGCTGTTGTCACTGGAGATGGGAGCAAGAGAGCAGGTATTTTCATGGGATAGTATGAGTTCATCAGCCGAGTATTTCTAGTGATAGGAGTCGTTGGCATCAAAAACTGGCCTTCACGGCCATTGCGGTGAAACTATTCTGGGCGAACGCAGTTGTTCCCGAGGAATGGCGCCTGCGGGCGCCCCCTTGCGGCACGTCCTGTGACTCCCATCCCGACCTGTCGTGAGTGTACTACTTTGGCAAAATGTTATGAGGCCATCGTTGGGAAACGACAAGGCTGAGATTCATGTTTGGGGGTTGCGGTTCGCCTCTTCCGTTTTGCTGATTACCGGGGGGTGGGGCTATGGATATCGTCGACAAAGCAGGATGGAGGACCTATCGCTTCGGGCTTGAGATATCGCTGTTTAGGAGGTGAAATCATGATCAACCTCGAACTAAGAGGCCGGACAATGCAAAGTTAGCAAAGTCAGAGAGAGATCTCTTCCAGAGGGGACCTCGGATGACATGTCACCCAAGGAACTGGAACGCAAGAGAAGCAAAGTTGGGTGCGTCGTCTCAGCTCCACTCCCAAAGGAAACGGAGAGTGTACTCAGGGATCAGCGAAAGGATGGAAAGGTGGCCGTGGACCTGTAGTTCAAGTAAAGCCTCAACTCTGTCACCGCTAGAACCAAATTGTGACTCTGATATGGTTGTTGGGTTGTTGCTCAGATATCATTCTCTGAGAATGTCCAATGTTCAACCCCGGGGTTCACATCAAGAGCTGGATACGGTAAACATCGCGCCGATACGTACATGCATACGACTGGACATTCTGCCATAGCTGCAACTCGCTTGGATATTACAGTCACCGGGTCTCGTGAGGAGATCCCTCATGATAAGCCTTGGCATCGCACAACATGCCTCTTACAATACATAACGCCCAAGCATGAGTAATCTATCAATTCCAAATACTCCAGGTACATTGTAGAAAGAAACAGGTCCTAGGCCATCGGGCCGCCCCCCCCCCCCCCCCCCCCCCCCTCTCCCCCCTCCAACCATCACCTTCGCGCTGCATTGGTCGCATAGACAGAATACTGTTCTGGGTCACGAAAGAGGAGGTATGAACACCGCCACAAGGAAAGCCTCAGGGAGAGGAAAATACGACGTTTCTTCCGCACGAGACGTAGGTACGTACTTGAGGATTGGAATCTGGGCAAGAGAGAGAACGACAATTTTCACTGGAGTGGAGGTGCTGGTTGAAACCGGTCAAGTGTCGGTAATATGGCTTTCAGCTACGGCTCACAATTCTGCCGTCTAATGGTCTCGACACGTCGAAAGGATTCGGGCGCTAAGGCTCCTTGTCCTTGCGCGAGTGAGAGACACTTGTTCATGGCGTTGAGGTAATTCTGAGCTAGAACGCGCTGGTTACCCCATTCGAGCCCAGTTCAGACACATCAATGCATGCACTCAAGAGCATCTTGCCTTGCCTTTCCAATCGAGCCCGGCGCAGGCAAGCGAGGGTTACCTGGTGGGTGATAGGCTGCAGCCACATCACAGTGTCAACAGGACAGTATAGTTCATCCCAAGGAGTGAGGCCGTGGCTTGTGTCGAAGAAGCATTGGCTCTCTTTCCTCGGCCGTGATATTTCTCGTGTGCCTGGAGGTGACTGCGAGTCCCACTTGGAAGAGGTGTGGCCAGCGACGGATTTATCCCCAAACAAGCAACCTGAGGACAGGGACGGTTTTGAACGCCAGGCCCAAGTGGGGAACAAACATGGGGAACTTTTGGTCTCGCAAAGTCTTAGCTTGACATCGCAAGACGTGAATGAAGGATTTTTTGATGATCTTCCGCTCTCCGTATCTGCGTCTTCATGGATCTCTGGGGAGACTCATTGGAGAATCTAGTAAGAAGTTGGATAGCGCCCCACCTCAGCCCTTCAGAGAACCTTATACTGTGGATTAACTCGCAACATGATTGGCCGGCCCTCTGCGGATTTATTTTCCTTTGACCTTCTGCCTCTGTGCCGGGGCTTGGCATCCGTGACATCAGATGGACCTTGTCGTCCGGAACCGGTAAGTGGTGGGTTGATCTCTGACAGCAGGCCCCTCCCCACAGGGATGCATGGACGTAAGACCTCTGAAGGGGAGGACCGGGGGCTTGTACCCATTGCCCATCAAGAAGCGGCGGGGTCCCCTGAATGTCTTTTTCGCACCCCCTTTTCACGTATCGTGGTCAACGGCTTCAACTGTTGGATTTTGGGAAGCGCGCCTCACAAGGCGTGGGCTGCGCATTGGTAACCTTGCCAGGGATTCCGTCATGACCAAGCAAGTATGTCAACGTGGATAGTTCTGTGGAAAGAGATTCCAGAAGATAACACCCAGCATGCCACCTGTTACACTCACCAGTTTTTCTTATCGGGCTGTTGGGAAAGATCGTAAGCACGAAGAGAGCTCCCGCGTCCTGCCATCACCACCGCCATCCGGAGACAAAATGTTAAAAATCTCTCGTGCCTTCACCAAGTGGAGATTTGGCCGCAGCCTCTTCAAATCATCTCCGAAGGGTTGCTTATACGGGCTTATACGATGTCTAATGCCAAGCACTCCGAGGAAAAAGAACGACAAGAGAGAAGATGACGCACTGAACAATCCCCCGGATAAGGAATGGATGTGCAACAAGTCCAGAATATCCAGCGAATGTTGTGCCGAGGGTGCGGCCCCCTTAATCCCAATCGATCGGGTTTAACCTAATTCGGGTAATGAGTGCGATTTTCGGGGATACACAACACTTGGGCTGGCATGTAAACGACCAAGCATAGGGACAATCTTATGGAGATCCGAGAAAAACACCGGACTTTGTGCACGGCACTGGGAATTGCATCTATCGCATGTTGTGTTCGACTTAGAGGGTACAAGTCAGTGATTGATGCCGTGTCCAGGCCTCTTTCGCTTATTTCTACCGTGCATTAGACAAGCAGCAGCGCAGGTGGAACGGGATCATTAAGCTTCTCGGATTCTCCAGCCCCTGTCAGCCAGCAAAGACAGCCAGGCAATCGACGGTACTTGTCCAATGGCGCACACACAGTCAGTGATTGATCCTAATCTCTGGGCCGATAATCGTGGCAAAGTTCCTCCGGCGCTTACGACAGGGATAACATGCACTGGCGCCAGGTTAAATTCTAGGGCTGGCCAATGGTGGCCGCTCATCTGCTCGGTCGACCCACTGGGCCATCGGCCGGTACCAAACCCCTGAAAGCGAGGCGAGGAGCAGACAGCGCCAAAAAAAAAAAGAAAAAGAAAAAGAAAGACCCGCTCAGGGCGAGACTGGACATCAATTCATCCGTCCATTGAGGCTACCGCCAGGCTGGCTATAAATGGTTGTCATGCAGGCTAGCCCCCCTGAGGCCGGTACATGGTTTGCTGCCTTCGAGGGGCGTGTCACAACGGGCGAAGTAAATCTCAATCTTCTAGACAAGCCACCAAAGTGAGCGACCATGGGCGAGATGCAGGCGGCCGTTTGGACTAGCGCCGCGTGCTACCCAAAACCCTTGCGATCCCGCGTCGGACTAAAACATTATAAGAGAGCGCCATCGTCCTCATGTCGAATGAGGGAGGGCTTTCCTGTCACTCGATTAGCCACACGCTAACACTCGTTTTCTTTTCTAAATTGCGTGTTACAGGTATAGCCGATTTCCCTTTGACGCAATCATGGTGGACATCACCGTCGGTCAGATGGCGGGTGTCATCGCCTTCATCTTCGTCATAGGTAAGTCAGAGCGCCAAAGTACATCGTGACGCGGCTTCGACGCGGAACACTAACGCACGAGTACAGTTCAACTCATTTCCCCATTGGTTTTGGGAATCCTCCTCGCGGGCTATCTTCGAGACACTGAGACTGCCGCTACTTGGTATCGTTTCTTAGGATTACCGCGAGCAACAAGTGAAAGTTTGACCGCTAACTTTTGACTTCACTGTAACAGGAGCACAGTGAACCGAAGATTAGCAACGACATTATGGCCGACTCTTCTTCGCCATGACGGAACGGGTGGAGCACGCAACCTACGCTTCATCATCAAAATACTCTCCGCATCCTTTCCCATTGTAGCTCTTCTGATTGCCGTTGCTGGTATCGTGACGCCGCTCGGACTAGGGGAGGAGCTCACCTCGTTGCGACCAACTTCGGCCCGGTTTGAGTATTTCAAAGATAACAGCCCGTATGGCTTAGCTACCGCTGAAAGAGGCAAGACTCGGCTCAGCCGAGTATGTTCGCAAGGGGTCGGCTTCATGTCCGGACCGGCACCATGCCCCTTCACTGGCGACGTTGTCACTGCCACTCGTGATAACGGCTCGATAACCTATAGCTTCCCTGATGAAGGCATGAATCCATTCATTGCTGATATTTCCCGGGAGATTTTCTCGAGTGGAACCAAAGGGAAGCGCACCACTATTTCTAATTATTTCGATATTGAATGGCGCCAGTTCTCCTCCACAATCAGGAAGAACGTCAATAACGACCAGCCGATTGATTCTGGGCTGTATCGTCAACTTGACTCGTTCATTCTTGAGAACAAGTACAAGGTCCTGGAAGGCCTCGTGGTTGATGCCAAGATTGGCGGCATAGGATTCCGCAACCACACGCTCCCTGTGGGATTTAGCCGAGGTGCGCGCTGGCAGGAAGATCTACTCTTTATCGAGCCAGAGGCTGCTTGCGTCAACACAAACTTGACTTTTGAGTTTACCATCGATCGTAATGCATCCAGTTCTAGTCCAATCGCTGATCTTCGGCTTGTCGACCGTGGCGGCTTTGTCAATCTCAACACAACCAACCCTGAGTACGATCACGATCACGCGCAGAGTAACCCCGATCTTGTTGCCCGAGCTTACAAGGCTGCTTTCCTGAATAACGCCCAGACTATGCTTGTCTTCAACGTCACAAACCAAAACGATGAGGAGAAAGGCCTGAAGGCTTTCGCGTATCTCAACTCGGAGATTGGAAAGGGATTTGAGATCCCCGTCGACAGCCTCGATAACTATCTAAGCTTGGGAATTTCGTCTGAGTTTGGGAGATACTTAGAGCTCAGTGACGTGAATTCAACTTTCTCCGATGTACCCGACTACCCGAACCCCTACGGCATAGAACCTTCTGATTTCCGGTCCATCACGACAATCTGCTCAGGTTCCGGAAACTCCGATCCTGCCACAATCGACAATATTTACACTGGTTGCGGTCTCATGCGGGGTGCTCCGATTCGGAGAGATGGTGGCTCGCAGAGCCTGCTGGAGCACGGATCCAAGTGGTATAGCCCGATGCATGCATGCGCTGCCTCGGTTCGAGCCACCATCAAGACGGTCTCATTCCTGTATAACGGGACAGAAAATAACAACATTGCGAGTCTTCAGGTCACCAACATTGAGCCGAAGGAGTACGACAATGAAGAGGACATGCCACTCTGGGGATTTGAGGAGTCGGGTTTGAACGTCACCGGCATCCGTCCCCTATGGGGTTTGATTAGCCCCGAGTATGCCTCGCATGAAAAGGTGTCCAGCATTCGGCAGCCTCATTTCCGTCTTCCGGGCTATCAAGGCCTCACAGCGCCCAGCTTGACGGCGGAAACGTCACAGAACATCCCTGGGAGCGACTTCCCTTTTATGTCCATGAACAGGGTGTTTGACATGACCGACGCTGATTGGCCGTTTGACTTGCTTGGACTAGCCAGCATGTCCATCTTTACTAGATGGCAGGAGCTTTCACCGAACCCAGACGCAGCGGCGCAGATCCTGGCCCTCATGTGGACCGATCTCGCGGCGTCAGCCGTAGTCGGCACGAAGGGGGGTTCTGGGCTCGTTCAACAGCGGAAACGATGACGAGGTGACGGAAATTTTTGTAAGGCCCATTGGACACCGGGTCACCTACAACTATGTCTACGGAATCCCCGCCTTCATCCTAATCCCCTTCCTCGCCACTTTCGGCTTCTTCATGGTCGTCTCGTTCTGCATCGGCAAGGTGAGCTTGGCGAAGCTCAAGAAACGGCTAAACCAGGTCTCGGCGGGCAGGATCTACACCACCTTCATCTACCCCGAGATGAGTAACCTGCTCATGCCCAGCAAAGATTGGCTCGTTTCCAATGGTGGAAAGAGCGTGACTGTGGGCGTTAGCGCCAGCGGGGCCGGCCGCCCCGTGCCGACGGCATACCCCCCTCAGCAGATACCGTTGGTGCAGCCTGGGATTCCGTTGAGTCCGTATGGTGAGCAGAAGCGACCATTTTTCGAGTAAAGCTGCCCATTTTTCTTTCGTTTTGTCTTTTAAAACTGGATCCAATCCCTTTCTGTGATTGGACATGGAGGTCCATTTCTTTCTGCTTTTGGAAGAGGCCCGGTGTCTGGGTATATTAATGCACAGCCTTTTGCGCTTGTCTGCAATCAGTACATAGTATCATATAAACCCAACGCGTGAGCTCAACAATTGCTGTTGCTACTTGATGCCAAGTGAAATTACGCGTGGATGTGTGTTGGTGGATTTTTCTTTTCTTTTTCGATCCCTGACAGAACAGTTGATAATAGACCTGCTGAACAAGCTAAGCGCCCAAGCCATCTGCCAAGACCACCCGTCCAGAAAACAACAAACACGTATGCATGAGCGAGCTGCCATGTGATTAGTTCATCTCGCCCCCACCTGGCGGCCTAAGCAGTACAATGTCGACCCTCGCTAATCGAGCTGATGGAATTGGGTGGATAAAAATAAGTTATGCCGGGGGTGGATGAGGCTGTTTCACGATCCTCGACTGCATTCCTTGGTGACGCGACTTTGCACGACAGGGCTTGCAAGCTTTAAGTTGAAGGCAATAGGATCAATTGCGCCTAAAAAATTTACTAAAGAAGGCATTTTACCAGAGTAAGTGATTTGTAGGATGGTGCGAAGAACTTTTTCCTTTTAACTGGTGTCTAGCTAAAGTCATGGCATCCTCATTATTGTCACAATGACACAGGGCTCAGTGCTCAGTGCTCTCCAAAACCTGGCTATCATCCCAGTATCGGAAGACGGGGGGTTCACTATCGCGAGAGGTTGTAGCATGATGAAAATGCGAAAACACATCGGTCGGCGGTAGACCGAAGAAAATTTCATGGCTTATTCATAGAAGCAAATATTAATCCTCCGTCATCTCCCGCTTCCAGGCGCGCAAAGAGAAGCAAACATCGTTGGTCGGGTAACCGCAGCTCTCTTTACTACGAAGGAAACGGTTACTCAACCTTGATACGAACTGTGCTCGGCTCGGCCTCTAATATCTTGAGCCTAGTGTTTTGTAACAAGGGTGACCTGTCCAACCATGAGAGGTGAGGTCATCCATGGATACTTCGCACTATTGTTCTTGAAACCGAAAGCTAGGGTCAGGTGATGACTGATTGGTTTTCTTTCTGTCTCTACCTTGGACATAGCGTGAAGGCCATCTCTTCTTATTAAATCATTGCTTGGGGCTGGTGCGACGTGTCACGAGGCTATTAGGTCAAATTTTAAGCGCCCATCGCCCGGAGGAGTCGGTGATAGTCGAACCCGGTTCTCAGTCCGGGTTCTGCATGGTTTCTGGGGAAACTAGCCTCATCTTATTTTTATCCAAAACTTGCAAAATTCAAAACGGCACCTGCAGATTACTAGCTTCGTTTCGTGTATAGTATGATAAGTTGATATGCCCTGGGCTGGAAGACAAGGGCCTATTACTCGAAAAAGGACAAAGGAAGAAGCTAAAGCTGCAGCTTTGTTTGACATCAGGACACGAGGATGCCGCTGCTTACGCGAATAGGGAGCGTTGACGCCGCAAGATTTTACTGAAGGGTGCTAGCCTCCTCGGGTAAACAGACGTTATCGCAAGGTGCCAAGTCAGTGGGCGGCTAATCGCTGGCCGGCCTGCCCCACAATAAGCGGCCATCTGCGGCCGGTCAGTTTGGGTGTGAGTGACGGATTGATCTGGTTGGACCCCAAATCGGTTCCGACACTCTGGGTCAATGCGCCTCCGAACCCAGACCGCCCCCTTGCAACATGACACAATGGTTTACTACCTATCATCACTGTGGTGGGATTGCTTCCTCGAGAACACTCGTATCCAGTCATTCTGTCAACAATCAGCCACGGAATTGTTCGTCGCCTTGCCCTCTCCTGATGTCGAGAACCTCATAAAGTCGACTGGGTCGCATCCGTTATTTCCCTCCTCTTTTTCTTCTGTTCACTGCAACTGCAACTCAAAAAATAGACACCGCTTCGAGTTGATCTCGGGCATAGAACTTTTTTTCGTTTTATTTCTTTCATTTATTTATTTATTTATTTGTCTTCAATATCTTCCAAAATGCACGTTACCTCTGTTATTGCTACCCTTCTTACTCTGGGGCTGGCCTCTGCCCGCCCTACTCCAGCAACATACCTAGACGCGGTAAAAGGAAACGTAGAGCCGGCTGCACCTGGCCCGGTCGACTCACTGTGCCAGCAAATCGACGCTGCCCTTGCCGAGGCTCAGGCTATGGCTCTCCCGCCAGGTACGGTGATAGCACAAAAGGTATGCTTCAACCTTGGCTCGCCTGCTCACAACCACTGCTGACTTTGTTCGCGTTTTCTCTTTAGCTCGGGACAATCCTTGACCGGATGACTCTGGGAGCCAAAGACGTTGCGGCGGCATGCAAGAGTTTGGACGTTTATCTCGCTCCATGACTGCATCTTCGAAGTTGCGTGGGGATGAGGGGATTTTTTAGGGCTGGTCACCTAAGGTTTTTTGACA
This sequence comes from Lomentospora prolificans, assembly GCA_029532625.1. Classification (NCBI taxonomy): domain Eukaryota; kingdom Fungi; phylum Ascomycota; class Sordariomycetes; order Microascales; family Microascaceae; genus Lomentospora; species Lomentospora prolificans. The sequence continues at coordinate 4,915,641 of JARFXM010000003.1, forward strand.
TCGTTTCGACTGATGATGGGGATGATGATATGATGAAACGCGAATTCTGAAGCTTTCTCCAGCTGGAAATTCTTGATTTATGGCCCACGGTCACGGATGATGTGAGCTTGTTGCACAGTTGATGGTCTTGCTTGGAAAGATTCATCGGTTTCTCAATTTGTCTAGCGCATTTGTCAGGTAATGATATAGGATATACCAAGAAACAGAACAAGGTACACTGTTAGTTGAAAGGTACACGGGAAGTCATACTCCCAATCTGGTTTGTAGAATCACGGTGCTCATTTTAATTCCTCGTAGACGAGCCTTGGCCAATTCCCTAATCACGAATCTTGATGGCCACCTTGGAAAAGTGCTTTGTCGCATCCAACCTCTGATATGCCTTCTTTGCATCCTTTAAATCATACACAACATCATCAAGGGCAGGTACAATTTTCTTTTCGTCAACAAACTTGACCAAATCCTTCAGTTGCGTCCTCGATCCAGCCAGAACCCCGCGAACGACACACGGGTACATCAAGGCAATAAGGAGAGGCACAGGCTGGCCACTCCCGCGAAGTCCCGCGAGAACCACGATCCCATCGGTCTTTGCGGCCGGTACAGCCTGAGCCAACGTGGCATCGCCGCCGATATCGACGATGAAATCGAAACCCGCACCGTTGGGCGTCAGGTCCTTGGCCTCCTTGCCCCAGCCAGCTGGATTGGTACGGTAGTTAACGATATGTTTCGCGCCTAGCTCCTTCAATCGCGCAGCCTTGTCGTCCGACGAAGTTGTGGCGACCACGTTCGCGCCCGCGGCAACAGCAAACTGGAGGGCAGCGACGCTTACGCCGCCAGTTCCCTGAGTGAGTACCCAATCACCGGCCTTCACTTGCTTTCCCTTGAATCCGAATAGGGAGTTCCAGGCTGTGAGGCCGCTGCAGGTCAACGTGGAGGCTTCAATAAATCCTATCGACTGCGGACCATGAACCAGGGCCGTTTCGTGGAACACTCCATGCGTCTGAAGGGTGCCGTTTTGGCGCTGGCCGAGGCCGTCACTGACGGCTGAAAAGTCGGGAAAGGCGTCGTCGCCGCCTTTCTGTACCGTGGTAGGGCTCAGGAGGGTTACGACGTGGTCCCCAGGCTTGAACTCGGCAACGGCGGCCCCAGTTGCCTTGACGATGCCGGCGCCGTCGGAGCCAGGAACACAGTTTTCCGAGATGAGACCAACTTGCTCACGCTGGAAAACAAAAAGAAAAAAGAAAAAGGAATCACTATCTGTGAGCTCCTCTTATATCTGACATGGGATGAAAGCGAAAGATGACTTACGTTCCTGGCGATGACGAGCTCTCGGTAGTTCAGACTAGCTCCGTAGAGCTCGACCAAAACATCGTGATCGCCGAGATTCTCTGGTACTGGCACGTTTTCCTCGTAGTTCAGGGACGCCTCGAATCCATTCTGATTCGCCATTACCCATCTGCTTGCCATCATGAACGATATTCGTTAGCAGAGACGTAGCAGCGTACGTCTGGTGAAAAGGGCTCGATTGCATGGTGAAGATCATACGAGACTCATTTGGTGCGTACCAACGTTCTAGGGTTGCTCAAACTTTTTGGATTAATAATTGCTCGCTAATTTTCTGTCACGAAGATTCCATCAAGCAGTCGACGATGGTGGGGCTACTAGTATTCGGTGGCGCGTGTTAGAGCAGAGCCTGGCGAATCATACAAATTTCTGAAGCAATGTGAAGATCTAGAACCTGGGCTGGTTGTCCTTGGCAGTGGGTATTAGAGTTATTAGCCTGAGCGGACTTTGAACTTGCTCCTATTCTTGTATTAGTGGGAAATGCAATCGTCCATACCCCGTCCCAAAAGAGACGTTTGCATTATCGTGATGTTTGTAGCTACGCCCACCTCTCTTCTCACGCCGCCTTATCCTCACCTTCCGCTTCCGTGAGGCGTATAAAAGTTGATTTCTACCATTGATGCACTGGTGCGTACGCTAATCGACGAGCTTTCAGGATATTTACAACTGCCTGACCTCTCTTGATGCTACTCGCGGCGAAGGCCTCACTGGGACAGCGATTGCCTGAAATATCACACAAACCATGCTGCGGATGGCCTTCGGCTGGTGTTCGAGAAGCACCCTGATTAGTAGCCCTGTAACGCTGATTCTGGCCGTGAGGAAGATTTGGCAGTGCGAGATGAGAAAACCTAATTTTGACGCTAGGAGGACAGTTTGGCCTAATACCGCGCGAGGTTTGGGGTATCGGTCGCACGATAAGCGCCGCTAGTTATGTTGTTGACCATCAGAAACAGCCCCAAGGCTGCTGGGCATCCTAACGGACAGTGTCAAAGCATGGTCAATCCTTAACATTTTCTAAGGAGGTTAAATGAGCGATGCGGCGACCCTCAGCTACTATCGCCGCTTGTCGGCTCCGGGATCGCGCAATTCCCGAAACCGATCGCGAAGCGAGCCTGGCCGTGGTCACGGTTATTGGATTGACGGCACAAGCAGCTCGACGGAGATGGCCAATTGTGGATTTGTCAGGCGCATGGATGGATTGATAGCTGGCTAGCGGCTTCAAAGCACACCATAAATAGATGGAACGACGCCATGAATTCGTCCAGAGAGAGTGAATCAGCATCAATTATATCGCGCAAGAATGACTTATATAGCTGGAGATATCCAACCGGAAAATTATTGAATTGTGTAGTCTTCTTTGACCGGTTCTAGATCTTGCGACGCCGTCTATTTTAACGCCCGTATTTAGATCTTCTCGAGTCTCTCGGACCAACTTCAATACCGCGGCCATGGTTATTAAGTCAGCCGAGAAGTTGGTCGGCAAGAAAATTGCAGTCATAGGTGGCACATCAGGGTATGTTTGGCAATTGAGCCAGTCCGTATTATTCTGCGGACACTCCTCCACTGACACAATTGATACCAGCATTGGTTTCGGTGCCGCTCAGGCTTTCCTGGACGCCGGGGCATCCGTCGTTGTAATCTCGTCATCGGAAGACCGCGTCAAAGGCGCCGTCAGCAGACTCAATCACGCAAACGTCCAAGGGAAAGCCGGCGATGTGCGTGATGAGCAGGCCTTCACTGCGCTGCTCCTCTCGCTCGCCCCGCTTGATCACATAGTGTTTTCCGGCGTCGACAAGATTATCCGGGGTTCGCTTGCCGACGCTGACCTTGACGAGGCAAAGTATTTGTTTGGCGTCAAGTTCTGGGGCAGTATTGTCACCGGAAAAGGTACGCATTCTTTTTCTTTCCCGCAACAGGAGATATGGACCTGCAAAGGGCCATGTTATTGGACGCCTCGCTAACAGACTTACAGCGATTGCAAAGCACGACATTTTGAAGCCGGGCGGCTCACTTACTCTGACGTCAGGAACTGCAGCACTCCGCCCTGGAAAGGGCGCGGCCATTGGCGGTGCGCTTAATGGTGGCGTCCTCGCCCTCACTAAAGGTCTGGCTAGCGAGCTGAGTGATAAGCGTATCCGTGTGAACACGGTAGTACCAGGGCTTGTCAAGACCGAGCTGTGGGATAAGCTTGGCAAGAGTAAGGAGGAACAAGACGCTTTGTTCGACAAGGGCAAGACCTCCCTGCCGGTGGGATTTACTGCAACCCCCGAGGATATTAGTGAGGCGTATCTGTACACGGCGAAGGCGGACTATGCCACTGGCACACTGATAATTATTGGTAAGTGAATCCAATATGCCTAGAACTGTTATGGTATTAGAATAGAATGATATCCTGACGGCTTCACGTGCAGACGGCGGCGGCCAACTTTAGGCTGGTCGTATTTGGGATATTCATCTCTGAACGGAAGCCAGCGGGACCTTGTTTACTCCTCTTCGCGCCACTATTTAGTGGGTTTGTTGTTACATAAGTGTGTTTCGTCTAGCCTCCAGGTCTATAAGGATATCTTGTATTTCTCTCCAAACAGAAGTATCAAATGTCCTGCTTCAACTGCAATCTCAGCCTGTGTTGTAGTTGCCTTGTGAGAATGATTTGCCGGAAATAATTTAGGCATTGAGCGCCTCTCGAGTTTCCCCGGCAGCGCCTACGAAAAAGCAGACAAGCGCGGTTCCGACCAAGAGCCACATGACGTAAAACTGGATGAAACATCGACTCGATGACGCGACTCCTCTCCTGTTCCCACACATTCTTGTCAATGTAGCGATGATGAGAGAACAAATGTGACTGCGATCAAAAGAACATACAAGAAGGTCCGATAGACAGAACTCTTCATGTTATATATGGCATGGGGCCTGTCGTACATGCTAACGTGTTTGGATAAAATTGGGTCCGATTGCTCTTCCGTGTTCCGGCTATTCATCTATTAATATCCACGTCGCATTCTCGACTAGAAAGTTCATTTCGTTCTCATGGGAATTTTTCAGTAACTATTATAACCGCTTGGTTTGAATCCCAGTATTCCAGCCATTGCACGGAGATGCGATTTTCCGGACATAACCTCACAGGACACACACTGATGATTGGATTCGTTCAACAGTTTTAAAACGCTCAACCGTGTAATAGGCTGGTTAACTGGATCGATATGGAGTTCTTCAAATATCTCAGGTTTAGGTGGGTGTTTTAGTTTGTCAAGCCTGGGCTGCAGGATGAGTCTGGGTCAGTAATCTGATTCTTTCTCATGTGGCTCGATCCGTGTTCGAACCTGAGTTTGCTGGAACGAGGTCACGCTTAATGAGGTAGCCGAGCCTAGTGAGAGGGAGAGGGCTCTGGTTTAAAGGGCCTATATGCATTTACGTGAATTAAAATTAGCCGCCTTTTTTGTTTGATCCAGCGGCCCGGGTGAGTGGGCTAAGATCGGATTGGTGAATACTGGCCCTAACTAGGCTTGTCCAGGGAAGGTTGCCGCCCGGCAGTGTAGCTTCACCAAGATTGATGCGGGGCGGTGGCGGCGTCGTTATGGACTGGACACAATACGCAACCTCCATCCTGAAGACGAGAAGTTCGGGATTACTATTTCATCGGCGGTATCTTTCTTCTACTGCTATTCGTATTTGAGTTTCGTTGATGGAATTTCGCCACCACGCGCGCCTTCGGTCTAGCTGGCAGCGTGAGATGGAGGACACTCATTTTGCCAAACACCCATGTAGTCGCACCTTCTGGATAGCGGCTAGGTAGGATTTAATGCAGGATCGACCGTGACATTGGGCAGGCAATGGCGGGAGCGTGACTAAGCAGCCCTACGCGGATTCATATTAATACTTTGTAATTTCGCTCCATTAGCACTTCTAGTACTTCGTATTAACAGGAGTTTAATACTCGCCGGAGGGCGCGAAATCTCAACTCTTGTGTTGGCAGTCGCAGCCGTCAAGCCCACCAATCAAAGCCCGTGCTTCATCCTAGAGGAGCTGACATGCATTCTGGCCACGCAAGCCGATGCCATCGCCTTTTGATGGGCGCATCTAATGCCGGTAAAAAAGCTGAGGAACGGCGGTAACGATCCGCATTCGTGCTTGTCTTTGTCTACCGGCTTTGGGCAGAAGCACTCGTGGAAGCTGAAACCCGAGATTCGCAGGAGGCAAATGCTAGCGTTCGAAGGATTTGGTCGTCAGGCGTTGAGAGCCTGAGCCAGAAGATCGCACTATATTTCAGCCAATGAAACCGTCCATCTCAACCACCCCAGTACAAGGAACCCCTGACACCTTGCATTGCTTCAGCCCGGGTACCGTGGCATGGTTGGTGTGGTGGGTGCGCCCGCCAATCATTGCGAGACTGGGTTCCTGCACGGCGGCCGCCACTCGGTCATCTCACGACCAAACAGGCCCGGAGACGGGTACAATGGCGTCGGTGGTCAAACCTCATAGATTGAGGTACCGGGGAACCGCGCTGCTTGGTTTTCGCTTGGCACGGCTCAAGCACAAACGATTTCCCTGGTATTTTATTTCGCTTCGCCCGAGCATTTTTCTCTGCTTACCAGGGCATATTCACTCAGAGGGATTTTTTTTTCCCCTTTCCTCTCTTTTTCCTTCGCTCGTGGAATGCGATCCGACGCTGGCGTGCAGATTTAAGAGCAACCAGTACGATCCACGGGATCGTTGAGTTTAAGAATGCGCCTTATCACCTTTGGGAGCGTGCTGCTGTCTGCAACCGCCACAGTGAGCGCGGGCCTGTACGTGCAGGGACACCCCTTTCACTTTCTCCCAGTGAAGATTTTCAACGTGAAGAGTACCCTTGTTAACAAATGACTGCATGCCACCAGTCTCGAGAGGCCCGACTTCATCAACCACTATCAATTCCGGCGCCAGGTCGCCGTAAGCCAGGACGGAAATTGCGGCGACATCGACGGCGTAGCGACGACATGCCTCGGAAGCGTCCAAGGCGATTGCTGCAGCCGCCTAGGATATTGCGGCGGTAACAGTTCCTACTGCGGCGACGGCTGCCAATCCGACTACGGAACCTGCGGCGACGCCAATATCTCGACCGACGGTTCGTGCGGCGGCTCCAAGGGCTTGACGTGTATCGGCTTTGCTTTGGGGAGCTGCTGCAGCGAGAAGGGGTTTTGCGGCGCGACCGAGGATTATTGCGGCACCGGGTGCCAGCAGAATTTTGGCGAGTGCAGCACTGCCGGCGCGGCGGGACCCAAGGCGACGGCCACCAGTAGCGGCTCGGACTCTAAGGCGAACTCTACGTCGCCGACGGATATCGATAGCGCTAAGGAGACCCAAAACAATAGTGGCGGCGACGCTGCTCCTGCTCTTAGCGAAGACAAGGATGACAATGACAATAATGCGCTCAAGGTTGGACTAGGCATCGGCATCCCCGTTGGCTTGCTCGCGATCGGAGGGCTCTGCGCTTTCATCTTCTTCCGGAGGAGAAAACAGGCGCCACAGGAGATTGAAGAGAAGGCTGTTGAGACACCGGTACAGCACGAGCTCGCTGCCAGCGAGAAGCCTGTCGAATTGGTCGGATCCCAGCAAGAAATAGTCGAGTTGCCCGCTGTAACGTATCAGAGATGATGGCTAGCCGCGTCACTGTGCATTTATGTCCTGTTGTGCTATTTATTATTAATATTCCTTCTTCTGGGCCTTGCGGGGCATCCATGGATATCTCTCGGAGGCTTTCCAGGGTGGCCATGTGCTCGATTTCGAGTCGACTCATCCGTCCACATTTCTTATAAATATTCTAGTTGTTTGGCCTATAGACGAATCCTCTCCAGAAATATAACATACCGAACTGTTCTGTAATGTGTGTGGCCCTCCGTCTGATACGACCCAAGTGGATTTCTCTTTCAGCCGCCATATCATCAAGACCTTCCATGTGGAACTGCCGGGGTTCTTTGTAAAACTTGAACGAGTTTGTTCTTTGGATATTATTACAATCGGCCCGCAGCCAGCAAGCTCGCCGTCGCTGTGACCCTGGAGGCCTAGGCCAAACCGTGTTCACAGGTTCCGCGACGTCCAGGCATATAGACATGGACAAGACCCTGGTGCTACTACTAGACTGCGCCGAGAGTCGGATTACAGGGAAGGGATATTTGTCCATTGGGGATCGGGATTATCGCCGCTGACAGTCCGCCCGACCCAACCCAAACTTAGTTACCCTTATGCTAGAGCTACAAGACCACCATGGTGTGGCTGTCATTTGTAAACACGAACGCCATCGCCGAATAGAAAATACAGATCCCTTTGAAGACGCCAGCGCTGCGATGGAGGCTTCTCAAGCCTGCCGGCCAGATGCTCCCGTCTCGCAAAAGGACCGACACCCGAGGGCACGGCCAGCAGCAGGCGCCGTAAGTTGAGTCCCGAAGACCAGCGATAGTTCTCCAGCAGCACGAGTTGGCGGACATCACTCTCGTAGTGGTGCGAGGGAACATGGATGGGCAAAAAGAAAAAGAAAAAAAAAAAAAAAAAAAAAACCGCGGCCGCCCGCCATTATGCTGGGGGCCTCGAGCGCCGTGAGGTGTGGTCGGTTCCTTGGGGCGGAAGAATGCGAGCCGGAAGCCGAACGTCGCTGGAGAGTGTTCAAAGCTACCGACTGGGCCCAGGAGACTGCGCACTCTCGTGTATGAGGTGATGTCTGGAGTACGAACTCTTGGTCTAAGACCTATGGCGGTCGATAGGTCCTTTCATTTGGTGTGGTTATCCTGTCAAGGGAATGATTAATTTCCTTCGCTCTCTCAAGATATTAGTGGCCTGGCGTCCCACATAAGGACTGATATGATGGGTACACACAAGTAGTACAGGATATGGTCTCATATGGCACAAACGACAAATCTGAAACTAGACAAGTGGGACGAAATTCATGAGGAAGCAATGGTTTATTTAAGAGTGTCTTTTATCCCAGTATAAATTCCTGGTCTGTCCCTGCAGGTGTACGCTCTAAGTATAATATAAAATGAGATTCGGTACAGCCACCCGATTAAGCGGAGTTACTTGCGGTGAAGATTAGCAGGGAGATACTCCAGGACGTCTTCAGGTTTTGGGGACGAGCCTGGTCGGCTGCCCTGCATGGGGGAGCCCGTCTCCCTCGTCCTCTTCTTTCTAGGGGACATAATACTTATACGAATGGACCTCCCAGTGGACTTGGGCCAGTTCTCCCTCCTACGTCTAACCCGGCTATGGCACCCGAAACGGTGTTGGTGAAAGGCTTTGATCTCTTCCAATGCATCAAACAGCTGGTCGACCACTCCAGAAATTCGTGCCTTGGAGACTTTGGACTCCGTAATAGCCGCTGCCAATTACATTTCAAGATGATGAAATGGGGGACCCCGAAAATCACGAGGTTGTGGAGTGAAATTAACCTCACGGATGCGCGAGAGAGCCGAACTGTAATAAGCTCCTTTTATATCCCGGGCGAATTGGTCTCATTTCATGGTGCCATTTCATGTAATCCTACATACGGCACGTCTCCCCTCGGGGTTGGGGGAACCTAAATTTTCTGACCAGCTGGTCACCAAGGAGGCCCAGCTCCCAGCGGAATTGGATCGGATCGTGGCCACAACATCCAGCATAGGCTTGAGCGGCCATTTCACTCTCGAGGCCGCTACAAGATGCCCGCGCACAAAAATACCCCGACGCGACATCCAGTCATTCGGGCACATCTCGAAAAAGATTTCTGGCCATCATCGCGACCCTGTTCTGGCTAAAGCTTCTAGTTAGCATGTCCATAGTATGGAACCAGCATGGCAAGGAACCCCTGCTGTTGCGCAAATTTGGTTCTCGGGATTCGGATTGCTCAGATCTCGGGCTTCAGAAAATCCAGTGTACGCGAAGCTCTCCAACGCACGCCAGCGTTTCTCAAAGTGGGCAAGAGGGATCCCAACGTCGTTCTGTGCACTGAAGGTAAACGTTTGTTCATACCACAATCGGTGAATGCGATTCTTGCAGACGTCAAGGATAGGCTGACGAAACATGAATACAAAGTGCAGGTTCTGTATCTCGTTCAACACCTAAAAGTGACAGTTGCGGCCTCAGAGGAGAGCTTGAACCGGCGTCTGTTCGTATACAGAACGATTTGCATGGACGTCTATAGGAGTGGCCAGGGTAGACCCTCAGAGTATTATGGATAATATTATCAATAGAAGATATGCTTTAGATAGGCTAAACTATCGGCCAACTAGCTACAGTTAGGGCTTCTAGGCATTTATGCTTCCGAAGTCAAGTTGCTGGATAGCAGTCATTAGGCGACATCCGAATATTACGATGAATTCTTCTTGCCTAATTTTATATGCTGAATGCGATATACGTGATATGCTCCACAGAGGCCATACTTCTGGTCACATGGCTTTATCTATTACTGTGCTCTACCACCTAGTACACGTACAGCCGCTTCACCAGCCCTTCTCCAGACACTCGTCATTTCCCAGCTTTCCATACAGCTCTTTCAGATCTCCCTTAGTAGCCACCTCGATGACCGTCGCCGTGCCTTCAAAAAATGTCCCGAACTCATTCGCCCTGTAAATTCGTCATGCAATACCCGGGACAGACGGCGACCACCGAGATGTTCGCCTTCTCCTCCATAAGCGCGGACGCTTCCACCGCCGTGATAATGTTTACTGCAGACTTGATGGCGCGGCAAATGTACAACTGATTGGTCCCCACCCACCACTTCGTCCCGGGCGTGTGAGCGACCCCAACCTGGCTCAGGCCAGTCGTCAGGTTGACGATGCGACGATCGTGGTAGGTTGATGCCTTGACGAGGGGAAGAAACGCGTCGATGACGGCGGTGAGGCCGAACACGTTGGTGTCGAATACTACATGGAATCTTCTTTTTTACCCTAGGCGTGCGAGAAGAGAAGGAGTAGGTGGGATAGTGCTGCCATGCATACCGAGCACTTTGATTTGGTTCGTTTGTCGGATATGTACTGGTGGGATGTAAGGAAAGATAGGATGAATAGCCCAGCAAGGAGTTTGATTAATACCCTTTTACTTTCACAATATTAAAATCGTCGCTTCAACCGAAACCTCAGTATGCGCTCGAGTCTTGCGGTCGATGGCCTGCCTAGTCACCCAATATAATTCAGCTGCCGGAATAACTCATATCGACTCTCGGATGCCTTGACCTCTCCCTCTCCCTCGCCCCGAGTTGGGCGTTTACAAGGCAGTTTTGGGACGAGAGTTAATACATGCGGCCATACCCACAGGAAAACTCGGAACCCCGTCCGCTCTTCCATTGATAAGCCTGTGAGGGCCAGATTAGTAGTTTGGTCGGTGACGACAAGCGAATCCCTGGTGTTGCATGTTTTTCTTTTTTTCTTTCTTTTCTTTTTCTTTTTTTTTTCTTCAAAATTGTACTTTTTCATTTATACCGTATTTCTAGGCCGCGCCAGAGCCTAAGATTCCGGCGTTGTAGATTGGGATGTCGAGGGAGCCGAACTGCCCCTTGACGGATTCTACCGCCGCTGTGATGGAGGTGTCATCGATTGCTTCGATCGCGATGGGTGTCAATACTGGGGCGTCGATCGCGTTCTTTGTTTCCGTTTGGATTTTGCCCATAGCTGTTTGTTGCCTTGGCGAGGGATCGAGCAGCGAGAAGAACCCGGTACTTACCGCTGCTCGCGAGTTGCTTAGCGGTGCTGTATCCGATTCCTTGGTTCACACCCTACGTTCCTTCGCCAAACTTAACAAGTTCCCTCTCCGTTATAATCTCCAGATTTCCGAGTTGTAATAGAAGCCAGCGATAACTCCATCCTTAAATGCCTAGGCTTTCTTGTCGAAGTTTAGATAATACAACACCCGCCTTTCCGCCGCTAGAACAAAAATGGACTTGATCACTGAGCATATACCGGGGACGATGATTAAATCCTCCCGGAAAGGATTATGCTGGAGCGGGTGAGCTCCTATCTCTACGGAGGTAGGCCGTGATTGATGGATACCGTCCTTGATTGCGACGGAGATAGTTATCGCATCCGGATAGGAAACCCCCTAGTTATCTGTCTTTCTCCAATCAGCAGATTCATCGGAAAATAACGATTTGTCCCGGCTTTATTCTGAAGATCGCCTGTACCGGCGTGGTTCTACGGTACCCATTCCCGCTAAGGATAAGGTTCAGGCCATTTATTCTCATGTCGTCTTCGAGAGAAGCATAAACATTGTTCGAGATGTGGGGCTATACTATCTAGTAACCGTAGTTCCTAAACTGCATATATAGATATAGAGTTATACCCAACTCATCATCAATAACATCACCCATGGTATACTCTCCCGCAACCCAGAATAGCCTACTCTCTCCGATGTATAATACATACCGGAGTCATGTTCAAGAATACCAAGGTTAAGCAATTCTTTGTTCTCCAATACAGAAGGAGTAACTTGGATAGGGTGCTCTGTGGCGAGAAGGTTAATAGTATCAGAGCGTAACAGACCCTTTTTTATGCTATACGGCCGCCCTACTGAGAACAACCGTTGCCGAGAGGAAAACAGTGCGAGACTTAAGAACTTCTCAGGTGTAGAGAGCAACTGTACTGACGATTACCCGTGTATCCATAGTTGCTTGCTGAACTGCAATGGCGGGGCTTCCATATCCCAAAGGCTTGAAACCTCGGTGCAGGATCTCGGTTAACAGATTGATAAGGAACGTTGAATCGTGTGTTGCTGAAGACATGGTCGCTTCCGAGATGTCGATGCTGATGCTCGTGGTGTTTTCTATGTTCTGGCGCAGCTCTAGCTCTCAGCAACAAACGGGCGTTTGGTCTAGGGGTATGACGTCAGTTTTGCATACACTTCAATGCCTACTGAAAGTCGCTGGTTCGATTCCTGCAATGTCCACAGTTCTTTTTGTGTACCAACAAGCACTATTTTTGTTTTGCCTTGGAATATTTTTCTTTTATAGGTCGATTTTCCGATACAGGGTGTCCTCTTGAATGAAATGGGGTAAATTTGACTTTTTCTTTGACCCTACAATTATATAAAGAGAGATTGGAAATAGGCGTTACGAGCTTGGTAGTGATGGTATGAACACACTAGTAGTGGAGCAGATAACTAGTTGAAGGAGTAGAGCTAGAGGCAAGAACAGAAGAGACATACATATACTCTTTTCAAGCTTACAGTGGAAGTTCATAGCCCGCCGTTCCACAGTCATCCCTCTCAACCTTGAGCAAAGACACATCCACATCAAACACTCTCAAGTTGATAGGCTGAATCGTTCGAGTCTGCGCTACAAACTCTCGTACCTTTTCCCGTTTCTCCTCTGGCATTGCCTCAATGTACGAATCGGGAGGCCCGTGCAGGTTCGTGAAGACGGTGTCGCCACACGTCGTACAGAAGGTTGCGCCGTTCCACTTCCGGCCAGTTGCATACTCGGTTGTGTTTTCTCTACCGTGGATCCGCACCTTATCCTTGGTTGGGTAGGTGCCAACCCAAGCATTCTAGAGCGATTGTCAGAGACACGACCAAGTGGGAGGCAAGAGAGGAACATAGAAATTGTTTACCCTGACGCAAATGCTACAGTTGTCTTCTTTCATCACCTCCGTCTTGAAGTCATAGAGGAGCTCAGCCCAAACTTTGCCGCAGTGGCAGGAACCAGTATACTGTACGTCTGGGTCGGAACCAGTGTTTCCCCCGGCCGATGATGCCGTCGGGTCATCGACCTCGATCTTTTCGATAGCACATCTTCAGAGCTATTGGTTACCACCTGCTATTTCTTTTCAAGTGGACCACTCACTCTAATTTGAAAGGGTTGACACCTTGGATTGAGCGGATATTTAATACCGTCTTTCCTTGCAGCGGGCCAACTCGGTGCTCGCCGATTATGCCAGTTCCGCAAATACCGCAGAACTTGCCCAGAAAGTTAGCTCCTCAGCTGGACCAATATTATGCTGGCAGATATACAACAACCCCGACTCATGGGCCAAACCTTGTCTTTCAGAGTGTCACACTCATAATCGGTGAGCTTGCCCTCATCTCTCGTGACGTTGAAGGACCCGGGCGGCGGTATCAACCAGTAATACCCCTTCTTGACGCATCGCTTGCATGTGCATGCAATCATGGACTCAATTTCAGGCACGGTGACCTGGAATCGGTACAAACCACAATGGCAATTGCCATCATAAACTTTAACGTCTGGCGACGCCATATTTAAACCGTCTTTGAGCGTAGCCTGGAGTTGGGCCAGTACGAGAACGAGGTGGGGATGAAGGGAAGATGATGCCGTGCGACCCGCAAAACCACGCGGAGTCACCTGCCAGTATTATATTGTTATGATAGTAGGAAGGGAGTAGCAAGTAGTGGGCGGAGGATCAGTATTACATGAAAGATCCTCTGGTTGAGTAATGACTGGTCAATAGTGGCGATGGCACAATGTTTTTCTTAGATATCAATTCAACATCTCTTAAGCGTGTCGGCAAACCTCGATTTATAGAGCATTTGATCCTATTGAAGGATGCCGTTGTCAAGCTGGGTTTGGCCCAAAAATTCTCCGGGTCCATTGAGAAAGTCTCCGATTCGAGGTGATCTGGATGAGGTTAGCGTGACCAGCATTCTTGGCGCTGGTCATGTGCGCTAATAAGCCGTGCGTGCCGGAGGACACCAGCATGATTCCTCTGTTCGTGCGACGCACTGCATGGTAACCAAGAAGAGTGACACCGCCATGATCTACACACAGTTTCCCATACCACCTTAGAGCGAGGTGAAGAGTGCTTTAGGTAGAAGGCTAGCCGTAGCCGGAAACGGTTGCCTGAAATGGCACACAGCTCAGAGTAGCTAGATAGACTGGTGCCATTTGTTTTGAAAAGGCCAACAGATACTGCCATTGGCTATCATCAGACTACCTTATTTGCTTGTTGTGTTACCCTCTAAGTACAAACCAGAAAATCGTATCTCATTGAGTCTAAATTGTACCAATCAGCGTCACTTGAAAGGTTTCACCCGCTGTCAAAGGCCAACCTGTTGGTTCTGAAATGGGGGCAGAACCGGATACCCCGCCCGCAATTGAATTCCCGCGCATTAGACATCGGTTGCTCCTCAGATGCCTAACGAAGATGCTTTATTTGAGAGCTAAACTAGACTGTGAAACCTCGCTGCTGCCGCTTGGCGGTGATGAGATCCCCGACACTTTGGGAGAAAGAGTTTCGTCGCCGCGGCTCGTGCGGAGGAAGGTGCGACGATTAGGCTAGCCAAACTCTGAATGGCTTCGTAGAGAAAGTTCCCGAGTTTTGGCGGTGATCAGTCCTCCAGGGTGTCGGTTCTTGTATCGTCTGTCGCTTCACCCCGGCTGCTTCCTCCATTATCTCCGAATATTCCCTTGACGCCTGCGGCGACGACTGTCGCGCCACCAGCGATCTGATCCACGCCGTTCACAGCCGCAGCGCCGTAGCCAGCCATACCTGCACTCTGCAGGGTAGCGAAGAGGCTGCCTGCAGCGACAGACCCCAAGCCCGCCTGAATGCTGGCTGCCGCGGAGCCTGGACACCTGGGCATCAGCAAACCGGTAGTTTCACTAGGATTATGTCTCCCTTACTTGCTATAATACCCTGAGATCCGAAGCCAACAGCGACGAGGGCCGGGGCGGCGATGGCGGCGGGAGCAACGATAGCCGATGCCCCGGCTAGAATCGTGGCGGATGTACGCGGGTTTGCGAGGACCCACTCCGTGGCAGCTGGAAACGGCGCCATGATAATCGCGAAATGGCACAGCAACGATGAAGAGCTTAGTATTAAATGTTTGCGATGGTGAAGATAAAGTGAACGAGTTAGGTGTCAATGAGCGATTAGGCAGCGACCCGGTGACGGAAGGGCTTGCCTGTGTTGTGTTACCCTGGAGTCATGTGCCTACTCAATCAGCGAGCTGCGTTTGAGAACTGCAATATAGACCAATAAAGCCGTAGGCCAGCACTTTCATCAGGCCTCTCTTGGCCAGAGTATGTTCGGGAGATGTTAGAAGCCATCCATAATACGCCTCAGCTACTTAGTGGGCCAATCTTCTCCAGGATTTCCTTCGATGATGTCTGGAGTACAAGTCCTTCACAACTAGCCAGCAGCAAGCCATAGACGGCTTCTGAAATACCACAGCATCAACAGCCATTTTTAGGACTCGAGACTGTAGCATAGTTGCGGAGAGTAAGATCACAATATTCTCGAATATCAAGGAACTCAAGGCGACATTTGCAGCCAAGTCGTCCAAGAGTTATTATATCTTCACCTTACTGTTCCTCCTCGTTGCAAACAAGCATTTTCCGGGCAGTCCTCGGTCAACAGGATGCCCAACATCAGCCTTCGATATTTTCTCGTTCCGTAAATGGAAGCGCCTTAGTCGTCTTGGTGCTGAGGCTGAAAACCCGAGCGTCCAAAGGCAAAGGTTCAGAGGATGAACTCCTCAATATTGCACGGGAGCTAGAGCACGCTTTCGGACTAAACATTGCCGATTTCGATTCTCCAAAGGACGTAGTGCTCGCGTGGAAGCAGCATTTTAGTAGTGAAGGCGGTAGAGAGTTCCTAGACGACTATCTTCTCAACGTGAATATAGAGGGCCTCAGAATGGTCAGCATTTTTCCTATGTTTGCAACCATTGGGGAAATATTAATATTGTACCGACTGTGGGCTTCAGTAATAATTCGTAGGGGGACGCTGTGGTTGAACATGGTAAAAGAACGAATCACTGTGGGAAGACGCCAAGTTTATCGCGTTCGACCGTCGATTATCGCCAACTGGAGCGGTTCGTTTGCTGATCGATTTGGAGGGGGGGGTTGGTTTAGCATGAAGAGATAACGCACGACCTGCAACGCATCAATGATGAGATTTCTCCTGGAATCCGAGATGTAATTATGTAATTATCTACAGCGGACCTCGACGTGAGAGAAAGTCTTGGTAGCGCGTGGTACAGAACGGGAATTAAATTAGATGTCGCGAAGCCCAAGCAATCAATTCTCTAGGTTACGACTCTCTAAGCGAATTTTCGAAGAGTCTCTCCGTCATTAATAGCAGTTCCATTTTGGAGCGTTGATATGTCAGGGTTCGTAGGGGAATTATCATGACGTCCATTGTCGAAATTTCATGATGGCTGTGAGCAGACATCATCGGGCCACTTTTTTTTTTTATTTTTATTATTTTTTTTTTCGGATGAAATTGGACATTATTAGAACATAGACAAATGTCGAAAGGTTCCATCGGTTGTTTAATTCAAAGGCCGCTAAGTTGGCGCCCATTTGTTATCTGATGTACGAGAAAGCTCGTGTGCATTGAAAACATGGATTAACCACCACATTTCTCGACGTGTCCAGCGACGTGGGGGGTTAAATGGCTGGTCGCTCTCTTTGAACTTTGGTCCAGATCGCGCTACTTTCCCCGGCGTCGACGTGGTAGTGTGAATGACAAGAACAATGCAACAAGAACGCCATGTTTCCTGCCAGCTGGCTTTGTGCAAGTTGCGCTGCAGAAGGAGTAGCACAGAGGGCTCATCTGCGGGGTTGTGATTGGGGAGACGGTGCTCGGCCGATTCCGCCACTTGCGTACGTACGTGGACTCAGGCAATGATCATGAAAAAGGCTGTGGTAGCGGAATACAAAGGACGGGAGGGGCTGAAACGGGTACCTCAAATGGAAAGCCATGGACTTTGAAAGTTGGAGCAGAACAGGCTTCAGTGAGGGGAGCTGCAGCATTATTAGGTCTAACATGGCGCCATCACACGCCGGCCGGAGGAACCGGGGATGAACCTTGTGTTGGTGATAGGGCCAGCCGGCATGGCTGGCTAGCTAGCCAGCTCCAGAAGGTTTCCCCATGGCCACAAGCAGAAGTTTGGCTGCCTAATCTGGACAAGGGAGGCGAGTGATGTTAGTACATGTGTATTATTGGCGACGGGGCAAAGGCAGGATTCTTTCGTTGGGAAAGTGAGACGAAAGAGCATCATCTCCCTCCATCACGGCCCGCCCCTACATTGTAAGATATCGATCTCATCGTTTTGATTGAACCAAACAGAAGAAAGAGAAGTGACGGAGTAAACGAGGCGGACAAGACGCTTTTCTTGGGCTGTCCTAGCTGGCGACAAAACAACCAATCGGCAAGGTAGGGCTCGGGAAATTCCCCACCCTAATCCTCCTGGTTTCTCCATTCCTCCGTTGAGAAGGTGCCTGGCATTTGGATGGCGGATCCATCTCACTTAGCTGGGCTTTCCCGGAGACTCGTATCGCGAAAATCAATCAAGTGATAGCTCACCTCGTTAGCTCATGTCTGTTTGAGAGCGGGTGCACTACAAGCCAGCCAACGCCTGGCCAGGCATATGAGGGTGGATCCGGGGCAACGCCAGGCTGGCTGGTGAGCAATCCGCCGCGGGGGAGGGTGGGCCAGCCAAGGAGCTGGCGATCGTGGAGCTATTGACGCCCACCTCGGGGTTGATAAGCACGACGCGTCTGCGCCCACCGATCATCCGGGACTGGCAGCACCAGTGCTTCACGATCGCGAGTGTGTGATTTGCTAGCTACGACCTCTTCATTACTTCCTTTTCCCCTTTCCCCTTTCCTCCTCCCATAGAGATCTACTAGCCTCTTCCCTTCCCCGTTCTGGCTCGTGCAACGATGCGGGGTAGCAACGCCAGCTGTAGTGGAACACGGCTCCTCCCTGTTCGGTGTTAAGGAACAAAGCAGATTGGAGCGCTGCACGAAACGAGGAGGTGTGTGCACGAGGCAAACGAGAAAATGCGCGGAGAGATGGGCGGCGTTTGGGATGGGGGTTCGGGGAAACACCGAGGGTCGGCCTTTTTTTTTTTTTTTTTTTTTTTTTTTTTTTTTTTTTTTTTTCCCGCAGAGCTCTACTTCGTAAAAGGGCGGAAATGCAGCCATTCAGGAATGCGGGGTTTCGTGCATGTCTCCCACATTGTTCTCTGTGTCGGCGGCTCTGCCAGTCTGCCAGTCGTGTGTGTTCCGCGGGTGCCTCGAGTGCTCCGCTGGAGCGAAAGTGCGACGAGGTCCACCGATTAGTTCGGGTTCGCGCGGGGAATCCTGCAGCTAGTGGCCTGAGTGATCCGCCTCCGAACACGGGAAAAAAAAAAAAAAAAAAAAAAAGTACCAAACACAGCTGGCGGAGTGAGAGGGCAGAGAGAGTAGACAGCGCCTTCCAAAGCCTTTCTGGCCCCAATTGATCAATGCGACGGCGCAAAAAGAACCCCCTCCCCCAGATTTCCATGCTCTTCTCGATGTGGTCCATCCACGCATGTTCCTTTACCCCCGTGCAGCTAATGACGGGCGAAAGGCTGGGGCGGCCAATTTTCCCCGGTCCCCTCCCCGGGTTGGGGTCCGTATACAGTATCGATTCCTTGGAAACTAGGCTTGCACATTTTCCTGCTCGCTGCAAGTGAGAGTGAGGCGATGTTGATCCACCAGGCTTGTTGCGCACGCCGACTGGAGGAGGGGCTGATGTTCTGATAGCTCCGGATGAATGGAACGATGTTTGACCGATTCGCGAGATAGTTGTCTATAAAGACTCCTTTTCATTCCTACTTGGAACTGTTTCAGTTTTTTTATAACCCCATCTTATCCCCTTCTCTCGACCTCTCTCCTAGCTCGACTCTACAAGCTCTTTCCAAGCTCTGCTCTCTTGTGATACCCCGGTGACATCATACATACCATCCCCACCAGCTTTCCCCCCCCAAAAAACAACCACCCAAAATGTCCGCTCCCCAGATCCCCACTGAGCAATGGGCCCAAGTCCTCGAGAAGACCGGTGGACGTAAGTTATTGCCTCCCCTCGTCAATTGAAGCCTCCTAACTACGCCCCCAACTGTCATCGTGAAAAGTTTTTTTTTTTTTTTTTTTCAAAAGCTAACCCGAGCGCCCAACACAGCCATCACGTACAAAAAGATCCCAGTCCAGAAGCCCGGCCCCGATGAGGTCCTCATCAATGTCAAGTACTCAGGCGTCTGCCACACCGATCTCCACGCCGTCATGGGCGACTGGCCACTAGACACCAAGCTGCCCCTCGTCGGCGGCCACGAGGGCGCCGGCGTCGTCGTCGCCAAGGGCGAGCTAGTCGAGGAGATTGAGATTGGCGACTACGCTGGCATCAAGTGGCTCAACGGCTCCTGCTTGAACTGCTCCTACTGCCGACAGGCCCTCGAGCCCCTCTGCGGCAAGCCCCTTCTCTCCGGCTACACCGTCGACGGCAGCTTCCAGCAGTACGCTATTGCCAAGGCCGCCCACGTCGCCCGCATCCCAAAGAACGTCTCCCTCGAGGCTGTCGCCCCGGTCCTCTGCGCCGGTATCACCGTCTACAAGGGTCTCAAGGAGTCCGAGGCCCGCCCCGGCCAGACCGTCGCCATCGTCGGCGCCGGCGGCGGGCTCGGCAACATGGCCATCCAGTACGCCAAGGCCATGGGTCTCCACCCCATCGCCATCGACAGCGGTGACGACAAGGCTCAGGCCTGCAAGGCCCTCGGCGCTGAGGCTTTCGTCGACTTCGCCAAGACCAAGAACCTCGTCGAGGATGTCAAGGCCGCCACCCCCGATGGCCTAGGCCCCCACGCCGTCATCCTCCTCGCAGTCTCCGAGGGTCCATTCCAACAGGCCGCCGACTATGTCCGCCCCTACGGCAGCATCGTCTGCATCGGCCTCCCCGCCAACGCCTACATCAAGGCCCCCGTCTTTAACACCGTCATCCGCATGATCAAGATCAAGGGCAGCTACGTCGGTAACCGCCAGGACACCGAGGAGGCAATCGACTTCTTCGCCCGTGGCCTCATCAAGGCTCCTTACAAGGTTGTTGGCCTCTCTGAGCTCCAGAAGGTGTATGACATGATGAAGGAAATGAAGGTCGTCGGTCGCTACGTTGTTGACACCAGCCGGTAAGCTGGGATATTACGTGATGAAATTATGAAAATTGGGTTTCTTTTTCTTTGTATTGGGAGAGAAGACTTGGCGCTATTGTCTTGATACGAGATTCTCGATATGGGTTGCTGGGAGCCTACTTGTATAGTTGTTTTAACCGATGAGAGCCCAAGAGAGCTGTTGATACGGATTTTTGCAACCTTTTTTTGGATAATGTGAAGTCTGTGAAAACATGTAGATCATTTCCGATGTCTCGTGATACTAAATTCATTTCGGTACCTTAGTGGTGCCTTCGCGATAATGCAGAAAATTCGAGGAAAGGATGGGGAAGAAAAGCTAAACTTGAATGCTGTGAGACTAAGCTTCGAGTCTAGCCTACCTTTCCTTATTTACTCAACTCTACTGACGAGAGGCGAGGTGTATTTAGAGAATTCCTGCGCTCGTCACGTCACGAAGCAGATTGGTGTTCACTACCATCCCGTGCCCTTGCATCAACGTTTGACAAAATAAAGGAGGAGTGAGGCGCAGGCACTGGTATTTCTAACATTGTCCGACTCTCCTCTCCTTTTTCAACATATTTTGTTTGGTGAAGCTTCCTTTTACGACATACGGCGCAGGCTAGTTTATGAGAACCGGGCATAAAGTCTTGACGCTCATCATTCCCCGACGGCGTCACCCGCGTTTTGGCACCTAGTGGAGAACCCTCCCGGGGCCTTAACGAGTGGATCGTGCAGTGCCAGCAAGCAGAACTAGCGCGCCTGAGGGTCCGAACAAAAACGGACTATGGCTTGTTTGAAGTTTCTGTGGTGCTGAGTGAAAGAGTGGTAAGTGGACCTTGGATCGAGCAGCTCCGCGGCGACTTGCGGGACATGTCAACAGCGCCCGATGTTCATCACGGTCCTGTGCATGTTTCGATAAGATTGCGGTTTCAGAAAATAAAGGACCATCATTTTCTGTGAAGTTATGTTATAGGTATTGCAGGTCCTTGCTGAATTCGAGCAACGAAGCTGCGAAACTCTCGGCAGATGATATCGTAATTACCCCCGAACAGAAGGCCGCGAATCTAGGCTCCGTGAACATCCATTAGGATCGGCGATTCTTGTATCGTCCCAGGCGTACAAGAGGCTAGATGTCATTGGGCAAATGACGAGGCGGACATCATATCAGCACGGTGACATGGCCCCTCCTGCCGAGCTCTCCAGGTTCCAATTTCGAGACGTCCCGATCAATTAGTGGAGCCTACCCTATAGTGGTTGAGCAATTCGTTCTGTCCGTTCGGTGATGAGCTCTGAGCTCTAGGTCATTTGGTGAGCTTAGACGTGGTTGAGGAGGTGCTAAGCCACCCTCTGACGAGACAAGAGACGATTGACAAAACGAAACTCAAAACAGGCGGGCAGGGGGGAGGGGCGATATTATCGAGACTTTTTTTCCTTTCACTGATCGACGGTCCCATCTACACGATCAATGGCGAATATAGTCAAAGATAACGTGCTCGTTGTCCGCATCGGTTACGCTCACAGACAATATCTAAATATAGAAACCGCATCTGGACGATCGCATCTCAAAACATTCCAGCCCGCACCTGAAGCTGGCCCCTGTTCCCACGTTATCAAAAATTGCTCCGATTCGCCAAGCCCACCAACCTTATTTTTAGAAAAGCGAGGACGGATTGACAAAGATCCGACACTTTGGTCGTCGAATACTAGTACCGACAGGCTCTATTAACGCGCGGACCAGCCCGAAGCTCGGAGACTTGAGTATGTGACTGAGTGGGGAAGGGAGTGACGAAAGGAGACAGGCGCAGGATGAGGAGGAGGCGTGAGTGACCATCAGGGTTGGCTTGGGGTGGAGGGCACGACAATCAGGTGGAATTTGGAATGAGAGGCCAAGATGAACTGATTGCAATCTATTACCCCTAGCGAATTGTTCGATTAATGTTCCATCGCTCCCTCTCCACCTTAATAATAATATCTCCGACCGCTATACCCGGAAAAGCTAGAGGAGAGATTGCCACAGATCACACCCGTAGCGTACAAACTAACTCTTGACGACTTGTCCACGCCTGAACCAAGCCCATGTTCTTATTGTGCGCCCCTTCACCCCTTTGATAGATTGCGTCCTTGTAGAACCCCTTAGCGGCGAGCAATATAGTGCTCTGTGTTTGAAGTCAGGACGGGAACTTCAAAATCTGGCCATCCACTGGCATAGGTCACTAGATCGGCGGAAACATGAGCTAGACCCGCGTTGTGAGAACGGGGCCTCCCCTGTCCACCGGTCATCGGCCACGGAGGGGAATAGTTAAGGACGGAGCTTCCGACTCAACGGGGCTTCGAGCCTCCACCACTTTCGCTTTGAAATGGCAGTCAATATCTTTCTTGTTGTTTCATTTCTACTTCACTAGTTTTGTTTTACTTTTCTTTCCCTTTCCTTCTTTGTGTATATCGCCCTTTCCCCCGTATTCCCTCTCCGCCGCTGGCTCGGCGGTGTCGAAGCGACCCGAATATAAAACCAATCAGAGTCACGTCCATACGAACATAAAAAGGAAAACGACGCCACCTCCGGTAGAGGCGATATATACGACTAGGTTCATACAAAAATTGGATATTAAAAAGAATATACGCAGGACGGACATATTACATAAAATCTCTTTCGTTTCGTATATACCGTACATATTCGCAGATCACCATGCCTCTCCACCAATTCGACTACCTCTTTGCCCTTGGCACAATATTTGCCTTTTTGGATGCTTGGAATATCGGTAAGAAACCTCGACTTCACGAAAAAAAAAAGTTGCCTACATCTGCTATTCCACAGAGGCGTCTATTATTAACTATCCATCCTATTTCGCAGGTGCCAACGATGTCGCGAATTCGTGGGCCTCATCGGTGGCTTCGGGCTCGGTCCCATATATCGGCGCCATGTCCCTGGCCGCCGTCATGGAGTTCACGGGAGCAGTGGGCGCTGGTGCCCGAGTGACCGACACCATCCGCACGGGAATCGTCGACACCGAACGGTTCACGGATAATGCTCCTCTCCTGATGCTGGGCATGGTCTGCGCCGTCATCGCGTCCTCGCTCTGCCTCACCATGGCTACCAAGCTGGGCATGCCTGTATCCACGACACATTCTCTTATGGGTGGCATCATTGGTTTTGGAATTGCGGCTTTGGGTGCTAGCGGCGTTCAGTGGGTAGAGGATGGTACAGGGCTCGAGGTCCTCAATAGTGGCGTTGTTCAGGTGAGTCAATGAGGCAAAATGGCATCGTTTCGAATGCGAATGCCAATAAATCGTACGTGATATGTTTCCAGGTTTTTATCTCGTGGATTCTTGCCCCATTCCTGGCAGGCATCTTTTCAGCAATAATTTTTACCATCACCAAGTTCGCTGTCCTTCTGAGGAACAATCCCGCCCTCAAAGGCTTGATTCTTTTCCCCATCTACTTCTCCATCACAGGCTCGCTGATCGTCATGCTCCTCGTTTCAAAGGGTGGCTCCATCAATATTCCCGACGACCAGGTCCCCGGAGTGGTCGTCGGCGTCGGAATCTCCCTCGGTGCTCTCATCGGTGTATTCCTAGTGCCGTGGCTGTATCGAACCGTTATCAAGGATGACTGGGAGCTCAAGTGGTACAACATCCCCCAGGGTCCATTCCTTCTTCGACGCGGCGACGTACGCCCTCGGCCCCGGCCCGGACCCGCGTACAACAAACAGGATCTTCACCTTAGCCTCAACTGGGATAATGGCCGTCCTGCCACCGGTGATACCGAAACGGCGCTCGCCAAAGAAGAGGAAAATGCGGATCAATACCGTAAGCCTCACAAGTCCATCGTCGGTCCCCGGCCGGAAGGCCCATGGCACAGCCGCGAGGTCCTCTTCTGGAGTCTCAAGTGGGCCGTCTTCCATGGCGTCGACCAAGACGTGGTCAACATGCAGAACGAGACGGATGCTCTGAGCGGTAACATTAAGGATATGCACGCTCGTGCTGTCCGCTACGATGGCAAAGCCGAGCACCTCTTCAAGTTCTTGCAGGTTCTTACCGCGTCTACCGCTTCTTTCGCCCATGGTGCCAACGATGTTTCCAAGTATGTAGTAGCATTTCCATCGAAAAATTCGAACCGCCATGTTCTAACATTTGCTACTAGTGCTATCGGGCCGTATGCTACCATTTTCCAAATTTGGAACGACGGCTTCCTCAGAAACAACGTCGGAGTTCCAACTTGGATCCTGTAAGTATCCCAGCCAACTCGGGTTGACCTTTCCTTTCTAACAGTGACATGTAAAGGCTCTTTGGTGCCTTCGGCATTGTTTTAGGTTTGTGGACCTACGGCTACAACATCATGAAGAACCTGGGCAATAAAGTCACTCTGCAGTCACCGTCTCGAGGCTTCTCCATCGAAATGGGAAGCGCAATCACCGTTATCCTAGCCACCAAATTCGGTACGCTCCTTTCCTCCAGTACATGACATGAGTATTATATATCCTAATCCTCTTTTTCTAGGTCTCCCTGTCTCCACTACGCAGTGCATCACAGGAGCCACCGTTGGAGTAGGTCTCTGCAATGGTGACTGGAGGGCTATCAACTGGCGCATGGTTGCGTGGATCTACATGGGCTGGTTCATTACTCTCCCGACAGCCGCAACGCTCTCTGGTGGTCTAATGGCTTTCATCATCAACGCTCCCACCAGGGGCACCACGTCGTAATTCTCATAGATATAATTAAGGGTCTCGTCTTGACGAATGATGATCCTCATCATTCACCGTTGGTATGGGCTCCTGGGCGTGAAATTGTAGGCGTCTTGGTGAGGGGAGGCTAGTGCACAATAGAATAATACAGTTTACGCCCGAACTTGCTGGCGCCACGAGCGCGTGACTCCAGTTCTATGGTGCGATGCGCAATGACGTTCTGTGAGGATTTGAGGTTGCGTTGATCGAAAGTCCTGTGTAATCATGCTATTAATCTATATGTAATTCTATCGCTTTCCTAGCCATATCCGTCATTTCCCTAGTTCCGAAATCATGTTAAATTATCCTTCATTCTTCTCGCCTGGCACGCGAAACACACGGCCTTCGAAGGGGCCCATAGTACCGCCGTTGAGTTCATCCGTGGTAGAGACAATTAATTCCAGCTTCTCGGGCTCCTCGGTAACTTCTTTCACCTCATAATACCACTCTATATGCTCAGTAGAGAAGTTCATGACAACTAAGATGCGGTCATCCCCACTCTGCTTGGTGTAAATGAAGAGGTGTTCATGGTCAGGGCGGATGGGCGTGTAGTCGCCGTAGACAAAGGTGTTGGCATTGTCCTTTCGAAGTTTGATCATGCGCTTCCAGAAGGCAAGAATGCTACCTTCATCATTAAGCTGGGAGGCGACGTTGATCTCCTTGTTGAGAGGATGGAAGGGAGAGACTGGGTCCTTATCCGAGAAACCAAAGTAGGGTTCGTTGCCGTCCCAAGGAATGGGCATGCGAGCGTTGAACCTGCTGAGGTAACGGACAGCAGCAGCAGCGCGGTCCAGCGCCTCTTGGTCGTCGCCCTGAGTCTCCTTTACGAAATCGTAGTAGTAATTGCTCTCGACATCCTTCATCTTCTCCAGAGGGAAGTCATCCGGAACGCTGAGCATGCCGATCTCCTGGCCCTGGTACAAGTACAGAGTACCAGACATGGTAGCCTGGAGCATGGCAAGAAGTATACCGGAGGGCACGCGGAACTCGGGGCTATCGTCGGCGTAGCGGCTAATGCTGCGAGCCTGGTCATGGCTCTCGAGGAATACGGCAACCCAAGCGTCCGTGCCATTCATGACATGCTGAATTTGAGACCAAGCGCCTTTCCACTGGGAAAGCGAGAAATTTTTGGGAGTGACTTCGTACTTGCGGCCAGGGCCCATGCCAGTACCGACGACCTCGAACATAAAGGCCATGTCCAACTGCTTCTTATCACCGGAAAGGTACTCCAACACGTGATCCTTCTCACAGGTGAATGGGAGCTCACCGGCGCTGATGATGTTGAGTTCGCGAAGCTTCTTTCCTATCTCTAAGAGATACTTGTGAATATTGGGTCCGTTGCAGGTCAAGGCGGTGGGATTCTGCCAGGGCCAGTCATTAAAGACCACTGGCGCATCCGGGAGGCCTTCGGGTTTGCTGAGCATATTCGCGGCGTCTATCCTGAAAGCATCAACACCCCTGTCCACCCAGTAGACAATAGCCTCGTCGATGATTGCTTTTCTCATGTCTTCGTTGTCCCAGTTTAGGTCGGGCTGCCCCTCGGTGAAGAGGTGGAGGTAGTACTCCTCGGTCTCCTCATCCCACTTCCAAGCGCTGTCCTCACCAAAGACTGACTTCCAATTGTTGGGCGGCAGCCTGTTGCCATCGTCGTCGTAATTGGCCGGTTTCCAAAAGTACCAGCCGCGTTTGGGGTTGTCCTTGGAGGACTTGGACTCGAGGAACCAGGGGTGCTTGCTGGAGGTGTGGCTAATCACGAGGTCGAGCATGACGCGCATCTTGCGCTTATGGCACTCGTCGATGAGGCGGTCCATATCTTCGAGCGAGCCGAATGGGGGGTAAATGTCTTGGTAGTTGGAGATATCGTAGCCCGTATCTATTTGGGGACCATCGTACATAGGGCTCAGCCAAATGACATCTACACCGATTGACTGGAGGTAGTCGAGCTTCTCAATGATGCCGCCGAGGTCGCCGACGCCATCGCCATTGGAATCCTTGAACGATTGGGGAAATATTTGGTAGACGGTGCCTTCTTTCCACCATTCGGAGCCAGTCTTGGCTGGCACCTTGATATCTTCAGCGGTCATCGTGCAGGGTATTGAGATGTGACCAAAAGATGGCCTTAGAAAACGGGGTCAAGAGAGGCTTGACGATAAGGGAGACGGTGATAAGGTAGTGAGTGGGCTTCAGGAGATCGAGGATTGAATTTCCTCTTCTTTCCTACTAGGGAAGGATGGGCGATTCAATTCTATTTATTCTCGCGCTAATATCGCAGTTAAGAGAAGCTAAGGACCCATGAAAAATCCCGTTTGTCAATTGTGGTGCGCTCATCAGACCCTCGTGGCCAGCTATGTGGAAGGACCAATGGCAAGGGTACAATTCTACGGCGCTCGTCGCTTCCCTCAAGCTCTCACTAACGACAAGATGACGACACGGCACTGCAAGTGGAGGAAGGGGCGATGTCTCATCCCTACGTCATCGCTTCTGTCTCGCACTATAAATTGGGAAGCCGCCACAAGAGGTACCATTATGTCATCGGATACACCGAAGTAAAAACGGGCAGGTACCGGAGCATTTGCTACGAGAACGGGCGAAAATACGATTAAATATCGTCCGGGATGGGCCATGCAGATTCTGCAGGATTTTCAGGTCCATTTATTCAGTGATATTGCTCGGTGGCTGACCCGGCAAGATTAGCGAAGGTCGTGCGATTGGCCACGAGTTCAAATTACATCGTGTCCCGGTTTCCCCATCCCACTAGCCATAGGCCCGGTAAAAATGCGAACCTTAAGTCGCTCAATGGCGTCGTTAGTACAGTCTAGGACTTGATGGCGTGGATCTTGGAACGCGCCATCTCTTTCAAAAGCACACTGCCCGATGACGGCAACCGGCGTCTACGAATATACGAAGAGCCAGCGGGCTGCAGGGCTGCCGACATGTACTAGCATTGAGCCATAGCAGTCATGACGGAAGACATTATCTGGCCATTCTTTGTTTTGAGCCGCACCAAGCCTCACCCATCCCACCGTATTTCGTGGCCGGATTGAAACCTCCTGCTGGAGGGTAGATGGAGTTCTCGCACTAAAAACAGCAACTTTTCGATGTCATCAGCATGGACTGACGTGCTGCTCCCTGACGATTCCGAGTAGCCTATTCACGCCAGCCGGTGGGGCCTCCGACCCAAGCGGGGCTGGTGAAGCTATATCATGATAAGGTTTTCCTCCTGGCCGCCTAAAAAATCGGATTCAGCGACTCCATCGAGAGTGTAGCTAGAGGCAGGGTTGTCCATTGAGAGTTTATAAGCCACCTCAAGGAGACCAATGAGGGGCCCCTTCTCTCGGTATCCAGATTTACCGGTAGTACTGCCCTTCCGAAACATTGGAGGATGACGAAAAGGTGAAGAACGGCCCCCTTGGCTTATAGGCTCGGTGTTAAGAGAAAGCCATGAGTCTACTTAGCTATCTCTTAAGCCTTGACAAGTTGTCCCCGTGCCTGACTGACTCTTAGGTTCGCTTCAACCCCGGCCCGAGATTGAGCAAATCTGTGGGAAATCCATGATATGGCCCAGTCGCCGAGCAACTCAGATTTCGCCAAGAAAGTTATGCGACATGGAGTGGTAGATGCTAATACGGCATAGGTCAGGCTTTCACAGAGCAAGGTTTTCTAATAGCCAGCTCGTGGTATAACCCCGGCGACATTTAATACAAGAATCATCAGCACGTTGCGCTGGCACTTGTACAATATCACTTTCGGTACGGGGTGTTATCGATCAATTAAAATTAAGAGGCAAGCTAGTGGCATATCATCCCTATCACTTCAGTATAAAGCCAAACTCATCGTGATCGTGCATCCCGCCTAAGTTGACGCTTCACAATATTTAAACTTGACAAACTGCACAGCATCTTCCCAATACTTGTCGAAGTAACTCGAGTGGATACTCCAGTCAGCGCCACCAGCGCAGGCAGGGTCGTCAAGGAGACAGTAGTCCCTGAGGATATTGGTATACTTGTTGAGGCTTGCCAGTTCGGTTTTGTTCCTCGGGCCCAACTATTACGGCGCGTGTCAGTATATCTGCCATTGTTTCTGGACACAAGGGCTACGTACGCCATCAACCTCTTGGCCGGATAGGAGGTTATAGATCTGGCCGGTCGTATGCCTAGGGGATCCCCACATAAGGGCGGCAATAACTGTATGTCCAATTAGCAACTTTTTTGATTGTGAGCAGTTTTCTCCAGGAGCTAAGCATATTACTTTGGTTTCCGGGTGAAGTTGTGGGATCGATTCCGACGTTTCCAGGCTGCGTGCATCCTCCCCAGAGCCACTCCGTCTCCTCCGCTCCGCCCAACGCATCGCCCACGACGTGGGCGCCCTGCGACCAACCGGTCAAGATAATCTTGGAATCGGGGCACCTTTGGCCATACTGCGTCACGGCCTTGATAGTATTGGTCACGCCGGCCGCGGCGGACTCGCAGTAGGTGTTGTAGCTCGCCGGATATTGCACGTTTTCAAACGTACAGCTGTCGAACTCCTTACAGATGGCTTCGGCTATCGCCTTTTGGCGGCCGGGATAGGGCTCGGTGGTGCCGCGGACGAGGAAGATGCGCACATCAGTGCAGGGCTTAGCGGTGCAAACGGCGGCGGCGGAGCTTAACGCAGCTAGAGAAGCGATGATGAGACCCTTGGCGTGCATTTTGGCGACTGGCTCTTCGGCCTTGAAAGACTGTCAAGTTATGTACAAGAATAAAGGGTGAGCGTGGTTTGTATTATAACAATTGAAAGGAAGACCAGAAGGCTGAGAGCAAATGGACGACATCTGCATACCTGCGTGCTGTATTTTATCTCCCCGCATCTTCATCTGCACGAGCATCTTCCAAAGTCCCAGCCACGAGATACCGAGGATCATCGAGCAGACCTTTCCAGATTCAACACTAACAGCCACCCTAACATTTGATGACACCGTCACTAAGGCGGGGGACCCCACCTTCGACCTGTACTACCACCTTGCGCTGCGCGCCAATCCAACCCTACCAATGCTCTGGTCGGGGAAAACGGGGAAAAGATCACAGCTATGATAGCCAACCCCGATGGTCTGCCCAAATTCCTTGCTTCCAGACGCCTGTGCCACCCCTGTCGCTTACTCGGGCGCCAACCACCTACTGAGGGTTCCATCACCGATGCGGGGGGATTGGAGCTATCTCCTTAAAGGGAAGTTAAGCCCATTGAATGGGCCGCAATGGGCCTAGAGCGTCGGCCGGTGACCTACAAATTGGTATGTAATGAAATTTTTGGGACTGGTTAGCACCGGAAATTGTGCCTCTCTTCTCTTATGCACTAGGAGGGAAGAGAGCTGTAAGACATGTGCTTGACCTATGCTATGCCCATCAAGTCTGAACACGCTCCGAAAAATTTTCCGCAGATCCAAGGGCGAATTCCAGTCCATTGTCATATTGTTTTACAAGCTAGGTTCGTATAGGGCTCGGCATAAAACCCAACTCTGTACAAGTCCCCGCTACGCTGGCGGTGACATCTAAAGCTTGTGAAAGAGTCCGGCTGTGACCGCATCCCGGATGAAACCATGCGCTGAAGGTAAGGCAAGTTGAACTGGGACAGAGAATTGCCAGCCCTCAATTGCTGGCCAAAGCCCTTCCTGTGTAAGCGCCGAACGCGCCCAAAGCCAGCTTATCCTGGCTTGCAAGGGTAGCTAGTAGAGTGTCATTCTCATTTATTTGCTTTGCGCACGATCTACCCTCAGTATTGGTTTTAAGTTTTATATAACTCTGAGCGTAACTATTAACATAAGTCTTAAATTCGCCGTAGCAGAAGCGAAGAGAAGATTTGGACCTCCCAAGGCCAAAATCTACTTTTGGGGTCGTTCTGAAGGAATGGCCAGAGCAGCCAGCTGGTCACAGCCAGCCAAAGCCATGGATGTGACAAAACCAGCCACAGATCATTGATACTGCTTCATTATGATCTCTTCCTGACATGGCCTCCCATTCGCGGTCGAGGTGATGGCGTATCTCGAAATGTTCATCCGACTCGCGATCTCGGGCTTGACGTGGAGATTATGGAGCTCCCGGATAAGAGCTTCGCCCTGTGTGATCCATAGCCCTGGCAGTGCCTCATGAGTACCTTTTTCGCTAGATTGGTTTGACGCGCCAGGGCACCACGACATATAATAATAGCCGATCACCGAAAAAAGTATGGCACACTTCACCTACACTCAAGGGCTATTCGACGTACGAAGGTACCATCTTCTGTATATATGGGTATTAAGTGATAAATACGCAGCATTTTCTTATGCACCAATCCAACCAATGCTTCTAGCCAATATATATACCTCCTAGAGGTAATCCGTCTTTCTTCCCCTACACTACATAATTCTATGAACCTCGTATCGAAACCAGGTCAAACTAAAGACATGCCTTAGAGGCCTCTAGAATCAAGAGAATGCCACTAAGTACATTGGTTAATCTATACCTCAAAGACTTCCATACCTATTCAATTAGACCAAAGTGAGGTAATCTCAACCGGCTTAGATTAGGTTCATAACAGATTATGCCTTAGTGTAGGCTAACCCGATGAAATTGCCGCGGTCGAATAAAGAGATGGCCTCTAGGCATGCCATAGCCTTGAGGACGCCTTCCGTGGGGAATGGTTCGATCTGGAAAAAGAGTATTATCTCTGGATGCTCTGGATCTCAGCATTATTGGCCTGCTGGCCGTTTCAAGTTGGAGCGGCCCAGGTGGCCGTCCACAAGGACCTTAGAACAGGCCCAGAAACGAAGCCCAGATGACAACAGTCACAGTAAACGAAGGTTGAAAAAAAAGCATTAGGAGTTATTTGAATATATAATACGTCGATCTCTGAGAAACCCTTGTGCAGAGGGGACTGGCCGTGAGATATTACGTTCAAACGCAGTTTACTAACCATCATCTGAGAAGGTTCGAACGACTGAAGGCCAATGTGATGCCTGTCCAACACCTTAGCGAAACCACCATTGGGAGGTTAGGCGGGGGCCGTCATCATTTCTGTTTGCGGCGATAAGGGGCCGGAGTTCCGACCTGTTAGTATGTGATGGGTACCATGTTCAACGTACCTAAGGATGCCATCGCAGATGTCAAAAGCGCTCCCCTGTAGGTACAATCGGCGGACAACGGTAAGTCTTTAGCGCACTAATGTGCGGATTGGCATGCAATCTATTGATAATCTCGGCCAACTCGGTGTTTTGTTGAATTCATTGAATCACCCGTGTAATAATCACAGAATCTTCTACTCGCGAGAAGTACGTTCCGATGGCGGACCGCCCAAGCACATACGGATAATACACAACTTACAGAAGTTCCACCGCTAGAAAAAATGTGACCAAGGAGAACCAACGATGCTCTGGCGAATAAAGTCGAGTAGGTAGCGAGAGTTTCAAGGATTGGCGGCCTTCGGAACCGGTTATGATTATTTAGAGGAGCGGCCGAAAGATGGGCCGGTGGCCATGGCTGTCTTCTCACCATGCCGATGTCTCCTCTGGAGGTGTGGCCGGAATATGTGCCGCCCGTTACGGTTTCTTAGCACTGCCACAGCTGTTGGCTATCTTGGCATACAAGATGAGGCAAACGATGCCTAGCATTTCAAGTTCCCGTGACGAGGCACTTTGACCGAGCATGTAAGCTCAAGACAGTTCTCTCGCAAAGTCCTTGTCCATGGTTATCAACTCAACGATATTCTATCCTCAACTCGCAAACGTAGTATTCTTCAGCAGCGCCACTTAACACACTATGGAGTCTAACCGAAAGAGCACATCTACTACCACCTCTGCGCATTCCATCGCGAAAACGAACTCAAGAGTTTCTGGCGGAGATGGAAACTCGATTTAAGTTAGAACGCTCGCCTACCTTGACCATGATAACTTTCTAACGAGCCGAGTATAAACACCAGCATGCGCGCGGAGGTGATTTTTCCAGTTGGGGCGGCTTGGAGCCGGGAAATCTTCCATCCTGGAGAATCTCACTGATTTAACTGGCCATGCTAAACATTTCTCGATTCTGGTAAGTAGTGTTATTCGTACGACATAATTACTCCCATCTTTTCCTAATTCTTCTTCAAGTCCTCCAGAAGTTCGAAGTCTTCAGCATGAGTTGTCACTCACACTCTACCAGATCCCTTATCTTCTGTCGACACGATGAAGTCGTACGGCATCGATTCGAGCCGCGAGGGCAGGCGAAGATATGCTGCAAACCATAATATCGGAGGCGAGCCTATCTTCGCTGCGTGGGGCGGTGTTATTTGTATAGATGTTCTTCGACGTTACGGGTAACCAATGTCGGTTATCTCACTACGCCTGATACGCCTGAGAGAGGGAAGTTAGTGTGTTCCTTTACCTCATCGGGCTACTGAATCGCCCAATACGATATGTTGATTTCCTTATAATCAGGAACAGACGGCTTTTGAAATTAGACTAACCCTTGGAGTCCTCTCGAATATTACTTTCTCTCACTCGTCTGTCTTCGATTACTGGCACACGAGTGCTCCACTCCAGGAATAGTCTCGTTATTAGGTATATATCAATCCGTATGAAAAAGACATCTCTTCAAAGTTGTCGGTCAAGACATTTCCATAGCTACGCTCAGCTTTAGTGAATATTCATTCCATGCTTCCAGGATCGAAGTGTGTGTTGTATGTGTGCCAACGTCTTTAACATCTAACAGCTGCGGGACTACGTGCAGTGTCGGGGCGAAAGATAAGATATATGGAGCTAAATAATAGGGATCAAACTTCTCGGCCAGCAATATGCGGGTCCCTAGCTGCACTCTCATTTCAGGACCAGGGGACGTACTTGTAGTCACATTGTAACTCGAGTGATGCGAGCGACCGCTGTTAGCGAAGTTGGTTAATGCGTAAAGCAACACATAAAGCCGATCCCAGTCCTGTACTACAACCATCTCTGGAGAGAACAAGAGAGACAGCAAACTGACGTTGTTGGGTTTCAGACGATGATTTTAGGTTGGTATTGATGAAAAAGAGGACACACCATTTTACACCGCTGGTATATGGCCTAGCCAGGTGCCCTTTTAGAATATAAAAGGTCGAAAGATGGCAGGAACCAAAGCGCGCCATAATAATGGCTTCGGTACATCTCGAGGTAGGCTCGATGTGGCTGAGTCCAGGGCGTGCAGCTAAGGAGGGGTCGCCGTCTGCGGCCTGGCATATCCTGGCCTGGCGTGAGAGTGCAGAAATATCAGCCCCGTGAATGGATCCATGTTTCAAGTGCCGCCGGTTCCTACAACAGCCGCTGAATTTCAGGTGGTGGAGATTAATCAAAATCCGTCACTCTGTATCACTGATCAGGAGTTTCACATTCAATCTCAACGATTGATTATCAATGCTGTGTAACCACCACCTCAGCGCTGAAGTGGCACCAAAGACCCTGCCACCACCTGGGCTCTCCTCTGTCACACGCAGGCGATGTTTGCCCTAGCGAAACCAAGAAAAAAAAGGATTCAGGCTACCTGCCAAGAGTAAAAAACCAGTGCCCTCCTCGAGCCAGTCCCCAGAAGGAGAACATGCTCTTCTACCTCCCAATACAGCTTCGTCCACAGATGTACTTATATGTCATCATTTTCACAAGACTTATCATCCATAGTAGAAGGGTAGTCACTAGATTAGATAGAGTCCGGATAAAGCCCTCTCCAAGTACTCTCGCGGTTCTGAAAACTTGTCACTAATACTAAGAGTGGAGATTGGAGATGGCAAGATACGCTAGATTCTGTTTCGTTTCGAATATCCCCAAAGTAGGTAGCAAAAGATGAGACTGATGAGGGTAAGGCATAAGCTAGCCGCGGGTGGCAGATCGGTGCGCATTGTAACACTATTCTTTATTCTCCCGTGCGAATCCAATTTTATTAGCCAGGGAAAGACGGCAGGCGCAACCGCTCGGGCAGTTCAACACCCGAGCTACCGTCAGGGTCGATCTATTTATCCGACCACAGCGTGGTATTACCACCCCTCAGATGACCGGCGTGGATATTGGGTCGGACTGCGGTTTTAGACTCTCTCCAGATGCCGAGTTGTAAGAGTGGAAAGTCGAATAGAAGCGAGACCCAGCCCGACCTGGGAAATGTGTTTGCTCATCAGGTACTGGGGGCGTGGTGACTTGGATCTACAAGTCAATGGTTGAGGCTGTTGATTTTCAACGCTGGGTAGCCAGCTGGCTGTATGAGCTGATGCACGGCCCACAGTGCTCAGGCCAGCTGGCGGGGTGGTGTTCGTGGCCTGAAATAGCCGATAAAGCTGGCCAGCTCGCACAAGAACACTGCCAGGCCAAGACCGTCGGGATGAGCCAGCGAGATGGCTGGCCACTCAGCCCTAGAAGGATGGACTAGTCAGGGGTATGAGGGGTCATGGAACCCAATCGGATGGATAGATTATTTGATTTGAATGGCCTGGCCAGCTATTAGGCATGGCATGGCCAGCACAGATCAATTATTCAGGGCTGCCAGCATTAGAGTAAATTTGGTCCCTCAAGAAACCGTAACATTGGAGCTGGCGCATTATTTTGCAAAAGTCACAAGCACTTGTGGTAATGGTTGGAGAGATGAACCGATCAGTTGATTATATGATAATAGAAAGAAGAACGCCAATTAATTCCTTAGGGTTGATTAGATGCGCTTGATACCAAATAGATTCCCTCCTGATCAAATCACAAACGCCTCTAGGTATGGTCTAAGAGATTGTCGTGGATGACCAACCGTCCATACCCTCGCAATTCGGCTCCAAGAACCCGGCTCCTACTAGGACCTACCTACATTTGCAGGTCGGGACTGAGAAGGCCACCTATTACCTCAGGAAACGTAGAGACAGGTACGCAAGGATCCTATACCCGGCAATTATGCCAATCATAATACCCACCCACTGTCGTTCAAGGCCCGTATGAATATTGAAATATTTCAATACGTCCACTCCGCGGATCCTGCCTTCCGAATTCAAGTCGCTGGCGTACATGCACTGATATTCACCGTCGGGTGTCTGCTGGCAGGTATAGGTCCGATCCTTGAACTCGTTGACCATCATACCTTGGAAGACGTACGCCTGATAGTCGATGTAGTGGAAGACGTACTTCCAAAATGAGTTGAGAATGGTCATCGGCACTAAGAAGCCGTTCACAGCCATCCAAAGGCCGTTGGCGAAGGCGGCCACAGCTAGCGCGACGACGAAAATAGGGAAAATGTTGGATACGAGGACAACAAGGGACTCGGCCGCCAAGAGATCGAGGAAGAGCCAAAGCACCCACACCATAAAGGCTGACCCGTCTGCACGAAAGTTGGAGAGCCAGTATACCACGACCGAAAAGAGCAGCGTGATGATGAAAAGGAATGGCAAGCCGATTAAAAAGTTCGACACCATGAACGACAGCGGCCCCACTAAACCATTCGCACGCTCGCTCTGGAAGGTATGCAGATCTTCGAGGTACGCTGGCACGTAAGCTACGGCCATGAAAGATATAAAGGCGCCGCTGAAGAAGATTGAATTGACGAAGGGTTGGATGTATTCTTGTGACGTCTTGAATCGAAGGAAGACGGTTCCCATTAGGACTGCCAGGCCAAGGTACATGATGACTCGAATATGATATGCCACAATATCGCGATATGATTTGATCCACGATCTGTGTAGCAGAGTCAAAGGCACCATCCATAGACTAGGTCTAGGCAACTTAAGTTTGTCCAAGTCCACTTTGGGCGGGGTGCCCGCAATATGTTTAATGTCGCTGTCCAAGGCCTTGCACTCGGGAGACTCTTTCCAAGAATCAATGATGTGCTGGGTCCTTGCTTTTACTTCGCCGCCCTTGTCCAGGTCGACGTTGATTAGATCAAGGAAGAATTCGGCTGGGTTAGTTGCTGGAGGCATTTGGTACCCAATGCGGTTGAAATAGTCTGGCGCGTCATTGATAGGGCCAAAATAACATGTTTTCCCCAGCGACAGTAAAGCCAGTTTGTCAAAGAGTTGGTAGGTTGCGGTGGACGGTTGATGTATCGAAGAGATGATGATGAGCTGAAGAAGGGGGTGTGATTTGAGAAAAACAGTTAGCCCAGCACACAATTTCGGAGAGAGAGCATTGAAGTCGGGTCGAAAAACTAACATTGTTCCTTTTGCTGATTTCCTTGATGTACCGAATAACTTCCACACTCAGTGCCGAGTCCA
The DNA here is from genome assembly GCA_029532625.1 of Lomentospora prolificans. Lineage (NCBI taxonomy): Eukaryota > Fungi > Ascomycota > Sordariomycetes > Microascales > Microascaceae > Lomentospora > Lomentospora prolificans. The sequence continues at coordinate 4,952,750 of JARFXM010000003.1, forward strand.
GTCCGCTTGTGGGCTCGTCGAGGAAGAGGATCTTTGGATTCGTGACAAGACGGCTCGCAACGCCAAGTCTCTTCTTCTGCCCACCACTGAGTCCTTTCTTGATGGGCGTTCCGACAATGGTTTGCGACTGCGAATGTAGGCCGAAACTCGCAATCAGATTATCAACTCGGCTGAAAGCTTCTTTTTTCGAGACGTTGCTGAAAAAAATATTATTTATTAATAGCGCCGGCCAAGTTTACGAAGGGCAGTCGGGAATAGAGACACACCTAGGCAAAGCTAGTCGCGCTGCGAAAATCATCGTCTCCCGTACAGTCACACTACCAATCAACGCATCTTCTTGCTCCACATAGGCTGAGAGGCCCCTAATCATGTTTAAATTGGCCTTTTGGCCGTTGACGATGATCTGGCCTGTGGTTTCTGCACCGGCGGCAGCGATTCTATGCGCAAGGGCGTTGAGGAGTGTCGTCTTTCCAGAGCCACTGGGTCCCATAATTGCGAGCATCTCGCCTGCATGGACCAGACCAGCCGGCTCGGACAGGATAGAAAGCGGTTTTCCGGTGGCCCTATCCTTGACAAGGACGTGCATGTCCCGCCACGCGAAGTTGTCAACGATATCATTGATCAAAGGCGCTGTCGGCACATGGCCGAGCTCAAGGTCATTCGTGTCTTCCATCTGAACTGACTGTGTATTAAAGTGAGTCGCGGTTGGGATTGTTTGTGCTTAAAGTTGACCTAAATGGAAAAGACTGAACGATGTCAGAGAAAAGGGATCGACGCGTCTCGCATTATATATAAGAATGCCGGAACGACCTTTATTATTTGGGCATCGATGCACTGCAGGGGCACAGCCACGAAGCCAGTCAAATCTTTACCGTGGGCCTCACAGTAGGGACGTGGCTCAAAAAGGGAATTTGAACGATGGAGACTCTGTGCGTGCAGCAACGCCAGCATGTCAGCGCGACAGTCTGACAGGGGCTGTGACATTTTTTTTTTCTTCCAACGCGCAGGCGGGCTGTCCGGTACTTGAAGCCAGGCCGAGCTCTGCGATATGCAGCCCGAAGATCGAGAATGTTACCTAAGGTAAGCCGGGGCTGATTGAGTGTGATTACATTGGACGCATATACGAGTGGGCTGGATAAATTCATGACGCAGAGACACGTTTGAAATATGAAAGCTCTCGGAAAATGCTGGAACATCCCTTCACCTCAGTAAAGTTTACGAGGGTGTAGGATGACGGTGACACCAACGGTCAGCTTGGGGCTTTGGTGCGGGTGGTCCGAGACGGAGCCAGACCTATCTATACCAGAGGAGAGAGGCCTACTAGGTTAGTTGCACGAGGGCCTTAGAATGGGTTATCGCCACAGGCTCATCGTCTACTGGATCCCCGTCTTCTACCAATGTGATATGGTCGTATATGGCCTTAATTTAACCCTGACCAGTGTGGTGAAGGTGACCGGCTCTTAGCGAGAGCAGTCGATGCGCAACGCGACAGACTATTATTTTGGTGTGAAGATCAAACCCCCGATGCACGAAATAGGCTATGTGAAGGCACTCCTTTTTCGGAGTTGAATTACTTCACGGCTGAATCGGACAGGCGGCAGCTATGCTAGGCCGCGGAATAAAGAGCCAAGCACGTATAAGGAAGGCATAATTTAAACTGAGTGGCGCATCTGAGTATTCTACTTCGAGGAGCAGCAGCCAGCAATTTTGGCCGGAATCTCCCCCCCCCCCCCCCCCCCCCCCCCAAATTCAATACACAATCAATACACAAAGGCGCACGCAGGAGGGCCACGTCGGAGGATTTAAATTTGGACGACTTAGCACTTAGCTTGAGTCGTGCCATAGTCACCGCCAACTCATCCAGACAAAACGTTTCGCAAAACGTCTCCATATCTGCGTGTACATTGCGGAAGGTTAGCAGCGCGTCGTTTATTACAAATTCCAGTCATTGAAGGACTCACACGTCACGCTGTACCGAGCCTGGGATGTTGAGTGCGTTTCCAATATTAAAAGTGAGGCTGTAGAGCTTGTTGCCGGCATCTCAGTCCTCGGCGGGCTTGGAAACGGCAAAGTGGCTCTGGTAACTCTCTATGTACGCCTTAGCGCTCAGATGATGGCGCGGCGCCCTCCAGTTGCCCATGACATATTCGTTGTGGCAGTAGAAGGAGCAGACATCAAACACGAAGGCCTCGCCCGTCGCGAAGGTCCAGGGCGGGGTTGCCGTCTCAGCAGTCACCATGCAGCAAGCACGACCTCATCCAGCGTCAACTCGCACAGGGCGTCGAACTCAGGCCATGTGAGGAGCGGCTTGGCGAGTTCCATGAAGTGCTCCAGCAGGCGTCTGAAGACGGCTGCCCAGGAGTCGTCCAATTGATCGACGTTTTGCTCTCTCGTGCCGTGGTAGGTTTTTGACGTGAAAGCCGAATTTTCCAGTCCGCGATTGGGACCGCCTGTGGAGGTCTGCAAGTCCTGCTCCAAGTTTGGCCGGGTCTGCTGGCTTAACCGATATCGAGTGAGGGGGCGAAGAAGACGAAAGGAGTCAGGGTCGGTTCGGTATTACCTGGTTCCCACTGTCCCGATATTCTTTAAGGAGGAAGTACATTTCTGGACCCTTCTGTTTTCGATTACGACAGGAAAACGACGCTATGGATCGCCTTCAATGATTCGTACTCACCTTCTAGCATCTTGCGGCCGTGATTTCCCCGTGATAGGATCTAGAGTATAACTAGTCTCCTTAATACAATGTGTATCATTGTAAGACTCTAGCATCTTCATACCGTCAGAAAATATGAAGTCGGCTCTCCGGATGGCAGCTCGACCACTATTTTGGCTGTCCTGCTTAGCAGGATGTTCCATAACTTAGGGCTTCAGCAAGTTTAGTCCGCGGTATAGGAAAATGCTACATGATGGAGATTAGAAATGGCATGGTCAAGGGAATGGTCGAGTCCCTTACCGTCTATCACGGCTTGATTGAGCTCAAATAATCTTGTCACTTTGGGTCGAATGATTGGAACCTTGGATGCGTCTTCCATACCGCAAATCCTCAGTTGATAGCTGGCTCTGATGTTGTAGAGAGTTTAAATATTCTAGGTTACAAGGTTGATGGTGTCTCCTTCCACAAAGGTCACTTGTTTGAACACCCAGTTTCTGGTTCCATGATGTCTTGCCCATCTTCCGGAGCCTTGCCCAGAATTGGTTGAATTGTCTAAGCTGGCATACAGACAACGCACCCAGTTTCTGGGCCAACACCATCCCCCCCAACAATTGGCTTTCTATCCAGGCAGGAGCTGCATTACTTCGTGGCTGGATGCGAAGCCAACACTAAGGACTGGTTGGTTACACACAAGCAGGGTATTAACGCCCAACCACTGGACAAATTGCCCACCCTGAGAGCCAGCCGCCCCAGATGGTTTGGGGAGCTGGCAATTTGCAACAAAAAGCGCGCTTCTCTCTTCATTGATCAGAGAACAGGGCCCTGATGATGTCGCCTCAAGGATGGGCAGCCCTACCGTCAGTAAAAGCCCTGGCTTCCGCCACGGGCGCCCCCATAAGAACCGCCGCCAACCCCAACAGCACGGTCCCGCGGTGCACCTTCACCGGATTCAATCTGACGCGAACTATGCTTCCATTATTCTATCGTACCGTAGCCTAATTAAGTGCTTACCAAGCTTTGTATAGATAGATAGACTTGCTGGGACTGCTGTTAAATACATCTATATAGAGGATTTCCAGAAGTGGATTTAATGAGTTCCTCTAGATCCTTGGTCCTAAGACCGCATTTATTCATGTGAGGACTCATGGGCTGGAGGAGAGGGCGGGAGAGCCAGCTATCAGAGAAGCCAAAAGAGAAGATAAGGGGAGATGAGAGGGGTGTGGCGACGCCTATTTTATGGGCTCTTTAACGACGACCGAGGACTCCAGAGCACGTTAGGCGGTGGGGAGCCTAAGACATAGCAACGGTGCCATCCTCTCCCTCGGTCTCTATATCCTAAAAGAAAAACGTTAAATGAAAAAGCCTAGCTAATACCAACTTAATTGATCTCATCGTGGCAGAACCTACATTACATGTATAAATACTGTCGGGTGATACTAGGCAAGTGTAGATTGTCTTCTATTTACGTTGCACTCAATGAGAAGATTGCTAATCCATAAGCTCCATAGAAGCTGAGGTACAAAACAATAAAATGTATCTAAACGCTAGGAGTGGATGTTGCAAAACTTCTGTTGTAGCGAGCGGGACGGAAGCTTTTATGTCCTTGTCTAATCAGCTAGATCTAGTGAGATACTATAGCCAGATTAGTGTGTCTGCTCTAGCCTGAGCAAGACCAAATAGTGCTGTGTAAGTTGAGGCAACGAAGATACAAGTTATGGTTCTGATATAAGTATTCCTTGCCGGCAAGTGTCACACGTAGTTCTGTTCTCAGCGTCCTCTGTAGGCATCAAATCATTTTATTTCGATCCCTCCAGCACTCCCCAAAATGGTGTTCATTGAACGTAGTTCCCCCGCATTGCCATCTTTGCTTCTATTTAGGAAACGCTACACATCTACCATAGTCATGAGGGCTGGTGAACCTCCTTCTATTCCACACATGGCAGCGCCAGGCCAACCTGGAAGGCCGGCTCTTCCACATTGTTGTGCTTATACCTTGAGTCCTATGATTAGCAACGCGACATTACAAGTCATGGGGTGTGTCAAGTGTTCGTACGTAAGAACCCCAATGGCCCCCGGCTCCATCATCATAGGCATCGGTGCATCGACGGCATACCCAAGCCATCTCTTAACAAACACGCGTAGGATAAGCCCATGCGCCACCTATATAAATCAAGATTTTTCAGCTTTAATATCTTCGGGGAACTGGCGTCAAACGATCGAAGTAGCCATACCAGGAGGATATCGGCATGTTTTTCTCCCCTCATGAACGGTCGCTGCATGTCTTTAATTCGCGTAACCAGTTTATCCAACCGCTCAGCAACGTCATCTGGAGACCTTTTTTCCCGTCCATATCACAGCCGTTAATCGAGAAGGGCTCTTCTGCAGGGATGAAAGAAAAGGAAAGGCCGCCAGGCAAACTACTCACTCTCCGCCCTCGCACCCATCTCTCCACACGTTCCAGTCCCCCTGCGCATCGAGCCCCTTCGCCTTTCGTAACGCTCTGACCTCGGCCGCTTGTAAACCCTCGTAGTCGCCGTAGTCCCACTCGGCGATGGACTCGGTCACTGTGACCTTTTCGGCTGGGATAGAGGCGCTCCCACCCTTCCCTTCGAAGAGATGGTCAAATGTCTGCCTGGCCCGCTTTCGCGGGCTCACAAAGACATGCATGAGCCTCGCCGGGTCTAGGACTTTCCCGGGACCGATCATCTGGTTCGCGGTAGCGATAATTTGCCTGATACCGCGAGGCGTGAGCTCGATGTCCGTCCTGCCCGTGTGACGACCGGTCTTGGCCCACTCCGTCTCCCCTTGGTTCGGCGTATTCAGCGTTAGAAAAGCGCGCCGGTGACGGCCATGTTGGGGTTACCGGCCCATGGACACGACTTACCATGGCGAACGATGAAGATTCTAGGCGTCGCAGCCTCGGCATCCGACATTGTGTCTGCTTACGAAACTGGCCGGTTGTGACGGAAGATTAGCGGAGAACTTGGGGCGGTGACGCGGTGTACACGGTTTCTGGCTGGCTACATTTGTTGAAAATTGGACGCAGGGGGCCGATAGATGTGTTATCTTTGTTGCAGCCGCGAATGCTATCAGGCGCTATTAAACCATTGCTTTCAAACAGCACAGAAGTAGTCCACAAGGTTCCACAGTATCAAAGTATAGGACAGAGAATTAAGTAAATATTAGCCCTGGCTTTTTATATCTATCGGATCGGGTTGGAAGTGGTATGTGAATTTCTTGTGCTATTACCTAGCCATAAGGGCTTTGACAAAGTGCTAATCATCTTTGATGGTCAGTTTGCCGAGTTTGAGCATTCTAAGGTTCTATGTTAATTATGACCTGAGAGCTAAAGTGGCCACTGGAACTTACTTAAATACTTCTCGACTGCATTGCTCCTGTCCCATGAAACGGATCTCCTCTAATTACCGCAATTGGGGGAGACATGGCTGTCCGGGAAGGCGTGTAAGGGAGCTCCAATAGAATAAGACAGTTCAATAGAATTCAAAGGCTACGATTCCTAGACTATTAAAAAACTATATCAGTAGAAAAAGAACGCGCATCTCCACTGCGCAGTTGTTAAGACCCTGACGGTACCCGCAAATGCACGAAGTCATGCCAACAGATCCGTCCATGATCGCGAGTCAGTTGAGCAGACTTTGGAACCTCCTTGGATATTATGGACGGGGAAAACCGATGCGTAACGCAAGACCACATAGGGTTCGGCCTACATGATCCCAGCCGTCTATTCATATTTAACTATTTTCATATCCTAACTACATACATTTATTTCCAAGTCATTACGTCACCCCTTTTTTTCTCTCTTCATTTATTTATGCAAACGAGAAATTCATACTTTCCTATTTAAGAGAAGATGTGGAGAGGGTGGTTGGGGAGGTAGAAGCCGGGGTCGTTGAAGCGGAGACCAATGTCAAGGGCGCTGATAGACTGAAGTTCCTCGGCGGTCATGTCGAAGCCAAAGACCTCGAGGTTCTGCTTGAGCCTATCCTTGTTGTTGGACTTGGGGATGACGGCAATGCCGCGCTGGGTGGCCCATCGGAGGAGGACCTGGGAGGGGGTGACATTGTACTTGGCGGCGAGCGACTTGATGGTGTCGTGCTCGAAGAGGGTGGGGATGTTCTTGGCCTTCTTGGAGAAGGTCTCGGGGAGCTCGAGGAAGGACTGGGGGCCGAAGGAGGAGTAAGCGGTGACGACGATCTTGTGGAGCTGGGCCATCTCGATGAGGCCGGGCTGCACCAGGTAAGGGTGGTGCTCGATCTGAAGGGAGGAGACGGGGTGTCGGGCGTAGCTCATGAGGTCATAGAGCGATTGAGCCTGGAAGTTGGAGACACCGATGCTCTTGGCGACGCCCTCGTCGACGAGCTGCTCGAGACACTCCCAGGTCTCACGGATGGGGACCTTGTCCTCCTCAACGGTTCCCTGGTCATCCATCCACCAGGCCTTTGGTTTGTTAGTTTATTAATGTACTCCAGTAAATTCCAACCCGGACTTCCAAAAAGCTGGTTGTGCAGGGAGCATCAACTTACAGGATACCTGCGGACCTCGGGGTCAATGTACTTCAGAGCGCAGGGGAAGTGGATGAGGAAAAGGTCAATGTAGCCGAGGCCCCAGGTCTCGTTCTGCTTCCTGGCCATGTCGACGGCATGTTCCTTACGGTGATAGTTGTTCCAGAGCTTGGTGGTGATGAAGATGTCCTCACGCTTAACGAGGCCCTCGTCGATGGCGCGGCGGATACCTTCACCAGCCTCCTTCTCGTTCTGGTAGTCGTAAGCTCCGTCAAATAGCCTGTAACCGACCTTGATGGCGTTGTAGACAGTCTCAGCAGCAGTGTCCTTGGGGACCTTCCAGAGGCCGAAACCGACGAGGGGCATCTCCTTGCCGGAGGCGAGGGTGACGGTCTTGGAAAGAGAAGCCATTCTGAACGGTTATGGTATCTCGTGTGTGTGTGAGATTGGAAAACGAAAAGGACAGAGGTGACGCGAAGACTTGGATTGTAAGTTGGAGAGAGTCGAAGGATCGGAAAGGAATTTGAGGATGGAGGGGTTGTTGGAAGGGTATAATTGTCACGTTGAGCCGAGACATCTACTACGTAAAGACCCACAATAGCTTCGATGACTTGCGCTCCAACTTGGTGGGAACAAGTGGCGACGCTGGCGCGCTAATACACAAGCTTGACTTGATGAACTGAGGGTGATGGTTAATCCTTCCTATTCAGGACAAGTGCTAGGGGAGATGAGAAGTCCAGTTACCCGAGGTTTTGCCTAGTTTAACCTAGAATACGAGGAATCAATAGAAGGCACAACTTGGAGACATCAGGCGACTTTCCCAGTCTGGCTTAGACCAAAGACCATCGAGTGTTGTTTGCCAGCCGGCTCGGTTTGGGACCCCACGGAAGCAAGCTATCTCCGCCCTTTTGCGACCCTTTTCCTCCTTTTCTTTGGTGGGTTTGTGGGAAGCTCCCCCGTTGCTTTCCCCCCCTTTCTTTTTTCGCCGATCTTACTTCCCCAGATCATCTGTCCCATGCTGGCAACCCGAACCGCAATCCTCCAATCTCACTTCCCCAGATAATGGTGACAACTGGTCCACCAGGATGGCTTCCCAGCCGCCAAAGAGGGTTCGCACAGGTTGTTTGAAGTGTCGAGTTCGACGCCGAAAATGTGAGTGACTCTAGGTTCTTATCACAATTGGAATAAGATATGCGAGAGAGGGATTAAACTCCGTTTTATACTATCAACCGTTGCTTGGCCATGCTCGCGGAGTTGCGGAGTTAAGCTTCTTTTGGGGCTTCCTGTTTTTTCCTTTTTTTTTTTTTTTTTTTTTTTACTGTTTGCTGATCAGCCTTCGTTCTGGGGTAATTTCTAGGCGACGAAGGAAAGCCCAGATGCCAACGATGCATTGCAGGTGGATTCGAGTGTCAGTACGGCACCCGGCTATCCTTCTTGCAGAAGAATGCCATAACTTCGGTGCCTGTGCAACAGAGACAGCCAGAGGTTGCACGGTCTAGCTATAGGAAAGTCCAGGTAAGCAAAGAGTATATCGATGCTGTCATCGCCCGGTGGCAGGGAGAACGTGGCCTGAAATCGGACTCGCCCGCTAACACCAGCGAACGTCAAGTTTGTTAGCGAGGAGCTTTCCCCGTCGGCTACGAAACCAGGAGGAATACGCACTCGAGATGACTCCATCACATCGAGCGATAGTCGTTCAGTGTCAGATGACAAGTCCGTCGCCGGACCTCAGACTCCGTCGAGTCCCCCGCCCCCTCAGTTCGTGATAGAGGAGAAGCCTTCCACCGCGTCCGCAACTCGACCCGAACCGCAACTAGCCTCGGACAAGAACACAGACACGGTTCTCTCCCCACAAGGTAACCAACATCAACCAGGCCAACGTTCCACCAGTGGATACGAGATCGCTCTTGATGCCCTTTTGTCACTCGGAACGGAGCAAGGCTCGCCGGGCGAGGAAAAAGACACGCCAGGCCCATTCAGTCCGGGAGGCCAAGCATGTTCCCAGAGTTTGGCCAGTCCCACGGGCACAAAACGTCAGGCGTTCAGTCACTTCAGTCCTCTAATAGCCCAGCCATCCCCAAAGCATGCCAGGCTCAGCAGCGGAGACCTCTCCTTCCCGCGTTCCGAGTTTCAAGGAAATACACCCCAAATAAACCCATCACCAGATGTCGGGCCAACGGATCAACCTCTCTCCAACTCACCCAATTCCATCCTCCCCGAGACGCAAATTCTCGAAATCCTCCGTTATTATCGTTACGAGATTTCCCCCTGGGTACGCATCACCCAATTCCTTAGCGCGCACCATCCCCAAAAGTTTGCCCAGGCTAACCTCCGCTCAGCTCGACATTTGCGACCTGGGCCAGGCCTTTGGCGTGACAGCCCCTTGCTTCGCGTCCGCCTCAGACGCCACGCTCTACTCCCTCCTGGCGTTTACCGCCGTGTCGTCCCAGCATCTCGGCAACTGCGTCAATGACGAAAATGTGCGCGCCGACATTGTCGCGCGGCCGCGGTCGGCAGTCTCGCAGATTCCTGAACAGGACGTCTCCACGAACCTGCTGTGTGGGGTTCTGACGTGGTGCAGAGAGATTTTAAGCGGAGAACTCGGGACGCCGGTGCACCTGCCGCTGGATGGCATTGTGGATCTGTTGAACCAATGCGTCATGCCGTTTGAAAGCCACCCTATGGCGACTCCTCTTTACTATCTCATGTTACGATTTGGTAAGTCATACCGCCTTTCTGGACTTTTTCATTGGAGCTTTTGTGTGGATAACTAACTACTCGATTTTACCAGACTTGAGCCGGGCACTTGCGGATGAGCAGCCGTTAAGCCTGCCCTTGTGGATGCCTCTCGACTTTGGGCAAAGGTCGGAGCTAGCTACTCGTGTATTCCATGCCTCTGCCCAAGCACTAGTCCTTTGCGGCAGGGTAGTCAACTTGATATACGGTGGAGTAGAGAGCACTGGTCATTCTGAGAGTCTTATCAGCCAATGGTCCGGGCTCGTCGAGGAGCTCGGGTCTTGGTACAGCAGCAGGCCGGAAGAATCCAAACCCATAGTGGAGATGGACGGAAAAGGAGATTCCTTTCCGACTGTCCTCTTCACCACTGGTGCCGGCCTCCTATCCAATCAGCTTTACCACACGGCTATGCTTCTCTTACTGAAGAATAGACCCAGGACGTTCAAGTGTGTCAGCAACTACAAGGCTTCCTCATCGATGTCCTCTCTCTGGCATGCCCGACGAATCTGCGGCATTGCCCTCGCCAACGACTCTAGAGGGAGCTGGGACCCGAGTTTATTGGCGTCGTTCGTGACCGCCGCCAAGGGCATGACCCACTCGGCCCAGCATCAGATGCTCTTGACGAGGTTGAGTGACATTGGTCGTCTTACTGGGTGGAATGTGAACTATTATTGGACTACTTTGAGGCAAGAATGGGGTGCGTATTAAGTGATGGAATTTTTGTGTAAGATGAGATACCCTGGGTATATTAATATTATCTAAAAAAGGCTCTCCCGGTTTTATGAGATTTTGGACTTTGGCGCATTCACAGATGAGAAACGGGAAGAAGATGATAATAACTCGAACAAATTCGCATATTAATCATGAATCCAAAACTCCCACTTTTCTTTATCGTACCATCCTTGGTAAAACTGCGACATGTAAACTAGACGTGAAAATTCGTTAGAACCCGCTCCTCTTCACTCTGTAACCCCATACTTCTTCCAAATCCGCTATGCGCCAACAAGTTCCCCAACCAGTCAAAGCCTCGATATTCCAAATGAGCTTGACGAGGACTTGATGTTCGGATTTATGCGTCAACAGCCTCCCAGCGACCCAAAGCGGCTGTATGGCATTATTCAAACACCCATGATGAGGATTCGTCCACGAGATGCCGCACACCCTCTTCGCGTGCCACAGCGGAGACCCCACAGTCCCAAGGGCGGCCCTCAGCCGGACCGGTTTCGGCATCATATCCAGCATGATGATGCACGCGGTATGGTACAGCTGGTTCGACGAAATCGCCGACCACCTCGAGTACAGGATCTCCGGGAACGGGCTGGTCTCAACCGTCTTGGCGGGCACGAAGTCGGGGGGCCGGTCGGCGAGCCAGGCCTGCAACTCGTCCCAGAGGGCAACCCAGCGGTCCTCGAAGGCGGGGCCGGCGCAGCCGTTTTGCTCGCCGAGCTCGAGGAAGCGGGTTCGATGGGCGAGGAGCTCGCAGACGCAGGCGCAGAGGTAGACGGAGTAGTTGGCGTGCATGTCGGGGTGGGGGGAGGCGTGGAAGAGGGAGCGGGATGTTGGAGTGGTGGAGGGGTTGCTGGCGGCGGGGGCGAGCCATTGAGAAGGTGGCAAGAGGGTGGATTCGGTTCCGTCCGATATGAGAGCTCCGCAGACATCTGGTGTAATATGGAAAGGTTAGCCGAGTTTTTTCTGAGAAGAGCGGCGACGAGAGGAGGAACAGCGGGGACGGACCCATTCGTGCGTAGCACCAGAAGACGGCTTGGAGAAGTCCGCCGCTGAAGCCGTGCACGTCAAAGGTGCTGAATAGGGCCGCACAGCCCTCGAGGTGTTTGCGCCAGTCCTGCGCGGACGCGGACATCATTTCCAAGCAGCATAATATCGTACAAATGGGAATGACGTGGACATCTCGGTCTTCGAGCAGCGGTGCCAACAGTCGAATGGCCTCCTGATACAGCTCGAGACTCTCAAAGGAATTCTTGCGGCCCTCTTTGCGCTCCATCTGCCGCGCCGAAAGAGCCAGCACGGAGTACAGCAAGGCAGGCGACGACCGCGCCAGCGAAGTGATTTGCGTCCCGAATGCGCGATCGCTATCAAACATGTCCAACCACGGTGCGACCTGGTCGACGTAATTCCTCAGATACTTGACCCTGCCGTCGGCGGCGAGGATTTCCGCCGTCTCCCGCCGCTGCTCCTCGTCGAGGTAGGCTAGCAGGTCCGGGTCCCGCGGCTGGTCGTTATTACCACCGGCCGGGCTGCCTTGACGCGTGGGCGCGACGGATTGCGCCGTGTGGAAGATCAAGCTGCGCAGTTCCTCGCGGTACTCCTGGTAGCCCTGGTTTAGTGTGAACTCGTCGGGTCGCCATGTCATGGACGGCGACGACCCGTCCAGCGAAAGGCCCGTTGGGGAAATGGCGCTGCTGATGGCCGGGGTTGCGGTTACCCCGGATTGCCAGGGGGTCATGAGGTAGTGCTGTTCGCTCTCGAAGCCATTTCCTGCATGGGGAATCTCGTGCGAGTCTGGGTGTGGGGTCATAGCTTGGGCTTGGCCTCAGTTTCCTCGATTCGCAAGGCGCGCAATGGAGAGTGCGACAAAAGGGCGAGAGAGGGTGGGAAAAATGGTGATTGCAAGCGCAAGCGGGAAGCTGGCCAGCAGTAGAAGCACAGAGGGGCATCGGGGCAGCGGGGCATCGGGGCAGTGGGTTGCCAGGCGCTCTCCCTTTCTGTAAAAACAGTACAGGGGTCTTGAGTTTATTCCCATTATCAGCCATTTACCTGGCTATCCAGGTCTATTAGCCCTATTCTAGTCTCTGCCTATTATAATCATACAAAGGGAAGGGTAATTACTTTTAAAGCAAGCAATATTAGGGGAAAAATTAGGGGATCCCTATTCTAGCTATATAGCACCTAGATATTACTCAGCCAAGTTTTATACCCTATAGTACTATATAATTATTTATAGAGAGCACCTAGTGATATTATTAGTTAGTAGTCTATATATACATAGCCTAGTTAGTTAGTAGTAGGGGGGGCACCCCTATCTACAGCTTATATATAGTTCTAGTACTATTTATTTAAGCTTACTATCTAGTAGTATATATCCTCTAGCCTATACCTAAGGGGGGGTATCCTCTTTATCTAAGTCTATAGCTATAGCTACCTAGTATTAGTAGATCTTATTAGACCTAATTACCTATCTTAGAGTAGCCCTAGCCTAGCTTCCTCTAAGGATTCTATCTAAGTTAGTATTATTCTAGGGTTTACTTACTAGCTTAGGTAGTATATCTAGATAGGCTATTATAATATATTAAAAGGTTTCCTCTTAATTCCTATACCTATAGCTAGTTCTATAACCTAGGACCTACCTCTATACTAAGTAGCTATCTAGGCTTATATATCTAGTCCTTACTTAAGTTAATAGTAAACTCTCTACCTTTATTAGTTCTTTATACCTTACCTATACCTAGTACTTACTCTATATAAAGTCCCTAGAAGCTACTATCTTAATATATTACCCCCTAGTATATTTAGTATACTATCTCTATTTCTACTATTCTATTATTATATTATAGTTCTAGCCTCTTAGTATAGCTACTTATCTATCCTATAGATTAGTATAGCTAGTTTACCTCCTCCTACTATTACCTAGTAGAATAGCTTTAACTACTACTTTATATATTACCTTAGCCTTTACTTTATAGTCCTCTCTATTAATTAGTATAACTATCCTCTAATTTAGGTATAGATTAAGAGGAGGGATAACTACCTCTATATATAAGATATACCTAAGGGTTAACTTATAAGCCCCTATAACTATATAGAAGTACTACCTTAGGGTTTCCTTAAGTCTAAGGGCTAGCCCTTTAGGTATTATATCCTCTAGTTCTATAACTATATAGAAAACTACTACCCTATATATAATAGTATTTTATATTACTATTATATATATTATCCTTACCTACTATAAGGTATAGCCCTATATCTTTATAGTTAGCTATATTAGTACTAGGCTTTATCTCTTTAGTTTACTAATAATAATTTTTATATATTTATTAAATCTAAGCTTATAGTTAAGCTAGATTTCTAGGAACCTATTACTTATTATAAGTACTAGGGTAGTATTTATATCTAATATAATTATCTTACTTAGGGTAGTATATACTTAGTAGAAGTATATTAGCTTACTCTTTACTAGTATAAAGGATATCCCCCTTACTTATACTTATATTCTTACTACCTACTATACCTTCTCTAGTACCCTATAGGTATTAATAATTATCTAGGTAGGGGCTAGGAGATTAGTATTATCTATATACCTAATAGTAATTATTCTTTTATCCTTTTCTAGCCTTTTAAAAAGCAGGGTTATAAAGAGGATAAAGAGTATAAGGGATAGTAGTAAGCCCTATAAAATACTAACTCTTACTACTATTAAGGGGGTATCTTTTCTATTAAATATTAGGATAGTAATCCTATTTCTAAGGTAGTCTTAGACTTATAGGTAGACCTATTATAGGAGATCTAGCTAGTATAGTATTAAGATAAGCTACTTATAGTCTATAATATTAAAAGCTCCCTATAGGTTAAGTTATAGGAGTAAGGCCTTAGTACTACCTACCTATACTTTATAGATTATATCTATAACTAGGTAGGCTACTAGTTCTATAGAGTAGGATCTCTAGTTCCCTATCTATCCTTCTAGTAGAATATTATTCTATTTAGCTACTTCTACTAGCCTAGTTACTAGGATAGTCTTAATTACCTTCCTAACTATACTTAGTAGTATAATTAGTCTCTATACCTTAGGTTCCTATAGCTAGACCTAGGTCTTATTAGATTTCCTAATTACTACTATTTTAGATACCTTAAAGTAGGAGGGCTAGTAGCCTAACCTAAATAATACTATAGCTATAATAGCTAGGTAGGTATATATACCCTCTCTATAGGTCTATAGTAGCTAGTTCAAGATATTATCTAGTCTAGTAGCCTTCTAGGGTACTATCCTATATATTACTACCTAGATTTCATCTAGTATAACTATCTATATTATAAAGATCTAGCTAACTATAGGAGTTAGTAGAGGTAGTAGTAGTATATTTAGTATTAGGAAGAACCTTTCTATAAAGGTAGTAGTTTTATCCTAGTAACTTATTACTATATTCCCTATCTAGGTAGTAAGTAGTAGGATCTTAGCTAGGCTATTAAGTATATAGCTCCTTAGCCTAGCCTACTTCTCTAGTTACTAGATATTAATATTATAGTTTACTATAGAGGCTAGTAGCTTCTTCTAGTAGTCTCTTCCTACTATTCTAATTACTTTTTATTAGTTTATCTAAGTATACTTAATAGCTTATTAAAGCTCTAGTAAGTCTTCTCTATTTCTTTATTACTTCTCTAGCCTTCTAAAGTTCCTAGTTAAGTCCTCTATTAGGTAGTTCTATCCTAGGTATTTTTTCTTATAAAGTATACTTTTTAAAAGGGTAGTAGTTACTACTATTACTACTAGTTATTTAATTAAAGTAATTATCCTCTTTTCTAGCTTTTAGATAATTATAATTAGTCTAAAGGGGGTTAGGAATATTACTTTTCTTAGCTTTTCTACTTACTCTTTATCTATCTTTACCTAGCTATAACCCCTTAAGGGAGATTATAGTATTTTAGTATAAATTCTAATAGTTTATAAGATATAGTCTAACCTATACTATAACTCTAGCCTTTTATATTAGATTAGTAGAGTTTATAAACCCTATATTAAGTCTAGGGCTAATAGTATTACTATTATATTCTCTCTAAGATTATATCTAGTAAGTATCTTTAGTAAGGTTAGGAGTATAAAGTTCTACTTATTTATAGTATTAATAAGGGTCTAGGTACCTAGGCTCTCTCTATTATATAAATTCTAAAAAGGGTAGTATATATTAAAGTTACTTATAATAATATTTACTCTTTTTACTAGTTTAGTAATTATAGTTAGTAGTATCTACTACCCTTTTTTTATATACTATTTATAGTATATACTAAATATATTAATTAGGTTTTTAGAGTTTAGGTATAGTATAATCCTAGCTTAATCTTTTAAGCTATTACTATCCTAGTAGGTAAGGGGGAGTATCCTCTTAATATAAATAGCTACCTACCCTTAGCTACTCTATATCTTAGAGTATAGTCTACTTAGGGGCCCTATAATATCTCTATTATAGTTAACTACTAGTTCTTAGATTAGAATAATATTACTATCTTAATCTAGGGTAGTAAAAGCTATTATAGCTAACTTTACTAGGTTCTAGGTTATAACCTTAATTATATATAATCTATAAAGCTAGGGATAAGCTAAGTTCTATAATCCTAACCCTCTTAAGTTTATTTAGTATTCTACTAGCCCTCTTTTTTATAAAAGTAGAAGGTTTATCTTAAGCTAAAAGGGTTATTACCCCTCTATTCTAGTTAGATACTTCTATAGGCTATCTTCCCTAGTTATCTTTTATAGGGTCCTTACTAAAGATATATTTCCTACTATAGGTAGGGTATTTATTATTATAGTTAAAGTACCTTCTCTCTTCCTAGCCTATATTATAATCCTTAGAGAGGTACCCACCTCTATAATAAGGGTATCTCTATTACTATCTATATTTATATACTATATAACCCTATACTTAGTAGTTATAATATAGTAGTTTATAGCTATCCTCCCTCTAGTTTATTATAGAGTAGTATTTATAATCTAGGATAATCCCCTTATACTTAAGTATATTTATTTCTTTAAGTAAGGCTATAGTAATCCTTATACTACCTATTAGGGGGGCTTTTTCTATAAAGTAAAGGGATTTAATATTAAGGATAGTAATATTACTACTAATAGCTAATTTTACTACTACTTATAGAGCTTATCTATCCTATAAAAGCTTTATAAAGATATTTCTAGCTACTACTTTAGGGCTAGAAGCTAAGAGAGGTAATATAAAATCTCTATTAAGTCCTATTACTAGCTATACCTACTTATCTAACTTCCTAAACTATCCTAGTTAGTCTAACTTATTAAATATAATAACTATATCCCTACTTAGGAGCTAGTAGGCTCCCTTTACTAGTACCTACTTATCTATACCTTATATAGCCTTATTTACCCTCTAGATTAGACTAGTAGTAGTAATATTTATTAGGTTTTCCTATATTTTAAGAATTACTTTAGTATTTCTATAATCTTTCTAGGGTAGGGGGTAGTTACTATAAGGATATATTAGTATAGTTTAAGTACTCTTATTATTATTATTATTAACTACCTTAGTCTATATATAGCCTACTACTACTATATAGGATACTAGAGTAGTCCTTTACTAGGTGATCATACTAGTAAGGAGGTATTACTTAATAAGGTAGACTACTGAATTAGCTAGTAGGTGGTTCCTAATTATATCTATAGCCTATTTAAAGTTATTGATTAGTTGTATTAGGATCCCCACTCTCTATATAGTAGTATAGCTTAGTTATATTAGTCTAGGGGTGTTTAAGATAGGGGTAGAGGGTATAGGCCTAGATAGAGGGTCTAGCCTGTATGCTAGCCTTGCCTTATATGGCGCTGCTGGGTCTAAGTCTATTATATCTTGTCTCTTGGCTGTGAGTGGTTAGATGGGGGGATATAGATTGGGTGTTGAATGGGGTTTTTGCGTATTTTTGACGTGCGTATATTAAAGTTGTTGGCTGGCTGGCTGTTGCGTACGTGCGTATATTAAAGTTGTTGTGGTTAGTACAGGGGTCTTGGTCGGGGAAAACTTGGCCTAGCCAAGCCAGCGCTGGCCCTGTCAAGATCAAATGGTAGTGCCAGCGCCAGCACTAAGAGCCACACGTTCTTATGAGTGCTTGCTACAGTGCATGAGGAGCCAGCATGAAGAGAAAAAGTTTAGCAGAACTAAAGCCGAAGCGGGGCCAGTGGACCACGTGGATAGCAGAGTATTGGAGGGGGTGCGTGGCACGAATACAAGGAAGGAGAATTTTAGAGCCACCACTATTTAGTGGTTTCCTAGTGGGGAAGCTGGCTACAGGAGCGGACCAGCCAAAAAGACCTGATTCATGTCATTACTCGCTGGCTTCCATCTCGCCCAGCGAGAGAAAAAAAAGTCTAATCAACTGAATAGAATCGGAACTTGGGCAAAAAGCTTTAAAGCGTGGCTGTTTTATTTTCCGTCCTCGATAGTAATACTCATCTATCTATTCGCCACGGTCCGCGCCAAGCGGCCGCATGCTTCCTTTCTAACCTAGTATCAAAAAGAGACAAACAAGCAAAAGTCATCATACAAAATTACATTTTCCTGTTCTCATCCATAAAACCCCTTAAAGCTCAACAAACTCGTGCCTGAGGAGCTCATCCTGCTTGAGCTTCTCAAGGTATCCCAACACCTTGGTAGTAAGCGAATCAACATCAAAGCCAAAATACTTGTAAGCAGCCGTTCCGGGAAGCGAGTGGCCAAAAGTCTTCATCGAGACACCTGCATCCGCATATCGCTCCCAGCCGGTAGCAGCATAGGGCTCGATGACAACCGAGGGGATCTGGTGGCGGCGGAGCACTTCGCGCCTGTACTCGAGGGGCTGAGCCTCGAAGAGCCTCCACGACGGGAAGCTGACCACACGAGTCTCGATGCCCTGCGCCTTGAGCTTCTCGGACACGCCGACGGCGTGCGAGAGCTCGGCGCCGACGCCGATAAGCGTGAGGACCGCCTTTTCGTTCTCCTGGAGGACGTAGGCGCCCTTGAGGACACCCTCACGCTTGGTGTTGGAGAGCTGGGGGAGCTTGTGGCGGCTGGTGGAGACGATGGTGGGGGTGCCCTCAGCCTCGATGGCGGCCATCCAGGCACCGGCGGTCTCTTCGTTGTCGCCGGGGCGGATGTACTGGATGTTGGGCATGGCGCGGTAGAGGGTGGCTAGCTCGATGGGCTGGTGGGTTGGGCCGTCTTCACCGAGGCCGATGGAGTCGTGAGTGGCGGCGTGAATGACCTTGAGGTGTTGGAGAGCGCCTGTGGCGAAATTGTTAGCTTGAATCAGCAGAGGAAATTTCGGTAGGTGAGTGTTATTACCCATTCGGACAGCGGGAGCGGCGTAGAGGTAGAACATGAAGAAGGAGGAGGTGACGGGGATGATTGTGCCGGGGTTGTAGGCGGCGAGACCGTTGGCGATGGCGCACATGGCGTGCTCACGGATGCCGTAGTGGATGTAGCGGCCAGTGTAGTTGCCATTGATTCCGCAACCAGTTTTGAGGTCGGGCTAATGGAGCGGACAACAATGTTAGTATGATCCGGGTCACATTGCATGGTCAAGGAAACGTACATGTTGGAAGTCGACCTTGCCCGGCCAGGTCATGTGAACGGAAGGAGACAAATCCGCAGTTCCAACCATAAAGTTGTCGAGCTCCTTGGCGATGGGGTTAAGCACCAAGCCAGACGCAGCACGGCTCGCAGTAGGAGCGGTAGGGAAAGTGCCGGGCGCAGGAACAAGCTCCTTCCAGCGACTGGAGAGCTTGCCGGCGACCCTATCGCGGAAGTTAGCGCCAAGCTCGGGATAAGCCTGCTCGTACTTGGCCACCAGGTCGTTCCACTTCCTAACGTAACCCTCGCCTCGGGAAGGGAGGTTCGCGAAGAATCGCCTCACCTCGTCGCCGATGACGAAGTGCTGATCGGGGTCGAAGCCGTAGGCGCGCTTCATGTTGGCGACGTCGGGAGCTCCGAACGCGGCACCGTGGGCGTCGGCGGTGCCGGCTGCTTTGCTGCCGAGGCCAATGACGGTCCTGACATTGACAAAGGTGGGCTTGTCGGATTTCTTGGAGTTTTCGAGGGCGTCGACGATGCCGGCAATGTCGAAGCAGCCGTCTTCGATGTCGACGACGTTCCAGCCGGATGCTCGCATCTTGCCGTTGACGTCTTCGGTATTGGTGAGCTAGAGGCCCGGTCAAATAATTAGTCAAATTTGTCCCTGCTACACGGGATAAAATTTGTTGTTAGATATTATACAATACATACATCGACGGTACCGTCGCAGGTGATCTGGTTGTTATCGTAGATTATAGTAAGGTTGTTGAGCCTGAAGTGACCGGCCAGAGAAATGGCCTCGAGCGCAACGCCCTCCTGTAGACAAGCATCACCAATCATGCACCACGTGTGGTTGGACACGAGGCCCTCGAATCCAGGTTTGTTGTAAGTGGCGCCAAGGTGCTTGTTGGCCATGGCGAGACCGACAGCGTTAGCAACGCCCTGGCCGAGCGGGCCGGTGGTGACCTCGATACCTTCGTGCTCGATCTCGGGGTGACCGGGACAGAGAGCATCGTATCGGTCAGAGTGGTAGGACTTGAGCTGGTCAAAGGTCATGGCCTTGTAGCCGGTGAGGTGGAGGAAGGCGTATTGGAAGAGACAGGTGTGGCCGTTGGAGAGGACGAAGCGGTCGCGGTTGAAGAAGTCGGGAGAGTGAGGGGCGTATCGCATCACGTACTTCCAGAGCGCAACACCGATCGCAGCCATGCCGATCGCACCGCTGCAGACACGTTAGGATGACTTCATGTTGAAAATCCCTACGAGGTCACTTACCCAGGATGGCCGCCATTGTATTGTTGGCAAAGGTCCGCAATCAAGAGGCGGAATGTCTTGAGAACAATATCGTGCGAGGCCTGCTCCTCCTTCACAAGTTGCCTGGAGTCGACCTGGACCGTCTTCGCGACGGCTCCAGAGACAGCGACATCGTCCGCAAGAATACCGGGAGCCATGTTGACGGGTCTAAATGACAGGAATGAAGGGTGAGTTTGGGGTATCACGACGACGAAGACGACGACGACGACGACGACAAGCAGAGAATGTGCGTGCAGCGTAGGGAGCTAATAATAAAAACAAAGAAGCACAAGGACAGAAGCTGAATTTCAAGAGCGGGGAGAAGGAGCCCAAATGCGGCGCAAGATCACGAATCGCCTCGATCCGCAAGCTGGATGCGCTTCGGCTTGCGAGAAAGCGGCGAGCGAGGGGCCAAAGTGGATATTATTGCCAAAAGAAATACCACCAAAAAAAGAAAAAGAAAAAGAAACAAAACAATGGCTCACGGAACAATCGCCAGGCTAGTCTGGTCCACTTGACCCAACTAGTTGATATGGTAATAAAACGCGTAATGATAGGAGGAACGATCAAAGAGTCTTCCAGCAGAATCTTACATTCATTCCGCCAGCTACTCTCCTGGTTTTCCCACATTTCCATTCGTCGCACCTGCGGGGAAACGGGGAAACTGGACCCCTGGGATTGGAAGCTTGGTGTGCTCTTCGGTTAGAGCCAGCGCCAGTGGCATTTTCGTTAGCTTTAGCGGGAGGCTCAACTTTCCTATTACGGGCATCATGATGTATATTGTCCATCCGAAATAGGCAAGGTGACGCACTCGGCAATACCGCGAAAGCGTGGTGAAGGATGGATTTATCGGGCCCGCCAAGCCACACAACTCGCTCACTCTCAATCACAAGCAGCGAAGCACTCATCCGCCCAAGTCCATCCGTCGTCCCCCGTCCATTGGCCGCTCTGCCCCTTTAGCAGGTCTGAAACCATGACATCGAAGTGCAACTGGAGCCGACGCACCCCTCACTCACTCACTGACCGTGCCATAACGATCACTGCTGGGAGGAATTCCACAAAACCCAAGAGATTCGCTGCTTCACCACTCTCCGATCATTTTTACTCCCCTTCTTTGATCTTTTGATAGCATTTTCAATCGCCCTGTCCGTACGCCTGCCTCATCGCATTTCACAATCCAGCCCAGCCACCATGGTCTCCATTTCGGTCCCAGGAACCGCGGACCTCCGCAATGGCCATCTCCAGACGAGCCATCCCAACCCTTCGCTCCAAGTCACGGCCGACCACACGATAAAGATGGTCGAGGCGCCCGTCCACAGCCCTGGCCCCGGTGAGGTTCTTCTTCACATCAAGGCCACTGGTATTTGCGGGTGAGTGAAGTTTCCGGGATTTGGCTGTTGCGCAAAATCTAGGTGTGGTTGTGCTGACACTTTTTTTTCTCTTTTTCTTTCCGCAGATCCGATATTCACTTTTGGAAGACCGGATGCATCGGATCGCTCGTTGTCGAGGGCGATTGCATTCTCGGCCATGAGGCTTCTGGCGTCGTTTTGAAGGCCGGTGAAGGCGTTGAGCACCTCAAGGTTGGAGACAGAGTAGCCATCGAGCCCGGGGTCCCTTGCAACAAGTGCTTCCTCTGCCAAGAAGGCCGCTACAACCTCTGCGACGACGTCCAATTCGCCGGCGTCTACCCCTACCACGGCACCCTTCAGCGGTACAAGGTCCACCCCGCCAAGTGGCTCTACAAGATCCCCGACAACATCACCTTTGAGGAGGCCGCCCTCCTCGAGCCCCTCAGTGTCGTCCTCCACGGCATCAAGACCTGCGGCCTCAGCCTAGGCAGGGGCGTTCTCGTTTGCGGTGCTGGCCCCATTGGTCTCATTGCCCTCGCGGCGGCCCGCGCATCCGGCGCCCACCCCATCGTCATTACCGACGTCGAGCCCAAGCGTCTCTCCTTCGCCAAGGACTTTGTTCCCACCGCCATCACCTACCAGGTCAACACCAAGCTCGACGCCGAGGGAAACGCCAAGGAGATCCGGAAGCTTTTTGGAGCGGAGAACGACGAGTACCAGGCTCCTCCATCGGTTCTTGAGTGCACGGGCATCGAAAGCAGCGTCTGCACCGCGGCCTTTGCCGTCCGTCGTGGCGGCGTCGTCTGCGTTATCGGCGTCGGCCGCGCCATCATGAACAACCTCCCCTTCATGCACATTTCTCTTGCCGAGATTGACCTCCGGTTCATTAACCGCTACCGCGACACCTGGCCCGCCGGCATCGCGTGTCTCAGCGGCGGAATTCTCGACCTTAAGAAGCTTGTTACTCATCGGTATACCCTTGAGGAAGCTGAGCAGGCCATGACGCTCTGCTCTGATGTTTCCAAGGGTAGCATCAAGGTGCAGATTATTGACGATGTGGACGCGAGGATAGTGGAGTAGGCGACGAGCGGAGTAGGAAGAGACGAGTGGTGCGTTTAAGAGCGGCGTTGTTGGCGTCGTATTGCATGGTGTGAGGGCGGGTTAGTATGCATAACGGCGGGAAAGATGGGATATTCTTATTGCATGAGTTGTGTGTTAATATTAGTGCTTGACGCCTGGCATGTCGGGGTTTTGGGTAATTTAGAGCGTGCGATAGATTAATAACTCTAGATCGTGTTCACTCATGACTCAATGACCACAACCAACCTGATAATCAGTTTACGCTTTTCCATCCGAGTAAGTTTCTGTTTTACTTTATCCACACGTGAACCTAATAATACGGCCACATGGCTAATTTTCGTAGGTTCACACCTCGCTTCTGCGGTTGATAAGAAGCTCGTATCCCGAAGCTTGAGGACCATAATAGAGCTTTTTAAAAGATGGTTATCCTCAACGTCCTCTATCTAGGTATCAGAAGAAAAGGGTGATGCGTCACGAGGAATGCGGCCCGGCCGAGCTATTGGAGACTATAATAAGTACGGGTCATAGAAGCTACCCCTGAATGAACACACCTCCATACCTCGATAAGACTAACGCCTAGCGCCTTGACAGCGATCGGAGATGATTCTAGAATGAAAGCTTGTCGCTAAATCCGAAAGTTAGCGAGAATCAAGAGAAGGCTGGCTGACCTTTGGGGGACTCTCAAAGACCGTCCGGCGCCAGGGCCACACACGAACCGCCAAGCATAGTAGTATAATAGCCTGTACTAATAGTCAGATGTGGCCGATCTCGCGTCAAAATATTTGATATCAAACAATCAGGGCAACACTACCATGCTGTATTCGTCATGAATAAATATATCGATTGTTCCACCATGGGAGACACAGTTCCTCACAGCGTGTGAAGCACAAGGAGTGCTTCCAGCTTGAAGATTTTACACTCCGTCGAGACTAGATTCGTCCCAACTACTCAGTAGATAGTAATAGGTAAGCATTCTTTTTCTCGCGAATAAAAATTGACCCCTACAACAGTTAAATCGCGAGAAGAATGGGACTGGTAGGTTTGTCGTCCAAAAACTGCCGACGTGACTATTTCTCAGATAGCCTGATCTTCGGGATGCGTATACTTGCCCTTTATGTGTGGTGCTGGGTTCTCCAAACTTGGAAGTCGTTGGCAGGTCAATTAGCCAACATCAGCTAAGAAGTGCCGAATGATGGGATGTTTCATGACCGAGTAATATTAGGTCGTGCGTAGCTTTTGCTAATTCCTCCCCTCGACCTCGACTCCGTGTTCCGCGCTCTCACAACGCGAGCCGGGAAAAATTCGTTTAGGAGAAGCTCTCGGTCCCGAACGACAGAGGCTTTGCCGGAGCCGACGCCCAATTCCGCCTTTCGAGACGGAAGGATTCCACGTGGAACTCTCGAGCGCCTCGGAAGAGTTGCATATTAGCTGCATGAGTGTAGCAAAAAGAAAATACACAAATAACTCAAAATCCAGGCAGCTTGCGGAACCGCCTCGAGGATGGAGGTGGGCTTATACGTCCGACTACAGATTGTGTCCATTCTTTAAATCTACAGCAGTTTGCACCTCGACTTTGCTTCCCATAGCACGTGTTTTGGAAGTGGTGAGCAACTACACGGCGGGAAACGCTTCGCGATCTACAGTCCTGAACTTATGGGTTTGGTGTAGGGTCTGGGAAATGTGGAATCCAGCTATGGGAAGCAATAGCGAAAATCCGTCGGTAATGGACGCCAGGATTTAACTTGTCTGGATCGATCGTGAGGGGATGAACCCTTTGTGGTCCGAGGCTGTCTATTATTTACCACCAAGGCCTCGTCCCCTGATCAAACGGCTGACATTTTACATATACGAGTTTTACCCAGCCATCGTCCCTTGGGCTATATCGGGACGAGCGTCCCGCGTATTCTATCCACAAACGATACAGCGAAAGTGCTTAACCCTTCCAAATAGGGTTTGCTCCTGGACGATTTGGGGAATTTTGTGGCGCCCCAGCATCGATACCCCGGACACCTGCTCGTGGCCTGGGTCCCCCGGTCACTACCCCAACTCGGCCCCCGGAAGCGGTGACCAATCCCGAGCAGATCCGAGTCCCGAAACCCATCCTCCCCTCTCCTTCCGAACGAATCTCTTGCGGGGAACGCTTCGGCAAACGTGGAGGATGAGTCTCTGCCGAAAAGACGGGTCTGTGATGTTAATACCCCAAATTTCTTCCACTCAAGGCGCCCTTTCACCGACTGAGCGTTGGTCCCTGCGCGGCAAATTTGAAAATTCTAGCGCGATGACTCGTATATAACATCCGCAGGTCGTCCGCTCGGCGTCGTAAACATCTCTATTGCTGATCCACAGAAAAAGTATTACTCCGCCGCCTGGAGTCGTGATTTCGGTTTGAATGTACGACTCGCTGCTTCATGACGTCGGTCGCCATCAATTTCATCTTTGATTTTCACTAATAATATAGTTTTTTCCTAGTCGATTTGACTTCAATCGCCGGTCTTCATAATGTCGAACATTGACGATACAAAGCCTCAACATGAGGTTGAGGTGTCCACCGAGAATAAGAGGGCTGTTGAGCATCTCGAGTCGGGCTCTGCTCCCCAGGGTAGCAGCAACGTGACTCTCAGGGATTTTTGGGAGCACAAGAGGGTGCTGCTTTTCTGTACGTGATTTTGGAATAGCTGTCGACACGTTGCGTATTATTATTTATACATCCTAACCAACCTTTTTAACAACAGGTTTATACATCTACCTCTTGCCTATCAACTTTGGTTACGAAATTACCACCCTCGGCAAGCTCATGGCCGTCGTTCCTTTCCTCGACCGCTTCGGCCGTGAGGTCAACGGGACCAAAGTTCTTCTCGCCAAGGACCAGCAGATTCTCAACTCCGCCAACACTATCGGTCTCTTCACCTCCGCCTTTGCAACCGGCTGGATCTCTGATTTTATCGGTCGCAAGAAGACCATCTTCCTCGGCTGCTTCCTCTGCGTCGGTGGAATTATCTTCCAGTACTTTGCCGAGACCATCTACCAGTTGTACGGGGGCAAGATCCTCGCTACTTTCGGATTGGGTCTTGGTCACTCTCTTGGGCCCGTTTTCGTGGCTGAGCTCGCCCCCGTCAAGATGCGAGGTATCTGCCTTACCCTCGTCAACACCATGATCGTCTTGGGCCAGTGGCTCAACGCTCTTTGCATCTACGGTTCCGGCTCTCTCAATGGCGATATGCAGTGGAGGATTCCTCTCATCACCCAGATCGCCCCTCCCTCCCTCCTTCTCTTCGGAATTCTCTTCCTTCCCGAGTCTCCCTCCTGGCTCTTGATCAAGGGCCGCGAGGAGGAGGCTAGGAAGGCTTTCCTACGCTTCAACGGGCCAAACTTCGACGTCGATAACGCCATGGCCACCACCAAGGCCGCCGTGCAGGCCGAGGCGGAGCTTTCCCAGGCCAAGTCCTCGTGGCTCCAGTGCTTCAAGGGCTCCGACGGTCGCCGAACCCTCATCGTCTGCATGGTCTACGTCGCGCAGCAGACGGTCGGTGTCAACTTCGTCTCCGGCTACCTGACCTACTACTTCCGTCTCGCTGGTGTCAAGGACCCCCTCGCCATCGGCCAGGCCGCTTTCGCTATCCAGCTCGTCGGCAACATTTGTTCGTGGCCCCTTGTCGACCGCGTCGGCCGTCGTCCGATCATCGTATACGGTTGTATCGTCATGACGTGCGGTCTCCTGCTCATTGGTGGCCTTGGCACTCTGCATTCTCAACCTGCCCTTTCCGCCGTTGTCGCCTTCATGACCATCTGGGGCTTCCTCTACCAGATGACCCTCGGTGCCGTGGCCTACGCTGTCGGCGGTGAGACGCCCAGCCCTACCCTCCGACAAAAGACCTACTCTATCAATATCATGGTCGCCACTGCTGCGTCTTGCTTGGTCCTCCAGGTTTTGCCGTATCTCATCAACACCGATCAGCTCAATCTTGGTGCCAAGATTTGCTTTAGTATGTTTTTACCCTCTCTCTGAATATTCTACGCTCAAGCACGTACAAAAAAGAAGACGAAAAGAAATTGGAACTAACTCGTCGCAGTCTTCTTTGCTTTCTCCGTGCCTATGTGCGTTTACCTCTACTTCTGCCTGCCCGAGCTCAAGGGTCGCACCTACCTCGAGATCCAGGAAATGTTCCAGGAGGGCGTTCCCGCCCGCAAGTTCAAGACCTACCCGTGCCAGGGTATTGCCTCTGTTCAGGAGAAGCTCTGAGGGTTCGCTTTCGTGCAGATAGAAGGGGATTGGACTTGAGACGTACGAACGAAGCATTATGATTTTGCAGCGTGTAGGGGGTGGCGTCGTCAATTCGATGATTTAAAAGTTTTCTCTGTTCGAATCAGAGAATCGATGCCTAGGGATACAACGCCGGACTGCTTTCTGCTGCCTTCAGGTTGGATTGTTACCGTTTCAAAGTTACGAAGAAAACGTGAAGCCTTCGAACTGAGATTAATATATACCCAATTTGATTTAACATAGGACTGAAGTGCTGGATTGACGGAAGATGCTGAAAAGAAAATGATTCTGCTGTTTCTTAGGTTTTACCTTCCGAATATGAGCTCTCTGTCATTGCTCGCAATCTGGTCAGCCGCCTCGAATATCTAATCTATGGTTAGGACAGCTTCAAGAGTCCTTGGAGCTAGTGACGCTGGATTTCGAGATCAACCCCGTGGAAGTTCCTTAAGATATCAGTGATATGTTTGCGGCAAACCTGTTCGCCAGTAAGCACGCTCGGTTTGTTGGGACCAAAAATAGATGTTTCTCCTTCAGGGCGAGGAAGGCGGGTTCCCTTAGTTCCTTATAGACTAAGGGCCAGAGTACGGACTGGGGGGTTAAAGATGATCTTTCTAGCATCGTACCAGTCTTATGCATTGGCAGCCACCTCTCAGTCTTGACAGGGGAGACCTTTCCGCTCTCCACTGGACATACTCCCGTCAGGGTCTGTACTGGCCAGGGACCGGAGTTGGTCATTGGCAACTTGATTACTGCGGTCTCTATGCTGCAAGTTGCATTAGACTATTAGTGAAAGGTTTTGCGGCTTGGGACATTTAGTAATTAGCTTTAATAACTGAAGCTTTGCCTTGTTGATCCTGGAGAAACTGGCCGGCTCCAAATCGTAGCAAGGATTCCACCGCCGAGAGCACTGACCTGGCGGAGGAATGCTCGACCAAGAGGAGTAACAGCGGCGTTCGAGCTGCGCCATTTTGGGCGTTTGGATTGATTCCAGTCTTCAAACAGCGTTCAATTAATGATGAAGCCTCATTGTTGATCATCAGTCGTTCTCCGTCCACAGAGGTGGCAGAGAAGATACAGGATATTAGTGTTTTGTCATCGTATACCAGACCATAGTCAGCTCTGTCGAAATGAGGGACATGTTGGGAACTCCCAGGAGTTCATAAAAAAAAAAAAAGCTTGCGAATAAAAGGCTTGCTATAGCGGTGGCGAAAGTGTCCCGAATATACCATGCCCCATGTATTGTCTCACTCCTTCCAAGAATCAAACATTTGGAAAGGTGATTTCCATCGTTGTAGGGGCATATTAATGTCTGCACCAGAGATAATAAATTTAGACAAAACCTTGATGGTACCCTCATCACGATATGGTCTACTCAATTAGAATACGGAATGACGCCGGTCCGGAGGGATTTTCAAGATTCAAATTCGAGTTGTATTCCCGCATGGTGTAGGACAGTGTTAGGCCGGCCGGTACTGCTGGCCAGCTATATATACTGTCTTTTATGTCCCAGGCTACGTGACCACACAATGCTGGCCTCGAAACGTAAGTGAGTGGAATGAAGAACTTGCCCCGAGCAATGCTGCTGGCGTTCACAACCCCGGGACACTAGACAACTTCTAGCTGGCTCATAAACTGAATATGTCTTTAGCCAGCACCCCATTAATACAGTGTATTAATAGTCCCAAATTTTGATACTTATCACTGTTCCAGTTACAAGCACGTCCATCTTTCTGCCTGGATTTGTCTGTATTTATTCAAAAGCGCCAATACACACTGTCACTAAACAAAGGGAATTAATACCCCCGCACGCTCGCCAGCGTTGCCATGGACGAACCCCCCGACGATATCATGCTCTCGTTCGGCATTGACGGCGACTATCAAGTTTCCTCCGTTTTCGACCTCTCAGGAACCGTCCCCTTTGACCTTTATTTAGCGCTGAAACGAAGTGCTTCTTGTCACCCCGCCGGTCCTCTGACGCTTCTCCTGTTTGACTCCGAATTTGACCTTTAGAGATCACTCGAAAGCGGCTTCAATAGGTTGACTGATGACACAGCTAAGCGTACTGTCGACTTCAATGAAGTAAAAGAGGAGACCGGATCATGGGCCAAGGTCGGTCGAGCCGCCGGCACCGGTGTTGGCACTATTCATCTTGTCCTTTGTGAACGTGGACCCGGGATCGCGGCAGACGATCCCCCTTGGGATTGGCCCTTTCTTACGGCAGGTGGTCGAGCCGGGTCACGTCTGTTGGAGGGAGAATCGTGGCTGCTCACGCCTGGAATTCCTTTGCGAAAGTAAGAAGAAAGCAGAGCAGTCTTTTCGGCATCCATGTTAAAATAAGTCAACACTTTTTCACATATACCGACGCAAAGATAAAAGGTTCAACTTTATAGCAATCAACGGTGCCAGACAGGCGCACCAGATACCCAGTTCTCCTGACGATGAAAATACAACACATCCGTTTCGTCCCCGCGGGCCCCGTCATGCTGATCGATGTTGGCATATAGGGTAAACCCAAACCCCTCCAAGGTCTCGAGGAGTTTTAGTAATATGAGGCGAGTAGATACCGTCTCAGTACCCTCAGGAATCCATGGTCGGCCGTAGAATTTTCCCCTGGAGCACTTTAATACCTTTGTCCCACTTTTTGGCAGTGATGTCCACTGACGCCTGAAGGATCCATCCGCGATGAAACAAACTCTCCAATACCTTTCGCACAAGACGACGGCATTTATCAAGGCCATAGGTGCGATCCTTCCACGGTCTACCATTGAATTTGATCTCCATGGCATCGCCGTAGGGAGACACAGCCTGAATGCCCTGCTCCCATGACGCCGCGCACACACTGCGAAGCGCCTGGCAGTCTTCCCTCGGGAAGTTGATGAACCGTAACCGGTCCGACTTGTTGAGCGTGAGGCATGCGAAATGGGTTTGGAAGGGAACCGGCGCCGGCGCCGGCGGTTGTGGCTCCTTTCCCGTCGCGGCTTGGAATGATGGTGGCGGATCGTTTGGAGGTTGAGGGTTGGATGTGTTCGCGCTAGAGGCCATTTTGTCGTGTCAAGAATTGATTCGATGCAACACGTTTTTAGACCATTCAGTCTCGGTTGGACATCAATCAATCCAAAACGGGCATTTTCTTTTCTTATATTCAGATTCGTGGGGGCGATCCGATCAGCGTGTTGATGTTGGTTCGTTGTGGGTGGACTGTGCCACCTCATCGCCACCCGAGCTTGGCGTTTTTTGGGCTGTGAAGTAATAATGTGGAGAAATGGAGGTGCTTTTGGTATTTGTGTCACGTACCATTGAAGTAACGCAACCAATGTAAAGTCCTCTTCCTACAATATCGCCAATTTTCGGGCCAGAATCGCTCTCAACCAGCCGAGGTATCAATTACGAGATACCTGCCAGATCGATGTTGCTTAATAGTTTAACCACTCGGTAGAGCGTTCAGCTCGGTTTCGATACGCAATCTTGAGGGCATTCCGTCGGATTCAAGAGGAGTAGGGAAATCCATGTGTAATATGGTTCAATTGACTCAAGGTTCAATTTGACTTCCCCGAGGCATGTCTAGAGCGGCTTATATTATGACAAAGAGGAGAGACTTTGGGCGTTCTATCATGCTAAAGCAACCGATGTCTTGTACTTATGGCTCATTCACTGCACCTCCTTGGAATGGTTAGCAGAATCCCAACATGTACGCATATGTACTGGCAAACAGATACCCCTATCCTATGGAGATGGAGCTAGCAATTCTTTTTTTTTTTTTTTTTTTTTTTTTTTTTTTTGGAAGGCGGAGGGGGAATATCACCAATGAGCAAAGATGGCTCAAATGTATCCATCCGTATGGGACAACGTGCAAAGTATCCAGACCTAACATCGGATGGACAGGTCAGATCATGGAAAGAAATTTGGTTCAGGTCTTGATTGGCGAGAAGGGAAATCCTTCGCTGGCCCCCGCCTCATCCGTTGTTCCATGGATATATCCCGGCCCGTTCTGATTAGCACTGCCACTATTCTCTCACGGATTGAGATCATGGCCTTCTCAAATAGCAACGAATGGGGAATTTTTGATCCCAGGTATCGCTGAAGAAGTTGGTCATGAACAATCGCACATTTATGAGTATTCCGCTAACTTAATACTGAGAGATTAACTTTTCTATGATGCGACAGCTACTTTGGCACCAAGTCCTCTTCCTATCGTCTGTCCTATCTCTCTCTCAGACAACCCTCGCCAGCAGCCGCTAATAGACCTCAGGTTCGGCTGGCAGGATAACCAAGAGCCTGATCAACATGTCGCGATCGTTGGTGCGGGAATCTCCGGCGCAGTCGCTGCATATTATCTACAGAAAAGCTTTGAGCTGCATTCCGACAATCTACGAATATCCGTTTTCGACGCAGCGCCGGAAATAGGTGGCAGGATCAAAACGGTTGACATGCATCTCCGTGATGTCTCCGGGAAAGTGGAGAAGATCGACGTAGGCGCTCGCTGGATATCTGCCGAGGACTCGTGTTTGTTAGAGGCGTTGAAAGAGACGGGACTGGAAGATGGGCTCGTCCCCGAGCCCAAGGATGCGTTCGGGAACAGGAATTCGGGATGGAACATCACTCAACGTCTCTGTCGATGTTCGTATGTCAGAACCTCCCTTGTGTGAGTTTTTCGGCCTATTCTGTTTGTCGGATGGCTTGCAATGGTCGCCGATCGCGTTCATGAATAATAAGCTCAGATTGAATCTTGCCAGGATGAAAGCTATCATCCAGTGGACGCGAGCCGAAAACCGCTCCTCCAGAGATATTGTCGACTTTGTCTCCACCGGGCTCCCTGCATGGACAGAATTTGGACGTGTCCAGCCGTTCGAGAGCCTGGTGGGCGAGATTCGGCGAGCAGGCCTCCGCGAAAATCTCCTTGGCCCAGCAACTTCGGCGTTGGCGGACGTCAACATCACGTCTGATTTCATCTCGACCGTCATACAGCCGTGTTCCCGCGCGCTTTTCGGAGACGGGTAGAAGAACTGCACGGTTTACATCCTATTGTCGCGGTAGGCTCAAAAGGGGGATCCTATTATCTAAGAGGTGGCATGGCGCAGCTTCTCGAAAGATTGTTCAAGCTATCCGGGTCCGAGGTTTACCTGAACGCAACGTTCGTGTATGTAGATACGGGTCGTAAACGTCGATACCGTCTTCTCGTTGCGCAAGAGTTATCTCCACAATCGGAATGGCTTGAAGTCGACTCTATTATACTAGCAACGGCGTTTACGAATGGCGCTAGGCCTGTGCATGCACATACAACAATATTCAGAAGGTTTGTTCGCCTAAGTCTGAAGTATTTCACAGACAGCAAAGACCTTAGCTCTGTTCCGAAGAGGATATTTACCAATTCACCAGACATTAAAGGTTTAGGTATACTCAGCATTCGGGAAGCGGAAACCTGCTACTATCCCAAGGAATGGGGTTGCGACGATTTCGAATGCAATCAGTGTGAGATCAACTACATATACATAATCACGTCAACACAACAAATTAAGGATGATGAAATCTCCCAGATGCTGGGCTACGTTCCCGCCCAAGGGGAAATGCTTGATGACTGGCCGGTGAAATGGGTGCACCGGGAAGAGTGGCCCCAAGGATTTCGCAGGCCGCCAAACGGCCCCCATCTCCCGAGAACATCAAAGTTGCTCTAGGTTTCTTGAATCTAGCTGGTGAGGGAGATATCTTTGATACGATGGAAATGGGCTGCCGGATGGGTCGTAATGCGGGCCGCGTTTTGTGGGATGAGTGAGCCCAGGCAAGCTGAGAGTGAGAGTGCTAATAGGATGAGAGGGAACTTTCGGGACAATATAGGTGGATTAGCTAGCTAAGAAGTTGGCCTGCGAATTCAAACTCTCAGTCGCGACTCCTAAACAATCAAAAATCGGCCATGTTTCGATGTCCTCTCAATACAATCCTTCGGCCCCGGCGTCGCTGCGAGATTGGCCTGGCCAGGCCCTTGTGCGACGTACTTTATGATTTAGTGTTTCACTTGGGAGGCCATGCTTACGACCCTGCTCAATGCTGGCACAGCCACGGCTTTTCTCCACCGCAAAGTGCATATAGCTGCAGCCCCCAGGCCCAGCTGGCCAATCTCGCCGGGGGAGGGGGTGCGTGGCACGATTAATTAGTACAAAAATAGACTTGCTAGCGCAGGCGCTTACGGCTTACTGCAGTCGAATGACGAGCCAGCTTCTTCGTGGACCTTGGACGCTTACACTCTCTTTCTCGCCGCCAAAGCGTGCATGCCATAATAAGGTTCTCTCTAATTATATGAGGAGCCCACAGACCGGTTTCTTCAGTCCTACACAGACGCCTTGTGCCATTCTCAACAGTCTCGTCCGAACGAAGGGGCTTTATTGTAGAGGAGTCCATGAATATCGACACACACCCGATTCCGCTTCCGGAACAAAGTATTGATGGGTGCTCCCGATATCCGCCGCTATGTGCAAGGTGACACTTCGCCGACAAGCAGTCGTTCGCATTCCTTCGAGATCCTCCCGCCGCGGGTCCGACTAACTGACAAAGTGGGCTTCTGGCTCGTCATCCTTGTTACGGGATGTTTGGTGATTTTAGTCATCGCTGCCGTCTTGCTGTCCTGGGTCTGGTTCGGTAATCGGGAGGACAGAGCATGGCGCAATCTCATCCTCGGGTCGAATATAGACCTGCTCATCACTCTAACCAGCGTGGCAATCCGCGCTTCGATTGTCGGCGTTGCCTGGGTAGCCACCAGTATGATGGCGTCCGTCTTGGTAGAGCGGCACGGCGTACCAGTCGACAAAATTGCCCAGGCGTCCATAGCGCGGTATACCGGGGCCATCAATAGTTTGGCCTTTAGCGGATTCGCGTTGAAGGGACGGTTCAAGGCCCTAATCCCGCTGCAGTTCGCCTGCCTGATCACGTCCCAGTTCTGCTCGACCTTATTATTCAGCGATATTAGGTCGCTTATTCTCCCTGGGACCCCGCAAGAATCGGTGATCAAATACGGCTTCGAGTTCGCCGAGGCCGAGGCCGCCGATACCACCATCCCTGTTGACGACGTTTGGACTTTTGCTCTCTGGAACAGGTACCAGCCAACATCGTATGACGTGTTTTCCGAGTACGCAGAGCCAGAGAACAAGATTATCAATGACACCATTGACGACACGGGCCCGATCTGGAGAGCCTTCCTCCCCATTAGCGAGGAGACCGTGAGAAGTACGCTCGGTGTGTACATGGGTCCAGCTAGAATCATTGATTCTCGAACCATTTGCGTGCGGCCCGACATCCATTCTCTGAGCCTCACGGACGACAGGGGCATTCAAGAGAATCCATATTGGTCAGGCACGGCCACAATAGATACAAGCCAGATCCCAGACATCTTCGACCGCGAACATTCTGCGACCGAGGTAAAATTCCGATGTGCTGAAATGATACGCCCTCGCAACAGCTCCTCTCCGGTCTATATCCAGTGCGACATGTTCCTCGGTAACGATACGGAGAGTCCCAACGAGATTCGACATCTTTCCACACGGCTCCCGTCCCTCGATCCGGCATTCTATAATGCATCAGGCGTCGAGATGCTAGCAAACAGCCAAGGAGTGATCACAACCAGCAACGGCGCCAACACTACCCTTCTAGACAAGATATCGGGAGGCCGTTCAGGCAAGAGTTATCTGCTTTTCAAGACGCTAGGCTATGACCGCGCTGAATATCCAACCTACCTAAGCGGGGAAGAATACAACGAGGTGGTCGCGTCAGGAAACTCCACGCTTCGAGAGGTGAACGTGCCGTCGATGTCGACTCGAGGGAACGGTCCGTGGCAGGAAATTGAAGCAGCGTTTGACGCCAGCCAAATGGCCAATAACAGAACAATGCCGCTGTCGTTTCGAGCAACATACTGCTTCGATGTGACAATGTACGTAGCGCAGGACTCAATACCCCTGCGTATTGAATGAATCGTCACGCATGAGAAATAAAAGTGCATATACTGACCGAGGAGGTACCTAGGCCGAATGTATGCCCTGTTCCATACGTCAACATCACTGCGACGAGCCCGGCCAACAGCTCGGAACCGCGAACGGCATGGCGCCAGGCAGAGTCCCGCTATGTAACAACGGACATCCGCCGGCAACTGGGGGCCACTGCTCAAAAGTTTGACCATTCGGAGCGCGGTGTGCTCACACTAGACAGGGATAGCCTCTTCAGCGCCATCGAAGAGGAAGTCAAGCCACAAAGCCTAGACTTCGCCCCTGGCTATGACAAATTCGCGGGGAACCTGGCAGGCATGCCGGGCTTCTTCTTCGTGAGCCAGGCCGTGGCGTTCTGTGGGGACTGCATCGGCGACGCTAAGGGGACGGTGTCCCTTTGGGATCAGCTTTTCGTCGACACCCTAGAGGATACTGGTTCCCCCGCTTTAGCCATCCAGGCCGTCCACACTGCCGCAGCAAGGATGTCGTATTCACGGTGGTTATCGGCCTTTTCGAAGGAAGGACAAGCGAATTTAACGACGTTCGTAACCGTTAGGGCTTCCACGCGGGCGGTCGGCTACTCGGTTGTGATGGCGATCGTTGGTGTGCAGGGGGTGCTGCTGGTTATCGCCACCGTCATGTTCCGCGCGTGCGAGAATACGGCACTTAATAGTGCATGGCTTGTAACGGCGCAGGTGTCTCAGTCGCCTGGAGCTGCGGGAATCTTGACGCGGGCGTCGACGATGACGGATGCGGACGTTGTGCGGCACATGCGAGGGGAGAAGAAGGGCAGGTGGCTGCGACGGCGGGAGAAGTGCCCTGAATTCATTGTCCGCCAGGGAATCTTCCAACCGAAGGACAAGGATTTGGCAGTGAGAATCGACCCGAAACAGGATTGGATATGACAGGGAACAGGGTGCGGTGGACTCAAAAATGGGGCGATGCCCTGGGATTTGGTTGCTGGAGTCTAGCAAGGCGTTTGCGAGGGAAATTCTTTGGCTGGCGGCGTACGGTGATCGAATTATGAATGGCGTAATATCCATAGTTAATTTATACTTGTGACTCTATAGGACCTGAGATTTCCGGACGCGACATGATTTCATGTAGATAATAAGCGCAGCCGACTGTTGAGAAGAGCGTGAGAAGAAGAATGTCGAGAGGTATCCTGACGTAGGATTATAAATGGCGTGTGCATATTGAAACTGTAGTAGTGACTTTATAGCACCTGGAATTTCCGGCGCCAGATGATTTCATGTAGTTAAGGGCAGCCGATGGTTTAGAAGAGCGCGAGAACAAGAATGTCAAGAGATATACTGATGACATAAGTGCAGAGTGCGAGATGTTTCAATTGTGGAAGCTGCGTTTGGTCGTATTTGGAGTGGGCCATGTCCGAAAACGAGAGCCAGGATGAGACGTTGAAAGGGCCTGGCGAGACAGGATCACAGACCTAAGATCGAACAGGCAACACATTCATGGATCCGTCCGCTTTCTGCCTGGACCTGCACGACCAATCAAAGCACCACTTCAGCCACCCCCAGAATCCTTCCTCCGCTGGCTACAGATATAATTTACTACTATATTATCTCGACTGCCACCCCCTTCCCGATGCATGTCTCGACTCCTAGACTTAAGGAGCTTGCAACGCTCCGTTTGTGCTAACATAACCGAACTTTGAAAACCATGGCACCAACCAACGAAAATGCGAGCGTCGGTAGCGACAGCGACGTCGACATGGTCATGATCGACCAGGACGATCTCAGCAACTACAACCCCGGCCAGGTTTTGCCAGAATCTCCCGAATCCATCAAGAAAATTCGAGCGTGGCTCGAACCCACCGCTTACGATATCGCCGGCGGCGAGTACCGAAAGCACCTATCATCTCATGTC
Organism: Lomentospora prolificans; assembly: GCA_029532625.1. Lineage (NCBI taxonomy): Eukaryota > Fungi > Ascomycota > Sordariomycetes > Microascales > Microascaceae > Lomentospora > Lomentospora prolificans. The sequence goes on from JARFXM010000003.1 coordinate 4,989,792, forward strand.
GCCGGGACTGGATCCTGGCTGACTTCGACTCCCTCCTACCAGGAATGGCTCAACGGCTCCCAGCATGGCCTGCTCTGGATCAGGGGCATTCCCGGATCCGGAAAATCCGTCATGGCTGCGAACCTGATTGACCAAATCGCCAAGGCAAACCCGGGCTGTCCCGTCCTATTCTTTTTCTTCCGCCAGATCATTGATGCCAATCATGCGCCCGAAGCTTTGCTACGCGATTGGATGCATCAAGTCCTACGCTATAGCCCTCCCCTGCAACAGAAGCTGGCAGAGTATGTTGAGAATGGCCGAGCCATTGACAGCTTCTCGATGGAGGATCTATGGAGGGATTTACGTATGGCGTTCGCTCACCTGCCGCGGAAAGTCTTTTGCGTCGGTGATGCATTGGACGAGATGGACCGAGGCCATGACGCTTTTCTGGAGGCTCTTGGCGCGCTGGGCCAGTGGCGCCCTGACAGAGTCAAGGTATTGATCACCAGCCGCCCAGTTCCAGTTGTTGAGCTGCCACTCCGTAAAGTTCCCTGCCTACGCCTGCGCCTTGAAGAAAATCTGGTCGACGCCGACATCTCCACCTATGTGCGTTTCGCTCTATCCAACTCGGCAATCCCGCAGGGTCAGTGGAAAATCATCGAGGACGCGGTTCCCGGCCGCGCCAATGGCCTGTTCCTTTACGCCAAATTGGCCATGGACGCTTTCCTCGAGCCCGGCGCCGACATCAGCGCTGTCCTGGCCCACCTCCCCCAGGACCTGAATGCTCTGTACACCGATCTGCTACGGGAGCACGCTCAGCGATCAGGTATCGCGCCACACATACAGCACCTGATCCTTCAATCCGTCACCCACGCCACACGCCCTCTGCGATTGCTCGAACTTGCCGAAATGATTAAAGTCTGCAGTCCTGACGGGCATACGCGAGATCTCAAGTCTACCAAGGATCTTATCAGGGCTGCGTGCGGGCCACTGTTGGAAATCTTGGCGGATGAAACCGTTTCCGTCGTCCATCATTCGTTCACCGAGTATCTAAAGGGGACCACCCGCGCAGACGACGGCTCGGGGTATCCAATCTTGAAAAAAGGGCCTACCCATGCTCAGCTCGCCATTGCGTGTCTGCGTTATTTGCAATCGGGCTGTCTTGATCCCGCCGACTCCGAGGCCCCTGACGATAATGGTATTGCCGCCCTTGGCTCGAAGAGCTACAGAAGATATGCAATCCCAGAAGGGGAGGTGTCCATAGAGGAGGCCCAGTTGAGACTCAGATACCCATTTTTCAATTATGCAGCGAGCGACTGGCATCATCACATCAACAACTCCGAAGCTGAGGGACACGACCAAACGGAGACTAATAAGGAGCTTTCCAAATTTTTCGGGAACCAAGACCTCATCCGCTCTTGGGTCAAGTATCGCTGGCCGCAATCCAACGAGGAAATGAAATTGGTCACCCCACTTCACGTATCGGCCAAGGTCGGATTGATCTCCTTTACCAAGAAGCTGGCCGACGCCATGAACATAGATCCGCACGATGCGAATGGTAGAACACCTATGTAAGTGCTACAGTATGACTAAACTGAATGTGCGAGAGTACTAATCGACTTTTTCTTAGATGGTGGGCTGCTTCTGGAGGCCATTCTGAAACCATCCGTGTCCTAGTTGCCGCTGGCGCGAATCCCGATCACGATGACAATTATAACGGCAGGAAGCCACTTCATGAAGCCGCGGACAAGAACCATTACAAAGCCATAAAGGCTCTTTTGGATGCTGGTGTCGATCCACTTACTCCCAAGACCAAAGAAAACCCTGGAAGGAGGTGCGGAAATGCACCAAGGTCCGTAGGGCATACGGCCTTGATGTACGCCTGCAATAATGGCCACGTCGAGTCTGTTGACGTCTTCTTGTCATTCATCAAAGATATCGATGTTGTTCACGGAGCGCTGGCATGGGCAGCTATGGAGGGCAATTCTAAAGTGGTGGCTCGGATTCTCCAATATCCTGGCGTTGATGTCAACGCCAAAGTTCGGGGGGACACGCCTCTCTTTCGAGCCTGTGGCGCCCAAGATCTTGATTCCGTGAGAATTCTCTTACAAGCTGGAGCTGATCCGAAAATTACTTGCGAATCCGACCAGGGCGAATTTTCTGGCGGTATGGGGGTAGTGTATCTGGGACAGAAGTATGCGCCACCCGAGTATACCTGCCTGCATCAGCTATGCGGGCTCACTAGGGCGACCAGATATTGGGCAGGCGATGACGAGACGGCCGACGTTGCCGGGAAAATTTTCTCTCTTCTCCTGGAGGCTGGTATCGACGTCCACCGGCGCACCTCTTCAAGCGGTTGTACTGCGCTTCACGGCGCCGCTCGCCGCTCGGCTGTATTGACCCGGCTGTTGCTTGACGCCGGAGCGGATGCCAACGCTGTAGACTCCGCCGGCATGACACCACTCCATCATGTAGAACGCGTAGAGCCTATGGTTTGCTTGGTCGAGCTGGGCCACGCGAATCTGAACTCCAGGACTAACGACGGGCTCACTCCACTTCTCTGCATGCTATCCCGACACCATGATGAAACAACCGTCAAGTTTTTGGAGTACGGTCCCGACTGCAAAGTCTTGGATAGCAAGGGCAACACTACTCTCCACGTAGCGCTCAAGCAGTGGTCCACGAGCGGTGAACTTGTCCAAGCTCTCGTCAAGAATGGCGCTGACCCCAACCGGAAGAACTACGAGGGTCTACCGCCCTTGCTTTGTATCAGATCGGGCAATTCCCAGGAAGGCGTACTGGACAAGGTCCTCCAAGCGGGCGCGGACATTAACGCAACCGATAAGAAAGGCGAAACTGTGCTGTTCCGCTTTCTGGCCGCCCAGTCCGGAAAGATTGACGAGCGAGCGCGCAAAGAGTTCGCCAGCCTCATGGACAAAGGTGCTTCGCCGTCTATACGTGACTTCAGAGGGCGTACGTTGCTGCACGCTGCAGTCGAGACTCATAGCTTCGGCCAGTCGGGAATCTTCGGCGGCCAGAATAAATTGACCAAAGTAGATTTTGCCCTCTCCCTCGGGCTTGATCCTCACGCGGTAGATTATCATGGCAACAGCCTTCTCCACGAGCTCGCGATGCGGCGGGACAACCACGGTTCCTACTATAGGCAGGAGTGCATCGCATTCTGGGAACACCTGATTGGCCTCGGGCTTGACGTTGAGCGGCAGAATAACGAAGGCCGCACGCCGCTTCACATCTTATCGACTGGGCAGGCCGAAAGTATGAATGCATGGGCCTCGTTGCCAATTGACTTGGTGATCTCTCGCACCAAAAACGTGGACGTTGGCGATGTGGATGGCATCACGCCTCTGCATCTGGCTGTGGTTTCGGGAGAGAGCTATACCAAGAAGCTCCTCGAGGCTGGGGCGGATCCCACAGTGGCTACATACGAGGGCCTCACTCCCCTCCATCTTGCTGCGCGTGCCCGTCAAAGCAATGTCGTAGGGCTGCTCTTGGATGCTCTACGGAAGATTGAAAGATCCCCGTTCGCGCAGCCGGATCAATCCGGGGCTTCTGACGTTCCTTTGAGCGTTCCCGGATCGACGCGGATGCGGGAGACGGTGCCGGGGGTAGATGCCGTGATTCCCGGCAGAGTGGACTCCATCACTCCCCTTTACTACGCTTGTCGCTCGGGGCGACCGGAAACCGTCGCGCTCCTGATCGAGGCTGGCGCTGATGCCACTGACGCAAATTTGTTCGAAGCGTGCGCCGGTTTCGAGCGCGAAGACGACCTGTGGTGGGATAACTCTGGTGGCGGCCGTGCCATGGCAGTCAAACTGAACGACGATTCACGCCCCGCCATGAGCCGGCCGTGGAATCAAACCGCAAAATTCGAAGAGATGAGTTCAAATTCAACCACTAGACTCGACGAGATCATAGAAATGCTCGTTGAACACAAGGCAGATCCTTCTATACTTCAGCCTCAGCCCCATGGCGGGAACCGTGCCATCTCTCTTGCTCTCCAAGACAACAGACTTTATACCGCCGGGTTGCTACAGGCCGTCTTGAAAAGGCACCAAGACTCTACTAAAAAAAGAAAAACCCACGAACCCGTATGTTCGAAATTTCTGGAGCTGGCGAATCGCTATCTGACGCCGGCTTCGATCCAAGCTCTAAGGGAGGTTGATGACATGCGCTTGGGCCGCGGCGTCTCCCCCCTATTCCGCCACTTCATGCTCCGGAGAGAGTACCACCTTGTAGAGGAAATGGCCCGCTTGGGCGCACCGTTCCTCCCCGAATTCGACAAGTATGAGATTTGTCGCTTCTCTGCTCTTGTAAAGCGAGGCTTCACGTCTCTTGTGGACAAGATTGGAACCATTGCAGCAGAGGCGCAACTGGAGACGGGAAATTGGCACGCCTATGAGGATAAGTCTCGACCGGGTCTGTGGTTCGCGAATAGGAGCCTTGAAGAATCGGGCCATCTGGGCCGGAATCCCGTACCTTTTATCATTGAGGCCGTCAGTAGTGAGCTGCCCAATATGAATATTGTTCGCTTGCTGGTTGAGAAGTTTGGTGTGGACATTAACGAAGGGAGGCTCGACCGCCGTCACTACGACGCCGAGACCAGAATTTGTTGCGTTAATTCGGCTCTTCACGTAGTCGCCGTCGGAAACTACTGGTGGCAGGTCAATCAGGCACTCCCGTACCTCCTCGAAGCTGGCGCCGACGTCAACATGCGGATCGTGGGCGACCACACGCCTCTCCACGTAGCCCTCGGGGCGCCTAGCACCTTCCTCGGGCCGTTTAGCCGAGAGGCAGCGAAGATGCTCATCCTCGCTGGAGCCGACGTGAACGCCGTAGATGCCAAGGGTAACAGCTGCCTGGCACTGGCGAACCACGACGTCGAGCTCATCAAACTTCTCATCGCCCACGGTGCGACGGTCACAGGAGATTCCCTCGCGGCTGCCATCCAGGCCAAGAATTTGCCCGTTCTACGGGCTCTGTTGTCCGGGGGGGCCGACGTGAATATGTGCCGTGAATGGACCCCTAGCGAGGTTGAGAAATTGAGCTACTCTCGGCAGACGGGCCTAAAGGAAAGAGGCTTGCAACTACTCCACGAAATGCCTCTTTACCAAGCTGGGAAGCTGCTGGGAAACAAGCCACTTTCAAATGCCAAAGCCCTGGAAGACTTTAGGACCTGCTCCGAGATTGTTCGAGTATTGCTTGACCACGGCGCCAACCCATTTGCGAAATTTTACCGTGAGATTCCGGCATGCGAGAAGGGGGAGGGCCATCATTCTCCAACCACGCAAGTTCCTGAGGGCTACGAAGAGTGCACGATTCTACATGAGCTGATCCTCCGCAGACATATTGTCGACGATTTCTTGAGACTGCCCGGCCTAGATGTGAATCGTCGCGATGCGGCAGGACGTACTCTTCTCCATGCTGCCTGCCAAGGCTACAACGGCTTAGACTATATCATGGGTTCCTTTGGTCGCGACGCAGCTGCGCAAGACGAAGGCGGCATCTCCATCTTTGAGCACCTCCTTTCTCTAGGGGCCGACCTCGGAGCCCTTGACAACTCTAGGCGAAACGTGCTGCACCATCTAATCAATTCCGATGCTTATGGAATCTCTCGCCTCTTCAGTAGTAACCCTCCCGTCCTATCCAAAAACTCTCTGAAGGTGATTCTAGCCAGGAGGCCCGAACTCATCAACCAAGGCGACATTACCGGCCAGACCCCATTGCACTACGCCGTCACACGCGCATGGAAACGAAGGGAGATGGATTTCGTGCAGGATCTCCTCTCCACTGGGGCGGATCCCCACGTCGTCGACAACAACGGCGACACTGTCCTCCACTTCCTTCTGCGCGACTTCTTTTTCGAACCCGTGCGAGCCCTCTTCCGGGACTTTGTAGTAAACGCCGGGCTGGACATCAACGCCCGCAACGCCAACGGCGAGACTCCCCTCTTCATGTTCAGCGCACGTCCCAAGAGGGAGAGGCCGGCGTACTCCATGTTCGCGACGAAGGATGACGAGCAGCCTCTCGAGAAGGGAGCCATTGCGATGCTGGCGGAGCTGGGGGCCGACTTTTTCGCCAGGGATAATCGCGGGAGGGGCCTGCTGCACTTTGCGGCGGGCGGCGATGTCGATCGGTTCAAGGAGTTGATGGAGCTGGGGTTAGATCCTATGCTGGAGGATGAGAAGCAGCAGACGGCTATTGATGTTGCGGCTGCTTGTGATAATAATGATGTTTTGGAGCTGTTTGAGAAGGACTAGGGAGATTGAGACGGACTATTGTGATTTTGTTTATGGGTTAGATAACAATAGTAGGTTGTGGACTTTTACCATGATTTGTATTGGAAATCAACCGAAATTACGAACTGCCCTACGATGCAGTATTTAAGAGTGTGATTGCGACTAAGACTCAATTCAGGCGCCGTCTGTCCTACATAACAAAGGGGGGTGGGACCTGGACATCGCAGTCTCGCCAACACCAGCTACTAATTGACGGTTTAGACACACTCACTTTCTCCCTTCTACTACATGAGAGTGCCTAGGGCATAGGCAATATCTTATTAATAGCGACATGAACTTGAGGGCAGAATCTATGGTTACAGAGCGGACAGCCCAAACTAGAGCGTATATAGAGTGTTCCCCCATGTTCGTGCGATCATGGCTCGTAGCTTGGGCTTGCGTCCGATGGTCACAGTGGTCTCAATGGCCGAGGCTGTGAAGATTGAAGATTAGGACGATTGGAATACCCGTCATTACTATAAATCATATGCGTCTGAGCAGAGAATGGCAATAGAACCAAAGAGGCACAGCGAGAACAGCGATGCGATCAAAGGAGGGTGTATTAAAATCGGGGCACCCTCTGTAATTAGCAGCAAAGGAAACTATTACTGGTCCTGTCAAGTCTGTGAGATTTTGTTTTGCCTGGTGCAGCTTAGACAATGTCATGTTTACCGTTGCAGCCTGGTTCAATAGCTTCTCTATCTCATCTCCCCACAGCCCGAATGCAAGTAGTTATTTGCGGCACAACCTCCCATTCTGTGTTGGGTAGTATTTCAGTTCTTGGCCGCTAAGATACCAGTCCTCTGAGCCGACGGCTGTAGCCGCATACAGGACCCCCCACGGATCGTATTTCTGCTTCAAGTCGTAAAGCCGGTCGTACGAGTCGCCGTAGAACGCTTCCGCAAAATCGGGTTCGTTAATATCCGCCTCGTTCATATAAGCACCCGCCCCCGGGGAAACGTCTCTCCACAGTTGCATCAAGTCTACGAGCTTCTCGCTATACTCGTTAATCACCTCCGGAGACGCGCCAGGCGGCCATGGGGCAAAGAGCATCGTGTGGGTCAAGGTGTTTCTCCAGGCTGGCGTAACGGCGTTGTCGTTGCCAGGGTTGGCGGCGGGCCTGAAATTGTACGATATCATGCTCCCGCCCTGCTCGAGGCTTTCTCTAAACGCTTTGGCCGTTCGCCTCAGCGCTTCAAAAGTTTGGAAGTTCTCGCGGGGCATGAGGCGCGAGGCTGCATGTACCGCCCAAGTTCCCGCAACCTCGGTGTTGGGCGCCCAAGTCGCATTAAAAGCAGGATAGAGAGCATCAAACTCGGCATAGGTGACGTTATGAACGGGTATACCGAGGTCCTCGAGTTTCTCGAAAAAGGGCCCGTTAAGGTCCTCGAGCTCACTGCGAGTCATATTTGGAGCCCAGTGTGGATGCATGTCGAGAGAGCATTCGCAAGTATCTGGTGTGCAAGGAGCGGGTTCACACACGAGGGTGAAATATAGATATTGCCCCGCATCCGCATTTGAAACGAATGTTCCCAAAAACGCCTCTATGCCCTTCCAGAATACCTCGATATCCGGCGCCGTGCTGGAAGTCAGCGTATACGTGAGGGTCGTGATGGGAAGTCTAGGATGGGCCTTGATCACCATGGACGTCACCACGCCGTACGTGCTACCCCCGCCGCCTCGGAGAGCCCAGTATAGGTCTGGGTAATTCCTGTGGTCGACCGACACGAAATGGCCGCTGGGCAAGACGATCTCCAAGGACAAGATTTGGTCGGCTGCCATGCCGTAAAGCCCGATGAGAGGAGAGTGACCACCCCCAGCGCTATACCCTCCCGCAATTCCAACCGTCTGTGGCTCGGTTAGTAGGTTAGCTTTCAAAGAATTACCCAGCCTCCAGCCTGCGACGACTTACCCGTCCAATTCCGCCTACCACGCTCACATCATGTTCGTCGGCGGCTAGATATATTTCCTCGACCTCGACCCCAGCGCCAATCTTGAACGCCGGCCCTTCGTACGAGCCGTGGGAGTAGTTTGGGTAGAAAATCTTTTCCCGGAGATGCGTGGTCCATATGGACAGGGCACCGGCCCCTGTAGACTTTGCGTTGAAGTCGTGGCCTTTGTTCTTGACGTTCAATCGGAGATTGTGATACCGTGCAAAGTTGAAAGCTAGCTGGACTTGGGCGACGTTGGTCACATTGACAACATAGGACGGATATCCACCGAGGGTACAGTTCCCGTCGGGGTCGTCCGTGGGCAGACACGTCAAGCCTTGGAAGAGTGGCCACATAACGCTCGTAGGGTCGTTGATGCTTGCTTTGTTAGATAGGGCTGTATTACCGAGGAGTCTTGTAGAGGAATGAACATCGGGGCAACTCGGTGGCGGACTTACTGGGTCCTCATCTGGCTCCAGTCGGCGGTAACGGCCTTACAGGCTTCTTCGCTCCGTTCTTCTGGCCAGCTATTATAACAGGGAGCAGCAAGAGGGACGGCCTTGATGAGCGCTCCGCCGAGTAAGAGGTCGAGAACTCTCCACGAATCTCCAGAAGGCCAATCATTGTCGCCAGGAAATGCTTTGCAAGTTGAGTTCGATAAAGTAGTACGGTCATCAATATCACCAAACCCAATAAAATCGGAGCCAGCAAGTCCTTGGTCGGAAATATCCTTGATAACATCTTCGGTGAGCTGCAGTCTCTCGTAGTCGAAGTACTCGACACCGCTGGTAGATGACGTTGCAGGCACTCGTTCCACAGCTGCGGAGACTACTCCGCCATTCGCATTCATAATAATCAGACTTTCAATGCCACGTATACATTCTCCCAATGGTTGACTCAGTAATACATACCGGCCGCCTTGTTCCCGCACTTAGAGCCAGGTGGAGTTATGGCGCAAGCGACTCCAAGACCCACGAGGACGATGCCGAAGCGTTGAAAGATGAACATGGCTATGACGGCGGACAAGGTCCGATATTTCCAAAGGAGAGAGAATCTCTCAGGAGCTGCCAAGCCGAGCAAGAACCTAAAAGAAAAATAAAATAAAATAAAATAAAAAAGAGAACGGCGATAACGATCAACTGATATATACGCGAGGCAGTAGCTCTCCCAATCCCGAATTTTCGCTCCCTAACAGCATGTAATCGACCGTGGACCTGGATCGTGCCACGGCATCATTAGCCTATATCTATGCTTACGGTCAATTAGCCCTACGACTTGTGGAGAAATAGCCGGTTGAACAGCCAGCGGGAAGGCAATCTCGAGTGTCACCAGCAACGCCATAGCACCCATCGATTCCTACTCGTGCGTCAGCAATGCCCATGGCCTAATAGACTTCTTAGCCGGAAATGATCGGCGCACGCACGAGTGGTAAGCTGCCGCCGTTCCTGGAAAGTCGAGAAACGGCGTAGCTTCTAGCAAGTACGGCCATATATCCGGCATCTGATATCCGCTTAGGGCTGACAGGGGGATTACTGCTCGTGTCATTTTACATATTGAATTTTCAGGAGGTTTACACGAATAGGTCATAATGTCGTGTTTGCCCTGTCGACGCTTATTACTGAGAGCACCACGACAAGCAACCTCACGAGTAGTATTACCCTTGTTGCTCCAGAGTGTATTAGAGATCCTAGGTGAATTTACAGAATAGGGATCTCACGGAGACTCCAGGATTAGGGCCGGTGGTCGCTTCAGGAAAGATTAGTTTGCAGTGCAGCATATTATAACCAAGTGACGGGCTCATTACAATTTGGGGTCGGGCTGTGACCACAAAGTATGGGGTAACCGCGAGTTTTCTGCGCTGGGAGAGCTTGAACCTTATGAAGTGCACGGCATCATCGGCTTTCTCGTGTTCTCTTGTTCGAATAGTCGCGCAAGACAGCCTTAGGGAGTCGCTAGGCCTATCCTATAGAGACAAGTGGTCTAAGGTGATGAAGAGTTGAAAGAACACCGCATTCCTGAGACGGTAGCGCGGCGACGCGACTTCTCCAAATTGTCTAGCACACTCAGCGATTGGGAAGGCAAAAGTATCGCGCTTAAGGAGCAAAGGTTTGGGGCATCACATATAGATCCACCAGAAAGATAATACAGTAGTTGTCCGGTCTGACAAGGTGTAGAGAACCTACTCTACATTCCGACCTCACTTTAGCGCATCTCATCGTCTCACATCAGCTTCCTCCCACAGGTTTCAGCGCGGTATTGCCGCCCGAGACGTGGCCTCGAGTTGCGGCCACAGTGCGGTGACAACTGTATCGCAGGCCTCCAAGCGGAAACGACGAGTACTCCAGTCTCAGGATTGCCTTACTCGGCCTTGTCTCTCTTCGGTGGGGAGAGAGCATCAAGCCATGGCACCAGCTTCGCAGCAGCCTGGACCTCTCGCCAAGCTTTCGCGTACTCCTCCTTTCCCCCTCCATTTCCGTCCAGTCCGAATTCCAGCCCGAACGAGCCGACCCAATTATCATAGGTAGTACTGGGCTTATCCCGACATATACCACACAAAACTCCCTTTAAGCCTTCACTAGTGAAACCCTCTCTTGGAAAGACTGCTGTCAATGCGCGGTATTCTTGAAGAGTAACCGGCGCCCCCTTGAAATTCGGACCCGCAAAGTCCGCGAGCACAGCAAGATTCACCAGCGCCACCTCGGGCGCTCCGTACCGCGCGAGAGAAGAGCTAGTATGGAACGCAATGGCATCCCAAGCCCTCTGCACGCGATTTGCGTCCCAGTCGGGTGCATGTCGCCGGATGAGGTCTCGCGCAATGTTGGCGCCGTCGACCTCGAAGCGCTTATCCTGGGACAGGAGGTGTTTTGACCTTGCCCAGCCCATGTCGTGCAGGATGGCGCTTACGACGAGGACTTCAAGATCGATAGCGGCCTTGGTGAATTCGGGCAGTTTCTTGGCGAAGATGAGGGCCCAGTAGGCCGTGCGGACGGTGTGGTTGTGTACAAAAGCGGGGGCGTGCTCTCTAGAGAAGGCGAAGGCTTCAAGTGCGAGGGGTGAGTCGGGGAATTTGAGGTCGAGTTCTGGGATGTCTGGGGGAGACTCGCGAGACGCCATGTTCAATGATGGAAGCTCGGTGAGGAATGGAGGAAAACGCAAGATGTTCAATGTTGAAAGGACGGTCAGAAGTATTAGGAGGAAAACATAAGATGTTGAATATTAGTAGAAGGATAGTTAGGAGTAGGAGGAAATGTAAGATGTAAAATGTTGGAAGGACGGTTAGGAATGGAGAAATATATATAAGATGTTCAATATTAGAAGGGTAGTCAGCAGTAGGAGGAAAACATAAGATGTTTAATGTTGGAAGGACAGCCAGGAGTGGGAGGAAAATGCAAGAATGGTCTATCACGATTTTATCTGGCTGATATATGCGTGAGAAGATTTGGTGACATTTTATATTATTAATGCCAGTGTGTTCAGCGAACAACACCGGGACCCTCGGAAGGCTCCAGTATCATAAGATCTGGTTAATATGTGACATCAGCCAATGCCGTGTCCGGCGCGAATCAGACCTGGTGAGTATGTCGGATGAGAAGGCGCAAAGTGGAGTGACGGTGGCCGGTAGAGCAGAACCGAAGTCGGAAGGCCGGCGTTTCGGAATGGACTTGATATAGTACCGAGACCTTGACTCGGCAGACTGGAACAAATCCAGAGTTTGCAGATTAAATAGGCAAATAACGACCAAGCCCAGAGCAGTTTCTGGGGTTCCTAGAACTGACCATGAGCATCCAACTTGTTCAGTCGCAGTAGAGCCCATCTTATCGCCTCAAAGATGGCTACCTCGCCTACGAATGTTGAAAGGAGGCAGACGACCCTCGCGACATAATAACCAGATCCCCAGTGTTCGGAGTATAAATATCCGTTTGCGCCAACGAAATATGTGAGCACGCCGAGGCCGGCAGTAACGAGTAGCAACGGGATGGCAACGCAGCAGAACGCGCGAAGAACCCTATGCTCGCCCTGAGAACAGTGGTATTAGCCAGGCTCAAGGAAGCATTTGATGCATTGTTTGAAACACTTGAGCTATTAACTTACGGTTGCCGTTCCACTCCGGTGTGTGCTACGGGTCTTTATCACCAGAGACGTGGCAATGATGACAGATAGGAGGACGAAGAACAAGGAATGGGCGAACCATAGGCGATCGAGAAAAACTGATGGAGAGAAAACATCAAAATATCTATGGAGTACAACGTGAGCAAGGAGTCTAGGCACCATAACAATAATACAAGGCGCTGGGGAAGGAAGATGCTTACAAAAGCAGAGCAATAATAAATGAAGCGGCAGCCCAGGCATTGGTGACACCGAAGAAGAGGACGTCTAGGCATTGGGATCCTCCACCGGGCCTGGACACGGGTAGAAATTGCCGCTTGAGAATAATCAGAGTTGCATACAGTAACGCTTTGGTGCTCTCTTGGAAGAAAGTAAGGGCTGGTGCCGGTACGGCTCTGAAGGAAACGGCAATAGTAAAAGCGACGCGCAGCATGGCAGAGATCAGTCCAATCAATAGGATCCATGCCGTGATGGCTAAATTCCTCGTTTGGGGCCAAGCCTGCGCGTTTTCGGAGAATGAAACGAGGCCGTTGCTCTCGACATTCATTACCACCTGGCTGATTTCGCTTTGACCTCGATTTCGAAATTTCAGAGTTATCAAGGCCAAGACCGCCGTGTAGAGGGCGAAGGCCCCTCCGAGGCCGACGACAACGTAAATTGGTGTTGCTGAATCGGTCATGGTTGTTTAGGCGTGCGACAAAGCGTCAATACATTCTTTTAGGAAGCCGGACAAGGGAAGTTGCGAAGCTAAAAGTGCATTCCAGCTTATAATATATAACCATAATAGTATCGTCTCATGTCTCTGCGTTGGCCCAAGAATCCCCTCGTCACAGTCACAGCCGGACCTCAATTTACCTTTCTGGCCACCGAGGAACGGGAACGTGATGTGCCTTGCGGACGCCCAAAACGTCGAACCCCATGAGTCGGGATTCTTGGCAGTGGGGCCACAAGGGCCGTCTTCTGCGGAATCCTTGTCTGTCCTGGGCTCGCTGAGTTGAGCCGGTCTGTCGATTGCACGCTCCCTGTCGGGGGGTCAGGCGTGCTACTGGATTGGCGGTGCCTGAGCCGATTGAGGCCCAGCTCCATCGTCCAAGCAGAAACTGGATGGACAAGGGACTGGGCACAGCCACAAGGGCGCCCCAATCCACCACCACATGTCCGAGGCAGATTTCGGCTGCAGCTCAAAGGTAGAAGAATCATCAAGTCAATTTCGAAGACAGTGCTCAGCTTTTCTAGTGACCCAATTGTCTTTGGGACAAAAGGCAGAGCTGGCTTTATATTGCTGCGTACAGAGGTTGCTGGTTAGCTGGCAGAAATACCCGCAGACCAGTCCTGCAACCCAAATGAGCTCGGCAGCTTGTATCCCCTGTAAATTCAAAGACATTGATCAACAGCGCCATCGTCTTGCATCGACATCGAAGAACACTCGTTGTCCCCCGCAGTTAGCGACTCACGTTCAGCTAGAGGAGGTGCCTACTTTTCAGTGCACTCCGACCGAAGCGACCTTTCCACTCGATATCGACGGCTTTTGCGAAACTCTCCCGAGCAGTTTACAGTTGGGAAAATCAGGAAGCAAAATAACTGGGCAAGACGGTGATGCTGGAAGTCCAGGTGAAGGACAATTCCTCTCAAAACCCCTTGGAGCACCCGGCCTGAGTAACCTGCATTCAGGGGAGTCCTGAAAGGCGACCGTTCCTCCAAGACGAGGACTATTAATACATCTGGGAGAGGCTAGATCGTGCTACCTTTCGCGTTCGTATCCGATTTGGTAAACTGGGTTCCACTTTCTTGCAGCTTCTTCCTGCAGCCTCATCCGAAAATAGCAACAGCACTGCCAAAGGTTTTCAACAGCTGTTCCGCAGTACCCCTCGTAGAAGGAAAAGAAGATGCGTCACCGACTGTCAGTTACAGCATGCAACAAGGTATCAATGTCCTCATTGTTAGAATCAAAGGAAAAGATCGAGGCATATTGAGCACCCTCAGACCAACAAACCAACGACCAGCCGCAATCACGGCGCCGTATTACTCAATCTGTGTGACTTCGTTCCCGCTTTTGCCCAGCCAGCATAATAGCCACCACGTTCAAAACATTTTCGCCAACTAATATTATGCGTCCCACAACGGACCAAGCAGTCACCTTTTCCTACAAACCACTTCCCAATGCTTCGTCCATCAGGCTTCTGAGGCGCCAGTCGAGGGCCGGGCATGGTCATTTGCATTTCTCGATTGAAACCCACAGTCTCGATAACCCCAACCTGGAATATCACTGCTATTCGTACACGTGGGGGAATCCCTTTGCCCATGGCCGTCAGTTTCGAGACTACTACGACGCTGTAAGCCCGCAATACGGCCCGGGCAAGTTGATCACCATTTGGGTCGATGAACAGCCGCTCCTTATCCAGAAGAATCTGCACGATGCGCTATCGACTGTGCCCGAGAGGCCATACGTGGCATTCCTAAATCGGCCAACCAGGAATAGAGGGAGAACAGTGACCCACGGGGCCGCAATTAACGGAAGACATAGCTATCTGGATCGGTATGTTTCTCTGGGAGCCAATGTCAACATTGCCGACGAGGATGGGAGAATCCCGCTGCATCACGCCGCCGAAAACGGATTCGATGACTGCGTTGAGTTACTATGCAAGGCGGGTTCTATAAGGGCAACCAAAGATAACGCAGGAAAGACCCCGCTCGACTTAGCAAAAGAGGCAAACCATGAATCACCCACCCGCATACTGCACGATTGGGAGTCTCAACCGGACCCAGCCCCTTCGTCGATTCCACGGAAGGAAAACGGACCGGAAGACCTGATTTGGGCGGATGCCATCTGCATCAATCAAACAGACCTCGACGAGAAGAATATCCAGGTCAGCATGATGGATCAGATCTACATTCGGGCAGGCTTCGTCTTGGCTTGGCTCGGTCCCGAGGACTTTCACACGAAGGCGGGGATCAAAGCCCTTGATACGCTTGCCAGCCACCTAAATGAATTCCACCAGAGCGCGATCGAGCCATTTGGCGGAAGAGACCTTTTCAACTACGAGACCGCCGGAGTTCCTCCGATTTCGCGGGAAGAGTGGGATGGCTTGGCCAGCATCTACCAGCGGCAATGGTTTCGCCGAGCCTGGATCGTGCAAGAGGCCGTATTGAGAGATACCATCATCGTGTACTGCGGCACGCATACGCTATCGTGCCACGAGCTCGGATGCGTAGCCGAGACCATCCGGTACGGCGAGGCCAAAAGCGGCACCTCTAAGTCCATGAATTACACACCGTTGGACGGCATCGGCGTCTCAGTGGAGTGGAACATGGCAGAGATTTTCAAGTGGAGGGAGAATCTGTTTTTCACGAGCCGTGGCGAGACGGAGCAGGTCAGGCAGAGGTACAGGGATATGTTCAAGCTCGGCCGATTGATGGGCGATTTTCGAACGTTTTTGGCGCTGGATCCCAGGGACAAGGTGTTTTCTCTCAACGGCTTGTTGAACATTTTCGCAGAGAAAAGATACAAGGCCGACTACCGTGCCTCTGTGGCCACGGTCTATACAAGCGCAGCACGCCGTATCATCAGGGAGACTGGTACGCTAGCCATCCTGCGCGAGAGTGTGTTTAGCGACCCCAACGTCGATGAGCTACCGTCATGGGTTCCCGATTTCGCAATACCAGGTGTGGGCGCGGTTCCGGAATTCGCCGCCGATGGAAAGCTTCGGTTTCAAGACCGTGGCGAAAGCTTGGAGGCTCCGACGTTGGCGGTCCAGGGAGTCCCCGTAGGTAACATTACGCGGGTATCTGGCCGTGTGAGCACTGCACCGGGTGGAAAATTGATGTTTGATCCCTCCTGGTTCAAGCTTGTCCTCTCACTCCGGAAGCCGAAAGCGCCCGAGTCGGACAAGCAAAGATTGACCGAGGTGCTCTGGAGGACCCTTTGCATGAACACGCAAGCGGGCGCTTTCTTCGACTTCAGCCGCTTCAGCCGGGATGCGCCCGAGGAGATGGGTCAACAGTTTCGCATATTCATGCTCCTCTTGATACTAGCCGGTGCCGATCAAAAAATGTTGGAAGCGGTAGGTCTAGAAGCAAGCTATGAGAGAGAGCAGCATACAATCATCCACGAAGCATACGACCCGTGGGCTAATGATGATCTTGCCTCGGTATTGGATGACCTAAATGCACTGGAAGAACACGACGGCGACGGATGTCTCACACCGACAAAGGAGGAAGTGACTGTGTTCTGGAACGAACTTAGGTATACGTTGATCCGAACAACGTCCGCCAGAGATGATGGGGTTGGTATAGACTTTACAGTGCCATCTAATGTCATGGACGGTACGGACAGATTAGTCGGCCGGGGCATAGTCAACGCCGACTCAATAGTCTACCAAAAGTGCCGTGGCTTCGGAGCCGCGTATAACATGGCTTATGGCGGAAGGCAATTATTCACCCTCGATAATACGTTCCTCGGCTTAGCCCCGGTGGCGGCAAGGGCCGACGACGAAATCTGGATCCTACCCGGACTGAACGCCCCAGCCGTCCTACGAAAGATTGTTGGGGACAGCGACGAAGAGGGACTCGCCGCAGATCTGGAGGGCTTATCTTTGAGCCAAGTTAAACAGCGGTATCAGTTCTTGGGGGTCGCCTATGTACATGGATTAATGAACGGTGAAGCCATTTTGGGGAGAGAGAGCGAGGTGCAAGACATCAGTCTGGTATAATGCTGGAGTGAGGCCCCTTTTTGTTGCATGGCCTGGCTTCGGGACCCGCTTCAAGGGATGCGAAGGTGATATTATGTTTTACAAAGCCCTTAACTTAGTCTGGACTTAGTCTGGACCGATATTAGCAATAATATTAGTCCCAACAGCTGGAAACTTGCAGGAAGCACCGACTGACCATCGCAGACCACCCAACCTAGCGCTTTTTCTGGAGTCTTTATGCTTCCACACTTCGAGGCGCCGTCCGCAAACTCTAAATGGATCGACCAGTAAACCGGGACAAGGCGAGTCATCGAAAAAGCATAAATAAAGTTACCCGGGCCGACTTTGCTGGTTCCGGAAACGTCATGAACCCCGCGCTTTAACCCGATTCAGGGGTACATCGACGTTAACTGACGATCATGAATATGTCAGGTTATTCGAAATATTTAGCTGTCAAATCATGGCATGTGTCTATAAAGTAGGGGAGGCTGGACCCTTGGAATGAATAATTTCTAATCCTTCATCGATTCTGTCCAGTATTGACTTAGTAATAATACTCTGAAAGATATTCCCTAGTACACTTGATTTCTATAAATCACATTTATCCGAACGAATCCTTCATTTTCTAAACGACGACATGCCTTGCGCGTGCGGATCGACTTGCAACTGCGGCGGAGCTAGCTCCTGCACCTGTACCCAGGGCTGCTCTTGCACCGGATGCGGAGTGAGTGCAGCTTCCCTACAGTGCCGTGATAACAGCGAAATGCTAATTGATCTTCTATCCGATAGAAATAAGCGATTGATGTCCGAAATAAGGGGAACTCCTGGTACACATGCCCCGGATATCCCAAGCCTTATGAGCAAGATTTAGGTGGTCTAGATATAACCAATGATTAGTTAACAGAGAGGAGGAGGCTTGTACCATTACTTCTATTAGCTTCACTAAAATAACACTTGAGAAATAACACTTGAGATATATTATGTGATATGACAGGACTCGTGTTTTGTAGCGTGTCCAGTAGCAGGGTGTCCAGTAGCAGCGTAGAATAATTGTCTAGCAGGGCGGATTCACGTAGCCTCCTGTGTGTGTCATGACAAGATCATTAATAATTGACGCGGGATTCGTATCTGCCTGCGGCGTCATCATTTCGATGAACCTATGTGTGTATCTGTTCCGTCCACTTGTCTCAAGGTCAACCCCCTCTCCCCCCGATTCGAGTGACATGGAAACCAGCTCCGAGCGCGTGCCTACATCTTCGCTTACAGAGTACCTACCTGCAACTGCCTCAGGGTGAAAATCGAAGAGGGAGACGCGAGTTAGGGTACTCAGGTGACCGCGAATAGAACCTTTACGGCGCGAACGCTGTCAACACGACGATTTTCAAAAAGGGTCTGCCCTTAATACCACCATTTTCTCATTTTCGAGCTGTAGATAACTGAGTGATGATGGTATCACATCAACGTATATTTCCAGCATTGTCTAGCATATCTAGTGCGAATCGTGCCTGCAACGTAGGGTTTGCCTCGAGTTAGAACTGCCACTCCGTCCACCATAGGTAGACGATAGCGGACCTTTGCCTAATCTTGGGTAACGGGCTTCCTTCCATGGATGGCATAGAAATTCCAGTAAGCATGCATCCTCTTGTTCGCAAAATCCTTCCTCAGCAACGCCATGAAAACCCTAACCTCGTCGACATTCCATCCCAGGCCTCGCGTGAGCAGCGCCAAGCTCATCGACTCACAGCCCCAGTTGAAATTCTCATACGCGAACCAGCCGATTTCCTTGTACTTCTTCTCCTTGGGCCAGGTGTTGATCGGCCATTTGAACTGGCGGACCGAGATGTCGACGTAACCAGCCTTCTGCATCATTTCCGGGAAATCGAGAATGAGGCTGCCGAGTTTGATCCCCAGATTTGCAGCGGCTTCCTTGAGATAAAGATGCCACTTCACGATGGCAGAGTCGTCCGGCATCGAATCGTCGTCACAGCGAATCATGAAGTCGATATCGTGAATCTCGAGATAACCATCGGGCTCGAGCGCGCTAATATGGGGTTCATGAATTAGAGTTTGTTCAAATGGAGCAGGACATGAAAAGGGGAGAACTTGTGTACTCGAAACTCTGTGCAAAGTACTTGGGCCAATCCTGAAGCGCGCCAATCATGGCCTCGGTGTGAATGTAGTTGAACTTATTGGTAAAGGTCCAAGGCTGCTCCAGGTCGTCAACTTCAAACACGAGATTGGGCGGCACCCTAATATTCCCACTTAGTAAGTTTCTGGCAGGACAGGAATAGCACCCTGGAGACTTATTACACTTTTGGTTGGACCGGGGCGAGATCGACCCCAATCACCTCGGACTCGGGATGTTCGTCGGCTACATTCGCCTTGTGTCAGTTTCTCGCCATGACAGCCAGCATTATGGTTAGACAGAGAGAACCCACCAAAGTCAATCGTCCACTGGCCCGTCCCGCAGCCGACGTCGAGCACGCGACCGAGAGACTTGACGGGTGCATGATAGAGTTTCCGTTCGAGTGTAACCCAAACCAAGTGGTTTTGAAGTTCTTTCAAACTGGTCAGTAAGAACACAACCCGTTGCGATGCCAGGACTACAAAGTACCTAGACGCTCAAGCTCTTGCTGAGTTCATGCCACGTTCCATTTGTTTAGCTCATTCTCTCCACACACAGACTCCCCAAAGAATTGGAAATACCTCATCCATTGGCAACAAGTATTCTGACGCGGTGTAAGGGTAATTAGTGCCCCATGCCTCACAACTTTTTAGCTTGTTGGTGAGAGGCACTTACTAGCTTCAAGATAACCTTGGTATTTCCTGCCATGCTCTTTCCTCTGCTTAATCAGCTCATCCCTCATAGAGGCCGTGGACGATTGGAACTAATGCGCAAGCGGCCCGGCTGTTAGTGCAACCAAAGCAGGAGGCACTTTTGCTCTTTTGAACAAGAACCCCTTATCGCAGGTGACCACGGCAAGGCCGTCACTCACACTTCCGACGCCCGAATCACCGTCATCGAGAACATCTTCCTCTTCTTCAACTTCCTGGGCCGTTGATCAGTTTCGTAAGCTCGGTATGTAGAGGGGGGGAGTGAGTAGCATTTCTGCAGGGACTCTTCGCATTCTGCGTACATCTGCCTCTAGAGTTGGAAAGCTAGTCACAGCAATGTCCTTTGGCGGGGATCTTGGAGCGTCCGAACCCTCGGCTGCTGACGCCGGGCTGGCCGGGTTCGCTGGGCTTTTCGTAGCAGGATTTTCGTCGGCCATTTTTGCATCGCAGGGTGACACAAGTTCGTGGGAGGGTCCGAAGATGGATCAAAGACACTCGGACAGCCTTTCCCCCCTTTGGTGAAAGCGTCGGGCAAGGAGACCTTCTATTACCTGATTTTATGTCGGGAATCTTCCGATGGAAAAGAGGGGTTCTAGCACGCTAAACCTCTTTCATTGGTAGGGGGAACCCGGTAATAAAGGCTGGCAGTCAGGGTACTTGTATATCTACGAAGTATATCATCCATTTCAGGGGGGCTAAGATCAATCCATGGACTGATTACTTGGCGATCTGTCAATCAATGCTCCGTTTTGGGTCTGGCAGTGGCCAATCCATTGGTAATTTGGGGTTCCGAGCGTGCCAGCGTCCAAATCGGTTCAGATTGATGGTATCCCTGCGCTAACATACCAATCACGGCCCCGGATGTCTCTTCAAGCTCTCCAATGGTCGCTGTCCACATATTAAGTCTAATTACCTCTGACCCCAAAAAGTATACATGCAGATCACACGATTCTACCCCCTTTTCTGCAAGCCACCCCGCCTCCCTCTCTGAAGAAACCCTCCCGTGTCACCAAAATTAGACCGTACCGGTGGGTCGGTGATGGGGACAACCGCCATAAAAAAAGAAAAAAAAATAAAAAGAAGAAGAAGAAGAAAAAAAAGAGCAAAGAAGAGGATAATGAGCACGCAGGGAGGATCGCTGCTCGCCTCTGCCCTAGCGGCGTTCGTCTCCCTACGGGGCGTCCCCAAGCCAAAGACCGCTGCTGGCCTGAGCGGCATCCTAGCCAGCAGCGGCCTCCTCCGCCCGGGTTGCCTACGGCTGGTACCGCCTCTCCCACATCCCCGGGCCTTTCTGGGCTGGCTTCTCGACGTACTGGTTTATCAAGGTTCAGCTCGACGGCGTGGCGCCAGACGTTTTGAAGCAAGCCACGGCCAGATATGGTAATGGCTTTGTCGTGTCACCCCGCACCTGTTCGTTGATCGCTCATGGCCTTGGTGGTAGGTCCGCTGGTTCGTATTGGGCCGAATGACATCGTCACCGACGATCCAGGTGTGCTGAGGAGGATGATGGCCGTTCGGTCCCCTTATACAAGGGGCCCTTGAAGGCCCATTCCCCTCTTTGCAAGTGGTTTGCGTCTGATAATCTTGTAGAGCACGGCGCCCAACGACTAGATTCTGCCCGGAATAACCTCTTCTCCATGCAGGACAAGGTCGCTCACCAGAAGTTACGCGCTAAGATAGCTGCCGGGGTGAGTCTAGCCTAGTCCTGCTAGATAATCCAGACACATAAGCCAAAGCGCGTAGAAGACGATAGTATTCGAGCAAGGAAAATCCATCGATGGAAACCGCGATTGACACCCAAATCTCCAAGTTAATCGAGCTCATCGAAAAGGAAGTACATCTCTACGGCTGACAGTTACCGGCCCATGGACTTGGGAGAAAAGGGCCAGTTTTTCACGCTCGACGTGATTAGAGACCTTGCTTTCGGCCACGTCCTTGGCTTCCTGGAGCAAGATGCGGATGTTTATTACGATTACATCAAGATCACCAAAGACTTATTCCACCTATGATCGTCCTCTGCCACATCCCCTGGCCCGCCAACCTTCTCCAGCCGTACCCTTTCCCCAGCTGTACCCTTTCCGGGGGCTATTTCCCAAGTCTACTTACAAGATCGACTTTGGGCCATTTATCGGGTACGCGTCAGTGACGGCTACCAACCCTATACGACATTGCTAGACGATAATACTGACTAGCTGACCACCCTCTCGGACAGTGTTACGAACAAGGCCGTGGCATAGCGGTATAAACCCGGAGCGGAGACGCAACCTGACATGCTCGGCTCCTTTATCCGCCATGGACTAATGCAGGAGGAGGCATCCGGGGAAGCGCTACTTCAAGTGATGGCTGGCAGCGACACCTCCACAACGACTATCCGAATTGTTCTCCTCAACCTGTGCACAAACCCGTGTGCTTAACGTATGTTGCAGCAAGAAATCGATGATGCCATCGCTGCCAGGAAGATCTCGTCGGCATTATCAGGAGTACAGAGGGGAAGGAACTTCCATACTTGCAGGCGATTGTCCGAAAGGGCCTCCATCTTAGGCCTCCGGCGTCTGGACAGTTCTCGAAGCAGGTACGCCCGAAGGCGATGTTATCCATGGCATGTTTGTGCCGGGCGGTACGCAAATCGGCTCGTCACCATTTAGCATGCACCATTCCAAGAAGACCTTTGGTGAGGACGCGAGTAATTTCAGACCTGAGCGGTGGCTAGAGGAGACAGGCGCAGACCGTTTGGCCCTAATGACCAGCACCGTTGATATAGTTTTCCATTACGGCAAGTATCAGTGCCTAGGCAAGCCTGTCGCCTTCATGGAATTCAACAAGTTATTTGTCGAGGCAAGTAATTGTCTACAGTGATTTATGGTATCTAATTCTCAGGCGAGGGTAGTATAGGCGTTATGATTGGGAAGTATGACTGTTAATAGTTAACGACGCACAATGGATTTCTCGAGGATACGGATTGACAGCCAGCACCAGAATGTAATTTCATGGCTCAAGCGTACGCTTAAGTTGTATTTAGGTGTTGGGAACACACATCAGTCAGGAGGCAAACTCAAGGTAGTTTGGCTTTTTCTCTTTCTCTTCCTTTTTCTTTTGTCTTGTTCTCTTTTCAATTCGACTTCAATTATACAAGATTGTCGCCGAGAACAAAATCATCACACTCTCACGCACGCACAAAGTGTGCAGCATCATTGGGAAGTGCGAAATGAACGCTTATCATGCTAATAACAGCGCATGCCTCCGCCCGAGTGAACTACATATCAAATGTCTCTTTGGTATCTTTATTATAGAATTGAAGCACTGGTATTGAGAAGTCTTCGGTTGCGCAGTTATCATGGCTTATTCTAACTAGCTCAATATTCTCAAATGGTTGAACTACACCGGCTCCTCGGGCGTCCGTAGCATTCGTAGGAGCGATCAGACATGGTACTTGCTATCCAGATTTTTTTTCTAGCTCCTAAAACTTTTAAGACAACCCCAGCAGAAAGCTGATCTAGAGAGGCTTATAACTGCCATCATGCGTTGATATCGTGCGTTCGAGGTGCGTCTTGGTAACCAGACATGGCACAAGTAAGAGGAAGACTGCGGATATTTCACGTTACACTCTCTTGCTTCCAAACCGTATCCTAGAGTAACAAGTGGCTTTTGGGGACTATTCCTATAGGTCTCAAACTAGGCTGATGGCGACTTCAATCACTAAAGCGGGCTTGGATGTGTGTAACCAAGAAATGAGACCCCTCCTCTGCGGTACATTCGCCATCGAACATATCCTAGGTCCTCGAGATAGAGACAAATGCGTCACTACCAGCGAAGAAGAGCTTTGGGAAAGGCCCTGACGCATTCGGTAGAAGCTAAGCTCAGAGAAGAGAGCAATCCTTGACATTTGACCCGAAAACGGCCGATGACATCCTCCTCGACCATCAAGTCGCTAATGTGAGACTATCGTGGGATATCAGCGATAAAGGACGACGATCTGCGTTATTATCGACCATCTCTGTGTCCATACAATCTCCCGGTTCTCTAATATAATAGGAGTTAGCTCTGGTGGAAATCAAGACAATTATGCTCCAACCATGAGCGAGCGAACTGGCCAAGTTTATGTCCACGTTTGGGGCAATTTTATTAGTGTCAGGGCCTGAATCGAGACGGAAAGGTCTTTCGTGGGCCTCATCGCCTATTTTAGTCCAGTGTAGCGCCCCTCTGTGACTGTTATAATATTCTACTCTAGGTGGAAGGATTTAATATCTATCATTAATCTATGGATGTCTTCGGTCGCTAGATCGCCGAAAGCGACTTTTGGCGGGAGGGCATTGATAAGGCTCGGCTGCCCAGTTTTTGACAAGTCACCAGGCTCCCGGAACAAGATAGACCCACTGCCAACTGTTCGCAGAGACTTCAATTTCGTGATGTCAATTCAAGCTTTCCAGCACCAAAGAGCATTGTGCACCGTGAGTAACCGTCGTATTACTTCCCAGCTGGGGCTATTATTATTTTCTGACCGTCCACCAGCTCCCCCATGCAGCTCACCACAAGCCGTCAACGAAATGGATGCATGCCTAAACCATCAAGATGTGGGTTTACGGACGGAGAAGACAAGAATCCCTTAAATCCGCTATGGGTATTGTTAGATTCGGATCCTTCCCGGCATTACGGATTTGGTCACAGTTGCGAGGGGTGGCACAGCCCAGGAGCCACATAATATTGGATTCCTGCGAGAACAGGCAGGATCCACCCTAAGCGCTGCGCGATACTCCTCTTTTGACTTCACCGGTCGGGTTAAGCGCGTAGGGCGTGACTGAACCGTCTGGTGGGCTGAAGATAACTTGCATATCATGCGCGATGGGATGCTGTGACTGCACCGAATCGGGCGATATTTAAACACTTGGCGCTTCTCTTATCATCCTGCTTAGGCTGCTTCTTATGTCACGAGTTCTGAGACACTGATTGAGACAAGTATGGCTGGCGTGGGAAGTAGATAGGCCTCCTGCAGGTGGCGCTGGCCAGCAAATGACGGACACCTGCCAGCCGTGTACTGAGTACATGTAACTGTTGAATCAGTGAGAGAAGGTACAGCACCAAAAGATTGGTCCATGCCTGGCATTGATGCGGTTCCTTTTGCGACCCCGCCAATTGGGCTGCCTCGTCCCAGGACAGAAGAGCGGAATTGTGGCACTTGGCGGGCAAGGGCCAAGGGGGACCCTTCAAAGCTAAATATTATTTGCAAGGATGGGCTCGAAACTGGTCCACACGGAATTGGAACAATCTGGCTAGCCAGCCATTGTGGCTGGACTTGGTACCGCATTTCTGTTAGTTTATGAACAGGGAACCGAGCGCAGTTGGTAATTATTGATTGATTTATAATAATGGAGAAAGTGAAAGAAGAGGCAGACGTGCAGGAGGCAGAGGAACTTGTTTTTCTTTTTTTTCTCGTTGAGATGCACAGTAAGAAAAAGGAAAGAAAATATATTGAGCCGTTTCAGTCTCTGCAGAAGATGCCCTGTGCTCCGTTGCAAGTTCGAGAGGAAATTAAGTCGCTCGCTGGTGAAAGATGAAAGGAAACGAGACGAGCCCGATGACTCGACCGCGAAGGTGAAGAAATAAACTAAATGTGCGGGGATGGGATGGGATGGGATGGACTTCACTGAATCGAGGTCAAACCCAGCGCAGAGTTTAATGACATTTGTTGATGGCCGAAATGAGCGGTGGCAGCATGCATAATAATACTAACTAATAGAGCCAGGCCCAATTGGCCTTTTGGTCATTTGTTACCTGGTGTGCGGGTCCGAGTGCCAGCTAATACCCAAAAGACGGGAAACTCCGTTTTGTTTTGCAGTGGGCGGTGCTCTCGTGCTCTCGTGCTCTCGTGTGCTCCCTCAGCTCGGCTGGTTCCAATTGCCGGTATCACTCGCGAGTGATTGGCTCTTCCCAGGGTTGGTGGCACAAAACTGACGACAGACTAAGGACGAGGCCACGGCCACCACCAATCCATGCCAGGCCACCTCCAGCAGGTGTGCTAACTCGGCATCTTGCCAAGACTTTAGGAGGCCAACACCACCACGACTGGAACTTCAGCATCCAGAGCTAGCCTGGCAAGTGCGCCCCCTTCTTCCCCCTTCTTCCCCAAGGAAAAAAAAAAAAAAAAGAAAAAGGGACAAGGAACCAATTTCTCCTGGCGGTGCTTATCTCGAGCTGGCAGATAATCAACAACATTAACCTGCGCTCCAAAGTGCATCCCCCGTTAACGGGAAGTCGGATGACCCCCTTCCCAAAGAACAAATTTGGGACACTCGCAGATCATGCAGATTCTTCATTCGAGTAAAGTCGAATTAGCGCACAGTCAGCCAAGTCAGTCCGCGCGTCCTGCCAAGGGTCAGTCAGTCCAATGGGTCAGGAATCGGCTGGCTGCTAGCCTCCCCCCACCTCCCACTGGCCTGTTGGCCTCCACACAGAACCACACCATGGCCCGTCGCAGTTTAGTTGGTACCTCTTGGCCTCTCCACTGAGGTTACAGAAGCCGAGATGAGGCGAGATTTGCATTGTATACAGTGTTCTGACTTGACTACATCAAATCTCTCCATTCATTTCAGGGGTAATCGTCGATATGGAAGGGATTGATTTGGCAAGCTTTGAGAATTAATTCTTTGTATTCTTGTCCACTTTGGTTGGAACGATGCTCCATGCTATGTATGATGTACCCGTAAGAGAGCAAGCCCGCTACTCCAGCCATTATAAAACGTTAATAAGGAAATAAGGTATCGTCGAGATGATGTGCGATGACAAATGATGATAGAAACATGGTAGAAAAAAAATTGATAATGTTGTCATGTTGGTGCCCCCCAAAAAAAAAGAAAAATAAGAAAGAGACACAAGGCGAGAGCTATTGACGCTCGTGTGCTGTTCACTTCCTTTCGACAGCAATAATCTGTTCATCCTCCTCCTTGACATAGCCGACAAGCTTCTCCGTCACCCGCGCACACCAGGGGTCGACATATGTCGTCCACCCGTAGGCGGCGACGTAGTTGAGTGGTAACCAGAACGCAGTGCAAATAAGCAGCTGCAAGCCGGTGGGTTGGTCGAAGTGGGTGGCCACCATGTTGCCCTCTTCGTTTTGGTGGTCCTCGGGCACCTTCAGCCCGAAGAGCATGTAGCATAGCACGGTACGGAGGATCGTTCCGTGGAGTAGGTAGACGGCGAAGGACTGCTTTCCGAGCCAGAGGAACCAGCGGTTGCTGAGCAGGTCGCGGAGGAGCGGGCTGCAGTGGAGGCCCACGGCGATAAACTGCAGACCGAGGGCGGTGCTGAAGCGGGAATAGTCGGCGCCCTTGGGGAGGATGTAGTCGAAGATGATGCGCATGTTGTTCGACCAGGCGGCCCATTCGGTGTTTCCTTCGGGAAAAGAGGCGATGCACAGGCCGAAAACCATGGAGGAGACGCAAATGACGCGGGAGATGATTGGGCGGGCGGTAAGGAAATCG
Source organism: Lomentospora prolificans (assembly GCA_029532625.1). Taxonomy (NCBI): domain Eukaryota; kingdom Fungi; phylum Ascomycota; class Sordariomycetes; order Microascales; family Microascaceae; genus Lomentospora; species Lomentospora prolificans. The sequence continues at coordinate 5,017,103 of JARFXM010000003.1, forward strand.
TTTGCGGAGGGCGTGTTTTGAAGTTCGGAGAGGAAGACGCCCCAGAAAAACATCATACCAAAGGCGGCTAAAGAAAGAAAAAGATTCACGTTAGTTTACCATGAGTCCCTGTAGAGATCAACTGAGATGGGACGCTGCATACCGTCGTTAGAGAGGAAGTAGTAGAACCACATGCAAAGCGCGGCCATCATTCGGAACCGGGATGCCAAGGTGGAGGTAGCGACGATAAAGACGTAGACAATCATGCTGCCCTTGAGCAGCGGCAGGAGGGTCCATTGGTTAGGATCGTACTCGTTCGTGTTGCGAGTCCAGGTGTGAATAATCTCCTTCACGAGGTGCTCGACGTTCTTGTAGACGGTGCCGTACCGCGTGGGGCTCGTGTTGGCAGTCCAGCCAGGACCAGAGTGCTTCGCGATCTCGAAAGCGCCCAGCATGCAAAGGACCCAAATGATCAGCGTGGCGATGGTGGTGGGCAGTACGAGGCGGGGAATGCGGCGGAGCGACGATTTGGTGAGGGACATGAGCGCGGCTTCGCGGTTACCCTGGCGGATGAGCTTGATGGGCTTGAGGGCGCACACGTAGCCCGTCACCATGCTGAAGATGGCGACGCCGATCCGGCCCTGGACGAGCACGCGGACGTAGGGCCACTGGAGGAACCGGGCGGGACCATTTTCGGAGACGGCGGGGCCGAAGAGTTCGGGATCGAAGCCGCGGGCTATGTGAGTTAAAACAACGAGGAAGGAAGCCAGTCCTCTCAGGCCCTGTCGGCAATGGTGAGCAAATCTGGTCCCAGTATCCAAGCGGTGCCGGTTCGGCCACCAGGGTTTTCAAGGCATACGTCAACCCATTTTACGTTTCCTTCCTTTCCAATAGCCATCTTCGAATTATTGAATGGTAAATACTGTTGTGGTGGGCATTGAGAGGAAACGGATATATAGAGATATATATATAAAATAGAATAAAACACCGATGTAGTCGAAATAAAGAATAGTCGAAAAATACAGCCGAAAAAGGAGTGGTGCGGCCGTCTCACATTCCAGAACGAAGGACGACGTGGAGAACTTCTAGGCTTCTTCACGGGTAGGAAGGAAGAAACAAAAAAAAAGAAATGCGAGAGGGAGAGCGAGAAGAAGAGAGGCCAAGGAATATTAAAAAAGGCCAAGCAAGAGAGGGTAAAAAAAAAAAAAAAAAAAAAAAGAAAGCCAGCGGCTTGCGCTACCAGTATATGACGACCCACGAAACAAGGCAAGGCAAGGCAAAGCCTGAAAGGGGGTGTATTACCCAGTACCCACCAGACGACATACTACTACCTCATTAATTGCAAGTGCAATGCCAACATGGAGGCAGAAATTTCTCGATCGAGCTTTCTTCTCCCCCCCCTCCCCGAGCGCAGCTCTTGGCCATCTGCCAAGAAACAGTGGAGAGCCGCGATGCCGTCTTATCAGGGCATGGAGATGAAAGACGCGTAAGTATACGGACCGGGGACAAGGAGGGCATGCACCGGGTGGTCTTGGCACCAGACGGCACAATGGAGCCCAGAGCCACGGGAAACCTATCAGATGCGCCACACGGTCAACGTGCCCCTCTCTTGCCAAAGGTAATACAAACGGCACAGTTTGGTTTGGCGTAATAATTAATACCCCGTACTCCGTAATGAGGATCGGCTCACACGATCCGCTTGACGCCATTTGCACATCTGGCGGCTCAATCGCTGGTTGGTGGTATTAGACTCCTGGAGCTAAACTTCAAAGAAGGTTGGAGGAAGCTTCAGATTGCAGGCCACCACGAGACAGCGTTCCAAGTTTAGCTTTATTACTGGCCGGATGACGGTTTGCGGGCTTTGACTGGGCATTGTTGGCCTCCCTGGCTGTTTCCGATCTGATAATCCATTTGCCACAAGCCAACAACTGGAATATCTGAGCCACTTGAGTTCCCCGACGCTGGCCGTTCCATTTTCCTTTATTCTCATGTTCCCCCTCCTGCCGGCTTGCTTTAATCCCAGTTCGCCTCAAGTAACCGTAAATCACGTTCAAGTTGTCATCTCCACTTTATTCCTCGCTCACCCATTCCGTCGTAGCGGCTCCATCTAAAGGGACTTGGAATGCCTGTCTGCATTAAATCCCGAACCCCATTCGCCAGGTACCGCTCGAGCGTTGTTACCCAGCACTGCTACCCAGCGCTTCTCTGATCCACTGGTGATCAATTGCCAGCCAACCCGAGCCCCTCCCTGCCTTCACCGGGGCAAGATCCAACCATCACTAGCCTATTGTGGCGGTCTCCCCCCCCCCCTGAGCCCCTGAATCTGCATAACGCCACCGCCCACCCACATGCTCCATTTCCCTTCGCCCCGACCGTGTCTCTTTGCTGTCGTGTGAGGTGGCGCTTTTTTGCGCCTGTGACTAAAAACATAATTGGTTTTTCTGAGAGCATGTGCATTGATCTAGCCATCTTGCGTTCCCACTTCAAAACTGTCTGGCTGTCTGGCTCAAGCTGGCGCTGGCCCATGCCCGGTTCTAGCGCATCCGGGGGATCCTGGTTGTCCCTTGTAGCGGGGAGCCAGCGTCTAATTAGCGCAGTGCTAGTTATCCACACACATCGTCTCTCCCCGTCAGATTGGGCCAGTGCCCTTAATTCCCTTATTTCCATGCACACCCCGTTTTCCCGCCTGTTTCGACTTTGCTTCTTTTCTTTTTTTTCCCCCTTATTTCTCATTCTTATCCTTTTATCCTTTATTTCTTTATTCTTTTTTTTTTTTTTTTTTTTTTTTTTTTTTTTTTTTTTAAAAAAAATAAACCTTGGGACGCTGGCTTTTCCTGTACACATTCTGAACCGGGGTGCTAGTTTAGGACCCATCAGTGAAACTGCTGTTACGTACCACATCAACTGATCAATCTGGGCTGATTCGCCTCGTGGCCACTACACTACGCTTCTTTAGACTGAGCCCGATCGGCAAAAAGGAGGAAATAAGGAGAGACTGTGTCTAGATTATTCTCCGCAAATCAGCTGGATAACAGGAAATCATCATCGGCAATCCTGCACGACGATGAAACACGCGATAAAATAAGATCAAAAAGCAAAAGGGGAAATGATTTCTCCAAAATCCAAATTCGTCACAATCCCATCGTCCACATCATTCCCAGCCAACCTTCGCCCCTCGCTCTCGAAATAGCTCACTCGGGCGCGAGAATAGTGGTAAACTCAAACATCTCCTGCGTCGCCACCGCCTCCTGCCCATCTCTATCCGTACCGACCGAGACATCCTGCCACCGGTCCAGGAGCTGCAGCATCTCCGCGCACTTTTGACGTGCCGACCCCAGCCCATCCGATCCGAGCGCCACCCGCACCGCCCACGGTCTTCCGGCTGCCTGACCTTCACCCTTGATGATGTCCACCATGGCGGCCGAGCCTTTGACGAGATCGCCAGGCATGTGCGCCATGGGGTTGGAGACGTAGTGGCCGACCAAGTTGGCGAACAGGGATTCGTACGAGGATACTGCGGGGCCGTTATTGCCAAAACCCGCTTGGCTTTCCTCTCGAGGTTGTCCTAGGTGGGTCGGAAACCCACCACACTCAAAGGCGATGCATTTGAGATTTAGGGGTCGCACTTCCTTGTGTAGGCTCTCCACGTAAGCACTCAACGCGGCCTTGGACGCTGCGTAATGGGACATGAACGGGAGTGTTGCCCACGCCGTGCTGGACGACGTGAAGGCGATGCATCCGCTTCCCTGGGCTCGGAGGAGCGGGAGGATGGCCCGAGTTACGCGCATGTGGCCGAAGAGATTGACCTGGAACATGTTGCTGATATACTCCTCGCTAATAAAAGGAGCAAAAGAATTGCGTCAGCAAACAAGTACAATGTTGGATCGGTTGGAAGTAACCATAACCCCGATCCTACCATGATCTACAGTCCTCCGAGTGAAACCGGGTCAAGTGCTTACTCTGCCTCTTCTGCGCCCTTCATGGACGAGACGCCCGCATTGTTGACTACGACGTCAATGTGCCCGAAAATACCCCAAGCTTTCTCGATTTGTGCCTTCACTGTCGCGGCGTCGGATGTGATGTCGAGCTCGAGGAGGGCGACGTTTTCCGACTTGAGGTGCCCGATACGCTGGTCTACGCGTCGTCCCGAGGCAATTACCTTGTCCCCACGGGAGCCGATTTGATCCACTAAAGCCGCGCCGATTCCGGAGGTGCTACCGGTGATGAGCCAGACTAGTGGAGCCATGATAATTAGAATAATTAGACTGGTGCGTCGTGCTCAGGTAACTAAGCTATTGATTGCTTTCGTCGTTTGATTATTTGAAAATAGCTTCCTCGCTTTTGTTTCTTGAGCGAGTAAGTGAAGATGAGATGAGAGTGCGGATTGATGATGGATATGAGAAAACCATTTTCGAAGACACATCTTGTGAATTTTATAATACTTCAACATGTCGTTGAACTTTGCTTCGTCTTCAAGATTTCGGCCGATGCTTTTGCTGCGATATTGTGCATTTTCGTACGGCACGGTCGAATCCCTCGGACGAACTCCGGACGAACGAGTGCGTATAGGCGCATCACGTGACGCGGACGAAGGATGACCGAACCGATAGCTGCCATCTTCGTCCGTCTCCCCAATGTTATGAGTTCGCATTTCCACCGACGTCTCGACCGGCACCCTTTCATCGCCATGTCTCTGTCCGGCCAATTCCCTGATCGCTCCGAGAATCCAGAGGAGTCGCCCGCCAATATGTCACAGGTCCGGAGGAAAATGCGCAAGGGGACGCGGAGCTGCGCTGAATGTACGCCTCTCTTCTCTCTCTATCTGCACTCTTCCCCACCAACTAGCTCCATGGGTACTTGGTGTTTCACCTTTCCCGCTAGCTACTAGTCCGTAGCGGCTCCACACGGCCCCAGTTCGTCCAGGTCCCCCGTCAATTTTTTTTAATTTTTTTTTTCTATGCATACCACTAAACCATTTTCCGTCGCTTCCCATAGGCAGGCGGCGCAAGATCCGCTGTATCATCGCCGACGGTGCCTCAATATGCACGCCGTGCTCGGCTCGGGGATCGCAGTGCATCGATCAACGAGACGTTCCTGCTATCGGGCCGCGTGTCAGTAGCCATGCGCATTTGATTTTGCACGAGGAGGAAGATCATGCTTCGAATGCCGACCACAGTTTGGTGTAAGTGGAATACTATTGATCGTCCGTGAGTTGAGAGGATTATTATTAATAGCGCGTGGTGCATGGTTGGCTAATTAGAGTGCTGAAAATAGAGCGAACCTGCATGGGGAACAACAATACGGAGATGTGCCCGTCAGAGCAAAAGCCGAGAGTTTTCCGCCGCTATTATCAGCGTTGAACGCTTCTCAGGTAGAAACCCCATTTCGTTGATCGTTGACGGCTCGTAGATAATGACGCGGCCATAATAGGGCCTGACACCGGCGCTCGATCATGATGGGCGCTCCGAGATTTATTCCCAGTACCAGGTTCACCCTTCACCGACAAGTCGGGACACGCGGACTATCCCAGTCTACACCCCGGTGACCAACCCGGCTGTGCTGCAGTTAAATGATGATAGTCCGCGATCCGTCTGCGAAACCCTCCGCCGTGCTCTTCCGGGTTTCGACGCATTGATGTCGACGATTGCGACGAAGGGGTTCTGGTGGAACAGCTTCCGCCAAAAGACGCGGGCAATTACGCATTCGCCCGTCGAGGGGTTGATAGCGCTTGCTACTTCGAATTATACGAGCGAGAAGCCGGCTGACGTTGGTCTTCTCGTTGTCGCGTACGCGAGGTGTCTGAACGATGGCAAGGATCTCTATGCTTTGGTGGAGAAGCTGGTTATTTCCAACCTCACCTATTTGGCCTCTGTCGAGGGGATGGAGTGCTTGGTGTTGCTTGCAAAGTCGTATACTGATATGGGTCAGCCGCGTCGCGCATGGCTGATGTGGCGACGGGGGCTTACGATTGCCCAGTTCTTGGTAGGTTGGTTGAGTTTAGTCCGTGGGATGATCTTTACCATGATGGCGGCTTACCAATTTATGTATTAGGGGTTCTATCTGGAAAATAAGGATGAGACAATCCAGAGAGTCTGGTGGAGCATCTACCACGGCGACCGGTTCACCAGCTTACTGCTCGGTCTGCCCCACGGATTCTCCGACACGTACTACGAAGTTCTCGTCGATGATAGCGTCAAGGGTTCCATGCCAGCCGAACACTATTTCACGCTTCGCTGCGCAATGCTCGCAGGTAGAGTGATCCAGCGCAACATCATCCCCCAAAAGCCGTCCTTTGCCCAGAGCCTCGTTCTCGACGAGGAAATGGAGGCTATTGCGTCGGCACTCCCACGAGAGTGGTGGGAGGTTCCGGTCGCACTGCCGTCTTCCCAAGTCGCAATCGACAGTCTGAGGGAGCGCATGCTACTCCAGTTCTACTACTTCCACGTACGAACGTATTTGCACCTCCCGTTCATCGCGCCAAGTGCGGCCCCCGGTGGCAAAAGCGTTGTCAGCAGGGCAATCGCATTAGACGCATCCCGTCAGATGCTGAAGCGGTTCCTGTTGCTTAGGATGGATATCGCACCCGGCGCCCCGCTCTTCGAGTGCAAGACGAGCGACTTTGTCGGGCTGACGGCCGCGGTTATACTCGCACTTTGTCTCTACGATGTTGATAGCCACGGGGACTCTCCCAAGTACGAGAGCGACTGGGGCCTCATATCGGCCGCCAAAGACATCTTTGAGTATGAGGCCCAGAAAAACCGGTGCAAGATGTCCGGCCAGTGCTGCGCAACCCTAAACGAGCTTTTTCGAGCCCGCACCCCAAACTTGTATGACTCTCGTGGCCCAGACTTGGGTGATATCTTCATCCCGTATTTCGGTAAGGTTTCCCGAAACACAGATCGGCACGCTGCTGCACGTAATCCTAAAGAAAGCGGCTCCTCCGAACCTTCTGTCCAACCTGAGATCTCATCCCCTCCAGCCCACGCAGCCATGCCCCCGCCCGAGCCGGAACTTCCATTTCCTCAGATGGATATACCTCCGTTTGAATACGCCGGGTACGAGATGGGTGATATTCTCGGGGCTGGACGGGGCTTGCATGAGCTTAGTGGGAGTAATTGGGAGGTTAATCCTTGGTCTGACTTTTTGATGGATTTGGATCAGGACTGGGATGCCTTCATGAATGAGACGTGATTTGGCGTTTGTGTGACGGTTGAGAGTTTCTAGCTGTGTAGTCAACGATTTCCATCTGCTTAACATTACGAACCTATATTAGTGTGACTTGATACGAGCGTCATTGGCTTTGAGCGCGTAGTAGGACTTGGGGCCAAGAACGGCGACCACTTGGAGTAGTACAGTGGTTCCATTCCCCCGGCAATTGTCAATGGATGCCACCAATCCGGTCAACCTTCTGGTACCCTCGACATATCAAAAAGTTGAGCTTTTGCGGGACCCGAGAGTGGGAAATACGATCGCTATGTTAGCATTGCTTTGTGCAGCAATCCTCGGTGAAGCACCATAGGCAAAACTCTTCTGGCCCTGAAAACAAGGACTCGCCCGATAGATTCGTAATATTAGTCCGGGTACCGTTTGAAATACCCAACTGTCTCTAGGCGCTGGGCCTATGTAGAGCTGAAGAGGGCGGATCGCCGTAGGTACCTTAGATTCTAGGGACTATTATACCATGGAGACTTCTTGTGTATAACTTCTCGTTTGATTCTCTATTCTTCGCACTACTTCCAAATCGTGCAAGGGGATTCAAAGTTACGAGCCCTGAATTCCTTGATTTCAAGTCTACCTAGGCTATTCCAGTCTAAGCTGAGGATGAGCGAAGTGCTTCAGGTATTGCCAAGGATCAGGGGTTGCTAGGTACCACCACCACCACACAACCACAACTGTGCCATCCTCTCGCCCCGCCCGGCTCAACACACAATTCTCACTTGCAAAGTCGCTGTTTGTTTGTGTCCTTGTGAGCAGCCCCTTATCTGCAAGCACTATCCCTCGCGAGGGAGGGGTCAAGGTGCTGATTAGTCATGGCGCCTGTCAACTTGCATGAGGAGGGCGCGAGGCACTTATGGCATCGCACTATGACATCCACGATAGTCAAAATATCAACCATGCAATTGATGATAATAGCCATTTGAACAGACTCAGGAGTTAGGTTTCCATCATGCCAGACCTTCCCACATATCTCCAGCTCGTCAAGGAGGTCGACAGGTGATTAAATCCGTCGTGAATGCGGTATTTCTTGACTAACCTCTCGCCAGCTGGCCTTACCCGACAGATGATGCTGAGGCATATAGGAGACACATGCTCAATTACCATTACTTCTTCATAGAGGGTTACGAAAAGCCGTTTGGATATGTACACAACCGCTTCATCGATCTCTTCGACTGGCCCACGTACTGGAAGATTGAACCTGAAAGTCGGCTTTTGACCCTCACCACCGGCTCCGACTTTGCGGCTCGCACCCGTTTAATGTGCGAAACACTCCAAGAAAACTACATGCTTCTCAAACTTCCGACTTCGTTCGCATGGGCCGACGAGCTATTCCCTCTTCACACAGCGTCCGGCGAGCATGTCCTTGATATGTACGGTTGCGGGGTGGACGTGTTTGGAATCATCAACTACTCCGTTCATATGATCGGCTGGGTGCCCATGGACGGAGGAATCAAAATATGGGTTCCCCAACGCTCTCTGACAAAGTGGAGCTTTCCAGGAATGCTAGATACTACAGTTGGTGGAAGTCTGGCTACCGGGGAGAAGCCCATAGATGGCATCATCCGAGAGTGCCAGGAAGAGATATCTCTCGACCCAGACTATACCCGCGCAAATATCAGGCCTTGCGGAACGAACTCCTTTCAGCTAACCGTCAACGATTTACTTCAACCGGCCTGCCAGCTCCAAGTGCAATATCTTTACGAGCTGGAGATGAGCCCGGATGTCGTTCCGACGATTGGCGATGGCGAAGTTGCTGAATTGCACTTGATGACGGTTGCTGAGGTGGAGGCGAGGTTGAAGAATCGTGAATTTAAGCCTACATGTCTCATGGCGTACTTGGCATTCTTCATTCGCCATGGATATATAAGCGCCGAGAATGAGCCTGATTTGGTTGAAATCAACTCTAGATTAAACCGGAGGCTTGCGTTATTCGTTGTGTAGAGGAGATTACCAATCATTAAGCTGCTGTTATACGCCTTGGCTTGACTTTTTCTTTTCTTACAGAACATTGAGGTTTCATATACTAATCAAGTGCGCTCCAATATCACAACATACATGTTGCGAAGCGCCGGAGCAATAGCTAGATCCTCTTCACGGGAATGAGTAATCTTCGTCAGGGTGCAGAGTAATCTCCGTGATTCAACTCTTCTGACTCGTTATTAGTACTTTGAACCCCCTCAACCCGCTTCAATACTCTGCCTGCTTAACTGCGCCTATTTACTGAAGCTAGCAAAATATTCCAGGCTCTTTGAAAGGTCTCCAGGGCTCGTGAGATGTGCAGTCGCTTTTTATCATAGAGGAAATAGCGCGTTTCGCGGAGTGGGCTACATGAAAGATCATAGAATCTATTATAGATGTTGTGATAAATAGGCTGCCCAGAACGATGGAAGGCGCAATAACCGATGTTTGGGCATATGCGGTTATCCTGTCCACTGGAGCTGTCTCTTGAAACACATGTCCACTCGTTGTTTTGCATACCCGTTCACGAGCTTTAACGTGAAGTCAAGGCCAAGGCATGCAGGTTTGCGAATGAAGGTGGGTATTGTCATTTGCATGCAGTCGTCGAAGGATTAAGACTTAACAGGTCAAGCATATTGAATAATACGCATCTTTCCACCAGACGGGGATCGTCTTACTGCCCTTCGTTGATTGATCCTCTTAGTGGTGAGATAGAAATCCGAATACTCCGACGGCTGGTAATTAAGTGCAAAATGACTAACCTAGAGGCCATCGCGTCCTCTAGAGGGGATCGGAGAGCGACATGAGTCCCCTTGGACGCCCGGAAAGGAGAGGATGGCACCAACTACTTGCTTCTCAACGTCGTGGAGATAGCCGGCTGCAAGGGATGCAAGATAGGTATGAATGCAGCCCAATTCCTCGACTTCCTATGGAGTCATGTCGCAGACAAAAGGTTCTAATCGCTGTCGCGCTGAAATGGGAGAACGTTCACCTCTGCTGCAGATAGGAAATACCCTTTGAGTATAGCTCCTACCGGAACATGTCTCGTCGAATCTGGGTCCTCGCCATCGTTGGAGGTATCCAAGAGAAAAGGACTCGTCTGTGAGGCCTGACATAATGTTGTAGAGTTGACGTATAGAAAAGCCTGCGACCTGCGACGACTTTGGAGCTGGGTCAGAAAGAATCTGAGGAATAGCTCCAGTGTTAATGGCACTATCTTTAGGAGCAGAAGAGGGAATGTAGGATCTGGCAAATGCTTTTTGACAGACGACGGGTGCGAGTACATTCCTCGGCACAAAGAGAAGAAATGCGTCTCGATCTACGTGAAGGCGCGAAAGCAATGCAATGACGGTGAAATGAAGGAATATAGATCTTTCAGCCAGCCCCCGAACTTTTCAACATGCTTTAACTTCAAGTCTGCCTCAACCAAATCCCCATTGTCATGTCTATTGAAAGGGTTTACAGGAGGGTTGATTATACTTCATATAATCACAGCGCCGTAGTTTTGGCATAATAAGAGGTTTAAGCCAAGCGACGAATTCTCGATTTTAACTAGTTAGGCTCCTAGCTTTCCTACTTGTAGGTTCTTGTTGCTAATGTTATTGTTCCACTATTGGATTTAAGTGTCAACTACTATTATATCCACCATTACTTGCCGCTCGGCTTCTTCTATATAATCTACTAACACTGAGCAGCGGCCTCGCATTTCGCCCGATTAATTCTTTGGTAATCGCTACAGCGCTTTCCGCGTGTTAACTGCAGACGCCTTATCCAAGACATGATCGGTCCTGACCAGAGAATCGCGTTGACCTACACACTATCGAGCTGTATGCTAATTCAAGTTGCCCGGGGAACAAAGGACGATTCCCCTTTGTATATTATATCTTGATTTTGCCATCGACATGGACTCTTGTCCGTCCTCCAGGGCGAACGAGGCAGTTAGAGAATTTTGTCAATCCAAGACCGACCTTTCCCCTTTCTTTACCTTCGGAGTCCGAATTCCCTATTTAGGCAATCTTGTCAAGCATGGATCCGCCCCTGAATCCGATGAAGATTCTTCGACGGGGATGATGTTACGCCAGCAGCGGGGAAGCGGCAACTGGGTACTAGTCTGACTTCTCAAGTGCAGGGTTCTGATGTCGCTGGCTTGTACCAAGTAGTGTATTTGACGTTCAGTTCTGTGGGGGGTAAAAATAGGGGCTGGACAGGGGGGTGGGCTGGCGTGACCGCCAACCTGGCTCTCAAGGCAGATTGCTGTGAGTGGGTTTCCTTGCCTGGCTGGCGATCTGGAGCATTATGAGAATCGAGAGCTGATTGAAGGCGTTTTCTAATGGTTCTTTGCGAAGACACAAATTGTTTATTACAATTTTTTTTTTTTTTTTTCATTTTCATTTTTCTTTCTTTTTTGTTTTCTTTTCTAACGATAAGCTTGAAGTGCCCACGCTCGCCAGCACTGGAAGCGAGCGTTGAAGGATGGCAGGGCCAGACCTGCTCCATGGCTGGCGTCCCCGCAGCAGTGCGGCCGACTTACTCCGTGAGGTAACCGACGTCAGGAGGTTGGAGGGCGCCATCTATTATTGTTACAATGTTTCGCCACTAAGGACGAACTTTTAGATCCACTGAGTGGGCAATCGGGTGAAACTCTCAGTGGCATATGGCAAGGGACCCGGTGGACTGGAAACCGCAAGGGGGGGTTCAATACATATTGTGATCCACACCAAAGCACCGCCGCGATTGGACTCTTTTTCACTAGAGGCAACAAGGCCTGGCACGTTCGAGGTCGCTTGGGGCCCTGGTAATGTGTGGCAGGGTCCACAGCAGCAAAGGCCGACAAGGGTCACAGACGAGAGAGTTCACGCCAGTACAACGGGATTCTGTAGGAAGGTCCAGCCCCCGCGAGAGCACCTCAAGCAGACGAGTAGAAATATCGCACTCGTTCCGTTGCATAGTATGATTTCCCTGAGTTGAGCTCGGAAGATCCACTGAGTCTTAGCACTGTACCCTTTTATATTACTGATTTCATTCCGCTTTTCGTCCCTCTAAACGAGAAAAAGATGGTTTCGTCTACGAATAGGATCCTTTTGACTGGTGCTACTGGGTATGTGGGTGGTACTGTTCTCGATCATCTCATCAAAAGCCAAGAGCCCAGTATCCAAGGTTTGACGTTTGATCTCCTCGTTCGAGGCGAGGATGTGGCCAAGAAGCTACGCGAGGCCTACGGAGACCGCGTGAACCCTATTCAGTGGGCCGGCCTCACTGATGTGCCCTTCATCATTGAGACGGCCGCCAACTACGACATCATCGTCAACACTGGTTCCGGCTTCATTGCCGCAGGAGCCCAGGCGTTTGTGCAAGGCCTTGCCCGCCGCGTGAAACCCGGGCAGCCGGCCCCGTGGTTGTTGCACATCTCGGGCTGCACAAATCTCGGAGACCGCCCGCTGACGGAGACTGGCTTCCCCGATAGGGAGTGGGACGATGCCGATGGCAACGCCGTCTACGAATTCCTCAAGAGCGAGGATGCCCGCAACCCGTACCCCCAGAGGACCACCGAGATTGGTGTTCTGACGGCTGCGGAAGAGACTGGCGTCCAAGCCGTCACTCTCAACACGCCCTGCATCTTCGGCCCCGGCAAGGGTCTCTTCAACAAGCAGGGCATCATCATCCCCGTCATCATGCGCTACGTCGTCAGCCACGGCCACGGCTTCAAGCTCAACGAAACCTCCAACTTCGACTGGGTGCACGTCGAGGATCTCGCAGACGCCTACGTTCTTCTCGTCCGCAACATCCTCGAGCGTGAGGACCGCGGTATCGGATACATCCCCTCGGGCAAGAATGGCGTCCTTTTCCCTGCTGTGGGGCGAGCCCTTCAAACTGAGATCATGCAGCGATGCCTGGATGCCGCATTTGACGCCGGCGTCCTGCCGCGCGAGGATACTCCGCAAGAGAAGGAGATTCGGCAGGTTACCCTGAAGGAGATCGCCGATGAGATTACGGCAGGCCTGCAGGATATGGCTGAGCAGGGGTGGGCCGGCAATAAAGCGCAGAAGGGAACAATGCTGAAGAAGTTGGTGGGATGGAACCCCAAATACCTGGAGGACGCATGGAAGCGCGACTTTGTGGACGAGCTCAACGCGCTCAAGAATGGAGAGAGAGGAATCACTATGGAGAGCTGCATTGGAAAGAAGCCGTAAATTTCCATAGGTTTAATATGGGTATTAGACCTTATTAAAAAAAAAGACTTTTTATTAAAGAAAAAAGACTTGTTGATTTCAAAAATTTGATTGGTTGAAAAATACCTTGGGTTTCCGTGGGAATCTCTAAGAAAAGGAGGTATCGCGAAAACAAGTATTTGGAAAACATTACAATTATTTTTGATACCTCCGACGAGTGGGCGAAATCAGCGAGATGGTGGCTCCCTCGAACACAGGGACGGACTTCCTACAGGTACCGCGTTGAGGTGAGCACGCTGGCAATGGTTTATTGGAAATCTACTTGCATATGCGCTATGTATGTAACTACATGGTGATTCTCTGCCTTAGCGTCTAGAGTTGAAGGGAGCGACTCCGTCCCGACCATCAGACGAGCTTGCATCTGAAATCTGCATGGTAAACTCCTTCTTCATGACGATCGCGCCCCGATCGTGGCTTGTAGAGGGGCGCCTCCCGCCGTCCTTGCTCTGGACAATCGCCTCTTCGCTGTGGCTATCCATCAAGGTGCTGTCACGCGTCAACTGCTTCTTGTCACGGCCGGAATCGTCTCTCTGGCCATACGGTCGGAGAGCAAAGTCACCGCTCGCGGAGTGGTCGTAGGGGTGCTTGTTCCCAGAGATTTTGTACTTGTTCCCAGAGAGGTTGTACCGGGCGCTGCCCCAAACACGTGGCAGGTACGTTCGTAAAAGAACCCTGAAAGTGGATGCGGAACCACAGATAATGGCTACGGGAGAAAATAACGCGGATTAGTGGTGTGTTGGCCAGGAGCACGCAGAAACCGTGTTGAAGACGTTCGCATCCAAGGTGGGGGCGCCTCGTCACTTACCAGCATAAACCTCGATGCTGCACCAATTGAGTGAGTCGGCAAAATAGAACCAAATGTCCGCTTCATTTGCCAATTTCAGTACATAGTAGTACCGGATGCAGCCCGCTGTTCCAAGGTAGACTCGCGCATTAGTCATTTTGAGCTTGCAGGGATCATGGCATGGGTATGTCAGAGGGTTTATAATATTGACCCTCTCGGGGCCGGCCACGTATAGGGAGGGGATGTTCCCTATCCATCTTTGGCCTGGCAAGGGACGGCAGAAGGGAGGGAGAGCCAGGGGGAGTTGAAAAAAAACGTACCAACGAGGGCCAGCAGTCCAATGCAGAAGAGGAAGAGAACCACTATTTTCTGCCTTCGAGGAACTTGCAGCTTCCACATCATTGGTATCGGCAAGAGCCAAATACCGAGGTCCTGGACAATACTGCATTGGGAAACATCTCGTTATTAGTCCGCTTTTTCTAAGCGAGCGCAGGGGTCGGGTACTCACTTGATGATGCCGTTGGCCTCGAAGAAGACTTGTCGCTGGCTTGCCGGCATGCACTTTTCGTGTGGTAGATTCGCCACATCCCAGTACAATGCGGGCGGCCAGCATTCAAAGATGCAAATGAGAGCGGTGGCAATACTGAGTCCGATGACTGTGAACATGAGGAAGTAGATTGCCCATCGCGTGTACTTTCGGTGATCCACGCGGAGATAGAAAACGAGGATGCTGAGTTTGACAAAACAGAGGGCAACCACGTAGAGGAGCCGATTGGCATAATTTGACTTGAGGAGGTATTCGTAGTTCTCAACGGGTATGTCAGGCACTAGAACCAGTCAGGCTATAGTGAGTATGGAGCCGTTTTGAAGGATACGCAGGAGGAGGGAGAGCAGGCAAAACTGACTGTGAACTCCAGCACCGTACCACGCACCTATATTACGTATTGGGTTAGCAAAACAACATCCTGCGTTGGCCCGTGACGGGGGACTAACGTACAAACCATATTTGCTATGGAGAGACCAATATTGGACACCTAGTAGGGGTTAGTTCCCTATATCCAAAACACGCTAACCAAGGACTTTGCACGCACCACGCCAATAAGCATCAAATCTAGTTAGGAGAGCGGGGTCATGTCAGTGCAAATCCTTTGGAGACTAAAAAGCGGGAAGGGGTAGCGCCACGCACAGTCGTCTGTCCCGAGCCCGCAATTGATGATGCTCAGACGGCAGTAGATTCGAAGTGCCATCACAGAGATGGCTAGGACCGAAAAGACGATTCCCACAGCGAACACGGACGCTTGGTTGGAGCCTGCGAGCATCTCGCGCGCGTCCCACGCGTGGAGTCCCGCGGCTAAGGGTGTCACCATCACTGTTGGCGGCATTTCGCGCGTTAGTCTTTTCGTTGGTGGAAGGATAAAGACTAACGAACGTTTTGGGACGAAACAGTGAGGAATTGTAATGAATGTGAGCCGCGGCTAGAGAGATGAGTTTGTACCAAGGCTGGCATCTTGAGATTAAATACCAATGAGGCCGGAGGGGCGATCTTCCCTGGACTTTCCATTTCCAGCATCATGAGATCCTGAGAGGTTTTCCGTTTCGCGACCCGCTCGATTGCAACATTTGGAGAAAGGGGGATGTTGGCTATCATATTTACCCATGTCTTGTCAGAATGCCGACTCCTCGAGCCCCACCGTCGATTCGGACAACGTCCTTCATATCCCTTGCTTCCTTGTCGCGATCTTCGCCTCGGACCCAACCCTGGTCCAACATGGGTGCTTGACTATTTAAGTCCCCTTGGTATTTTTTTTTTTTTAGCGCGCTAGGAAGGCCCATCATCCAACGGCCGTGTCATTCCTCTCCTGATTCTTTCGCTGGTATGGACAGTATGCTCTTTAGCCCTCCTGTACGAGAGTGGGAAACTGAGCCGGAATCACACCCAAACTCCCGGAATAGTGGCTCCGGCAACATGACGCCGGCATGTGCCCCCACCCTGTTCGACCAGTCCAGTGGTCTCTGGGACTAGTGACTGTTTCGGCGAAATATACGCTATTAACAACTTCACATTGAAGCCAGGCATATTTCGTGGCTTCCCCCCTCGAAGAACCGCTCGCCAACCATCATATCAATCCTAGATTAGATCTACAGTCCTTCCGGTCATGGGGATATTGGGATTTCGCAGAGGGCGCAGGGCCGTAGGCGTATGACTGAAAGCGGCTCGGGCCAACTCCTACGCAGCGCAGGCAATGTTTAATACCTCTACCTTCGTACATCCTCCTATCGGTGTCATGGATGGGCGCACAATTACTCCTCACCCCTGAAAGGTGGTAGACCAGGTTTGGTAAAAGCTTCATCTCAATGTGGCTTCAGCTGCAGCACTAGACCCAGAACGAATCAACGTTTGAGAGTCGCTGCTGAGCTCCCCATGATATTAGCCTCGCACGATTAAAAGCGATTTTCTGAGCTGTCACTAAGCTGAATCATTCCAATTTCAAATTCATTGTCTTACTTATCCTTTGTTCCCTATCCAAGCTAGATCGTTTCCCGTCCCCGAGAGCGGCCCGTCTTCTGCCCATCTCATCAACAAGTCATACACTTTGTACTGCAGCAGTCGTACGAAGTAGCACTTCTTATTCCTGGACGCGCAGGCATCTAGGCAGGGCTGATAGTTGCTGCAACCGGCGCAATATTTGTTCCATCAATAGCCCTTGCAGGTGCTGACGAGGGAGATGGGACAGGACTGGCGCTCTAGACAAGAGGGAGAGGAAAAGAGAGACCATTAAAATACAGGTCGTGTTGTGAGACGCCATTAGAGCATGGGACACCTACTGTCGAGACTTTCGAGCGAACCTTCGAGGTCAGGTTCAGCAACGGGGTTGGCAATGGTAACAGCAGCAAGGCCGAGGAAGGCGAAAATAGGAGTGAACTTCATTGTGTTCAAACTGAGTCAAGAGTACTAATAACAGTCGGATGGTTCAGATCATATTTTTCCACTTGGAAAGTCGAGGCATCTGCCTGCCTTTTGTGCTTCGAATCCCGACCCATCGCCGTCCTCAGCTCGTCCGGATCGCCTTGCTCTCGCGCTAGGTGTAAGTACGGCGCCGTCTTACTATTTGAGATGTGTTGTTAAACGCTACAAGCTCTACTCGTCATCAATTGCGATCGGCATGTGCATCCTCGCTCTGTTCAACGGCATCGATCACTTTTGTCGCCAAGCTCTGTTTTAAGGGTTTGATTTCTAGTTGTCCTCCGCAGACCATATCGTCGGGATAAGCTTAATGGTTAGGCTAAAGGTAAAATGCGCCTAGGACCTGCAAGTGGCCTCATCAATCAATAATCGAACTAGGTGTATCGCGACCTACTAAAGCGCCTCTGTTAGTCTAAGCATGGCCTGGCAGCTTGGGTTGTTGGGTGGTGAGATGGTTGGCCGGCGAAATCCAGTGCTCGCTCAGTGCTTCATCTTAGCCAGGCCGATTTGTCCAACATTGGGGACGTTGGCGTCGTTGTAGTTTTCCTCCTGAATAATCTGTTCTGCGTCCCTTGCTATATCCAGTTACTGCCAGTTACTGCCAGTTACTGGCCACGTCTTGCCCTGGAATCCGAGGTAATATTATTCGGGCGAATGCTAGTAGCCCTCGCGCTGGTAGTTCTAGGGACAACGCCTGGGGGATAGGGATATTTTGCGGCATAATATGATATTATCATGGCACTAAAGGATCGAAGATGGACACCCGTAGCTGGATTTAGTCGGCTATTGGTACATACTTTTGAGAAGTGTGGAGGAGTGAATGACGTAGTGAGCTTCAGCAGTGTTGTATCAGGTGTCGTCTATGTTGTAATAGAGCTATCTCTTGGTTAACAAGGTGGTCCGTCGCGACGTCCCACCGACCTTCTCTTTTCCCCTCATCAGGGCCCGCCTTGAATCTTGGGCGTCCCCAGGAACTAGTTCTAATTTCCCAGGACCAATCTCTGACGGAAACACAAGACCTTAGTCTGTCATCCGACCACTCCTTCGGGACCCTTGCTTCAACCAGGTATCCTCTATTGCAACTCCGACCCAGAGCAGTAGTTGTTCCTGCGACCAAGGACTACTTCTCTTTCCCGAGAAGAGATTTCGATTTTACCGATACGCGGTTATCGGTTTCACAAGTACCCGCAGCTGTCGAAGTGATTATTGGCTACTAGGAAGGGCACAGAATCTTTGATACACCGGATGTAGTAGCACGAAGCGCGGCGCTTGGTTAGCGTCGCGAAACTGGGGAGACCACAGTTCCCCGAGAACGGCAATCCACAGGAGGGTTTCTTGGCGGCTTACGGGGAAAGAGGAAAACTGTCTTCGTTAAATCCTGGTTACGGGCGATCGGCTTGAGGCCACAGCTTTTTGCCACGAGAGACTTAGGTGGGACTCTTTGAACCTCGTCGCCGCTTCTGAAGCCTGCTAGGCACAGAAATTGACTTGGCACAAAATCGTACCACAGGCGGTGATACCGAAGTTTGACTCCTAAGAGCTCGAGAGATAGGCTGAATAAATAAAGTTGATTGCCAATCGGCTATTCTGAGCCGTCACTAGTTTACGGAGTGCGTGAACCAAGAAAGCCTCGTCTTATTATCTAATTACGTTACAGCTTCTGCTTTGGCTCGCCCTTTGCAGTTTCACCCCACCACGGCCAAAAGGGGAGCTTCGCCTCCGAGAACGAGCCCGTGAATTTGGGCTTCCTCTTCTCCATGAAACTCGCAACACCCTCCATATTATCATCCGCACCAACAAGAGACAGGAATGCCTGGGACTCCACGAGATGCGCCTGGAGGGGGCTCTCTTGACAGTAGAGGAGCAGGTCACGGTTCAGCTTTGTGCTAACTTCGGACGTGTTCTCGGCGATGTCAATGGCGAGCTTCGTGGCGTACTCGACAGTTTCCTCTGGGGTGGGAAGAAGGACCGAGAATAGATCTCGTACGAGGGGATCAGTGACGGGGTATGTGGCCCCGGTGGTCGAGATATGCATGGCCTTGGATAGTCCGATGAGGCGGGGTAGGAAGAATGAGCTGCACGACTCGAGGCAGATCCCTCGTCGCGAGAACGGAGCTGCGACCTTGGCGCCCTGCCAGCCGACACGAATGGTAGCAGGCAGCATCAAAGTAAAGCCTACGCCGGCAGCTGAGCCGTTTGCAGCTACAATCGTGGGCTTCGGGCAGTTGGCGATGGCAAGCGCGATGCGACCACCGCTACGGAGGGTATTATTCTAGGTTAGCAGGCTAATACACAAAGAGGCACTGAAGCGGTAAGGCCGTACCCATCCCTATATTTCCTCATAGCCTCCTCGCTCTCCTTGAAGGGGATCAACCCGCTGAAGCCCACTTCCAAGTCGGCACCGGCGCAGAATGTCCTACCCTTGCCGGTAAGGACGATGGCGCGGACGCGGTTGTCCTTGCCGAGGAGTTCGAAGGCGGAGACGAGCTCTTCAATCATGTTTCCGGTGACGGCATTGTGTTTCTTGGGACGGTTAAAGGCAACGGTGACGACCTTTGTAACGGTGGGGGAGGATTCCGGGACATGGGAGATGGAGATGTCTTTGAAGCCGACGTTGGTGTAAGATTGGGGGAGTGAAGCCATGGTTAGAGAGTTATGCAAATCGACAGGAAAAACTTGTGTCATAAATTGAGGAAGGAAACACCAAATATTCTGAAAATTAGAAGCTTGGGAGGTCACTTGAATCTGTTTATAATGCTCTCAGACCGGGCGGGTGGTAAGAGTGTGAGTGTGCTCGTCCTGGCGTCCGCAGGCTGAGTCGGGCGAAGCCAAGACAAAATGCCGAGGCACATTTCCCCCCCTTGTTCAGCCCGAGCCACCGACCACTTGGCCGCTCGGTCTCCAACAACTTACGACTGGCACTGACGACATCGATTTCCCTCCCCGCATTTTAAAGTGTCCATAGCGCTGTTCACTAATCGACAGAAATAGGTGTGAGCTTTCCCTCGGGCCCGAGACTCCGCCAAACACATGGATCCTCGTCACCGTTAAAAGCCCCGTGAATTTCACAAGCGAATGACCCGGACCACAGACGTTATCACGCAAGTAACCGACTAAATTTGAGGAATCACCTGCATCAAGTCACGCCGTCTCCCGGTATTCTCCATCTCACCGTCATGCGGCCGGCCACCGATCCCGAGCTATGTCTTTGGCGAGTTCTCGGGAGAGCCTGTTACCTCTAGCGGAGCGTCACATCTCCTCACCATAACGGCAGTCCTGCTACCAGACACAGCGAATATCAAGTCGCCTGGCTGTGTGTAAGAGTGGCATCATCCAATATTCCCGTTTCTCGAAACCAAGAGTTGTCTCCTGCGACAGCACGATCTAAGTACCTCATTGACCTCATTTACCCTTTGTAATGGTCCGTAAGTCTGATCTTTATCGAGACTCTTGTCCCTCTGGTTGATCACGTTCGTCGTAGTAGCTCGATTCCTAATTACATGCCCATGGGAATACGCGAGCCGATCTTCCAGGCAGCAATTGAGCTTATACTCTCTACAAGCGGTTGATTCTATCCAAAGGAGTCCCAGCCAGCCAGGATTGTTCTTCAACTGCATGCTCGAGGATTTGGCACCCTGGAGTATGAGGATACGGACACTGGGTGTACTTTGATACCATATTAAAGTGGTGACTTGAAAGTAATTTTCCGCGAGCCAATGTACGTCAACGATAACTCCTTGGCCAGATTTGTCAACGGTGTCCAATAACAGCGGCCCCAATCTCATGAACAATATCGACCACCGATACGACTAGAATTTGATTGTTCTTCAAGACAAAGGCGGTCATAGCTTTGTCCTGGCGCTCCTAATCCCTATCTTTCCTCAAGCGTTGGGTCAGAGATTTCTAGAGCGCCGAGTACTCGCCTATAACGTGCAGGCCGTTAGACTTCGGTGCAATGGTCCATAGGTCGAGTCGCAGGGGTTGGTCACCTTAAGATAGAAGCTCTCTGCGAGTAGTTCAGGCAGCTGTATGCAAAAATGGTACTCCACCTCATACGCTTGAGGCTGTTCTAGCTTTCACTCTGGCCCAAGCGCATGATGTTATAGAAGCTCGTGTGCTGCTGCCACTGGGAACCCTCATACTCCCGTTGTAGTCACAGGAGGAAGCTCTTCGAATTAAGTAACATCCGCACACCTCTGGCTAGCATCCCCCAGTCGATCGTCTCATCGCCGAACCTGACCTGAACCACGAAGCGACAACTCGGAGAGCTGACACAGGTACTACTCAACAACAAATCATGTTCTCCTGTGTCTCCGTCCAAAACAATGGTCTGGCATTGTTGAAATACCACTAGTCTATTTTCTTCGTACAGAGAGCGCGGCTCTGGTCTCATTTACTAGACGTAAAAAGTTTGATGGTTTGCAACATGGTTCTCTCACCTAATCCTTCTTCTCCATAAAAGGTAGACATGCTTCATAGATCTCCTTATAACCAGGGTACGTGATGTTCCTCTGGAAAACGCCCTCATCTACTGTTCTCGCCGACTGAAGGCTTCCCGCAATGAAGAAATCGGTATAACTCGGCCGCGAGCCAAGTACAAACGGACCATCGGCCTTGTTCGTAAGGAGCAGCTCTCCAACCGCACGCAGGTCAGCATCTACAGATTTCCAGGCCTCCTCCTCCTTTTCCGGGTCAAGCAAGTCTTCGAGCGGATGCCCCAGCCAAGCCTCGCGCGTACGCCTAAAGTACTCCTGAGCACGTGGCGAAAGGATACCCATCTCACGCGGCATGACTGACGTAAAGAAGACAGGGCCAACTGTGGCACGGGCTTTATCCTCGATCTTGCTTCCCAGCTCCGAGGTAAGCGGTACCGGCGAGTCTGGATAGGTCGACTCAATGAACTCGGAGATGGGCTTGGAGTCCATTATATACGTATTTGTCGGCACATGGTGGATAGCCGGAACTGTATATTTGATTTTCCTTGCCGCGGCAGCTTCATCGGGGACCAAACCGCTAGAGATTCTCAGGTTAGTATCAGGGGCGCAGTATTCGAGTGTGATCCGAGTGTCTTAAGGCTATGGATGGTGTACCAATGAAAAGAAAGTCAAGGAGAGCGTGAGGACCAAGCAGCGAAGCCCAACAGGTGAACACGACTTACAGCCCTTGTAGAGTCGGCTCAATGTCCGGAAACTCAAGGAATACAGTCTTATAAGGGATTCCCTTATAGTTAAGCAAGAGGCGGATCCGCCAGACAACAGGCGAAAAACAGACATTCTTCGTGCAGGCCAAGTCGTACAAGACAATCTCCGGTTCAGTTTGGGCGCTCATGTTTCCTATGCTTTCGCGTCTCAGATAGCGAATATGCCGGCCGTTGTCCAGAGTATCCTACCTCTTAGGTAATATACGGAGAGCTAGCAATTGTACTTTAAGCAATTATTCGAGTCCGAGTAAAGATGCCCACGAAAGTCGAAAGGAACCAAGTTGGTAAGTAAGGAGGGGAGTAAAGCTTCCGGGGAAGGGGTGCTCCGAAACACATGGCTTTAATCCCTAGGCATCCATATCGCTTCGCGTCCAGGTCGACTCGGTATCATCACGTGATATGATGTTCAGTGGATGTTTTACAGCCGAAGTCGCGAGCTTTTTGTCATAAAAGGAAGACCCGTGCCCTGCAAGTCAGACACGGAGGTGGTTCGAGTAAGCTTGTCGGACAAATGACAGCCCGAACAAAACGGAGTCAATGGTTGTGCAGCCGAGAGACTCGGAGACGTAAATTACAATGTCGATCGAATCAATCGACGAAGCACGGTTCGGATGGCACGAAACCCGATACGCCATGAAGCGCCTTGGAAATACGTAATAGGCAAACAGCTTTCGTTGCATTGTCGCGAGGACGATGTGTATTTGCGGCTAACTTTAAATCAATGGGATTCTCGTCCAACACCCTCTTACACTCTAATTGCGAGAATGGGTCAGAGCAAGAATAAATCAGTCCTCATATGTGGCGTTAGTATTGCTGATCATATCTCGCCTATTGGGTAGTCGACTAAGGATTCGCAAGCTACCGCTGTTGAGCGATCGCCAATGATGCTCACAGGAGATGGTCAGCTCGGGGGGATAATACCTCGGAACATTGAGATCAGAAAATATGTTGAGTGCTTTAAATGGCTTTGTGGCTCTCTTTTCTGCATCCTGGGAGCACCTGTTGAAAGAGAGCCTCTGCACCGCTGAGTCGCCCCTTGTGTCCTAAGAGGACACCAAAGTTAAACACTACGAGAAGTGCGGACGGGTGTTCCGACCCAAGTGTCTTCTGGAGGTCTTGCAGTGCTTGCTTATAGAATTGCTTCAACGTCTATAAATATACTCCAATTCGAACAAGACATGCCAATATAAGTGGCCGCTTCAAATGTTGATATATGGTCTAGCTCCGGTGTTTTTCCATGGCCTTGGAAGGCCGGCTGGTACATGTATAACTTGGGCACCGCTGGACTGGTCCTTGCATGTGCATACGTGACCGAGACTACTAACCGCTTCAATTGCTGATACCTATAACCCAGGCCCAGTGTTTCCCACCGATTTGGACGTCCTGCTCATGTATAGCTTCAGTATCCCTAAGCCGACCTTGGTCCATAATTATAGAGCTCACCGAGATTATGAACTGTGGTAGGTTTCCCGATCTGTAGTAGCCCGAGTCTCGTCATCTAGAGCCACGAGCATGCAGTGAAGCACAAGCGGATGTAGTCACCAGCTGCTAGTCAGAGTTTACCGCAACGGGATTTCAGTGATTCTATAAAAGGGAAGCCGTATTTAGATGTACTCTACCACGAGGTGTAAGCCGAGAGGAGAGGCCAAAAAAAAAAGTGATAAGAGTGAGATTCGAACTCACGCCCAGTTACCTGGACCAGGAATTGTTTGTCCAGCTAGCCTGAACCTGGCGCCTTAGACCACTCGGCCATCTTACCCCGTTTTTGTGCTTGAAAGCGGAGCCGCGGACGAGTCAAGTATCGTAGGGAACATGTGCGCAGGAGATTGGTGGCTTGAAAGAAAACCGGTGTCACATACAGGTATCAGAGAAATTGAGTCAAGCTTCTGATCGGTTCAACGCGTTTATTTTTGAGATTTGTTACGAACAGGCTCCTGACAGCGAGTGCCCGTAGACCCGGGTACCTGGTCAACGTCAACTTGGCAAGCTGGTATTATTTGGCCGCGGGCAGCTACTTTAGGCGAGACCCACACCGCGGCCCTTTTTTTTTTTTTTTTTTTTTTTTTTTTTTTTTTTTGGGTCTTTGTTCGAAAGCGATATTCCCAGGCATTGGAGTTCTTTCACTTAGAGTCCATTCACACACGTAATATAACGAGCATCCCAAGAATATACAACCAGAGAGACTCGAGACCAGGCCCTGAGGGCTGTGTGGGTAGAGATGTACACGGCACTATGTCGTGGTATCAGGCGTCGATATCTTATTGGGTTATGTTGCCAAGCCACCTGCAGGCGTTCCCAGAAACAAATAGCCAACAGAGTCGAAAACTCGGCGTGGAGGAAACGGGTGTCTGCCATACGATAAATACGGAGGGCCAGGCCGCCATGCTGTCAACTCGGAATTCCGACTCAGCAGTCAATCCAAGCATCCCCGCTCCGCGTTTTCAAATGGAATCGTCGTTGAAATGGAGGCCGTCGCGGCGTTTGGCCTCGCGGTTAATGCGATGCAGTTGCTTGACTACACGGCCAAGGTCATATAAACTGCCTACACGCTGGCTCAATCAATCCGACACCCATCCCATCGCGATTCCCGAAGTCGAAGCGACAGCAACAAGCGTGGTGCAGTCCATCGCTGTCGTCACGCAGAAGCTGAGCGCCGAGGAGGACCTGATTCTGGCACAGATCTGCGGGTCGAGCCTGGCTCTTGCGCGTGAGCTCTTGGAGCTAAGCCATGGGTATTGCAAAGGGGCTGCGGGGGTTTCTGGGAAGCTGAGGCTCGTGCTCGATGCGTTCCGGACGCTGAAGCTTGAGAAGAAGGTTGTGAGGCTGCAGGGGAGGATGATGTATTTTCAGCAGCAACTTAGCGTCCACATTGCCATTCGGAATGGATTAGTCGAAGGATATAGAACTGGTTAAACGTGTTGGCTGATTCTTTGGTAGCTAGGACCAAGAGATTGCTTTTCCAAGTCTGGCTTCAGTGGAATCAATACGAAGGGGCGGATAGGTTCGCCGACGACGACTTCATGCAGTAAGATACTTCCGTCCTCATAATGGATATCTTGCGCTCTTGCTTTACCGACTAGTCGAAATAGATCCCCGACGTTAGCTTGGCAGGCTATATTTTTGGGCAAGCGATCACCTGAGGTTTCAGAATCCCTTGGTCAACTGTTCCCGGTAGATGACGAAGACGACTGGGAGTTTTCTCCGCTCCACACATCCGTCTTGGGACTTGTCAAATACACGGTGCGCGATATCCTTCAGCTCGGTAATCCCTTGGATGTGAACCGTCGAGACTCCTATGGCAGAACACCTTTGCATTGGACTGCCTTTCGGGGCGATGCGACGGCGGTTGAGCTGCTGCTTGACACCGGAGCAGATGTCGACGAGCAAGATTTCCAAAAGACAACTCCGTTGCAGCTAGCAAGCGAATCAGGCGTCGCACGCATGAGTCTCTCCTGTCGAGGGGAGCTGACCCAAATAAGCCAAATGCACGAGGGGAACCTTTGTTGATTAGTACCGCAGTGTCTGGCTTCTCGGCGCTGGGGATCCTTGAACTCATGCTAAATCATGGCGAATCAATCAACGCAGTGGATGATTACGGTGACACGCCACTTTCGTGCGCCGCGGCTGACGGCCGGCTGGAGAATGGTGAATATGCGCCGCCTACCAATGGAGAGCTAATCGAGGTGGGAAAACCCCCCTGCTTAGTGCAAGGCAGTGGGACGAAGTCGAGTTTGTGGATATGCTTCTCCGCTAAGGGTACGTCGTATGACACCATTGAGATCTATAGAGGGTCGATATTGCATTATGCAGCCTGCCATGGGAGTGTTAAGATGGTCGAGACACATATCAAGTGCAGTATAATTGGGTTGGACGTCGGCCTGAATGACGAAGACGGCGAACACCAATAGACTAAACATATTGAGCGTGACGAAGAATTTCGCGTCGTCTTTATACGGCTCATAAGCATGCTCGACCCCAACTTCAGCAGCGGTGAAAAAACGGGGGACGAGCTCTTTTAATCTGGAGGACGAAACAAAGGAGAACAAGAAAAGTGGAGGAGAAAGAATAACTAATACTCTGGTGTTACTGCTGGACGACCCGCGCTTGACTGGGGACCCAAAAGTCATTCTACTCAGCCTGAAGCATATGTTTTCCCATGTATCCACGATATCAGCATCATGAACCACTTGGACTGGCCACTAATCTCAGAGCGTCTCTCGAGCCAAAATGTCTTTGGCTTGGCTGGTGGTGATCCTAGCGCATTCTACAATCAAGGTGCTCGCCTACATATCTGGGCCAAACCAGCGAGAAGTTAGGTCAACTGGGACATCTCGACATCGACCGTGGTGTGACACGCATCTAGACACCGTGCCATCGGTCGTGTATAGCTATGCCGCGGAAGAAACGGCCTAGAAACCTCGGCATGGCCAACGACGGTCTGTACACCAACTCTTGACAACTGGACCCCACGGCCCAAGCGTCGAGAGTATATGGCATCCCATCCGCCGAGCGATTTAAATGTCAGACTGGAGTGTGCGGAGCATGTCGACACCACCAATGCAGGTGAGGATGGCAGCTAAGTTGACGGAGAGTAAAGGTAATGACTTCGCAGGGGCTCCGAGTCTGGCGACAAGGTCGAAGCTGAACTGATGGCTAATAGGCGGGACTTGAGCTTGAGGCACATACAGCAGGGTGTAGTGTAGTTACCGGATTGGACGATGCGAAGCAAGCCATTAGGGCGAAATTGACGTGCGTCTAGATTTTCTGCAGTCATTGCAGCTTATTAGCTTCGCTCCGGTCAAGCCCGCTTGAATTGGCTTGGTTGTGTTCGTGCTCCGCTGGCTGTGGCATAGGGAGCAAAAGAAAGCTACTTTAAAACCGTGATTCATGAGTGCGATTTCTCAAAATGACAGTAGATCCCAGTTATTTCAGACAAATGCAGGCCAGATGAACAAGCATTGATTAGAATCGCAGAAGTATACTTCTCGTGATAACTGTTATAATGTATCCAGACGACTATTTACTTGATAATTGATAGTGGGACACTATCCCGCTAAAAAACTTATGTAATCAATCTCAGACATCGGTGGCCCTCAGGTGTGCTTTCTTTCTCCAGCTCATTTGAGGTTAGCGGATGCCGGATTGGACATGCCGATTTATCAATGTGACTTACGTCAGAAGTTGCAACTAGTCAACAAACTTACTTACAGAGGTTCACGACGGTGAATGCCGCTGGTCAAAATTTCTCGGCGTCGCAACATCGCGTCCTTCCTCTTCCCGAATTCAGCCATTGCAACCGTCCCATCACTTGTTCCCGCAGCTTCCTATGGCAATTCTACCCGCTGGCTGATCGATATCGGGGCCATGGGGGACAAACCAGAAAAACCATCTGCGGTCGCAAGGTATTATCTTGCCTCTTTTCTCTCCTGCACCCGGATGTTTCCAGAGTCGAAGTTAACGTCATAAATCACATAGATGGCTGAATCCCAAGACATGGTGGTCCGCGCTGGACATGGACCTCGAGACTCTTCTCAAAATGATGAAGGGCGCTCTTCCTCCGGTCTTATGCATCGCCATGTGAGTCGCGATGCCGTTCTTGTGCTTGAGATCCGGGTCCTAACAGCGCGCCAGCTTCCAAGCCGATTCAGTCGCTGCAACGATGACAACGTCCGGTTATTTCGCAGTCCTTCTCTCAATTGCGGCTCAATCGCTATATCCCAGGGCCAAATTTCTCAAGATCCTGTCAATTTCCATAATCTCCTCAGCTCTCTCCTTCGCGCTATGTTGCCTTGGTATTTTCTGCGCCGTCAAGGCTCGCGAGCATAACAACGCGGCTTCGATTCAGGGCAAGTATTTCACTTACAATCCCGATGCGGCCGCCGTCTCCGGGGTATTTCTATTCTTCATGATATGGTATGTTAGTTCCGAGCACACGGCGGACATGGCTGGGGGAGTGCTAAACCATTCGTAGGATTGGAAACACCTTTCGTGCGTGGAAACCATCCGAGTACCAAGACCCGGGAGTGTGCTTCTCCCTGCTCGCCGTCGTTGTTCTCACCCGCACAAGCTCTGTAGCCACGTTCGAACAGGGCTTCGACTTCCTTTGGCGAATTTCTAAAGCCTTCCTCGTCGGCTTCGCCATGGCCACTGGCGTGTCCCTCTTCATCTTGCCGAGTACTTCCCGCGGTGGAGTTTTCTCAGCGATCCAAGGCTATGCCGTGCAGACGCAAGACGCCCTTCAAGCCCTTGCGGAGTTTGTCAACGAGACCCCTGCCGACGTTTTGCTTGCCACCCCAGCGCAATTGGACACGGAGCTCCAACCTATCCAGACCGTACAGACCCTGAGGACTGCTGTGGATACAGATCACATCGGGGTGGTGCGGGAAAAGATCACCAAGGCTCTTAATAGCCTGAACGCGTTGGATGCTCAGATGCAGACGAATCTCGGGTACGCCAAGATCGAAGTGGCCTGGGGCAAGCTGTCCGCTGCCGACCTTGAAAAGATCTCTGAACTCCTGCGGAAGCTTCTTCTTACTCTGTCCGGCCTGGTCTCGTTCCCTATGATTATAGACCACTTCTTGGAGATCGATGAGACTCTCCCAGTGGTGGAGTCGGCTCGAACCAGTACTTTTTCAACCGGCCAGACGAGCGCGAATGCGCGAAAGACTGTGCATATTGTTCAGGGCTTACGCATGTCCCTTGACGAGCTGGCATTGCTCACTCGTGTCGGCCTTCAGTACTTTATCAATGAACTCGAAATCATTCCAGATCCCTGGCTTCCTCCATACCGCAATCAAGCAGGGCCAGCGGAGCCGGAAGAAATTGAGCTTGACGATATCGATGGCGAGTCGATCCATCTCGACGCGAAAAGCCCGGAATTCCTCGACGCGTTCGGACGCTGTTTGAAGGATATATCGCGTCGGAAAAAGGCGCTCGAACAGCTGGTCAAACACTCTGAAGAAGCGGACGGTTCTGCAGAGGATTACTCTGGTATCCAACACGAGTACTGCCTCGCGCTCTACTTGTTTTACATGGAGGATTTGGTTGCCGACGCCATCTACTCGCTCGTTGCTTTTGCCAAGAGCAAAGTTGACGACGGCACCATGTCTCACAGTCGCCTCATCTACCCTACATTCCTCGAATGGTACCGTCACGATGGCGAACCCCGAGAGGACCCCTCCGTTTACTCCGACTTTTCTCAGCCCCGAGATTTCGAAGGCAGCGACAAAGTGGCCGATCCCTCGCACCTGGCACCAGCCAGCGCGTGGGAGCGCTGGGTCGTCACACTCGCAAGAATCCCTCGTTTCTTAGGCTCCGATCTGAGCATGTTCGGTCTTAGGGTCGCCGCTGCATCTCTGTGTCTCGGAATCGTGGCACTCTTGCAAAATACCCAGGAATTTTTCATCCGGCAACGAGGTGTCTGGGCTATGATTGTCGTTGTTTTGGGTATGAGTCCCACAAGCGGACAGACGTTGTTTGGATTCTTCAGCCGCATCTTGGCGACGCTGGCTGCGGTAGCTTTGAGCTTTTTCTCTTGGTATATTGCCGTTGGGCATGCAGCAGGCGTCCTCGTATTTTTGTATATTTCGAATATTATCTTGGTGAGTCTCTCTTGGGATGTGATCTGGACCCCGTCATCTGACTCGCCCTGCAGTTCTACATCTACGTCAAGATGCCCAAATACTTTGGCACGTCCGTCATCGCCATCATTACGTTGAACGTTGCCATTGGGTATGAAGTAAACGTGAGTTTTTTCTTTTCCATTTCCCCGGTCCGCGCTCGAATCACCGAGTGTTAGCTCATTGCGACTCTCCCTTCAGGCAAATAAGCTCGGCCGCGAAGCATCGGAGGCCAACGGACAGCCGTACTACCCCATCTATCTATTCAGCCCGTACAAATTTGTAGCCGTCAGCGTTGGTTGTGCAGTCTCCTTCATCTGGGTCGTCTTTCCCTACCCCATCACCGCAAAGTCTCGCGTGCCGAAACTCATGGGCCAAAGCCTCTTTAACTTGGGAAGGATCTACAGCGCCATGCATACAACCATTGAGCTCTGGATCAATAGCCACCAAAGCCCTCCTGGTGGAACAAACACTGCCGTTATATTCCCCCAAGAAGAGCTGAGGGCCATTTCCAGCGACTTGTACAAGAAGCAGGTCATGTCCCTGGAGGCTCTCAAAATGCACTCCCACTTCGCCACGTACGAGCCCCCCGTGGGAGGCAAGTTTCCCGCGCGCATATACGACGGCATGATAGCGGCCACCCAGCAGAGCCTTAGCATAGTGACTCTCATGGCGCACATCGGGCGGACCATGTCTTTCGAGACTTCGCGTCATAGCGCGTCGGATTCCGTCGGTCCCAGAGCCACAGACGGTACGTCCGAGTGGGTGTCCAACCTCGCTGCCGCGGCGCTCGAGTCTACCGATTTCCAATCGCACACTACAACGGCTCTGCTATGCCACCTCGGAGCAGCCTTGATGAGCGGACAACCACTACCGCCATTCCTCGCCGTGTCTGAATCGTTCCCGTTGGCGAAGCAGCTGCAGAGGTCGAATGATGAATTATTGCATATAAAGAACGCGAGATACCCGGCGTTTGTTGCGTTTATTGCCTTGGAGGTCTTGCGGACGACGTTTAATAAGGAGCTGAAGCTACTATTAGAGTAAGGTTTCCCAATGATGCAGATTTCAAACATTTACTGACGATTATAATAGCCATACGCGGATCCTTGTTGGCGAGGTCAAGTTTAATATCAACGCGGTCTGAGGGCTTCAGTTCTATTACACAGATAGCATACATAGTTTGTTCATGGTACAGGGATAAGAAGCAATTCATCTTTTTCTTTTGTCTTTTTTTGGATTGCTAGCAGATATTGCCATCGGATATATATATACATATTAAAGGCGTTGCATCACCAAGTTCTTTTGCCCCTTTCACCTCGTTTTACAGCAACTTTGAAACATCTCGACCGTGCCTACCGGCCGGCAAAAGAGAAGAGGCAACCCCTTAAATCGGAATTCGCGCTGTAAATTGGACGGTATAAAGCATGATCCTGGTTGTGAAGGAGAGCAATTGGGCAAAATTCACGTTCAATCATTGCCCTCTACCAGCAGCTCTTCCCCGCCTCCACTCCTACAGCTCGGTCACGGCTTCGGCTCCGTCGCCAACACGAGAAGTGTCACACGCCGTCACTAATTGGGCAAAAAAGAAACATCCGGGAAGAACGTGTTTCGCCCTCGGAACGGCCCAGCGATGCGACTTTCCGACACAAGGCCGCACAAGGCCGGACAGGCTGAAGCGAGTATTCATGTACAGAAGCAGGCTGAGACTGGAGAATAATTTAATCGGCAGAACTGGCTCTAGCAATCAGTTTATGGAAATCGACCGAGAGGATGCTGAGCTGCCCTCGATGCCGCATATCTGACCCGGGTTCAAATGCGGCCATCATACGACAGCATCTTTTATGAGTGATCCGAACCAATTGCAACGAACCCACAAGGTTATGCAGCATTATATGGTTGCAGGCGGCTCTCAGTAGGAGCATGCACTATTTCAAAGGTATTTCTGGTAATAAGTTGGGCCTTGGGAGTCGTTGCATCTGGCCCAGCGTGCAGATGACGTGTAATACCGGTGGGCTATTTTTACATTTGATGGACGAGATGACGCTCAGTCTCGGTCGGCCGGAGCCCTCCGCACGTATCAGAGGTAGCACGCTGGACGGATATGAATGGCCAGGATACAAAGCAGCGGCCAAGAACTATATGACGTAGCGCCAATACTCATCCTAAACCGCTTTCGTGATTGTTACTACATTGGGAGAGCAAGATGGCTACCGAGGTACCGCCGTCAACGCATAATGGAATATTACTGAGATGCGATTTCGGCCCCTCTTTCAAGATTCCGGTGAGTGCTAGAGAATAAAAAAAGATCGATCGGCAGGGGAGCGGCGAGACGGATTGTGAGAAGTTGTTCATCTATTTGTAAGCTGGTTGTGTTATCTCCGAACTAAAAGCGACTAGGATGGCCAAGTAGCGGGATATGCGCCGGCCTTTTGTGTCATCAGCAACTTGATTCTCTCCTCTCCCATCGATGCAGAAAGCGTCACCGGAGGTTCGTCAGTGTCCTCGCCACAGGTTCGAACCAATGAAACGAGCTTAAAGATGCATTATGTAAGAAGCCCCGCCACTCGTGGCGGGGACAAAGCACGTGCCTAGGCGTATCGGGCGTGACTTGGCCATGCAGCTAAACTCGAGCGGGGTCGCGTCGCAAGCGAGATGCTTGGTTGATACCACCATGGCGCACAGAGATAACGTGCGACCGTGTCAATTTGTCCCGCGTGCTGCATGTCTCGTCCGCTATTTTCTGTTCGATTTCTTTCGAATTGTTTCCAGTTCTAGGACGTGTTGGGCGACGAGAAAACCAAGAAAAAAACCCCAAGAGTCCTTCGCGGGAAAATGGAAACGCTAAAATTGGTGCCAAGAGAAGGAGGACGCGTGTAGAGAACAGAAATCGGCCTTCAAGGTGCTCTTTCCTACCAAACCCAAGGCCAATTCTCTTTGTGCCGTGTCACGAGATTCTCGGGCCGTCTTCATTGGCCAAGAACTGGTGACATTGTTTTGAAGACGTCGATTCTGACAGGATGCCCAACAAAAAAAGAACGTTACTGTGCAGACCTGAGAACTGAGCAAAAGCAGCTTCCAAAGTACCTTTTTCCTTTTCCTTTTTTAGAGTAGCAGCCAAGGTTCCGCCTAACGTCTCGAGCTCGCCACCAGAGAGCTTCGTCCTCTCTACCGAAGATCCCTTCCCCGCATTGACCTTTCCCCAGGTCGCCCCGACTAATAAATCCCATGCATTAACGCCCATGGCACCATGATTGGACTAGCCATTTGTATCAGTGGTTTCGCAGCCACTCACAGCCCAGAAAATTGCAAGCAACGCGTCCAACATGCTCCCAACCGAACTATGTGTTTGAGATATGTATCAATACAGGTACCACGCTTACCCTCGGCGGGGTAAAATGGCGTCAACTGCATGTGCCGGTCTCTTCCCGCGCGTTCTAGTACAAGGAGCGAGAGTTCGGCTCGGGATGGAGGAGGGGGCCGGAGGGAGGAGGAGGAGGAGGAGGAGAAGGAGGAGGAGGAGAAGGAGGAGGGAAAGGGAGGTGAGATGCGGGGTGCAAGGAAAGTAGATGGGAGTCCTTAAGCTCCCTCCATCCCCGCCTCCCTTCGCGAAGCTTCTTTTTCTTCTTCTTCTGCTTGAATTGAATGGTCTCTTGACGCATTCTGAATCCGATACACTCTTCCCTTAAATCCACATTTCTTGTGCCACATTTTGTACAAGAGGAAATCAGCAGGACCTGGTATTGTCCTGTTGCGCATTGGTAGGTTCTCGTGTCGCACACCTGATCTTCCCCTCTTCTCCCCTCCCTCTTCTTCCCTATTCTTTTCTTGGGCCAAAGCAGCGTTGCTCATCATCGCGCCGTAGCTCAGTTAGCAAGAAAAAAGCTATTCCTAAACACCACGCACGCTTGAGAGCGAACAACATCATCACAATGACGCCCCCTCAGTGTCCCGTCAAGAAGTCCAACGTCGGCGGCGGCGGCACCCGGAACTTCGACTGGTGGCCCGACCAGCTCAAGCTCAACATCCTCCGCCAAAACACCTCCGTCACCAACCCTTACGACAAGGACTTCGACTACGCCCAGGCCTTCAAGAGCATAGACTATGACCAGCTCAAGAAGGATCTCACGGCCGTCATGACCGACTCCCAGGACTGGTGGCCCGCCGACTTTGGCCACTATGGCGGTCTCTTTATCCGCATGGCCTGGCACAGCGCCGGTACCTACCGCGTCACCGACGGCCGTGGAGGCGGCGGCCAGGGTCAGCAGCGATTTGCCCCGCTTAACTCTTGGCCCGATAACACCAGTCTTGACAAGGCCCGTCGTCTCCTGTGGCCCGTCAAGCAAAAGTACGGTGAGAAGATCTCGTGGGCCGACTTGATACTCTTGGCCGGCAACGTCGCCCTCGAGTCCATGGGTTGCAAGACTTTCGGCTTCGCTGGTGGCCGTGCCGATACCTGGGAGGCCGACGAGTCCGTCTACTGGGGTGCTGAAGACACCTGGCTAGGCAATGAGGACCGTTACTCCGGAGGCAAGGAGGGCCTCGCCGAGTCAGGTACTCTCCCAGGTGATGAGCACAAGAAGAGCCACACAGACATCCACACCCGCGACCTTCAATCGCCGCTGGCGGCTTCTCACATGGGTTTGATCTACGTCAACCCTGAGGGTCCTGATGGCATTCCCGACCCCATCGCTGCGGCCAGGGATATCCGCACCACGTTCGGTCGTATGGCCATGAACGACGAGGAAACCGTCGCCCTCATCGCGGGTGGTCACACTTTCGGCAAGACCCATGGCGCCGGCCCCACCCAAAACGTCAGCCGGGAACCCGAAGCCGCTCCTCTCGAGCAGCAGGGCTTGGGTTGGGCCAACTCATATGGCTCCGGAAAGGGTCCCGATACCATCACCAGCGGTATCGAGGTTACCTGGACCAGCACTCCCACCAAGTGGAGCAACACCTTCCTCGAGTACCTCTTCAAATTCGAGTGGGAGCTCACCAAGTCGCCCGCCGGCGCCAACCAGTGGGTCGCCAAGAACGCCGACCCCATCATCCCCGATGCCTATGACCCCAACAAGAAGCACCTTCCCACCATGTTGACTACTGATCTTTCTCTCCGCTTTGACCCGACGTACGAGAAGATCTCTCGTCGTTTCCTCGAGAACCCTGACCAGTTCGCCGACGCTTTCGCGCGCGCTTGGTTCAAGCTCCTGCACCGTGACATGGGTCCCCGCTCCCGCTGGGTCGGTCCCGAGATTCCCTCCGAGGAGCTCATTTGGGAGGACCCCATCCCCGTCTGCGACC
Source organism: Lomentospora prolificans (assembly GCA_029532625.1). Taxonomy (NCBI): domain Eukaryota; kingdom Fungi; phylum Ascomycota; class Sordariomycetes; order Microascales; family Microascaceae; genus Lomentospora; species Lomentospora prolificans. The sequence continues at coordinate 5,052,354 of JARFXM010000003.1, forward strand.
ACCCGGTCATCGACGACTCGGATATTTCCTCTTTGAAGACGGCCATCCTCGACACCGGTGTTGCGCCTAGCAAGTTCATCTTTGTTGCCTGGTCGTCCGCCTCCTCCTTCCGCGGCTCTGACAAGCGTGGCGGTGCCAACGGCGCCCGCATCCGCCTCGAGCCCATGAAGAACTGGAAGGTCAACAACCCCAGCCAGCTGTCCGAGGTCCTCCAGGCCCTCGAAGGCGTCCAGCAAAAGTTCAACTCGTCTGCCTCGGGCGGTAAGAAGGTCTCCCTCGCCGACCTCATCGTGCTCGCCGGTGCCGCCGCCCTCGAGAAGGCCTCTGGCGTCCGCGTCCCCTTCACCCCGGGCCGCATGGACGCGTCCCAGGAGCAGACTGACGTCACCTCCTTCAGCGACCTCGAGCCCATCGCCGACGGCTTCCGCAATTACGGCAAGGGCACTTCCCGCGTCCGCACCGAGCAGTACCTCGTCGACCGGGCCGCCCTCCTCAACCTCTCCGCGCCCCAGCTCACCGCCCTCGTCGGCGGCCTCCGCGTCCTCGGCGCCAACTACGACGGCTCCCCTCATGGCGTCTTCACCAACAACCCTGGCAAGCTCTCCAACGACTTCTTCGTCAACCTGCTCGACATGGGCACCGCTTGGAAGTCCGTCGACGGCGAGCTCTTCGAGGGCTTCGACCGCAAGTCTGGCCAGAAGAAGTGGACCGCCACCCGCGCCGACCTCGTCTTCGGCTCTCACTCTGAGCTCCGCGCCGTCGCCGAGGTGTATGCTAGCGCTGGCGGTCAGGATAAGTTTGTTAAAGACTTTGTGGCGGCTTGGACCAAGGTTATGGATGCGGACCGTTTTGATCTTCACAAAGTTTAGATTGTGAAAACTTAATATATATTCCGTTTTTTGAAACCGTTACACATCAATCCACTTTTTTGGCCTGAGCTTGTGCCTCGTGTTTCGCTCGTTTCTCTCGTTTCTATTGGTATGTCCGACACGAACTGTCATACGACATACGGTATCCACCGTTCTGCCAGAGCGTCCTTAAGATAATATTAACTACCGGTCGGTGAGCTAGTATTTCATCAACCATCGGTTTAGACTCCCTTGAAATAGACCCTATCGCGGATAAATTGTGTGATTTACGCACCCGCATTGACTGCCTGCAGGCGTCAGACTCACGTGAGATTCCCTACGCTTCACTCAAGCATCCATTTCGCCGAATATTTCTTTGAATCACCCTGTAATACAAAACTATCACACGCAAGGAGGTTACAAATCCCCGGAGGGACCATTCAAATTCTGTCAGATCTTCACCTAGAAGCTCCAAACACATGCGATGTCTTCTAGCTCGTACCCAGAGCTCCCTACCTAGCACGCCTTGGGTACATCGGCAACATAGCGTCTCAAAGGGATGCGTGCATCGCGCTTTTGACCCTGACAGCTCAAGCAGTTCTGCCCAGTATTTTGGTCCCTTGGAACCACGAAGCCGCTGAATTCTAGCTGGACTGAAACGCTCGACCTATTTCAAAGGTTCGAGCAAGATGTCCGCAAGGATCCACTGCCTGGAGAATTGGTCCTACTCAACCGCGTAGCCTTCCGGCTTCCTGACGAGAGTCTACTATGTTTAGCCACCTTCAGCTATCCTGTGACGACTAGGTTTGTTTATTATTCTATACACCTCGCTAATGTATCACCCTCTTACCTTAGTATAGGAAAGCGAAGCCGGCGATTTTTCAGGGTTTATTAATAGAAGTCTCTTCAAGAATCGCAGATGGAGCCTCGGAGACTCTGATCAAGTTCAAGCCATAAAGTCACATCTTTACAACCTAGCTCACGATGAGGTTGTAGCTATGTCAGGATAAAAACACAAGATTAGCCTTCAGTCCATTATTAAGCACCAGCAGCATCAGTGTATGGGTTGCAATTCACCCCGGGCGGCCTCCCGCTGCTCTCCTGATGGACCATACCAGAAAGCTTCCAACCCCTCTCAAATGCTACGCTTGTCATCCTACGATACGAATACTGACCTTACGGAGAACACTGGCGACGAGTACGACAAGCAGACCCCCTCTATCCCTTTCAGATCAACAATGCTGACAAGTTTGGATCACAATCATGAATATATGTCTACGATATTTCAGCCCTAGCCTGGTGGGCTTCGCGACCAGTTACAAAGGTAAATCAACAGTCCACCACTGTTTGACGATGCTCTTTGAAAACTCTTGCCACGCTTGGTCGCATCAGCTCGGGTAGTTGACACCCCGTTTCCTTCCACTCCTCGGTGGGCCTCCCCCATCACGTTACACGCACTCTACGCGGTCAGACCAACCGTAATGGAGGGCACACTCGGATGGCACTTGAAGATCGCTGGCTAGCGCTCAAGGCCAAACAGCTCTACTTTGGTCGTCGATAGGGCTCGCGGTATTTACATCATTGATTCAGGGTATGATTACAACAATCGTCAACATCTGGGAGGATCAAGGGCTCTGGACCTTTTAGTACGCAGAGAGATCTCGCTACTCCAGATTGCTCAAATCAGTACGCTTGCTGAGCTAGTGATGTTAGACCGATCATCAGTTTTGAATTGCACGGCTTGAGCATTGGTGGTGGACCGTTGTGTCCACCCTTTTGGCCGTGTGATTCGCCGCAATAGTACTTATTTTCCTCGCTGGAAGCGACCAGGATTCGGTTGGCGAGCTCGCGCTCTCGACCTCTACGACAATAGTCGTTGTCAGATATTATACAGTTCCAGCGTGGCGAAATCGTAGGTTCGTCGAAAACCCTGCTCGCGTCCCGTCCCTTGACTACGGACGAGTATAACGGAAAAGATCTTGCCCTTGCATTCGGTATCCTCGGCCGAAACAAGGGACTCCGCCCACACACCCTCCTCTTCGACGTCTCCGATCAGTGGGAGCGCTCACGGCGCATACTCCGTCCAGGTGCCCGCTGCGCCTCGTTAGCCGTACTGGAAAATAGCTCCACATCGAGCCCCAGGCCAAACAAAGTCATGCGCTCATATTATGCTGCCTCCATGAAGCAACAATTCGGCACACTGCCGCAGGCTTATCAGGAAGCTGTCACTGAGCTGTCCGTTCTATTGTTAAATGTGAGAGAAAAAGCTTTACGGGAGTTGTTCAGCCTACAGCTCGAGCAACAAGATCTGAGCGTCAATCAGTGGATGGGCGGTAAAGTTGGAGTTAAAGCGGGTGTTGCTGGCCGGGGCTACGCTAGAACAACTCGATATTACTCTCTATTAGGTAATATCATACACGAGCATGATCCTGTCGCTAAACTACTTTCCGGGGGAAGGCAAGTATCCCGTCAGGCAACCACACTGGGATGGATCCCTGCCCGTCCAAACCTCATCTGCTTTGCACTTCTATACCTTGCAAGAACATGCAACAGGGGTTGACAGCAAGACAAAAAAAGTCAAAAAGGGCACAGGTGCTGCTATTCCAAGCTGGTGGAAAGGATGACTGGGCGAAGTCTAGGCTAGAGATGGAACAGCAGAGTATGTCGCCTGGATGGCGGGAGGTGAGTCGTATGGCTCCTTGGCCTACGAGGATTCCCGCATTGGCGTCTCGCGCAGAACCACGCGCGTTGGCCGTCGGTCACTTATAATGTAAATGAAACCTATATGTCTTTTTCACTTGGCTGGAACTGCGGGCCGACATTTTGTCACACATACTCTTACACTTAATTTTGGATGAGAATGGGTGGATGTTAACAACTTACTTCTGGATAGGGAGTTGTAAATCAAGGACGCAGTCTGTGCGCAGGGCACGTTACTGAGTTTAGCTATTAATATTACTATTTATACAAGAAGAACTTCACACCAACTGGGGATAAACATCGTTGGAGCCGTCACCGTGGCTATCCTGGGCCTATATTCTAGTTGTATAAGGAGATTTAAAAAAAAACAGAAATTAATAAAGACAAATATATGTACTCAAGTAAAATATGACAGTTGACGAGGGTAAGTGAAACTCAAGTTTAATGAATGATGACCGAGTGCTCCTCGTCCAGTCTCTCCAGAATCATTACAATGAATATTCCCCACAGCCCAACCTCTCTTTTTGAAAACCATCTAGCAGAGGTGGAACCTCGCAACGCTAGGATCGTGATCGCTCACCTGGTCATCATAGTTTTGCCAGGTGTTGAGGTGCATGTGCTCATACTTGACCGCGCACCCGACAGCAGGGCTCACGTAGATGTGGTCGAGGGCCTCGCTGTTCATGTCGTAGAGGTAGGTGTAGCGCTCGTTGACGGGGATCCTGGCCACCTCGTCGAGGTCCGTGAGGCCGGACTTGTCGGCGAAGACGTGCATGGGCTCGACCTGGACGAACTCGTTGAAGTCGCCGGCGGCGATGATGTAGGCCTTGGGGTCCTTTTCGAGGATCTGGGCGATGAAGCTCTGTAATATATACTGTCAGTTGTCTGTTTTCGTTTAGGCGGGAATTGAGGGATATATAGGAACGTACAGCAGTAACTTCAGCCTGGGTCGTCCTCTGGTCAACTCCCAAGTTGACGGGAGGACGAGCATCTCCGTGGAGGCTGGTAGATCCGCCCTTGCTGGTGAAGTGAACGTTGACTGTGAAGAAGGGCTTCTTGCCGCCCTTGACGGCCCTCCACTGGGCTACAAGAGGCTTCCGGCTCTCGGCCCAGGCCGCATTGGTAGGGTCGATACGGCCAGGGTTGTACTTGAGCAAGGGCCCGTCGAGGACTTCGTTGGCGTCGAGACTGCCACCCTGGTTGGGCTTGTACAGCTCGACAATATCAGGACGGTACAGGTAGGCGCAGCGGATGTTACCACCCGGCTGGCCGCCGTCCATGCCGTCCTCGGGCGCGACCTCGGCAAAGTCGTACTTGATGCCACTGGCCTCGAAGAGACTCTGGGTTAGAGTGCTAAGAGTAAGGTTGGCGCTGACGACGCCGTCGTTGGTGGCTCCAGAGCCGTCCTGGACCTCCTGGAGGAAAATGAGATCCGGAGTGCGCAGCTTGTTGATGATCTGGTCGACAACCTGTGGAAGGTGAGCGCTGGTCGGGGCAAGGTTCTCGGCGTTGTAGTCGGCTACGGTGATGCCCTTGCAGGTGCCCTTGCTGACGAAGCTAACGGCGCCGTGCTGGGCGGAGGAGTTGCGGGTAGGGGCGATGTGGGTGAGGGGAAGGACACGGTAGAAACCAAAGGCATAGTAGACGACGCCGGTGATGTCTCCGTAGTAGTCGCCCATCTTGGTATCATCCGGGTTGTTAGAGCCATCGAGCGGATTGCCGATGACAATGGTCTCAGGGTTTGCATCTGAATGGAGCTGTTAATAATAATAGCACGGAAGGCTTTCGGAGCTTTTCGATTCGTGGGGGGATAATAATATTATTACGTACCACCATCAGACATGGTTAAGCCGCCCTGCTCGTTCTCGCCGGTGACCTTCCAGTCACCACGGACCCAGACATCACCGTACTGGTTGGGTCGGCTGACGGCGTATGCGTCCTTGATGGTGACGAGCTCGCCCATGATGCTCTCCCAAAAGTCCAAGCCGTACTCTTGGGGCTGGAGCTCAGGGTTGGCGACGGAGATGCGCGACACGTTGTTGGGAACGCCGAAGAGGCCGCCATCGTCGAGGCTGGAGAAGGAGCTGGTGGGGGGAGAGAGGGTGTCCTTGCCGATGACGAGGGGCTTGACCTCGTTGCCGGAGGAGACGATGGTGATGTTGGTGGGCGAGGTGAGCTCGGTAAGGTAGAGGTAGTCGACATTCGACCTTTACATGGCAGCCAATTAATTCATCCGTCTTCGTCGTTGAATGAGTCGACGCCTTTTTTTTTCTTATGGATTAAACTCACCGATACTCAGAAACCTTGCCACTCAGCGTCACAATGTCGCCCACGGCCACCTGCTTCGCTGCGCTGCTGCCATACACATACAAACCCTCAGAAGTCGTGTCATCATCGTCCGGGTTGGTCGACCGGAGGTAAATGCCGGAACTGCTCACAGCAGTGACGAGACCCTCGACGTCGGTGACGGTCTTGCCATTGTATGGCGAAATGAAGCGGTTGCCGTTGATCTCGGCAATGCTTACGGCGGCGACGCCAGAAGCAGCGGCGACGAGTGCTCCAAAGGTCTTCATCGTGGCCACAGATAAAACTTGACGAGCGAGGGAGTGCGTTTCTCTCTCCTTCACTCTATCGCGATATACATTCTCTCCAACCTTGGTCGCCGTGCTCTGGAACCCTTTATATAATTTGGTCGCATGGCCGGGTACTACATGGAGGGTAGGCGGCGCGGGAAGGCAATCGATTGCATACTAGAAGCCGAATCAGAACGCACAAAGTAACTCGCATGCCAAATAGCGCGGGAAAATACATCGTCAACCCTCCACCGAGAGGCCCAGCAGCCAGGCCTGGCGACGATGTGGCCAGCGTAGCACCCGCGGTGGAGTCGCGATCTCGTCCAATTTCAATTGGGGGTAATAATAATTTAGGTCTGTAAATGCAGCACCGTTGCAGCTTCTCTGGCTGGCCCGCTGGCCCCTCGCTGGCCTTTATCTAGGCTCAAAGCGACACCGAGCCAATGCTGTCTCCTCCCTCCATGACTTCCGGCCATGTCAGATGCCAGCCCGTAGATCTTGCCCAGCGCAGCACGTTGTCGCGCTAGACCAGCCTGCTCCAAGGCCGCGCCGGGCCATGCTTCCCCATTTTTGTAGGTCCCCAGGCGCGCGGTGGAGTCGTCCAGATCAGGGAACCAGTCTCCGTTGCGGAACGCCATCACGTTGCTGCGTGCGCTCTCTGATTTTTTTTTGGTGGTTCCTTCGGGTCCTTTGCTTCTGTTGGGTTACTTAAACCTTTCCCTTGTTTCCCTTTGCCTGGTCGCTGTCATTATTGCGGCAGTCGCCATTCGTGGGGCGCTGGAAATTAGACAAAGATTTTAGAGGATTTGGAATGCAAAGGGATGGAGTCGACTGGATATTACAACATGATGGATAATAGATATTAAGCAAAGCGAAACGCGGTCGAGACTCGACTCGAATGCCTGGCTGACCGTGGAATGCTCTGCGACTCCAGCATGTCCCCAGCATGTGGTGCACTCGAATGGCACTTTTGCATAGATCGAGCGGCACGCGCATTCCCAATCGCAGCGCCGCGTCGCTCGACCAGACCACGAAGGTAATTTCACGTGCAGCCAATGCCGCTGCACCATCCATCGCCAGGCCAGGCCAGGCACTTGCCGCGGCCGAGATGCACACTATTACGTAGTTATCAACTGAAGCCGAGTCAGATTGGCACACCTTCTCTGTTGACGCTTTGGGGAAAATGAAGATCTTGTCTAGCAACCGACAATTTGCTCGACCCAGAGTAGGATTCGAATTCTTCCAGAGCAATCTATTCAGCTCTAGTCAGGGGAAGCTGCCAGACTAGTTTATGCCAGGCCAGCGTTGATCCGTCCTTGGATCTTGCCCGCCGGGACGCCAGGCCCCGCTGCCGGGGCACTAATACGGCTCGGCGCCAGGCGATGACTTGGAGCACGTCAAATGTCCCTTGCACAGAGGGGTTCCACCGCGATGCTGCCGGCTGGGCTTCGGCCAAGATAGCCAAGTGCAACTAATCCACAACCCAGCACCTCGGACCTGCTTTCACCCCCTCCCTTTTATCTTGATTGCGCAGTGGGTCGTCTGAACACTTCCCTATCTCGTCGGCAGCGCAGAAACCCCGTGTCTTTTGCCATAGATAAAATACGACTCAACCAGAAATATCGTGGCGAGGACAGCGATGGTTGTCCTATGCCAGGGGCGAGCAGCCTTTAAGAGAAAAAAAAAGACCCCAGATATGAAGCCATGTGTGATCCGTCCATTTGTGCGTTCCTTGTGAAGACTATCAATGGAATCTAGGATGGCCATGGAGCTCAGTGTTCTTGACCGACAGCCCGATCATCTCGAGCTTACACCTCGTCAAAGTTTTCAACCTTGAGCAGCGGGCGATGACGGCAGTATTCCAGGAGCATTAGAGATGGTGCATGCGACGGATCTCGCAACCCCCACATGTGGCGGACGCTATTATTCATCCATAGGAATTATCCATGATTTTGAACTGATATTACTTTACCAATGATATGATGTGAATAGGCTACAGACTAAACTGAGCACTCTCTTGTGCGCGCCGTATCAATGGACATCGGACAAACACATCTGTGGTTGTCACACTACTTCTCCTTGGTAGACGCCGAAATATCAATATCGATGTGGAACTTCTGGCGCGTACCTATCAAATCAATCTAGTTAAACCTACTTCGTGTAACAGCCCGGTATTGTGTATACAGAATGTTCACCCAAACCAACTAATCCACCCCAGCGGAGGTGTCCTTACTGGTGTATATCAATCCATGAGGCACGTAACAAAGGTGCGCAGCATCGTAAGAACAAGACCCCACTCACGAACCAACGTCAACCTGGAGTTCCCGGGGGCTCCGCATGCCTTCATGAATCCCAAAGAAGAGGTATAAAACACCCACATATGGCCAATCGCCTTGAGGAGGTTGGACAATATCTTGCGGCTTCCCAGCATGCAACCAGTAGTCAGCAGCTACCCGTCACAGTCATTGCATTCGACAGCGAGAGAAATTGCCGCGGTGCCCAAGTTGAGGCAGGGGTTGTTGCAATATTACCTTGTACATATCCCGCGGGTCTTCCAGGATTCAAAGGTCATCGACATCCTCGAAATTGTCGTTCCAAGGACCCAGAGAGCCTCCGGACATATTGTTGGATCCCGTGCTTGGCGGTAGAATCTAATTATCAACGCCGATGTGCTCTCCTATAATGCCTAGAAGCAAGCTCTACCTACATTATGGCATCAGTGTCCGAGTTCCCACTCGTCTTCAGCCTCACAAAGAGCCCCTAAGAAAGCCGGCTACTTCTTGGATCATCCGGGAACTGTAGGCCTCCGATTGGTGTAGCGTCTCCATATAATTTTTTTTTTCTTTTCTTTCTTTTTTTTTTCACTCTAATATCAGACTGCTCCGTCATATAAACGATCTTCTTCAAGGCCCTAGCCCTAAAATAATGGGAGGTTTCAATTGCGAGCTTCGAATCGTATATCGGAGCTCGTTTACGACCCTATTATGGATGGAGAGATCCTTGCTGGTCCGCCGGGTTATTAGCTTTCCCACTCCATTTGGAATACCTTAATCAGTTGTGCCCTTGTTCGACACTTGCTTCGGTGACACTGGGAACCAGCCCCAATGAGTCTAAGAATTTTTAGTTTCTAATTTCGCCAGGGCAACCAGTATCTCAGCAGCTATGGAGTTGCATTAATGGGCCAGCTTTCGTAGCTGCGGGCTGGCCCATTTTGAAGGTATTATTACATGGGTCCAGGTTAGCTGCTCGAGATCCGTCGCGATATTAGTAACCTCGAGTAGCCTATTGTTGTTGTGCAGCTCGTCATTCGACTTTACAACGCGCCGCATCTCCCAAGTAGGAGTCCACACAAAATTGACTAGCTGAACAGGGTTGACCGCGAAAGCGAGGGCCGAAGAAGGATCCGTATTGCCTTTGAGCAGGCGTCATATTAGCTGATTGAAAAGTTTATACTGTTGCGGAGGTCCAATAGATATTTAGTCCCATGCCTAGGATACCAAGAGGGGACAGATAAACAACTGGAATTGTCATGTATTCTGCCTGTCGGTAGCTCGCGTGGCGTGAAAAGCGGCTTATGGATGTCCGTTCTCTATGGGTCGGTGAGTCTGCGACCCAACTGCAGACGTAGTCGTGGACAACGCATTGCTTGTCTCTGCACGAAGACAGGGGGGCGTGTGCTTATTCTTATCTCCTTCTATAGACCCGCTGTTCTCCAGAAAGAGACGCAGCACCAAATCTCCGGAGGCCTTGCTAGGAATGGTAATAAGCTTATTCTCCCGCAGCCAAAAAGCCGCAGTCCACCCGTTGCATCCCTTTCCTCAGCACAGCCGATTTCATAATCACGGAGATAAATAAACCCAGTGAGCCCAGGAGTCGAGCTGGAACCGGGCTAACTTCTTTAAGAACAGACTAGGGTAGCTCTGAGAGACCGTTTCATCCCATTACTGGCTCGTATGTAGTCCGGAATGTAATAACGATTCTCTCTCTCGATATGCAGCCCTAACCGAATGCGTGTCGCGCCACTAGTGTGGTGGCGTAATTCACTTCACAGGAGGTGGCTGTATGAACGCTATATTCCAGAAATCGGATGAAGCTATCATTTGATTCGTTATATAGTCTATTCGTATTCTTTCTATGGTTATACACAAGCTACCTCTTAGCCCTGCCTGGCGGGGTCTAGAGTTACCTTGTTCTTGGTAATGCTATCGATCTCCTCCATGATCTCCGGGGTCAGCTTATCCAGGATCTTGAGAGAGGCAATAGTCTCCTCCAGCTGTTCAGCACGGCTAGCACCCGTGATAACGCTGCTGACATTGGGGTTCTTAAGACACCACGCAATAGCAAGCTGGCTTTGAGAGATGCCCAGCTTGTCAGCCACGGGCTTGAGCTTGCGCACAGTCTCAATCTCCTGCTTCCAGTCGTCAGTGCCCATGCGGTCCCTCATGAAGTCGGCGAATCCGTCCTTGCTAGCACCGAAGCGCGAGTCCGGAGGCGGGTTGCCGTCGACGACGTCGTTGTATTTTCCAGAGAGGAGGCCCATCTTGATGGGGCTGAAGGTGGTGAGGCCCAGGCCGACGCGCTCATAGAGGCGCTGGAATTGCCCCTCGACCTTGTCACGGACGAGCATGTTGTAGAAGGGCTGTTCTACGATGGGCCCAATCATCCTTAGGTCCTTGGCGATGCCAACCTGTTCACCCCGTCAGTAACCGGTGACAGTTCTCATCGAACGGTGCTCCGACTTACGGCTTCCGCGATTTCGTCGGCGCTCCACTCCGAGGTTCCCCAGTAGAGGGCCATGCCCTGATCGATGACGTGGTTGAAGGCCCTCACTGTCTCCTCCATGGGCGTGAGCCTGTCGGGGCGGTGGGCGTAGACAATATCGACATACTTGAGCTGCAGACGGGCGAGAGACGCCTCGAGGCCCTCAATGATGTGTTTCCTCGAGAGGCCGTGGTTGTTGACGAGAATCTCACCATTGGCCGCACCGTAGTTGATCTCTGGTGATTTTCCAAAATTGATTTAGAAACAGCCCCTTGTCTCAACTGAGGTACTCGGAAAACTCTTACTTGTGCTGATGACAAGATCGCTACGCTTCCAGCCAAAATGCTTGATCGCCTTCCCCATCACAATCTCCGACTCGCCCGCAGTGTAATTCTCCGCCGTGTCGAAAAAGTTGACGCCGAGATCATACGCCTTCTTCATGCACGCAAACGCCTGCTCGTCGGCAGCGTACCCTCCGTACGTCATCCACCCGCCGAGACCGATGGCGGAAACGTGCAGTCCAGACCTGCCGAGACGGCGGTAGACCATGCCGGTCTTGCGAGGCTCTTCCCACGCCATTTTGAACGTCTATGATGTGGTGATTTGGAGCGATGGAACGAAGGAACAGGAAGGCGTGGTACGGTGATCGGAGAACAACGGCAAGGGAGGGGTGGCGGGCGGGCGTGATTGCAGCCTTTCGGGGTGCAGATTGCTAGTCAATAAAACGATTCACCGAATTAGATTGATTGTACGTGTCTGCGTGTGTCTGCGTGTGAGTGTGTGTGTGTGTGTCTGCGTGTACGTGTGTGGGGGGGTTGCGCGGTGATTGCCGACGTTCTGTTCAGTTCGTCTGACGTAGTGCCGGAGAAATTCTCGGAGTTGAAATTCCTCGGAGCGCAGGCGGAGAAAGCCAAAAGACAGTAACCGGGTCAGGAGAATGTCAAGCCACCGCCCTTACCCCACCCCAAGAGCCTTCAATGTTCCCTTTCCTCACAGCTCTCGCCAGCATGCGGTAAAGCGCCGCGCTAATCAACAAAATACCCAAAGGGGCCAGCCCCGGCGAGCCAAATGGACCAGGGTAGGACTGCGGAGGATCGTCTGCAATTGCGCCAGATGGGGACTAGATCGCGTCATCTGATCAAGACCCCGCATTCCGCCTCCGCATTCATGCCAAACAGCTCGTCGAGTGTCTCTCGGGTGTCAATGTCCAGCAGGATACGGGTAAAGGGTGACGGAGACCGAGCGAAACTGGTCAGGTCGAGGGTCAACCACGGGATTTGCGACTCGTCTTCGCGCGACGCGGAGACGGGCAGCAGCGGCGGCGGCGGCGTCGTGGTCAATGGCATTTGCGCGAGGATGTCCTCGGCCGACCAAAGGTTCGCGTCGCCGGCTTCAATGGCCGTGCCGATTAGCGCGCCCTCGCGTCGGAATTGTAGAGCGTAGGGTTGGAACACAGCAGCGTCGGGTGACCCGAAAATGTCGCGTAGCCTCGTGTTTAGGAGAGACAGAAGCTTGTTATTGCCGCCGCGGGACGAAGATAGCATGTCGCGGAGAGAGAAGAGGGTGTCTGCGGTGCCGTCGACCGAGATGCCCGGGTAGTTCTTGGTCATTGCATCAATCACAGTCGTGGCTATCTCGAACGTTTTGAACTCCTGTATGGTATTACTAAACAATGACCTCTTTCCATTTGGGAACGGAGCTATCAATATTTTTACAACTCACCAATGTAGCGCCGTGAGACTCAAGGGCTGCCGGTGGTATACGCGACACCAGCGACAAGAACTCGCGCGCGATACTGACGGGGTTCACAGTAGGACTCTGGATACCCAGCTTAAAAGCTGCGCGCGACAGGATGGCGCGCATCCACTGTCGCGTAAGAAAGACGTCCGCCCTCTGCACATCGTTGCCAGAGCCCCAGTCGTCATCGGTGATGGACTCTTGAAGCTTCTGCTGCAATATCTCCAGGCAAGACTGCACCAGCGACCCTGCCTGCGTAGCGTTGGACTCGGTATCCTGAAGGATCTCAAAGATGCCCGAGTGATCAAAGATCCAAAATAGATGGACGAGTTTGAGGAAGGCCGGCAGGATTTGCGAGCAGCTGTCGGCAGCGCCGTTACCAGGGAAGAGAATGTTTGGCTTCAAGATGGGCGGGAGCTTGTGGAGAAGAGCAACGCCGCTGACGGTGGAGGAAGGATGAGCATCATTAGTCACCCGCTCATCAATTTGCTTTTGTTCGTGGGAAGAAAAGCAGGGCCTGGCCCGGGTAATGGGGATTGGCATGCATATACGTATATATATATATATATGTCTCATTATAGATAAGTCTGTACTTACCGCTCAGTGACAAATAGGAGCCAGAGGACCCGGCGGCAGATTTGTTGCTCCGCGTCTGGCAGCGAGACGTAGGACGACTCGTGTTCCAGGCGGAGGATCTGCGCTTGCGTGATCGCCTCCCTTAGGAACAGGAGGGACTTTGCCCCGCCAGCAGCGAGGTTCTCGTGATATATATGGAGAAAGAAAGATGTGCGCAGGTTATCTAGCAGGTCAGTAGTCTCGCTTGCGTCGAGCCTCTGGAGAGTGTCTGGGTCCGGCTGCCACTCCGTCTCCAGCTTTAGTTGGGCAATGGTAGCGAGGGCCACTGCGTTGGCAAGACGCAGCGAGCCCGCATGCTCGGGATTGACAATGAGATCCTGCTTAAGCTTGGCAGCGTCTATGATGGGCCAGACGGGAAACAGCCGCGACGCATAAATCTCAAGAAAGGATAAGAAGTGGGGAATATCGCTCGCGGCCGACGGGTAGGAAGATGACAAGGAAGAAGACGCGCCAGCCGCCGGGTCAGCAGCGGTGGCATGGGGCTTAGAGGAATCTGTGGAGAAGGCATCTGGGGATAGGGAATGGGACTGAGGCTGTTGCTGGCGCTGCCTGTTGAGATTGATTTTCTCGATGGTGCCGGCGCGAAGGCCTCGCGGGCCGCGCTGAGCTTGCACTCGGGTAAAGGTACATTCGATGCCGGCCGTCACGCAGCCATTGCACGGGGCCGCTTCTGTGCACCGGATCTTGCGCACCTTGCACGAGTCGCAGGCCCGTCTTGCGAGCCGCTGGCGAGTGGCCTTGGGACGAGGCATGGTTGTGCCCTTTCGTCGCCTTTGTGCGTCAGCGTCTCTTGCGTTACTCACCCGCGCTTCCCTTCCTCTCTCCTCAGAAAGCCTGATAAGATAGATAGAATTCAACCCAAAAAAAAAAAGAAAAAAAAAAAAAAAAGAGAGAGAGAGAGAGAATATCGGAGACTCTGCGTTTCTAGCGTTCTAGCCTTGCGCTTCCCACCTGTGGACTGGCATTAGGTTTCCGCGTGCGTATCGTGAAGGGAAAACCGGGTCTTCCGTCTCTTGCTTTGGACCACTCAGAGCCTGGCATGTTGCGCCATCCGATGGGGGCATTTCACAATCGGACTTGTTTTGTGTCTTTTCCACTAATCTTTCGAGCTTGTTAAGTACCTCTCCGCTTTTCCACGGGCCAAACGAGGTCTTGGTGTCTTTCTCTTGACAGGGGTTATGCCATGCCGTACCAATCACTGCGAGGAGGGAGCAGGATAGCCAGCCAGCCATTCCTGTCCACCCCTCCTACAACCCTGCAGAAACCTCCTCCCCCCATCAGCGTCGCAGTGCGAGCCAAGGGGAACTTCGCGTGCGCTAGGGCGCTCCGAGGGAGCCTAATTGGTGGTCGATTTGCGGGGTTCACGCCATGCTAGCCGGATGGAGCATGTGAGCTTCAAAACCCGGGCAGTCTCAAATTATGGAGCTACGGATAATAATGGCAGACTAACAGTAGTAAGAGTTGTGTTTGTGTGTGTGTGTGTGTTTCTTATTACATGAATTCAGATTGGCTCGTTTCCGCATTCCTCGTGTCCCCTCGTGTCCTGGCCCTCGCTCATGGTTCAAAAAGGGAGTTGCTAGCCCAACCAACCCTGAAAAGGTAGACCCCTTTAGGGGTTAGAAAATCAAAAGAAATAGAATGCAATGGCTTTTCCACATTCAAGCACCGAGGCCGGCTCGACGTCCGGTGCTGTTCGGGTCTAAGTACGGCGCCTCGCCGAGACTGCATACACGGTCTCCAGCCCGAGCAGCATCGTAATCGTAGGTAGCGCAGTGGAGCGTGGACCTGTTGTCCCAGATGGCCAGGTCATTCTTGGCCCAGCGGAACCTGACCTGGGCGTCGTGGTTCTGCGTGACGAGGTTGAAGAGGTAGTTGAGCAGCACGTCGCTCTCGTCCTTGGTGATGCCGTTGATCCGCTTCGTGAAGCCCTTGTTGACGTAGATGGACTTCCAGCCTGTGACGGGGTTGGTGCGTACGACGGGGTGGACGGCCGTGAGGTTGCCGCCCTGGTTCAGGGGAGAGCCGCGAACACCCTCGCGGAGGGGGTTACCGAGGCGTCTAGCCTCGTCGTGGAAGAAGGAAGCGTCGTGGGTGGCCGTTAGACCCTCGAGGAATTGTTTCATGGGTTCAGAGAGGCGGTCATACATTTCGTAGCCCGACGCCCAGAGCTGCATGCAAGACGTGCCGTTAGTTCCAGGTGTTTTTTTTTTCTTTTTTTTTTTTTGGCCAGTGTATATATACACTTGAAAGAAGGGAAGGGGAATCCCGGTGGTCTGGGTCACTGACAGTGTCGCCGCCCGTTTCGGGCAAGGTGTGAATCTTGAGCATCGCATAGTCAGAGGGGACCTTCTCGAAGGTGCTTAATTGTTAATAGAGCTAACGTCAGCACAAACAGCCAAAGCTAGCAATGTGAGGGAAGACGATTCCGGGGGCTACTGCAGTGCCAGCATCCTGGGCTTGCCAAGGGCGGGCGGGCGGGCGTAGGTAACGCAAATTCGGCTCCGAAATAAAAAAACGTGATGCAGCTTGGTTTGGGTATAATCAAACTCACATGTCACTGTGCCAGCCCGCGCTGGCGAAGCGGGAGACGTCGCTGAGCTGGTGGGTTAAGCCGCCGCCCTTCTTCTGCTTCTCGCTCGAAATGACGCTGATCTGGTCGCCAAGCTCGCTACCCTCCTCCGTCAGGGGATGCACGTGGAGCCCCGAGCTGGAAGGGCAGCCGCCGGCCTCGGTGAGGCGCAACATGAAGGCCTTCATCTCCTCCGGGGTGACATCCTGACTCTTGAGGAAAACGACTCCGCGCTGGGAGATGAGCGAAGCGAGGTCGCGGAAGACGACATCGTCTTGCTCCTTGATGATGTCGCGCACCTGCAAGCCCGTGATCTCGCGGCCAATGACAGGGGTCACGTCGTGGTAGCTCTCGATGTACTCGTCGAGCCTGCCGGTGTAGGTGATGGGCGCCGAGAGGCGAGGGCGGCTTTCAGGGTGACCCCCAACAAAGTTGCCGGGGTTCGAATCCTGAACGGTGGCAGACGGCATTTTTTTTCTTTCAGAGCAAGTGAAGGATGGGCAAAATGGTTTGGGTGTGTTAAAGTGGTAATAATCTAACGCGTGCAATTGGCGTATGGAATACTAGTAGTAATGGGTGTATGGAAGTGTCAATGATGGATGTGCTGGCTGGCAAGGGGCAAGGGAGGATTGATTTCAACTGGGAATCGTGCCAGGCGACAAAAACCTCCGGACCACCGACTAGGGTGTCACAGCCAGCGTAGGTTTCCAAGAACAGAACAGTTGGCGGCCAGCAGGGAAAAGGAAAAAAAAAAATGCAGTGGCTAGGCTAGTGGGATTGACGCAGGTAATTCGCTGGTCTAGGCCCCTTGCTTGTACTGATAGGTGTGTGTGACAGAAGGTCCTCTTCTGAACCAAAAGTAGAAAGGGAACTCTCGATCGATAATAAAGGCGAACGTGGTGTATCTCTCGTGGGAGAACGACAACACTCAACTTGTATATTTTGCCAAACAGCTCAGTCTCACGGCGCAGATGGGGTTAGCAACGTCGAATCACGGCCCAAGCGAAAGACGACATCCGGGCTACTTATGACATGCCAGTTCTTAAGAGGGTGCTGGAGAAATTCTCGGAGACCGCACCACCCCACAGTCGCCATCCCATCACATCGGTTTCCCGAGACTGGGCTAGTCTGGCTCCGACGAACCAATCCTGTCGCCGCCGAGGCCATCATTCGACTGCAACAAAACGTCCAACCTTGACCAGCCCATGGGCTCCGCACGTCTAGCGTGCCGACGAGGGCAGGGGCCGATTACTAACTCGGGCAATCGTCCCGGGCTGTGTGCTCAGAACTCATTCATCGCCATTCACTGTCTTGTCCGTGATCAGACTCTGGCTCCAGCCTGCCGTGATCCTAGGCTTCCTCTACTATACTTGTATATATTCAAGGCGTGAAGCCTCTTTTTCTTTAGTTTTTTTTTTCTCTCTTGCGTCTTGTCTTTTTTCTCACTTGTGTGCCCAAGTCCAGCCCGGCTCAATTGAGAGAGTAATTAGAATTCATTCTCCTTTCTCCTTTCCCCCATCTCTACAGAAAGACACGACTGGCCCGCGCAACTACCGCCACCATGGGCAAGGACGACGTCGAAGTGCCCCCGCCCACCATCGAGCACTCCTCCGATGTCGACAAGAACAGCGTCGCCGTAGGTCGCGAGAACCTGCACGGCGCCGTTGCCCCGCACGCCTCGTACGAGGGCGGTCACCGCTGGGATCCTACCGCTACCTGGACCGCCGAGGAGGAGAAGGTCGTCATCAGAAAGACGGATCTGAAATTGCTCACATGGCTCTGTGTTATGGTATGCATGCGCTTAAATGTCCTCGTTCACTAATCACGTATTTAGCTTTCAGCCCCAGGCGTTCCTTGGCCTCCTTTTTTTTTTCTTTTTTCTTTCTTTTTTCTTTTCTTTTTTTTTTTTTCTTTTTCTTTTTCAGGTCACTAACGGAACGGCCTTAATACAGTTCTTTGGTCTCCAGTTGGACCGTGGCAATCTGAGCAACACCCTTGCCGACAATTTCCTTGACGATTTGGGGCTCACCACCGACGACTACAACAATGTAAGTGAGCCAACAATGGCCGCCAGAATGCCATTGTTCAAATTGCTATTACTAACTCTATGATCAGGGTACCACCATTCAACTTTTGTGTTTCTTGGCTGCGGAGTTCCCTGTGCAGTTCCTAACCAAGCGCTACGGTTTCAAATATGTGCTGCCTACGGTAAGATGCCAAACAATTCAACATTTGAAAATATGATTGAAGCAGTAGAATGATGAATGGCTAATTAACATTTTGACGATACCAGCTCATGATTGGATGGGGCCTAACTTGTAAGTGCACTCAACCCTCCGCAGTTTCACATTATATATAAAGTCGGCGCTGACAGGAATATTTTGACAGCCACCTTCCAATGCTTCATCCATGATCGCACCTCGTTCTACGTGACACGCGCCTTCATCGGTCTCTTCGAGGGTGGTTTCATCCCCGGTGCCATCCTCATGGCCACCTACTTCTACACCTCTACCGAGCTCTCTGTCCGGCTTGCCGCTTTCTGGTCCACCCTCAACGTTGCTCGAGTCATCTCCGCTCTCTTGGCCGCCGGTCTCTTGGAGATGCGAGGTGTCAATGGCCGCCCCGGATGGTTCTGGCTCTTCCTCATCGAGGGCCTCTTGACCGTCGTCCTCGGCGTCATCTCTGTCATCTATTTGCCCACGTCCCCGACTGGCACCAAGACCGTCCTCTGGCGCTCGCCCTGGTACACCGAGCGTGAGGAGGTCATCATGATCAACCGTATTCTCCGTGATGACCCCGCCAAGGGTCTCACTGCCATCACCGAGCCCGCCACCTGGGCCGACGTCAAGAACACTTGGGCCGACAAGTCTCTGTGGGGTCTCTTCTTCATCGGCCTCATCGCCTACATCCCCGCCACTCCTGTCCAGGCCTACCTTACCCTCACCCTCAAGCGTGTCGGCGGTTTCAGCACCCTCGAGAGTAACCTTCTCACCGCTCCCTCGGCCGCCATCCAGATCGTCACCATGTTGGCTCTCGCCTACAGCTCCGAGTACTTTAACGAGAGGGCTTTCCACTGTCTCTTTGGTGAGCTTTGGTGTCTTCCTCTTTTCACCGCTTTGCTCACTCTGCCCGATGGCGGCCGCGAATGGGGGCGTTTCTCCCTCGTCACTCTCATCTCTGGATACCCCTACTTCCATCCTATTGTCAGCTCTTGGATCTCCGAAAACACATTTGACGTCAAGAAACGTGCTATTGCTGCTGCGACCTACAACGTCATTGTCCAAGTGTAAGTCAAACTCCTGGTTCTACGTGTAATTATGACCTACAACAATGGTATGCTAATAATAACGATTGCGCAGGGGAAGTTTGATTGGTAGCCAGATCTACCGCAAATGGGATGCACCCTACTACAAGACTGGCAACAAAGTCTGCATCTCCATCCTCGCCCTTGCCATCGTCACCTTTGTCGTCCAGCGCCAGTGGCTCATTCACCTCAACAAGAAGAAGGAGAAGGAGTGGGATGCTATGACCGCCGAACAGAAGCTCGAGTACCAGACCGACCAGGCGGCTCGCGAGGTGGATGGCAACAAGCGTCTCGACTTCCGATTCCAGTACTGAGGAACTGGTTGTGACTGGTGAATATACCGGGATGGAAGAGGGACCATGTGAATTTGACTGGCATACTGAAATGATGGAGTGATCACTGGCTTTCACTTTCGATGCAACAATTTTTAGTAGTGCTTTTTTTGCGATCTTTTTTTAATAGCTGTTCTGATACCTCAATCGCAAACCCGCGTTATGTATAAATTTACCCGTGGCTACCCCGCATCTTGACGTCTTGAAGCTCGGCTCTTCGTCGAAGATTGATCATCACCAGTATTTAACCATGCGAACGGAGCGAGGTCCAGTTTCAAAGCAATCAATCGATCGTAATGCTCGAGGCAAAGTAGCCAAGGCCATAATCAACAACACCATCCCTACCATCCTAAGGGGCAATGCTCGCGCGCGTCGAGGCATAGCCGCGGTCGAGCTCATCGCCAATCCGGAGCCCGGCGCCCCTTATTACCGTACCGAAGCCGCCATTTCTCCGACAACCCCTCGGAAAGCACAGCAACTGCAGGCGAAACCGGGCGCGGAAAAATTCGCAGAGACCTCTGAACAGCCTGGCACCGACGCACGCCCCCATGTTTCCGGCGCGAGCTCAGTCGCTACCCTGATCGTCTCCGATACGCTGGAGGCGGCTAGGCAGATCCACTCCAAGAACCTCGCCCTGCCACCTCACCGGCGACCACGCATAGCGATCCTCAACATGGCCTCTCCCCTCAGGCCAGGCGGCGGAGTTTTATCCGGAGCGACGTCCCAGGAGGAGTCACTTTGCCGTCGGACGACGCTCTACCCTTCCTTGCGCGAGGAATTTTACCGTCTTCCCGAATTTGGGGCGGTCTATACGCCGGACGTGCTGGTTTTCCGAGTCGATGATGATATGATTGCTAAGCCGAGTGACCAGAGGGACTGGTTCTTCGTGGACGTCATCTCGGCAGCTATGCATCGACTTCCAGAGGTGGAGGGCGTTGGCGAGGAGCAGAGGTACGCCGAGGAGCATGATCGTGAGGCGGCAGTGAAAAAGATGCGGGCGGTCATGCAGATCGTCAAAAGCAAGGATGTTGGACAAGTGGTTTTGGGGGCCTGGGGCTGCGGTGCGTACGGGAATCCTATTTGGGAGATCGCCACAGCATGGAGGAAGGTTTTGTCCCGAGGTACGGGTAAAGGCAAAGCCCGTACAGCTGGGATTGGTCTCGAACTTGGTGAAGCAAGTGAGCCAAGTATCTTGGGGAATATGGAGGTATATTTTGCGATTAAAGATGCACGGATGGCAGAGATCTTCCAGAGAGCCTTTGGGTCTGACTTACTGAAAAAACAGCCTGCCCAAGTTGACATTGATAGCAAAGATCGATAAAAATTCTTTATAATAATTAGGCTCGTGCCCACAGAATGATTGCCTTTATTTTATATGGTACTTCTTCCAAAGCCGTCCCGGCTAGATCCGAATGCTTTGACCGCGCGGGTATTAAATAATGTCCACGATAGTGCCAAAAACCCCTATTTTTGGGAAAGAATCAAAGCAAGCTGTTGCGCGAAACATCTGCGACAGCGCAGCCTGGAGCCGACGGGAGATCAGCAGAATGAAAGAGGGAGGAAATGGAGTATAACGGCATGGAAGAGATCCACCATCCGGCTTATACAGCTCTAGCGAGGGGCGCGGGCGTCAAATCGCCGGAGGCACATGCAGTACGGCGGTTTGGGCCGAAGGCGCTTGCTGCCATCGCCGGGCGAACCCGTAGTAGAACCCGCGTTGGAAGTTTGCGGGCACTTGGTAGGACTAGAGATAGTAGAAGCAGTATTATTCTTTGGTTTTGCGCTAATATATGCAAGCCATTAGCCCGAATAATAAGGGAGGCGCAGGAGGCGCGAAAACAGGGAATGACAGGCCCAAAGATGATCCGCAGGGCAAGGCGGGAACCACCCGAGGATGGGAGCCGGAATGAACGGGCTGGGGACCTACGGCATCGTGGGAATGGTAATGATGAGAGGAAGGTGCGGGGCACCCAAGATACCTTGAGATATATGAAAACGAGACATACTGCTTCTTTTAGGCTTGGTATGGCTGGCATGGTGACTACTTTCAACCTCGGTAATACTAATAACTCAAAGATATTCACCATAGGGAATGCTCTTCCCGCAGCCACTTCATGGTCCCAATCCTACCGAATTATATGCTGGAACTTGATTGCTACTCCCGTCAGTTTCCAATTCCTCAACGTGATAACGGAATGGCGCCGCACTTCTCAGCCGGGTTGAGGGTCTCTTTGGTATCAATACGAGTCGTGAGAAACAAAGGCAAAAAGACCGATATCAGGTAGCAAGGGGCTGAACACTTTTAGTTACAGGAGATATATTAATGGCTTGAGTTTTGTTTTGCGCTGCCGTGAGGAAGTTATTCTCCGCGTACATCACACTTGTTTCAGTACGCTCTGTTCACGACAATTCATAAAGTTGAACGCCAGCCGCCTCGTGCTGCGTCGGATTTGGTACACTCTTCTCCTGTTTCCCACTCGTCACTAACTGTGCATCCCCGCCCTGGATTGGTGCTGCTGACCCTCTCCCCAACATAGCTTGAGTAGCACTGCGCGACTTCCATCGCCAGAAGACGAAACCCACCATACCACCAATTACGAATGCCATTGGTATCCCAATTCCCAAGCCAAGTTTGAGACCAAGTTTATCATCAGAGTCCGCAGGACCAGGCCGTGTCGAGGTTAAATCCTACAAGGTAAGTATTATTGAAAAGAGCTAATAACGGTAGAGGGACCTACTGATGGTGTCGAACTTGGAGCAGAGCTGGAAGTAGAAGCAGTGTTTGAGATCTCTTCCGCATCTACCAGCCGCACGTATTTGGAGTTGAACCCAGTCCCATCATTGAACAAGAGAAGAAAATGAACAGGCGATAGCCTGAAATCCGGGTCATCATCGTCTAGTGGCGCTACAGTCCATGCGTACGATGTTGGGACCGAGGCGTCGGCTTGATCTAAACGGTGCAGTACATCAGCAACAGGCTCTATTGCGGTTAGGAATGTTTGTTATTTATAGAGTCATTAACCTATGAGTTTAAGATTATTAAGCCGGCGCTCTGGATTTCTCGGCCCCTGGAACACAAACAGGGAAACTGGATCAGTACGGTTGGTTACCCATTTTATATCTGCCGTTTCCCCAATCGTTAATACCAAATTCGAGTCGCGTACAATGACACCATGAGGTCCATCAGCCGGCGGAAAGGTAAAGTTGTTCTGCGCGATAACGAATTGGGAATGAAGCAAGCTGGCGAGAAATAGGACACGGAATGCCATGATGCTTCGCCAACGCCAGACAGATGTGGCCCGAACCTGAAAGCAACGCGTTTCTGGGCCCAGGGACGCTTTTTATTTGTACCTGTCGAGCTGGAAAATGTGGCGCATCCGCCACTATCCCCGTTTTGACCATAATATTGAATTCTTTCCTATTTCGGCCCAAAACTATTATTAGTTCATGTCTTGTTAGCTCGAAGTATTTGCCAGGGACCCGTTGATATGTACCTTTCACTATAAATTGTGTGAAGCATACCTAAGCAAAAAGAAGGAAATAAGTACATTAACAAAACCCCAGAAAATTAACCAAGTATGATCTCGGAAGAGGGCTGGGCAAAATCCTCCCCAATTAGAGGCGTGCAAGTATTCCATTGGACATCGCTTCCCTCTTCTCTCATGAGGCCTTCACTTGACATGCTGCACTTGGCGGAGAGACCTGTCCTAGAAATGTAAAACATGCCGATTTATCTGCAGCCCGCGCGTACCAGTATAGATCCAAGAGGAGACTCACGTCGGCTTAATATTGTCAGCCATACATACCTCAGGTTACCAACCATCAGGTGGCAGTGCAGGTACCGCCGAATCTATCACTGAAAGCTGTCGCTCATTGTCTATGTTTTTCTTCAAGCGGGATTGGTGAGAGCTGTTCAGGGTAGAGAAGGTATCTCCTAGAGCAGTCACTCGTGCTTGACTACTATCTATTATTCATTGTATAAATGCAGTTAGGCAAATAACCCCAACATGACTTACAAGCTTTCCAACTATGTTTTATTTTTCTGCTATTTAAGGTTTTACATGCTGACTATTCGACTGATACGGTTGTTGTCTTAAATCCGTATCTTGTTAATGAAATTAATACAACAGAGATTTATGCAAGGAAACAGCTGCCTTTTTGCTACTCAACCTCACTATCCTAAACTCTATGAAACTCGACTCATCCCTGTAAACTGCCCCGAACTCTCTTAACTGCCTTCAGAAAGACTAATCCTGACATATGTACATACATATACAGTCAATACACAGTGGTCTCCTGCATACCTTGCCATATCTTGCTAAGCACCCTCTTCTGCCCTCCCCTTATTCACATTGCACTCACTATAGGAAGTGATGGAGTAATGCTCCTTGACAGTCCTCTCTGTATTGTGATGCTCTCTGGGTCTGATATTCCATCCTTTGTAAGATACTCATTCCTAATAGAAATATGGCTAGCTTTTGCTCAGTTTAGCTCTTGACGCGGTATCTGTCCATCGCATATCATGTCCATCAGAAATCCGAATGGGAGAACCCTTTCCTTGATATCTGCTTCATAGCTCCCTGTAACTCGCCATTCCACTCACCCCAGAATGGACTTACTGCCTTTTGTTTGAATTTAAAAAGCAATGTGTGACCTGGCAAATGGTGCCCGAGATGAGATTAGAAGCTACGTGGTATCCTTTCTCATATTCTCGGTCTTAGTACATCTAGTTTTCAGTCCTAGCTCGCAGCATCGTCTGGAGGTTCCTGGGGTCGCCTCCGGTCCTCAACCCGGTTTTGCGACCCCGGAAGAGAGTTTGATTGTCAGACGAACCTTGCACCACACAGGACTTCCAACTGCATTGATGAATTGATAACTTCCCCCCGGGGGACCCAGGGCTTGGAATGCTTGCCAATTGGTGCACATCTACTGATTCTTGAGATGAATAATGGTGGAAGCTATGGAACAGGACGGTAAATATAACCTTGTCCCATCTTTCGTGATGACCAGGAGTCAGAGCAAGGTGTGCTTGACCATGCTGCCCCTCCTGCACCATTACGAACGGTCCTACCTCCACACAACTCCAGGTTTTGGCACACTGGACCCACGATGGTACTACTGGCTGCATGCGACCAGATTCTGATAATACCGGTCGCGAAGGTTGTCCTTTGTCCACGCCGCGCTGGTTCTAAGCCGATGTCTAGCTTCTTATTGGTTAATATGGGAGCGACAGGCGGAGAGCTTGGCCTCTCTGCGAGGGAGATTCGAGGGCACAGCAGGACAGAATATAAACCATGAACTGGGGCGGGTTACAACGGCAGCCCGGATCAGCTTGATATTCCTTTGCTCATCTGTTTCCAGAAGCCAAGGTAAGGCCAGAAGTGGAGCGGAAATCCCAATGGATAAGGGCGCATGGTTTAGTGGTATAATTCCTCTTTAGCATAGAGGCGGTCCCCGGTTCGATTCCGGGTGTGTCCAGCACAGTCATTTTAAATTTTTTTTTCTCGCAGGCTCAGTAACTTACAGGTGGGCCAGACAAGTGTGGAGTGCATGAAGGATTGATGTTTCTTGGGGTCCATCTTTGGTTATTACCAGACTCTCATTGATGTGTGCATACTGCATTGCTAGCCATCCAATGCTTCCAGTTTGTTTCGAACCATTTCGTCCGATTTTCGTCGTCAAAGCCTATGTTACCATTTTCACAAGATATCAAGAAATTGCAAGGAGTTGCAGATGCCACATCTGCTAGTCTTGAGAATCTTATCCGACTTGAAATTTAAACTAATCCCTCTGAGGCAGATCATATGAAATATTTTACTTTTTGAAAAGAACAAAAAGTCGTGATACAGTATATGAACCCATCTCCAAGTAGAAAAAAAAGCGCCATTCATTAAACTATGGAAAGAGAAGAAAAAAAAAAAAAAAAAGGAAAGCTCACAATCTGCTTCTTATACGACATAGGAACAATGAAGTTGAACGAGACGAAAATAATCAATGTTCAAAATATAAACGCGAAAAAGAGAAAAAAAATATAAATAGAAAGAAAAATAAAACATACAACACCGGGGATTCGCTGGTCGTCACCGACCCAACTACTAGTCCGGCGCTTCCCAGCTTGTGTTCAGGGGAGCGGACGGGACCCTCAATTCTCTGGGAGCTATGGTCGTATGTACTGACGTCCTTTCTGAAAGAGCATTATATTACCTATTGGCTGGCATGTACAGGAAAATGTGCGTAAGAACAGCTAAACCCGTCGTCCCTCACTATTCCAGCCTCAATGCGCCCTCAGTTGTCTTACTCCTCGTCTTGACCCCTCAAAGGAACACTGTTGATATCATCAAGGAGCGGGTTCCCTCCAGCAGGCACTCGACATTAATCATGGAATGGCTCCTCGTCTCCAAAATCTGCTGCTTCGGTGCACGAAGCAGCCGTTGTAGAGAGTCGCCTAGATACGCATCCAGGCCTCAACGAGTGATTCTTGTAATATTGGTGTGAGGTTTTCGGAAGCAAGGCTGTCCCAGGCCAAGGTATTCTGGAAAAAATTGGGCTATGGGAGCAATATTCACACCTTGGAGGCTGACGTTGGGGGCTACTACTCTCCGAAGGTGTGTAGTAGATCATTATATCAGTGTGTCTTGGGAGGCTTGCCTAGACCTCCATAATTTGTCCATAAGCCGTCGCAGTAGCCTGGCTAAGCAAACTTTGCTCATTGCCCTTCCTCCGCCTTGCCCGATACCAACGACTCGGTGCCCTGAGGTGGCGCTCGGATCTGCATTCAATTCTTTTTTTTTTTTTTTTTTTTTTTTTTGGGGGGGAGGGTTGCTTCCCCGAGGCTAAGTCGCTGATCAATTGTCGCCTCGTGCTATCTCCATCTGGGGAAAGGTGCCCCCGCAAGCTTCGATCATGAAGATGGAATTTGCCCCATCTTCACATCTTAGCGGTTAAAACTTTTCATTCTTGGTTAGTGCGAAAGCTTCGGCCGGGTCCAAGGTAAAACCTCGCAATTTGTCTCTTCTTGGATGTTGTCTCCACTGCCTTGGTCCAGCTTCCCTTTCGTCAGTCATCCATGATTTACTCGCGAGTTGATGAAATGATTGCCTTAATACTCTATTCGCTATCTTATTCCTTCGTAGGATAGAATGGTTTAAATTAACAAACATTTTGTCCCCTCCCACGAAACTTATTTCGAATTTTCCGCATCCGGTGATCCATTACCCGGGGGTTTATGGCTGTAGATGCCGAACCTAAGCCGATCTTTTGAACGAAAATAGATGAGAAACACAACGGACATTTCGCCACGGCAAGACTCAATCCCACTTTTGCTCCCACGTCCACGAATGCGCGATTGTTCTGACTGGCACGGACGCCATTCGATTCGGAGTTGTCGATGTAGTTGAAAATATAAGCTATAATCAATCACAACAGCGATGGAAAGGAAAGTGGAGGTATCGAAGTCCATGCACAAGCGGGCGACGTGTTTGTGATAATACCGGCGGGCGTCGCTCATAAGACTTTCAACCCCAAGCCGGATGCTGGGTTCACGTTACTGACGCCAGGCAAGGGCTATAATCTCTCTAGCGATTTCCGAGAGAGGTTGAGCGGAATTAGACTTTCTGGGTTCACTATAATAGACTCTTGTCCAAGGAATGGTGAGGAATGGGATTGTGCCGGACGCGGCGAGGGCGCTGTAGCGTATGCCAAAGTTTTGGTCTATTCTGCCTCCTGAGCGTGACCCGGTCCTGGGAATATCACCGCAGGAACTTTGTGAGTTATAGAGCAGCCACGGAGGGTATCAATGTCAGGTGTTTGATCTACATCGCTTAACGAAGAATGTCTGTTAGTGCAACGAGGCAACGAGAATAGGGAGGTTCGATTGAGTCGGGTCTGCTCGCGTTAAATGTTTGTTTGCTGCCACTATACACATATATTCCGAGATAAAAATAGAGAGTTGAGTACTGTAATCCCATTTTCTTCGCTCCATTCGAGGGCGTACCAGGCAGATACGTTTATGAACCTCCAATTGCTATGTCCACTAGAGAATAGATACCCTGCTCTTTAATCATCAAAATGCATTCCTGAGTACCCCACGTTTTCTTGTCTCGATTCTTCTAGTCTAACCATATTAAGTAGTAGTGTCTACGGGGGTCGGTCGTCGAACTTATCTTAAGCCTCACATTCCTCGCATCAAGACACTAAATGGGCACTGACATATTCAGACCAGGATCTTCGACTCAGAGATGACCCTGCGTCTCAAGACTCTGGGACTCAACCCCAGCCCTCCATGGCCATTTGGAAGGAGATGAATATATCTCTCTTCTTTTTCTGTTCCCCATACTCATTAAGGCATCGACGCCGTCGCTCCCATGGGCCGAATCGTTTAGCGTGTAATGGCGCCGACACGTTGTGTTTATAGATAAATATAATACAGTTGTTAACCGCGCCAAAACCCCCGAGTCGTGCGCACACGCGAGCATGAGAGCCGCCATCTATAGTTAGGCCCCTCTGAACTTGTTAAAGAAGAATATTATTTAATATTTTACCCTGAAGTCTGCAATTCCTATCTTTTGCCTTCAGAATATTTCCCTTTTACACAGAATAAACCGTACGAGGTGTAGTTGGAACGCGCTGTTCCACAAGTTCTTCAAAATAAGTTGAACTATCATACTGATGCGTCCAACCAAAACACTATATATCTGGTGCCTTCTGTAGCCAGCAGGACACATGTATGCGCATTCTCGAGGCAATTCATGACGGGCGGGGGATTATCAACAGGAAGCCGCATCCCTATTCGAGTGCATGAGTCCACAGAGACGAGTGGCGAAAGCCGTCGTTAGTCTCGGGCCTAGGCAGCCCGCCCCTGGATGCTGGTACCAGCATCCGAGTTTCGCCCGGGCTGATAATCCGAAACGGCGAACTTCTTGCTGGCCACCTTCCTTATCCGGTTAAAAATTCCTAACATTTACCAGCGTGTCTTATCTCCTGGTTTTCAGTCAGAGCCGCAGGCCGTGATCGGCGCTCAATTGGTGGCAATCAGGCGGAGCCAAAAGGTACGTTCATTGTAATAAACGGTAGATGATTGGCCAGTCTCGGGGTCGACTTTCCACTCCTCAGGGCTTACCTCGGGGCTAAATATTTAAGCTCGAAGACGGAGGAAAATGCAGGTTCCGACGAGGTTGGCTCGATGAAAAGGCAGTTCTTGGCATACAAAGTGAGGCTGAACTTAATCTCCTTCGCGTGGAACGCACTTCGCCCGTTTGCGCCGAGAAATCTCCTTGCTCCGATGGGATGGGATGGATCTCGACTGGCTTCGCTCGAGCTTACCCTATTTGCTATTAGGCCTCCCCCGTATTTTCAGGGGGGATGTGTCCACGTGACTCCTCCTAAACAATGGAGACCTCGGGTTTCAACTATTAATGGGATGATGTTTCCATTGCAAAAGATCCTTTCACCTTGTGGGCCCATGACGTAAGATTAACAACCTCATACGGCAGACGAGCGAAAAGTTAAACCAGGAGCCAACCAGTGCTCGTGTATGTGACTGGGAATGGCTTAGTCCCCAGGGTGAAGGTCGTTCGATCTCAGGGAAAAGCAACGACGCGATGAGACTTCGCATTGTCCCGCCCATTAACCACAACTGGGCATAGGAGAATTGTCGCGAATGCCGAGCATGGCTCTGCATTACATCTACAGATCGACCCCCCCCCACTCCCGAAATCGGGGAGTACGCCAGCGACACCACCGGTTCCACCGAGACTTGTTCGCGAGCTCCACATAGACAAGCCAATGGATTACTAGTTTGTATCTCCTAACACTGGTCGGTGCCACCGGTCACTTTTCGCCCCAGGAGTTCTTTTGTCCTTTAAAAGCCAAATCTGGGGCCCCTTCCGGATTACTCCAGGATTCTTTTTCTCCTCTCGTGTCTAATCGCCGAAGAAACAACTTGGGTTACGCGAAGGAATCCGCGAAGGAATCCATTCCACCCCCGTCAAGTATCGATATCTAAGTCCAAGCATACGGGGTTCGCTCAACCCGCGGCGAGGCAGTAATGGGTCATTCAGAAACCATGGACACGCCGACCAACTCTCCTGCCGACCAGGAGAAGGGCGTCGTCACCGAGACCCCTCCGGCGTTCGACCCTGCCGTCCCCAATTCCGGCGGAATGCTAGATGGCGAAGTCGGTGAAATCATCAATTACAAGACTTTGAGCTGGTGGTATGTCCATGTCTCTAATCAACTGCCGTTAAATATTACATTTTGATCGAAGTTCTGACCACCTCCATTAGGCAAGGTGGTATCGTCTTGATTGCAGAAACCGTCTCACTCGGCATCCTGTCTCTACCCTCTGTGCTGGCCACAGTCGGTCTTGTACCCGGCATCGTCTTGATCCTCTTTTTGGGATGTCTGTCTACCTATTCTGGCCTCGTACTTGCCGAGTTCCGAAAGAAATACCCATTCGTCCAGAACTTTGGCGATGCCGTCGAAGTGATTGGAGAGTCCGTCGGTATGGGCCGTCTGTTTCAGGAGTTCTTCGGCTGGGCCCAGGTTCTCTTCCAGGTTTTCGTCATGGGAAGCCACCTCTTGACGTGGACGATCTGCATGAACACTCTGACCAACAGCGCCTCCTGCACCATTGTGTGGGCTGTCGTGGGGTTGGTCGTGTTCTGGGTCTGTAACCTGCCTAGGACCTTGAAGTATACGAGCTACATGTCAATAGCCTGTGAGTCCCAACTTCACCCGACTGCACATTGTTACAGTGTAGTAATACGGAGAATCTAACTCTCGATGCAGCTTGCTTGTCAATTACTACCGCTGTCCTCATTACTGTCGTTGACGTTGCCATCGAGCGACCCATTGGGAGCGGTAGCTTCCATGTAGCTAACGAGCTTGGCTTTACTGGTGCTTTTTTGGCTGTCACCAACATCGCCATTGCCTTCTGTAAGATTCCCCGTCGCTTTCAAAATACAGAACTTGGCGCGAGCTCTAACACTTTGCTCTTAGCGAGCCATTCTTGCTTCTTCACGGTAATTTCCGAGTTCAAAAACCCCGACGACTGGCCCAAGGCTCTCGCTTTGCTCCAGATCGCGGATACCACCATATACCTTGTCGCCGCTATCGTCATCTACGTGTTCGTTGGTCCGACTGTTCCATCGCCCGCACTTTCTGCTGCTGGGTCCCCTGTGGTGCGGAAGGTGATCTGGGGTATTGCCATTCCGAGTGAGTGCTACATATACGGCTCCTTTTTAGACTTCGGCCCTTGTGCTAATGTGTGACTTAGCTATCGTGATTGCCGGTGTCATTTACGGCCATGTCGCTTCTGCGTATATCTTCTCCCGAATCTTCCGCAACACCAAGCACGTCGTTCGGAGAACGAAGCTGTCCACACTGTCGTGGTTCGCCGTCACGCTGGGAATCTGGACTATTTCTATGATAATTGCCGAGTCGATCCCCGTCTTTAACAACTTGCTTGGGTTGATCGGCGCCTTATTCGCGAGCTGGTTCTCGTATGGTCTTCCCGGCCTCTTCTGGCTCTGGATGCATTACGGAAACTGGTTCAAGGACGGCAAGCAGACTTGCCGTTTTATGGGCAATATTCTCCTATTTATCGTTGGTCTTCTAATATGTGTTCTGGGCCTGTGGGCTTCAGCCGTCGCGATTGCCGAGGATAAAGCTCAAAGAAAGCCATGGACTTGCGCCAGTAACGCCGCGGAATAGAGACGTACCCCCTCATAGAATTAGAACATTGAACGTGTACAGTTTTGAATCATGACTCTTTACGATGGATTACCTAAAATATTTCATAATAAGATATAAGTAAAAATTTCCTTTACCCTTGCAGGTCTGGGTGTCCTTCCATCTGAACGGGCTCATACAATCTAGGTAGGACTCGAAGTGCATTCTCGCACTAGTAGTAGCTGCTTCAGAGCTATTACCTCGGTATTTGCAAGATAACCTTGCTTTCGCCTCCGAAAATGATCTTCCACACATTGCGCGGCCTCGCGTGCTTTCTGCTCGTCATCTGCATGCCATCAATATGAAAAGAGTAACGCAGCCTATATCCCGCCCGTCTAGACACGACTTGTAGACTCCGCCTACTAATGTCGTAACAGCTAGTTGTGAAACGGCCCATATGGGAGAGACCAGCCGCGCATGTCTGTTCAGACATGTTTCATCGGATTTGGGCGGTTGAGCTAGCTCCATGTCGACTCCCCCTCCAGGCATAAACATACTACGCACCACGTTCAATGTTATCCCACCATGCGGAGCGCGCCCACATCGCGGCTCCGTTGGTAGCCGCATCTATTCGTTGACACTACAAATTCCGCCCAAACGCCGGCGCGGGGTTGACCGGACGCAATACGCCATCGCGTTGCGCTAAGTGACGTCAGCTTATGGGGCATTTGCTCTTTCTAAGCATGGCATACTAGATACAGTCTGCTCTGGCTCGGCTCTGTCATGAACTCGTGGTCTTGCGGACGAATAGAATATCAACTACTTCCGGTTCACCACGGGAAGGTTTTGATAGAGAGACTGTAGTCTATAGTGTACTGAGTTTGGGCTCCCACGCCTCTGACTGTCTTCGCAGATCTTATATCCCCTTTCCATCTGTTCTTTTCCCCCCTTTTCTTTTTCTTTCTAGAGCAGCAATCCACCCGAGAGCAGTTGGCATTGACTTGGCTTGCATCAAACAACCGCATGGCATGGATTGAACCACCTCTTATCTCAACGATGCCAGTCGTATACACGTTTCTCTGGGCTCACCTGGTAGGTAGTGCCGGATTGGGGCGAACGGATCCGGTCTGACGCAAGTCTTGGACATGGAACCAACCGATAATCGCGGCACACTTTTACATGTAGGGGACAAACACATACAAGTCCGATATTGACTTCTATCCCAAATAAAAAGGTGACACGCACCTTCACGTGAAACCAAAGACCACTTCACAGAAGAGATTTGACCAGTTAGCCGCCTTGTTGCATCATAGACACGTCCATAGCCTTGCTGTCGGCTTGAGCCAGCTCTAGATACTCTCTAGAGAAGTGGCTGAGGAGAAGCAGCCCGAAATGGATGACTACCTACCCCGGCGATGCATTACAGGCTTTAGATTAATTCAAGTATGTGCCCCAGATATGTTATCATATGCACATGATTGAGCCACGATATAGAAGCATCAGCAAGTATATGGTTTCTATCCTAGAAATAGAAGAGGAATTGACGCCAGTTGAACACAGTCACCGGTACTGAATGGTTGTTTGCTCGCTATGCACATCTGAACGCCGGTATGCGACCGAGTAAGAGCCCATATATAATACCTAGACTTAAACCTTGGAAGCCGTCTCTACATGAACAGTATCCTCGAGTTCCATCTCCTTGGCCAGACCCGCCTTTGCCATTGCCGCTGTGCTCGTGCAGACATACGACTTGAATTTGCGTGCCGGAAGTTTAGCCTGGAACATCTCGTGGATCTCCTCGAGAGTGCGATCGCGGGTTTCCGGGATAAAGAAATAGGTGAAGACGAGTAGGATTGCGTTCGAGCCGAACCAAATGTACCTATCAACGTGAAATCGTCAGTTGGGGTCCCCAGATATGGGGCTAGGTTTAGACAAACCCATATTTGGCGCGCCATCCTAGGCTAGCTGGGTTGATAAAGTACGGCGCGGTGAAGACACCAAGCCAGTTACCGAGGAAGTTGAGAGCCGTGGCTATACCGTAGGTGTGGGCGCGAAGATGGTTGTTGGGGTATTCGCCGCCCAGAAGCCACGCATATGGCGCTAGAACAACATAAGCGAACAAAATACAAACATCGCCGAAGGGCATAACAGTGAGCTTACCGTAGGCAACATAAGCAAAAGTAAAGAGGGACATGAAAGCGACCACGGCCTTACCCGCAGCGGCGCTCTCGGGTGCAACAGTCCAGGCAATTGCAAATGCTAGCTGGCAACACCCGCATGCGCCGACACCCAGCATGACGATGAGACGGCGGTCGAGACGACGGACGAAGAATAAACTGCTCAAGACGCCGATGAGACCCATGCAGCTTACCATTGTGGAGTAGGCGAAGGCCTCCTTAATTCCGGCGACGTCAAGGAAATAAGTGGTATAGATGTTCAACCAAGAAGAGCCTAGAGAAAAGAGTTAATAAGTCGATCGCATTATTATTAGCATGAGCTCCACTTCTCATGGGGTCGAATTGGCCGTATGTACTAACCATTTGCACAATGGAAGCAAATAATAGCGATAGAAAGCAACGTGCGGCGTCGGTCTGTGCCTTTCCACATCTCCACCCAGAGCTTCTTATTTTCGCTTTGTTCAATCTGTTCGGCAGTCGAGATGCGGATCTCATTGAATTCAGCTTGGAACTCGCTCTCATCGATATTCGTGTTTCGCAGCTTCCGCAACGACGCCTCTGCAGCTTCTTCTCTGCCTTGGGTCATGAGCCAGCGTGGGCTCTCGGGGAAGAAGAAGAGCGCGATGGTCTGGATGGTAGGCACGATGAAGAACATGGCGAGAGGAATGCGGTACGATTCCTTGCCAGGCATCAAATGCGTGGCGTAGTCGACGGCTGCTCCGACAATAGACCCACTAGACAGTTGGGTCTGGTAGACGGCGAAAGCGATACCTCGAAGATGGGCGGGAGCTACTTCGTTGACGTAAACCTGAGCAAAAGTAAGGAACCAGCCGACAGAGATTCCTTATCCTACGCATTAGTAACAATTATTTTCAGGCTGGGGTATTGAAGAAGTGTGTCCCTACCAAGAAGGAATCGAGCAAAGTATAGAGCCCCGACGCTCGTTGTGCCTAACATCACAGCAGTTGAGACCATGTTCAGAAGCGACGCTGACCATAGGCCCATCCGTCGACCGAATTTCGAGCTAAAGGGACCGACCAGCAGCGAGCCAACAAAGGTGCCAATAGTCATCAGCGATGAGATGAGCTGCTGCACCGTCGGATCGATTGCCCACTTCTCCTTCACATCGTCATAGTAGCCGTAGACCCTGAGGAAGCCAGGCATGGCCATGAAGCCACCGACCAGTCCGTAGTCCAGGCCATACTGAAAACTAGCCAGAGTGACAATGAAGCAGATGAGAAGACATTTTTTGTGACTGGCAACATCCAGTTGCAGCGGATTGGAAGAGATGACTGCTGCTCCGGCCATCTTGAAAGCGCGACTGGTTGAGTGGTGCCAGAGTGCTTACTTGCGCGATTGACAGTCTCAAGGTCCCGGACGACGCCGTTTAAATGAAAATGACAAGCACTGCCTCTTCAAGTGGATAGCGACGAGGGGAATGAAGACTGGCAGGGGCCCCGGAGGTTGTACATAGGGGGCCAAACATGTCGAAGAAACTGGCATATGCCATGGGTTATCTCGGAATGTAAAGGCCGATACTGCGACGGCAATGAGCTACCTGACGTGCAGGATGTCGAAAGGAGCAGTGATCGACGCGCCCAGATGCATTTGGATTTCAAAGCATTAGAAGCTAACCCAGTTCGCCTTCCGGCAGTTCACCGCGAGAAAGGATGAAACCATCTGATAAGACTAAAAGCTCCGGGGAGGCAGCTCTAGGATTGAAGACATTCGCACCTTTGAGCGGGGACTGTACACGTCGAAAGCCTGTAGGAGATAAGATCGGCAGTTTGCTTTGCTGGGTGTCTTCGCTTCGCTTCGCATTGCCGGCCAGCAATTCCAGTTACCAGGGAAGTCACCAGCATCGCTAGATGTGGGGAACGATCCTTCGCGCCGTTAAAGTTGGCTTCCCCGCAATCCAGGTGCAGCACCGCACGCGCGGTAACGCTACCCCAGACCATCCCGCCGTCTTCCCCGCTTTGTTATTTCAACTGCGGCGCACTATTTTAAGACCCTGGATTATTATTCTTCATCGACCCCATCCGCCAATGTGGTTGCCATAACTCACCGCTCCAAGGCTGAGACTATTGAGTGAAGTTGACATCTACTGATACAGATACAATCTCCCTATCGCCTAATTACAGTTTGATCCTTCCTCCAGCACTATGGGTTCCCCAGCTAACGGCGCTACCGTTACTAACGGAACCAACGGTACCAAGACGCTAA
Source organism: Lomentospora prolificans (assembly GCA_029532625.1). Lineage (NCBI taxonomy): Eukaryota > Fungi > Ascomycota > Sordariomycetes > Microascales > Microascaceae > Lomentospora > Lomentospora prolificans. Next base: position 5,087,884 of record JARFXM010000003.1, read on the forward strand.
AGCGTGAACCTCTGAAGCGAGGGACATCGATTGACCACCTCGAATATGTTGATGTCACGCCCATCATCGGTCGCGAGTATCCCACTGCCAAGCTCAAGGACATGTTGAACGCACCCAACGCTGAGGAGCAGCTCCGCGACCTGGCCATCACCATCTGCGAACGGGGTGTCGTTTTTTTCCGCACTCCCCAGGATGACCTCTCAATTGATGAGCAGAAGCATATCACTGACTTGCTTGGCAAGTTGACTGGGCGCCCGCAAGAGAACGGTCTGCACGTACACCCCCTGTACAACGACCCAAACAATTTGCCAATGGCAGATGGGACGACCGATAAGAACATGTAAGATTACCCTTTACTTTGGTTGTTCGCAATCGAATACAGTAGGTACTCACACAGAAATATCGAAGATATGTTATCAACTCCGAGGCTGCTAAGAAGCTCTATGCAACCATGAAGAACCGGCCCGACTCGCTCAGCGAGCCTCGTGACCTCGGCCGCGAATGGCACAGCGACAGTATGTATTCGTGCCCCATTTTCTACCACCATTTGGTAGTCCAGTTTTTCGACTCAGCATTCGCTTACTCTCCACAAATAGGCCTCTTCGAGAACTGCCCCTCGGATTTCTCCTTCCTTCGCATGCAGTCTACCCCCCCATCGGGTGGTGATACACTCTGGGCTTCCGGCTACGAGCTGTACGACAGGCTGTCGCCACCAATGAGGGCCTTCCTCGAGACTCTAACAGCTACCTGCGCCCAACCTGTCTTCAAGTCTGCGTGCGAGGCTGGAAAGTACGATGTCATGTCACCGCGGGGCTCTCCGCTGAATGTGGATTACGAGTTTAGCCCCTCTCATCCAGTCATTCGCACCCACCCCGTTACTGGATGGAAGTCACTCTTCGCTGGTGTTGGGCTACACGTCAGCCGCATCGACGGTGTCTATACCCATGAAGACCAACTTATCCGCGACTTTCTTCTCAGACACATCACCCGGAACCACGACTGCGTCGCAAGGATGCATTGGACAAGGGGTGCCTGTGCCATTTGGAGCAACGAGTGCACTTTCCATGCCGCTACAGTAAGCCAGCCTACCTTTCTCGGTCTGGAAATTGTTGATAAAGGGGATGTGAAAATACTCGGGAACTAACTCATTTATTGTAGCCCGACACCCACCTTGTGGAAGGCATTAGGACCGGTGTCCGTGCTTCAGGTATTGGCGGGGTGCCATACCTGGACCCAGCGAGTACTGGACGAAGGGAGGCCTTGGGTCTCTCTCCCTTCTAAACAGTACTTGAAGGAAGGGGCAGTATCATCATACGCGTAAAATATTATTCCTCAGGTAAAAAATGTATAACCTATGGTAGTAAAGAGGGATAGATGTAAGTTTTGGAAGGAGGGATAGCTCTAACCGTCAGAGGAGGACGAAGGGACTATGAAGGTGATGGTATAATAGATGCGGCAATTGGCCACACCTCCATGGAATATATAGAGCTCGTGGAATAGGACTACAGAGTAGCTGGAGCGTCCTTTTGGCACAGGGGATGAATAGATAGTAAGAGAAATCTTGTGGAGATTGTAGCTTCTGTTAATTATTACCAGTTCATGGGTGTTTTCCGCTACCTTATTTCCCCTTGAGGACAGCGCAAGAGATGGGTTATCTGGTAGAGGCCGCTCGCAATTCAATCTTCGTGGAGATGTAAGATCTGATTTCAAGAGTCTTGCTTCGAAGGAACCCGGGTGTATGTGTCATCCAGTCGTTTTTTCTCCCTCTCTAAGAAATCTTCGTACGATCCGACCGGAACTCCCCATGATTTAACCTGATCCAGGTTGGCCAATGCGCTCTTCTCCTTCATTGTGATTTGGGCCTCGAGAAGCAGGTTTCTTTTCTTCTTTTCTTCAACCTCGACTTCAGACAAGAAGCGCACACTCATCCTTTTGCCCGTTGCCTCAGCCAGTCCCGAAACTAAATCTTCCGGCGTCAGCAATGCCGTAAATACATCCACCCGGTGGCCAGAAAACTTTTCTGGTGATAGCAACGCTGCTGCTCCGAAAGCGCCGATGTCGTCGGGATCGACGTAGGGACTTGTCTGGCCTTGGGTGAGAGCAGTCTCGAAAATTCCTGTCGTCGTCAAATCACCGAACCACGCTGCTGCCGGGCCGATGAGGTCGCTCAGGAATTTGGCAGGCCGTAGGATAGTGTAGGAGGGATACTTTGTGATTTCGCGAGTGATATCTCTCTTAACCTGGTAGATCTTGGCAACAATTCCATCTGGATCAAGCCCCGGGCGTGTGGTCTCATCCTCCTCGAGGCCAAACGAACTTGAATATACGATATGCCGAACCCCCTCATCTCTAGCAGCCGAGATGACTGCATTTGCATGGCGGAGCTCCTGGGAAATGTCGGTAAAGGAAGGCATGAAGTTGAGAAACGCAGACGTCGCTCCTTTGAGGGCGGCCCTCAGGGATTCCGTGTCGTCGTACGAGCCCTGGAAAATGAGAACGCCCATGTCAGCAAGTGCCTTGGCATTCTTGGGTTCCCTGACAAGCGCATGAACGGTGGCATTCGCCTTGCGCAGGTGGCGGGCAACGGCTCCGCCCTGGGTCCCGGTAGCGCCGCACACAAAGACTACTTCTGACATAGCTGGCGAATTTCAAGACAATCGATAGTGATCAGAATGACTTTGAATTCTAGACTGTTCAAATTGTTCATCGACGCAGGGAGGACCGTGTCTTCTCAATTTTTATCCCCCATTGACAATTGCTCACTGTATTTGTTTGGGAATCGTCCTCCCGGCGGCATTCCGCAAAGTGGAGCTGCGGAGTAATAATTGCGGGGTCGACAACTCGTGGGATTCCGCCAGCAACTCCGCTTGGAAACGTCATACTTTGCAGAGCTGGAGGTCTGGATCTCTCAAGTACCAGCATGGGACCCCCTTGAGAAGCCCTTAATCCTTTTGGCGACAACTTCGGCGACCGTGGATTATAATGGCCATGGTATTCGGTCGAGGAATCTCGCGTCGCAAATCTTGTTCTGCTTGCGTCAAGGCGAAGCGGCGGTGTGACTTCGCCGTTCCTACATGCCTCCGTTGCTCGAATCGCGACATTTCGTGCGACTACCCTGAACGAATAAGGTCAAGCATATCGCGGATGCGTTTATGCCAGGCGATATCGCCCAACCAAGTCGACACAGAAAATGGAATCATTGAGGACCTTGCATCTCCACCATCCCTTGAGGAGGCACCGTTGATGGATGACCTGGAATCTGGAGATACCTTGGGGGCTGTATCGTGGCAGGCAAGTGACTTTAACGCAGTTGTTCCTAGTAATAGTATTCAGTCGAGTTACATTGACTTCACTAGGCCGGAGCCAAGGGATGGGGACTTTGATGGGTGTGGAAACGGCGGCGAGATAATATTACTCGACCATGGGGAGGCGAGTTCGTCTTTAGGCTTGAATACGCCTACACCTACTACACCTGGATCAATTCCGAAACTCCTATCGGCAGCTATATCAGAGAGGATCCAATTCGCAATTAAGTACCTCTCTGATATTCCAAAGGCTTTGGTAAAAACGCTAGAACTGCCATGGTGTCATACTGAGATTTTTAAACGGGAAATGCCCCGGTGCCTGCAAGGTGCATCTTGCTTGAGATCCCGCCGCGGTTATCGCTAGGCTAATTTTGAAGTATTAATAGATGCGGTTTCCTCTTGTGCGCTATACATCAATCAGACGGAGAAAAACAGAAGCTTTGTTCTGCGTTCGGCGATAGCCTGGCTCAGCGACCTGGCCAATTCTCCCAGCCCTACGTCTCATCGAGAATGCCTCGCAAGAACGTGTGCGTTTGGAATCTATCATACAATAGCCCTTCTGGATAGCGATGTTAAATTCCGCTCTACTGCGAGACATACAATTCCCCTGGTCGAGTCTTCCTTGCATTCCCTGCTCCGACATCTAGGCAACGCGTCTCACAATGAGCTTCCCCGAGAACTGCCCCTCTATCCCTTGGCCGAAACAGACTCATTCTGGAGGTCTTGGATTCTGCAAGAATCTTCGCGCAGAACGGTGATCTTCACGAACCAGCTCCTACTCATATATGCCATGACTACCGGACGGCAGTTTAACATCTCCCCACAGACGAAATTGCAACCATGGTCTCTCTCAAGGGATCTTTGGAGAGCCACCAATGCGGTGGACTTTGCACTTGCATGGAAAGCAAGCAGTCTGTCGACAGCAAGTCTGGCAAGTCTAGAAAGCATTTTAAGAGAGGCGCGGGTGGATGGTTTAGATGAGTTCGGGATGATGCTTGTACATTGTTATCTTGGGCATGATGGCGCACGCGGATTGCTCGCGAGGAGGGGGGAGTGAAGAGAGAAACGACCCAAAGATGTAGAGCGTGAGGACATCGCGTGCTATTGTCAATTTTCGTGAATCTAGTGTTACAATTCCCGGAGGAAACGATGGACGAACTGTGATAAAATAGAGGGCAGCCATGGCTGAAACGGCATCCAGATTCTGAATAACAACTCAAGGCGGGACTCGTCAAGTCTTCTCCTGATTCTCCATGGTCCTTGGCAAGGCTGTTATTCCTTTACAGTGACTCGATGAATCTTAATAATGCCGCATCTGTTTCTTGGTCGGCCGCGATGAGTAGGCCGCCGCAGCCTGTGTGTATAGGCTGGCCAAGAATCCCAGTAATTAACGCGGCGGCCTTACAAATTGCAACCCCGGCTGCTTGATGCACGCTGCCTGTAAAAGTCTCCCTCCGCAATATATGCCGCTCTCCTGCCCGCCGTCACCCAGGGTATCTGCAGGGGTGGAATCAAGAATGCGCACTCGGTATTGTCTATTGTCGTCTGAACTCTAGTGCAGTAGCGCATTGCACAGCCCTACCCGCTTCGGGATTGGCGCCGACCTCGACGAAAGGGGTTAAGGGAGGCTAAACGGGAGCAAGCACCCATCCACTTTCAGGGCCATCTCCAACGCGAAAACATCACTATTTTCCAAGTTCTGCCACAATTCAGCGAAGAATTCTCCCATACGCTTTCGTTCCAGCCCTACCCAGTCGACAGTATCGCAGTCAAGAACCTGGAGGACAGTGCTAAGATGCCCGACGCTTTCCTCCGACATGCTTTCCATCGTCTTCTCAGATTGAAATCCAAGAGATTTCGCCTTTACCACCTCGAGTATATTCCCGCAGGAGTACTCAGGCCACCGCTTGGAGAAGAACCGAGGCCTGTTCTGCAATAATGGTCGTTGTAATATGGTGTGGGACAATCGATGCCGGTCATGAGCCAGTCATCCTTACTAAGAATTCGCTGCTCGCATACGCGGACATGACTCCATTCGGGCACGTCGGTGACTTTGACAGTAATACCTCTTAAAACCTGGGCCGTCGATAGACAGCTAAGCAACACGAGGAAGCCGATCGCAATCTGCCACATTGTTATGAAGTTGATCCCCTTCAAGAAGGCCATGCGAGAACGAGCAACTAAGAATTGAGAGAAATATAAGCCTTTATCGTTAGGCATATTTGACCATGCTTTAGCAGCAAATCTCGAGCAGAAGCCCGTCCCATTAGCAAAGCGACATATGGACATGGGTTGATTGGGTCTAGACTCAAATACTATTCTCTGCACGCTTCAGGTCAGCTACCAGCAGACGTTCGATCGGCCACACGCAAGGGTTAGGCGCGAGCCTCTCCTTACTGGCTGGACAGGCGGTATGCCACGATTGTGAATATTGACTCTCGAGCCATAATACCAGAGCGTTGCATTCAGCCACCGTCTTTGCCCGGCTCAATAATCAAACCCGTCTCCAACTAGTTACAACCAACTGTAGCAGAGAAAGAGGAACTGATACATTTTTGTGTAGGTCGCGGAGTAAAACGCTGCGTAGTAGAAGAACGGTCTGCGATTGAACTTTGGCTCATCTAAGCTACTGGGCAATCCAGCGGGATGGCGATTGTTCGACGTACGGTTTTTGAATTCGCCAATCCGATGGAGGAAGATGGCGTCTTCAACTCGACTACAGTTCACACTCAGTGGGAGCTGGGTCCAGGTATCGTGGTCTTACTAATTCTACAAAGCTATGGCTGACAGTACCGAGAGAAAATACAGCCCCTACATATCGTTCAGAGCCCCTTTCCCAGTTCAAGGCAAATCTCGTAGGAAGTTTCGTCCAAGGGCGGGGTTGCACCTGAAGCGACCGCATTTAATGTCGCTGCTCAGCCTCCGCCTTCTTATTCAATTCAAGTTCAACTCCGCGCTGTCTCGCCTTTCCTTCATCCTTTTGAATGGTCAGCCGTATTCAGTTAGTATACTAAGGATACGACAACTTACATGCTTCGCGGCATATCTCTGTTCCTCGGCGCGATCGCCCGTGAGAGCCGCCGTGGCACCACCAACGGCACCTTGGACACGGTCGCCGATACCCTGACCCAAGTCGCTAAGTTGACCCTTGGCCTCACGGGCCTGGCCACGCTCGTTCTGTTCACGGCCACTTTGCCTCAAACTTTCATTGCCGAGCAAGTTGCCGGTCGCTTCCTTCACGCTACCCATCGTCTGGTCGTACTGGCCCTGGGTTCGGTCGGGGCTATCTCGAGCTACACCACCGTCCGAACCGACAGAGAAGGGCCCAACCTTGGCGGCGGAGTGGGAGGCGGCATGCTGCGCATCCGCTGTGGACTTGGTCTGCTCGGCGTTGGCCTGAAGAGAGGAGAGACATATGTCAGTTTATCCAACTGAAGGGGAGGAGAGAGAATAGAATTGTTCCAACCAATGGGGTCGAGGTTAACTTACCTTGTCACTTGCGCTTCCGGTAACCGCTGCAATACCGGACTGGATAGCTCCAGTGGCGGAGTTGACGTACGAGTTGAGGGTGGAAGTGTTGTTGTTATCCGACATGATTGCGAAGGTTTGGGGTATAATGGAATTTTTTCCTGTTCCTTTTGTAAATATTTCGTATTATTTGTATAGGCAAAGAAATGAATGTTAAACTCGGCATTGATTCGTTATCATTATATATACTTTGCTGTCGTGAACGGCTCCAGTCGGGTTGTCTGAATATTAGCTGGCCATGACCATGACGTCATCGCCGTGACATCATTGCGGACGAGAGCGGCCGTTCATTCGACCTTGATTAAGCCATGCTAAACTCTAGAATCAAGGCACTGACCTCACTATTTTAGAACTTAACCGAAGATCGTGCTGACACATTTTTTATTGGAAGCAGAGGACGCTGACGTATTGAAGAACCTGCCCACTTTTCAAGGAACCCAGTGGCCGAATCGTTCTTTGTCAAAGGATAGATGCTTCAGCTTATTAGTTAGTGCCCTCATCGTTCAGCAAATGCTGCGATATGTGCGGTAGCCATCTACCGTCATGTCTGGTTCTATTCGCAAGCGGTCAAATACTACGAAGCCAAATAACTGGACCTCGCCCAGAGGTATTTAGACCATGGTCAAACTTACTTCAATACGAGCTTTCTGGGACTCATGATCATACAGAGCAAATGTGGGATGGCTTTGGGATGGCTATCGTATACAAAGGGCGACTGTCTCGGTTTTTCTTTTGAAGATTTGGGGACGTATGGGCCATGATCGTGTCGTGGGATACTGGCTCTGCTACGGAGTGCCCTGTTCCATTGTTGTAGGAGTGGGAGACTGAGCTGTTGACTTTTCGAGAAACCATATGCCATCATGCCAATTTCCTAATATATCAGGTTGCAGGATACTTTTGTTCACTCGAGTGTGTGGGATATAATTATTATTAATGGATACCGTAGTTAGGATTCGCTCGATGAAGATCACACCCATGAGTATCCTTAGGTAAAAGTATTGCTTGCCCTGGAAGGAGACATGTTCACGCATATTTGACTCGGTGCGCGATCGAAAGGCTCTGTAGTATAGCCCGATGAAGGGTTCCTGCGCTTACTATCAGCGCTCTCGTTCGATATTACTAGTCTACATTTCGCGCAAACTCACTACTACGCTCCCGATCATCCCCGTAAGTAAAGACGAATCGACGACCTTTCCTGCTACTCGTGGAGGTTGGCTCCCCCGCACTAGATCCACGTCAAAGATCACAGGACAAGAACTCTTCGTCACTTTGCGTCCCTTCGAAGTCACAGAAGTCGGCCGAAAGCCATCAACCGGCGCGGTGTACCTTTGGATCTGTGACGGAGCCACTATTTGGCCAAAGTTATACTCCCAGAGAGGAGAGACACGCAGGTTCTACTTTGCCATCTGGGATGGCGGAGTAGGTGATGCATAATAGCGCATGTAAGAAACCGCTGCACAGCTTTTATTCACGTGACTCGGCATGTCGGGACAGTGGGAGATGTCGCCGGCGGTTTACGGATCACGTATAATACTATAATAGCCAGGGGTTATCAATCTATTAGTCAAGGATTGCTGCATCAAATACCAGGAAACGTGCAGATGTTGGGCAGCGTCAACTTCTTTCAGAATGAACAGAGGAGTGGAGTGTGCATCTCTTCCCGAGAATCCATAAGCTCGGAACCCAAGGGTGAGGTCCTTCCTCCTGCCTGGGTGTCCTTCCTTTCCTTGGCTTACATTTCGCATTCTTGGCTGAGATGGTTCTTTCTGCTCGATTGCCGAAGATCGTTCCTGTCGAGAATGGCGGTTTTGTCGCTCAAGGGTTAGCGGGCCTTTCCTAGGAAAAAGTGGGGGTGTGGTACCAATTATCTTATCAGATTATCAAAGGGACTGCGGGCCCCATCATTCGCTGCTCCCCATCGTGAAGTGGGGGTGCTTGCCTTGCATCCAGCCACAACCATTCGCGCAGGAAATTAGAGGCATGGAGCCAGCCAGAAAATTTTTCGTTTGATCAGATTAGATCCATCCCTGATCATCTGATAGCTCCGACCATCGGCTCTCATCATCTGGCGTCAAACAAGCTTTTTTAATCTGCATCAAATGCGTCGGGAAAAGCCTTCGGGGTACCTTCGGTCAATAAGTCGTTTTGGTATGTCCGTCCCCCACAAACGCGCGTAGAGGAAAGTGATATTGGGGTTAGCCAGGCGCTGGCCGGTTCATTGTGCTGGCTCTTTCCTTCTCGGCTACTGTCTTCCAGGGCGAAAAATGCATGTTACCTAGGCCTGGAGCTACGGCGTGCCAACATCGACACCACTCGCACCCCAGCACCCACCTTGCTGCAGATCAGGAGAATGCGATGAAGCCCAAAGTCGGGGCCGCCTCGATCCCCACTGGTCTTGAGGCCTCGCCTCCTACGCCGCCTACCAAGTCGAGATATCTGTGGGTGGCATGGTTTGGTACACCCTTTTCGTAGTTGCGCCCTCAACGCCCTAGCGAGTACTGCCAGGGTCCCTGGCTCGCTATTCCTAAGGACCTGAAACTGTAGAAAAACCAACCAAGCAAGTGAATGATTTCGCGCACGACACAATTCATAGATGGCTGTCACGGACGAGCCAAAATTCCCGTCACCGAGATGCTTGCATTTAGACCCTGAAAGTGCGGAAATACGTCTTGCGCGTCAGGATTGATATGATTTGACTCGAAGTCATGCAGGAGATGGGAGCATGCTGCATTAGCAGCACCTAACGTAGCATTGGGAGCCAGGCCTTATCCGTTACGCAATCCGTTCTTAGCACCCGAGGGCACGCACGACAACCAAAGCACAACGGACGAAATCCTCACTGGCCAACCCCGTTTTGGTGGGTCAGAATGTCGCGTTGCTGGCAAGTGGCTCTGAATCATTCCCTTCTGGGAAACCCTGCCGTGGGGAGCCCGTTTCCCGGGTAGAGCGGCGAAATACCCAGGGAAGGAAAAATTGGGTCGGAGCGGGAACGGCCAACCTTTGGATACTGCTGCGTATATTAGGGCTGCGACCTCGCAGCGCCAGGCCACCCGCCTTCCTCTGTTATCGTTGTGGCCCGTCTCCTCACCTTTCCCCCAACCCTCTAGCTTTGATATTAATGAAGAACTTTTGAACAATGGTCTTGAAGTTTCGTGGTCTTATTGGCCCCAAGCTCGCGGGTAGCGACAAGCCAGAGATTGCAGACAGGCAGACCGACGCCGAAGGACATGCGACCGGCATACACGGCGAAAAGCATGCTGATCAATCTGTAACCGCCGCCGATGGATCAGACAACTCGATCAACGAGAAGCGTGAGCTCCAATTTGGTGTCCAAGCTGCCGAAGCTACGCTTCAGGTCTGGACGAGGAACCACTTGATCGCAGCCTACCTCTTGTGAGTTAATAGTCTTGTGCCATGTCGTTTACATCATCGAGAGGGCACTGAATGCCCGAGGGCTAACGTGGACCGCATCTTAGTATCTGGCTCATCAATTTTCTCAACGCCTTCTCGTCCGGTGTAGCCGGTACTCTTACCACCTACGTAACCAGTGACTTCGGTGCACACTCGCTCCTTTCAACCACGAGTATCATCTCCGGCCTCATTCCCGGTCTGACCAAACTTGCGTATGCCAAGTTCATCGACAACTTTGGACGACCTCAGGGTTTCACTCTTGCCGTCGGCTCCATGACCCTCGGGCTCATCATGATGGCCGCGTGTAAGAACGTTGAAACTTATGCGGCTGCCACAGTCTTTTACTATACTGGATATTCCTGGCTCGACTTCACCATTACCATCTTTATCGCCGATACCTCGAAGTTGAGGAATCGAGCTTTCATGATCGCATATGCTGCGTCTCCCTGGCTCATCACAGTATGGATCTACGGCTTGGCTTGCGAGAGGATCATTGCTCCTGGAGGCATCGGCTGGCGTTGGGCGTATGGCATCTTCGCCATCATCATGCCCGTCGTTTGTACTCCTCTGTGGTTCCTCTTCTACTGGAACCAACGCAGGGCCATCAAGCAGGGACTCGTCCAGGTTAAGCCTCACGGCCGTGGCCCTCTCGCCAACCTCCTCTTTTACGCCAGGGAGTTTGACCTCGTCGGCATCATCCTGGCGGCCGCGGGCATTGGCTTGTTCCTTCTATCCTTCAGTTTGTTCTCTTACCAGAAGAACCAGTGGAAGTCACCCTTGATTATTTGCTTCATCATCTTTGGTGGTCTCCTCATCATTGCATTCGTAATCTGGGAAAAGTTCTTTGCCCCCATCACCTTCATCCCTTGGCGTCTGATTAAGAACAGGACCGTCTTTTTCACCTACACTATGATGGCCTCCCTTTACACTGCGTGGTACCTTTGGGACAATTACTTCTACTCGGTGCTCATTGTCCTATTTAACACCGATGTGCAAAGCGCCACCTACATGATGAATGTGTACACCGTTGGCAGCACTTTCTGGTCTCTTTTGTTTGGTGTGTTCATTCGCTACAACGGTCGCCTCAAATGGCCCGCTGTGTTCTTCGGCGTTCCCATGACAATTCTCGGCGTCGGTCTCATGATCCACTTCCGTCAGCCCGACGTCAACATCGGATACGTCGTCATGTGTCTTATCTTCATCGCTTTTGGAGGTGGTACCTTGGTCATTTGCGAACAGATGACCGTCATGGCTGTCTCCAAGCACCAGGATATCCCCGCCATCCTCGCCATGGAAGGAATGGTCGCCTCCATGGGACAGAGTATCGGTTCTACGGTCGCCGCTGCCATGTGGACTGGCATCTTCCCCAAGAAGCTAGCCAAGTATCTTCCTGCCGAGGCTCAAGGCGACGCGGCCCTTATCTACAGCAGCATTGATGTCCAGACATCCTACCCCGTTGGATCACCTACTCGCGACGGCATCAATCAAGCCTACGGTGCCACCCAGAAGCTGATGCTGATTGCTGCCACCTCGCTATATAGTATCACATGGGCCAGCACCTTCATGTGGGAGAGCATCAACGTCAAGACCATTGAGCAGTTTAAGGGTGCTGTCATGTGGTAACGTGGGTTGTCCCTAGCGAGTTTCTATATCCGCATTTTTCTTTCTTTATATTTAGCTGCAACTGATGGGTAGCGAACGGATTCGTGGAGAGTCGATAGCTAAAGTAGAGAAAATGACCTAGGCAATTCTCTACAAATATCAAGTTCCCACACTTTGTCTCAGTAGCCTTGGTACGCGGAGGAGATGTGAGGAAACAATAATTCAGCTGCCGTACACGCCTGCTACGCTTCGGCCGCTAGCGTAGGCTGGCTTCACCCGCGTAGCATGAAACTGTGGGGGAAGTGCATTTGTAGACGGATGACAACATGACGTCTGCAACCGCGGGACCGAACCACCAAATCCATTGATCTGTGTCAAGAAATTTTAAACTTTTGCTTCTGCTTCGTTTCTTTGTTCGAATCGTGCGCTAACCTGCCATATTTCGTCTTGCGATGCCGTACGCAAAGCATCTGGCGGGATTCATCTGGGCTCCGGCGTACCCCGGAGCGATCCTACTCGTAGCAAATGAAATCAGGTCTAAGGACGACGCTACAAGCAATGGTCCCCAGTCGCGGACCAAACAACAGCGCCTGGCGCTGGTCAAGACCGACGCCGTAACCGAGAAAAAGTAGATCAAAACTCTCCAAGATTTCGTTGAGGAATGCCTGCCCCGCCGAGATCTCGATAGAATCGTAGAAGCAGCCATCGCCTTGAATACTATTATCCGATCAACTGCAGCTCGCAGTGACCGAAAGAATGAATTCAATCCGTACCTAACAGCGCTTTGTCGCCCGAAGATGCCCATCAATAGCCCACTAGCTAAAGCTGAACCAAGAAGTTGGCCACAGAGGTAGAAGAATCCTAAAGCCAGATATTCAGCAATACTTGCGAAATCAACATATTGAATCCATCCATACCTACCTCTAGCGGCCGGGCAAATGCCTGCTAATACAGCAGAAAGCGTGATAGTCGGGTTAAGATGACCTCCCATTGTTGCGACTGTGGCGTTGATAAACACTGAAAGCAGGACAATATTGGAGATGCCGATGTAAGCGCCGAGCTGGATAGTCTTGTAGCTTAATAGTGTAACCGTAATGACTCCAGACGTGTATACTAAACAACAGGTGCCGATAGCTTCAACCATCTATCACAAAAGTTTGTGAGTCTACGTCTGTTTTACGGTAGAGCTATCACCGGGGCCTTACTGCAGCTTTTGGGATATTGTCGTCGAGCCAGCCATCGGTCAAGTACTCACCATTTCTGTATTACCATGCACAGGAGAGCGACGTCGCCGGCCTAGCTTTTGGGGCAAAGGAGCCCTCAAACTCGGCAATAATCGGGATGTCGATCTTCTTCACCGAATTGAGTGTTCCGTTATTGGACTCCATGTCAATATCAACCAAAAAATCCGAAGCGCGCTATTCAACTCGTAAATTCGTTTTTGTAAATACTTGGGAATGTGTTGCCCACAGACGTTTGTATATATATATATATATATATATATAAATGGGATACGAGGCGGATACTGCGGGGGAATAAGATATTCGCCTCCTCGAACTAAGCTTGCCATCGGCGGATGGCCGGCACCGTTGGCGTTAGGAGCAATGCTGACTCTACGATCTATACACCTGACATGATCGCTGACCGAGGCTATACGAATGGGTGATTTTCGGTGGCACACCAAGTCCAATAATACCCACGAGCCAGGACTTCGTGTTCTATCAGGCCCGATGGAGCGCCCGATACGGTTCTTCGATGGATGCACGAAAAGTGGGGTGTTTTTGGATGGATCAAGAAGGAGGTGTGTAGATTAAAAACCTTTCTAACCAGCTGGATGCGCGTCCCCAGCCCCTCTCTAGATCGACTCCAAGTGTGAGCTTGAGTATTCAGGCGCTAATTACGACACTTCCCATGGGTACGGAAAATGTCAGAACTATGGTATGAGGCTGAAGACCGAATATGTGACCGCGAGTCTGGCGGCAAGGTGGAAAGCGGTCTTGTGACTTTGGCCGAGGTCAGAGGTAAGAATATGCGGAAAGTAATAGACCTTGAACAAGCATGTTAGTTTGCCCGGGGGGCTTATTCCACATCATTAATAAGTCACTTACCAGGCGGTTGATTCCACTCAGTTGTTGCATGATCTGGACACCTGCATACCTAGTATTAGCTTTGTCGAGGAGGGCCAAGGTCGGGTTCACGCACAAATAGCTAAAAGGTATCGCCGACGAATCTTGAGAGGTCCGCTGCTGACTTATACGTATTACTTCATTCTCATCGGGCCGTTTGCTTGTTTGACGGACAAGACTTGGTCGATCTCTGCCTTCTTATTCAGGACGACCGTGTCGTCCCTTAGGGTATCAGTGCCTTTCAGCTGCGCCAGATTATCAATGGCTTTGTGATGGTGGCCGTCTGTTGGAGACTCCACAGTAGCTATCACCGCTTCCTGATAACTGTTTTTCTTTACTAGAAAGTCTACTCCCTACGTTTAAGTAGCCGCCTGGGTGACTCCGGGATCATGACGAGGGCAACTTGGGCAATAATAGAGATGAGCTGGGCTGCGATTGGCTTTCTCCAGACGACCGGCTCATTGGCATAATACATGCCAATACTGCAGTATTAAGAAGTAGCCACGATAAAAAAGGCAATACAGCTACCCTCGGCGGTAACTATTCGCCCGCGGGACTTTGCAAGACTGAGTTCGCTCATCCACAGCGGTGTAGTTGCCGTATTGAAGCCGTTTCCCTAGCCGCTACGTGTAACTTGTTAGGATCGGGCTGTCCGTACGCGAGACGCAGGATTGTAGTTAGCTAAGACTCACCAGACAATTCGACCGACAATCATTTGCGGCATGTGAGCAGCTGTAGCTTGAACGACTGCGCCGACTGCTATGAGAATAGCACTGATAAAACGACATTTACGTCTACCAAGCCTTTCCCCAACTAAAACGACGTTTATGGCTCCAACGAAACAACCAATCCTGTCGAAGGAGTATATTAGATCAGATGGTAAGACTACCAGCTCAGATAGCGGAAAGGGTGGCTTACTCATAAATGGCGTTAATCGTGCCAAGCATACTGTTGGATGGGCTTGTCCATTTGATCTAGAAAATCCTGAAAAGTGTTGATGCCCTAGAACGCGGGTCAAAATCCGCACAAAGGACCCAACCCGTCCTAGGAACTCATGACGAGGACGCCTTGATCGTAGCCAAATAACAGAAAGCTAATGGCACCACAAGCCGAGGTAGTCCTCATCAAGGGTTTCCCTTGGCACCCAAACGCGTATCGCGCGCGCGTTGCGTTGAAATCCACATTGGCGATGCTCCGAGTAGGCTCCGAGAGGGCCTGGGCCGAGGCTCGGTTGACAACGGTGACGTTCTTGTAGAGAAGATATATACTGGTAGGCGATGGAGATGCCTTCTAGTTTCTAAAGCCAGTGATAGCTCAGTTATCCAAGCATAGACAGTCCTAACCAGGAGGCCAACCCTTCTCTGCAGGGATTACTAGGGGAAAGCATGTAGCAAGCTCTGGAGCTCGTCGGCAATTAATACTTGATTGGGTATAGTCGCCAAAAGTTCCTTGTATTCCCGAGATTTTAGTTCTCGCTGGGCGGTACGCTGGCGATATAGCTCACTTAGGCAAAGAAATTGTGATGTTCAGCGTGTTGGGTTGAGATGAAACTAAACTTGGTTAAGCTTGTCGGCTAGTCTCAAGTGGAGCAGTTGGAGGTATCCTCTCTCCACAGATTGATAGTGAAGTATATGCTAAGAAGAAATGCGGAGAACCTGACCCCAGATCTTGTTCCGAGTCATCTTATAATGCTGGTGTAGCCTCTCCGACCTCTCCCTGAAATTTTGCGCGGCTCTTCTTGAGATGGTGCGTAATATACTCGGCGAGTTCTTAACCTTTTGAGACCCAGTTTCATCCTTCCCCCGAAGATCTCGTTTTGCGGACCCATAGTGCAGCCGGGTGCTTGGATACGGCACCCGGGTAGAACATGGTGTTGGTCAGGGAAGGCTGTGTGGTGCCGTTTCCAGCGTTGAGCATAACTAAGCTCTCTGCGATATTTTCAAGGTCGGACATAGGCGGGGTCTCTCTCAGTTGGGACCGTTGGGAGGTTAGAGAAGAGGTCGGGCTCGGGAGGGGGGCTCTTCAGGCGCCTATGTGCGAGATATCGCTCCATGTCAGTAAATGTGTTGCCGCACTTTGTGTTGGTGGACCAGTCCAGCACTTTACTGAGCACAAGGTCATAGCAGAAGGGAGATAAGGGTCGATTAGAACGCTGTGAGCGGCACCTGTGTGGAAAGTGTGCATGGCATTGACTGTAGTAAGAGTGCCGGCGCTAGGCTTAGCAATGCAGTCATCGTTCCCTCGGTCTAGAGACCTGTAGGTTTGTGGCCAGAAGACGTTGGTAATAGCATCGTACGACAACTTATTGAGCCAAGGTCGGAGGTTGATTCCCTCCGTCTGTTTTTATTACCGGGAAGGGGTCAGTGTCTGCAACGCGCTGCCCGCGAGAATTCCTCTCAAGCGCGTGCACCAGCTTCCCCATAATCTGCATCGCAACGCGGCTCCATTTCTGTAATCTTGCTGGGTGAGAATACATGGGCTAGATTCCTGCTATTTCTGTGTACCTCCTTGTCGGTAACGTCGGCCATGGTTTGGATTTCGGCGGCTTGGTTGTTGTAGAAAGTATCTTTCCTGACAGTTGTTCCATGACCGTAGATGTCCTTGAAGGCCTGCGGGGTTTAAAACGAGACGTGATCGGTCATGTGCCCTGTCTACCGCGATGAGCTTATTCCCATACCAGTTGTGGTGCATTTGCCATAGGGTTGTCAGAGCAGCTATGGAAGACATAGGATACATACTTTCGGAGGCCTTTCGGGTCCAAGAAATAGTAGGAAATAAGATAAACGAAGGCGGCAAAAAACACGCCTCCAGTAACAGGGCGACTGCTTGAGGTTAGACATGTCTTCAGGAGACGGTGGTCAGGAGCGTAAAAGGGTAGCTAGCGAGACTTGCTTGCGTATGTTAATATATTTGGTGTCTTCAAAGAAGTTTCATCCATTTCGCAATTAAACGTAGCTTATAACCTCAGATCTGTCAATATTAGAGCCGGTGTATACTTAGACACTGCTTCAGGCATTACCTCGCGGCTTTCCATGTTACTTTTTATCCTATTTTTCTCCTTCTATTGCAACTATCGACTAACTTCTTGGTACATCTTCATAGTCCTAGCAAATGGCTGCTAGAGACCTCAATATCTCCAGGGACTATTTCGTCGCCGCGGGAGCTCTCCTTTGCTCTTCAATATTTCATTCACAAGCACAAATCTTTTTCCGCCACGGAGTTTTCGAGTCAGGCGTGGTTTGAAACACTATCCGGATGATTGATCAAGGTTATGGTGACTAAATCTAACAAGCTTTCATGAACACCAGGCCAGCACGCTTTCGTACGGTTTCTTACAAAAGACAATCACGCTCTGACGGCTCACCCCTTTACGATATGCAGCATCCTAATCAAGCCTAACAAGGGCCGTAGCAGAGATAAAAACGGAGCGACTTTATGCTTCTATATCGCTGCCAGGGGCGGCGTCACTGGTCTTATAAGAGCCGCAGCCTCCAAACCACCAAGACTAACCTTCCCGGTATTGATTCATGGTCCGTGTGGAGGGCTCCTGATGAGGCATTTGGATTCCTGAACATTTTAGGTATGAATCGCCAGCCACAATTGAAGGCAAGTGTAACATTTCTAGCCAGCCAGCATCGGTTACCGCAATCTCAGATTCTTACGGTTTCCCCACTCTTCTCCGGCAACGGCTCTTTACTAGCTGAACATATAGTCCGCAAACCTCCGAGCGTCTTTTCATGAAAAGAAGTACGTCCCATGCCTCTTGTCCCGTCACCGTTGGAGGTATTATGGGGGATACACTTTGTGAATTGGGAGACGGACACCTCGACACGTTATTTTGGGGTCGTTTACGACCTAGGCGTCTTGGCTTGGAGGAAAATTCCTCTCTCCAATTGAGCAAAGGATTTTCGGGCGACCAGAACATGGGATAACGAGGGAGGATAGATTCAGATGCAAGCTGCTTAACCCAGAAGGCTTCTACCCGACCTATTATTACATGTACTCCGTCCTTATACTATGCTGTGACGTGAAGGGTTCCTCTATCTTCAATACTGGCAGCATGGCACCCCACTTTGAACCATTGGAGCGACTTGAAAGCACACGGCATGCCCTTGAGGGTAGAGGCCTTTGTACTTTGGGACAGCCCAGTCCCAAGCATTGCACACCTCGTTTGCGCGGAAACAAACAACACTGCACAACAGAGAGCATGAAGCCACAAATATGGGAGCATATATTGTCCCCTTCCTCGTTCCTAATCCAGCTTGCTAGCTTTTGGAAGTACCAACATAAGCCCAGCCTAAATTTGCTTCATTTGCCCTTTGTACTGGAGGTGATTGATGCATTAATATGGCGGGTTTCCGCCTTAATTAGAAGGTGAAGCAGCTTCGAAATGCGCTGATACCAGCGATTTGAAGAATCGCCACGAGTATTCCAGCCAATCATAACAATGCTGCAGGATTGGCCAATCTCTGTGGCGGGCTTCACGATGAGCCCATGTGTGTAAGCACTAGGGTGCCGTGGCGGACTTCCGCCAATTTGGCTCCAAGTTTAGGAGTGGTCGATGAGCACCATTTCCAAGCAGAACAATCTTCTTACGAATCCAACCGCTAAGATTAGAAATATGAGCTTGTCTTGGAAGATGAGGCAAGGCTTCGGGCCCGAGATGGACTGGATCTGGATCTGGATCTCGGGAATTAAAAACGACGCAACCCTCGATTCAGTTGCGACATCTTTGATTCCCCAAGCCCGCATCCGTTTTACCACAGCTTAATCATCACATCACTTAACTGAAAGCAAAGCTAGCACCCCATCCCCTACTATGTCTTCTAAGAAAATCGCTATCATTACAACCTCGACTCGCGTGATACGGATTGGACCATCTGTCGCTGCACTGGTGAAGGGAATCCTTGAGCCAGCAGCTGCTGAGGCCTCACTCGAGTTGGAAATCGTCGATCTCAAATCGTTCAACCTACCACTTTACGATGAGGCTGTTCCTCCATCCTCTGTCCCCAAAAGAGCACAATTCGCGCATGCGCACAGTATTGCGTGGAGTAATGCCATTGCCAGCTACGACGCTTATATTCTAGTTATCCCTGAGTACAACATGGGAATGAGCGGATCTACTAAAAATGCCATTGATTACCTGTACAACGAATGGAGAGGCCGTCCCGCAGCGATAGTTAGCTATGGCATCTTCGGTGGCACAGGCGCATCAGAGCAGGTCAAGGGAGTTTTGTCCGCTATGAAGCTGCGACTGGCGGACACCAGACCTGCCCTGGCCTTCGCCAATGATGTCAAGGGTCCGGATCTTTTCGCTGCTGTCAATGAGGGTGTTCTCGGCAAGGAATCAAGCGAGCTTTGGACACAAGGCGAGAACAAGAGAAAGTTGCTGGCTGCTTTCGGCGAGATCAAGGAGCTTCTCCAGGCCGCCCCGGAAGTAGGCGAAGATGCTTAGTCGAATTAGCATAGATTCATTGCGGAGGACATGGCCGCCTCCGCGACTATCGGTCTTGGCTTGCAGGCCGCAGTTATGGCAGGTGGACTCCACGAAGAGACTCAGATGTACAGGGCCGCCTATAGTTTTCCAGCGCGAAAATAAACCCAATTACTTGCCAAATTTTACGTTTGCAAACTTATGTAGTCTTCCGTAGTGTAAAGGGTTGTATTACCTTCCGGATTAGCCCTTTGTGATGGGGATCCCGTGGCTTGAACGTATCACTTCTGGTGTAATCGCGTCTTAGACGAAAAGGATCGGGCTAATATCGATGCAGAAGGCATGAGGAGCCTATTTTGACGGAATTTCGCACTTGAGTCCGCGACAGGGCTAAAATGGAGCCGATGCCAGACCTCGCGAAACTGTGGTCGGCAGGAGTTTCATCGTGAGCCCGTGGAATCTTAGTCAGCTCGGTTCCACCCTTCAACACAAGGAACTCGGAACTCGGAGCTGATCTTTGCAGCTCGGAACGGCCTCCAGTAAAAGCTTCTAGATTTTCAACCTTTGTAACCCTGGCAGGCAGCTGAGGCCTCAGGAGGCCATCCGTTGGTCAATCCCCATTGACGACCACCTTCTGTTGATGGCCGCCGTGGGAAGTTCTAAGCGCCGCTAGTCACAATCCCCTAGGGCCGGGGAACCCCAGAATCCTTTTTCCAGGATAAGTCATGCCGCCCCACCAACGCATACGAGAGAAACCCCAAATCTAGGGAGCTGGAAAGGTAAAATCGAGATGTCGTGAATATCGGATTGAGCGGCGACAGGTGATGGCACCCATGTGCGCGGGAAAGACAGGCTCACAGCGGAGTAGAATCTAGCCATTCATTCCATTGGGAGGTTATTCCCCCAGTAAGCTAGAATTTCCAGCCACATCCACATTGGGAAGGAATCCTGGGTCTCAAACTCTGCGTAAGGATGTAACTCGCCCGGGAAGTGATGATCGTGTCCATCGGCAATAGCCACCGCGCTGCCGAAGTCAGACGGAAATAGATAAGAGGGATAGAGAGCTGTCGGCTTTCTCCCTATCATCCCTTCGCAGCAACTTGGACATTCTTACTCTCCACTCGCCCCCCACGGAATAACATGGTGTCTCCCAACCAGATCGTTGGAGTAACACTTCCGCTGTTCGGTAGAATAACCTCGGCCAGCTGTGGCTCACGCCAACCCCAAGCTACTGTCAAGAATGGCACATAGAGGGTAAATATGTTGCGTCGCTGAACCAAGACCTCTTCCTTGGTGTACCCTTCGCCCAACCCCCCTTGGGCGGACTCCGCTTCCAGAATCCACAAAGCGTGAATGATGTTTTCGAGGATGTGAGGGACGCTAAGGAATACGCTAATTCGTGTCTTGGCCACGGGGTGAGCATTCCGTCTTTCTTGGAGTTCAAACGCCACTGACCAGTGACGCGGCGAACTCTGGAACAGCGACGCATGGCCTTTCACCCTCGGAAAGAACTGCCTCACTCTAAGTATTGTCAGGCCTTCCGGACGACAGGACGGCGCCAACCTTCCAGCTCGCGTCTTTATCCATGGCGGTGTTTATTTAACAGATTACAGCGGCAATGCCGTCAATAACCTGAGCTTCATTGCGAAGGAGTCTGCTCGCATGGACAAGCCTATCATGGCTGTATCTCTTGACTGTAAGCACCAACCTGAGCCAGAACGATCCTCAAAACGTACAAAACCTAACGGCAGCTCGTAAGATCGTCTTTCTGCTTGGAGCTTTCTCGCTAGCCAGGAGGCCGTAGATGCTGGAATTGCAAACACCGGCTTAGAAGACCAACGAATAGGTCTGCAGTGGATCAATGAGAGTATAGCTGCCATTGGCGGTGACCTCGATAAGGCTACAAATTTTGATGAACGTTCCAGAGGCCGGTAGCGTTGCTTATTACTAGGTGCTCGGCTATGGCGGCAAGGACGACGGCTTGTTTAGGGCCATGATTTTTCAGAGCGCCGCAATTGGGGGCAGTAGAAAGACCTTGACTGTGCGAAACGCCCGCTACAACAAACTCGTCGTTGACGTCGGCTGTGATGGCTCGGACGACGAGCTCGCGTGTCTAAGGCATGTGCCGTTCGACGATCTCAACGCTGCCATCGCGAATTGTACCAAAGTGCCCTTGTTAATCAGCATCAACAGTGATGAGGGCACTTTTTCCCAAGGCAACCCGGTGAATACTGACGAGCAGGTCGCCGCTTAGCTTTGATCTTCTGGCGTGGATGAGGAGACAGCCAAGACTCTCATGACGCTGTATCCTCACGTGGATGCCCTCGGTCTTCCGGGACGATTCCTCAACACACCGAACTCGACATATGGTAGTCAGTACAAGCGAATTGTGGCTCTAGCTAGTGACCAGACTTTCTTAGCTTTCCGCCACGCTTGGACGGACATCTGGTCCGAGTTTAGTCTTCCAGTCTACTCAGACCCATTTGACTAACCCCTTCCAACTAGTGAGGCTATCCATGCTAGCTCGTAGATACACTAGAGATATGCTCGTTCGGACATTGCTAATAGGCATACACCAGAGCCTCACATGGGCTCTGCCCACTGGTTCGAAATCCTCTATGTATTTTATAATACAGAGGGTTCGGAAATGGGAGCCAACATCAACCCGTTCGCCAATGCGTCCCAGGAAGTGTTTTATGTTGCCAAACTCATGACTCGGATGTGGGTCAGCTTCATTCACGATCTCGACCCCAACAACCACGGCAGTAAGTTGGAAAAGAATCGGGTCTAGCCCACCACCAATTGCTCTACTATGGTCTTACGACGGGCCAACACAAGATGTAGCATCTTCCGTCGAGGCCTGGCCACTCTATAACACGACTGGAGGATACGGCGAGAACTCCTACTTCCACCCAACGGACTTTGGCGTGCGAGCGACCCGATACCCTCAGGCTCGCTGGAACAACCTTTCTGAATTCGGTCGCGCGCGAGAAATATGGGTATTAACGTCCTGTGACGGTCGAGTACGATATTGAAAAAATATAACTTTAAAAGATATTAGGTTTCCTTGCGCTGACTCCCTCTTGTACCCTTGCTGTTTGCGACCCTCTACTGTCGCCCAATTCAGGCCCACCAGGGCCTGACTGCCACCAAAGACGTTTGGGTTTGATTGAGGCAACGCCGACCTTTTCATGTACTGTAAAAATAAAATGGTTCACAAGATGCTACCCGTATATAGCTCCAGGGCCTGTGCAGGTTGATAGGAATATCACTAGGGTGCTCAACATTTCACTGGTGGTAGACTGGGGTATCAGCTTTATCCTGCGACTCAGTGATACAATAAATTACCGCGCCCATGTGCTGGGAGCACCAGTCCCGGCTCTATCACCGCCAAGGTCTATCCCTTCTCGGTTGTGGTACACACCGTAGGGTTGCAAGAACCCTCTCATTCAGTCATGGCAAAGCTTGCGGATGGCGTGTCAGAGGCGATGGCACGGCTAATTTACCGAGGAAAATTGTTGGAAAGGCGGTCGTGTATCCGGACTAGCCTTCAAAGGGTATACTTAAGGACTATTATTATAGACTTCAAACGCTTGTCTCAGATTGTCATGCATGCAATAAGTATCTAGCCATTTCGTGTAACATTTCATCATTTGGACAGTTTCAATAGGATGGACATCGAAATACCTTCCACCTCCAGCTGGTTGGCGGGTCATAGCCTTTGGCTTAGTTCCACAGCGGCTTAAGGCGCTCAATCGTTCCCCTGAATCCGACGACCTCATTGGGATCGATGCCGAGTTCCTCGGGGCTGATGAACTCATCTGTTTCGGCCCAAGGATCGACCAACTCACCAAACTTGAATTGCAGAGCAAGCTACGCAGGACAATGGATTAGCACATGGCTCAGGTTAGAAAGGAAAGGAGTTTGAAGATAAGGGTGGATAATCACCTCGGTGCCAGGAGGACCCCAAAGCCGGGTCCAATCTTCCGCGGTGCATTGGAGAATGACGCCATTCTTGCCAGTTATCTCGGACCAAACCTCCATCATCTGGCGGAAAGACCACTTTTCAAGCGCAACGTTGGCGTATTTCCCGAAGCTCTTGGGAGCACTGGCAATGGACTGGCGGACCCAGATGCCGGGGTTAACAGCCATGTCACCGGAGAGAAGAACCTTGGCGTCAGGGTCCGTGGCCATGATCTGGACATACTTGTCCGAGTTGGGCTGCGCTGCACGTTAGCCATTGGAATCACCAGAGTCGTGGGTGAAGGCGTTCCAACGCGACCTACCATTTGGAAGGGCCTCAAAAAGGGGAAGAAAGCCATGTTCTGCGGGTAGTAGCCAAAGTAGAGGTAGGTGGTCTTAGCTGCGAGCTCAGGAAGCTCCGACTTGATCCTGGCGTCGACGTTCGCCTTATAGTCCATGTGAGGGGTGATGTGCTCGCCTTTAAACATGCGCTTGGCGCTTGGGGTGGTGGACCAAATATAGTGCTCAAGAGTGGGCTGGGCCGCCGCCGCGCGAGCGAGATTCATCCCGTGCCTCTCTTCAATCTCGCCGGATTCATCGGGGCCTTTGCCGCGGAAGAGCTGCTCCCACCAATTTGTCACTGCAAAGATTGCGTGAACACCCTGAGAGCGCGTCAGATAATACCATCCAGATCTGCAGGGGAAGGTATCCTCCGCGGCATCCTAACATTGGAGGCGTATCGGGTAAAGAAATTGGAAGAATCTTACTTCAAAGGCCTTGCTCAAAGACTCCTCGTCATCCATGTCGGCCTGGACGACCTCGATACCCTCGTCGGCCAGCTTCTTCGCGGCGTCGCTCTGAGGATTCCTCGTGACGGCGCGGACCTTCCACCCAGGGGTGCTCTTCATGACATTGACAACGCCACCGCCCTGGGAGCCGGTGGCGCCTGTAACAGCGATAATCTTCACCATTGTTTCGAATTAAGGTTGTTCTCGGAGAGGTCAGTTTAGGCGTCACCTATAGGCCCGTTCCAGAAGAATTGCAGGTAATGGAACGGTTAGAGTGGAAATGAAGAATCGTGGCAAAGCACTCAGCAATGAACACCATCTGCGAAGGGATGGAAGCTTTGGCGCAAACGCATGTAAGGAATAGGAGAGCTTGCCTTTGAAATTAGGCACTGCTGGCCAGCGATCACTCGCAGCTTATAACCCCAGTTTGATCCGTACTTCTCTCTTGGGTAGCAACTGGACTCGCCCGGATAAGGAGAGAGAGAGTACCGGACACAGAAATGGTCGGGACGGATGCTCAGATGACTAGCCGAATGCAGCGTGGTAGGGGGGATCCCATACTGCTGGGTGGGTTGTTTGAATGGCAGTCAAACCCACTTTTTGGCCCCTATTGATGTGGCTGCAAGGAGCTAGTGTAGGAGTATGGTGGAGATATTCATTGTGGGCTATGGGTTTCAATAGGTCTACTACCCACTGCCCACTACCTCCTATGTTCAAGGCGGGGCATTTCGCATGTCTATCCCACGTCCCACGAAGCTGACGCTGCCTCCCTTGGGCTTTCGGCTATTATTGAATGTCGGTAGTGGAAAAAAGGAGGGCGCAAAATGAAGAAGGAAAACCGGGCGGGAGGGCCGGGGGTGCAAAATTGGGTCGCCAACCGCACTGCCGTTGTGACGGGTGTGGCCGGCCAACACGACATAAAACAGTCGGCCCAACGCTAGGTTCTGGGGGGATTCTCCTGAGCAGCGGAAAGCACGCAAGATTTCCGCGGCATCGACTCAGGTTGCCAATTGGCCGGTCGATTTTCATTAAACACGGCCCCAATTGACACTTGTACCTATACCCTCGACTGTCCAGTCCCAGGCACCCTTGCTGGCTATCGCTCCCTTGAGAGATGGTGTGAAAAGCATGTTAACTTGGTGTGGTAGCATTTCACTGCTGCTGCTGGTACATCGCGTCCCCACCCTGGAGCTCCGCCAAGGGAGGTGATAAACGACAATGTCCGTCCTCATCAATTGCATCCTTGGCCAGCCTCATTTAATGTAACCAGAAAACCATTGTTCAAGAGTATAACCCCAACCGGTTGCGCCTCCCTCACAGCTCCGCCCCCTCCAAGGTCCTGTTTGAGTTCCAATACCGAGGTCCTGGCCATCGACCTGCGTCACGTTGAAATCGAAGACGGATCTATCATCGCCTACTTTCTACCCCCAGAATCACGGCTATACCAGGTTTTGCGGTTGCTCTGATTCATCACCAGCTCCAATGGGTTCTACTGTACAGGACGACAGGCAGGTCGCCATTGTCACCGGCTCTACGGTCAGTGGATTTCGTCCGGAGCGCATTGCGTGTATTCATTGGTAGCTAATCCCCACGAAAAGAGTGGCATTGGACTTGACCTTGTCAAATTCCTACTAGCCAAGAACTACAGAGCCGTCGTTACTGGTCGAAGAGTCGCCCAGGGCGAGGCCATTGCTAAGGAACTCGACCCCGAGGGCAATACCGTAATGTTTGCAGAGTGCGATGTATCCTCGTACGCCTCACAGTCCAAAATGTTCCTCGCGGTGTGGAACAAGTGGGCTCGAATCGACGTAGTCATCGCGAACGCCGGCTTCGTTGACCGAGCCACCATCTACAATTTCGCCGGAAGGGGCGCGGCTGTAACAGACATACCCGCGGAGCCCGATTTGTCATGCACCGATACCGACTTCAAGGGCGTCATCTTCTCTACGCGGCTTGCTACCCACTTTATGCGTCACAATACCGCTCCTGGAGGCAAAATCATCGTCACCGGCAGCATGATTGGCGTTCACCCATGTTCGACTTTCCCCGAGTACTGCGCCGCAAAGGCTGGTGCGCTGCACTGGTGCCGGGTCATGGCCCCTATCCTGAAAAAGAAGGAGAACATCACGATCAACTGTGTCCTTCCCGGCGCTTACGACACACCGGCCATGCCGGGCTTCACGACAGCATTCCTTCCAGAACAGTAAGTTTTTATTCTGCATGATACCCACTGATGTAGCCCGCTTCTAACGCCACGGTTGTACCATAGTTTGACACTCAAAGATACTCTCATGTCCGCTTATGATGAGTTCCTGAAGGATGAGACCAACACTGTTACGGGACAGGCTGTCGAGGCAGGGCATGACAAGCTGTACTACTATGATATCCCCGAATATAAGAGCGGAGACGTGGCAAGAAGGAACGAGAAGGTGTATGAGCCTTGGTTCACCATTATACATGGGGAGCGGAGTGACTTGGAAGACGCCCTCCAAGGACCTCCCAAACAGGCTCTCAACGGGGTTAGCCACTAAAATGACTTGGATGCGAACGTTAAATCGTGGCTGGGTGATGGCCCCCTGAAGAGTGATGACCCCTAAAAAGTTAATCCCCTGCTGGCCATTGGCATCTGTTGAGCCGGGGGATCCAACTACAAGTTAGCGCTGATCGACCCCAAGAGGATTTACGCCGCAGATTAACAGGCGTACGAAACCTCTTCTACGGGAGGAACGGAGAAAAAAGCAATTCTCGTAAATACAATGGGGCGGACGTTGCGAAGTATCAAACTCCTATTCGGTCGCTCCTTCGATCCGTTGTGTCCCGCTATATTGTTCTCTGCACAGTTCCAAAAACGCTTGCCGAGCGATTGCTTCACGCGTGCCAGTTAATGACTGCGCAAAAATAGCCCCAAAACAGCCTCTGATGCCTGGTTCCCAGGAAGACAGCTGTCTGTCCCGAGTCGGAGATAAGAGCTCTCTCAAGAACTCAGAGGCAGGGATCATACTATGATGAAAATTCTATTGGTTACCCGCAGTTTTAGGAGAATTAGTTTTTTGCGCCGTTGACAAGACCCCTGCAGCAACCGTTTCATCATGCTTTTCGCGGGCGCCCGACTTAACCCCGGCTAGACTGGTGGGGAGTGGGGTGGGGGGCGACGCCGGGGGGCCGGCTCCTCTCACTTGCAGCCCGAGTACATCGTAAAGAATCCCGCTCACACTGCGACGCTACATGTACTCCGTAGGTTCCTCGTAAATTTTTCTTCACGCCACTGCTGTTTGCAATTCGGGCAAACGCTGGAGACCCCCTTTGAGATCGGCGTGAAGGGTAACAGGGATACTGAATACACAAGAGAGACCATGAAATAAGCTGCAACAATCAATGAGCTATCTCTGGACTTCTATCCCGCGGCCGTGGAGAGAAGGGGGGGAAAAGCTTGTTTTGCTTATTCTCCAAAGCTCTCCTTTGCTTTTCAAATTCAGCTGAGCCTCGCAGAAGTGAGCCGTCGTATACCTAACAACATCAAGGCATCATAGACCCGGCAGTTCTTGAAGTATCGTCTGCAAAACCCTGCCCTGCCTGTGGGTTCTGTCGGACCATGATTGGTCCCTGAATCTTCCCCGTTGGAAACGTGATAAGTCAATTTTTTGTGGGGAGGCGGCAGCCCTCCATCAATGGTACGGTACAAATGCCCAGTCACTTATCTTCCAGCATGTCTGTTTCCCAAGGAGAACCTGTCGGGCGACGGTAGCATGGGTGGACTGACATAAGTTCTTCAAGTAATCCAATGCCTGGTCAGGGGCTCCTCTCTATCTTTTGCGTGCGAGAGACGAGGAAAGCAGCGTCGAGACGGGAAAGTGTTGAAGTAGATCCTAACATACTGGCCTGACCCAAGATCAGGGAAGCACTCCTCAGTCGTTTCGACATGCCCTTCAGTCTTAAACAAGTGCCAACCCACGTTCACCCGGATGCGAGATCTCCATCTGCTGCCAACAAAGAATCACCGTCGACAGTTTTCGTTCCTAGCCAAGCCACAGGCGTAGCGTCGCAAACATGGCTTCCAACCAAACTCAAGCAATGCAATTCGAATCACCCATTCCCATCGAACATAGGAGCCAAATCGCTATGATTGTCGTTTCGGCGCTGTCCATCACCATCCCCTCCGTCTTCGTTGGGCTGCGTCTCTATGCCAGAACTCTCATCAGTAGGGCACTGGACATGAGTGATTACTGCATCCTTGTCGGCCTGGTAAGCAGCACACAGTCCTTCACCACGGACCGTGTCTTTAACCCAGGACATTCGTCCCTCCATGGTTTGCGCTAACATCGGCCTCGAGCTTTTCAATATCGGCCTTCATGTCGACTGCTGGCTTATGGTCCTCCACGGCGGTTTTGGGTTTCATCTGATGGATGTAGCTGTGCGGTTCGGTCCGGATACAGTCACTTTCTTCTTCAAGGTCGGTTGCCCTGCACGATCCGGCTCCTGGACCAGGACGCTAACACACCTCGTGCAGGCCATCATGGCATTTTGCATTCTGTGGAATGTAACGATTTGCTTCAGTAAACTATCAGTTCTTTGGCTGTACACCACGCTTATGCCCATGAAGAAAATGGTCTTCCCGGCGACAGGCCTGGGAGTGTTCATTATTCTTTGGAACACTGGCAACATCCTAGGCCAACTCCTTATTTGCAAGCCTTTTGCTATGAACTGGGATCAGACGATACCTGGAGGAAAGTGCGGTAGCCAGCGGGACTTTTATTTCATTATGGGGGTCTTCAACATCATCACTGACATCCTCATCTTGGGCCTCCCTATGCCATTCTTGTACAGCTTGCATCTACCCATGATGAAGAAAGTCGTTCTAATTGGAATGTTTGCCGTTGGTATCATGTAAGCCACCCTCCGCCTATTCGACATTCTCAGTACCGATGCTGACGAGGACGTTTATTCCAGGACTTGTGCCATTTCTATTTATCGACAAGTCACCCTCCCTGGCCTCGATTTCACAGATATGACATACACAGGACTCCTTGCAACACTGTTTTCTGCGCTAGAGCCGGCCGTTGCTATTACTCTCGCCTGTATCCCTTACCTTCGACCTCTGTTTGGTCGCCTCTCAGTGCCAGTCACCACCACCTCCCAGTATAACATTACAGGAGACAAGAGTGGCGGGCGCAGTAGCCGGGCGCGACCGTTCGAGGAGCTCAACGATGGGGACGGGTCCGAGGTTCAACTACAAACTATTGATCGAGGGTTTTCTGTGGAAGCTTCATCGGCGCAGTCGATGGCGAAGGTCAACAAGAATGTGATTACGGTGGAGACGAAATGGGAGGTCAGCTCAAGCCTGTAGCCGCTACGCCTTTTTGTTTTCCTTCCTCCTGACGAACGTCGGCATCTCTTATATCCGCTTGCACACTGTATTTATATTTCCACGGTAGTTTTGGAAACGACAAACCCCGTATTGCGCCCGCAATTCTGCTTGGGGTGAGCTGGTATTTGTGAAATCCTCTGAATGGTAGTTCGTCAAGAGTCGCTCTCCAGCTCTCTCCCGACTCGGTAAAACGCACCGCACGAGCCCATATGTGCATCTGGTTGGCTACCGGCGATTTGGGAGCTTTTCTTTCTTCCTTTCTTTCCTTCCTTCTTTCTTTTCTGCTTATTTTGCTCTGGTTCTTCTCCCTTTCAGCCCTCACCACTCGCCCTTGGTTGGTGGGTCGAATCTACCGTTGTGCCTACCTGCATCGACGTGGCCAGGCCTGGTACCGATGCCAAGCCGGGTTTTCTAGGGCTAGCAGGGCCAGAGGTGGGACCTGGAGGCGAATGTACTCGTAATGGCGCACTTGAAGGGGCGCACACACTCCACTCGTGGTCAGCGCGAAGAACGACGGGCGAGGCATGCTGGCTAGCCAAATTGATTTGCAATGGTCTTTCTATGTCTACTTCGTACATCAGGAGTGCCACCCCACCCCAGGCCCCGGGCGGGAGTGTCAAACACCGGGATGTGCGCTGCTAGTAGCCTGGCGACGAGTAGCTAGGCTCTAGAAGTCTATGAGGAGAGGTAGACCTCGGCAACAGCCATAGCACGGAAACTCCAAAAGAATGACAACATGAGCGCGAAACACAATTTCCTATCTTGGGCCACCTCAGCACACGCGCACCTGGTGTCCGCGGGAACCACACTTTTTCTTCTCTTCCTTTCGTTATTACGATACGAATCTCATGCAGCTGGCATCCACCATTCATATCCAGGAACCAAACCATCGCGGACGCCACCCGCTGCCGTGCAGACTTCAAACATCATTCTCTTTTCTTTTTTTTTTTTTTGTGGGTTTTACTGCTTTGCTCCACGTCCGTGATACCCGAGGCCCACCCACTACCATCCAGGATGCACCAATGGATCCATTATGACGCAGGGCCAGCGAGCCGGCAAAGTGAGCCCCGCAAGCCGGCCGTTCCTATAGAGAGACCCACCAACCGATCAACGATTGATCCGCTGTCGCTGGCCTGGGCTCCACCATCCTCCAAGGGTGCGACTTAGTCCCGAGGCATTGGTGGAGAGCTCGGTGCACCACCATTTATTTTTTATGAGCCAATTCTTCGCTCCACTTCCACTGTACATTGGCCGCGTTCCACCAGGCAGCCTGTGCTACCAGTCAACAATGCCAACCTCCAAAATGCCGCATCGTGTTGACAACCCAGCATCACACCAGGGGAACTGATGTCGTCAACCGGCAGATTTTAGTCTCGGCCTGGGGTATGGATGGGTGCCGTCCTTCGGCTCATAGTGAAGGTATCATTCTAGTCGAATGTAGGACTTCATTTCCATTTTCTAGTCGCGGAGGGCCAAAACCCTCAGTGGAAGAGCCGACGATGCGACAGTAAGTTAGGGCCGATCATCGGCATTATAGATCTCGATGAAGAACAGGGAAAATTTGTTCAGCTATCGGGCGCCCTCGGCATTATTCGTACGAGATCTCACTAGGATGTCGAGTTTGCCAGCCGTATATTTTATCCGCTGTTTTCCAGATCCGGAGACAGACACCCATCCTATCCAGTGTCCCTGTCAAGGTGTGGAACAGCTGGCAATAGTTGATGGAGTGACAGCTGGCTCTTCGGCCCTTACTGTCCCGGGAAGCAACCTTTGCTAGAAATCGATCCCAACTTACTTCGTACCATTTTCTGGTCGCCACCGACAACCCCTAATCAGTATATACTGGAATAGATTCTTCTTCGAACTGGACGCAGGGGTTAATCCATTACAATCTGGTGAACAGTCGGAAATGACATCTTGAATTTATTCTCCATTCCCCCCCGAGCCTTTCGAGCATGCATTTCTCTACGCGCTTGTCTGTCTCCCGTACAATTCTCTTCACTACCAAATATATTCGTGTTAGAAGGCTAAATAGACTTCACTTCCAGGCCTCTCCGATATTCGATGTAGGCCTTGGGCTTACTGCAAAACAGATTCTTCTGTTCTGTATACTCGAGCCCTCCAGGTCTGTCGGCCTGCGTCGCCTGCAGATTGCTGATAAAGTGGGCGTAATAACCCAGGTTTTAGTGCCAGCGTACATAGTCAGTGGTCCAGGTGCTGACCCAATTCGAGAATATTGCGGATGACCTATGGCCCGCTTGCTCCATTCCCGACGACAGCAACAACACGTTTACCAGTCACGTCGGGTCCCCAAGGTCATCTCGCCGCGTGCAGCACACCGCCCCGGAAGAGGTAATGCAGCCCTGGGATTGACGGATGCTTTGGCCCACAGGCAAGATATTAACGCAAGACAGGGCGTGTCGAAATCACCTACGGTAAACATGGTACGGAACGTCGCATCTCACACCGAGGTCGATTTTGGCGGCCCAGGTTTCCCCTTACGCAATATGGATGCGTGAACACCCCAGCTTCAAGGGCAACCACTGGAAACTGAAAAAAAGCCAGGGCTCACTTACAATTTTAGACAGCCTATCATCCACACTGATCGTGGGATCGCAGATCTTTCTGCATAGCGCTCCGCGTTCGCAACACATCCAATACCTTCTGCTATAATAATCATGTAAAGACCGCGATATCTTTTATGGGTAGCCTTGACAAACCTCAGGGAAAAACTATCGAGATTTTTCGTACTTTCACTGGCCGATGAGGGGGCCAAGCTTCAGACGTGATTAAACTCCCGCCATATTTCTCACCCGCTGGTGCTCCCGTTTCTCGAGGAGATTCCGGTATTGTATTGGTTGGAGCGGCAAGGCCCCAGGGCACGGATCTTTTGCGAGGCGTTATACGCAGACGTTCTGAGTGAGTGTGGCAGAGTTGCAGGACTGTTCACCTTTAGACACCTGGGGCGCTGAGCTACAGGTATGAGTGCTATCACTGTACGAAGGGATTTGCCTAGCGTACGAAAGAGGTGATTGATCGGTTGACATGGCGTAGGGGAGAAACGGGCAGAGGACAAATTCTAGGCTCAGGTCCAAACCAGAGATATGCCGCTCTACTCTGATAGCACGCCACCGAATAATATGTAACACCGCTCGGGCCTGGAAGTGAATGATTGTGAATTGAATAAATGGCTCAGGATGCACGCTATCCGTAACTAGGATCCGAACTATTGCCTGTACAAGTATGTAGACTTAGGGTTAGAGAGTTTATATCACTAAGTCATCAGCCCCTCGCCCGATTAGCTAGGTGGATATAGAATTGACGTAACGCCTTAGAAAGGGAGTTGAGCGACGTATTAAAGATAACTAGGAACTATTATCTGTCGTGCGTAACTTGATTCTGGGAATCGCATTGGCTGAGCAAAAGTCGGAGGCTGGCTAGAGACTTGATCCATCTCGACATCTGAGAGGCCCCAATCGCAATTTCTCCCTAAATAGAGCGCTCTTCAGTAATAAGTTAGATCGGAATAACGGCCGTCTAGAGGCTGTGTTATCCTAAACTGGATTTTTTTTCATCGGGTTTATT
Source organism: Lomentospora prolificans (assembly GCA_029532625.1). Classification (NCBI taxonomy): domain Eukaryota; kingdom Fungi; phylum Ascomycota; class Sordariomycetes; order Microascales; family Microascaceae; genus Lomentospora; species Lomentospora prolificans. The sequence goes on from JARFXM010000003.1 coordinate 5,120,991, forward strand.
TCGTTTATCGGTTTCTGAGAAAGGACGCTTCGCCCGAGGATACGAGATATTACTCGCACTTATAGCAGCGCTGATATCGCTCAACTAGCTTTTATACATTGATAAACGCATATTTGCCAAATGGGCATGTGCGTGGTATGAAGGAATGTATGCTTATTGTTTTATTCGTTAGGCGTCGGTCTGTTAACACAAACGAACGATAGATGTAGGGTTTTACGAAAAGTAGCTCGTACAGTTAAGTCAAGCTCGATTTTCAGTGTCAGGTCCTGCATGTAGGCCTACTTCCATGATTAAGTCTCTGCTCTCTAGTTAGTTACCGACGAGATGGCTCACTGATAGCTCTAAGATTCCTGCTACGCTTTTCGTCACGAGATACCGCTCCAACTATGTTATACCAATGTGTAGGACACCTTGGGCTGTCTTCACTCTGATATGTTACCGGGCCTGGAGCCTTAGAGAACTTGGTGACTTGCAGTGTATCGATTTCTATAAATTCTTTCGAGGTGAGTCCGGCTGGGGCGAATAGTTTATAGATCAGTATAGGTTTTAGATCGTAACGGTATGCTAGGTCTATGCCTTTGCCCAGTATATTATATTTTTCGAAGCTGATAAGACTATTTTTGTGAATCTCTACGATATCAAAGTTTTAGCGTTTGTATCATTGTCGTAGGTATTGTATCAAGAACCTTGTACAGCGGACTGGGATATTTTATATGTCGTCTAGTGTCGGGGACGATGACGACTAGCCTCCTCAGAGCAAGAATTCTCTAGTCGTCGGATGGAACCCTAGGACGAGCTAGATAGTGATTCATTGTTACTACCATGATTCCACATTTCCTGTGGCTATCTGGGGTACTTTTTGCTTCCAGGGAACCATAATATGGCAAGCGATGATTTCTCAGCGAAGAGAAGTTCGATGGCTAAAAGACCAACTCGAACCAAGGGCTCGAACCCTTCGCAAGGCATTTGTCAAAAAGAATTCCTAGGTCGCTAGTACATATGGATTCTTGTCCATTGAAATATCTCATGATGGAGTATGGGACACCAATCGTTGGTATTAACTAGAGCACCGACATTGTGGCTCCGAAGCGTGCCCAAATGTTCTACTGTCCGAGTCAATAACTACTCTGGGAGTCTCACCTACAGACTACAGAGAATGTGGTCCGTCTTTTCAAGAGTCAGAATCCTGCTTCGGAATTTCCTGGCGTTTCCTGGACTGTCAACAAGGGAGGGCAAAACACACTTAATTACCGTAGTCCTGCCACGTATTCCCGTTCTGGGTTGCGTTTTTTCCTTTTAGCCATGTCTCGGTATTCAACGTTTGGCTTGGCTTGGCAGGTTCGCTGATTCGCGCAGATATTACTTGTGACAACTCGTAAAGGGTCCAGATCTCAAACATTGAGATTAATTATGGCCCACACAATATCTTAACGCGACTTGATCCGTTCAAGGCCAATTCGCCGAATTGAACTGTCCAGTAGAAGGCTATAAATATGTCATTTATCCCCTCATGCTGATGATTATCAACGCACCTCTACGTAATATCGACCAAAGCGACAATCATGAAAATGCGTCGCTCTGCAAGGCTAGCTCTATTCATCCTCCAGTTAGCCTCCGCGTCCCCCTTAGCCCAGCGGGATGAGTGCGATTATATTCAGATCGAATCTGCCCAGGGCTGCTATCAGCTTGCAGAGAGATGTGGTATTGCTCCCGACGATCTAATAATGTACAACCCCAAAGATAGCCTGTGCACAACTTTACGCATCGGTCAGAGAGTATGCTGCACTCCAGGCACACTGCCGGCTATCCAACCCAACTCAGACGGAAGCTGTAGGGAAATTATCGTCGAAAGGGGTATGGACTGCGACAAGGCGGCGGCAGCATGCGGTATTTCCCTTCCCGAGTTGCACAACTTTAACAACAAGACACAATCGCAGCTTTGTGGCAGTTTGTATGCCGGTCAACGAGTCTGTTGCACGCCAGGTTTTCTGTCCAGATTTGGTGATGGTCCCGACCTAAGCCAGGGAGGCCAATGCCCCCACCACATTGTACAAGAGGGAGATACCTGCTCCATTATTGCGTCGCGGTTTAACCTTGATACCTGGAGGTTATTGGAGCGGTTTAACGCCGACAAGACATGGAGGTGGAATGGCTGTGACCATCTTGTGCCAGGGCTAGCAATCTGTATTGGGGATGGTTTCCCGCCCATGCCGACTACGAACCCGGACGCTGAATGTGGGCCTCGTGTTCCTGGAACTGAGCGGCCAGATGATGGTGTGAGCATCAATGACCTCAATCCCTGCCCCGACAATCTTTGCTGCAGCGTGTACGGATATTGTGGCAGCACAAATGACTACTGCGGTACGACGACTGGTCTTGCTTGATGTACACTGTATGGAACTGCAAAATAGTTATTATAAGTACTTCTTAAACTTTGAATTTCTTACCTTAACCCTTCTTTCAAGTTTTACACTATTTGTTTCTTTTTCTTGTCCAGATGCACAGTTTCAACTGCAGTGCATTGGACTTGGCACTATGCTCAGTTGGAGTGATTGCTTGGCTTAGTCATGTTGTATCCCCTCAAGTATCAGTCACGTTGTACCTTGGTACCTCAGGCTGAGATTATGACTTCAATTATTACACCATCGCCTTTGACCGCGGGGTCAAGACAACACAAAGGCACAACTTACCCAGACTCTTCCTTTAAACGTGAGCACATCTCCCATCTACAAATAGATTCACCTCTTTAGACAAGGAAACGAAAAATGGACCCGACACATGGGGAAAATGAACCGAGCCAGCCGCTTCTCTCGGACTCTCTAGACGCAGAGGCCCAACAACATGCCTCTGGGGACTACGGAGCAACTCGACCATCCTTAGTGCCTCATGAAAGCGATTCTGGGACCTTTAAGCGAAGTCTTGGGGCCCTCGACGCCTTTGGAATAGTAATCGGTATTGTAGTGGGTAGTGGCGTCTTCACATCACCAGGGGCTATCGACACCAATGTTCCCTCACCGGGTGTTGCGCTGGTCATTTGGGTTCTTGGTGGAGTGCTCGCTTGGACTGGGGCTGCAACATTGGCAGAGTTAGGTACTGCGATTCCTGGAGAGGGTGAGTGGCGCGAACCCCGTTCTTCTTTTCTTTTCATAATTAATGTGGCCGTGCAGGGGGTGTTCAGCCGTATCTCCAGTACATCTTTGGTGATGTCTTCGGCTTCTTGGCAGCATGGACATGGATAGTAGCTGTGATGCCCGCAACCCTGGCGATTCTTAGTATAGTTTTCGTCGAGAGCATTTTTTCCGCGGTGGGGTCTACAGATGGGGCTGGGGGATTCACTCGCAAACTCCTTTCAGTCATCATCCTTCTCGCAATGACAGCGGCCAATTCCATTAGCACAAAGGCAAGCACGCGGCTCAACGGCTTCTTCGTTTTTACCAAATTTCTTAGCATTTCTGCTATCGCTGTGGCTGGAATTGCGGTCGTCGCTGTCCACATCTCAGATCCCGATCGAGATATTGGGGGCCGGGACTGGTATCGCAAGTCGTGGTTTAGCTACCGGGATACCACAGACCCCGATGGGAACAAAACTCATTGGGCTGATCTGAATGCGTGGGAAATCCTGGGGTATCTATCAGCAGCCTTGTATGGAGCCCTTTGGGCATATTCAGGCTGGGACAAGGCGATCTACGTGTCCGAGGAGCTCTCATCACCTATCAAACAGCTTCCTTTAGCCATTAACTCGGCGATACCTACTGTCATACTTTGCTTCCTTGTCGCCAATACCGCGTATTACGTTCTTTTACCGTGGGATATCGTGTCCACAACCGATAGTGTTGCTGTAGTAGGTTTCTCTGTATCATACGCCGTTGCTTCTTGTGCTAATGCTTGTTCAGACATCTGTCGCTCGACTTCTTGGGCCGGCCGCCGGTGCTGTAGCTGCGATTTTGATATGTCTGGTCGTCGCTGGGTCCCTCCTAGGCAACTCATTCGTCGCTAGCAGAATGATCGTAGCAGCTGGAAACAGGACCTGGTTCCCTCGTTTTTTTACCGTCGTTGGCCGCGTAGGTCTCGGGTCCAGGATCGAAGGAGACCAGCTTCCTAACGCCTCAGAGGAGGAATCAGACGCTCCGCTGAATGCACTGATCCTATCCGCAATCCTCTCTACCTTCTATATCCTGCTCGGAAACTTTCGCGCGCTTCTCTTATTCAACGGCCTCGGCGAATACTCCTTCTTCTTCGTTACGGTTCTTGGCGTTATCCTCCTGCGCTTCCAGCAACCGGACCTCGTTCGGCCCTACAAGCCGCTTCTTATCGTTCCTGTCGTGTTTGCCATCGTCAGCGGCTTCGTGGTAATTCGGGGCGCCATTTTCGCGCCGACGCAGGCAACAGTACTGATTGTGCTTTGGGCTTTTGGGCTGGGATTTTACAAAGTATGGGTCCTTTGAAGATGTTTAAAATTTGGATGGTGAGGGGGCGAAATACGCTTTTTCCCAGAAAGGAGCCCCAGGCCCAAACATTTTCCCCTTGCATAGACACCAGGACGGCCTCGGTGATTACTCCTAACCCCTAACCCCGAGACCAATACAACATGGCTCAATCAGTCCCATCTATCCTCCTTGGGCCAGATATTTGGAACAGCCGACATCAATAAAGTCATTCTACTTCGTATTTTGAACTTCGTGGGGCAGTGCATCGTTTTGCTTGGCTAACCATCACTGCCATCTCTAGCGTACCTGTTCCGGGCACCTCCTTAAGGTACGTCAACATCAGCGTGAAGAACCCCTGTGGTTTCCGGATCCCGGCCATTCCGGAGAATGTCCGTTGAGGCTTGGCCGGCCCGGTAATGGTGCGAACGCGCAATAGGCGATTGTCGTCTGTGCTTGATGCAGGGAGCCGGTGAGAAGCCTACTACTTTTACATTAAGCGAGACGCTAAATAAAAACATGGTGTCCACGCACTTGTCCGCTGAGGCATATAATACAGATCATTGAGGGCAGCCAAATGCCAACGCGTAAGTAGGGCGGACCCACATCTGACAAGACAGAGAGTCTTACGCACCGGACTACCCAAGGTATAACATTTGAAGCGTCGGTATTTCTGGTCCTGGTTATATTGTGCGCTCGGTGTCATGTTCCGGAATCTCCGAGTGTGCAGGTATTGATGCAGCGAGGCCAAACACGTCAGAGCGTGATCTAAACAGTGGAACTTAACTCCGCAGACCACATACAGCTTCTTCACCGCCACCAATCTGACATAAGATTGAGAGACGAAGGATCAACCATACCACGTCTCCATGGATCCTCTCTCTAACAGCGGTTTATTAGCCAGAACGACATGACCGCGACCGTCAATGGATACTTAATGCCGTCCTGTGTCCTCTGCCACGGGTGCTCATCGTTTTGATCCCAACCTGTCACAATCAAACTCAAATCTATCGATCGAAATGGCTCCCCACGAATCCGTCGCTGAGAAGGGAATGCTCGCCTATGCCGGGCCTAACCTTTGGCAACCACACCAAGCGCGACAGGCTATCCGTGACGCCCACGAAAAGAAAATCCCCCCGCTTCTCTTTTACTATGCCGGCTTAAGCTCCGTCCCCCTCACTCGATTCCTTGCCCCAATGGGATACGATGGCGTGTGGATTGATTGGGAGCACACTCCATGCAATGTGGAAACTATGACGGACGTAAGCTTACTATTCCCGAAGCTCTTCCCCAAAGAGTTCTTCGTACTAAGCCTAAAATAGATGGTCCACGAAGCTATTTTTATGAGCGGCGGCCGAACCATACCTTTTGTGAGGTATATCATCCGAGTACTAACATACCACCGAAATATCATAGCTGACCTTTCATGACAGGATTCCTGGCCACGACCATGCTGCTATTGGCTACGTTCTAGACGCTGGTGCGAGCGTTGTAGTTCCCCAAGTTGAGACTGTCGAGCAAGCCAAGCACGTGGTATCTGCAGCCAAGTTTGGCGTCAAGAATAGCAACGGCAGCCGATCTGCTCCGCCCTTCCGATACATTCCTGGCCTGACTAACCAAGCTCTTTACCCTGACAAAGACTTTTGGGAGGGTCTCAATGATCAGGCCGCTCTCATGATCCAAGTCGAGAGCAAGGCTGCGGTGGAAAACTTGGACGATATATTGACTGCATGTCCTGATATCGATATTGTATGGCTCGGCAGCCTCGATGCTAGAGTTAGCATGTCGCTTCCGCATAATAACGGGATGGGCGGCCAAGAGCCAGAATGGGTCGCAGTTGTCGAGCTTTTTGAAACCACCATGAAGAAACACAACAAGCCAAGGGGTGGCTTCTCCTTTCCAAATCCTCCTTTCGGCTCGGCTGAGGGCTTGAAGAAGGCTAGCGAGAATTTGGCACTAATTACGGTCTCAGCCGATGTCCTTCATCTTTCGTATCTCGCCCAAGACCTCGCGGACTGCAAGAGGATTATTTCCGAGGCCATTGCCGAGAAGAGTGGTCCTATTGAAAATGGCAAGCAGTGATGACATGCTAGTTTCTCCCCGTTCCGGGGACAACTAACTGTCTATAGTGGGTAGATCTATTATAGACCAAACGTTGCTATTTTACGCCATGCTCACTGATAGTGACGTAGTTGCCAAATCAGCGTAAAGCTATCGCTTGATTCTAATCTATCCCGTAACGTGAAAAAAAAAAAAAAAAAAAAAAAAAAAAAACTTGGAATAATGGGCCTCCTATATGGATTAGCGGCTATCTGTATACGCTCCGAAGGCGTTTTCTTCCCGGGCTCGTTCAACTAGTATCACAACATGCCAGTAGGAATACGCCTTGGAACCACTGTCTCTACAGGGTTGGGAATCTGGAATGAGAAAACGTGCTAGCAACAGCTAACGTTGCGTTCCCTTCGGATGGCTAAGCTCTGGCTAACTATGCTTGATGGGAAGTCTACATTCTTTTATCCGTCTTAGATGCTGAATCATTACTACATTGAAGCAGATTATACGCCCAGATACCACCTTATATATTCAGTATTAAGGCGTATATCTAGACTCTCAATCGATGGATTATATCTCGAGTTAAGACTGTGGTTGCTTGTATATAAGGCAGTCTGTAACAATTGCAGGAAGTACTAATATCTATATAACGAGTAAATTTAAGAGGTAATGTAGACTTAGGAAGGGTGAATCCTTGTCAACGCACCTGCATCCTTCAGAGAGTGACCTGTAGAAGTCCAAGATTATTCAGCATAGTCACCTGCCTTTTGCTATGGTTGGATTTCAAATTGGGGCTTGGTGTTATGAACTGGTGACCAGACTTGGTTCCCTGATAATGCTTTATCTTGTGGAATGTGAACAATAAAATGAGACAACTTCTGGCTTCTACTGCAAATTCACTTGCACATGGTTGTATATTACTTAACGATAGATAAGCTAGGCCTTTGCCTTGAAATTCATGACATTCATAACTGGGAACAAACCAAGAATAATCTCTTTGTTATGACGGCTTCGATCTGGCTTCTTGCAATAGCAGCCTGCCGTAGATGTTCGCTGCTGCAATTAAACCGGACTTCGGGCCGTCTTGGCGGTTTTTTCGTAAAAGCAGCTTGAGGTTTACGCTGGCAGGAGCGCGGGTCGGCGGCATCTTGACAGGACAAATATCCAGATGTTATTCGTGGGTAATAAAGAGCATCCATGGAATCATTGCAGAGATATATGCAAAACAATAGAAGCAATATCCGAGTATGCAAATCCACTACCCTTTAGGCTCAAGTGACCCCCAGACTATATACTGAGCGAATCAAAACGAGCTTTTCATAACCTAGTTCATGATGACTTAATAGCGCTAAGATTAGGCTAATATACCTCTGAACCAAGCATCCCGTACTTCGCAAAGATCCACAGCATGAGTTCGTAGAAGTTTCACTAGCGATACACTTCTCCGTCTTAAAATCTGATTTCTGGGGAATTTACCTTCACACGTATCAGAGTTAAAAATAACGATATTGAAATGACAGTCGCGGAGATCACTTGACGAGATCCGTTGACTATTACTAGCTGAGCTGTGCGGAGGACCCGTGCGGAAACGGAGGCGCAATCTCCGAAATGTGGAGAATAATGCGTCGAATGAGGTAGATGCTGATGCATTTATATAGCTTCCAAGGGAGCGGCACCTGCTTGGAGAAGCGTCCGTGGGGTCCCTGTCACATAAATACCTTGAATTCGCCCTTTCCTGGAACCCTAGACTCTTGGCTGCATCCACATCTCTTCACGCTGCTCAACCGCAATAATGTTTCGCCGAACAGCTTTTCTCGCCCTCGCCCTCTTACCATTCACTTTTGCTCAAGTCTCCGAGGATTTTGAGGGCGGATGGGATGAGAGTGCATGGCCTACCTACGCAGCTGACTGCGACCAGGGGGGAAAGGTCAGCCTCGACAGCTCCACTTCTCATAGCGGCTCCAACTCTATCAGAGTCGATGGTGCGGGTGGCTATTGTGGGCACAAGTTCTTCGGAACCACAAAGGTCCCCAGCGGTGATGTCTACGTGAGGGCTTGGATGTAGGTCCCTGGTTCGATAAAAATGGCTGAAATTCAGCTAGTAATTCCGCTCGTGAACACGTGGATGCTAACAGCCGTTACTTACGTATAGAAAAGCTTCAAAGGCTCTTACAGACTCTCATGTCTCCTTCATTACCATGCCGGATCCAGCTCAAGGTTCCAACAAGCATCTCCGAATTGGTGGTCAAAGCAAAATTCTTATGTACAACCGTGAGTCCGACGATGCTACTCTGCCAGACCTCTCTCCCCAGGGTATCGCTACCTCCAAGGCCCTGCCCACCGATTCTTGGCAATGCTTCGAATATCACCTCGGCACCGATGGAACTGTCGAAACCTGGCTTAACGGTGAGGTTGTTGAGGGCCTTACTGCCAAGGCTGGCGTCACCAATGCCAACGCCGGTCAGTGGCAGAGGAGTTCCATAACGCCCAAGATCACTGGTGTTTACTTCGGATGGGAGTCCTACGGTGGAGACACCAATACCTTCTGGTATGATGACATTGTTATTGACTCCGCTCGCGTCGGATGCGACGAGTAAACACACTCAGGATCACTATGCTAGGCAAGCAAACCCGGTATTAGTGAGGGGAGAAAACTGCAGTTGGCTTCGATGCGAAGTCCATTGGGAACACGTGTACATAAAAGCCCTAAGATATAACCTCAATGCATATACAATCGTAGTTCGAAGCGAATCTACAAAGTCTTTCCGCTTGAAACTTAAAAGCTTGTGAGATACGGAACCAAGTAATCGACGACTAAATTCGGCTAGACTTAAGGCGTCATAAAGATGACCCGAGAAAGTATGTATCTTATAACGAGAATCACAAGTAAACCTTGCCAACAAACATACCCGGGCCAGTTTAGAAGGGCGTGCTGATAGAAGAGGTCCGTTGCACCTGCAAATGAGAGGAACTCCTCGTTAGTCGCTGACCTTACTCGACATCATCTAACTCAGAACCCCTGGTTCTTCTTCCAACCCTCTTTTTTTATCAGGTCTTGTAGGTCTTCATGGAGCGCCGACGAAAAGTCTCCGTGAAGGTCTGCTTCGCGCAGACCCATATTAAAAGACTATCGGAATGAATGCCGTTAGCACGGCTACCGAAGGTTCAGGGATCGCCACTAAGGCCATAAGCGCTTGAAATACGCACAGTTGTCAGGGCCTTTAGTTATCTACCTAAGGCTACATATCAAGAGGATGAGTCTAGAGTTTTGAATTTTTTTTGTAATGTGTGGTGGTGAGTTGAAGGAACTCACCAAGAACAAATAGCTTGTCCATCTTCTTAGCAGTAGAAATTGGTAGTAGAGCGAGGTCAGTCACTGTCTTTTGATGGGTACTAGCGGTAAGTCTAGGGTACGCTGATGGGCTTGAGAATATCTAGGCCAATCGCATTTGGCAAGGCCTCAAGCCCTAGCTCCCGCTACCGCCATGCATTGACGATGTCGCCTAGGCTATATCGAGATCGCACGTCGTTGTCTTTCTCGTCTCGAATCGCCGAGCCAAAGAAACCTACGATCGCAAGGGTTGAGCAATGTTGTCGAGGCAGCACTTATCCTTGCCAAGTCGTTAGATCAACGATCGAGGTGCTTTCGCTCACGACGTCAGTATTGATATTCACGAGCGGGTGAGGGATGGCATGTGTGGCCATCCAAGGTATAGTAAAAATCATGTGCAGAGGAAGTCCCAGGACCTGAGCACAGTGGTCAGTCGCAAAGGTAGGATGATTGCAATGATCGCATCTGCCACGAATGGTTTCCGGGAGTCCGGGTCGGGCTTGATACAAGGACAGCAGCATCCACACAACATCTCGTATATCTTTTTTCTCTTTCGCCCGATATCGCCCTGCGGAGACTCTTCATTGAAACGATAGGTCCGGTATTTCTCATCATGTACTAGAGGGACCCAGTGATGAGCTACTACATCTCAGTTAGAGGAGAAAGCAGGTTGGATTGGTGAAGTGGCCTACAGACATGAATTCCTTGGGGTCTGCACCGATTATTAGGTAAAATTTCAAGCCAGGACGTTTGTAAATCGGAAGCATGTAGGGTTTCCATGTATCAATATTTTCAACTACATAAGCCCTTAATTGAGAATAGACAATGCTGCCGTAGATCCTAGTCGAACCTCGAAAAAAACTCCCAAGTATTCGGAGGACCAAAAGGCTCGGTAGATCCCGGTTCGGCAGCAGCAGGGGTATGATCACCCTCAAAGACGACGTACTTCACTGGGTAACCTTCCTTGCAACCTTCATATTCCTCTGTAGTCGGAGAGTCGCCTCTAGGCATTGGTTCGTCGGCCAAGGGCGTGCACCCATTGTTTTTGACAAAGGTATCACGCATTTGTCGACCCATAGTAATAGGCAAAACCTGGTCACGAGTGCCGTGCTGGTGATAGTAGGCAATAGGGTCCTTTCCCCCGTCGCACCCACTGATAGGGCCGCTGGAAAGGACAGCTACAGCTCGGAACTTGTCAGGTCTTGCGCAGGCAATAGCGTAGGAGATGGCGCCACCGTAACTGAAACCGGTGGTGAAGCGGAGATCTTGGTTGATGCAAAGTTCTTGCTCAATCGCTTCGATCATGGCGTCGACAAAGAGAATATCCTCCCCTCCCGTGTTCGCCCAACCGGTAAATCCACCAACTGAACCCGCAGTTTGTCCATTCGGCGATATAAAAATAGCAGTCTCATTGGCGAACGGCACAAGGCCGTAATACGGCTGGGTTCCCATCCCACCATTGGCTATTTGCTCAGCACTTCCGCCAAGGGCATGGAAGGTGAAGATCAACCTGTATGGGTGTTCCGGGTCGTAGTTTTCGGGGATTTTGACGATGTATTCCCGCTCCTTTCCGTTCACGGTGAGGGTGTGCGTTCCACCTCCAAAAGATAGGACTTTACCGCATCCTGGAGAGTTGGCTGCAAGCGTAGTCGTTGACTGCAATAGAACGAATAGACCAGTAAGGCAAGAAAAGAACTGCATGATTGAGATATTTCACAGAATATGCCAGTCTTAGATATGACACAAAATGATTTGAGTCGAATAGGGGCTACCGTTGAAGCTGATGTACGTTGATATAAGATGGGATGGATGCAGATTGACCTAGGTCAAGATGCCGTAGAAATATATTGTCGATCGGCTTTGATCTTGATGCTTGCTTCCGTGTTCAAGTGCCGGACCATTATACGACTTTAGCCATCCCTACGAAGACAGATGAGCCACGTATACGAGGGATGCATAAACTCTTCATTGTGTAACACGCAATAAAATGATCTCCTATTTATACCGAGTGGAAGTGTCAAAATACCCAAAGCGAAGGAAGGTTATGCTCCATAAGGCTTGACTCCCCACCTCTTTTCTATTCTATTACACCATAGAATTTAAGCGACCGCAGTTGACATGCCAAGGCTTGGCAAACCAGACATATGCAACTGGATAAAGAGGATGATGGAATTAAAAGCTAGCTCCGCATTTACAAGCCGTGATAGCTGCCGAGAGCTGGGACAGGCAAACTGTATTTTGATGTACCGGCAATAGTGGGTAAGGACAATATTATATGCTATTCGAACCTCTAATAGGGCTTGAGCTCTCGTCGCCGCAGCGACAACAGACCTTGCCGTATGGACTAGCTGCGAATTGTGGATAGTGAGAGAGGTATGTGATCTTGAATATGGCATGATCCTAAAACTAATAGCATGCATATCCATTGGTTACTAGTCAGACACCAAGATACTAGGTTATGTGACGATATCAGACCCTTAGTGAGATATGCGAGATATCGCAGTAGCACACGAGGACACACACAGAACTATTCGCGTTAGCTAGAAGGTAAAAACATGAAGATATGACGAAGAGAGTAATGAGATAGATTGATGATTCCTCTAGGATCCTGTCTAGCTAGCTACTGATGATGTTTTTATATTGCGAAGGAGCACTCCCTGACGAGTCAGGCATGCCTTCCTTGCTCGAGCCCTTGCGCACTTCCTGATTCTCATAGTTGTAACAGAGATTGCATAACATATATCGCCGAGCCGCCCTATCAACCTAAAGTTTGTCGTATAATATCTGTATTTTATAGCATTTTAAGTATGCATCTATCTTACTATACATTAGTACCAAGCGGTCGTGTCTTTGATTTAACTCACTGCCGCTTATACCGAGTATTTTAATATTGAAAATAACTTAGCTCGCTCTAAATCCTTTGCCTCTTTCTATTTCTATCTATTAAAGACGTAGATAGTAACCTCGACTCGATAATAGTCGTTTACAATGTCGAATCATGAGAGGTGTTAGGCTTAATATCTAAATTCTGGCTGGATATATCATCGTAGGTTGGGTGTAGCAGCCACAGGCTAGAGTGACGACCAGCCTGGGTGCCTCGGAGGTTAGCGATTAGTGATTTACTTACTTAGAATAAGAGAGGAGCTTTCCTCCTGCTTCCTTCAGGAGCTAGGCTTTTCACCCTTCCTAATTTTACTATACTGAAACACCTATTGAATAGATAAAGACGCCTGTTTAGGCTTCCTAGTTTGCTCTGATCAATGGTTTGCTGTATTAGAGGCCCTCTATAGGAAGCCTTTTCATACGTTAAGAAGTCGTCTTTTCATACTGAATATATCTCTCTTTTCTTTTTCGAATTCGCATCTGATCGACCTGTGTACTGTGATTCCCCTGACCAGCGTTCCGCTGATAAGAGAGCAGCTTTGCTTCTGTCCGAAACGACTATTAATATTTGGACTTAGCAGGACCACCTGTTGATTTGTGATGACTACCGGTCTAGTGATGGGTAATCCGACTCCTTGTCAATATTTCCCCGTTTTCATCTCTTGAATAATTAGAAACCTTTTTCTAGTAACCAATACGATAGCTCTGTATATACTCTATGCCTCTGTTGGCGTTTTGGACTAAAGTCGATGCTTCATCAAAGACTGGAGAGCCGAAATTGATCGGCGTGATCGGATTCGAATATCGGTAGTTTAACTTGGGTAGGCGAGGACGGTTTTCGGTAACGAAGGCGCTGCGCTGTCTAATTTAATTAAATAGTACGCAACGCTTACATTTATTCTCCGCTACTCTCTACTAACCGTCGTCAACCCTTCATGCTTTAGTTCCTCAGCTCGTAGGTCTGGATCCTTATGTAGCAGCGACCTGGTTACGACTAGATAATAATTGCATTATTAATAGCCCAATAATCCCCGTACTATCACGACGGACAACTTCGCACTCTTTTCTTTTCTTCTTTTTTTTTTTTTTTTTGTCAGTTCGCAGGGGTTTGAAAACAGCAGCTGAAGAGACTCCCTTCCTCGGACGGGTCACTCGTCTGTTGCGACTGCGGATCGTCGCTAGGCATTAGGGTGAGGATCGTCTTCCAATAATGAGACGAGAGTGTCATAATATAAGGAACGATTAATATGCGACGTGTGACCCCCTAAGGCAAGTTCATGAAATGGGAAAAAGGAAAACTTATGCGTGGTTTCCACTGAAGAGGATTATCGTTTCAACGTCAAACCCCGCACCGCAGATTACTGGACTTGTCCATAATCAGCCAGTCTCTCTCGGCCAGCCATTTTCGAGCATATTCTAATATGTGACAATCGACTTTGTGTTGCTCGCTTCCACCTAATTGGCCACGAATTATCTTTCAGTGTCAGCACTAAAAAATAAGTGGTCATAGTGAGCACAACTTGGGCGTATTCGTTGTTAGTAATATCCCCAGGCTAGGAGTAGGTGTTCACAGATTCTGGTCAGTATTTTGACGGGCCGGGACGCTCCTGGTATAGCCTATCATACACATCTGCATCCGCCAGTCCGACCATGCCATCATCCATAGAAAAATCATACAGCACTCTGAGCCTGATCGTGGCGTCACTCTGCGGGGTCGGAGTCGCTCCTCTCCCCCGGATGACCCTTATTATTGTTTTCCCACGGAGTTGGATACGTCCACATTAGGCAGGTTGGGGCTTGTACTGTGACCTTGAAATCCTTGCATCTTGTTGGTGCTGGGTAATGGTAAGCATTAGCTCCATCGACACCCCAATATATACGATCGGCGAGTCTTTGATATGCAGTGCAGAGATTTAGCTGGGGGATGTGCTCGTATAATCCGCGCACCCGAATGCAGTCAAACAAGTAGGGTTGTCCTTACCCGGTTTCAAATGGAGTGATGGAGGGCTCGTTGATTAGCGTGCCTGAAAAAACATTTGCATGGAGATCTAACATGGCCGTGTTTTGGTAGACTCGTCCTTCGCTCGGCATCGAGGGGTCAAAGCGCTGGGGGTTTGGGAGCGGCGATCAATGACCGTCCGGTTTCCATTGAGTCCCTTGGATTATTATCGGCGTGCGACTCTGTTATGATATGTTACTACTCCGCTATGACCTGAACGGTGGGAACCAGCATTTTCGAGATCGGCTCGGTGAAGAGGTTAAGAATTCTTAATTTACCACGAGTAGGGCGATCGGGTGGTTTTTGTCACTAATGCTGATCACACAACAGTATCCCAGGATATTGAATTCTGAAGGAGCCACCCCAATCCACCCTAATCCTATTAAAACCGTGCTATTCTCCTCTTCTCTAACATTGGCTAAACTAACAACATTCCTCCTTCATACCTTGAAAGACCTTCCCAAGTCAATCGAATAACACGCAAAGAGCTTGTTTTGGAAACAACATTTTGCTTCAGTCATGGATCGCGACTCCAATATCTCCAATAAAGGAGTTATCTGGATATTGGTTACTTCGGCGACTTTATTCCTATCCCTGCGCTTATACTATAAACGTTGCGGTCGAGGTTGGCACCGTGATGACTACGTCCTTTTTGGGTCTTGGGTATGTCGTTTTATTTCCTCAGCATTGGCAGAAGTTTGACATCTTGTACTATTTCAGGCTGCCTTGCTCGGCAATGCGATTCTTGTAACGGTTGTAACAGATCTAGCACCATTAGAGAGGGCCTCGCGAATGTCAGTCGACACCCTCAACATGCTAGTCCTCTTAGGAATGTGCTCGACGACACTCGCCATAACCAGCCAATCTTGGAGCAAAACGTCTTTTGCCCTGACCTTGCTTTCGGTATCCGACGGCTGGATGTCGTACTTTCTTTGGTTTGCCATACTTAGCATCAACATCCTGCTAGGGCTTGGAGCTCTTTTCTTCTGGGTCAGCTGTACACCTCTAGACAAAGCTTGGCATCCTCTCGTCGAAGGAACCTGTTGGGATCCATCCATCATTATCATGTTTGGCATCATTAGCAGCGGTATGCATAATCTTTTTCCCATGTCTGACCGTAAATATTATTGGTAAACTAACTAGAGCTGGCTAGTATACTCGGGCTTCATGGATTTGACTTTCTCCGCTTTGGCGTGGAAGATTATCTTGCCCCTCAACCTGAATATAAGAGAAAAGATGGCCTGTGGTGTCGCAATGAGCATGGGCGTCTTGTGAGTATGAAGCTCCACCCTATTTTGACATCTGTCTGACGGTTCGCACTGCCAGCGCTGGCGTAGCCGCATTTATTAAAGCTTCCAAGATTCCATCTATAGATCCTAATAATGGTCGTAAGTACAAATTTAAGAGCCTGAATCCACGAACGTGCCTATATTGATGCAAGTGGAACATACCAGAGGATAGCATGCAGCTCGCAATTTGGGGCGTCGCCGAACCAGCAGTGACCATCATGGCGGCCTCTGTACCAGCTTTGAGGCTTCTGATTGGGAAGATAACAGAACCGAAACTCAAAGAGAGCGATGGAGAGGCCTGAAACGAGGCTTCTTGATTACAGTTACGAATGATATTCTAATTTGGCATACAAGTGGGAAATAGGGTGCATATTTATAGGGTATTTTGGTTGGCGAACTTGGATTGGGCTGAATTGAGCTTAAGGGAGCCAGCAGCGGATGATGATGGATTCTAGCAGGTTAACTGGAACTATGATTATTGGACTAGAACTTTGAATATTGTATCAGTACCAGGTGTGTCATGATTAGTGCCGAATAGCCAGGACCCAGTTATTCAATGGATTATTATATTAATTACTATAGGTGTTACGCCAAATAATCGATGGTTGTTCGATTATATGGCATGTCCGCTTGCTTGCTAACTGCTGAGCTGTTAGCAAGGAAGCAGAGGGGCTCTATAATACTATTCATAGATTCATTATGATCACTATTTCACATAAGTCCACCTCTATATAGTTAGTTAGTATACAAGTAGGTATTCTCTTATAATAGTAAAATAGTCTTATTCTTTCTATCTAGTTTATAGTTCCTAGCTTCCTTTATATATTCCTTACCTAACCCTTAGTATCACTTACTTACTTACTAAGGATTAGCTAGGGCTTATTCATACTTGCTTATATAGTTTAGTATATTACTAGGTGTTTCCATACTTACTCCTATAATATAGTATAATAGTGCCCCTAGCTAGTGAGAAATAACTAATAACCTTATTAGTACTTTGCTAGTATTTAGGAAGTTAGGAACCTATTTTAATAGAAAGCACTTACTATCCTTCTATTGGATCTGGTATTTGTGACATTCCAACACTTCTAATAGGGTTAGTCACTTTAAGGTTAGAATAGTTAGGCCTATTAGTAGATAAGTAAGGTATATGATATTCCAACACTTCTAATAGGGTTAGTTACCTTAAGGTTAGAATAGTTAGGCCTATTAGTAGATAAGTAAGGTAATTAGATAGTAATAATAAGGGTTTATAATATATATTCAAGTATAGTTGATAGAGTAACTTGAATTAACTACTATAGAACTAAAGAATAACTAGAGTATATAAGGGTAATAACTATAACTTATATAGACCCTATCTTCCTTAGGACTATAGGCCCTAAAGGTATAGTCCCCCTATAGACTATACTTACCCCTGATATAGTCCCTTATAGACTATATATACTCCTAGTATAGTCCTCCTATAGACTACTTATATTCTAAGTATAGTCCTCTATTAATTAGCCTAGGTTATACTACCTAATCCTAATCCTTCTAGGTTGTATTAGAGTTTACCCTTTTCTACTATACTTGTCTACCTAGTTTATATAAGAGGCTAGATTAGCTTATAATATAATATCTCCTCTCCTTAGTCTTTATCCCTAAAGACCTTTTTATTTTTAATCCTTATTAGCTTTAATCTATTAGTCCTTCTAGGTTAGTCTAATTTCTCCCCTTTTCCTTCCTTTACTATAATACTAATAGTATATTAAACTAGGTAGTAAAATACCCTTCTATATAATCCCTTAGAAAGAAATAAGAGAATGAAAAGCTTATGGAATATATTTCTTTCTTTAGTAATAACTTTGAAATACTATATACTTATTATTATTACTAGAGGAAGGTATATTATATAGTACTAAATTCTTCCTAATATTTAGCCTATGCTAAGGGGAAGTGTATTTATAATAGTTCCTTAGTAGCTTTATTTTATAGGTATTTTCTATCTTCCCTACCTTCTTTATAGTAGTCCTAACTTTTTCTAGTATCCTATAATATAGCTAAAACTAAAAAAGTAGATAAGGCTTTAGAAAAATCTAAGGACTAGCTTTTTAAAATTATAGTAAGGATTACTTACTTTTATTATTAATAGAAACTCCTTAAGGAGTAGGGTAATAAACTTTATTAGTATAATATTACTAGTTTATTAATAGAGGAGGAGAGGGATACTTTTATTATTAAGATCTAGTAGGCTATTAGGGATACTTAGTCCCTTAGTACTTTTAAAGTACTTAATTAGGATACCCTTAGCTTTACTCCTTGTGACGTTCCAACACTTCCGATAGGGTTAGTCGCTTTAAGGTTAGAACAGTCGGGCCTGTTAGTGGATAAGTGAGGCAGTCAGACAGTAACAATAAAGGTCCGTAATGCGTATTCAAGTGTGGTTCATAGAGTGACTTGAATTGACTACTGCGGAACTAAAGAATAACTAGAATACATGATGGTAATGACTGTGACTTATATAGACTTCGTCTTCCTTGGGACCGCAGGCCCTGGAGGTGCGGTCCTTCTGTGGACCGCACTTGCCCCCGATGCGGTCCCTCGTGGACTGCATATGCCCCTGGTGCGGTCCTCCCATGGACCGCTTGTGTTCTAAGTGCGGTCCTCTGTTGATTGGCCCAGGTTGTGCTGCCCAATCCTAGTCTTTCCGGGTTGCGCCGGAGTTTACCCTTTTCTGCCATGCTTGTCCGCCCGGCCTGCATAAGAGGCCGGATCGGCCCGTGACACGATGCCTCCTCTCCTTGGTCTTTGTCCCTAAAGACCTTTTTGTTTTTTAATCCCTGTCGGCCCCGACCTGTTGGTCCTTCTAGGTCAGTCCAACTTCTCCCCTTTTCCTTCCTTTGCCGTGATGCTGACAGTATGTCGAACCGGGTAGCGAAACGCCCTTCCACGCAATCCCTCAGAAAGAAACGAGAGAACGAAAAGCTCGTGGAATACATTTCTTCCTTTGGTGACGACCTTGAAATGCCGTGCACCCGTTGTTATCGCCAGAAGAAGGTGTGCCGTATGGCACCGAATTCTTCCCAATGTTTAGCCTGTGCCAAGGGGAAGCGTGCTTGCGATGGTTCCCTGGTGGCTTCGTCTTGTGGGTATTTTCCATCTTCCCCACCTTCCTTGTGGCAGTCCTAACTTTTTTCCAGTATCCCGCAATATGGCCGAAACCAAAAAGGTGGATGAGGCTTTGGAAAAATCTGAGGACCAGCTTCTTGAAATTATGGCGAGGATTGCCCGCCTCCGTCGTCAGCGGAAACTCCTTAAGGAGCGGGGTAATGAACTTTATCGGCGTGGTGTTGCTGGTTTGTCGATGGAGGAGGAGAGGGATACTCTCATCGTCGAGACCCAGCAGGCCGTCGGGGACGCTCAGTCCCTTGGCGCTTTCGGGGTGCTCGATTGGGATGCCCTTGGTCTCGCTCCTGACCTCCCGCCGTTGGATCTCGAGGTTTCCCTGGGTTCTCCTGGTGAAACTTCGCAAGTAATATCGGGCTCCCAGCCAGATTCTGGATAGGCTCCCAAGTATTTTCGTTGTGGTCGTAGCCTTTCCATTTAATCAAATATTTGACTTTCCCATCGTCGATCATGGAGTTAAGAACCTTCTCCACTTCGTATTCTCCTTCTGTTGCGGCTACTTCTATAGTTTCTTCGGTAGGTGTATCTTGGTGTGCCGGTTCGAGTAGCGCGACGTGGAACACGGGGTTTATCTTCATTGTTTCGGGAAGTTGTAGTTCATAGTTGACTTCCGAGATTTTCCTTTTCACGATGAAGGGCCCGATTTTTCGGTGATCGAGTTTGTCGCTTGGTCGTCGGGTTTTGATTTGTGGGTCCCTCGTTCCTGGTTTCTTTCGCAGTAGGTAGACCTTGCTTCCCTCCTTAAAGGTTGGTCCCTCAATCCTTTTCCTATCTGCGTAGTGCTTCATCCTTTGTTTTACGAACTCCAGTTCTTCCGTTAGTTGCTTGTGGAGTTCCTTCATTTTTTCTGATTGGATGATTGCTTGTTCGGCCTGTGTTTTCGTTCCTACAGGCTCGAATCCTGTCTTGGGTTGTATTCCATAGTTCGCATAGAACGGCGATATTCCTGTACTTTCTGACACGTTGGTGTTGTAGGCGTACTGGGCTAGGGGTAGTAGCGCTACCCAGTTGTTTTGTTCCCAGTTGATATAGTGTCGTAGGTAGGTTTCCAGTGTTTGATTTACCCGTTCTACCTGTCCTTGGGTTTCAGGATGGTAGGCTGTGGATAACTTGTGGTTGATTCCTAACCTATCTGAAAGGCTCTGCCAGAAGTGGGAAGCGAAGACGCTTCCTCTGTCAGTGTTGATTTCTTCCGGTAGGTTGTGGTTTGCGGCCACTGTCCGTAGGAATAGTTCTGCGAATCGAGGTGCTTTCATGGCTTCATTGCAGGGTATGAAGTAAGCATATTTCGTGAGTCGGTCTACGACTACCATGATGCTGTCGTATTTGACTCCTGTGGTTGGATCTTCTGACTTTGGTAACTTGACAATAAAGTCAATGACAATCTTTTGCCATGGTACTTCTGGTACTGGCATTGGCTGTAATAGCCCTTGCGGCTTGTGTCGCGAGTTTTTGTTCTTTGCGCACGAAGCGCATTCGGCGAGTACTTCCTTGACCACTGTTTTCAGCTGTGGGATGAGGTATCCTCTTGGTATTCTTTTGATCGTTTTCGTGATCCCTGGGTGCCCACTAAGTGGTGACTTGTGTATTGCTCGTATTAGTTCCTTGGCTAGTTCTGGGGGTACTGGTGTGTTCTTCTTATGTCGTTCTTGTTTTAGATCCTTATAGTAACTTTCGATTTCTTCCATTACCTTGGTAGTGGTGTTGATTTGGTAGCTTGCTGCTAGTTGCCGTAGGCTTCCTTGTTCGTCGTAATGGAATATCGTACTTGCTTCCTTAGGTATCTTTTGGAAGTGATCTGGTCGTCGGCTAAGTGCGTCAGCTCGTCCGTTTTCTTTGCCTTTGACATGTACGATTTTGAAGTCGTATTCGGAGAGGAATTCAGCCCATCGGACTTGCCGCTTGTTCAGCTCTTTGGTGGTTGTGAAGCTGGTGAGGTTCTTATGATCGGAATAGACAATAATAGGGTGTTTTGCCCCTATGAGGTAATGTTTCCATTCCTTGAAGGCTTCGACAATTGCCATGAGTTCTTTGTCTGGGATCCCGTATCGTAGTGCGGGTCCACTTAACTTTTTCGACATAAAAGCGATCGGGTGTATCCTTCCTTGTTCGTCTCTTTGTCCGAGTTGTGCTCCTAGGGCGTAGTCTGATGCGTCTGTCTCGACTTCGAAAGGTTTGCTAGGGTCTGCTTCGTATAACACTGGTCTCTCGCAAATACTCTGTTTTGCTTCTTGGAACGCTTGTTGCTGTTCTGTCCCCCATACGAAGGTGTTCTCGTTCTTCGTAAGCTCTGTGAGAGGTCTGACTCTCTTGCTGTGGTCCTTCAGGAACCTCCTGTAGAAATTGATGAATCCTAGGAATCCCCGTACTTCAGTAACCGTCTGAGGTACCGGCCAGTCAAGCGCGGCCTTGACTTTTGATTCCTGCATTCTGATTTCTCCTGGTCGGATAGTGTATCCGAGGAAGTCTACTTCTTGTACATGGAAGTGACTTTTCTTTAGTTCTACCAACAAGTTGGCATCGTGGAGTTTTTGTAGTACCTTTTCGACGTGTTCCTCGTGTTCCTCCAAGGTCTCCGAGAAGATGAGGATATCATCTAAATAGGCTACCACAAACTGATCTAGGTGCTCTCGTAGCACATGGTTGATCATGGTTTGGAAGGTTGCTGGTGCATTGGTAAGTCCGAATGGCATGACACAATATTCGAAGTGTCCGTATCGGGTGCGGAAGGCTGTCTTCCACTCGTCTCCTTCCTTGATCCTGATAAGGTTGTATGCCCCTTTGAGATCTAGGGCAGTAAACCATTTTGCTTTTCGTAGTCTGTCCCTCAACTCTGAGATCAACGGTAGTGGGTATCGGTTCTTGATAGTGATCTCGTTGAGTTGGCGGTAGTCTACGCACATGCGTAGTCTTCCATCCTTCTTTGGTACAAAGAGGATAGGGTATCCTGCTGGTGATGTTGAGGGTCTAATGAACCCTTTCCTGATGTTTTCTTGTATATATTCCCAAAGTTCTTTCAACTGGTTTTCGTTTAGGTTGTATATTGGCATGAACTTGGGTTGTGTTCCTGGTTTGAGATGAATCTCGTGATCCCATTTGCTATGTTCTGGGAGTCCGGTTTCCAATTCTTCTGCGAATATTTTGCTGTACTTGCGGTATCGTGGTGGCAAGTTCTGTATCGTTTCTTCTTTTGTTAGCGTGGTAGTCATGCTCATCACGCAACGTGTTGTCCGGTTTTGTTTGTGTTTCTTTCCTTTTGGTAGGTGATTCGAATCTTTAGTGGCGAGCGCTTTAATGTGTACCATCATTCGAAAGGCTCTCGGTTCGTTTGGCGCATGCTGCTCTAGTCAATGCTGCTCAGGGACTGAACCGTCGACGGATTCTCCTTGGATCCCAGTCCAAGCGAGCTGATCAGTAATCCAGTCTATTCTCGGGTTTCGGGTTCTCAACCATGGTGTGCCAATCACAATAGGATGGTTCGATTCCGTGATATCGAAGGATATTTTATCGGGTTGGTTTTGGATCATGACATCGAGGTGCGCAGTCTCCATGTTTACCATGCCTTTTCCATACGTGACAAGTTCTCCTTCGCAGTTGCTTAACGGGTATGGTCGTTCCTTGTGATTCCATGGGAGTTGTAGTTCATTCACCACGTCTGGCGAGATGAAATTTCCTTGTGCTCCGCTGTCTATTAAGGCTTTGTATGTTCGTCCTTGAATCGTAATTGGTACTTTTAAATGTTTGGTTTCATCGGAGCTCATGATGTTCAGACTTCGGTTTTCCAGTGTGATGGCTCGTTTGTAGCTTTCTTGTGCCTTTTTGGAAGCGTTCTCCAGGCTTCGTCGTCCTTGTGGTTCTTTGTGCCGTTGTTCGCGTATCTTCATGGCTTGCCTGTTGCGTTCGGAGTTTCGTTGTGCTACCCGTAGTCTTGCTTCCCTCATCGCCTGGACGTCTCGTTTTGCTGCGTCCATTTCTTTTTCTGTAGCTTCGGTGTATGCCTGCACGGCCACCGCGTCTACGTCGTCAAGCTCGGTTTCGAGTCCCTTGACTTGTCCTTGTATTTCTATGATGAGTTCGTCGCGTTCGGTCATCCATTCTAGGATGCCGGTGATAGTTTCGTCAGTTCTGTGGTTTGTGGTTTGTACAAGTTCCTCTATATTTTCGGTTCTTGTTTCCACATGTTCCAGTCTTCTAGCCGTTTCTGCTTGTCGTGTTTCGATTCGACTGAGTTTCTCGATCATTAGTTTGAACTGTTTTGGTAGATCATTCTTTTGATCTTCGTCGAGTTGGTCGCAGAGAGTGTCGTCCAGCTCATTGATTACTTCTTCGAGGTCATGGACCTTCCTTGCTAGTTTTTCAGTGTCTTTAATACACTTATTGATTTTCTGGGTGGTTCCTTCTTCTTTAGTGATGGGTATCACTTCTTGATAAGGGGGAAGTCCTTGGTTCTCGACCTCTTTCCCTTTTCGTCGTTGTCGCGAGGTAATTCGGATCCACTCCATGTGTTGAGTGTATTCTGCGGGTGGTTTCTTGCCTTGCTTGTGGTTGTGATGCTTCTGGTGGAATACGGCGATGTTTAGTTCTTTTGCTTCCACTTCTGGGTACTTTTTAAGTACTGCAAGCATCTCCTTTTCAACATCATTAGCTTCGAGGTTGCTTGGTCCAGCCTTTTCTCTTTCCATAGTTGCAAGGGTTCGCGGTTTTCGTGGGTAGTATCCGGCTCCATCCTTCCCATCACGGTGTACTTGACAGTCGTCGTCGTAGCACGCAGTCCAATGCATAACTCGGTGGTCTGGGACAGTGCTGCTGGCTAAGGTCCGAGTCCGGGTGGTGGGTTCATCGCTAGCCCTGCTTTGCTCGTTGTTGCTCC
Source organism: Lomentospora prolificans (assembly GCA_029532625.1). Classification (NCBI taxonomy): domain Eukaryota; kingdom Fungi; phylum Ascomycota; class Sordariomycetes; order Microascales; family Microascaceae; genus Lomentospora; species Lomentospora prolificans. The sequence continues at coordinate 5,145,007 of JARFXM010000003.1, forward strand.
GGGTTTTTCCTTGAGGTGCAGGTCTCCAGCTCTTGTTCTTTTGGTCTCCTTGTTCTTTTCTCCCTGCTCCCCAGTTTCCTCCATTTCGGCATTCTCTTGCGAAATGTCCTATGCGGCCACAGGTGTAGCATTTACCGAGACGGTCCTCCATTCGTTTCTTGATTCCGTAGTCGTCTTTTCGTGTGGCGGAATCGAGTTCCATGGGCCCTGGGTGGGTTCCCCATGAGGTGTTGCCGTTACGTCGTTTCCCGGTGTTAGCTTCCCGTTTTTTGCTATATCCTCCGCTGTATGGTGTCTTCTGGCGTTTCTCTAGTCGCCGTTGATACAGTCGGTTGTCAATCCTAACAGCGAGGTCCATATACTTTCCAAGTTCTATAGGAGTATCCAGGATCTTATTAATTTCATCTTTCACTTCATCCTTTAACCCATGGTAGAAGTGTTCGATCATGGATTCGTCATCCCATTCAAGGTGTGCGGCGATTTGTCGGAACTTAGACACATATTCCGAGGCTGAGGTCTTTTGTCGGGTTTCCCTGAGCTTTCGTTTCATGGTCTGGTCTTCGTCTGGATCTCCAAAAGCCCCTTTGATGGCTTCTTCGAAGTTGTCGTAGTTTTTGAACATCCTCTTGGTCGTGCTGTCTTGTTGTGCAGGTTCATTGGTGTAGTAGTCCCGCAAGGTTGGTTCAAACCATGCTGCGGCGTCTCCGACCAGGAATCCCACCGTGCTGGTAACTTTGGTGGCGGCATCGGTGATTCCATAGTGGTCGTGATACGCCCTCATGTACGTGAGGAAGGACCGTAGCTTGATACGGCTTCCATCGAACTTCTCGGGTCCTGGGAAGTGGACCTTGGGCTTCCTTGCTTCTGCAACAGTGTCGGCGGTGGATTGGACAACGGTTTGGAAGAGAGACGACATGTCTTCATGCGTGACAGGTCGGTGTTGTTCCTGGAGTTGGGCATTTTGCTGTCGGGCTTGTTGAAGTTGCTCTGTAAGTTCCTTGATCTTTTTGGCAAGCTGTTCCTTGCTGGCAGCTGCGATGCTGGTGCTAGATGCGGTTTCATTCGCCATGGTTCCTGCTGTTAGTTTCTTTACTGTTTGAAAGGGTCACTTACCAAACAGGAGTAGTCAACGTGTGACGTTCCAACACTTCCGATAGGGTTAGTCGCTTTAAGGTTAGAACAGTCGGGCCTGTTAGTGGATAAGTGAGGCAGTCAGACAGTAACAATAAAGGTCCGTAATGCGTATTCAAGTGTGGTTCATAGAGTGACTTGAATTGACTACTGCGGAACTAAAGAATAACTAGAATACATGATGGTAATGACTGTGACTTATATAGACTTCGTCTTCCTTGGGACCGCAGGCCCTGGAGGTGCGGTCCTTCTGTGGACCGCACTTGCCCCCGATGCGGTCCCTCGTGGACTGCATATGCCCCTGGTGCGGTCCTCCCATGGACCGCTTGTGTTCTAAGTGCGGTCC